>CM038672.1:259809374-262209374 GCA_021605145.1 Aegilops bicornis | reverse complement strand
CGTGATCGAAAAAACATTAAGCTTCACCTTTATTTGCCTCGAGATGCCGATTGATTGTGTAACCGTTAAACTTCTTCGGGCTTGACGCTCGAATACTTTTGATCCGTCCTCCGCAAACTTAGGATTTATCCGAACTTGATTTATTTCCAAATATGCTTGCGTTTGCCTTCGAGTGGAATTTGTTCTTCACTCGGAATAATCTTTGTGCTTGAGATGCAGCTCTGGGGTAGTGATTTCAATCGACCTGCGCTTCATCGTCCTTGCAGGTAGGGATGGAGCGAATGTTGTACTTGTAGCGTAACTCCAAAGGAGAAGGTTGCAGTCGACCTGCACCTCGTCGTCCTTGCGGATAGGGGTGGAGCGAACGTTGTACATGTGGCGAAGCTCCGAAGGAGAAGGTTGCAGTCGACCTACACCTCGTCGTCCTTGCAGATAGGGATGGAGCGAACGTTGTACTTGTGGCGTAGCTCCGGAGCAGAAGGTTGCAGTCGACCTGCACCTTGTCGTCCTTCCGGATAGGGACGGAGCGAATGTTATACTTGTGGCGTCCATACTTAGGCGAGTACTTGAGTGCAGCTAAGCCCCCGAGTGGGAGGGTTGCTCTCCACTCGGTAGGATTTTCAAACTTAGGCGAGTACTTGACTGCAGCTAAGCCCCCGAGTGGGAGGGTTGCTCTCCACTCGGTAGGATTTTTCAAACTTAGGCAAGTACTTGACTGCAGCTAAGCCCCCGAGTGGGAGGGTTGCTCTCCACTCGGTAGGATTTTTCAAACTTAGGCGAGTACTTGACTGCAGCTAAGCCCCCGAGTGGGAAGCTTGCTCTCCACTCGGTAGGATTTTCAAACTTAGGCGAGTAATTGATCAAGAAGTTAAGCCCCCCGAGTGGGAGGGTTGCTCTCCACTCGGGAGGATTTTCAAACTAAGGCGAGTACTTGATCTGCAGCTAAGCCCCGAGTGAGAGGGCTGCTCTCCACTCAGTAGGATTTTTCAAACTTAGGCGAGTACTTGATCAAGAGCTAAGCCCCGAGTGGGAGGGTTGCTCTCGACTCGGTAGGATTTTTCAAACTTAGGCTAGTACTTAATCGCAGCTAAGCCCCGAGTGGGAGGGTTGCTCTCCATTCGTAGGATTTTTCAAACTTAGGCGAGTACTTGATCATAGCTTAAGCCCCCGAGTGGGAGGGTTGCTCTCCACTCCGTAGGATTTTTCAAACTTAGGCGAGTACTTGACTGCAGCTAAGCCCCCAATTGGGAGGGTTGCACTCCACTCGGCAGGATTTTTCAAACTTAGGCGAGTACTTGACTGCAGCTAAGCCCCCTAGTGGGAGGGTTGCTCTCCACTCGGTAGGATTTTTCAAACTTAGGCGAGTACTTGACTGCTTCTTAGCCCCCGAGTGGGAGGGTTGTTCTCCACTTGGTAGGATTTTTGAACTTAGGCGAAACGGATTCGCAGCTAAGCCTCTGAGTGAGAGGCCTACTCGCCACTCGGTAGGATTTTTCAGACTTGAGCGAAACGGATTCGCAGCAAAGTCACCCACTGGGGGATTTCAAACGGAAACAAAAGCAACAATGATCGTTTAGGAAGATTATAAAGCTCTTGTCTTTGATAAATAAACTACAAAGGTATTTCTTATTACATCTCATCTGAGTGAGTACTTAAGTATAAAAGGGGCGGAGCAGCTCCGCATTCCAAGCTCGTGGCTCGTCTTTCTGATGCTCGACATTGTAAAGATGGTACGCTCCATTGTGGAGAACTCTGCTGATAATGAAGGGGCTTTCCCAAGCGGGGGCAAGCTTGTGTGGCTTCTGTTGATCCACTCGAAGAACCAATCTCCCTCTTGAAAGGCTCGCCCCTTCACGTTTCTGGCGTGGAATCGACGCAAATCTTGCTGATAGATGGTCGACCGGATCAATGCCATCTCTCTTTCCTCTTCTAAGAGATCGACTGAATCCTGTCGGGCATGTTCCGCTTCTTCTTCAGAGAAGAGTTCGACTCGGGGTGCGTTGTGGAGCAGGTCACTTGGCAGAATAACTTCGGCTCCATAGACCAAAAAGAAAGGGGTTCGTCCGGTTGATCGATTGGGAGTTGTCGTCAAACCCCAAAGAACTAATGGAAGTTCATCGACCCAGGCGCCTGCTGCATGTTTGAGATCACGCATCAGTCGGGGTTTCAGTCCTTTGAGGATTAGACCATTCGCCCTTTCTGCTTGACCATTCGACTGCGGGTGAGCGACTGAAGCATAGTCGACTCGTGTGCCTTGAGAAGCGCAGAAAGCTCTAAACTCATCAGAACCAAAGTTTGATCTGTTGTCAGTGATGATGTTGTGTGGAACTCCATATCTGAATGTCAATTCTCTGATGAAGCTGACAGCAGTGCTGGCTTCGAGATTCTTGATAGGTTTAGCTTCGATCCATTTGGTAAACTTGTCGACTGCTACAAGCACATGAGTAAATCCGCTCCTACCAGTCCTCAGCGGCCCAACCATGTCCAACCCCCAAACAGCAAAGGGCCGGACGAGGGGAATGGTCTTCAGGGCTGATGCAGGCTTGTGAGACATATCAGAGTAGAACTGGCAACCTTCACATCTGTCGACTATATCTTTCGCCATTTCATTTGCTCGGGGCCAATAAAATCTGGCTCGGTATGCTTTAGCCACAATGGCCCGAGAGGACGCATGGTGACCACAGGTCCCCGAGTGGATGTCGTTGAGGATCATTCGACCTTCTTCTGGTGTTATGCATTTCTGACTGACCCCAGTCACACTTTCTCTGAACAATTGTCCCTTTATCACCGTAAAGGCCTTAGATCGACGGACGATCTGCTGAGCCTCTTCTTCATCCTCTGGGAGTTCCTTCCTAAGGATGTACGCGATGTAAGGTACTGTCTAGTCGGGAGTTTTGACCAGAACTTCCATGATTAGGTCGACCACAGCTGGGACCTCGACTTCAGTCGGATCTGTGGCGCTCTTAGGTTGCGGGGGCTCTTCTGTAAAAGGATCTTCTTGAACTGATGGTGTGTGAATGTGTTCCAGAAACACATTGCTGGGAATGGCTTCTCTCTTGGAACCTATCTTCGCCAAATCATCGGCTGCTTGATTTTTCAGTCGGGGTATATGATGGAGCTCTAACTCCTCAAACTTCTTTTCCAACTTTCTCACCACATAGTAAAGAGCTAGTCATGGTCGGGCTTCGACGCATTCACTCTTTCATCACTTGATTGACCACCAAATCTGAATCGCCATAGACCATGAGGCGACGGACGCCGAGTGAAATGGCCGTGCGCAACCCATATAAGGGTGCTTCATATTCTGCTTTGTTATTGGAGGAATCAAAGTGAATCTGGAGTACATATGTGAGCTTGTCTCCACGGGGGGATACTAATACCACCCCGGCACCCGAACCATTCAGCATCTTGGAACCGTCAAAGAACATGGTCCAGTGCTCCGAGTGAACTTGAGTCGGCAATTGCTGTTCGATCCACTCGGCGAGGAAATCAGCTATTGCTTGGGACTTGATAGCTTTCTTTGCCTCAAACTGAATATCTAAGGGAAGGAGTTCAATCGCCCATTTTGCCACTCGACCCGGTTGCATCTCTATTGTGCAGAATCTCTGATAATGGAGCATCGCTGACGACTATAACAGAGTGGTCAGAGAAATAGTGTGCAACCTTCTTCGTGGTCATATAAATCCCATAAACAAGCTTCTGATAGTGCGGATATATCTGTTTCGACGGAGTCAGAACTTCAGAAACATAATAAACCGGGCGCTGAACTTTATAGGCTTTTCCCTCTTCTTCTCGCCGTAGTAAATGCAGTCGACGACTTGTCTAGTGGCTACTATATAAAGCAGTAAAGGCTCTTTGCTGATTGGGGTAGCAAGCACCGGCTAGGTGGAAAGCAGGGCTTTTAGCTCTGCAAACGCTGCATCAGCTTTGGGAGTCCACTCGAACTTATCTGACTTCTTCATCAGTCGGTAGAGAGGTGGCGCCTTCTCACCGAGTCTGGAAATGAATCGACTTAGGGCGGCCAAACAACCAGTAAGCTTCTGGACATCATGCACACGCACTGGGCATTTCATTCGGAGTATGGCACCAACTTTCTCGGGGTTAGCATCGATCCCTCATTCGGAAACGAGAAAATCGAGTAACTTTCCTCCTGGAACTCTGAATGTGCACTTTGATGGATTAAGCTTGATATCGTACCTTCTGAGGTTGGCAAAGATTTTAGCAAGGTCAGTCAGTAGGTTGGAACCTTTGTGTGACTTGACCACAATGTCATCCATGTACGCTTGCACATTCCGACTGATTTGAGTGAGTAAACACTTCTGAATCATCCGCATGAATGTAGCTCCAGCGTTCTTCAGACCGAATGGCATAGTGACATAACAGAAGCACCCGAATGGGGTGATGAAAGCTGTTTTAATTTCGTCGGGTCCAAATAGACGGATCTGATGATACCCGGAATAGGCGTCCAAAAAGGACAAACGCTCACATCCCGCAGTCAAATCGACTATCTGATCGATGCGAGGGAGAGGAAAGTGATCCTTCGGGCAGGCCCGATTGATATGCTTGAAGTCGATGCACATGCGAAGTGAATTGTCCTTCTTAGGGACCATGACAACGTTAGCTAACCACTCGGAGTGGTAAAACTCTCGAATAAACTCAGCTGCCAGGAGCCGAGCCACTTCTTCACCGATTGATTTTCTCTTCTGTATGGCCGACCGTCGAAGATGTTCCTTGACCAGTTTTATCTTTGGGTCGACTCGCGAATGATGCTCAGCCAATTCCCTAGGAACACCCGGCATGTCAGAAGGTTTACATGCAAATATGTCCTAGTTCTCACGGAGGAACTGTATGAGCGCTTCTTCCTATTTGGAGTCGAGAGTTGTTGAAATGTGGGTCGGAGCGGCATTGGGATCAGTCGGGTGGATATGAACCGGTTTCGTTTCACCGGACGACTGAAATGCTGAATCCGTTGCAGGCGTCTTAGCTCGCAGCAAATCACTCAGATCTGCATTTTTTTGATACTCCTGTAATTCCACAACTGCCATCTGCGCATCAGCAATCTTTGAGCCCTTCTGGAAGCACTCTTCTGCCTTCTTTCAATTTCCAGTGATAGTGATCACTCCCTTGGGACCAGGCATTTTCAATTTGAGGTACACATAGCATGGTCGAGCCATAAAACGCGCATAAGCCGGCCTGCCTAGAATGGCATGATAAGCACTCTGGAAATACCCAACTTCAAATGCCAACTTTTCTTTGTGGTAATTCTTGTAATCACCGAAAACCACCTCAAGAGCAATCTGGCCGAGTGATTCAGCCTTCTTGCCTGGAATGACTCCATGGAAACTCATACTGCTTTCACTGAGCCTGGACATCGGAATGCCCATCCCTTTCAATGTTTCTGCATACAGAATGTTCAGACCATAGCCACCATCCATCAGAACTTTAGTCAGTCGAGTGCATTCTACAACTGGAACTACCAACAAATCATGCCTCCCAGTGGTGCCTATGTGTGTCGGGTGATCAATCTGGTCGAAAGTGATGGCAGCCCGAGACCATTTCAAATAATCGGTGTCGCCGAGCGACTATATTCACTTCTCTGTTGATCACTTTCAATGACTCTTACTCTCAACATCAGCAAAAATCATCAGAGTGGAATTGACGTGAGGGTAACCATCATCACTCTCCTCCTTGTCCTCAACCTTGTATGACTCTTTTTCCTTGTCTTTGGGTTCTTTCTCTCGGAACTGCTGGATCAGGAGCCGACACTGCCGAGTGGTATGCTTCGGGTAAATGATTTTACCCTCTTCATCTTTCTTGGTGTGGATGTGGCATGGCAAATCTAGCACATCATTTCCATCTTGATCTTTTATCTTCTTAGGGTTCCATGGCCCCTTGGGCTTCCCTTGGTTTCCCTTGAGTCACGGCTAAGGTTTCCCCAGGAGCAGCTGGCTCGGCTTTGCGCTTCTGCTTCCGACTGGAGTTTCCTCCTCCGGTTTCATTGGCGACTGATTTGTGCTTGCCACTCCGGAGCCGATCCTCTTCTTCACCATTAGCATACTTGGTGGCGATCTCCATCATTCGACTCAGAGACATGTCTCCGGTCCGACCGAACTTCAAGTTCAACTCTCGATACTTGACGCCTTCCTTGAAGGCACAAACTGCTTGGTGATCAGACACGTTCTCTACTTTGTGATGCAGTGTGATCCATCTATATATATCATCCCTCAAAGTTTCATTTGTCTTCTGCACACAAGATTGCAGCTCTGTCAACCCTGCTAGTCGTTCGCATGTCCCTTCAAACGTTCTGACAAACACTCGGGCAAGATCTTCCCAAGTGTAAATGTCATTGGTGCTAATTGATTCAGCCATGCTCCGCCGAACCCTCTAACATCAGAGGCAGGTGTTTCATGGCCACTTCATCATTGCCGCCGCCAATCTGAACAGCCACTCGGTAATCCTCAAGCCAATTGTCAGGCTTGGACTCGCCAGTGAACTTACTGACTGCAGTCGCCAACCTGAAGTTGGGAGGAATCACCGCAGCCCTGATGGCTCTGTTGAAGCACTCTGAACCTGAGACACGCACTCTGCTGCTTGTGGGTACATCTCTGTCATGACCTTCTCGGTGAGCTTTGTTCCTATCGACCAAACCTTGGACGAGAATAGATCTCGCATCAAAGCCTGGCTCCCTGGGGTCGACTGGAATCCTTGGCCCAACACTATGAGGGCGTCTGTCATCCTGCTGTCGAGGCACGTATGATCCACTCCTTGGGGGAGGTGTGGGCACTCGACGATGATCATCACGATCGAGTCGGTGATCATACTGTTCACGGTTTCTATACTGATCACGCCGGTCATCACGTCCCTCACGCCATGGGGGCGATCTTGGACTATGAGTCGACTGGACTGTATCTGCAACAACGGACCTGCTATGGATCCTTTTCCGTGACTGCCACACAGCCGTATTCTGCTCTCCCGTTGCCCGGAGTAAAGCTCTGATCTGCATTAAACCTCTGACGGCTTCTGACTGGGAGGGCTGAATTGACTCTGCTATACAAGCTGCAGCTGCAAGATTTTGGATTGGAGTTTGATATACCTGAGTCGGAGGCGGAAAAAGTTGACGTCGACTGGATTCTTGAACCCTTTGTCACAAGACGCTGCCGAGTACTCATTTGGAGATTTTCCAATGAAAAGGCCAACCAGATTGGCCAAAGGCGTCCTCCAAGGCCCGGGCCTCGGGGGTTTCTCCAACAATAGGAGTGTGAAGAGCATCCATGTTCCGGCGGCGAAGCTCTTCCCTCTGCTCCGAAGAGAGGGGCTCGAGGAGGTATTCCTCATGGGCATGCGACGGATCGCGTCTGCCGTCGCCACCATCGGTGCCTGGGAAGCCGGGAGGACTGGGAGGTCCATCGACCATCAGGATCTCCGCCGCTGGATCACTGCTGTCGCACTCGGATGCGGTCTCTGCGGAGCCAGTCGACAGGTCGAACAGGACATAGAGAGATTCGTCGGGCTCGATCGCCGCGACTTGGGGGTGGCCGTTTGGCGAGCCACTGCGTGCCTCACCCATCGCTGAAGCCTTGACCGACAGGAGCGCTTGCGCCGGTGGGCGACGGGGTAGGAGGACGCATCAGGTGCCGACCGATACTGGGTCGACGGCTGCATCAGGAGGACGCAGCGAACGCATGCGCGGAAGTGCGTTGCCCCGCGGACGGGGAGTGCATCGACGTCGAGTGGAGCCTCCAGAAGCCAAGCGGAGTCATCGGCGACGAACACGAGCGCGCCGAGACGGATCTCGCGGCCCTCAGCCAATCCTCCGCCTGAAACCATGATGAAAGGGATCGGAAAGATTGCAACTTCTCCAACAAGTCACTAAGACACCTGCCCCAAGGTGGGCGCCAACTGTCGTGGTTCTGAGTCTGACAATAGAATAGGGGGGTAGGAATGTAGAGGCAAGATCTTAGCTATGGAGGAGTTGTACACGCTTGTTTTACGAGTTCAGGCTCTTCTCGGAGGAACTAACAGCCCTACGTCTCGGAGCCCGGAGGCGGTCGACTGGATTATATGTGTGTGAGTTACAGGGGGTGCGAACCCTTGTCCCAGAGGAGGGGGTGGCTGAGGGAGTCCTGGATTAGGGGGTGTCCGGATAGCCGAACTATAACCTTCGGCCGGACTCCTGGACTATGAAAATACAAGATTGAAGACTTCGTCCCGTGTCCGGATGGGACTTTCCTTGGCGTGGAAGGCAAGCTTGGCGATACGGATATGTAGATCTCCTCCCATTGTAACCGACTCTTTGTAACCCTAGCCCTCTCCTGTCTATATAAACCGGAGGGTTTTAGTCCGTGGGACGAACAGCAATCATACCATAGGCTAGCTTCCGTGGTTTAGCCTCTCGATCTCGTGGTAGATCTACTCTTGTACTACTCATATCATCAATATTAATCAAGCAGGAGTAGGGTTTTACCTCCATCGAGAGGGCCCGAACTCGGTAAAAACATCGTGTCCCTTGTCTCCTGTTACCATCCGCCTAGACGCACAGTTCGGGACCCCCTACACGAGATCCGTCGGTTTTGACACCGACATTGGTTCTTTCATTGAGAGTTCCTCTGTGTCGTCGCCATCAGGAAGGATGCCTCATCCCGTCTTTAAAGGCGGCACTGTTGCTAAAGGAGCTTTGGCTATCGGCCAAACTCTCCGGTTAGGCGGTTTTCTTATGACCGCATGTTGGGCCGCCGCGCCGACGGTGACTTCTCCGGTCATCGGAGGCAATCTTCACGTCAACTCGGAACTCGCCGAGCAGTTAGATCCGATGGAGCTCTCTTCCTTAAACGAGCTCTTGGATCGCATCACCGCCCTGGGAGTCGCTACAGACTACGATCAGATTGGGCCTAAACCCGATCCGAGAGAGATTAACTCTCCCAGTCACCCATCATGTTGCAGTGGTGGAGGAACAATGCGGCAAGCCTTCATCTATCTTAAGGACTAGTTATGTCCGATTCCCAATCCCTCCAAGCCGGATACCCGCGGAGGGAGGGCGTCCTCAAGCCACTGAACCTAAAGTCAGGCAGCGGGCTAGATTCATTGGACAACATCCAAGAACCCAAACTTCCGAGTTCGGAAACCCCTTGGCCCCTGAGTCTCAGATTGGGCAAGGTTCCGGATTTAATTCCACCCACCCACCCAAACATAAGCGATCTATCCCAAATTCGGCAAGAGCCCGCAGAAACAGTACACCATTACTGGGCCAGATTCCTCCTGGTCATGAACAGGATAAAGGACTGCCGCGAGGAGGATGCGATTTCATTCTTATGCAATAATCTCACGGACGACGGAATCCTCAACGCCATAAGTCGCCAGAAATTACACGCCGCTGACTTGGCGTCCATAGTACGAAGTATCTTGTGCGATGGAAAGCGCTCGGAAAACCGAAATAAAATTTTGGGACAATCCGCCCTCAATACAACCCCAAATCCGAAATAAAAGGATGCATTATCGCCAGCACAGGTTAAACACCAAAAAGCAAAAACCCTCAGAGGGCATGGAACCGTCTTTGGAGGGATGGCTCAATGGACCTGCAAAATTCATAGTACGGAGGGCGCCACACCAACTCATAGCCTTAGAGCATGTTGGATACTCGGCAGTGGCCAAGTGGCGAAGAGCTTCTAACTCCGTAATCCACAGAGCACCAGCCCGTGGATACCAAGATGCAAGATAATAAAGTGTTCGAGACTTACACATCAAATAATATGCGAAGCGAACACTCCAGCCTTGCATCAAGTCTACCAAGTAGCAACAATAAACCCATGTAGTGACACAGCTATTACCTTTAATGCCAGTGATGAACCTAAATTCCGAACAGCCCGAGCACCAGCCGCATTGGTCCTCAATCCAATAGTGGACGGCTTTCGCCTTACCAATGTACTCATGGACGATGGCAGCGGATTGAACCTCATTTACGAGGAAACCCTTCAAAAAATGGAAATAGACTGGAGCCGCATTGAGCGAAGCAGCACAACCTTTAGAGGAATAATCCCCAGTCGGGAAGCGTGTTGTACAGGAAAAATCACACCGATGTGGTGTTGGCATGCCGGATAATTATAGGTCCGAGGAGGTCACGTTCCAAGTGGCCCCGTTCAGCAGCGGATATCACACTCTATTATGGCGAGAGGCATTCACAATGTTTCAAGCTATACCCCATTACGGGTACATGAAGCTCAAAATGCCCGGGCCCAACGGTATCATCACTCTTGCTAGTGACCCGGACATAGCACTCTGCGCCGAAAATAAGACAACCGTGACCGCCCTTGAGGCACTATCCAAGCCCTAGCGGCCGAGGAACTGATCAAGCAAGGCTCCATTGTGAACAGTGACGACGTGATACTCGATAAAAGATCCAAGTCCACCTCCTTTAAACCGGCGGACGAAATAGTCAAATTCCAAGTCCATCCAACGGAACCTACAAAAACGGCCTCCATCGGGGCGCAATTAAACCCTGATGTAGACGCTGCACTACGAGAATTCCTATGCGAAAATTGGGACATTTTTGCCTGGCACCCTTCAGACATGTCAGGAATCCCTCGCCGGTTGGCCGAGCACAGCCTAAACATCCTAAAAGGATTCAAGCCAGTCAAGCAGGCCCTTCGGTGTTTCTCCGAACCTAAGAGACAAGCCATGGGAGAGGAGCTAGCCAAACTACTGGAGGCCGGATACATCAGAGATATAAAACGTCCGGACTGGCTAGCAAACCTGGTGATGGTACCAAAGAAGGACAAATCATGGCGCCTATGCGTCGATTTCAAGGACCTGAACAAGGCTTGCCGAAAGGATCCCTTCCCCCTCCCCCGCATCGATCAAATTATCGACGCTACCGTAGGACACGATTCATTGTGTTTCCTCGACGCATACTCCGGCTACCATCAAATTAAGATGGCAGAGATAGACCAAGCCGCAACGGCATTCATCACCCCATACGGCCCATTCTGCTTCAACACAATGCCCTTCGGGCTCAAAAACGCCGACGCAACATATCAGCGCATGATTCACACATGTCTGGCAAACCAGATCGGCAAAACAAAGGAGGCATACGAGATGACGTGGTCGTCAAAACCAAGCATGTCGAAACCCTAGTAGACGACTTGAGGCTCACATTCGACAACCTCCAACATATGACATCAAGATTAACCCGAAAAAATGTGTTTTTTGGCATCACCGGAAAGCTCTTGGGCTTCATAGTATCCGTAGAGGAATAGAAGCAAACCCAGCCAAGATCCGAGCTCTGTCACAATTGGATATCCCAAAGGACCTCAAGCAAATACAAAAATTGACCGGATGCGTGGCGGCTCTAAGCCGCTTTATCTCCCACTTGGGAGAAAAGGCATTACCTCTTTATCGCCTCCTCCAGCGCACCGAACACTTTGAGTGGACGGATGCCGCCACGGACGGACTCGAAGAAATAAAAGCCATATTTGAAACAAACCCGGTCCTGGCCGCGCCTAACATGGGCGAATAAATGCTATTATACATCGCGGCAACTCATTAAGTTGTAAGCGCAGTGCTCATCGTCGAACGAGAAACAGACGGACAAAAATTCCCCCTTCAAAAGCCAGTTTACTACGTGTCCACTGTCCTCACTCCATGCAAGTCGCGGTACCCGCATTATCAAAAGATAGCGTACGCGGTATTTATGGCATCTCGGAAGCTGCGACACTACTTTTTAGAGTGTTTGATAACGCATTCCCTCAAGTACCTCTTAACGATATTATAAACAATCATGACGCGACGGGCCGGATTGCCAAATGGGCCATTGAGCTCCTCCCATTCGACATAACCTATAAGCCACGGCGAGCTATTAAGTCGCAGTTTTGCCGACTTTCGTCGCCGAATGGATCAAGCCGAACTCCCTAAAGAGTACGGCACATATTCCAACTGGATCATGCACTTCGACGGCTCCAAAATGTTGGCTGGTCTGGGGGCTGGCGTCGTTCTGACGTCCCCAATAGGAGATACAGTTCAATACATACTCCAGATAATGTATACAGACTCCAACAACGCAGCCGAATACGAGGCCCTTCTACATGGTCTACGGATGGCAGTCTCCATGGGAATTCAACGCCTAGAGGTGCGCGGGGATTCGAACCTCGCGATATCCCAAATAAATGGAGACTTTCATGCCAAGGATCCGAAAATGGCAGCTTACGCCGTCCTAAAAATGTCACCGGTTCAAGGGCTCGAATTTCACCATACACTCGGAAAACAATCAGCAATAGACGTCTTGGCACGCATTGGCGCAAAGCGCGATGCCGTCCCCAATATCTTCTTGGAGAGGTTGTTCAAGCCATCCAGATATGGGAAGGAGTCCGAAAACAACCCGGACCCAACCGCACCGCCCGACAATCAACATTCTCGACACAATGGGAGGCTCGCCAACGAAGTAACATCTTCAGCCCTGTAATAATGGCAGTCATTGCCCGTGGATGTAACCATTCCTAGCCTACCTAACCAGGCAGAACTTCCCGAGGACCAAAACGAGGCACGCTGCATAGTGCGGCAATCTAAAGCCTATAAAGTCCATGAGGGAGAGCTTTATAAGAAAAGCACCACCGGAGTCCTTCAAAGGTGTATCTCCGAAGAGGAAGGGCGGAATCTTCTAGCTGAAATTCATGCCGGACTCGGTGGGCACTACGCCGCAGCCCGGGCCCTTGTAAGCAAGGCCTTCCGTACAGGATTTTATTGGCCGACGGCCTGGGCAGATGCTCGGGACTTAGTCCAACGATGCGTCGTTGCCAGCTCTTTCCTAACCAAAGCCATATGCCACCCACCGCCCTCCAAACTATACCCATCACCGCCCTTTGCGGTCTGGGGCTTGACATGGTTGGACCCCTTAACGGAGGAACCCACAATCAAAAATACCTACGAGTCTTGGTGGATACATTCACCAAATGGATAGAGGCCAAGCCTGTTACGACGGCCGCATCCGGACCGGTGATAGACTTCATATCCGGGGTCGTACACCGTTACGGTGTCCCCACAAGATCATCATCGATAACAAAGACGAACTTTACGGCCGACGAGGTCAAACTCTGGTGCAAAAACATGGGCATCAAGCTCGACTATGCTTCAGTCTATCACCCACAAACTAGCGGTCAGGTCGAGCAAGCAAATGGTCTATTCATGAGCGGCATCAAACCCAGATTAGTGCGTTCCCTCAAGGAATCCAACACGCACTAGGTAGAGGAGCTCGACTCCGTACTCTGGGGGCTGCGGACCACGCCGAATAGCACCACCGGATACACACCATTCTTTATGGTATACGGCGCAGAGGCGGTTCTACCTTGCGACATAATTCATGACTCACCTCGCGTGCGCATGTACGAAGAAAGAGAAGTCGAACTCGATCGGCAGGACAGTTTGGACGCCTTGGAGGAGGAGCGTGACATGGCAAAAGCCCGCTCCGCATTTTATCAACAAAGCGAGCTCAAGATATCAAAGTAGAGAAGTACGGGCCAAAACTTACAATGTTGGCGAAGTTAGTTCTACGCCCACGGACAAGAAAAAGGACAAACTCAAGCCCAAATGGGAAGGTCCCTTTATTATTGACCAAGTCTTGACCGGTGGAGCGTCTTGTCTGCCAGATGCATCGGATAACCGACTCGAGCCGAACCCATGGAACGCAGCCCGCCTCCGAAGATTCTACGCCCGGACTCTGTGTTCGCCTCCTTCCTCTCGCCTATTTTTTACACATTAGTTGTCTTATATTTCTCTCCTTCTCCCTCCTTTCCTTACAGCCTTAAGGGCTCGTTTCACGCTTTGTTCAAGACATTAACCGACGCGCTTATCCGCTACCAAGATAATTCGGGGGCATCTTTTAATGTGTAGCTTATTTATACAGATGCATGCCCAACACATGTGTCACACTTCCGCATGTACCTTTTATTCACCATTATATGCATCGATATGACTTAAGCTTTGGCCAAGCTGGGTTGTTCGCTCATGTGCTTACCCCTACGTTCCCGATTGTTCGGCTAGGCGGTAAAGGGAGCACCTCTGCGATTGTTACTGCCGGGTCAGCCGGATGTGTACCTCAGACTGGGTGAAGCCGAAAGCTAGCGTTCTTAAGGGAATATTCGGTCAGTGAACTAAAGATGATTTCTCACTTGTTTATTTATCTGCCCCCAGATGCTTTTCTGCTTTTTTCGCATCCGACATGCACTTTAGGGCATGCCTCCTGTGGAAAGGAACCCCTAACGGAACTATTCTCCCGGAAGATGTTTCTTACTAACCATGTAATATAACGTAACTAGTTGGGCACTTGTCTGTTCAAGCAATAATGACCCTACGCTGGTCTCCATGCATGCCCCGGTTCTTACATAACCGAGAGGGTATTCGGACACACCTGCACTATCGGGTCCCGAGGTTGAAGCGAAAAGGTCCGCCATGACAAACGATCTACAATCCGCTAGAAGGCATTTTACATGTCATCTTAAATTACATAGTCAATTTGATCGGGCATATTCCTCTTCAATACCATCCAACAGTGCTGTCTAGTTTACAATCTGTTGGGAATATTTATGACCAACTCTACTTGGCCATACTCTAAGCTCACAGGATCTCCTTCCCATCGGCCCCCACAGTCCGACCTCGCCATGTGGTTTGGGTCAGCCTTCATGTGCCGCGTCTTCACCATGGCCCAGACCTCCTGGTGCCTTTGACGGCAGCCGATATCTTCCATAATCGGAGCGCCGCGCCCCTTAAGCCTCTCTGCAAGCTCTCCAAGGCCTTCGGTCATGGAGACAGATGGCCACAAGGCTGGGCGACGCCTTTCATCACTGCCGAACTTCGTTAAATGCGGTTGTAAGAGCTTCGAAGAAGGTCACCCGTAGAACCGGCATTACCTCTGCAGGACGACTCCGTGAGCATACCTACGCACATAACTCGTTAGTCAACTTCCTCGCCAACTCTTTTTCAAAGTTCGTTCAAGCACTTACTAAACATGCCGCGCCGAAGCCGCCGATTCTCCTTCACGGAGTCCGACAGCTGGGCACGAGCATCCTTTAGTTCCTCGCCCAGCTGGGTGTTGGCATCTTCGATTATTCTTCTCCTGCCTCACCGTCGTAAGCACGCTCTCGACGACCTTTAACCGGCGCAAGAATTGTTGCTTGTCCGGATCTACTTCGGCGCCATCTGCAATGTTATTGTCAGATTTGCACACACGCCGCACTTCACAACATACTTATCTTTCGAAGCATATATTACTAGAGGGGTCTCCTTGGCCTCCCACCGCGACTAGTCGCAGACTCAAGTTGGGCTTTGCACTCTTCCAGCTCCTGGGACAGTTGGGTATTATTTTCTGTAAGATCCTGCATAACAAATGATCCTTAAATCAGTTATTCTAACTGTTTCAAGTCTCGGGGGCTACTGACATATATAACCATCAAATTTTCTTACCAGATGTCTTTCACATACCGCCCGTGGCTCTGGCTAGACCATTTTGAGCGGCACAGAGGTACGCATCTCCAATTGAAGGCGCCCAATGCCTCTTGGGAGAAACAAGCGTTATGGAAGAACTGTCCGTGGCGCCTGTGATTCATGGCACTCTCCACCTCGGAATTGGTGGCGGACAGTCTGTCCGCATCCTCTGTCGGAGGAGCGTCCCGACGACGCATCGTGTTCGCCTGCTGGACCTGGCTTTGGAGCCTGGCTGGTGGAGGCGCGATTGGCAATCTCTCCGGATATAGTCCGGCGATCCCTCTTTTTCCTAAAAAAATGAGAGCACGGGCGTTAGTATGCATCGTAAGAATAATACCTTAGAATAAGGCCGCACGCCTTACTGCTGCACCGGTGCCTCGACCCGGACTGCGTGTCTCTTTAGCCTACCCGCCCTCGCGGTCCCTTGTTGGCTAGTCGCCGCAGGCTCGACATTCCGCCTCGAGATCCTCCCCTACGAAACACCATTGGTATACGGTGATAAAAAATAAGCACAGATGGATCATCTTTGAAGTATTAGGACTTTGGTCTCGATTACTTGTGAGGCGGGGAGCAGTCCAGGATAATCGGCTGTAATAGCCACCAAGGCATTGTCGATGCTCAGTTGGTAAAATACCCCATCGATCAACTCCACGGATATGTCCGGATCCTCTTGGGAGGCCGGATCGAGGGACCATTCCGGATCCTCGGGTTGTGGAGGAGGGCTCTTTATATCCTTTACGCCCCGACACAATTCCTGCGTCGAAATCACAAGATAAGGTACTTGATTATGGGAATATGGAACGGATGGGCAAAAAGAAGTGTCCGCTTACCCAGCTTGGAGGATTGTACATAGAAAATCCGCCCTGAGAATTGACGCGAGGAATTCCTCCTCTTCTCCCTTGTACAATGCGGACAAGATCTTCGTCGAGCGGCAACCGATTCCGCCCCTTACGGCCGCAGCGGGTGGCATCATCCTCCCGCTGAAATCCCACATGGGGTGGCCTCTATACTAAAGCGGTTGCACCCCCCGCATAATGCATGTGGCCATGACCTCGATCATGGTCAGTCCGGAATGAGCTAACAGCCTTATCCGGCTCATCAGATAAAGAACGTCCTTGTCATTTTCCTTCTGAGGGCTCCGTGGACGCCAGCTCAGGCGCTTCTTCAAGGGAGCATTATCAAACTCGAGGAGGTCGATCCGAACAGGATCCGGTAGGGGGACATCTTCTATGTAAAACCATTCTGAAGGCCAGTCTTCGGACGCCTTCTTTGGGGTTCCGGATAGATATCCGGTCCCGGCGATGCGCCATACTTCGGCTCTGCCCACTTGATATATTGACCCCTTCTGAGAACGGGGCACAAGGCTGTACAGCTTCTTCCACAGCGTGAAATGAGCCTCGATGACCAAAAACAGCTCGCAAAGGGCTACGAAGCCCGCAATATGCAATATGGAGGCAGGTGTAAGGTTGTGCAACTGGAGGCCGTAGAACTCCAGGAGCCCCCGGAGAAACGGATGAATTGGAAATCCGAGCCCTCTTATCAAATAAGGGACAAGGCAGACCCGCTCTCCTTTGGAGGGATTAGGGACGCTCTCCGCTTGCTCTCCACCATTATAGGTGGCAAGCCCGGCTCGAACCGGGACCATGTAGGCTGGGGGGGGGGGGAGAAACCCCTTGGCTTGGAGCGTCACTAGCTCATTTGCAGGGGCCAGAGCATCTCTCCCAATCTCCAGCTGAGGGCTGGGAGGGCGAAAGGAGGAGCTGCGTCGACTGGCCATGATGGAATCGATCTCTGTCGGATGCGCTCCGATGAATGCTCGCGAAAGGAAGATGGTGTGATTTGGATCTAGATCCTCGTCTCTTTAAAAGGCAGCTCATTTACATAGCTAGGGGGGTAAATGTAAAAACACCCTGGCTTTTTGCATTCGTCTGACACGTGGAAGATGGCCATTATTGGGCGTGGAAGCCAAGGAGCGCAATATTCATGAGAAGCCGGACACTATTCAATAGGTACACGAAATTTGGAGAAGAACCTGCCTTGCAATGCCGAAGACAATCTGCGCGCCGGACTCATCGTCATTGAAGCCTGGTTCGGGGAGACTCTTGAGGAGTCCTGGATTAGGGGTGTCCGGATAGCGGGACTATAACCTTCGGCGGACTCCTGGACTATGAAGATACAAGATTGAAGACTTCGTCCCGTGTCCGGATGGGACTTTCCTTGGCGTGGAAGGCAAGCTTGGCGATACGGATATGTAGATCTCCTCCATTGTAACCGACTCTGTGTAACCCTAGCCCTCTCCGGTGTCTATATAAACCGGAGGGTTTTAGTCCAGGGATCGAACAACAATCATACCATAGGCTAGCTTCTAGAGTTTAGCCTCTCGATCTCGTGGTAGATCTACTCTTGTACTACCCATATCATCAATATTAATCAAGCAGAGTAGGGTTTTACCTCCATCGAGAGGGCCCGAACCTGGGTAAAAACATCGTGTCCCTTGTCTCCTGTTACCATCCGCCTAGACGCACAGTTCGGGACCCCCTACCCGAGATCCGCCGGTTTTGACACCGACAGTGGCTTATATAGAGTGCGCCAGGACCCCAGCTCCCCTCCGTTACATCGGATTAAATGTACATAAAGGGGTGGCATTACAGGTAACGCCTGTATTGAAATGCTGTAAATGATCATTAAATGTCTGAGTAAATGTCCGACCGTTGCTGCATGGAGCGGCTTTAGGTCTTCTTATCGCCGAGTGGTTTGATGCTCGAGTGACCTGGATAAAGTGAGATCTCCGAGTGGATGGTAGGTCGTGTGGACTTCACTCGACGCCTTTGCTGGATCCCTTCTTCTGATACTTGATCTTCTTTGTTCTTAGGACTTGGACCTTAGGTACGATGTATAGGTCAGGCCTATTACCCTACCCTAGGTTTGTGTCTACATCAGCGGCGGCAGATCGGGCGGCAGCGGCGTGCTCCGGCGATGGCGCGGCACGGTGAGGTGGTGCGGGGTGGCGTAGGCGGGCATGGCGTGGCTGATGGCGGGCGTGGCGGCGGCAATGGCGAGATCGGCGGTGGCGCGGCTCGGAAGGAGGAGCGGGAGGGGCGGTGGCGTGCGATATTTAAGGAGGGCGGGGCGGCTCCGAGGCGTGGGCGAGGGGCAAGGCGAAGGCGGCGGTGGGAGGCGTCCAGCTCGGCCACGACAGCGACGGCGGTGTGCGGGCGCTGGAGTCCAACGGGAGGTCGGGGCCGAGCGGCGTGGCGCGGCGGTATGAGCTGGCCTGGCGACTAGCGGGGCCGGCCCGGTTCGGCGGAGAAGTTTTTTTTTAATATTTTTTCAGACAAACAAAAATAATAAAGGCAAAATAAAATAAAATATTATATAGGCATATAACATATCAAAATTTTCAGAAAAGGATTTCCTACAGCATGAACATTTTTCTAGCGTCAAATAAAATCCACAAAAATTCAAATAAAGCAAAGAGTGCTACTATTGCAATAGAATCCAATAAAAATCATTTTAAAATACAAAAATGATTTCAAATTTATTTCTCTCCAATTTTCTAATGTAGGGAATCATTTTACCCTAATTTCCATATATTTAATTTTTTGGAGAAAAATAATTTGAATAAAACCGAAATAACTGCAAATTGAAAATAAGTTCCAAAAGGACTTTTAAATTTGATTCTTTTAAACTTCCAACTCATATTTCATATGTTTTGAAGAAGTCATTGTATCTTCTCTCAAGAAAATCATTGAGTTTCTTAAAGTTTCTGAATTGGAAAATATTTCAGAATAAAATTCAAATATTTTCAAAATCCTTTTCATTTATTCAAATGGAAGAAGTCATGTCATCTTCTCTCTAGGGTTTTGTGGTGAAAAGAATTTGAATTCACGGAGATCATAAATGCAAAAAATGAAAGTTTGGGAAAGTCCTTTTATTCCCTCTCATTTAACTTTCAAAAAGCTTCGAATTTCACTCAATTTCACACAAGCAACCACACCACAATCAAACAATCAATCAAATCTATCTATTTAAAATATAACATTCCAAAATTTAGAATTTTAGGATGTTACAATGATTATGTGGGAGATTACGAGGATGAGGTTGATCAAAATAAGAACTACGTGCCACCACCAGCACCACAACCACCAGGTCGTCCACATGCAAATAATCGCAATGGTTGGGCTGCACC
The DNA here is from genome assembly GCA_021605145.1 of Aegilops bicornis. Classification (NCBI taxonomy): domain Eukaryota; kingdom Viridiplantae; phylum Streptophyta; class Magnoliopsida; order Poales; family Poaceae; genus Aegilops; species Aegilops bicornis. Next base: position 262,189,720 of record CM038672.1, on the reverse strand, counting down.
ACCCCCTCGGGTACGAGATCATGACCATCTCCCTAAACTGAAATTGAATATTTCACCATTTGAGGGTAGATACGTTCCTGATATATATCTTACTTGGGAGTTAGAAACCGAACAACGTTTTACATGTCTAGAATATCCCGAGACGAGACGTGTTGCTGCTGCACTTTGTGCTTTCACTAGTTTTGCTTGTGTGTGGTGGTCTGAACATCATAGATTATATCTGAATAATATTCCAACTACTTGGGCTGCTTTGAAAACTGTTATGTGTACTCGTTGGGTTCCCCCATATTATCAATGTGAATTGCTTCAAAAAGTGCAGCGTTTAAAAATTCTGTAGAGGAATATTATCAGGAATTACAAACTGGCATGATTAGATGTGGTATTGTTGAGGATAATGAAGCTATGCTTGCATGTTTTATGGGTGGATTAAATAGAGAGATTCAGACCATTCTAGAGTATAAGGAGTATAATAATATCACTCGTTTATTTCATCTTGCTTGTAAAGCTGAACGTGAAGTGCAGGATCGACAGGCATTGGCGCGAACTAACTTTTCTGCAGGTCGACCTTCATCATGGACACCACGTGCATCCTCTACTTCCACCGCACCATCACCTCCATCACGTGCCACCTCCAACCGTGATACAAGAAAGCAGGCACAACCACCACTATCTGCCAAGAGCACACCTGCCGGGCCTACACAGAGCTCTTCTTCTTCCATGGCATCAACAGGGCACACAAGTGATATTATTTTTCGTCGTCGTAAGGGAAGAGGTCATTCATGGTGATTTCTGTAAAATGCTTGCTAAGTATGATGTTAACCATAGAATTGCATCACCCTATCATCCTCAGTCTAGTGGTCAAGTTGAACTTAGATGAATTGGTCCAGGAAGACTGTCAATAGGTCCAGGAAGAATTGGTCTAAGAAATTAATTTTACAAAAGACTGTCAATAGGTCCAGGAAGAATTGGTCTAAGAAATTAGATGATGCACTTTGTGCTTATAGAACATCATATAAAAATCCTATGGGTGTCTCCTTATAAAATGGTTTATGGAAAAGCTTGTCATTTGCCTCTTGAGTTAGAACATAAAGCATATTGGACAGTCAAAGAGCTCAACTATGATTTCAAACTTGCTGGTGAAAAGAGGTTATTTGATATTAGCTCATTAGATGAATGGAGAACCCAAGCTTATGAAAATGCAAAATTATTCAAAGAAAAAGTTAAAAGATGGCATGACAAAAGAATCCAAAAGTGTGAGTTTAAAGTTGGAGAATATGTTCTTTTGTACAGCTCTCATTTTAGATTTTTTGCAGGAAAGGTCCTCTCAAAATGGGAAGGCCCATATGTCATCGAGGAGATTTACCGATCTGGAGCCATCAAAATAAATAATTCCGAAGGTACTAACCCAAAGGTTGTCAATGGGCAACGAATAAAGCATTCTATCTCAGGTATGCCTATTAATGTTGAAAGTAATATTATCCAAACTTTGACACCGGAAGAACTCATAAAAGAGTCTCCAAAATCGTGAAAATAAGGAGGTACATGATACGGTAAGTAAACGGTCTCCAAAAAATCTGCAAAAATATTTTTTATTAGTTTTGGAATATTTTAGAATTTTGGAAATAAAGAAACTCCCAGGAAGCGTCCCCTGGTGGGCACAAGACACCAGGGCGCGCCAGACCCCCCCTGGCGCGCCCGGGTGGGTTGTGCCCACCTGGGACACCTTCCGTACTCCGTTTTTCTTCCGTATGCTTGTCCTCCTAGATAAAAAAAATCTATATATACTTCCCGAACCTGTTGACCACCGTATCGCGAAGAAATCCTCTGTTCTCTTTTCTTGCTATTTTCTGCGCAGTTTGAAAAATATGTCCTCCCAAGACTCTGAAGGAAACAGCTATGTCTCGCATCTCCTTGCTGACACAAAGACCTATGGGGACCTATCTCCTTATGGTCCAACTACGGATGATGAGGGAGGACGCTCATTTGATGAAGATCGATGATTCAAGTTCGAAGGAGGAGGATGTTCCTCTACCTCAACCCGGGGATATGCACTTGGAGTTCAAGAAGTCCAGTCTCCCCAAGAGAGCTAACCAATCTAATAACCAATCTATTCCTTCTCGTTTTCGGCAGAAAAGCAAAGGCGATTTATGTGACAAGATCTTGAAGCTGGAGTTGGAGGTCGATGATTTAAAAGAGGAAATTGCTCTCCTCAACTACAATATGAAAAAGTTGAAGGCACAATTGTCATCACCACCAAAGGAGAACTGAGTATTGGGTATGGGCACTCCCCTTGGCTTCCGCCAAGCTTGGGGGAGGTGCCCCGGTATTGTATCATCCCACTATCTTTTTGCTTTTACTTATGTAAGTTTGATCTTTTGCTTTAGAATGAATAAAAGTTTAGTTTGATCCTTTCTTCTTTGAGAGTTTGCTTAGTGATCTATCATTGTAATCGTATGCAAGTTATATAATAAAGATTAGTTTGAGTTTTTGCTTTCTTTACTTTCATATTGCAAATAAAGAAAAGAAATAGGGAAGAAAGAAAAAGAGAAAATAAATAAATAAAAGAAAGGAAATAAATCAACAAGATCATATACTAATCCTATGGTAGGTGATAGCACCACATAAGGAAAAGTATAAGTAGAAAAATTTATTAGAGATTGACAAACATAGCATTAGTCAATGATACAACGCATGAAAGAATTAATAAGGGAAGAGAAGATTCACATATAAATATACTATCCTAGAAATATTTTTTGATTGTGAGCCCTCATCAAAATATTAGATGCCAAAATTGTTGACGTTGGACAAGGAAGAGAACTTAATGGTTTATGTTTGTTTATATTCACAAAGAAATCATATTGTCATAGATCCTTTCACATGTGATGCTTGCCCCCTATCCTTGCTAGCCAAAAATTCCGCACTAAGTAGGGATACTACTTGTGCATCCAGAAACCCTTAAACCCAAATATTTTTCAAGTGTCCAGCATACCTACCTAGGGATTGAGCAAGATCCCTCAAGTAAGTAGTCATCAGTGCAAAAAGGCAATAACAATTGCTTCTAAATATGTGATATCATTTAGTGTAAGAGAAAATTGAGCGTTGTATGAACTTGGATGACAAAAAATAAAAGCGACAGACTACATAATAAAGGTTGTCATCTTAAGGGGAAATACAACATGACGTTCTCTTGCACTAAGGGATTGAGCATACAAACAAATAAGCGCATGGCAACCTCTGCTTCCCTCTGCGAAGGGACTACCTTTACTTTTATGTATTTACTTTTATGCAAAGAGTCAAAGTTTTCCTTCTATTCCTTTTTAATTTTCTCCTTTGGTAAGCATCATCTGGTGAGGAAAGATCTAGGCACATATGTCCAGTTGAATATATATAGCATGAGTTATTATTGTTGACATCACCCTTGAGGTGAGTATGTTGGGAGGCGAAACTATAAGCCCCTATCTTACTATGTGTCCGGTTCAAACGTTTTGCTCATGGGTTTGAGGTGAGTGTTAGCAATCATAGAAGACTATATGATGGTTGAGTATGTGGACTTGCCTGAGGGCTCCTACACGTGACTCTTCCTGAAAAGATGATGAATTGTAGTTGCAAAGTTGACTGAGAACATAGTTTGTTGGTTTCTAATAGAGTTTTTGCTTTATACTTCGATTGCGTGATGAACTATTACTTATTCATGAGAATTATATGGTAAAAGTTCTATGATAAAAGTCATATGATTAATTTTGTTGTTGTTATAATAGTCAACATGATGCTTCTATGTCCGTATTTTATTTTTATCGACGCCTCTCTCTCAAAGCATGTGGACATGTTTTTCGATTTCGGTTTTCACTTGAGGACAAACGAGGTCTAAGATTGGGGGAGTTGATACATCCATTTTGCATCATGTTTTCTTACTGTTATTTATAATGTTTTCATCCATAATAATGCTTTTTGGAGTAATTCTAATGCATTTTCTCTCATAATTTACAAGGAACACACCAAGAGGGAGAATTCTGGCAGCTGGAAATCTGGACCTGGAAAAGCTACGTCAGGCCACCTATTCTACACAACTCCAAACAATCTGAAACTTCACAGAGATTTTTTATGGAACATTTAAGAAATATTGGAGCCAATAACAACTAGAGGGGGCCCACCAGGTGGGCACAACCCACCTGGGCGCGCCCTGGTGGGTTGTGGCCTCCTCGGCCCACCTCCGGTGCCCATCTTTTGGTATATAGGTCATTTTGACCTAGAAAAAAATGAGGAGAAGACTTTCGGGACGGAGCATCGTCGTCTCGAGGCGGAACTTGGGCAGGAGCACTTTTGCCCGCCTGCGGAGCGATTCCGCCGGGGGAACTTCCGTCCCAGAGGGTGAAATCATCATCATCATCATCACCAACAACTCTCCCATCTTGGGGAGGGCAATGTCCATCAACATCTTCAACAACACCATCTCATCTCAAACCCTAGTTCATAGATTGGTGCTTGTGGATGACTAGTGTGTTGATTACATCTTGTAGTTGATTACTATATGGTTTATTTGGTGGAAGATTATATGTTCAGATCCAATATGCTATTTAATACTCCTCTGATCATGAACATGTTTATCATTTGTGAGTAGTTACTTTTGTTCTTGAGGTCACGGGAGAAATCATGTTTCTAGTAATCATGTGAACTTTATATGTGTTCGATATTTTGATAGTATGTATGTTGTGATTTCCTTAGTGGTGTCATGTGAACGTTGACTACATGACACTTTACCATATTTGGGCCTAAGGGAATGCATTGTGGAGTAGCAATTAGATGGTGGGTTGCGAGAGTGACAGAAGCTTAAACCCCAGTTTATGCGCTATTTCGTAAGGGACCGATTGGATCCAAAAGTTTAATGCTATGGTTAGAATTTATTCTTAATACTTTTCTCGTAGTTGCGGATGCTTGCGGGAGGGTTAATCGTAAGTAGGAGGTTTGTTCAAGTATGAACAACACCTAAGCACCGGTCCACCCACATATCAAATTATCAAAGTAGCGAACACAAATCAAACCAACATGATGAAAGTGACTAGATGAAATCCCCGTGTACCCTCAAGATCGCTTTGCTTATCACAAGAGACCGTTTTCGCCCGTCCTTTGCCTCAAAAGGATTGGTCTACCTTGCTGCATACTTGTTACTATTATCGTTACTTGCTCGTCACAAATTACCTTGCTATCAAACTACTCGCTACTTACAATTTCAGCACTTGCAGACATTACCTTACTGAAAACTACTTGTCATTTCCTTCTGCTCCTTGTTGGATTCGACACTCTTATTTATCGAAAAGAGCTAAAATTGATCCTCTATACTTGTGGGTCATTAGAGAACTGTACGTGGGAGGCTGACAGCTGGGTCCACGGCCGCAGCAAGGAAGTGCCTCCTTACTACGCGCAAAATAATGATTCCTCCACTTGACATCAGGGACCCATCGGACGGGCCATCGTATTTTGTGAAAAATTTGTTTCCCTCCTGATTGCTGGGACCGACTAGCTACATCTTCGCATGCAAGGAAGTGCATCCATATTACGGGCAAAAAACATAATTCCCCCCTAAGAGCTGGGACCCACCAGCTTTATCTTCGCATGCAAGGAAGTGCCTCCTTACCTCCCTGACAGCTGTGACCCACCCGGTCGAACCATACGTAGGGTTGTCTGTCTGGTCGTGAACGTGTACGTACATACTAGTCGATTGGTCTGTCTGCAAGCTGTAGCGGTGAACTGTGGCCGAGTAAGGAAGGACACGTGTCGTAATAGAGGTGCGGGCGTAGCATGTCACGCAGTCTCGTCTATATCGTGTACACGTAGGTACAGCCAGGGTGCAAAAAACTAAATACGGCCACGTGCGTACATACGGGCGGGGTCTCGAACGCCTACTCGCGCATACGTACGGCCCATAACATGTACTTACAAGCATAGCCAATAGACTTGAGAACACGTACTATACAAGCTCACTTGCCTAATATTATATAACATATTCTGTTATGAAGTAGACAACACGATGAACCTATGATGGCTAATGTCTTGCTTGGTGCAACATGTAAATTATCAATTTCATTGATCAACAAAAATTATTGGTTACTTATATATTGTTCTTATTTGCATAGATCATGATAGATATTATGGAAACGATGTACATAGATTTTTTTATCCGTTTTCGATCCGAATCCGCTCCGCTTCCGCTCCGAACCCGTAGTCCGATAAAATCTGTATTCGAATCCGCATCCGATCATTATCCAATCCGCTTCGAATCCGATAACAAAATGTGGTAAAGGATATGGTAAAGACATTATCCGACCCGATTTGATCTGTTTACATCCCTATTTCTTGCTATGATCTTGAGGAAAAAATAAATAAGAGAAAGAAAAAAAGAAATAAAAAGACCATATAATGATCTTATGGAGAGTGATGACTTCACATATAAAGAGTATGATGAATAAAAGTTGTTGAGGGTTGACAAACATAGTTTTGGTCATTGTTGCAATTAATAGGAAGTAATAAAGAAAGAGAGGCTTCACATATAAATATACTATCTTGGACATCTTTTGTAATTTTGAGTACTCATTAAAATATGACATGCTAAAAAGTTGATGTTGGACAAAGAAGACAACAAAATGGGTTATGTTTTCTTATATCTGAATTGAAGTTATATTGTCATGGATCCTCCAACATGTTGAGCTTGCATTTCTCTCTCATGCTAGCCAAATCCTTTGCACCAAGTAGAGATACTACTTGCGCTTCCAAACATCCCTTAAACCAGTTTTTCCATGAGCGTCCACCATACCTACCTATGGATTGAGTAAGATCCTTCAAGTAAGTTGTCATCGGTGCAAGCAATAAAAATTGCTCTCTAAATATGTATGATCTATTAGTGTGAAGAAAATAAGCTTTATATGAACTTGTGATATGGAAGAAATAAGAGAGACAGACTGCATAATAAAGTTCTTTATCACAAGCGGCAATATAAAGTGACGTTCTTTTGCATTAAGATTTTGTGCATCCAACCATAAAAGCGCATGACAACCTCTGCTTCCCTCTGCGAAGGGCCTATCTTTTACACTTATTTTCTACCCTCATAAAAAAATCATGGGGATCTTCACCTTTCCTTTTTACACTTTTTTCTTTTTGGAAAGCACTTTGTGTTGGAGAAAGATCCAGCTACATATATATCCACTTGGATGATGGTTATCATAAAGTATTATTATTGCCCATGAGGTAAAAAGTTGGGAGGTAAAACTATAAGGCCCTATCTTTCTCTGTGTCCGACTGAAAATTTGAACTCATAAGTATCGCCTGAGTGTTAGCAATTGTGAAAAATTAAATGATAGTTGAGTATGCGGACTTACTGAAAAGCTCTTATATTGACTCTTTCCGATGCTATGATAAATTGCAATTGCTCAACGACTGAGGTCATAGTTTGTTCGTTTTGAATGAAGTTTCTGATTTATACTTTACCTTGTGAACGAAATGTTACTTTGGCATAAGAAATTATATGACAATATATGTTGCTGTTCTAAAGATGATCATGATGCCCTCATGTCCGTATTTTATTTCATCGACACCTCTATCTCTAAACATGTGGACACATTTTTTGATATCGGCTTTCGCTTGAGGACAAGCGAGGTCTAAGCTTGCGGGAGTTGATTTGTCCATTTTGCATCATGCTTTTATATTGATATTTATTGCATTATGGGATATTATTACAAATTATGGCACAATACTTATTCCTTTTCTGTCTTATTTCACAAGGTTTGCACAAAGAGGGAGAATGCCGGCAGCTGGAATTCTGGACTGGAAAAGGACCAAATCTGAGAGACCCATTCTGCACAACTCCAAAAGTCCTGAAACTTTATGGAGAATTATTTTGGAATACATAAAAAATATTGGGCAGAGAAAGCACCAGAGGGGACCCACCAGGCAACCACAAGGGTTGGGGGCCTTACCCCCTGGGCGCGCCCCCTACCTTGCCGCCCACCTGGCAGGCCCCCGATGCCCATCTTTTGCTATATGAAGGGTTTTTTACTTGGAAAAAATCAAGAGGAAGCTTTCGGGATGAAGCGCCGCCGCCTCGAGGCGGAACTTGCGCAAAACCAATCAAGGGCTCCGGCGGAGCTGTTCTACCGGGGAAACTTCCCTCCCGGAGGGGGAAATCATCGCCATTGTCATCACCAACTATCCTATCATCGAGAGGGGGTCAATCTCCATCAACATCTTCACCAACACCATCTCCTCTCAAATCCTAGTTCATCTCTTGTATCTGATCTTTGTCTCACAACCTCAGATTGGTACCTGTGGGTTGCTAGTAGTGTTGACTACTCCTTGTAGTTGATGCTAGTTGGTTTATTCGGTGAAAGATCATAGGTTCAGATCCTTAATGATAATTAATACTCCTCTGATTATGAACATGATATGCTTTGTGAGTAGTTACGTTTGTTCCTGGAGACATGGGAAAAGTCTTGTTATAAGTAATCATGTGAATTTGGTATTCGTTCGATATTTTGATGAGATGTATGTTGTCTCTCCTCTAGTGGTGTTATGTGAACGTCGACAACATGACACTTCACCATGATTTGGGCCTACGGGAAGGCATTGGGAAGTAATAAGTAGATGATGGGTTGCTAGAGTGACAGAAGCTTAAACCCTAGTTTATGTGTTGCTTCGTAAGAGGATGATTTGGATCCATATGTTTCACGCTATGGTTCGATTTATCTTAATTCTTCTTTTATAGTTGCTGATGCTGATACGTCTCCGTCGTATCAATAATTTTTGATTGTTCCATGCCAATATTCTACAACTTTTACATACTTTTGGCAACTTTTTATACTATTTTTTGGACTAACATATTGATCCAATGCCCAGTGCCAGTTCCTGTTTGTTGCATGTTTTTTGTTTCGCAGAAAATCCATATCAAACCGAGTCCAAACGGAATAAAAACCGACGGAGATTTTTTTGGAATATATCTGATTTTTGGGAAGTGGAATCGACGTGAGACGATGCCCGAGGGGGCCACAAGGCAGGGGGCGCGCCCCTGACCCTCGTGGACACCCCGTAAGGCAGTTGTTGCCCTCCTTTCGCTGCAAGAAAGCTAATATCCGGATAAAAATCGTGTTCAAATTTCAATCCAATCAGAGTTACGGATCTTCAGTTATAAAAGAAACGGTGAAAGGGCAGAATCCAGAGCACAGAAACAGAGAGAGACAGAGAGACAGATCCAATCTCGGAGGGGCTCTCGCCCCTCCCACGCCATGGAGACCAAGAACCAGAGGGAGAACCCTTCTCCCGCCTCGGGAGAAGGTCAAGGAAGAAGGATAAGGAGGGGGGGCTCTCTCCCCCTCGCTTCCGGTGGCGCCGGAACGCCGCCGGGGCCATCATCATCATCGCGATCTACACCAACACCTTTGTCATCTTCACCAACATCTCCATCACCTTCCCCCATCTATCTACAATGGTCCACTCTCCTGCAACCCGCTGTACCCTCTACTTGAACATGGTGCTTTATGCTTCATATTATTATCCAATGATGTGTTACCATCCTATGATGTCTGAGTAGATTTTCATTGTCCTATCGGTAATTGGTGAATTGATATGATTGGTTTAATTTGCTTGTGGTTATGTTATTGTCCTTTGGTTCCCATCATATGAGCGTGCTCATGGACCACACCGTAGGGTTAGTTGTATGTTGATAGGACTATGTATTGGAGGGCAAGAGTGATAGAAGCTTCAACCTAGCATATAAATTGATGCATACGGGATTGAAGGGGGACCAATATATCTTAATGTTATGGTTGGGTTTTACCTCAATGAACATTAGTAGTTGCGGATGCTTGCTAATAGTTCCAATCATAAGTGCATAGAATTCCATGTCAGGGATGACATGCTAGCAAAGGGCCTCTCCCACATAAAACTTGCTATCGGTCTAGTAAAGTAGTCAATTGCTTAGGGACAATTTCGCAACTCCTACCACCACTTTTCCACACTCGCTATACTAACTTTATTGTTTCTTTATCTAAACAGCCCCTAGTTTTTATTTACGTGCTCTTTATTATCTTGCAAACCTATCCAACAACACCTACAAAGTACTTCTAGTTTCATACTTGTTCTAGGTAAAGCGAACGTAAAGCGTGCGTAGAGTTGTATCGGTGGTCGATAGAACTTGAGGGAATATTTGTTCTACCTTTAGCTCCTCGTTGGGTTCGACACTCTTACTTATCGAAAGAGGCTAAAATTTATCCCCTATACTTTTGGGTTATCAGATGCTTGCGAGAGGGGTTAATCATAAGTGGGAGGCTTGTCCCAGGAAGGGCAGCACCCCAAGAACCGTTCGACCCACATATCAAATTATCAAAGTAATGAACACGAATCATATGAGCATGATGAAAACTAGCTTGACAACAATTCCCATGTGTCCTCGGGAGCGCTTTGCTTCATATAAGAGTTCTTCCAGGCTTGTCCTTTGCTACAAAAATGATTGGGCCACCTTGCTACACCTTAGTTTCTTTTTTTTTACTTGCTTCCCGTTACAAATTATCTTATCACACAACTATTTGTTACCGATAATTTCAGTGCTTGCAGAGAATACCTTGCTGAAAACCACTTGTCATTTCCTTCTGCTCCTTGTTGGGTTCGACACTCTTACTTATTGAAAGGACTATGATAGATCCCCTATACTTGTGGGTCATCACCCATTGAGCTATCGGGCCCAGGGGTGACGTGTGTTGGTTATTACGTGGCGGGACGCCTCCACTCCCCAAGACCCTTCAGTAACCGCCGTCCTAGCGATAAATCCTGCCCACGTAGGGCGCAGGCACATTATTGATCCTCCACCCCCATCTAGCCCTCCTCGTGCGCGCGAGCGGCTCCTCTGTTTCCTTGCCTCCCCACTTCCTATCTTTCTCCGCCACCATGGCTCCTGGCAATAAAGGGAAGGGTAAAGCGACTGCGCCGGGGCCGTCGGTCCCGCCGGAGCCATGGCCCGCGCTGCTGAAGTCCGTGATCCTGAACAAGGAGGGCTTGGACAAGGTGCGGTCGTTGATAGCAGACGCCCGCAACGAGACCGGGTAACAATGATTTTGTCGGCGTCGCGACCCGCGGCCCAGCGAGTGGGGCACGACCTTCTCGTTCTTCCTCCACTCTGTCTTTGTAGGGTTGGTGCCGCCCTTCTTTGACTTTTGCAATGTCGTACTTTGCCATGACCAAATCCACATGATGCACCTGCACCCGGACTCCATTCTCCTCCTCTTCATCATCGCCTACCTCTGCGAGGCCTTCCTAGGTGTGATGCCCTTTGTGGCCTTCCTCCGGAAGTTACTCAGCCTTCGGCTGACAGCAGCGGACCAACACTCAGCCTTCGTGTCACTCCACATGGCCGAGGGCAAGGGCGTGCACACCATCGATATGTGGATCCCCCAGGAGGTGGAAGGCTTTCAGGAGCACTAGATCTTCATGGACGCGCGCCAGTACAACCCCCTCCTTGAGATCTCGGAGGCACCAGCGGTGAAGAGCTCCAAGTGGGGGCACGCCGAGTTAACTGCTGCCGTGCTAGAGCCGGTCATGGCGAGGATGCTGATGTTGTTGGCCGGCGGGCTTAAAGTGGGCATGGTTATTAAGGAGTTCGTGCGCACGGGACTCTGAAGGAAATAAGCTTTACTGATGCATGAAGCAGGTTCATTACATAAGAGAAAGATACATGTTGTCGTGTTCAACAAGGGTCAGCTTGAGGATGTGACGCCCAGGGGGACCTCAGGTAAGTAGGCCGCTAGCGCTGAGCATGGGGTATCCGCCAGCCCTAATCATGGGGCTTCCACTTTGGGAGGGGGCTCTCGCGTGCCGGTGGCAGCGCTTGTAGAGAGAACCCCATAGCGTGTATAGCTTCATGTCACTCGTATCCGTGGGGCACGTATAGAACTGACGAAGATGTCGGTTGTTCCATGTGTTTTGTACCGGAACACCCTCCTCCATCACGAGTTGTGTCGCGTCAGGATGGGAGATGGGTGTTAACCACCTCCACATTTCTTTCGGCATGGGACTCCAGGCTCGTGCTCATCAGCCTTGCGAAGGTGACGCGTGCACCCTCTAGGTTGAAAGGCATGCGCATGAGGCAGGGTGAGCCCATGGTCTGGTCAATCCCTAGAGGAGGGAAGGGGCTCCCGAGGCAAGCCTGTTGAGGGCGGCGAAGTCGGCGTACATGCGCCTGTCACTGTGTGGCTTGGCAACAGTGTGGAGTTGGCAATCCACCCGGGATGGAGGACTTCATGGGTGATTCTAGCATCTTGGAGCTTCTTAACTTCTTGGGTGATGCAACTTCCTCAAAACAGCCACCATACCTCCCTATTATGGCATTTCCATAGCCATTCCGAGATATATTGCCATGCAACTTCCACCGTTCCGTTTTATTATGACATGTTCCATCATTTTCATATTCATTTGCATGATCATGTAGTTGGCATCGTATTTGTGGCATAGCCATCTTTCATAATTTTTTATACATGTCAATCTTGAGTCATATTTTGTTCTAAGTATCGAGTTGTAATTCTTGAGTTGTATATAAATAAAATTTTGATGATCTTCATTATTAGAGCATTGCCCCATGTGAGGAAAAATAAAAGAGGCCAAAGAAGCCAACAAAAAAGAGGCCAAAGAAGCCAAACAAAAAAATGAGAGAAAAGAAAGAAGGGGCAATGTTACTATCTTTTTCCCAAACTTGTGCTTCAAATTAGCACCATGATCTTCATGATAGAGAGTCTCCTATGTAGTCACTTTCATATACTAGTGGTAATTTTTCATTATAGAACTTGGCTTGTATATTCCAATGATGGGCTTCCTTAAATTTCCCTAGGTCTTCGTGAGCAAGCAAGTTGGATGCACACCCACTTAGTTTTATTTCGAGCTTTCATAAACTTATATCTCTAGTTCATATGTTGCATGACAATCCCTACTCACTCACATTGATATCTATTGATGGGCATCTCCATAGCCCGTTGATACGCCTAGTTGATATGAGACTATCTCCTTCTTTTTTGTCTTCTCCACAACCACCATATTCTATTCCACCTATAGTGTTATGTCCATGGCTCACGCTCATGTATTGCGTGAAAGTTGAAAAGGTTTGAGAAAATCAAAAGTATGAAACAATCGCTTGGCTTTTCATCGGGGTTGTGCATGATTTGAATACTTCGTGTGATGAAGATGGAGCATAGCCAGACTATATGATTTTGTAGAGATATCTTTCTTTGGCCATGTTATTTTGAGAAGACATAGTTGCTTTGTTACTATGCTTGAAGTATTGTTTTATGTCAATATTAAACTTTTGTTTTGAATCTTATGGATTGGAACATTCATGCCACAATAAAGAAAATTACATGGAAAAATATGTTAGGTAGCATTCCACATCAAAATTTCTGTTTTTATCATTTACCTACTCGAGGACGAGCAGGAATTAAGCTTGGGGATGCTTGATACGTCTCCAACATATCTATAATTTTTTATTGTTCCATGCTATTATATTATCTGTTTTGGATGTTTTATATGCATTAATATGCTATTTTATATTATTTTTGGTACTAACTTATTAACCTAGAGCCTAGTGCCAGTTTCTATTTTTTTCCTTGTTTTTGAGCTTCGCACAAAAGGAATACCAAATGGAGTCCAAATGGAATAAAACTTCATAATGATTTTTCTTGGACAAGAAGATAGCCAGGGGACTTGGAGTCGAAGTTAGAAGAGCTGCGAGGCAGCAGCAAGGGTGGAGGGCACGCCCTAGGGGGGCCTACCTTGCCACCTCCTTGGGACTCCTTTGACATAACCCTTGGCCCTATATATTCACATATATTCTAGAAACACCAGAAGGATCCACGAAAACACTTTTCCACCGCCGCAACCTTCTGTTCCCATGAGATCCCATCTTGGGGCCTTTTCCGGCATCCTGTCGGAGGGGGATTCGATCACGGAGGGCATCTACATCAACTCTATTTCCTTTCCTATGAAGCGTGAGTAGTTTAACACAAACCTACAGGTCCATAGCTAGTATCTAGATGGCTTCTTCTCTCTCTTTGATTCTCAATACCATGTTCTCCTTGATGTTCTTGGAGATCTATCCGATGTAATCTTCTTTTGTGGTGTGTCTATCGAAATCCGATGAATTGTGGATTTATGATCAGCTTATCTATGAATATTATTTGAATCTTCTCTGAATTCTTATATGCATGATTTTGTATCTTTGTATTTCTCTTCGAATTATCGATTTGGTTTGGCCAACTAGATTGGTTTTTCTTGCAATGGGAGAGGTGCTTGGCTTTGGGTTCAATCTTGCGTGATTTCACCAAGTGACAAAGTAGGGGTAGAGACACACATATTGAATTGTTGCCATCGAGGATAAAAAGATAGGATTTACATCATATTGCATGAGTTTATTCCTCTACAACATGTCATCTTACTTAAGGCGTTACTCCATTCTTTATAAACTTAATACTCTAGATGCATGCTGGATAGCGGTCGATGTGTGGAGTAATAGTAGTAGATGCAGGCAGGAGTCGGTCTACTTGACACGGACGTGATGCCTATATTACATAATCATTGCCTTGGATATCATCATAACTTTGCGCTTTTCTATCAATTGCTCGACAGTAATTTGTTCACCCACTGTATTATTTGCCTTCATGAGAGAAGCCTCTAGTGAAACCTATGGCCCCCGGATCTATTTTCCATCATATTAGTTTCTGATCTACTATTTTGCAATCTTTTATTTTCAGATCTATAAACCAAAAAAACCCAAAAATATTTTATCTTTTGTTTAGTTTTATCTATCTCTATCAGATCACACCTTTGCAAGTGACCGTGAAGGGATTGACAACCCCTTTATCGCGTTGGGTGCAAATGTTTGATTGTTTGTGCAGGTGCATCGATTGGGGACTTGCGCGTTTCTCCTACTGGATTGATACCTTGGTTCTTAACTGAGGGAAATAATTATCTCTATTGTGCTGCATCACCCTTTCCTCTTCAAGGGAAAAACCAACACAAGCTCAAGAAGTAGCACGCGTCTGTGACGACATCCTGGGCCTCAACACGGCCGCTTCTCGAGACCTCTTCTGGCCGTCGCGTGTTGGCCGAAGTGTGGGCTTCCCATGCAACTACATCAGCATGCCCATCGGCTTGCTCAATGCGGGCGTCACGTACCAGCGGTTCACGCAGCTCGCATTGGCGTCTCATGTGGCCACACGCTTGGCGCCGGCGCCTCCCGAGGCCTCAGCCCTTCGCGAGTCTTCCAGGCCTCAGGAGCCGTCCGACTTGTGAAGAGCGAACCATCCCAGCATGCTTCATCGGCTACCTCGACGCTTCTGCAGCATCATTGCCAGGTGAAATTTTGGTATGTTCAACTAAGGGCACCCCACGGGTTGCATTATCCTCAGGCTGTTAGGGCCCACCCCTATAGCTGCATAGTTTTGCTCATGTATCAGAACAGGGCATGCATTCATAAAATCTCCCTGATGATTTAACCTGTGTGTCCAGTGCCTCGTCACCATGAATATCGCCGCGCCCTCGCAAACGCACTCTTGACTGCTTCATGACTACCGGTTGGCACAGCATCTGTTCTCGGGTCCATCCTTGCAGCGTTGTTAAATCCAAGCGGCTGAGCTTTGTCTCGTGGGCTAGCTCCCGTGCATGTCACCTCCTAGGGTACTTGGTGCCTTGTCCTTGCATGAGCTCATCACGAGCAGACCAGTGAGGGCACGCGACTCAGTTTGTAAAACCGCAATCTTGGTGCTTTGCCACCGCGGGAGTCATACGCTGGGTGTCCTTCCTCAGATTGTTGCATGAGAAGACTTGGCACGGTGTCTATCCTCGGGTCCGTCCCTGCAGCGTTGATAAACCCAAGTGACCGAGCTCTATCTAGCGGGTCGGCCCCGCACACATCGCCTCCTGTGGGTCCTTGGTGTCTAGCCTTCTCATGCAATGGCCTCTGGACGTTCATTCGGCATAGGTCGCCCTCATAACTCAGGTGACACAAGCGCACGACCGTGCCAAAGCTAGGCACAACACACCTGAGGTAGGACCTCCTGAGCCCCACGCTGGCTAACGAGCATCTAAAAACACCTCCTCAAAGTTCTGCCATGCCAGTCATGTGGGGGAACGAAGTAGGGCTGTACACACCCTAAAGACTCTAGTATAGAGCTCCTACCCACGCCCAGTGGAAGCCCCATGCTCAGTGCTGGCGTATACGTTCGCAATTCAGCCATTCCCACGCCCAATGGAAGCCCCATGCTCAGCGCAGGCGGATACGGTCGTAGTTTGGCCATGCCCACACCCAGTGGAAGCCCCATGCTCCATGTTGGTGGACAAACAACTGAGGGCTCCCAACAGGTAGCGTTAACCTGAGGAGGACCACTCGGATCTTCAGCGACACTGCTCATAGCCTTCCCCAAGGCCTCACGTGAGCGGGGCTTGAAACGGTGCATGTGCTCGGGTCAGTCCCAGTAGCGCTGAGAAACCCAAGCAACCAGGCTCTGGCTCACGAGCCTACTCCCGCGCATGTCACACCACCAAGGTCCTTGGTGTCTGGTCTCCTCGCGTAACCCCCAGGAGTAGGCTGATGTGAGAAAGGTAGGAAGGGCCCCAAGTTAACCTTGTCGTCGCCCACATGTCCTTCATGCCCGGCATTGGGACTCCCTGGACCGCGCTAGGCCGAGTTCACAGGTCTCGGGCATCAGCGGGTTGGCCGTCGATACGCCGTGGGAGCCATCGCCGACTTTGGATGTTGCTCCGGTGGCCCCGCCGCTGGTCACCGCGATTGGGGGACGGGCAGGAGGCTCTTTCCCCAGTGCAGCTTCTCGCGAGGAGGTCATCGCTTTCGGTGGGATCCCGGATCCTGTCTCTGCGAGGAGGCGGGTCGTGAGGAAGCTGCAGGAGCAGCCGGATGTTGATGACATGCAGCTCAGGTGCGCGTTGAGGGCGGCCAAGTTGCGCGACGTCGAGCTTTCTCCTGGTATGTCTGTTAACAAGTCAAATTCTATTATGCATTTTACCAATGATGAGATTGTGCAAAATGCCAACCAATTAGGAGTATCTCTTGGTAATAATGATCTAGAGATTTCTAAGTCCATTAATGATATGCTAGATTTGGAAGCTGAAAGAGCGTTAGAATTAATTCATAACATAGCGGCAGTTAGGCCGATGAATGAGTCGGAGATTGATGCGCTTGGGGTCAGGGTTCTTGCTGGTTTGTGTGCTGATCTTGACCCTGCAAGACAGAGACGGAGGAGCAGGATGAGTATGCCTCCCCTGATACCTCTACCCATGAGGATGTGTCTTTGGTGGTAGAGGCTCAATCTGAGCGTGCCGAACCTTCTGATGTTTGCGTTAAGCCTAAAAGGACCTGGAAATGGAAGGTTTATCCGGTGTCGGCTGTGCGTAGAAGTGCTAGGATCCGTACCTCTAAAAAATTTCATGATGAAATATGAGAGGCATCTTTTGGAACAGCAGAGGTCTTAAAGACTTGGCTAAAAGACGGTTTCTAGCAGAGGCTTCTCTTGAACATCATCTAGACTTTATTGCTTTGTCCGAGACTGGACGAGGTAATTTTTCTCCACAATTTCTGAGCACCTTATCTGGCGGGGTAGATTTTGACTGGCACTGCCTCCCACCTAGAGGAAGATCCGGTGGGGTTTTACTCGGGGTTAAGTGCGAAAGGTTGGAGGTTCGGAGTGTAGTGTTGGGTGAGTTTGCGGTAAAGTTTGGTCGTAACTAAAGCGGATGGTTTTGATTGGGCTTTGGTGGCAGTCTATGGGGCTGCGCAACCCGAACTCAAGCCAGATTTCTTGGCTGATTTGGTCCGAAGTTTATGATAACGAGCAGCTACCTGTCTTAGTGGGTGGTGATTTTAACATTATTCGAAGAAAGGAAGAAAAGAATAATGACAACTTTGACGGCAGATGGTCGTTTATGTTCAATACTATCATAGAAAGCTTGGATCTCAGAGAGATAGAGCTTTCGGGTAGGAAATTCACTTGGGCAAACTCGCTACCGGTTCCGACTTTTGAGAAGCTTGATCGCGTTTTGGCGAGCGTCGATTGGGAACAGAAGTTTCCTCACGGTAACGGTGCGGCGTTGACACGAGGTATCTCGGATCACACACCGCTACTAGTCGACTCGGGGCTCAAACTCATATGGGTAATAAGAATATTTTCTTCTTGAACTTGCTTGGTTTGATAGAGAAGGGTTTATTGAGTTGTTAGCTAGAGAGTGGGCTAAAGACTGGGGAAGGTCACCCATTGAGCGGTGGCGATTGCAAGATTAAATCATCTTGAAGGTTCCTTCGTGGATGGGCTAAGCATACGAATGGGTTATATAAGGCTGAGAAGGAAAGACTCCTTATGATTATTCACGCCCTTGAGTTAAAAGCTGAAACCTCTATTTTAGATACCTGCGAGCTAGAGTCTAAAGTGGAGGCCGAGTTAAGGTTGAAAGAGCTTCTCCGCGAGGAGGAATTGAAATGGGCTTTGAGAGCTAAGGTTCGTAAGGTTGTCCAAGGAGAGGAGAACACTCAATTCTTTCATATGATTGCTAATGGAAAGCATCATAAGAAGAGAATTTTTCAATTAGAACAAGATGAAGGGACGATAGTTGGTCAGGAAAACCTGAAAGTTTACATTACCAACTATTATAAGCGATTGTTTGGACCTCTGGAAGAGGGTTTTGTGTCCTGGATGAGTCAAGAGTTGAGGATGTTCCCCAACTTGAGACGGAAGAGAATGAGATTTTGACTGCTCCTTTTACGGAGAAGGAGGTGTTTGAGGCCATTGCACAAATGAAAAACAATAAAGCGCCAGGACCATATGGGTTTCCGGCAGAGTTCTACAAAAAGTGCTGGCATTTTATTAAGGGTGACCTGTTGTCGATGTTTCATGATTTGTTCATTGGTCAGCTTCATTTGTTCAAGCTCAATTTTGGAACGATAACTCTTCTTTCTAAGAAGACAGAGGCTATTCGCATTGAACAGCTCAGGCCTATCTGTTTGCTTAATGTCAGTTTTAAAATTTTCACCAAGGTTGGGACGAACCGACTCACGCAGATTGCGCATTCGGGCCAGTGCAACCGTCCCGCACCGCTTTCATGCCGAGATAGAAATATCCTTGAAGGGGTGGTCGTCTTGCATGAAACGCTCCATGAGATCCACTCAAAAAACTAGATGGTGTGGTTTTTAAAGTGGATTTTGAAAAAGCATACGATAAAGTTAAATGGCCTTTCCTTCAAGAGGCGTTGCGTATGAAAGGATTTGACAAGGCCTGGCGATACCAGACTGAGTCCTTTACGCAAAAAGGGAGTGTACGGATTAAAGTGAATGATGATATAGGTCACTATTTCCAGACACGCAAAGGACTAAGGCAAGGAGATCCCATGTCACCGATTCTATTCAACATAGTGGTTGATATGTTATCTATTTTAATAGGTCGGGCTAAGGATGCGAGGCAGGTTTCTGGCTTGGTTCCGCACTTAGTTGATGGTGGTATATCCATTTTTGCGATATCGATGATACTATCATCTTTATGGAGCATGACTTGGCGAAAAGCAAGAAACATGAAGCTTGTGTTGTGCTTATTTGAACAATTATCTGGACTCAAGATTAACTTCCATAAGAGCGAACTGTTTTGCTTTGGAAGAGCTACTGAGGACCAGGAGGCGTATAAGCAATTGTTCGGATGTGAGTTGGGTTCGCTATCATTTACATACTTAGGTATACCCATTCATCATCGTGGTGACGAACAAGGAGTGGAAGTGCATCGAGGATCATTTTGAAAAGAAACTGGGTTGTTGGAAAGGGAAGCTCATGTCATATGGAGGTCGATTAATCCTGATTAATTCGGTCCTCACCAGTATGCCCATGTTTCTTTTATCCTTTTTCGAGGTCCCGGTGGGGGTCGGGGAAGAGGTTAGACTTTTATCGATCTCGATTCTTTTGGTAGAATGATGAGTTGAAGCGAAAGTATAGGCTTGCAAAATGGGATATCATCTGTAGGCGGCGAAGGACCAAGGCGGTCTAGGCATTGAAAATCTAGAGATCAAGAATAGATGTCTCCTTAGCAAGTGGCTTTTTAAACTTTCGTCCGAGATGCAGGCTACTTGGGCTCAGATTACGTGAAATAAGTATCTTGAGTCTAAAACTTTGGCTCGGTGGATTCGCCCGGATGATTCACCGTTTTGGAAAGGGTTGATGAGAGTCAAGACACTCTTCTTTAACAGGGCAAAAATCTTAGTCGGTGATGGGGCTAACACGAGGTTCTGGGAGGATACGTGGCTTGGGGAAACGCCTCTGGCACTTCAATATCCTACTCTGTATAACATTGTTCAACGTCGAGAAGCCTATGTTGCAACTGTCTTACAGGATCCACGCCTCAATATTAGCTTTCGGAGGACGCTGGTAGGCGATCGTTGGGAGGCCTAGCTTCATCTTGTCTGACGGTGGTGGATGTCCAGCTATCTCAAAGAAAGTGATAGATTGTTTTGGAAACTGACTAAGGACGGCAGGTTCTCAGTCAAATCTATGTATCTAGATGTCATAAATACTAGTGTCATTCCTTGCTCGAAGCACGTTTGGAAAGTTAAGTACCTTTGCGAATCAAAGTGTTTATGTGGTTTGTGCATAAACAAGTCATTTTGACAAAGGATAACCTGGCAAAACGCAATTGGGTGGGTTCTGCTAGGTGTAGTTTCTGTGATTGTAACGAAACTATCAGGCACCTATTTCTAGATTGTCCGCTGGCTAAGATTCTTTGGCGTTCGATTCATATTGCTTTTAATATTACTCCACCTACCTCTATCAATATGTTATTTGGAACATGGCTTGATGGGGTTAACTTGGATTTAGCAAGACAGATTCGTGTTGGAGTGTGTGCCTTGTTATGGGCAGTATGGAACTGCAGAAATGATTTGGTTTTTAACACAGCAACGAACTTTCACTTTTTGCAGGTTATCTTCAGGGCCACAACATTGCTCCGTATGTGGTCGCTACTCACTCCGACGGAGGCCAGGCGTTTAGCTCAAGGCGTCTACCCGATGGGAGATGGTAGCTCGGGTTATTTTCAACCGGTTTGGATGGCGGTCATGTAATAGGATAGGCATGTAGTGCTCCTATTTTATTTGCCTGCCGATTGTGGCTTCATGTTTAGGCTCGCTTGAGCAAACTGTTTTCTTTTCAAACTATCAGATATTGGAGACTTTGTGACTGGTTTTGTTCTTTAATAATATGAGCCGTATGCATCTTTCTGATGCAGAGGCTGGGGTCATACCCCTTTTCTAAAAAAACATGTCCTTCATGCGGGCCGCTTGCGTGTCAAGGGGGACCCATGAGCATCGTGACTCAGGAGCCTCACTAGTCCCGTAGCCCCTCGCCCCTTGGCTTTGTCCAGGCATCACAACATGACATTCCAACGGCGGCCGAGGCATGCGTGGAGTTGGGCCCTGCCGACGCAAAGCGCAAAGGCAAGCAAAAATGAAAGCAAGCACGAAAGGGAAGCTACGGAGTTTAAAGAATTATTACAGGCATCAAATGTATCACAAATTCAAACAAAGCCTTACACCTCCACAAGGCATGATCAGTTGTTGTAAGATAAACTCTAGGAAGAAGGGTCGGCGCCACCATCGCCGTCGTTGCGACCGCCCGCCTCAGTCTGAGCAGATTTGCCATCAATGTCATGGGAGAACTTCTCGAGTAGCGCGGCCACATGGCCCTCCATGGCTTCCACCATGCCATCGCGGGACTTGCGAGGGACAGGGCCTATCACCGTGCCGAAGTCGAAGACGAGATCGCGGAGGTAAAGATGGTTGAAGACGCGCGTCGCTGCCACGAAGAAGAGGTCGCGACACTCCTCCCCCAGGATGACGTCCACCTATTGGACGGTGCTTTCGAGCTCTGCAGCAAGCTTGGAGGAGAGCTCTGCATAGCCGTCTTTGGGGGTCATAAGCGGAGCTTCGAATCCTTCCTTGTAGATGGACTTAAGCGCTTGGCGAACCCTGAGATCGAGAGAAGAGAAGGCGTCGTGGTCCGCTAACGCCTTTGCATCTGTGTTGGCAAGGATCTTCCTCTCATTGGCGTCCAGCTGAGCGTTTACCTCGGAGACATGCTCCGCGTAGGCCATTTTCGGTCACCTCCTACTGCTGCTTGCCTAGGCACTCGCGCTCCACGGCCTACTCGACGCCCACCTTCATGAGTGCATAGTCAGTCTGCAAGCTTCGCCTCGCAATCCTTGAGGTCATCCTCCAGCTTTTGGAGTTGATGCGTGCGCGCGACCTGTTCCTCTTGAAGCGCCTTCATGTTGGCCTCCGCCTCGCTGCCATGCCTGGCGGCGGCTACTGCTTTATCCAGCGCGTCGTCACGAGTTGCCCTTGCATTGGCGGCTTCTTCCCTGCTCTCTCCAGTGACGGCATTGGCCTGGCTCCAGACCTCCTTGGTTGCCATCTCAACCTAGAGCAACGCGGTGGCGAGCACTATATGCTCCCTGGCGAGGCATATGTCGGCATCTCCGAGATCCTCCCTGAACCGGTCGAGCGTGGTGCAAGTGTCGTCCAGGGTGTCGTGCCTGATCAGGGCACCACAGTTCGCAACCGCGAGGACTTGATGACGCAGCGGCATCGACGTGCTAGTTGGGACCACGACCGACGAGGTCTCGCCACGATCTACTTCGGGCACCGGGGGCTTCGGGTCCTTCCCCGCACTTGGCATCCGCAGCATGGCTAGGGTGACTGCAGCCTCGGCTAGCTGAGCCCCGGGGGTCGATGCCGCTTAAGGCTGCACCGCGGCACGCCCTGAGTCGAGTCCGATAAGTGGAGGGTGAGACATCGCCCCCCTGTCCATGGCCGGAGTTGCCGCGACCGTGACAAGGGGCGCTGCGTAGCTAGCCTCCATGTCCATGTTGGCCGTCCCTCCCGGTGGTGTTGGCAAAGCGCCATGAGGAGATGGGGCGCCCGCATGCCCGGATGCAGTGGTGCCCGTGCGCGCGATAATGGCGCTGGGTCAGCGTTGCGCGCCTCCGTGCCCACCAGAGCTACGGCCAAGTGTCGAAACCGCCTTCAGGGTGAAAGGCACATTTGCAAGGGTGGTCTTCTTCTACTTACTCCTCTCCGCGCCGTCACCTCTGTTCGGCACGATGAGGGGCTATATAAATGAACGGAGTACAAGCACACAACCAGAAGGTAAAGCCAGGATACTTACTCGTCTGGCGCAGCCCACTTCCTCTTCTTCTCCTCCTAGGAGGCCGATGCGCCCCCATCCTTCCTCGGCGTGGCCCTGGCTTCGCTCCAGGGGCCGTCGTAGTGACCCCCAGCAGGCCCCACTGCGGCACCACCGTCCGTAGGGGCGAGGGAGTCCCCCTGAGGGGCCTTGGCTGGTGAAACCACGGTCATCTCGGGGAGGCCGCCACGATCGTTGGCCGCGCGTCCTGAGGGGCAAGGCATGTTTCCTTGACCGCTTTGGTGGGGCGTGGGGAGCCTTCAGGAGGGGGCGCTACCGCTCGCTCGCCTGGGGCCGCCCCGCCAGACGCCCGCGCGATCGGGGGAGCAGAATCCGCCCTCCTGGGTGCCCTGGCTGGACCTAGGCAGTTCTCGGCCGGGAGCTCGTCGGTATCGTCATCATTCTCGAGACCGAGGAGGAATTGGTGCTGCGACAGTGGGGATGCCCTCCCGAGGTCGTCCTCCTCCATTTCCTCTAAATCCTCCCCGCCATCACTATCGTCGGAGGTAGGGGCGGGCCCAGGAATTGAAGGCCGTGTATTCAAATTTCGAAAAGATTGCCTATATCCTTCTTTTTGGTGTGTATAACCGATTATGGCAACATATTGTAGTAGTTCTAAACTATATAGAAGTAAAAAAAATTGAACATATAGAAGTAAAAAGCATAAAAATTGTTCTAAACTGTATATACATATTGCCGCATCGATGTGGCAGGTCTTCTAAAGTGTAAACTATATATTATATTCATAAAAATCATCAAGTTTCAGAGTACTTTTTTATAAGTACCCACTGTCACAATTGCAAAATCACATCACAAATTGCAAATAATATGAATGCATTATATTACTGAATAATCCTTATGAATCATGACAAACAAGTCTCAAATTACAATATCTTATATTGTGCGGAAATAGGTGGTCTCAACTCTCAAACAAGCCTAAGAATTCAGTACTTGCTTATGAATTCAGTCTAAGAATCCCATTACCGAAATAAGAAGCCAATTAGCCAGATTAACACCCTTATACATCTATACTGTTCAGAAGGAAAAATTGAAGATTTTTGTTGCTGGACAGTGGATCTGCAGAAGAAGTACTGAATTCTGAATGTCTGAAGAACAAAAGAAGAAAACGATATCACACGCAGCACGCCGGGCGCTGGTATCTTGACGGCGCGTGCCGCGTCGTCCGCCTGTCTCAGCCGCCACCCGCCGTCTGTGGTCCGCCCCTGCCGACTGAGGTCGCCGTGCGCCCCTGCCTGCGAGATCGGAATTTTGGGAGGCGATGCGACAGTTCTCCGCGTGCGTGGGATGGATCGCTCTGTATTTTCATGCGGGCGATCAGGCGGACTAACAATTCTCCCATTGGGCTGCGAGGAAGGTGCGTTGTTCTAGTTTTGGGCTGAATGCATGCACAGTTTTTCCCTTTTTCTCATACATGCATGTATTATACACTATATATACCTAGTTTTTTTGGCAAAAATAATGGGTATTCAACTGAATACCCATGAATTGAAGTGGGCCCGCCCCTGGTCGGAGGACAACACCGGGCGAACCAAGGTGATCACGGAGCTCAAGCCCCCACTCGTTGATGGTGGGCTGGTCGCGACCAGCTCCTCCATGTCTT
The DNA here is from genome assembly GCA_021605145.1 of Aegilops bicornis. Lineage (NCBI taxonomy): Eukaryota > Viridiplantae > Streptophyta > Magnoliopsida > Poales > Poaceae > Aegilops > Aegilops bicornis. Next base: position 262,164,857 of record CM038672.1, on the reverse strand, counting down.
CGTGGCTGTACAGTGGGGCGACGGCCTTGGGAATGTCCCTTGGGAAACAGCCGAGCAAGGTGAACAAGGCCACGTCCAGCTCCCCGCCTGTCAGGCCGGTGACATCCAGCCTCATCCCGTTCCCCACGCCTTTGTACTCCCACAGGGGCTTTGAATGCGATTGGAGCGGTGCGAGGTGCTGCGCTAGGAAGTCCTTCATGATCATCGCCCCCATCGGCAGCTTTGCCTTCATATGTGAAGCTATCTTCTTCATGACGGGTTTTGCTCGAGGGTCGGTGTGCTTTGCGGAGCCCCACTCAGGTGACTGCTCGGGCAGCACCTCCAAAAGCGCCAGGCGTGGGTCGGTGCCGCGAGCATCCAGGAAGACCCAGCGCTGCCGGAAATCTTCCACCTTCTTCCTGGCCTTCAAGAGCGGGTTTTTGCTAAGCACGCCGACAAAGGAGATGCATCTGGATCACTAGGTCTGGGACGTGAACCGCAAGGAGAAGAAGTGGCGGAAGAGCGCCAACGAGGGCCTCACGCCCACGAAAGCCTCGCAGTAGAAGCCGAAGACAGATAAGAGGAGAATGGAGTTGGGTTGAAGGTGAAGGGCGTGGATTTGGTAGTGCTCGAGGATGGCGTAGAAGAACTCGGAGAAGGGCCGAACCAACCCGGCGAAGATGTTGTGGAGGAAGAAGGGGTAGATGGACCCCGCCAGACTGCTCCGCGCCATGGAGCTGGGGCAGATCTGGATGGTGCCCCATTCGTAGCGGTCGCCGACCGTCAGCGGGAGCACCGAATTGAGCTCCTCATCCTTAGCGTTGGAGGAGGGTGATAGCGTTGGCATGAGCGAGGAGGAGCTCGCGACCGGGGCTGCGGACTTTGCTTTCCCTACAGGCGCCATTTGCAAGGTCGCTGACACCGGCGGGGGAGAAGGGAAGGCGGTGCTCTGTCTAGATATAGGGGAGCCTCACGCGAGAGAAAGGGGATCGCGGCAGGATGAGGAAGATGCGAGACGAGAAGGAGCAATGATGGCCCAGCAGCGTGCGCCAGGCTTTTTGCCAGCCGGAGCGGTTGCCGAGGAGTTGTGGGGAAGTGGGGGCATCATATGTCTAGTCGTGCGCCACACATCGAACCTGGCCTGCAGGCGGTTGGGGCCCGCGTCGCTTTGCCCACCCTTCTTCGCCTTCGCCTCGAAGCAAGGCCGAGCATGCCATGGGCCAAGGGGTTACTGTCGGGCTCTGGGACTGGGGGTACCCATGCCTGTCTACCTACGGCGCAGTGCGTGGCTCCACCAACGGCCCGGCGCGGCCCAATATCAAGACTTCATGAGCAAGACCCTCACGAGGCCCCCGCCTTGCGAGGCAAACTACAGCAAGACCCCCTAAGGAGCGGCCTCACGAGGCTGCCTCCCGAGGGGCGTACGTCTCTAGGCTCGCACCTCACCTCATGAGGAGCATGGTGATCTAAGCCATGATGAACGGAGCCAGGACAGCGCCAGCGAGCGCAAGAAAGGACAGTTTCCTCTTTAGTGCTACAGAGGTAAGGACGAATGCGGGTTCCCAAGGAATCCCCCAAAGGTTGACATTCCAGTACAACATGACCAAGACCACGGGCTTGGCAGGACGGAGGTCATCACCGAGCCCACCTGCGTATCAAGACCAGAAGCGTTGCAGGGGAAGACCACCTTTAGTCAGGTTAGGGTGTACTACTGTCCCCCTTCAGAATTGGCCACTGTGGTATCCCTTCCCGCCTAAGCCATGAGGGAAGAGGATAGGGGCCAGTATAAGTATAGGCTAGTCTCCGCCGTAGAGGACCAAGTCAAACCCTAAGCCCTCTTGAGACAGTTCATCCGTGTACTTGATAGAAGCAAAGGTGTCCCGATGTTTCGATGAGATGGTGACTATCATTTTCTATGGGAGTCGACCTTGACGATCCGACTACGAATGTGCGAGATGTCGCACCTTAGCAGTCGCTAAACCAACTTCTGAGAGGTTATTGACCATGACGGAGCATGATCAACCTGACCACGAGAGTCTGTTTCCTGCGAGCAAATGAAGAACAAGCAAGAAACTGAGATTGCAATTTGGATATTGCGAATATAAGAGGGAAGCTTTATTAATGAAGGTGGGGTTCGGTGACGCCTTTGTCTGGTCGTTGAACACAAACGAAGTACGCGAAGTTGCAGCTATGGCAAACTTTTAATCTAAACAAAACCCAAAGTCTAAACGACGCCCTAAGGGCTTTATATATGGAGGAAGAGGGGGGAATTTCTTGACCCTTGGAAGAGGGGTCCGAAACCAACCCTATCTCTTGTTTCCCCACACATACGGACTCTAAAAAAATCCTATACTTATGTATTTCAAAGTTACATGGGCCTATCCCAAAAATAAGGTGGCGCAACACCTATAATAGCCTCTGGACAAAATTTATGAAGTGGCATCTTGTATATTTCGTCGAAGGCTTCATGCACTCATTATGGTGGCCTCAAAGTTCTGAAATCATCACTTGTAACTCCGTTCTTGTTCCCATTGCGCATGCCATCATCTCCATGCTTGATCTTGCTCCAATGTTCATCCCTCTTGTCCCAGCTAGGCCCTTCATTTGTAAGCAAGACAAATGTATCGAATTTAGGCAGCATCATATTCTCATGAACATTAGAATCATTACCAAGAAACGAAAGTACCTAATAATTTAATTGGCATGCGCGAGCTCTAGTAATTGGTCCAGTATGTATAGCAGCAGGGGTTGTGGGTGTAACAATGGTATTGTTGTCCTCATCATCCTCCCCTTCTTGAAATGAAGTCATCCTCGACGGAAGCTCATCTTCCTCACCCGAATAAGGCTTCAAATCTGCAATGTTAAAAGTGGGACTAACCCCAAAATCTGCAGGCAGCTCAAGTTTATATGCGTTATCATTTATTTTTCTCTAACACCTTAAAAGGACCATCAACACGTGGCATTAGCTTTGATTTGCGCAAATCCGGAAATCTATCCTTACGTAAATGTAACCAAACAAGATCTCTAGGTGCAAACAAAACACGTTTTCTACTCTTATCTCTAGCAAGTTCATATTTAGCATTCATACGCTCAACGTTCTCCTTAGTTATCTCATGCATTTTTAAGATCAATTCAACATGTTGTCTAGCATCAAAATGGACCTTCTCCGAAGATGGAAGAGGCAACAAATCAATGGGTGCACGAGGAAGGAAACAATACACAATCTCAAAAGGGCACATCTTAGTAGTAGAATGCAATGAAAGATTATAAGCAAATTCAATATGAGGCAAGCATTCTTCCCACATTTTCTTATTATCCTTCAAAACAGCCCTAAGCATAGTAGACAATGTTCTATTGACTACTTCAGTTTGTCCATCAGTTTGGGGGTGACAAGTAGTACTAAATAGTAGTTTAGTCCCCAACTTAGCCCATAAACATCTCCAAAAGTGGCTAAGAAATTTAGTATCACGATATGAAATAATAGTATTTGGCACACCATGCAAGCGAATAATTTCATGAAAGAACAAATCAGCAACATTAACAAAGATCATCGCTTTTATGCCATGGTACAAAGTGTGCCATTTTCGAGAATCTATCCACGGCAAAAAATATGCTATCCCTCCCCTTCTTTGTTCGAGGTAAACCTAAAACAAAGTCCATAGATATATCCTCCCAAGGAACACTAGGTACAGGCAAAGGCATATATAAATCGTTAGGATTGAGTCGTGACTTAGCTTTTTGACATGTAGTGCAGCGAGCAACAACACGCTCAACATCACGTCTCATCTTTGGCCAAAAGAAATGTGTAGCAAGTATATCCTCTGTCTTCTTCACGCCAAAGTGTCCCATTAATCCTCCTCCATGCGCCTCCTGCAACAACAAAAGACGAACAGAGCTAGCTAGAATGCATAGCTTGTTAGCACGAAACGCAAATCCATCATTAACGACGAACTTGTTCCATGTTCTGCCTTCTTTACAATTCTACAATACATCTTTAAATTCAACATCATGCACATATTGATCTTTGATGGCCTCCAAACCAAAGATTTTAAAGTCAAGTTGTGAAAGCATAGTATAACGATGAGACAATGCATCAGCAATAACATTTTATTTACCCTTCTTATGTTTAGTGACATAAGGGAAAGTCTTAATGAATTCAACCCACTTAGCATGTCTACGATTCAGTTTTTCTTGACTTTTAATGTGTTTCAAAGACTCATGATCAGAATGTATAACAAATTCTATGGGCCATAAATAATGTTGGCATGTTTCTAAGGTCCGAACAAGAGCATATAATTCTTTATCATAAGTAGAATAGTTCAGACTAGGCCCACTCAATTTTTCAGAAAAGTATGCAACAGGTCCGCCATGTTGTAATAACACAACTCCTAATCCAATTCCACTAGCATCACATTCAAGCTCAAAAGTCTTATTAAAATTAGGAAGTTGGAGTAAAGGAGCATGTGTCAACTTATCTTTCAACACCGTGAAGGCATCTTCCTGTGCAGTACCCCAAACAAAAGGCACATCCTTCTTTGTAAGCTCATTGAGAGGTGTAGCAATGGTGCTAAAATCTCTCAAAAAACGCCTATAGAAACCAGCGAGTCCAAGAAAACTCCTCGCTTGTGTGACCGTTTTGGGCTGCGGCCAAATGTCAACAACTTCAATCTTGGCTTTATCAACTTCAATTCCCTGTGGAGTTACAACATAGACAAGAAAACATACTCGGTCGGTGCAAAAGGTGCACTTCCCAAGGTTACCAAACAAACGTGCATCACGTAGAGCAATAAAAATAGCATGTAAATGTTCCAAATGTTCCTCCAAAGATCTGCTATAAATCGTCCAATGAAAGCACGTAAAACTCTGTTCATTAATCTCATGAAAGTACTAGGTGCATTAGTTAACCCAAAAGGCATGACTAACCACTCATATAATCCAAACTTAGTTTTAAATGTTGTTTTCCATTCATCTCCCAATTTCATATGAATTTGATGGTATCCACTACGCAAATCAACTTTGAAGAACATTGTAGAGCCACTCAATTCATCAAGCATATCATCTAGCCTAGGAATAGGATGACGATAATGAATAGTAATATTATTAATGCCTCTACAATCAACACACATACGCGATGTGCCATCCTTTTTTGGCACTAGTGTGATAGGAACAACACAAGGACTAAGAGATTTGCGTATATAACCTTTGTCGAGCAACTCCTGTACTTGACACATAATCGCCTTCATCTCCTCTAGATTGGTACAGTATGGTGCACGGTTGGGTAGCGATGCACCGTGAATTAAGTCAATTTGATGCTCAATCCCTCGAATAGGTGGTAATCCCGGTGGCACGTCTTGTGGAAAGACGTTAGAGAACTCGTGCAAAATGTTAGTGACAGTAGGAGGCAAAGAGGAAGGCACGTCCTTGAACGAAAATAATGCCTCTTTGCACACAAAAGCATAGCAAACAGATTTGCTGAAATCTAGCTCATCAATATCAGATTTTTTGGCAAGTAAACATGCACATTTCAATTTAATTTCAGAAGCAACACTAGATGCTTTATTATTAGGTTTCATTTGTTGCTCAAATTCTTTTGCCACAATATGATTTTCACTCTTATTTTTCTCCTATTTTGCTTTATTAGCTCTATTAATGTCATCTTTCAAAATGGAATCAGGAGTCATAGGAAGCAAAGTAATATGTTTATCCTTATGAACAAGAGTATACTGATTGTTTCTACCATGGTGTACAGAAATTTTTATCAAATTGCCATGGTCTACCAAGTAATAAGGAACATGCTTGCATGGGTACCACGTCACAATCAACATAATCAGCATAGGTATAGATACTAAAATGCACACGAACATCACGTGTTACCTTGACCTTGCCGCTATTGTTAAACCATTGGATTAGTAAGGATGTGGATGTGATCTTGTGGTGAGAGATAGCTTATCCACCATCTCCACTCTAGCCAAATTATTGCAGCTCCCTCCATCTATGATGACGCGAACATAATGTTCCTTCACAACTCCCTTTGTATGGAACAAAGTGTGCCTCTGATTTGGCTCAGCTTGCGTGACCTGCACACTCAAAACACGTTGAGCAACTAAACTTTCATACCTGTCAGCGTCGTCAGCAGCCATGGATTGCGTCTCATGATCAGAATCATCTCCACCGTGTTCTTCACATGTAATAAGAGCCAAAGTCTCCTCATCATAGTAACTAGCGGATGCATACCCACCATCTTCAGTAGCAATCATCACATGCTTACATGGGCATTCTCTCGCATAATGACCTCCACCCTTGCAACGACGACAAATAATATCATGTGTTTGCCCTGTTGATGCCATGGATGAAGAAGAGCTTTGTGCAGGCCCATAAGGTGTGCTCTTGGCAGATAGTGTTGGTTGTGCCTGCTTTCTTGTATCACGGTTAGAGTTGGTGTATGAAGAAGGCGGTGCTGCAGTAGGACGTGCGGAAGTAGAGGATGTACGTTGTGTCCATGATGAAGATCGACCTGCTGAGAAATTAGTTCGTGCCAATGCCTGTCGATCCTGCACTTCACGTTTAGCTTTGCAAGCAAGATGGAATAAACGAGTGCTATTATTATACTCCTTATACTCTAGAGTGGTTTGAATCTCTCTATTTAATCCAACCATAAAACATGCAAGCATAACTTCATTATCCTCAACAATGCCACATCTAATCATGCCAGTTTGTAATTCCTGAGAATATTCTTACAGAATTTTTTCCCATCTTAAGCGCTGCAATTTTTGAAGCAACTCACGTTGATAAAATGGTGGAACCATTCGAGTACGCATAGCAGTTTTTAAAGCAGCCCAAGTAGCTAGAATAGGATATAATCTACAATGTTCAAACCACCATACACATGAAAAACTAGTGAAAGCACAAACAACAACAGCAACCCGTCTCTCCTCGGGATATTGTAAACATGTAAAACATTGTTCAGTTTCTAACTCCCAAGCAAGATATATATCAGGAACATATCTACCCTCAAATGATGGATGTCGGGGAAAATACACAGGGGCAGGCATTTTCCCCTGACTCGTGCACGGACAGGACGAAGGCAAGCCAGAGGTCGAAGGGCCAAGGGACTTGAAGAACCAACATGCAGCTCAGAGAGATCGAGATCGAGCCAAAGCATCAGGATATCGGCAAGAGAAAGGACTCCCCTTGCGGGGCAGGCGAGCCCGGCAAGGGGTCAGGCCACCACCAGAAGCAAGCAACCAAGACTCCCGGCGATTACTGCCGGGGCTCATGAAGCCTGAATCACCCCGCCAACCAGCGCCAAGAAATCTGACTCCACGTCGTCAATCGATTAATGGTGTCAAGCCGCAAGATGATTAAGTGGCAGCACTTGCCACATGGTATCCATCTCCTACATAAGAAACCCACAGGTGACACCCGTCCAGTGACGTGTCAAGAGAACAGATGCGGAGCTAGCAAGATAAGCCCGGCAGTCCTTGCCGGGCAGCTAGTGATGTGACACTGAGCGGTGCATTTAATGCACCCTGCCAGCCCGCAGAGTTAGGTATGATAGCACTATTTTCTATCATATCAGTGGGTAATGACTGCTTTGCCACTGCGGTGACCCCTTAACCTATAAAAGGAGGCCCATGGCAACCATGGCAATCGTAGGAGGGGGTTAGAGGGTTGGAAACTTGACAAAACCCAAGCCACCATACGCTTGTGGTCACCATAGCCCCGAGGCAGGCCTTGCCGGGCAAGTCTACCACGCACCACCACATTTATTTCCACCATCAATCCACCAAAGCAGGAGTAGGGTCTTACGCCTCGCAGCGGCCCGAACCTGGGTAAATTGCTTGTGTGCTCTCTGGCGTGCTCCCGCGCGCTGGTCTGCTCTTTGTGCAACGCGACATCCCCCGCCAAACGAGCAAGGGGCCGCCTGGTCCCATAGGTTGCCGCAGATATCCCGCGACATCTTTGGCGCGCCAGGTAGGGGCTCGCTTGTGTGAACCTGAAGGTGTGCACAGGATGTCATTTTCAACATCGTCTCCATCTTCGACGGCGCCATCGATCGTGGCGCCCATGGCAACGCAGAAGCAACGTAGGCGAAAGATCGGCTTGTGCACCGCGTTGTCACTCTCCAGGATTCGACATGGCGATGGTTACGACCAAGGCCACCACCGGTGGCGATAGATTAACTCCGGCGGCTCGCATGGCATTATCACCATCCGAGCGTCATCCGGAGGAAAAGGGGCGCAAGGCATGCGGGGACAAGCTCCCTCCCTCCTATCCCTCCGCCTCATCAGCAGTCGAACTGCTTTAGCCTCAGCATCATCAACGTCGATGATTACCATGCGACGCTCAGTCTAGTATTTCCCCCGCCGTGGGCAATCCTGAGCAAAATGCTGGTATGAGTCTGTCGACTGATTCCCTGGCAAGCACTCTTCGGCGAGGCTGCCCGCACTGGCATGCTCCGTGCGATCGCAGATGTCGTACTGACTCAAGGGGAGGGAAGTAAAAGAGGAGAGGATCAGGGAAGCTCACCGCAGTGCCCCTATGAGCACCAGACACAAGAAACGCTTACCGACCCTTGTCGAGAGCGAAGAAGCCACCAGATTGCCCTCTACTCCTCCGGGCGCCACGGACGCATCGATCGTGTGCGGCCCGGCAGGCGGAAAAGAAGCTCAAAACGAAAGCTAAGTCCACGCTATCACTTCTTGTTGACGCGTTTCAGATTTTTGGTGCCGTTTATCCCTTGGCTCTAGTGAGTGTTCGTATTGTGAAAGCCCTCGTGCGAATGGAACCTCGGCTAGTTTCTTTGATCGCACCATCATCCTGTCCAGAGCCATGCTCGCAAGACGAGAGGCTGCATCGAGAGCTACCTAGGAAAAACCTGCCGATACGCATCCACGCCAAGATGACTGTTAAGGGTCGGACCCTTAAGACTATCGTGGCAATATGATATCGGCAAGCATCCAGAGCTTACATAGGAATTGATTGTACGAACACAAACTTATAGAGTTCAATGAGATAAACACGCATTTAAAGATCCAGCTAGGGATATCAATTTCGCACAAACACTAGAGATATAGCGACTAAACACAAAATGTACGTCATGTTTCAGTACAGGACCAGAAGGAATAACTTAGACACGGAGAACCCTGTCGGCACGGGGAGCAGCCTTATGCTCAGCGGCAGCAATGTCGGCACCCGTTGGTGGCTTCTTGAAGCCGTCATCAAGATCGAGCTCGGGGTGGCGGCAGGCAGTGTTGCTCAAGACCATGAAGAGGGCGTTGCGAGCAAGCCTCCGCGATTCAGTCGCGAAGCGCTTGCTCCTCCCCTCTTCATGCACCGTCATCTTGTCGATCAACTCATTGAAGAAAATCCCCAGCTTGACACTCGGGACCTCCTGCTCGCTGGCTGAGTATACTCGGTCGTCCATACCCATCGCCGCAGCTTGGGAGCCAAGGATTTCGGCAATATCAACCAGGCTCTTGATCCGGAGATTGCTCATGTCAAACCGATTCTTCAACTTATCTTCTGCATCTTGCCGGAGGTGCTTGGCGTTTTCCAACTCTTGAGATAGCAGCTGCTGCCGGGACTCAAGGGACTCTGCCGACTGCTCCAATGAGCCAATCCTTGCCGTCATATCCGAAATGTTGCTGTTGGCAGCTTCAAGGCTTTGGGTCTTGGAGGAGAGCTGCGACTGCACATCAACCAGATGGAGCTCTGCTTGCCATGCCTCTTCTTTGAGTGCCTCTACCTCCTTGGCACTCCCGGCAAGGTCTTCATTCAGTTTGGCCACCTGCCGCTCGAGCTTAGCCTTGGCAGGGGATGCGGCATCCAGGCCATCAACAAGCTTCTTCAGTTGGGCGGCATGATCAGTAGAGAGGGTGTCCAAAGCAGCCCCGTGTTCATCCTTCGGTTCTTTGGTGCGCTGCTGCACCAAGGTCTCCAAACTCTCGTCTTTGGCACGGAGGGTGGCTTCAAGATTATCCTCCCGAAGGGAGATCTCTTGCTCCCTGGCATCCAAAGATGCTTTGTGATCCGCCAGACGCCTCTCCCGAGCCATGACATCCTCCCTCATCATCTGAAGAGTCTCTTGCTGCCTCATAAGCACCTTGAACTGCTTGTCGTGCCATTCGCGCAACTCCATACACTTACCCTTCATCCTCTCGTCCACTTTGTCAGCGGATTCGCGCCGTGCCTTGAGCTCCTGCCACTTTTGGCGATGCTGGGCCTGGATTTCCTTCACCCCCGCTGTCGGTGTGAAAACCGGCGGATCTCGTGTAGGGGGTCCCGAACTGTGCGTCTAAGGAGGACGGTAACAGGAGGCAAGGGACACAATGTTTACCCAGGTTCGGGCCCTCTCTATGGAGGTAATACCCTACTTCCTGCTTGATTGATTGTCACGCCCAAGATGCGATCCTATCCTAAAGGAACTCGAAGGTCCCACCAAGGATAGAAGCGCATCTTGAAGACGCTTTTGCAAGGTGGATATCATTACATCAACATTACATAATAGTGGGGATACATCCAATACATACAATGACACATGAATACAACATCACAATACATAAGAGCATCATCCGACTACGGATGAAACACAAACAGAAACTCAAATGACATCCACCCTGCTAGCCCAGGCTGCCGACCTGGAACCTATCCCCTGATCGAAGAAGAAGCAGAAGAAGAACTCCAAAACAAGTAAACATCGCTCTCGCGTCATGACCATCGCAAAACATGTACCTGCAACTGTTGTTGTAGTAATCTGTGAGCCACGAGGACTCAGCAATCCCATTACCATGGGTATCAGGACTAGCAAAGCTTAATGGGTAAGGAAGGGGTAAAGTGGTGAGGTTGCAGCAGCGACTAAGCAGAGTATGGCGGCTAACTTACGCAAATGAGAGCGAGAAGAGAAGCAAAGCAAGCGGTCGTCAACTAGTAATGATCAAGAAGTGATCCTGAACTCCTACTTACGTCAGACATAACCCCGAAACCGTGTTCTCCTCTCGATCAACCCCGAAAAGAGACACTCACGGTTACGCACACGGTTGGTGTATTTTAGAAGAGTTTACTTCAAGTTTACTACAACCGTATATTAACAAATTCCCATCTGCCACATAACCGCGGGCACGGCTTTCGAAAGTTCAAACCCTGCAGGGGTGTCCCAACTTAGCCCATGATAAGCTCTTGCGATCAACGAAGGATATTCCTTCTCCCCGGGAAGACCCGATCAGTCTCGGAATCCCGGCTACAAGACATTTCGACAGTAATAAAACAAGACCAGCAAGACCGCCCGATGCGCCGACAATCCCAATAGGAGCAGCACATATCTGGATTCTCGAGGCAACACCGGATGAGCACACCGTACAACTAAAACCAGCCCTCGAGTTTCCCCAAGGTGGCGCTGCAAAGGACTCTAGTTCGGACCAACACTTAGACAAGCATTGGCCCGGGGGGGGGGGGGGCTGAATAAAGATGACCCTCGGGTTAGCTACTCCCAAGGGAAAGGTATAGGTGGTAGGCAAATGGTAAAACCAATGTTGGGCCTTGCTGGAGGAGTTTTATTCAAAGCAAACTGTCAAGGGGGTCCCATAAATCACCCAACCGCGTTAGGGACGCAAAATCCAGGAACATAATACCGATATGACGGAAACTAGGGCGGCAAGAGTGGAACAAAACACCAGGCATAGGGACGAGCCTTCCACCCTTTACCAAGTGTATAGATGCATTAAAAATATAAGAGATATTGTGATATCCCAACATAAACATAATCCAACAAGGAGCAATCTTCATCTTCACCTGCAACTAGCAACGCTATAAGAGGGTCTGAGCAAAGCGGTAACATAGCCAAACAACGGTTTGGTAGGAAGGGTGACAAAGGTTAGAGGCTGACATGGCAAATTGGGAGGCTTGATCAACAAGAGATAGGTAGCGCGGCATAGCGATAGAACGAAACAACTAGCATAGCAATGATAGTAATGAGATCCAAGGTGACGGTCATCTTGCCTGAAATCCCTCTAGGAAGAAGAACGAGTCCATGAAGAAGATGAAGCCATGAAGACGAGCCAAGCGTAGACGAACGAATCCTCACGATCGCAACAAAACGGGAACTATCGAGAGAAGCACACAACATGGTAAACACTCCACATGTGAACAAGGAATGATGCACAACCAAGTATGATGCATGACAAGGCTACATGAAGCTACTCATGGAAAGAGATGATGCATACAAGAGCAACACATCAAAGCAAGTTTAAATGAGGCCGGAAACAACATAGAACAATTCCGATAAGTCCTACATGCAAATTTCGAAATTGGTCCAGATCTGAATAAACCTTATGTTCAAGTTGTTAAACAGCAAGTTAAGATGCACCAAGATGATCTACACGAGATTCTAGTCAAGTTACATATAAAGTTCATTTAGTTCGGAGCTACGGCCTAGAAGATATGAGCAAAACCAGTTAAGCATGGCATTGATGCTAAACGCATCCAAACATCAAGCAAACACCTCAAAACAAGGATGCAACATGATAATATGAAACTACGTGCAATTCTAAGCAAGTTTCATATAGAGCACACTCAAAACGGAGCAACGGTTCAACACATACACTATACAAGTTTAAAGGACAAGCTGTCTAAAACAGCAACTAGGCATACTGCAAGCACCTAAACAACAAGCTACATCATCTTAACATGATAACAAAAGGCATGGACGTGATGTACAGGTAAAGCATGACAAAACATGAACACTGAGATATCTCCATAAATCACTAGAGCATGCTCAAACACACTTGGAAAGATTGCAAATAATAACAGTTCAGACTTTGCAGAAAATAACATCAGGTTGCAATGTTTAGAGCTATCAAACAACATGCTACAGGAACTGATAATGGAAAAAAAGGCATGGCATGATACTAGTAAATGTATATAACAAAAGGCATTTACTGATCATGAGCCAAAAAGGATCAGAAGATATGATGTCACCCATGTAAACATAGCAAGTTATAATACAGATTCATACATGGCAGGAACAACGATAAGTAGACATGTTGGTGAGCTTGAACCACTCACCACAGAGTAATACATGGCATGGCAAGGCAACCAACAGTAAGAACACATGTTTATGAAGCTAAACATGGCAATAATAAGTTCATAGGGTGCATGGATCACTAGCAAAGCTCATGGAAAAACTGAACTTAATGTTAACAGGCTGACAGCAACATTATTTAGCAAATTTGGAGCAAGATTATAACAATCTACAGCAGGCTATAAATGCAACCAGGGGCATGGATGCATATAGCATGATATGTAGAACAAAACACTCGTATTTAACATCTCCATATTATGCACAGAATGACTTGTAGAAGCAGGTTAACATAGCATCATGATATAGCAGATTCAGACATGCAAAACAGCAACAGCAAGTACCCTACTTAACAAGCTTGATACACTCACTACAGGAATCACAAAAATACATGGATAGAACCCCTGTAATGATGGCATGACATAGATCAAAACTCATGTAGGCATCAACCTCATAGGATGCACACATCAAATGCAACAAAAATGACAAATCACCAAGTTATACCAGTTTCAGCAGATGAACATCATATAGCACTCTTGCAACAATAATTCAGGCATCAAGATCGACCCAAATGAACATGATACAATAAAACAAAATGAAGTACTAGTTGAGCCGAACAATTTGACATATTACATGCACGAAACTGAGCAGTATGCAGCAAGTTATGATGCGTTGAACAGGGCATGAAAATAACATCAGAAAATGACGGTGGAAAAATCAACCTCCGAGAATTCCGGATCTAGGCTCCTCGCACGCGGATCGAGGCAGGGGCGCGAGTTCGCCGGAGAGCTCGCCGGAGAGGGCGAGGGGAGGGCGGATCCGCCGAGAGGAGATCGCTGGGCTCGGGAGGAGGCCTCCCATGAGGGGCGGCGGATGGCGACGGACGGCGCGTGGAGAGGGCGGCCGGGCGGGCGGCGCTTAGGGCGGGCGCGACGGAGGGATGCCGGGCGCAGGCGCGGGTCCAGAGGCGGGGCGCCGGGAGCGGCCCGTCGGCGGGAGCGGGCCTGACGCCGGGCAGGAGGCGCTACGGGCGACGGGGGCCGGGCTGGCAGGCCCAGCCGGAGGCCAGGGCGCAGGCGCCACATGTACTTGGTTGACTTCACGTCCTGCCTCACAACCGGGTAAGATCAAATAAACAAACAGCTTGCTTGCCCAATCCCTATTGAGAGGATTTCTTGAGCTTGAACTTCCTTTTGTAGCTCCGCTCACAAGGACTTCTTTTCATCCGCAATGAAGCTTATACCACCACTTGGTCAAGAAGGCCTGATTCAAAAGATCAATCACCCCTTCCCTACTTCAATGGAAAAGGGGAATCGCCCTTCACAACCGCCTCCACAAAATTTATACCTATCCTTTCGCCTAAGATGATCACAAACGAAGACAGAGAATTGCGTAGATAGGAGGAGGAAACGAACCAACCCGAAAAAACAAACAAAAGGGATCAAGCAAGGGCGCGTTGCATGGGATTCATCAACAAAGGGATAGGGATAAGGGGCCGCACGTCCAAGACAGCCTTTCATCTCAGTGCGCCATGGAACCCCCATCTTCCAATTCCTCTTACAGAGATCGTTGACTCACTTGCCTTATTTTGAGGAGACTTCAAGCCAAAACAAGACAATGGGCAGTCACGGATCTTCTTTATGGAGGTGGGACCGGGGACCACCTCAGCAAGATCCTCTGAGAATGCTTGGTCAGGCGGCGGGGGTCGCTGGCGGGCGAGGCGGCGGGGCGGCGACGGATCCGGCCGGCGCTGGCTGGCGCGATGGATGGACGGCTGCTCTGCCCGCTGAGCTCAGCGGGCCCCGGCGGGAAGCCCGGAGGCGACGTGGCGCGATGTGGATGGCTGAGGGAGGCGGCGGACGTGTCCGTGGCAACGGACGCGTCCGGCTGGAGGAAGAAGAAGGCTAGGGTTAGGGGTGAAATTGATCCGAAAATTCGGGGGAGGGGGTGTTTAAATAGGTAGAGGGAGCTAGGAGAGTCCAAATGAGGTGCGGTTTTCGGCCACGCGATCGTGATCGAACGATCAAGAGCATGGAGGGGAGTTTGCTGGGTTTTGGGCCACAATGGAAGGGGTGTTGGGCTGCAAAGAGAAGGAGGCTTTTGCAGTTACCCAGTTAACCGTTGGAGTATCAAACGACTCCAAATGGCACGGAATTTGACAGGCGGTCTATCGGTGCTATACCAAGGCCGCTTGACAAACCTCGGTCCATTCCGAGATCGTTTAACACCCGCACACGAAAAGAGGCAAAAGGGGGCGCCGGGGAACATAGGAGTGGCGGATTGCAAAACGGACAACGAGGAAAAAGCTCGGATGCATGAGACGAACACGCATGCAAAATGAGATGCACATGATGACAAGATATGAAATGCAGATGGTGACATGGCAAAATGCAACACGCAAGCAAATAACATGGCAATAACGGCTAAATAACTGGCAGACACCTAGCGCATCGAATCCGGGGCGTTACAACACTCCTCCACTATCAAGAGATCTCGTCCCGAGATCTTAGGACCGAGACGGAAGGGAAAAAAAGGATGAGGTGAAACAAGAACTCAAGAGAAGAAGCAAAGAATCGAGAGCACTAGAGAAGAAGAGAGGAACGAAGAGAATGACGAGAATCGAAAGCTCACGGAATCAGATAGACTATGAAACCACTCCGGTTAGAACGAGATAAGAAAAGACTAAGACTGAAAGGATTTAGACAGCACTCTGACTGAACATGGAAAGAATAGAACATGAACTTGAGAGGATGGAAAGATAGTTGACGAGAGGAACAACAATGCCTCCGGAATACTTGGAAGATTGGAATGAGAAGAGCGGGGAAGAAGATGACAACTCCTTAGAAGGAAACATTGAACAGAATTGTTGAGAAAATCAACAACGAAAAGAATAAGCTCGTTGTGGATTTATGGATAACATCTCAAAATTATGAGGTGATCGCCGACCACAAACGGAAAATGATTGGATAGCTTAGAAGAACGAACGAAATGTAAAACTCCACTTCAAAGGAATACGGAGAATTAATTGCACTTCGAGACGTGAGAAGAAAAGATACTTGAATTTCTCCAACAAAGTCTTGATGAACTCTTGAAGAATGAATTAAATCATGAAGAACCACCATGAAGAACTCCGGTGACAAAAGGATGATGAGATAGAATGAAGGAAGAAAGAATAAGATGAGCCTTGCGGTGATTTAGATGGAGGTTCCGACGAGATGGCCGAGGAAATTGAACTCCGGAAAAGAAAAGATGAAAACACTTGGGACTAGAATTTATTCCTCAAGAACAAACTCCGAAGGAAGGGATTAATCACTTGGATAAAATAAGAATAAGATTTATTGTATGCTTAACCTTCATCAAATTAAATTGATGACAAGCAATGTATTTTGCATACTACTTATTCTTCTTGAAAAGGATTAAGGGGGGTATAGCACAAAACTTGAGAAAGTCTTCTTGAACCACCGGTAGGATTTGAAAGAACGAATGGATTTAAAATGATAATCAAGGAAAAGAATCTTGATCGAACACCGTAATAATTTGGAAATGACTGATGAAAGAGAATGAATCACCGGTAAGAATTAGAAGAACCAATAAGCTCGAGGGTATTTAGATGCAAAAGAGCGAAGAGATCGCGAACTGATTGAAGAATACTTGAACGAAGCACCGGGATAATATTGAGGCGAATGAAAGGGCACGGATATAGAATAATTGAGAGAACGAAGCTGAAAACTCGGGACGAGGAAATATTCTGAAATGGAGGCCTCCGGATAATCGGAACAGAAAAGCAACTCCTGATATACTCCGGATGGATGAAAAGAATTGCACGACTGGAAACAAATAGATAGGATAACATCGAGCTAGCACCATGAATCTCCGGGAGAACGGACAAGATTTAAGAGAAACTCTACTTCGGTCTTCCAATGTTGGGAATGACGACGAGAAACACCATCAAAATTGCTGAGATACTCCGGGAGAACGAAAAGCGAAGAGGTTGAGGCAAAGATGAAAAGAATTAGAAAGCGATCTTGGAGAAGGCATGTGACTGATGGGATCCCTTCTTACGTCACACTTAATAGGAATTTGAGAATAGCTCCGGGAAATTAGAAGAGTCATGTAAGATCCTGGGAAAAGACCTGTGGGTTAGGGCCCACTGAAAAGAAACACCGTTGGAAAGGATTGTTGAACAGATAGATGATGCACCGGAACAAATGAAATATTTGAATGAGGTGACACCCTCGAATTAATTCGAACACAGACGAATCTCTTGAGATGTCTTCCGAACTCCGGAATGATAAACTGGCGAGAGGCGAACGAGCAAAGAGAACACTTCGAAGGAAAAGAATATGATTAACCCGAAAAACTTGAATTGAGTCCACCGGAGAAGAAAAGAGATGAAGAATGTCGTACAAAACGAGAATTCACCGGTTGAGATAATTTACGAAAGACTGAAGAGGTTCCGCACGAATGAGATAGCTGGTCGAGAGAGAGTCAGACTCCGGGAAGAAAAGGGTGGGACGGCGGGAAAACAAAGGCAACTTGGAACGGGGAACAGACGAATAACTTGAAAAAAAGCACCGGTTGAAATCATTGAGGAAAGAAAGCAAAGACTCCGCACGAGTAGGATGGATACTCGAATACAGACTCCGGTTTCGAGAAGAAGAAGGGTGGGCGGGTGGGAAAAGAAAACAATTGAGGATTGATCTTGCGAGAACAAAGAGGTTGAATCGACTTGACGAGAAAATGCACCGGATGAAAAGAAATGAGAACCAACGATCGAAAAACCAACTGCATGATCCTAAAGAAAGTTTGAAAGGGAAGAGGAGTAATTCAAAACACCTACGTCAAGATTCCTTACCAGAGCAACGAAGGGGCTGAGGAGTAAAAAGAATTCCTACTCTACGATATAACTAGACTCAAAAAGTTTTCTTCTAGACTCAACACCGCCAAACTACACGATCAATCAAGGGGGCTCCTAAGGTCGGTCGAGGCTCTGATACCAACTTGTCACGCCCAAGATGCGACCCTATCCTAAAGGAACTCGAAGGTCCCACCAAGGATAGAAGCGCAACTTGAAGATGCTTTTGCAAGGTGGATATCATTACATCAACATTACATAATAGTGGGGATACATCCAATACATACAATGACACATGAATACAACATCACAATACATAAGAGCATCAACCGACTACGGATGAAACACAAACAGAAACTCAAATGACATCCACCACCTTTAGCCCAGTGCCGACCGAACCTATCCCCTGATCGAAGAAGAAGCGGAAGAAGAACTCCAAAACAAGTAAACATCGCTCTGGCGTCATGACCATCGCAAAACCTGTACCTGCAACTGTTGTTGTAGTAATCAGGAGCCACGAGGACTCAAAGCAATCCCATTACCATGGGTATCAGGACTAGCAAAGCTTAATGGGTAAGGAAGGGGTAAAGTGGTGAGGTTGCGGCAAATACTAAGCAGAGTATGGCGGCTAACTTACGCAAATGAGAGCGAGAAGAGAAGCAAAGCAAGCGGTCGTCAACTAGTAATGATCAAGAAGTGATCCTGAACTCCTACTTACGCCGACATAACCCGAAACCGTGTTCTCCTCTCGATCAACCCCGAAAAGAGACACTCACGGTTACGCACACGGTTGGTGTATTTTAGAAGAGTTTACTTCAAGTTTACTACAACCGGATATTAACAAATTCCCATCTGCCACATAACCGCTGGCTCTACTTTGAAAGTTCAAACCCTGCAGGGTGTCCCAACTTAGCCCATGATAAGCTCTTGCGATCAACGAAGCGATATTCCTTCTCCCGGAAGACCCGATCAGTCTCGGAATCCGGCTACAAGACATTTCGACAAGAATAAAACAAGACCAGCAAGACCGCCTGATGCGCCGACAATCCCGATAGGAGCAGCACATATCTCGCTTCTCGTGGCAACACCGGATGAGCACACCGTACAAATAAAACCAGCCCTCGAGTTTCCCCAAGGTGGCGCTGCAAAGGACTCTAGTTCGGACCAACACTTAGACAAGCATTGGCCCGGGGGGGCTGAATGAAGATGACCCTTGGGTTAGCTACTCCCAAGGGAAAGGTATAGGTGGTAGGCAAATGGTAAAACCAATGTTGGGCCTTGCTGGAGGAGTTTTATTCAACGCTAACTGTCAAGGGGGTCCCATAAATCACCCAACCGCGTTAGGGACGCAAAATCCAGGAACATAATACCGATATGACGGAAACTAGGGCGGCAAGAGTGGAACAAAACACCAGGCATAGGGCCGAGCCTTCCACTCTTTACCAAGTGTATAGATGCATTAAAAATATAAGAGATATTGTGATATCCCAACATAAACATAATCCAACAAGGAGCAATCTTCATCTTCACCTGCAACTAGCAACGCTATAAGAGGGTCTGAGCAAAGCGGTAACATAGCCAAACAACGGTTTGCTAGGAAGGGTGACAAAGGTTAGAGGCTGACATGGCAAATTGGGAGGCTTGATCAACAAGAGATAGGTAGCGCGGCATAGCGATAGAACGAAACAACTAGCATAGCAATGATAGTAAGGAGATCCAAGGTGACGGTCATCTTGCCTGAAATCCCGCTTAGGAAGAAGAACGAGTCCATGAAGAAGATGAAGCCATAAAAAGGCGAGCCAAGCGTGAGCGAGCGAATCCTCACGATCGCAACGAACGGGAACTATCGAGAGAAGCACACAACATGGTAAACACTCCACATGTGAACAAGGAATGATGCACAACCAAGTATGATGCATGACAAGGCTACATGAAGCTACTCATGGAAAGAGATGATGCATACAAGAGCAACACATCAAAGCAAGTTTAAATGAGGCCGGAAACAACATAGAACAATTCCGGTAAGTCCTACATGCAAATTCTGAAATTGGTCCAGATCTGAATAAACCTTACGTTCAAGTTGTTAAACAGCAAGTTAAGATGCACCAAGATGATCTACACGAGATTCTAGTCAAGTTACATATAAAGTTCATTTAGTTCGGAGCTACGGCCTAGAAGATATGAGCAAAACCAGTTAAACATGGCATTGATGCTAAATGCATCCAAGCATCAAGCAAACACCTCAAAACAAGGATGCAACATGATAATATGAAACTACGTGCAATTCTAAGCAAGTTTCATATAGAGCACACTCAAAACGGAGCAACGGTTCAACACATACACTATACAAGTTTAAAGGACAAGCTGTCTAAAACAGCAACTAGGCATACTGCAAGCACCTAAACAACAAGCTACATCATCTTAACATGATAACAAAAGGCATGGACGTGATGTACAGGTAAAGCATGACAAAACATGAACACTGAGCTATCTCCATAAATCACTAGAGCATGCTCAAACACACATGGAAAAATTGCAAATAATAACAGTTCAGACTTTGCAGAAAATAACATCAGGTTGCAATGTTTAGAGCTATCAAACAACATGCTACAGGAACTGATAATGGAAAAAAGGCATGGCATGATACTAGTAAATGTATATAACAAAAAGCATTTACTGACCATGAGCCAAAAAGGATCAGAAGATATGATGGCACCCATGTAAGCATAGCAAGTTATAATACAGATTCATACATGGCAGGAACAACAATAAGTAGACATGTTGGTGAGCTTGAACCACTCACCACAGAGTAATACATGGCATGGCAAGTCAACCAACAGTAAGTACACATGTTTATGAAGCTAAAAATGTCAAGAACAAGTTCATAGGGTGCATGGATCACTAGCAAAGCTCATGGCAAAACTGAACTTAATGTTAACATGCTGACAGCAACATTATTTAGCAACTTTGGAGCAAGATTACAACAATCTACAGCAGGCTATAAATGCAACCAGTGGCATGGATGGATATAGCATGATAGGTAGAACAAAACACTCGTAGTGAACATCTCCATATTATGCATAGAATGACTTGTAGAAGCAGGTTAACATAGCATCATGATATAGCAGATTCATACATGCAAAACAGCAACAGCAAGTACCCTACTTAACAAGCTTGATACACTCACTACAGGAATCACAAAAATACATGGATAGCACCCCTGTAATGATGGCATGAAATAGATCGAAACTCATGTAGGCATCAACCTCATAGGATGCACACATCAAATGCAACAAAAATGACAAATCACCAAGTTATACCAGTTTCAGCAGATGAATATCATATAGCACTCTTGCAACGATTTTTCAGGCATCAAGATGGACCCAAATGAACATGATACAATGGATGGAAATTAAGTACTAGTTGAGGCGAACAATTTGACATATTACACGCACGAAACAGAGCAGTATGCAGCAAGTTATGATGTGTTGAACAGGACGTGAAAATAACATCAGAAAATGACTTGGTGGAAAAATCAACCTCCGAGAATTCCGGATCTAGGGCTCCTCGCACGCGGATCGAGGCAGGGGCGCGAGTTCGCCGGAGAGCTCGCCGGAGAGGGCGAGGGGAGGGCGGATCCGGCCGGGAGGAGATCGCCGGGGCTCGGGAAGGAGGCCTCCCGGCGAGGGGCGGCGGATGGCGACGGGACGGCGCGTGAGCCGCGGCGGCGGGCGGGACGCTAGGGCGACGAACGGAGGCACGCCGCGCAGGGCGTGGGGTCTCCAGAGGCGGGCGCTCGAGCGCCCGGCCGGCGGGAGCGGCCTCGACGCCGGCAGAGGCGCTTGCGACGGGGCCGGAGCGGTAGCGTGTGCCAGCCGGCGAGGCGCTGCCAGCGGCGGGTCGCCGGGCAGAGGCGGCGGGGCGGCGACGGATCCGGCTGGCGAGGGCCGGGCGGCGGACGGACGGGCTCGCTGGGCCCGCTACGGCTCAGCAGCCCCGGCGTGGAAGCCCGGAGGCGACGTGGCGATGTGGGTGGTGAGGGAGGCGGGCGTGTCCGCGCTGCACGGACGCTGTCCGCTGGAGGAAGAAGAAGGCTAGGGTTAGGGGTGAAATTGATCCGAAAATTCAGGGGAGGGGGTGTTTAAATAGGTAGAGGGAGCTAGGAGAGTCCAAAGAGGTGCGGTTTTCGGCCACGCGATCGTGATCGAACGACCGAGAGCATGGAGGGGAGTTTGCTGGCTTTTGGGCCACAGTGGAAGGGGTGTTGGGCTGCAAAGAGAAGGAGGTTTTTGCGGTTACACGGTTAACCGTTGGAGTATCAAACGACCTCCAAATGGCACGAAATTTGACAGGCGGTCTACCGGTGCTATACCAAGGCCGCTTGACAAACCTCGGTCCATTCCGAGACCGTTTAACACCCGCACACGAAAAGAGGCAAAAGGGGGCGCCGGGGAACATAGGAGTGCCGGATTGCAAAACGGACAACGGGGAAAAAGCTCAGATGCATGAGACGAACACGCATGCAAAATGAGATGCACATGATGACAAGATATGAAATGCATATGATGACATGGCAAAATGCAACACGCAAGCAAATAACATGGCAACAACGGCAAAATAACTGGCAGACACCTAGCGCATCGAATCCGGGGCGTTACATTGATCTTGATGAATATGAGTATTACAAGAGTTGATCTACCACGAGATCGTAGAGGCTAAACCCTAGAAGCTAGCCTATGGTATGATTGTTGTTGTCCTACGGACTAAACCCTCCGGTTTATATAGACATCGGAGGGGGCTAGGGTTACACAGAGTCGGTTACAACGGAAGGAGACCTACATATCCAGACGCCAAGCTTGCCTTCCACGCCAAGAGAGTCCCATCCGGACACGAGACGAAGTCTTCAATCTTGTATCTTCATAGTCCAACAGTCCGGCTGTCCGGATACCCCCTAATCCAGGACTCCCTCAGTAGCCCCTGAACCAGGCTTCAATGACGATGAGTCCGGTGCGCAGATTGTTTTTGGCATTGCAAGGCGGGTTCCTCCTCCGAATACTCCATAGAAGATCTTGAACACAAGGATAGTGTCCGGCTCTACAAAAAAAATCCACATTCCACCGTAGAGAGAATAATATTCACAAATCCGACTTGCTGACGTATTTGATATCATGACATCATGCCATGGCCCGGTTATTATCGAACCGTGTCTTTCAACCAGCCTTGGCGCATATCGTGAGGCGGTTCCTTTGGCACGTCTTGTCGAAGCAGAGATCGTGTCCCCTTATCACGGTATTCTCATCAATACGGGCGTGGGTAACCCAATCGTGCCTGCTGGTATGACTCCTCGATTATAGGCAAGTCCCAAACAGTCATGAGGAGGATGCCTAGTATTCACCCTCTTTATAAAGATACCAAGGCCTATCCTTTTTTATTCCTCGAACTAAATCGAATCCCTCCCCCGCCTCGAGTTCCAACACCCAAAGCTCAGGTCAGGCGCTTCGGACCTTCAACCATGTCCGGTTCCAACCTTCAAGGTCGGTGGATGCCCTCCTCCGTCATGGAGGAGGATGTCAGAAAGTTAAGAGAGGCCAGGTTCTTGACCGGCGAGATTGCGCACCGGCTGCCTGCCCAAGGGCAGGTCATACCTACTCCCAAACCCTGCAAGAGCGTAGTATTCATATATCACTTCCTTCGAGGGCTAGGCCTGGCTCTGGATCCCTTCGTGAGGGGGCTCATGTTCTATTACGGGCTGGACTTCCATGATTTAGCTCCGGATTCTATTCTCCACATCTCGTCTTTTATCGTCGTGTGCGAAGCTTTTCTTCGCATCACCCCTCACTTCGGCCTGTGGCTCAAGACCTTCCAAGTGGAGCCGAAGACAATCGAGGGGAGGTATGCAGAATGCAGAGGTGCTGTAATAAGCAAAAGCGTCGATGCCCCATGGCCCGAGGGTTCTTTCCAAGAGGTGTCCAGCTTATGGCAACAAGAATGGTTTTATGTCACAGCTCCCAGGGGTACCAAATGGGTGGGCCCCCCTACCTTTCGCTCGGGTCACCCTCCACGACTAACGTCATGGATCAACAAGGGGTTAGACTAGCAGCCAGCGAAGGACGTGCCCATACTGCAGGGCCGCATCCGAGATCTTCTCGAAAGAGATATTATTCTGGTCACAGTAACGCAAGTAATGTTACTTCGCCGAACCCTACCCTGTAAACATCGTCCCCTCCGTCTATGGGAATTCAATCCGGAGGGTCCGCGAGCTATTCAGCACTTCCTCGGCATGACCCCCGAGGAGATGTACAAATTGTACTTCGGAATGCAAATAATGTGTCCGGATTCCACCGAGGACGCGGGCCTGAACTGCAATCGTCCAGATATCCAAGTAAGTCGCCCTATGGCCGAACACCTCGTATTTCTATTCATCACGACAGCATTCTGAAAAGTCACTCTTTGACCAGGACTGGATAGCAAAGGCGAAGATGATCAGGTGTACGGCCCCCCTCCCCGAGGTCTCACCGGATCCGGTACTAGTCCGGATGTTGGAGCTTGCGGCGTACCAAGCGCCCTCAGGGGAGGATAAAGGTGGGAAGAAATAGGCTGATGCCTCCGCGGAGGCGGACAACCGGGGAGAAGAAGCCAAAGCTCCCTCTCCCCAAGGAAGGAAAAGGACTGCCTCTGAAGGCCCGGAGACAATAGTCTCTAAACGGGGGAAGAAATCTTCGCCAGAGGGTCCTGGCCCAGGGAATACCCCGGCCGTACAGTGCCCGCATGGGGACCAGCCCTCCGTCGAGCTGTAAGTAAAATAAAGGGTTTAATACTAAAAAACATCCTACTTTACTTCTGAGGAAAATAACCAAAACCTCCGTCTTGTAGTCCGGATCGTGACCCTTCTCGGCAGAGTTCGTCTTCGGGGGATCTTCCTCTGGAGATGATGGAGAGCGAAATGCCTCCCCGCGCCATCCCGCCTTACGAGGCGGGCGACCCCGAGGTGTCGTCTCGGAGGGCTTCTCCCGATCCGGCCAGGCCAGAGGGTGATTCTCTGGCCACCCGAAGTCCTCAGTATCCGGCTCCTGAAGAGAGCAACCGGAAGGGTCCGGCTCCGCCTGTCATACGGTCGGATGCACTGAAGGATCTGCTAGAGCAGGCGGCTATCTCAGAAGTGCACCGTTCGCTAATGGGCGCGGTGGTTGAGAGGGTCTCATCCGCAGAAAGCGGGTTGCATGAAGCCTTTATGAGTCTGCTGAAAGGTTTTGACGTACGCGAAGTGACGTGTATTTTTGAAAGTACCACACATGTTTTAAATGTGCCCTGTGCAGATAGTAGCCCCTGAGACTCTGGTTGCCGTCGGAAACGGCGGTAAACAGAGGATCATAGTCACAGGTAATAATCCAGCCGTCTTCATATGCAGGTGGCGGGGAGGTCCGTGGCTAGCCGGACTTGTGAGGTTGCCGAGCTAACGCGGCGACTTGATGCGGCAGATGCCGACATCGTGCTTGTCAACAAGCGGCTTGACGAGGCGCAGGGTATGTAATTTCTCCGGATTTTAGCATATGGTAAGAGGAGCATAATGCCAATATCTTGAAAATGTTGTGAAATGCAGATGGAGCTGCGGCAGTGGAGACCCTTCGGGCGGAACTTGCCCGAGCCAAAAAGCAAGCCAGGAAAAGTGATGCGGCCGCTCTAAAGCCGGCTGAAGAGCTGAGGGCCGAACAAGCTGCCCATTGCCAAAGTAAGGAGAAGATGGCCAAGATGGCCGTTGAGTTAAGTGATGCCGCCGACTGATACCGGCTTCTTGAGAACGAAAGCCGAACGAAGGCTACGGAGCTAGAGAAGGCCATGGTAGCAGCCAAGGAATCCCGCTCTACAATTAGAGCGATGAAGGAGGAGCTGCGTCACGCCGGGGATATCGCGGCTGGGAAGCCCTTTATGCTGCGGATGAAGTTCGTAGATCCTAAGTATGCTCCTCTGGACCGCTGTGGAGTTCGGAGACGCCTATCTGGATTTGGCGGCGAGTCTTTGATGCGGCCGAAGTTCTTCAAGGATCAAAGAGATCGTGAAGTGGAGAAGATGTTCGTCGCAATTTAATGGTCCAGCGTGTCCGCTTCCTCTGAATGAGCGAATGGCGAATGGGCCGAGCTCCATAGGTTGTCCGGACTCGCCATGAGGTCTGCTAGGATCACCTGGCGGCGCAGGCCAAGGCGAACAGTTACTTCAGCTTGGTGCAGCGGTTCCTTGGTGCCGTGCCGCATCGACGCTATGAAGAGGTCGGCGTGCATTGAGGGTGCGCGGATGGCGCTTGCCCGTGTCAAAACACACTGGGCGGAGATGGAAGCCACCGCAATTGCAGCCTCTAGTTCGGCAATTAGCCGAGTAGCTACCGAGCACTACTTTGATGAGGTCCTTGAAGGCGCTCGTTCAATAGAAGTGCAGTGCTCGAAGAATATTATGTTTGAATGACATGTATTCCCATTGAAAAACAATGTTTTGTTAAATTATATAAAGGCTATTTTTATACTTTTGCCTAAAAGTGTTATGATGCCTCCTGTGCGGCCGTTTATGTATATGTGTATATAACCTGAAAGTTTGCAGCCGTCGGCTTCAGCTCCCATGCATATAATGCTGGTGTGTTTGCAGAAGACGCGTGTTCACACTTGATCCAATGTCTTGGTCCATTAAGGAGGTGATAGCATAGCGAACTAGGCAATCGGACTATATTGCTTTAACACTTTCACTTAGCCATAGGAGTTTGACAGTGGGGCTACGATATAGCACCTGGTGGCTCTGTGCTCATCCAAATACGGGGTGCGGTCGAGCCTGGCCGGGAAATGGCCCTTCGTTAATGCGGCGGAATCTCGAAGATTCCGGTAAGTCATCAAGTGGTTGACCAGTCTCTCGCTTTATCATGACAACGCTTTTGGCTTTCTCTCTTGAGGTGCTCGTCCGGGCTAGCCAGGGCACAATCGCAGTAGTTCTCCTGGTGCCACGTTAGCCGATAGATCGGAACGTAAGGTAGCAAAACACAGGAGCCGGGCAAACCCAACATTTGACCAAAGACATGATTCGGAGCTGATGCATATAAGGCCTAACTTGCGACGCCGAACACTCCCTAAGGTGTTCGGTCTTTGAAACATATACTGGGCTTAGGTGATGCCCGTTGATAATAAACCCATAGTGTCCCGGTATGAGCAATATTCTGACGTGGCCACATGCCAAGACGTCAGCATCCTTCTCGGTTGTATTGAGAATCCGGAGGATGTGAACAACAAAAGACAGTAAAAAAGGTTTACGCAGGGTCTTAATCTAAAGAGAAACCTTTGCACGGGTCCCTGCTGCACGTCTGCGCCTGTGTCTCTGTTGTGCCGTATCCTGGACGGGTGTAGCACGATCGTCATCTGTAAAAGAGAGGTGCTTAGTGAAAAGTTGTTGTGCAAAAATTTGGTTATTATAAATAAACCATGAAAAAGTCGAGATGGGTAAAGATGAGCCGAATTATTGCGGCGAAGCCCCTGGTACCGTATATACGGGTGTAACCATCGAACCAATATCTATCCAATGATTGGCCGGACTCGTCTAACCGTGTCCGCGGTCCTAACGACCGGTCATCATCTCTGGTGGTGAGGCCGTCTAGTGTTCGGCTGTTAAAGCAGCCGTGCGTTCTTCTGCTCGGAACGAACGCTCAACATTTCCATGTACTGTGATGGTGCCGCGCGGACCGGGCATTTTAAGTTGGAGTGAAGTGTAATGTGGTATTGCGTTGAAACGGGCGAAAGCCTCTCGTCCGAGTAATGCTTGATAGCCACTTCGGAATGGAGCAATGTCGAAGGTTAACCTTTTGTTCCGGAGGTTGTCGGGTGAGCCGAACACAACCTCTAGTACTAGAGAGCCCGTGTAGTGAGCTTATGTGCCTGGTATTACTCCCTTGAAGGTAGTATTACTGTGCTGATGTTTGTTGGGTTTATCCCCATTTTTCGGACAGTGTCCTGGTATATCAGATTTAGACTACTTCCACCGTCCATAAGGACTCGTGTAAGGTGGTATCTGTTTACTATTGGGTCCAGCACCAAGGCGGCTGGTCCTTCCTGTCGGATACCTATTAGGTGATCCCTGCAATCGAAAGTGACGGGCAGGCCGACCAGTGGCAGGACTCATGGGTGACGGGCTCTATGGCTCGTGTATTTCGGAGTGCGTATTTGCCTCTCCTCTTTGTCGCGCGGATAACATTTATTGTTTCGACTTCTGGCGGGAATTTTTTCTGTCCCCCAGTGTCTTGCTGGCGAGGCGTATCCTCGTCCTCGCTCGGAGTGTTGATACGTCTCCAACGTATCTATAATTTTTGATTGCTCCATGCTATATTATCTACTGTTTTAGGCAATATTGCGCTTTATTTTCCACTTTTATATTATTTTTGGGACTAACCTATTAACCGGAGGCCCAGCCCAGATTTGTTGTTTTATGCCTATTTCAGTGTTTCGAGGAAAAGGAATATCAGACGGAGTCAAAACGGAACGAAATCAACTGGAGAAGTTATTTTTGGAAGGAAACCCACCTGATGGACTTGGACTCCACGTCGGGAAGATACGGAGGTGCTCACGAGGGTGGAGGGCGCGCCACCCCCGCGCGCCCCGCCTCGTGGGGCCCCGTAGCTCCACCGACGCATTCTTTCACCCATAAATACCTACGTACCCTAAAACTTCCAGAACAGAAGATAGATCGGGAGTTCCGCCACCGCAAGCCTCTGTAGCCACCAAAAAACCAATCGGGACCCTGTTCCGGCACCCTGCCGGAGGGGGATCCCATCTCCGGTGGCCATCTTCATCATCCTGGCGCTCTCCATGACGAGGAGGGAGTAGTTCACCCTCGGGGCTGAGGGTATGTACCAGTACCTATGTGTTTGATCTCTCTCTCTCTCGTGTTCTCTCTCGTGTTCCCTCTACGGCACGATCTTGACGTATCCCGAGCTTTGCTATTGTAGTTGGATCTTATGATGTTTCTCCCCCTCTACTCTCTTGTGATGAATTGAGTTTCCCCTTTGAAGTTATCTTATCGGATTGAGTCTTTTATGGGACCACTTGATGTATGTTTTGGTGACCAGCTTGCGGGTTCCGCCCATGAACCTATGCATAGGGGTTGGCACACGTTCTTGATTCTCCGGTAGAAACTTTGGGGCACTCTTTGAAGTACTTTTATGTTGGTTGGATAAATCTGAGATTGTGTGATGCATATCGTATAATCATTCCCACGGATACTTGAGGTGACAATGGAGTATCTAGGTGAAATTAGGGTTTTGGTTGATTTGTATCTTAAGGTGTTATTCTAGTACGAACTCTGGGGCTGTTTGTGACACTTATAGGAATAGCCCACCGGATTGATTGGAAAGAATAACTTTGAGGTGGTTTCGTACCCTACCATAATCTCTACGTTTGTTCTCCGCTATTAGTGGCTTTGGAGTGACTCTTTGTTGCATGTTGAGGGATTGTTATATGATCTATCTATGTTATTATTGTTGAGAGAACTTGCACTAGTGAAAGTATGAACCCTAGGCCTTGTTTCCTATCATTGCAATACCATTTACGCTCACTTTTACCACTTGTTACCTTGCTGTTTTTATATTTTCAGATTACAAAAACCTATATCTACCATCCATATTGCACTTGTATCACCATCTCTTCGCCGAACTAGTGCACCTATACAATTTACCATTGTATTGCGTGTGTTGGGGACACAAGAGACTCTTTGTTATTTGGTTGCGGGGTTGCTTGAGAGAGACCATCTTCATCCTACGCCTCCCACGGATTGATAAACCTTAGGTCATCCACTTGAGGGAAATTTTCTACTGTCCTACAAACCTCTGCACTTGGAGGCCCAACAACGTCTACAAGAAGAAGGTTACGTAGTAGACATCAAGTGTCCTCCCCCTTGTGTTTGGCGTTTAGCTTGCCAGCCTGCTTGAAGACCCAGCAATCTCTGTGGGTATGATTTGCAGGCTTGCCGGGGGTGCCGTGGATCTGACATAGTTTGTCTAGAATTTTTTTTAGGCCGGTCGGTTCATCTCTGTTGCCTTTAGAAGGCTTTTTCCGCTGACCCGGTCGAGAGCCTCTAAATCCGGCGTTTACCGCCGTGTTGTCTGGGATGTCTTCTTTATTCCAGCGCTTGTTTTTACTGCGTCGCGGTTTT
This sequence comes from Aegilops bicornis, assembly GCA_021605145.1. Classification (NCBI taxonomy): domain Eukaryota; kingdom Viridiplantae; phylum Streptophyta; class Magnoliopsida; order Poales; family Poaceae; genus Aegilops; species Aegilops bicornis. Next base: position 262,134,774 of record CM038672.1, on the reverse strand, counting down.
CCATTGCTGTCCTGGACCTTGGATGTGCTTGGGTCATTTGGTCTTTGCCTTGAAGCTAACTACTGTCCTCGCCTCGCATAAAGCGGGTCATGAGGCTTGTTAGGGCTGCCATTGTTCTCGGCTTTTCTTGGCCAAGGTGTCTCGCAAGCCATTCGTCTCGAGCGCTGTGCTTGAAAGCTGCTAGGGCTTCAGCCGTCCTGGACAATCGACAATTTGGTTCTTCTTAGTGAGAAACCTATTCCAAAGCTTTCGGGCTGACTCTCCGGGCTGTTGAATTATATGGCTCAAATCATCAGCGTCCGGGGGTCGGACATAAGTCCCTTGAAAGTTAGTCCGGAAAGCGTCCTCGAGCTCCTCCCAACTTCCAATGGAATTTTCGGGGAGGCCTTTCAGCCAGTGCCGAGCTGGTCCTTTGAGCATGAGGGGTAAGTATTTGATGGCGTGGAGATCGTCTCCACGAGCCATGTGAATATGGAGGATGAAGTCCTCGATCTAGACCCCAGGGTCTGTGGTTCCGTCGTATGCCTCTATGTTAACTGGTTTGAACCCTTCTGGAAATTCATGGTCTAATACCTCGTCGGAGAAACATAGGGGGTGTGCGGCACCCCTGTATTTGGCTGTGCCATGGCGTTCGGACGGTTGTGGTATTTGGTGTTGGCTGAGTGCTGGAGCGCGTTTCCTTGATCCGTAGATGGATCTGGTTGCGCCGGCCCATTGATGCGGGTCCTCGCGTCAGTCATGTATTGACCTATGTGCAGCCTCGTTGGCCAATCTATCGCGGCCACGAGGTCGTCAATCCGACCGATCGGCGGTTTTGGTTTTTGGCTGTGAGGGTTCGAAGGCCTCGTCGTCGAACTCCGGCAGCAGCTTCCGCTTTGGGTAGCTCTTCGTGGGGTGCCTGCCACCGTACTTTTCTGCCGTGTCAAGCACTTTATTCCATCTACTATTGAGTGTGTTTTGTGCGGCCTTGAGCCTTTGTTTCTGCTTCTTCAAACTTCTTGCAGTGGCCATAAGCTTTTCTTGCTCCAGCCGCCCTTCCAGGATGATGCGCTCATCGTCATCCGGACTGTTCTCCTGACCGGAGACGGGTTGTTTGTCTTGATGCTTGGCGTCGCCATGCTCGGACAGCGGCTCCGCACTTTGCTCGTCATCCGCTGGCTTACCCTGCTCTATCGTTGGGTCAATTTGGCTTCTTGTTGCGCTGTTGTCGCTGTTTTTGCCAAGGCGGGATTTAGAGTGGGCGCCCTACGCTGTTTTGATTGCTTGTCGTGGGAGCTATCTTTCGATGCATCCTTGTTATTATTTTCTTTGGGTGTATCCACCATATATACGTCATATGCTGAGGTGGCGGTCCAGTGCCCTGTGGGCGGTGGTTCCTATTCGTTTCCGGCATCGGTGTCCATACCATCGATGTCTTCGGAGTCAAAGTCGAGCATGTCGGTTAAATCATCGACAGTGGCTACTAAGTGGGTGGTGGGTGGGGATTGAATTTGTTCGTCGTCTGCGTCCCACTCTAGCCGGACATAGTTCGTCCGAGGCTCTCCAGACAGGGAGAGAGATTTCAGTGAGTTTAGTATGTCGCCGAAGGGCGAGTGCTGAAAGATATCTGCGGAGGTGAACTCCATGATCGGCGCCCAATCAGATTCGATAGGTATGGGCGCGAGTGGTATGGAGTCCGTGACCGAGGACGAGTCCAACTGTTCGGCGACACGGCTCTCGTGAAGGGTAAGGTTGGTATTCGGCTCTATCGCCGCTGAGGGCGCGGCCCCCGTGGCGGAGTCTATCCTCCCGTCATCAGATGGCGCGATCTGCTCCGGACTAGAGGCCAGAGTAGTTGCTGGCGTGATCTCCCGAACACCGTCTGACGGCAGAGCTATATCGTGCTCGTCGTGATCATGCGACACACCTGGCATGGGCCCGAACCCGTCGAAGATCAAGTCTCCGCGGATATTGGCATTGTAATTCAAGTTTCCAAACCTGACCTGATGGCCAGGGGCGTAGCTTTCGATCTGCTCTAGATGGCCAAACGAGTTGGCATGTAGTGCAAAGCCGCCGAACACGAAGATCTATCCAGGGAGGAAAACCCAACCCTGGACCGCATCGTTGTCGATGATCGAAGGGGCCATCGAACCTTGCAGCAACGACACAGTGTAACTCTCAATGAAAGCACCAATGTCGGTGTCAAAACTGGCGGATCTTGGGTAGCGGGTCCCGAATTGTGCGTCTAAAGCGGATGGTAACAGGACGCAAGGGACACAATGTTTACCCAGGTTCGGGCCCTCTCTATGGAGGTAATACCCTACTTCCTGCTTGATTGATCTTGATGAATATGAGTATTACAAGAGTTGATCTACCACGAGATCGTAGAGGCTAAACCCTAGAAGCTAGCCTATGGTATGATTGTTGTTGTCCTACAGACTAAACCCTCCGGTTTATATAGACACCGGAGGGGGCTAGGGTTACACAGAGTCGGTTACAACGGAAGGAGATCTACATATATGTATCGCCAAGCTTGCCTTCCACGCCAAGAGAGTCCCATCCGGACGCGAGACAAAGTCTTCAATCTTGTATCTTCATAGTCCAACAGTCCGGCCAAAGGATATAGTCCGGCTGTCCGGATACCCCCTAATCCAGGACTCCCTCACCCGCCGCCATGGATTCCATAAAGGACAAGTCCATGGTGATGGCCACAGAATCAACGGCCTCCTCGCCTCCTAGGTGCAGTGGCGCCAGAAGACGCTGCAACTCTTCGTCAAGCTCTGCGTCTGACAGGGACGGACCGGGGGCTCCGGTATCAAGCAATTGCGACACCACCGCCAGCGTGTTCAAGGAGGACAGCGGGTCACCACCAGCACCCCAGGAGAAGGAAGTGGGACCATGGTTACAAGAGGAATCTTCGCCTCGATAACCACTCCCTCGACTGGGGTGCTCTCTAGAGAATGCTCTACCACTGCCAGGGAACCCTGTGTTCCCCCGGCAACAAGATCTTGACCCTTGGCGGCCGCGACCCTCATGGCTTCATCTGCGGCGGACCTCCCAATACCCGCCACCACCTCCAAAAAATCTGATTCCTCAGATGAGAGGGGGCAGTAAGCAAACAGAAGGATGAAAACCTTGAAAAAAGGGGAGAAGAAGACAGCAGATACATCCAGAGTATAAAAGAAAAAGAAGAGTCAAGTTATGTACCCGGAGACGTCTGCCGGGCAGGGGTCTCTGCTTCCCCGACAACAGTCGTTGCTAGGTCGCGAACTTCTTCCTCTGCCGGGGCAGACTCGGGGGCCCTCCGCACTATCTCTGCCGCTGAGGATTCCACGGCCACATCCTCAGATTGGACGACAGGGGAGCCGTGCCCTTCAAGGGGCGGCTCGCTCTGTATCGCATCGCCTTCTCCTCCACGGAAAGGGGCGGAGAAGCTGCCCCATCATCTCCGGCGGGCGGGGTCAAGTCTCCGCTCCCAGGGGTGGGGGCTAAGCTGGGGGCCCGGCATAGGATCCTGTGCATCCCTCCCTACCGAAGCCGAGCCCTACGCGCCCTTCAGCGACCCAAGGCACCGGAGCCTGTTCCGGGAGTGGTGGACGAGGGTCTCCTCCTCCTCCACTTCCCCGCAAAGCAACAACAAGAATAAGAGGTCAGTCGACAGAAAGCATTTAAATCTACTTAGGAAGATATCCACCATAAAGAGAAATATCCCTTACTCTTCTGCCATAAGCATGGAGTACAAATTGAACTCCATGGGAGGAGGGGACTCCCGTCCTCTCTTCAGAGACGAAGGGTGGAACTTTCCCGCAGCTTCGGTGCCTGCCGTGATACCAGGAGCTCCGGGGAAGGCGAGCTTTGCGAAGAAGTCGAGCCAGAGCGGGAGCTGGACTCCTCCTCCGAAGATGCTTGTTGTTTGGCAGAAGATGCCCTGGCCCGGGCAAGACGAGGGGATTGGCGACACACCCCCTCTGCCTTGGAGGTCTTGATGGAGGTCTTCTTCACCTTCTTGGTGGGCGGAGCCAGTTTGGAGGTCGTCGCTCCTCGAGCGGCGACGCGCCTGTGGGTACGCTGGTCTGGATCTGGTGCGGGGGCTTGCGGTCTTGCCGCTAACCACTCCTCCTCTACGGGGGCCGGTGCCGCGCCCTCCTCCCTCTCCTCTTCATCTCCCTCCTGGAGCTCTGTAGCCGCCTTGGCCAGAGCATCTAGCCCGGTAAAGTTATCCCCGGCAAGCTCTTCCCTGCCGGTATCTTATGTGGCTTGTGCCTCGCAACCACCTTGGGAAGAGCTCCCGTCCCCAACCTTTCCTTTCCCCTTCTTGGACTTTGCGGCTTCTCCATTTCTGCACGGCGGGCAGCTTTGTCCTCTGTGACTCTCTTCAGAATATATGCTACCTTCGCAACAGAGGTGCGTTTATACATCTCGCCTTCAGCCCTGGAGGCCTTTTTGCACCAAAGTGCTCGACCATTGGAGCTCTTCGTTGAGAGAAGGGAGCTTCCAAGTGCCCGACACTCCCCCAGCGTTGCAGTCCGGCATCCACTTCAATATCTGGTCCCGGGCAGAATTGAAATTCATGGGGACGACGGTTGCCGGCAGCTTGAACATCTCGAAGCGACCAAACATTTGGTCGCACAACCAAGCATGTCCATAAACTGAAAAACTGTTGGCTAGCCCCGGCAACAGCCTCATCCTATCTGCAGCGCCTTCGTATTGCCACGCATGCATGTCCATGTCCTGCAGCGGTGAGATGCGGCGAAGAAGGAAATCTGCCCCCACATGCTCGACGGTTAGCCTGGCGGCCGCCAGGCGAATGATCCTATTGATTGCCGGGCACAACCTGTCCTCAGAAAGCCCCTTGGTGCTCCAATACTTGCCGCGCTCGACGCACTCTTGCTGCGCTTCGCAAAATTTCGCGGGCTTCCTTATCCTGAATCCAGCACCAATCCCCTCTCCATTCCTCCCACCTCTCGCGTAAATGCCCCGGGAGGTAATTCTTCTTCGACCGGGGTATCCAGCTGATCATTCCAGAGCGAATCACCTTGATCTCCACCTGCGGGACGAAGTAATGATGGAATAGATCCACATTGGGCTTCACCCCGACAAAATTCTCGCACAAATGCGCAAAGATGGCCATGGTCGCCATTGCATTTGGCGTAAAATCAAGGACGTGGAACACGTAGAAATTCATGATCGCCTCAAACAACTTAGAAAAAGGAGGACACAGCCTGAAATAAGTGGCAAAGAACCAATAAGAGTTAGGGGGACCCACCTCACCCGCCTCGAAGACTACAGGAGCCCTGTGTCCTTTTTCGACGGGTCGCCCCACAGGTACCCATACTTCGCCTGAAGGACAGGGCCGCGCAAGTTGGACGGAATGAAGACGACGCCCGCGCTCCGTTTCTTGCTTAGCTCCACCGACCTCTTGTTCTCGTCGGCGGTAGTCTCCTTAGCCGCGGTCGTCGGCTTCTTCGCGGTTTTCTTCCCCATTACTATAACAACGCAGAGTGGGGGAAGGGATTCGTTGGGTGGCGGTGGAAGAAGAGGTAAGATGGGAACTGTCGCAAGCTTGCGGAGGAAGAAGATGGAGGAGCGAGGCGGAGATCAGATGAATCGTGCCATTCTGATTTTTCCCTCCTCTTAAGAGGGGGAAAGGTGGGACAGGGGCGCGGCGCTTCAAAAAGTTACTGTTTTACCTCAACTGCAATGGTCCAACGACCCCACGACATGCAGTAATTACGCGAAAGTGGACGTTGGATTAACTCGTCATTGTGGCAAAACCACTGCGTGCAGCCCGCTCCTGCCACGTGTTCGCGCACTGTTTGGGGCCTAACCCAACGTGCCACGCGACAGGTACTGCTCAGGCCCGGGGGCTTATGTCAGGGAAAATATACAGGGGCAGCACTACAAAAAAAATACACATCCGTGACATTTTGGGCCGAATAATTTTTTTTTCTGTCATACATATGACACTTCTATGACGATAACTGTGACAAAACCCGGTATCATCATAGATGTGGTGGGCTCCTACTTCTATGACAAAAAATCATGGCAGAAAATTGGCTTTTCGTCATGGGCGGGCCGGAGACGTAGCTGCATGACATTCTTTGGGCCGTCCATGATGGAAAAAACCGTGGTAGAAGCGAGGGGGAGGAAAATTTTGGGGAGTTGCCGATTACGGTGGGAGGTCGGGGGACGAGCGATGCGCGTTTCTCGTGACACGCGCGTGCGTGTGTGCGGCGTTGGCTCTAATCGAACCCGAAGCGAGGCGTTGGGCTCTAAGCGAAGCCGGCGATTACTGCTGCAGTTACGCGTTCTCGAACCCGGCGACCGATCGATGGTGATGGCGAACCCGATGGAGCGATTCGCCGCTCTGCTGCTAATCAAGCCGATTCGATGCTGCCTGCAGGATGAGCGATGGCGTTGCGGGGGGTTGGATGAGCGATTGGCGGTGGCGTTGCCTCTGGATGAACAGGACCCCGTGGTGTGGAGGGCTGGATGAGCGATGAAGCGGTGAAGGGTGGCCGTGGAGGGGTGGTTGAATAGGACCCGTGGTGTGGAGGGCTGGATAAGCGATGAAGCGGTGGAGGGGTGCCCGTGGAGGGGTGGTTGAATAGGAGCGGGTGGAGTAGCGGCGTGGTGGAGGCTGGATGAACAGGAGCCCGTGGAGGCTAGAGGAGGTCGACGGTAGCCCGTGGAGGCTGGAGGAGGTCGACGGTGGAGATGAACAGTATCCTGTGGAGTCCCGTTTTGCGGTACGCCACACCCCTCCCGATGAACAGGACCCCCGTTTCGACCATAGCGCTCCAACACAAGTCCGTTTCATCCGTTTTGCGGTACGCCACACCCCTCCCAATCAACAGGACCCCCGTTTCGACCGTAGGAGGTCCGTTTCCTCCGTTTTGCGGTACGCCACACCCGTCTCGATGAACAGGACCCCCGTTTCGACCGTAGGAGGTCCGTTTCCTCCATTTTGCGGCACGCCACACCCCTCCCGATCAACAGGACCCCGTTCCGAACGTAGGAGGTCCGTTTCCTCTGTTGTGCGGTACGCCAGGCCTCGTTTCCATCGCATGTTCTGTCCAAGCCCTCCCGATGAACACGACCATGCATTCCGTTCCGACCTAGCCGGTTGGCTCCCCATGAACACGACGATGACGTTGTTTCTCCGTTCCGACCCAGCCATGTACGTATGCGCGAGTAGGCGTTCGAGACCCTGCCCGTATGTACGTACGTGGCCGTATTTTCTTTCTTGCACCCTCGCCAATGTACGTATGTGTACATGCTACGTGCGCGCCTCTACATCCACTAGTATATATATATATGTACACGTTTGCGACCAGAATGACAACGCTACGTACGCTTCGACCAGGTGGGTCCCAACTGTGAGGCACTTCCTTGCCTGCGAAGATGTAGCTGGTGGGTCCCAGCAGTCAGGGGGGCGAATCGTTTTAGGTTTTTTTTGCCCGGCTCCTTGCGTGCGAAGATGTAGCTGGTGGATCCCAGCAGTCAGGGGGGCGAATCGTTTTTTTGCCCGGACGCACTTCCTTGCGTGCGAAGGAGTAGCTGGTGGGTCCCAGTCGAGAAGCGAATCGTTTTGTTTTTTGCCGGACGCACTTCCTTGCGTGCGAAGATGTAGCTGGTGGGTCCCAAAGATCGGATTTAAACATTTTTTTCGCGAAATACAGTGGCCCGTCCGGTGGGTCCCAACTGTCAGTTGGAGGAATCATTATTTTCCGCGTAATAAGGAGGCACTTCCTTGGTGCGGCCGTGGACCCAGCTGTCAGCCTCTCCATGTACATTCCACGTCCGATGGAAGTCGTTCCTTGCCCATGTTGACCACGCCGCGCCGAGAGCACCAGGGCGGTGGACGATGGCGAGGCCTAGGAAGGGGACGACGGGGAGCCGGGGAAGACGCGGCAGTGGAAGCCCGCGCGGAGAGGAGTATGAGGGTTCACCGGGTTCGGCTGCGGTGTGAGGTTGCCGTCGCCGCAGGCCTGGCCAATGGTGGGAATAGTAGAGGCGGTGAGGCCTCACGGCGACAAACCGGCCACGGGAGGTCGGAGCATGCTTGACGACCCGCGCTTAGGGCGGTGGAGCAAGAAGACCACGGGTTGAAGAAGCACTACGGCCGTTGGATGGACATCGTGCATTCCTTTGGAGCTAGAATCGTTTATATTGACTAAAGTTGACAAAGGCCCCGTCGATCAACTTAGTAGGCCCTAAGTCAGCCTCCCACCATGGTGGGTCCCAGCTAGCGTGGGGAGTATTCATTTTTTGTGCGTAATAAGGAGGCACTTCCGGTGGGTCCGGCTGACAATGGGGAATGTTTTTTAAGTGAAATCTGTTGGCCCGTCCGATGGGTCCCAGCGATCGAGGAAAGCGTTTTTTCGGCGAAATAAGGTGGCCCGTCCGGTGGATCCCTATTTGTCGGTGTAGGAATAATTATTTTGCGCGTAATAAGGAGGCACTTCCTTGCGGCCGCCTGGACCCAGCTGTCAGCCTCTCCACGTACAGTACTCTTCTGATGGAAGTCGGTCGTTGACCACGTTGACCACGCCGCGCCGAGAGCACCAGGGCGGTGGTCTGGACGACGGCGAGGCCTAGGAAGGGGACGACGCGGAGCCGGGGAAGACGCAGCAGTGGAAGCCCGCGGACAGGAATCTGAGGGTTCACTGGTTCAGCTGCGGTGTGAGGCTGCCGTCGCCATGAGAATAACGAGGGGTGTGGGTGAGTAGAGGGATGGCCTGGCCAGCAGTGGAGTAGTACGGGCGGTGAGGCCTCTGCGGCATCACAGCCGGCCACGGGAGGCAGGAGCACGCGACACGACCGGCGCTGCTGGAGCAAGAAGACCGGAGGTTGAAGAAGCACTACGGCCGTTGGATGGACATCGTACGATCACTGCAGCTAGAATCGTTTATATTGACTAAGTTGACGAAGCCCTTGGTACGCGTCAACTTAGTAGGCCCTGACTTCGCATTTGGCGAGAGAACATATAGCCCATTTGCGATTTGTAAGAATGTACATCCCATTTTTAATTCTAATGGAATTTATTACAGCCCATTTACAGTTTGTTAAAAGTACAGCCCAACTTCTAGCTAGTACAACGATTAATAATTTCAAACAACCGCTCAAAACAGAATTCTAAAAAAATTCACACATTTTGATTTGATCAGAAATATTTTATCCGAAATTTCTAGTCGGGTTAAATATAATTTCAAAATAAAGTTGTATTACATTAAAATCCAACGAAATATTGCGCGCTCAACAAGTAATGAAATTAAAATTTCCAAATTCCAAAAATAATATATTTTTCAAACTAATTACGTGTTTGGTGCATAGTAATTGCCCGATTATCATAATTACATCCCATTTATTATTTCTTAAAGTCCATTTTCTTGTTAAGCCTAATGCATACCTCCTAGGAAACTTTGCAGCCCAGTAGGCGGATAACAAGTTGTCCCGAATATTGTGTACAACTGTCGGCCCGATTGCATTGTCTGATGTTGAAAAAAAAGGCACATGTAATGCAGTACAACCTAACATGGTTACTCAGCCCACATTCAGCGGCGCGGAAAGGCCCAAACAAGGCTTCAGTACAACTTTTGAAGTCACCGAGCTCAATTAATAACTTAAGAAAAAGTTAGATTACAGTGGAACCTAATTAAAAGCTGTCACGAGCAAATAAATAATTCAACGGGTCCCACTTGTGCGTGTGCGCGTGTGTGTGCGTGTGTGTGTGAGAGAGAGAGAGAGAGAGAGAGAGAGAGAGAGACCCATCGGTCGATGCTCGTAAATACATCTTTCAGCCATATGCATTGCTGATGCTCAGTAAAAACTTATGGACGCTGCTACGCAGCGCCCGCACGCTATGCGGGTGGATGTCGCGGCCGCCAAATTAGGAAAGTCAATCCTGTCGGTCCCCACCCATGTGCGAAAAAGGCAGGTCCACCTTCCCCTCGTTGCCACGTCTCAACAACCAGCGACCGATCTGCCTCACGTGATCTTCCCCCTCCCCACTCACCGACCACCAGAAAAAACCTACGTGCGTTGAAAAAAAAAAGAAAAAACCTACGTCCCACAAGCGCTGATATGCAACTTCTTGTTTTCATCCTGTAACACCCCAAAATTCTTAGTCTTGTTTTATTAATTAAAATTTTGCCAGGAAATTTAACTTTCCTTTTCTTGGTTTTCTTGATTTCAGAACCATTCTTTTCTTGGTTTTTTATGGAATTTTTTTTACCTCGAGTGAAAAACTTCCCAATTTTACTTGACTCTTTTATCCTCTCAAATAAAACATTTATTCTATCAGTAGGATTATTTATATAATTATTCTTTCCCTGAGCTTTATTTCTCCAAAAGGTTTTTTTTCATAAGTTTAGGATCCCATTTGCACTACAACCCTTTTATAAATCCTTTCAAAAATCCCACCAAAATTTGGAGATGTCTTATGATGTTTTTAAGCCACCTTTATGCAAAAATACCTTCTGTCCTTTGGTAATTTGGAGCTCTGCACCAGTTTTTCAAATCTAGTCCAGTGGACAGATTTGCACTACAGCCTATTTAAATATTTCTTTAAAGCTCCCACCAAAATTATGGGATGTTAGTAGCAGCATATGATTCAACTTTCTGCAAAAACCCAGCTTTGTTCCTTGAAAATTTTGAGTGGATCAACCTCTTTTCCATCCTGCTCCAACTTGATGGTTTGTACAAAGAACCACATTTTTAGTTGCTCCTTTATCCTTGATTTCTTTTCCTACTTGTAGTCCTCCTTGTTAAACCCCTAAGTCCAGGAGCAAGCACCCATTGGATCATTTTTGGATCATGAAGTAATGCCATTTACCTCCTGTCCAGAATGGAATTTTTGCAAAACTTGCACTAGCAAGTTTGTGCTTCGGACAAACCAACCTCACCACCCTCTCTTTCATCTAAAGAGACCCCAGTCTCAAAGATTTGGCCACTCCAAGAAATGCCTAGATGCCTGTGGCATTTTGTCAAACACCTTGAGAGCATGGACAGATTGGGCATGAGTTTTTGTTTTCATAGTGGACCTGATTCCTGACCCAGGACCGGCATGTCCCATGGATTTGCCTTAACCTACAACCCCACCCTGCTAACCCTCTTGTAGTTTAAAGCCCCTAGCATGCATTAGCATTTTGTCGAGCACGCCTGCGCGTGTTCGGCGCGCGAGCAGAGCGTGTTTTGCACGTGACGCGCCAGCGCCGCTCAGCGCCTGGCTTGGCCCACCCTGCATAGCCGCGCCACGCGCTCCCCCTCTCACCAGAATGCTCCAAGCAGCCCTGGTACCCTGCAGCACCGCCGACAGAGCTCCTTGGCGGCACACCGGCGTCCACAGCGCATCTCTGCCAGGTCGGTGCCGCCTAAGCCCCAGCTGCTCGCCACCTGCCCCTGGAACAGCTCAGCCTCATCCTCTCGCGTGTCCTCTAGCTCTCATCGTCGCCACGATGCCCCTGCCGCTTCTGAGGAGGTGGTTCACGGAGAACTTATCCACGGCCGCCGCAAACCGACCTCGTTGCGCTTATAAATAGAGCCCTCGAGCACGTTCTGTTCACTAGGCAGCCTCAGCATGCTCCCCTAGTTCTTCCGTGGCAGCCAATCAACCCGGGGAGGTCTTCTTCCCCACCTCCGGCAGCTGCAGCCGCCGCCACCGCCCCAGCCATTCGGGTGCCACCAGAGCCTCCCCCTCTCCACTCTCTTCACCAGGAACTCCCTCTCCCCCTAGTGAATCCATCCCCCTACTAAAATCTTGATCGGGACTCGCCGCGGGCAAAAACCCACTTTGCCCGACGGCCACCGTCCGCTGCGAAGCTCGCCGCCGGCAGATCTGTCCACTCTAGAGAACGTAGCGACCACCGGAGTGACCGTCTCGATCCCCTGAGCCCGCGGATGGCCTCCATTTTCCGAACGGTGCCGCCGTTCGCAAGCAACTGTCATGGGAGTTCGCCTCGCTCGGGCGGAGGAAGAGGAGGAAGGCCGACTAGTCAAACCTGACCTGTGGGTCCCCCGGGCCCACTGTCAGTGACTCCCCGCGCGGACCACGCGGGTTAAGTGGAAACGTATTTCCAGAATACGCCTTCGACGTGTACGTATAATCGAACCGTTTTCTTTTTCTGTTTTATTTTTAAATAACAGATTTTGACGAAAACTTTGACCGCCTATAACTTTTTAATTATAACTCCAAATGAATCGATTCCTTTTCCTACCTCTCTCAAATTTAAACTAGTTTATTTTAAGATTTATTTGAAAAAAATTCAAGACAATTTTTTGTGTTTTTTTAAATTTGTGTGTTAATTCAAAATTATTTAAAATAGGACTTTGGAGAGAGAGATGCAAACTATCAAAAGTTTTGGAGTGCACCCTGCCTTTCCACATATTAAAGGCAAGCATTCTGAACCCTGGCATAATATGTTGCCTACATTGTTTGACACGATTATGGCACCACCTCAATACGTGGAACACGTTATTTTATGTGGTGATGTGATCATTTGCATAAATGCTTATTTGAAATTTCCTTCTTTGTTGGAAATGGACCTGCTTGTGATAATGATCATCCTCATATGCCTTTCGTGCCTCTAGGAAGGAAAAGCAGGAAAGTCTCTGTCTTGGGTAGACCCGAAGCTCGTCCCTAGTCCCTCGTCGAGGGCAGTGTGTCCGGCATGGCATAAGGGGTATGATGAGTGATGATTTTATCTGTTGGATGAAATATATTAGTTATGCTAATCATGCAGGGAATACTTAAACCTCTGAGTCGACCATAGATCGAGTCTTGTTCGATAACCCCCATACTTGTTTCAGACTACCACTTGGCTCTACAACAAGTAGGGCACGGTTCGATAAGTCGTCAACCCCTTTCCAAAGACACACCGTCTGTAGAGGCAATGGTGGAAGATACTGGGTTGTAGCTGGTAGGCGAGCCACACAGTCCGGGAGCATGGGTGTTTCGGTTGAGACCGAGAGGAGGCCACCCCTTAGAGCGCCGCGATATAAATTTGATCCCACGCTATGCGAGGTTGTAGCCTCCCACTTAGAGTTTTGCTTAACAAGTGTCGTGGGTGATTCCGGACACCGATAAGTTAAAATTTGGTGTGTGCAAGTTAGGTGTGTTTTCAACTAAAAGGCCGTGAAGCGGAATTAGTCCCGATGGACTAAAGGAATCCGTTACTCGTGGGTAAAGAGTACACCCTCTCTGATTAAACCTATTCGAATAGCCGTGTCCTTGGTTAAGGATTACGATGCAGGATGGGTCAGGTGTCGGTCTTGGAGGAGATATTGTTAAACCGAGGCCCGGGATCGCAACTTGAGACTTGAAATGATTATGATTATTATTTTGTTATGGACTAACCCGTTATATTATTTGAATTATCGAATATCCCTGGGATGGTTCTACCTCCTGGATATTCATTGTGATTGTTTATAAGCCCTTTATGTGGTGTCGCTAAGACGCCCGACTGTGGCATTGCTTGTTATTTATTTTCTTCATAAGCTCTTTATGTGGTGTCGCTAAGACGCCCGACCGTGGCATTACTTGTTATTTATTTCCTTTATAAGCCCTTTATGTGGTGTCGCTAAGACGCCCGACTATAGCATTACTTGTTATTTATTTCCTTTATAAGCCCTTTATGTGGTGTCGCTAGACGCTCGACTGTGGCATGCTTGATATTTATTTTACCTTAAGCCCTTTATGTGGTGTCGCTCAGACACCCGACTGAGGCATGCTTGTTAATTACCATCATTTCGAGACGTCGCAGGACATCCGAATGGTGCATTTTATTTCCTACTCTGCCATTTCATATTCATTGTTACATATTAATAATATGCTTGCATGTATCAAGGATTTCAACTTATGGTGACGTTGTGATCATAGAATATTTTCAAAGCATGATTAACGGTTGTTATATTATACCTGTGTTCATAATGTTTGCGAGTACATTCAAAGTACTCACTGGCTTGTCCACAGCTATTGTCTTGGCCAGATTTCTTGCGTGAAGAGGAGCGTTGCGATGACAGCCCGGAACCTAAGCAATGGGGATAGTAGCCTCGCGAAGATAGGAGTTATCTGATCGGTTGTTCCTGTGGATATTGGAGTCCCATAGACGCCGATGATCCACAAACCGCTTCCGCCATCAACCATTAGAAACCATTTGTTGTACTCACGGACGGAAGGGTCTTGTACCACATATTTTGTATTTTTCTTAGTATTTACGTATCAAGTTGGTGCCTCATCATTCTTGATAATCCTGGGGCTGGTGAGTACGACGGCCATTTTCCGGAATTTATTACCCGGAAAACCGGTCGCCACAAACTTGGTATCAGAGCCAGGCTGACCTTTGGCTAATCCTATCCTAGCCGGGTAAATAAACTTAGGCAAACCAACCCACCGGACCTTAACCTAAACCCAGCCAAGCTTCTCGTACAAGATAGCCACCCAGTGACCCGATACCTTTTGGCGATTGATTGCCCAACCTATCAACCTAGCACATCTATCGCGCACGGTGACCAGCACCCAAAAGGTGTCTTATTCATAGCGTCGAAGGAAGACTCCGTCCTTTACTATAAAAGGCACGTTAGCTAACCCTGACAACACAGCCTCTACCCAAAACCGAGCCATAATGCACGGCCCGTCGTGCACAATGAGACCACAACAACCAACCTTGGAGGCTTTGTGACCATACTCGCGAACCTCACCCGTCGTGCCTATGCGTTAGAAGAGCCTCCCGAATATGTTGTGTACCAAGGACCCATGAGCGGTGAGAGCCATCAATTCGGGCCCTTGTACACATTTACGGTAGGGGTCTAGCGCCCAGCGCCTCTGAGTTCACCGGAAGAACAACTTTCTTTGAGCCACAAGCCATCCAACTAGCTGCTCGACAAGCTATAGTTCATCTCCGGCACTTGTCGCCTGAGTTAAGCGTCGCTCGTTCCACTACTACCCAGGGCGTGAAGGGTATGGCGGACCACCCCAAGTTGCCAACGGATATCACGAGACGGATCTGCGTTGTTGCACCTAGTGCGCTATGTAGGTGCACTAGAGGAACTGCTCGATCAAATCACCATTGATCTGATCGCGGCTCGTGGAGAGTTGGTTCGTCAAGCCCGGCAAGAAGAGAACGAGCCCGGCGCCGACAACCCAGTCGTCTTTGTTCGGACACCCAATCGAGACCTTGAGGTCCGCCCGACCATCAACCAAAGGCGCTTTGATGACCCCGAAGTGCTTCGTCAGCCTCTTGGGAGCACACTCCAGCGGAGTTGTGGACAACAACCCCGAGATGGTCATCATCGCTACCCGAGCCTGCAGCCCTCAACCCTCTCCGGCTAATTCCGACGGTGAGAACCGTGGAGAAGCCTCGACATCCACAAAGGCACGCCCGCTTGGATGTAAGCGAGGTGAACTAAGTCACTCAAGTAGTGTCGAGTCCCGGTGTATCCCGCTTTGTAATCATGTGACCATGTAGATAAACGCCGCCCGTCGTCGTGCCTCTGTTTTAAGCGGTAACCTTGCATAAGCGTGACATACGCGGTTGTATTATTTCGAGCCTGACTACCAGAACCACCCCGACAAACCCCACAGTGATACGTCACTTTGGTGAGATATGTATCTGTGGCTTTGACCCCGACCCTTGGAGCCGAGCTAGCAAATTCATTACCTTTCACCACGGTAAAATGACTCAGCTCCGGTGCTATAAAAAGGCCACCGCGAGACCTTGCCAAGCATCCGTCAACTTGTGCACCCTCCTCACAAATATTTCTTGCCATGCCGAGCCCTAGTATTTATCTGAGAACTCCAGATGCAACCCCTAGTAGTTTTGTCAAAATATTGTGGGATTTTACCTGCAGTACCACGGGCGCTGCCCAGCCACCCCAAAGATCTGAGCTGTTCAAATCAAGAATCACCCTTCCACCTCGAGATATTGGGCAGCGGTGCACATCCCTCACGTAAATCCAAACCAAGACCCAACGAAGTCTCCTTCGTGGGAAATCTATGCCGACCCACATATGGCCGTAGAAGCTGCTGCACTGAAGCACTTGCTCGCTTCGATTCGCGGTACCCTATGCCCGTGAGCGAGGGTATTATTACTTTCGAGCCATGCGGCACCGAGGAGTAACATCTTTTCGGTGGGCCGAATTGAGAGAGACCCAGTCCTGGCCAACCTTGTCCGATGCGTCATCGCTCAAGAGCGTTTAACCCAACGTGTGATGGGTTATCTCGAGCCTCGCGATTTAAATCCTCGAGATCGCCGTCGGCGAGAACACCGAGGCCCGACCGGAGAGACACATTCATCGACTAATCAATCCACTTTCCCGATAGAAGAGGAGTGTATCCCGATGCAGAGGCGTTCTCTTGGGACCCGATCACATTACCGTTCCAATTTTAGACGTCACCACTGCGTTTATTATTGCAACATTTATTTATGAGTTGTAACTTATGCGCGGTATCCCGAGTTTGCGCAGCGAGCAATTCTTTAATTTCTATTATTGTGAGTAGTTATGTTGCGTTTGACCCTAATGTATCACTGTTTTCTCTCGCGAGAAATCACAGGTGAGATTTCTTTTCTGAGTTGCTGCATCTACACCTTCTCACGGCGTGGATTATTTTATTTCACACAGCACCACGGCAGCAGACTCACAACCAAAATCATTCGAGCACATACACTGCTTGCAAAATCTTGCAACTGTGATACAACTAACTGAGCACCTCCCGACAACAGTTAGCACCCGACACACCCCACCTACTCCTTGTGATCACCGCCACCGCGGAGAGCCAACACCCGAGCAGTAGCATCGGACGATCATCGAGGATCATCACGCACAGGAGCACGGAGAGCCCCAGCACCGCTGCCAGCCCTCCGCACAACAGGATCACGTACCAGTCCGGCACCACCGCCGCCATTAGAGCCTCGCCTCGAGCTCCGGCAAACGGAGACAGAGGAGGAGGAGGAGGAGAAGCGAGGTCAGGTGGGAGGAAGAAGAGAAGAACACCTCGGCCCTTTTATAGCTCGAGCTCGGTGTCACGGTGGGGCGAGGTCCACCGGCCGCCGCTTTGTCGCCCGATCGCCCGGTGTTGGAGGTGAATCCACGAGCGTGCCGACAGCGCACCGGCCCGCTGAAAGTGAGTGCACGCTGCACCGTGCAGCTACGCACGCCACTACATGATGACGGCCTAGATGCCCTCTGAGCTAGGCGTCATGCCGGTGGAGAAAGCGCGGGAAAGCGGCGGAGAGAGGAAGAAGAAAGAGCCGGAGGAAGAAGAAGAGGCGGCATGGACCACAGGTCCACACAGCCGAGAGCTGCTAACGCTCTCGAATGCGACCAGCGTATTTTAAAAAAATAATTAGAATTTATTCTAAATTTATATACAGCGTAGAAATCGCTCGTTTTTCCCCAAAACAGTGGATTTTTCCACACCGCGCCAGTGTTCCACACTGTGGTTTTGCACCACTTATTGCCCTCTCACTGTAGCCGCATTTGTTTTAGTGCATATTTTTTTATAAAAACAGCTCTTAGCAAATCTCGAGGACGAGATTTTTCTTAAGGGAGGTAGTATTGTAACACCCATAAATTCTTAGTCTTGTTTTATTAATTAAAATTTTGCCAGGAAATTTAACTTTCCTTTTCTTGGTTTTCTTGATTTCAGAACCATTCTTTTCTTGGTTTTTTATGGAAATTTTTTTTACCTCAAGTGAAAAAATTCCCAATTTTACTTGACTCTTTTATCCTCTCAAATAAAACATTTATTCTATCAGTAGGATTATTTATATAATTATTCTTTCCCTGAGCTTTATTTCTCCAAAAGGTTTTTTTTCATAAGTTTAGGATCCCATTTGCCTTGCAACCCTTTTATAAATCCTTTCAAAAATCCCACCAAAATTTAGAGATGTCTTATGATGTTTTTAAGCCACATTTATGCAAAAATACCTTCTGTCCTTTGGTAATTTTGAGCTCTATACCAGTTTTTCAAATCTGGTCCAGTGGACTGATTTGCACTACAAACCTATTTAAATATTTCTTTAAAGCTCCCACCAAAATTATGGGATGTTAGTAGCAGCATATGATTCAACTTTATGCAAAAACCCAGCTTTGTTCCTTGAAAATTTTGAGTGGATCAACCTCTTTTCCATCCTGCTCCAACTTGATGGTTTGTACAGCAACCACATTTTTAGTTGCTCCTTTATCCTTGATTTCTTTTCCTACTTGTAGTCCTCCCTGTTAAACCCCTAAGTCCAGGAGCAAGCACCCATTGGATCATTTTTGGATCATGAAGTAATGCCATTTACCTCCTGTCCAGAATGGAATTTTTGCAAAACTTGCACTAGCAAGTTTGTGCTTCGGACAAACCAACCTCACCACCCTCTCTTTCATCTAAAGAGACCCCAGTCTGGAAGATTTGGCCACTCCAAGAAATGCCTAGATGCCTATGGCATTTTGTCAAACACCTTGAGAGCATGGACAGATTGGGCATGAGTTTTTGTTTTCATAGTGGACCTGATTCCTTGACCAGACCAGCATGTCCCATGGATTTGCCTTAACCTACAACCCCACCCTGCTAACCCTCTTGTAGTTTAAAGCCCCTAGCATGCATTAGCATTTTGTCGAGCACGTTAAAATGCGTGCTTTCTGGCGAGCAGCAGCGTTTTGCACGTCTTGCCGCGCCCGAGCCGCCGCGCCCTGGCTTGGCCCACCTCGCATAGCCGCCACGCTCCCCTCTCACCGAGCAGCGCCAAGCAGCCACGGTGCCCTGCGGCACCGCCGACAGAGCTCCTTGGCGGCACGCCGGCGTCCACAGCGCATCTCTGCCAGGTCGGTGCCGCCCAAGCCCCAGCTGCTCGCCACCTTCCCCTGGAACAGCTCAGCCTCATCCTCTCGCGTGTCCTCTAGCTCTAAATCGTCGCCATACGGCCTCTGCCCTTCTGAGGAGGCGGTTCGCCGGCGAACTTATCCACGGCCGCCGCAAACCGACCTCGTTGCGCTATAAATAGAGGCCCTCGAGCATGTTCCGTTCACTAGGCAGCCTCAGCATGCTCCCCTAGTTCTTCCGTGGCAGCCAATCAACCCGAGGAGGTCTTCTTCCCCACCTCCGGCAGCTGCAGCCGCCGCCACCGCCCCGGCCATTCCGGCGCCACCAGAGCCTCCCCCTCTCCACTCTCTTCTCTAGGAACTCCCTCTCCCCCTAGTGAATCCATCCCCCTACTCAATCTTGATCGGGACTCGCCGGGCAAAACCCACTTTGCCCGTGGCCACCGTCATTGGCTTCATGGCAACTGTCCACCCCAGAGACCGTAGCGACCACTGGAGTGACCGTCTCGATCCCCTGAGCCCACTGATGGCCTCCGTTTTACGAATGGTGCCGCCGTTCGCCGGCGAGCATCGCCGGAGTTCCGCCTCCGCTCAGGCGGAAGGAAGAGGAGGAAGGCCGACTAGTCAAACTGACCAGTGGGTCCCCGGGCCCACTGTCGGTGACTCCCAGCAGTCCACGCGGTTAAGTGAAACGTATTTCCAGAATACGCCTTCGGCGTGTGCGATATAATCGAACCGTTTTCTTTTTCATTTTATTTTAAATATGATTTTGACCAAAACTTTGACCGCCTATAACTTTTTAATTATAACTCCAAATGAACTGATTCCTTTTCCTACCTCTCTCAAATTTGAACTAGTTTATTTTAAGATTTATTTGAAAAAATTTCAAGACAACTTTTTGTGCTGTTTTAAATTTGTGTGTTAATTCAAATTTATTTAAAATAGGACTTTGGAGAGAGAGAAGCAAACTATCAAAAGCTTTGGAGTGCACCCTGCCTTTCCACATATTAAAGGCAAGCATTATGAACCCTGGCATAATATGTTGCATACATTGTTTGACACGATTATGGCACCACCTCAATACGTGGAACTCGTTATTTTATGTGGTGATGTGATCATTTGCATAAATGCTTATTTGAAATTTCCTTGCTGTTGGAAATGGACCTGCTTGTGATAATGATCATCCTCGTTTGCCTTTCGTGCCTACCGGAAAGGAAAACGGGAAAGTCTCTGTCTTGGGTAGACCCGAGCTCGTCCCTTGTCCCTCGTCGAAACGAGTGTGTCCGGCATGACATGAGGGGTATGATGAGTGATGATTCTATCTGTTGGATGAAATATATTCGTTATGCTAATCATGCAGGGAATACTTAAACCTCCTGAGTCGACCATAGATCGAGTCTTGTTCCAGTAACCCCCATACTTGTTTCGTACTACCACTTGGCTCTACAACAAGTAGGGCACGGTTCAGTAAGTCGTCAACCCCTTTCCAGCACACACCATACAGAGAGGCCATGGTGGAAGATACCGGTTGTAGCTGGTAGGCGAGCCACACAGTCCGGGAGCATGGGTGTTTCCGGTTGAGACCGAGAGGGGAGGCCACCCCTTAGAGCGCGTGATATAAATTTGATCCCATGCTATGCGAGGCTGTAGCCTCCCCACTTAGAGTTTTGCTTAACAAGTGTCGTGGGTGATTCCAGACACCGGTAAGTTAAGCTGGTGATTCCAGACACCGGTAAGTTAAGCTGGTGTGTGCAAATTAGCTGTGTTTTCAACTAAAAGGCCGTAGACGGAATTAGTCCCGATGGACTAAAGGAATCCGTTACTCGTGGGTAAAGAGTACACCCTCTACAGAGATTAAACCTATTCAAATAGCCGTGTCCTTGGTTAAGGATTACGATGCAGGATGGGTCGGTGTCGGTCTTGGAGGAGATCTTTGTTAAACCGTAACTGGGATCGCAACTTGAGACTTGAAATGATTATGATTATTATTTTGTTATGGACTAACCCGTTATATTATTTGAATTATCGAATATCCACAGGATGGTTCTACCTCCTGGATATTCACTGTGATTGTTTATAAGCCCTTTATGTGGTGTCGCTAAGACGCCCGACTGTGGCATTGCTTGTTATTTATTTTCTTCATAAGCCCTTTATGTGGTGTCGCTAAGACGCCCGCACGTGGCATTACTTGTTATTTATTTCCTTTATAAGCCCTTTATGTGGTATCGCTAAGACGCCCGACTGTGGCATTACTTGTTATTTATTTCATTTATAAGCCCTTTATGTGGTGCTAGACGCCCGACTGTGGCATGCTTGATATTTATTTTACCTTATAAGCCCTTTATGTGGTGTCGCTCAGACACCCGACTGAGGCATGCTTGTTAATTACCATCATTTCGAGGCGCCGCCTGGACATCCGAATGGTGCATTTTATTTCCTACTCTGTCATTTCATATTCATTGTTACATATTAATAATATGCTTGCATGTATCAAGGATTTCAACTTATGACTGACGTTGTGATCATAGAATATTTTCAAAGCATGATTAACAGTTGTTATATTATACCTGTGTTCATAATGTTTGCGAGTACATTCAAAAAACTCAATGGCTTGTCTCTGGCTATTGTCTTG
Organism: Aegilops bicornis; assembly: GCA_021605145.1. Classification (NCBI taxonomy): domain Eukaryota; kingdom Viridiplantae; phylum Streptophyta; class Magnoliopsida; order Poales; family Poaceae; genus Aegilops; species Aegilops bicornis. The sequence goes on along the minus strand of CM038672.1, from coordinate 262,113,356 downwards.
GCCAGATTTCTTGCGTGAAGAGTAGCATTGCGATGACAGCCCCGGAACCTAAGCAATGGGGATAGCAGCCTCGCCAAGATAGGAGTTATCCTGATCAGCTGTTCCTGTGGATATTGGAGTCCCATAGACGCTAATGATCCACAAACCGCTTCCGCCATCAACCATTAAAAACCATTTGTTGTACTCACAGATCAGAAGGGTCTTGTACCACATATTTTGTATTTTGCTTGATATTTCTGTATCAAGTTGGTGCCTCATCAGCTAACAGTAATCATGGGGCTGGTGAGTACGACGGCCATTTTCTGAAATTTATTACCCGAAAAACCGGTCGCCACACATCCCAAGCTGCCACCGGACGCCATGGTCTAGCGTTGGGGAGCTCCCCTCCCATGGCGAAAACCAGAGTAAAAAGGGCCAAAAATCAAAGCGAAAAATCCTGGGGGAAATTCTAGAAAACATAATTGTGTCTGCAGTTTCTGGTCTTGTACCACATATTTTGTATTTTGCTTGGTATTTCTGTATCAAGTTGGTGCCTCATCAGCTAACAGTAATCCTGGGGCTGGTGAGTACGACGGCCATTTTCCGAAATTTATTACCCGGAAAACCGGTCGCCACACATCCCAAGCTGCCACCGGACGCCATGGTCTAGCGTTGGGGAGCTCCCCTCCCACGGCGAAAACCAGAGTAAAAAGGCCCAAAAATCAAAGCGAAAAATCCTAGGGGAAATTCTAGAAAACACAATTGTGTCTGCAGTCTTTCGTGCTGATCAGGCAAAAATTCTGGAGATTGAGGGCAATTCAATTGCCAGAGCTGGGCAAATTTCTCCCAGTGAACAGCAAAAGGTAAACAAAGTTGTTCCGATGTTTATGAACTTCTTTTAATTCTAGAACTAGTGGATTTCCCTCTATGCTTACCCCCCTGATATACTACTTGCGAAAACTGCCCCTGTACCTAAGTGTTTCAGAACTTGGCTTGATTCTTGTCCCCTGTTCTTGTCTCCCCCTTTACACATGTATAACTTGGATGCTAGATAATAAAAGCTGCTGACTCTTGGCTCTTGAATTGCATCCTGTCTATTGTATTGCACCTTGCTTCTGCAAGCAAAAAAGAAACAAAAAAGCATATTTATGTCAGTAATCAGTGTATAGGAAAAACTAGTCAAAACTATTGAGTTGCTTACAAGAAAAAGCTAATAGTAAAGTCTAGTTGCTTACTAAAACACAAAGTATCCAGGAAAAAAGCCTGAAAAACCAGTAGTAGAAAAAGATTCTTGCAACCCTATAAAAGGCTGCTCATTGAGTTTGGTGTGTTTTGGTGAATTCTAAAAAAAATTCTCTTGTTCATTCAGTTTTGCTTGCATGATCGAAAGGGGGGAAATGCTAAAAGTGTTTCATTTACATTATGTCGCTTACGTATTAATTCCTTGCCCCCTATTTCAGTCTTCTAAAATGTGCAGATGGCTGGCATTGCTCTCAATGAGCAATGCGACATAGCAGCCGACGTGTGGATGAGTAGGGTCAATGGGCTATGCGACATAGCTACTGGGGGTGGGCGAGTTGGTTGGACAGGCTTAGGCGATTTCTGCAAAAAAAAAAATAGAGGGGTGTGGTGTTGTAGGCGATTATGGTCGATGGGCTACGCGACATAGCACCCGGGGGTGGGCGAGTTGGTTGGAAGGGGTTAGGCGATTTTGCAAAAAATAGAGGTGTGTGGTGTTGTAGTCGATTTGGGTCGATGGGCTAGGCGAAGTAGCACCAGGTGTGTGGGCGACTTGGTTGGTCGGGTTAGGTGGTTTTGCAAAAAATAGAGGTGTGTGTTGTATGTAGGCGAGTAAGGTCAATGGGCTAGGCGCCGCAACACTAGGCGTGTGGGCAAGTTGGTTAGCTGGGCTTAGGTGATTTCTGCAAAAGAGAGGGGTGTGGTGTATGTAGGCGATTAGGGTCGATGGGCTATGTGACCTGGCACCGGGGTTGGGCAAGTTGGTTGGCCGGGCTTAGGAAATTTATGCAAAAGAGAGGGGTGTGGTGTATGTAAGCGATTAGGGTCGATGGGCTATGCGACCTGGCACCGGAAGTGGGCGAGTTGGTTGGCTGGGCTTAGGCGATTTATGCAAAAGAGAGGGGTGTGGTGTATGTAGGCAATTAAGGTCGATGGGCTATGCGACCTCGCTGGGGCGAAGCGAGTTGATTGGCAGGCGTGGCGATTTCTACAAAAGAGAGGGTGTGGTGTGCATGGTGATTAGGGTCGATGGGTTATGCGACCAGCACCGGGATGGGCGAGTTGGTTGGCGGGCTTAGGCAATTTACGCAAAAGAGAGGGTGTGGTGTATGTGGCGAGTAGGGTCGATGGGCTAAGCGACATAGCATCGAGGGTGGGCGAGTTGGTTGGATGGGATTAGGCGATTTCTGCAAAAAATAGAGGGGTGTGGTGTTGTAGGCGATTATGGTAGATGGGCTAGACGACGTAGCACCGGGGGGTGGGCTAATTGGTTGGACGGGCTTAGGCGATTTCTGCAAAAAATAGAGGGGTGTGGTGTTTGTAGGCGATTATGGTCGATGGGCTAGGCGACATAGCGCCGGGGGTGGGCGAGTTGGTTGGACGGGCTTAGGCAGTTTTACAAAATGGTTGTGTGGTGTTGTAGGCGATTAGGGTCGATGGGCTAGGCGACCTAGCACCAAGGGGCGGGCGAGTTGGTTGGACAAGGTTAGACGGTTTTGCAAAAACGGTGTGTCGTGTATGTAGGCGATTAGGGTCGATGGGCTATGCAACATAGTGTCGGGGGTGGGCGGGTTGGTTGGACGGGCTTAGGCGGTTTCGCGCAAAAGGTGTGTGCTGTTGTAGACGATAAGGTTCGATGGCTAGGCGCGTAGCACCCGAGGGTGCGCTAGTTGGATGGTCGGCATAGGCGATTTTGCAAGGTGTGTGCTGTTATAGGCGAGAAAAGCCGGTGGGTTAGGCGACCTAGCGCCAATTGTGGTGCGAGTTGGTTGGATGGGTTAGGCGGTTTCAAAAGTGTATATAGTTTAAGGCGACTTTGGATTGAATGGGTGGGATTGCCTGATTCTGAACAGGACAGGTTCCAGGCTCTTGTTTAGCATAAAAAAATGTGTGAGATTGCCTAATTCTGAGTAGGACAGGTTCTGAATAAATTCCGTGCTGATCTAGTTTGCAGGTTTTTTTGCCTGATTCCCTACCTGAGGCATGTAATAATGTTGTGAAAAGAATAAAGAAAACCAAAAAAATGTGTAGTCAGTACCTTGCCATCGTATTGATCTGAGGAGTACTCCATCTTAAAAACTGCCATGCCAGGGATGGTGGGAAAGTTGTCCTTGCCTAGTTTTCACTATTTCTGTTGCCTGCAGAGAAGCAAAAAAGAATGGATTATTTCATGACTTCTACATTGAGCCAGTTTCTCATTTATTTTCACAGGGAAAAATCTAACAAAAGCACATGCAATATACAGAAGTAATCGACATGTATAAATGATGCACTCTGCTATCTGCTAAAAAATGGAGCAGTAATTTGGCTCTAGAGACTATGCAGTACTTGCTATCTGCTCAAGCATTGTGCCAAAAAATGCTAGCATTTCAGGGAGCAGTAAATGAGACTCTGAAGAAATACTAGTACGTTCAGAGCAAAAATCTTAACTCAAAAAGCCTGCATATAGATACACCAAAAAATAGCAAACCTGCATCCGCAAAAGAAAATTCAGTTCCAGAAAAAGAATCCACTAAAACATGTATGTATATTTCTGGCAAATGTTATATATCCACTCTCTGATACCACTTCCCTTCTCTCGTTTGTGCCGTGCGGGGAGAGCCACGTTAATATCTCTGTGCCCGGCTTGCGATAACCTACTTAAACATCAACCGCGATAGAGAAACTTGCTCACTGTAAATAGTCTCAGGTGCATCAGCTCGAAAAAGGGATCCACCATGACAGAAAAACATGCCCACTGTAAACTCGCCCCACAACCTGCTGAACATCAACCGCAAAACAGAGCCACATTGCCCGGCTTGCCACTGAATTGACGACTGTAAGTAGTAGCATTGCCTAATTCTGGAGTAAACCAAATGCTACAAAAGTGCCCACTGTAGGTGCTAACATTGCCTACGAAAAAGTGCTTGGGGTCATCAGGGATGGGGGAGGAAAAACCTGGAAACACTACGCTGTAAAAAGTGAAGTGAGAAACATTGCCTGTAAAACTAAACTTGCCTGTGAATTGCTACAGATTTGCACGCAAAATCTGCAAACAATTGCCCACTGTAACCTGACATTTGCCTACCTATTGGTGGAAACAAACCTACAGCGTACAAAGCACCTGTCATGGGATCGATTCCTTGCTTGCGATGCACTACACAAAAAATCACGCGAGAAAATTCTCTCTGCTTGCTACTACTTGATATCAAAGTCGAAAATCGATTTTGGTTGGTATTCTGCGCACGGGCTTGCCGGGGCATCGATTCCCCGTCTCGTTACTCCTCTGCCACATACCCGCCGTCCCCGTCCTTCCCCTCCCCCCGCTCATCCATGTAGATGACGCCGCCGTGTCTGCGAAACACCTCCCCCTGCCTCCCCCCTAGTTCGCAAAAATTGAGGGAAAATGGAGGACTAGGGCGCGTGACTTACGTACTCTCTTCCCCACGGGGACGAAGCAGCTCGCCGCGCCCTCGTTGTCTTCGCTCGCCGATTTGTCCGCCTGTACCTTCTCCCTCCCCTTCACTGGCCGCGCGGTCGCCCTCTCAATCGAAACTGGTGGTGCTTCGCCTCCGCGCCGAGTGATGTGGTCTGTTCACTCGCCGGCTGCGGTCGCCGACGACCTAGGGATTTCTCTCCCCCGCTGCTGACGAGGTGGGTGTGAGGAGAGGAGGGGGCGAATGCGTGCGAGACGACAGGCGGGTTGGGAACGTAAAACACGACAAAACGCGACCGCTCTCTCCCCCTCCAGTGTCGGATCTGTCCACCACGTGGCAGGATCGTGTCACGTGACGGACGGCTGGCGTTCGGCCGCTCGAGAGTGCTGGATCGCGCGTACCCGTTAGACAGCGTTTGGAAAAACTTATATAGTTGACACAATTATATAGAACATCGAGAGAATTGACTATTTATTATTAAGTTCGTTGCAATTTGATTATAACTACAAAGTTTATTTTTTCTTAACAAAACGTTAACCAGGGACTAGAGCGTAAGAGATGATTAGTGCTAGGGGAAAATGAAAAAGATCCCATGTGTACACAGGTAGTATACACATCGATCGCTACACACAGATACTGATCAATCGTTCCAAGACAAAAAAATAAATAAAATGGTGCCCTGTGCTAGATGCTATGATCCTATTTTACGTTACTCTGATCCCTTCATTCCTAAATATTTGTTTTTTAGGGATTTCAATTTGATTATCACATACGGATGTATATAGGCGTATTTTAGGCGTAGATTATTTGATTTTGCTCCATTATGTAGTCACTTGTTGAAATCTCTAAAAGACAAATATTTAGGAATGGAAAATAATCTGAAACAAAAGAGCAAACTGATCGCTGGCCTCTAGATCAGTTCATGCTAAGTTCGTGCGAGGTCAACAATGCCGACTGGTAGCCAGCGTACACAGCAACATCTAGATTTGCCAAGTAATCTGGCAGTTGGCGTATGACAGATATATAAAAACACACACAATAATGATTTCAGCAAATGATGAGTATCTCAAAATAACAAGATATATCAAATAAAAGTGTCTTCTGGCGGAATGTTGCATGAGGAGAAGACATAATAAGTAGTTTATGCTTGACCATCTACTTATCGAGGTGAGTTCACATCTCACAAAATTATTGAAAAAATAACTTCAAACATCACGAACTTGATAGCACAGAACTTGCAAGCAGCATCGCCAAATAACTCTCTCTAGTGACTAAAGCAGATATCACAGATCAAGCTTCCTCCAATTAATTACTTGCCGGATGAATAAACTGCGATGAACTACGTTGCATCCAAACAATAGTAAAATATTCTGATCAAATTAGATTCCTAGATATGGACTACGTTGCATCAAAACTATAGCAAAATACTCTAAGCAGATTAGATCATCATGCTAGCATACTACTAAGTATTTGTTAGCGGCTTAACCGGACTTGTGATTACGAGTACTACAAAGTACATGGAGAGATTAGCATACTAGGTACTAGACGGACTTGTTAGCGGCTAGCGGCATATACTGCCAAGTACGATTGAGTACTTACATGGAAATATTAGAAACAACGTAGAAGAATTGTGAGTGGCTAGCCGGATGTTCGCCTGAACATTAGGATCTGATGGGGACCTGACTTGTTGGCGGCGGCGCTGCCTGATGAGTTGCGATGCCTAGGTATAGATGGAGGCGTGGAGCGATGTCGATAGTTATGGGCCGATCACCAACCTTGTACTTGTAAATGTATATGACGTGTGGGATCTTCTTCTTTTTCCCTACCACTAATCTTCTCTCACAAACTAGTCCCTAGCCATGTTTTGTCAAGAAAAAATGAACTTTATAGTTATAATCAAAGTCCGACGGACTTAATAATAAATAGTCAATTCTCCCATAGAACATCATAGCACACTGAACTTGCATACAAAAATTTCACGCAGGCGGCACAATCAGGATGGAAGCAGTGGATCGCTACGGGAAGGACTATGTTGAAACCAACGAAGTCGTACATAACGTTTCATCGTCTTTATAAATGACAGGAAAATATCTTGAATATTGTGCAAAGAAAACAGACAGACAACACAATAAGTTCTGCTAGCACATTAAGTTGACGTATAACTCTTTCTAAAAAAAGTTCAGGTACAAAATTAGAACAGGTCACAATCAAATGTCTTTGGCATATCGATTGCTTGAGACCCATAGCTCGGATTTAAATAGTACTATCTGACAAGATTTAGTTGTTACCTCAAATTAGAGCACATCCAGGCAGCCAGCCCTGCCTCTTCTCCTAAAGAAGCAGTGGCCTCCGCCGCGCGATGGAGTAGGCCCTATGCCATCCATCATTCCGAGCAACACGGGGAAAGTCTGACGTTGACTCCTGTAATGGACGTCATCGATGGACCCTAGCACCAGCGGCAGCGGCAGGACTTCGATTGATGGATTGGCCACTTCTTCAACATGCACGAACACTCGATACAGGTACATCCCTAACGTGGTTCGCGGCGGCCTTGGTGGCGACGAATAGTACAACCCGGTTCTGCACGGTATCTCAACACAAATCACCTTCGGTATGGTGGGCGGCTTCTTCATCCATGCCATAACCGTGAGCCCGGTATGCGGAGGAACAAACATACTTACGAGCTCACCTCCAAGGTCGTTGATAAGCTCGTTCATGGACTCGCTATTCCAAGCACGTCGAGGCATGCCGTGGAAGGTAAGCTTTGTTAAAAATTCAAGCTCAGAGGGCACCAAGCCCCATCCTGGGTGCCACCGATCAAAGCTCACCAGCACGCCATCGCAGAACAAACGCCGAGAAAATTCGAACACACGATTGCAGTCGAAAGTTGTCCGGAAACTGACGAAGAAATCAGCCGGTGGCCAGACGGAACTTGACGAGCAAGTCACTTATTTGGATGCCATGCACAATGCCAAGAGCTTTGACAAGGTCGTCCGGCGAGACGGGAGGCCGGTCGCCGTTGATGGTTACCATCAGCACTTTGCCGGCAAACTGGTCATCAAACGCCGCCATGCCACTGTTGAGCGACAGCAGCGACTGAAGGCAGGACGGACCTCAGGATCTCCGGCTCGGAGTTTTGGTTTCTCTCTCAAACATTGTGTCTCGGTGCCTCGCTTGGTAGCCCCCTCGATATGTAGACTTCTCGTAGCGCTGGCGTAGTGATGATGACGCCGAACCCGGTGTGCCTAGTTTTACCGCCTCATGTGATAGTTTTCACCCTGTTTTACATTAATTAACAAGGCAACCTTTTCTTTGTTACTACTAGTGAATCTGAAATCATTCGGGGCAGACATAAAATATATCACTTCAACCCAATTATCGCAACAACTATTTTAAAAGAAATTAGCTAGCTGCCCGTGCGTTGCACGGAACATCAAGATGCATTTGTATGAGTAGTTTATCTTGTGAGAGAAAAGGCTGAACGAGGGAAGGCCTTATTTGCGAACATGGAGAGACGTGTGGGTATATTTTTGCAAAATTGCCATAGTTTCTTTCCTATCCGTTAGATATAAATCCGACGACCTATATTACAGTATGGCGCGCACACCATCATCACCAACTCTGTTTTCTACTCCCCCCGTCCGAAAATACTTGTCATCAAAATGGATAAAAAGAGATGTATGTAAAACTAAAATACGTCTAGATACATTTCCTTTTATCCATTTTGATGACAAGTATTCGAACGGATAAATATTGTCTTTAAAGATTTCAACAAGTGACTATGACCGGACCTTACCAATATACTCAAAAAAGTAGTCCATAATTTTGATGTTACTCTCTTTTCTTGGCGGTGCAGTGCCATCTGGATACCTCATAAATAAATCAAGGACAAATCCGACCCCTTCCTGAAAAGACATACGTAGCAAAATGAGTGAATCTACACTCTAAAATATGTCTACATACACATCCGTATGTGGTAGTCCATTTGAAATCTGAAAAAGACAAGTATTTAGGAACGGATGGAGTATATATAAGAGTAGACATGGAGATATATCTCCAGCATGGTCTACAACAAAAATGTGCTGGGATGGTTAGCGCTGGATGCTCGCAACGCGATGACATGAGTTTGAATTCTGTCTTGTAAATTTAGATTTTTATATTATATATTACTCTACTTATTTAATATGTACTTCTTTCGCTACTGTACTGATAGTGGAACCCACAGAGTACTTAGAATATTAAGGATGGACTTGTTTCTTTTTTACTTTCTACATGCGAAGTCAGTAGCCACCCTGCAAGTCACGTGTACACTGTACATGCAATTAACTTTTTATAGAGGGACAATCATACAAGCAATTAACTCAAATGGATTGGATGTCACTCTATTATTTCCAGCATAAAGAGCATCTCCAATGGCAGCCGGCAAATTTCCTCCCGCTTCCTTCCGCGGAGGACGACATCAAACGCCAGCAGCATACATTTTTACAACTCTAACCAACCAAATGAAATTCGTGCAAACACGCACTGATTTCATATAAGCATGAAGGATTTCGTATAAAAGTCGGATCTTCATATAAACATGAAGGATTTCATTACATTTACATGAACTAAGAGGTGCCAATCCGGCTCTCTTGTATAATTAATACTCCCTCCGTCCGGAAATACTTGTCTTAGAAATGGATATATCTAGACTTAGTTTAGTTCTAAATGGCCACCTGCGGATCCCTTTGTCTTCCTCATGTCCATCAGACACTTGCGGGGTCGACGAAGGTCCTCGGAAGAGACGAAGCAGCAAAGAAACCACTTGAATCCGCGGTCGTCGCCTCGGCGGTGGATTTCATGGGTCTCAAGTGGCGGCGGCCTCCCGTGTTCTACTTCTCCTCGATGATGGCGGCGGACACGGAGAAGCTGGCCACCGACTTGTCGCTCTCCACGCACCCGGCTTCTGTCTCTGCCTGCATGGCGCTACCGCAGCACGGGAGGCGCCACGACACGGAGGCGCGGCCACCGCAGACATTGGTGGCGTGGTGCAACGACGCGGCAGCAGCGCCCGTCTTGGCGTGCTTCGCCGCCCGTCTGGCGTGGAGCAACTCGCCACTCCTCATTGAGCTGAACTGGAAGCGGCGAAGTTGCTTTGAACCACGCTACCGCTTAGCGGCAACTGGCTCCGTCGAGCCAAGCGAGGTTGGTGAAGCACCGAGCGGCCTCGCCCGTATCCGGAGGGCTCGGCAGGCCACCCAACCGGGTAATATGCCGGAGAACGGCTCATCGAAAGCCATCGGAAGTGTGGAGAAAATGGTGAAGGAGGAGATGGGGGAGCGGTGGAGGGGTGCGATTCTTGCCCGTTGTCTGTCTGGCCTCGTGTAAATAGAGGGCGGATGGTAGGAGCTTGGCAGGCGTCTAGCCTCGTTTAAACTGAGGGAGGACGGGAGGAGCTCGGCCGGTGTTGCGTCTAATTCCGGCCCGCTCATGAACGGACGTGTGGCCGGAGTAGGATTCTCGGTTTGCATGTGGGTTTAACGGAGGGTTTAATGGAGGCGCCAAGGCGTGCGGTGAGCGGCGGTACTATTTGATTTGACAATATTAGTGAGCCGTCAAATCACAAAGGCCCTCGCCTCTCGTGAAACCGACCGAGCTAGACTGCCCCGCCCTCTAGCCTTTTAAAAAATGTATATACTCCACTTTTGTACAGTAGTAGTATCGATGGATTGCGCCATGGAGCAAAACTTGAAAAATTAAAAAGGTGGTACATATAGAGAGCGCACGTGAACTATGTGTCATACATGGCAATAAATACTACATGATACTAATATGTGATACATGGCTGAGGAGTACTAAGGCTGGCCATAGTGGGGGTAACATAAGTAGTAACATGCACTTGGGACTCATAAACATGCTTATGTGGCGAGCAATTAAAGAAGAGAAAGATGGTTATAGTAACATAGGTAGATACCGTAACATAATAAATGCGATGCTACTATGTGTCATGCATGGCAATAAATGAGACCACCTACGATACTAATCTATGATACTATGCACTATAGAGGTAGTACCATAGACTAGTAACATATACATGTTACTAGTCTAAGTTACTCCCCACTATGACCAGCCTAAGTATTATTAATACATTTTTACTAGAACTCATCTAGATGAGATATAATTTGGTCTCATTATCTTTTATAGCCATTGGATGTGTTGCTATAAGATGCGTGTGTGCTGACGTGGGTTGTATTTGTTCTTGTGCAACGAACTGGCCGTTGCATGTCATGTTTGATAGTTTCAAGTCATTAAAAGCATACAAGTCATTCCTCTATTTATGTCAAAAAATAAGAAACAACGTGAGAGTTAATGCACCACGCATATGTGTTTACTATTTGGTTTTCGTAAGATGACTTAATACTCACCTAGACGGAGGGATTATTCGATTTGACAGCAGGCGGCGCAGTTCCCGATACGGCTTTAATGCAGACAAGGGAGGGAGTAGCGGTTCCCGATATGTTGAATGGCCAATGCATCCTCCTTCAATTAATGCATGAGGGAAGTAATGGGAGGAGGTCCGGGAAAAGAGGTCACGATGTGAATGCAACGCAGTTTGCCCTCATTGCCCTCATATAAAGGCGCCCCTCCATTCCAATGCATCTACCACATCGTATGCACCTAAGCATTTGCCTAAGCACTTACACTAAGCGCAAAAGAGCTCACTCCAGACCCATGGCGGCGATGCGCACGAGCGGCCAGCGGCTGCGCCATATGGTCCACGACGCCGGCCTGCGGAATGGCGCCGAGGATCGTCTCCAGATGGTGTTGGAGACCGGCTGGTGGATGGCCGCCGTCGACGCCAACTACGACTCTCAGTTGGACCAGATGATCGTTGCCACCAGCAACAAGTTCACCGTCCTCAAGAAGCTCATGGGCGACATCGCCATACTCCTCCAGCCCAGCGCCGGGCTCCTCATTGCCTGCCACCCTAATCGGCCTCCATGGTGAACCTCTTTCAAGCACCGGTGGCCCTGCGACCGCTCACGACGCCACGAAGAATGTCCACTGAGGTCGCGCTGCCGCGAGGCGCCTCACCGCAAGAATTGGCCGACCTATACATCCACGTATGCGAGCAAATCGTGTACATAGGTATCTACAAGGCCGATGAGGACGCTTCTGACGTTGGCCTTCCTCAACCGGGAAGCCTTGGATGCCTTTGCTTTGAGAAGCACCTCGACCTCGCCACAAAAGCCGCCGCTCCTTAGCACGGTCGGTGGCCCGACGCACTAAGTTGAGGAGGAGGAGGTCGTGCGTTAAATGGATCCATCTTTCTTCTTGCCTTCAGAACCACCACTGCGATCGCATCATCGTGGCCTTAATTCTTATTGTGTTGTTGTATTCTCGTTCCGATCAATACCGACATGTGCGATCCCTTTGCTTAATTATATGCATCACGTAACTAGTACTCCATCCGTCAATTTATAAGTTGTGCTTACCTTTTCCATTAACTTCGTTACAACGCGCAGGCATCTTGCTAGAAACACTAGAATATGTCTATATAATTCGTATGTGATAGTCCATTTGAAATCTCAAAAAAGACAAATATTTAGGTACGGAGGGAGTAATATATTAGGAGTATACCAAAACAATAGTGATTTCTTTCAAGTTTGTCAACAAGTACTACTATTCTACTACATTGGATCCGTCGCAACGCACGGGCACATTGCTAGTAAAAGGAAAAGGCCTGCCGCGTTTGCATCGCACCCCCACACGCCCGGGAATCGGGAGTACAATACGGCCCATCCGGCACGACACATAGCTTAGGGAAGGCGTGTTGCCTAGCATTTTCACTTCCATGTGGGACCGCCGTTGAGCAAACCGACACCCACCGCTTGGCCGGGTTGGAAAAGCAAACGAGGGAAGATCTAGGCTGTTGCACGGAAGCCAAGAAATTTGGTGTTAGACGGGGCTCGTTGATAGAGTAGGAGCATTCCGTACTAGTAGTACTCCTACTAGTACCAAGTTTGTACTCCTAATACTTACTAGTACTACCACTATACAACTAGTAGGTACGTGCACGACACAACATCGTAGGAACAAAAAACGGGAAGATCTTGATTTTGGTGATTTATCTTTTTTTCAATCAACGTAGTATGAATAATATGATGTGGGGGGCACCCATGAAGCTTACGTGGCTTGGTTGCATGGCTATGGAAGGTTAGATAAAAATAAATAGATAATGTGTTTAGAGCGCACTCCACTAAATAGATATACTTTGGATCCATTGCAACGGACCGGCACATCTATATCTATACCCCCTATATAGTGTGTGAAAAAACTTTGAAAGTTGGTCGTTGGATGAAGCCAATCCGACTGTACAAAGATGGCAAATCCGAGCACTACTGGCCGTTGGATATCATCCACCGGATTCTGGCACATGTATAATCTAGAAGACTCCATGGCTGAATTCATGACTAACTTTGCCACAACTAAGCTTAGGCAAAGTTATTAGTTCTTCAAAATGAGAGCCACAAGTTGGCAAGCCTAAGGGAATCTTGCCACATTTTTTGCGTGTATGTCATGTGGGGCCTTAGTGTGGCTTGCCTAAGGTGTGGCTTGAACCAAACAATCACCTAAGTTAATCAAACTTGCCTAACCTTACATTCCACCAGATTTTGCCACATGTTAGAATCCAGAAAACTCCACATGTAGAAGCATAATGCACAAACCACCAGAATCTCATGTGTGCAATGCACGTGTACCTTACTACTACTACTCCGGTTGGTAGTACTAGTAAGAAACAAATTCCAGTTTTGGCACGAGCTCGTCTGCGGGGAGCACCACAAGGCCTGCCGCAGGAGTTACATTTCCCTCTCGGGGCCCACGGGACCGAACTTCGATGGCTTAGTGCCCGGCCTATGAACCAATGACATGCGGACCTTAAATGCGGGTGGCCCACATGTCATTCTCATGGTGGTGGCGTGGTTCGCGACTTACTCGTTTGAGACGAACCGGCCGGTGGTGGCGTGGCCGTGGCGAGGGTGCCACAGCTGGGCGTCGGGGCGCTACGAGGCGTACATGGCCACACCGGCGGGTACTACCTGTAGTACATAAGTACTCTAGCCGAGGATTGATGCCCGGGACGAAATGTGTCACAGCAGCTGGATGAAAATTCAATGGTGCGGGAGTACGAATCGGAGCACATCAGCGAAGCAGGCAAACCGCGTCCAATCGGGTGTGTCTGTGGTAGAAAGTTGATGGTCGCCAGCGATTCGGTGGCCGCATGTCATGCACACAAAGGCGGAGGAGGCGATGGGGTCGAGAGGGATGAGGGCACGAACAATCCTACCATTTTGTCAGCGACATGTGGGACCAATAAGCGTGGGTCCCACATCGGTGAAGGAAGGAAAGCGGGGCAAGCGGTGATAGCCACGTCAGAGGATCCATGTCCACGTCGGGGGACGTCGTGCCGTGGGTTGGAGCGGCGTCGTGGGAATCGCGTGTGGTTGTGGCAGTGGTAGAAACAAGAAACGTGATGGTCGTCGTGGTTCAACTTCCATGGACAAGCTATCGTGTCTGCTGACACATGTATATCAAAACTAGAGTGTTGCGTTACTACTCGGCCCATATTCAACGACACCTCACTGGCCCAAACAAGTGTACATCATTGAAAAGACAGTGAACTCAAATTATATAACTTGAAAAAAGGAGATATACTCTGAACAATGGAGAATGGTGATGCCCTCATTTAGCCCACCAGTAGTTCGAGACAAGATGTGATTCAAAACAACGATATATACAACATTCAAACACCGACTAGTGAATACTCTTGACATAAACAAAGAAGGCATGATAGTTCATAAGAAGTCTTGCTACACCACCAAAACGCACCCATCTGCAGCGCTCAGACTCTCGTGATCCAACCGAGAATGGCATTCTAAACAGAAGCAACTATTACATAGAAAGAGTGACATAGACGAGGATGACCAAATGACAAGGAATATGCGTAACAAAAGAAAGAACTACCCATCCGTAACCAGCGGAAAGACAACAAAGTCATTCAAGAGATGATCCAACACCATCATAATTTGCAGCCCGCTTGACGACCAGTGATCCGGAGACACCAGTACTCCACCCTTTCGATGCAACAACCCAATTACCTATCAACCTCAAGGCTTGAACCACATCACTGCCTGTCGTAATTGAGACATCCAAGAATCAAAGTTAATCCGGATGCCTTTGTCATTCTCACCTTCTTCCGCTGCAGGCTGTATCGTTGACAATCGGGGAGTTTGCTCCCGAACTCCTAGGGCTCGCCCGTGTAGAACCTGATTTTCCATAGCAAAGCAGAGCCTCTACGCCATCAAGGTCCTTGCCAGCGGTGATCTCCTAGTTAATCAGATAATTGAGTCCGAGAAACAGAGAGTGTGAACCAAGGCTGTTTACCCGCCTCCAACTAAAAAATCCTAAAGGCCCCAACAAGTTGGTATCCTGCTCATAGACGTAACAGCCGCTGTTCGGATACTCACGTATTACACGGTGCTTGTATACAGTGGGGTTTTTGCAATATAACTTTTTTGGCTCATGTGTCCGAATGATCATCAGTCTTTTGTCGTCGTCTGATCGAGCGGGGAACCACTTGTGCTTCCCTGTTTTTGGCAAAGGTGGTGTGATTACAAAGGGCGAATCGTAGGGACAACTGTATCATATCAAAAGGACAGGCATTGTTAATGTAAGATCAGCATTGTTCGTAGTATGAGTAGGATAATGCAAGAAAGAGCGATGATATGTCCCTGTTGGGCCCAGGAGGAAAATACAGGAAATGTATACTTTGGGTTCGAAAATATAGAAGTGCCATGCATGGTTATACTCATGTTATCTATAATCGATTCTTCACATGAAACTACTATGCCTTGATTGTTATGTAATATTGTTATGTCCTCACATAAAATTTCTTCAAGGTATCTAACAGACAATGCATTGTTTTATACTGGTGTTACGTAGGCAAAATTTTTGTGAGGATATTATTCTAGCCATTGATTCTTTGAAGGGCGAATATAGGTATGTACACATGGTAAGCATTGCAGGATTTCACTACTTCCAAATATAGAGTTCTCCATATGCACATTTACTTCCCTAATGTATGGTTAGATATAACCAACAGTGTGGTGCATGTTTCTACATCATGAAATGAGGAAACTAACATGGCCATTGATACACACTCATATTTAGTAGTAGTATATAGATTACTGTAAAATAAGGATAATATCCATATATTCCTAACCGTTTAATTATTCAGGGTACAAATTGGCTGTAATGACATGGTCACAATCGCATGAATTAACTCACTCCAAATATAGCTGATTCTGGCGTCTCTAATATATTGCCATAGTACTACTCAAATTCTGCTCAAACGAGGGATATGCCAATCATCACAAAAAGTTCAAAGCAGTGTCATGGCGTCATCATTAACATGAGACGGAAACAACTTACACGCGCCATCCCAAAGAATACGTGGTGCCATCTTCTTTGTCGATTAAGTAGATGATGCCATTGTGTTAAATAGCATCACGAAGTGTGTATCAGCTTTGATGATGATCCACTGCGAGCCGAGTTGTCTCCAGCTAAAGAAGGCACCGGCGTAAAGATAGGCGAGTCCGCGGTCGAACAAGGCAATTAGCTTGAAGTCTGCGTAATTCGTATGTCGTGTGGGCACTTGGAAGATTACAATCTTCTGCAAAACAAGGTCCGTCGAACTGACGTAGTAATCTAGATGACTTGGACCGGGATGGTAATACTCTATATAATCCAATGGAGGAAGGATAATCTCATGGGAGGTCTGGAAGTTCACGAGAACCAACTTTTTACCGTCTTCTCTGAAGGCAGCCATCCAGTGGGAGTTCATGCCGACCCAGTACATACCTGCCAAGAAGTTTGAGCGATGATGATCGGATCGATGTCGAGGGAAATGATGTCTGGCGACACACTACATACCTGCAAAGAAGTTTGACTAATGGAGATCGGATTGAAGTCGAGGGCATCATGCACGCCTCCGTATCATGGTGAGCCAATCTCGCAAGACCAGATAGCAGCAAGCAGGGTGTCCTGAAAAGCTTAGGCCTCGCTTCGATGATGGTCGTGTGCATGTCCCTCGAACATGCAGCCAGCCGCAGGGCGGTCAACATATCCATACACGAACAACAGAGGTCGAGGATGTCATCGGGGAGATTGCTCCAATCGCGGCTCATATGGATGCTGCGTGGTTCGCGTTCGGCCATGGTGGAGTTTGGAAGGGGCTTGATTTACGGGGAGAAGGATGTCGGTCTTTGGAGCGGCTAGCAAGGGAATAGTGGTCTTGGGGGGAGGCGAGTGAGGCGATGGTACATGGGGGCACAGTGAGATGGAGACGGAGGCGGAGACGGAGAAGGAGATGGAGATGGAGTGGTGCTATGGGAGGCGGAGAGGGAGGCGAGGCGAGGCGCCAATGTGTCAGACAAGCGGTGACAGATCGACAAGGCATGTGGTGAGGCTGACTTGAACTGAACACGCCGCCTCGCCTGGACTAGTGTCAGGCGCAGGGTGTTGTCACTTCACTGTGAGGACCGTATGAATAGTATTTTGACCATCAAGAGTACCATCGAGAGTGTGCGCGGTAGGCACAGAGGCACAACTAGCGAGTGTGTGTGTGTGTGTGTGTTTGAAAGAGGTGTAGCTAGATTATTATCAAGATCGATGTGCCACCCTACTCCTTCGGTGCCGGGTAGTGTGTGTGTGTATGTTTGAGAGAGAATCCAGTCGATAGATTAGTATCAAGATCGAGGTGTCACCCTACTCCTTCGGTGCGAGGTAGTGTGTGTGTGTATGTTTGACAGAGAATCCAGTCGATAGATTAGTATCAAGATCGAGGTGTCAGAGGTAGTGTGTGTGTGTATGTTTGACAGAGAATCCAGTCGATAGATTAGTATCAAGATCGAGGTGTCACCCTACTCCTTCGGTGTGGGGTAGTGTGTGTGTGCGTATGTTAGAGAGAAGCGGTCGATAGATTAGTATCAAGATCGAGGTGTCACCCTACTCCTTGGTGTTGGGAAGTGTGGGTGTGTGTGTGTGTGGGGGCGGTGACACTCACATATCTCTACTCTTATAAAAACAGAGTTGGTGATGATAGTGTTCTGCCATCCTGCAATATAGGCCATCCGATTTATATCCGATGCATGTAAGGAAAATATGGAAATTTTGCAAAAGATACCCACACCCCTCTCCGCATTTGCAAATAAGGCATTCCCTCATTCATCCTTTTCTCCCACAAGATAAACTTCTCATACAAATGCATCTTGATGTTCCGTGCAACGCATGGGCATCTTGCTAGTAGGTAGAAGGAGTTTGTGTGACACATATCTAGCTATATTAAGGGATAGGTAGATAGCATATGTGTGAGAGACATTATTATACTTTGAGACATTAGTGGCTGTGGGTGGGCGGAATTAAAGGGGTGGGCGTGTTAGACATAGAGAGCATGTGTGTTTCTGTGTGAGAGACTTGTAGGATGGGGTAGAAAGAGGCAATTTAACCACAGCGGAGGAGAGAAATACATGAAGTGCGCGTGTGTGATTCTCGATGCCCACAGGAAATGAGATATGTATGCGTGTCGAGAGATTGCACAATTCATTCACGTATCACTATCTAGCGATCCTGGTCGTGCATCGCTCGAACATAAGTCAATATCTACTTTGTATCGTGGCCAAAGGTACAATATCGATTCAACGCTATAAAGATTGGACACTCACATATCACATCTTTTCTATTTAAATAAACCTTTTCAGTTGTGCATGCCAAAGTTACGGTGATGTTTCTTCAAACAACCAATGTAGCTATCATGTACATGCACCATTGTTACTCTTGCATTCAAATTCATTAGTCTTGGATGATTTAAGTTTCTATTTTGAAGTAATATAAGTAATATTCATATATGAATTCAGCAGTGCATAATTTATGAAATGGAGGCTATGTAATCATATGAGGTAACACTTTTAAGTAGCTAACTACAATATCCATTTCTTTTTGTGCGCCTCTACACTAACACGTCAATGCATTATGTTTAAAGTAAATAACCAATGGCACTAAATTATCTATTTACACGAGAAATACATAGGCTGAGCGTTTGATCCTTTTTTTTGTGAACGCGCCACTACACCCGTACGATTGGCCGCACCCGTGTGAACGTCCAAGTTATCGGTGTTGGAAATATGCCCTAGAGGCAATAATAAAATGGTTATTATTATATTTCTTTGTTCATGATAATTGTCTATTATTCATGCTATAATTGTGTTATCCGGAAATCGTAATACATGTGTGAATACATAGACCACAACATGTCCCTAGTGAGCCTCTAGTTGACTAGTGGTTGATCAGCAGATAGTCATGGTTTCCTGACTATGGACATTAGATGTCATTGATAAGTGATCACATCATTAGGAGAATGATGTGATGGACAAGACCCAATCCTAAGCATAGCATAAAGATCGTGTAGTTCGTTTGCTAGAGCTTTTCCAAATGTCAAGTATCATTTCCTTAGACCATGAGATTGTGCAACTCCACGATACCGTAGGAGTGCTTTGGGTGTGCCAAACGTCCTGGCGTGGCGGGTGGCTATAAATGTGCACTACGGGTATCTCGAAAGTGTCTGTTGGGTTGGCACGAATCGAGACTGGGATTTGTCACTCCATTATGACGGAGAGGTATCTTTGGGCCCACTCGGTAATGCATCATCATAATGAGCTCAATGTGACCAAGTGGTTGATCACGGGATCATGCATTACGATACGAGTAAAGTGACTTGCCGGTAACGAGATTGAATGAGGTATTGGGATACCGACGATCGAGTCTCGGGCAAGTAACGTACGATTGACAAAGGGAATTGTATATGGGATTGATTGAATCCTTGACATCGTGGTTCATCCGATGAGATCATCGAGGAGCATGTGGGAGCCAACATGGGTATCCAGATCCAAATTTGTTGGTTATTGACCGGAGAGTCGTCTCGGTCATGTCTGCGTGTCTCCCGAACCCGTAGGGTCTACACACTTAAGGTTCGGTGACGCTAGGGTTGTAGAGATATTAGTATGCGGCAACCTGAAAGTTGTTCGGAGTCCCAGATGAGATACCAGACGTCACGAGGAGTTCCGGAATGGTTCGGAGGTGAAGAATTATATATAGGAAGTGCAGTTTCGGCCGTCGGGAAAGTTTTGGGGGTCACCGGTATTGTACCGGGACCACCGGAAGGGTCCCGGGGGTCCACCTATCCCGGAGGGCCCCATGGGCTGAAGTGGGGAGGGGAACCAGCCCCTGGTGGGCTGGTGCGCCCCTTGGGCCTCCCTGCGCCCAGGCAGAAACCCTAGGGGTGGGGGCACCCCTTGGCTTGGGGGCAAGCCACCCCTTGGTGCCGCCCACCCATCTAGATGGGATCTAGAGGGGCCGGCGCCCCCCTGGACCCCTATAAATAGTGGGGGGGGGGAGGGCTGCGCACCCTAGCCCCGGGCGCCTCCCTCTCCCTCTCCAACACCTCCTCCTCTCTGTAGAGCTTGGCGAAGCCCTGTCGAGATCCCCGCTGCATCCACCACCACGCCGTCATGCTGCTGGATCTCCATCAACCTCTCCTTCCCCCTTGATGGATCAAGAAGGAGGAGATGTCTTCCCCAACCGTACGTGTGTTGAACGCGGAGGTACCGTCCGTTCGGCGCTTGGTCATCGGTGATTTGGATCACGACGATTACGACTCCATCAACCCCGTTCTCTTGAATGCTTCCGCTCGCGATCTACAAGGGTATGTAGATGCACTCCTTTTCCCCTTGTTGCTAGATAACTCCATAGATTGATCTTGGTGATGCATAGAAATTTTTTGATTTCTGCTACGTTCCCCAACAGTGGCATCATGAGCTAGGTCTATGTGTAGTTACTATGCACAAGTAGAACA
Source organism: Aegilops bicornis (assembly GCA_021605145.1). Classification (NCBI taxonomy): domain Eukaryota; kingdom Viridiplantae; phylum Streptophyta; class Magnoliopsida; order Poales; family Poaceae; genus Aegilops; species Aegilops bicornis. Next base: position 262,092,773 of record CM038672.1, on the reverse strand, counting down.
CAAAGCAGTTGTGGGTGTAGATGTTGTCAATTTTTCTTGCCACTACTAGTCTTATCTTGCTTCAGCGGCATCGTGGGATGAAGCGGCCCGGACCGACCTTACACATACGCTTACGTGAGATAGGTTCCACCGACTGACATGCACTAGTTGCATAAGGTGGCTAGCGGGTGTCTGTCTCTCCCACTTTAGTTGGAGCGGATTCGATGAAAAGGGTCCTTATGAAGGGTAAATATAAATTGGCATATCACGTTGTGGTTTTACGTAGGTAAGAAATGTTCTTGCTAGAAACCTATAGAAGCCACGTAAAAACTTGCAACAACAATTAGAGGACGTCTAACTTGTTTTTGCAGCATGTGCTTTGTGATGTGATATGGCCAAAAGATGTGATGAATGATATATGTGATGTATGAGATTGATCATGTTCTTGTAATAGGAATCACGACTTGCATGTCGACGAGTATGACAACCGGCAGGAGCCATAGGAGTTTTCTTTGTTTTTTGTATGACCTGCGTGTCATTGAATAACGCCATGTAAATTACTTTACTTTATTGCTAAAGCATTAGCCATAGAAGTAGAAGTAATCGTTGGCGTGACAATTTCATGAAGACACGATGATGGAGATCATGATGATGGAGATCATGGTGTCATGCCGGTGACGAAGATGATCATGGCGCCCCGAAGATGGAGATCAAAGGAGCAATATGATATTGGCCATATCATGTCACTATTTGATTGCATGTGATGTTTATCATGTTTTACTTCTTATTTGCTTAGAACGACGGTAGTAAATAAGATGATCCCTTATAATAATTTCAAGAAAGTGTCCCCCCTAACTGGGCACTGCGAAGGTTCGTTGTTTTGAAGCACCACGTGATGATCGGGTGTGATAGATTCTAACATTCGAATACAACTGGTGTAAGCCAGATTTACACACGCAATACACTTAGGTTGACTTGACGAGCCTAGCATGTACAGACATGGCCTCGGAACACGGAAGACCGAAAGGTCGAGCATGAGTCATATAGAAGATACGATCAACATGAAGATGTTCACCGACGTTGACTAGTTCGTCTCACGTGATGATCGGACACGGCCTAGTTGACTTGGATCATGTTTCACTTAGATGGCTAGAGGGATGTCTGCATGCGAGTGGGAGTTCATTGAATAATTTGATTAGATGAACTTAATTATCATGAACTTAGTCTAAAATCTTTACAATATGTCTTGTAGATCAAATGGCCCACGCTAATGTTGCCCTCAACTTCAATGCGTTCCTAGAGAAAACCAAGCTGAAAGATGATGGCAGCAACTATACGGACCGGTCCGGAACACGAGGATCATCCTCATAGCTGCCAAGAAAGGTTATGTCCTAGAAGCACCGCTAGGTGAAGCACCCATCCCGAGAGAACCAATACGTTATGAACGCTTGGCGGTCTCGTCTTGATGATTACTCCCTCATTCAAGGCGGCATGCTTCTGACTTAGAACCGGGGCTCCAAAAGTGTTTTGAGCAAAAGCGGAGCATATGAGATGTTCAAGAGCGGAAAATGGTTTTCCAAGCTCATGCTCGGGTCGAGAGATATGAAGTCTCGACAAGTTCTTCAAATTGTAAGATGGAGGAAAATAGTTGTCGGTGAGCACATACTCAAAATGTCTGGGTTGCACAACCGCTTGACTCAATTTGGGAGTTAATCTCCGGATGACGCGGTCATTGACAGGATCCTTGATCGCTTCCACCGAGCTACAAGAGCTTTGTGATGAACTTCAATATGCAGGGGATGGAAAAGACCATTCCTAAGGTATATTCAATGCTGAAATCAGTGGAGGTGGAGATCAAAAAGGAACATCAAGTGTTGATGGTGAATAAAACCACTAAGTTTAAGAAAGGCAAGGGTAAAAAGAACTTCAAGAAGGATGGCAAGGGAGTTGCCGCGCCCGATAAGCCAGTTGTCGGGAAGAAGAAAAGAATGGACCCAAGCCTGAGACTGAGTGCTTTTATTGCAAGGGAAGTGGTCACTGGAAGCAGAACTGCCGCAAATACTTAGCGGACAAGAAGGCCGACAACACTAAAGGTATATGTGATATACATGTAATTGATGTGTACCTTACCGATTACTGTAGTAGCTCCTGGGTATTTGATACCGGTGCGGTTGCTCATATTTGTAACTCAAAGCAGGAGCTGCGGAATAAGCGGAGACTGGCGAAGGACAAGGTGACGATGCGCGTCGGGAATGGTTCCAAGGTCGATTTGATCACCGTCGGCACGCTACCTCTACATTTACCTACGGGATTAGTTTTAAACCTCAATAATTGTTATTTAGTGCCAGCTTTGAGCATGAAGATTGTATCAGGATCTCGTTTAATTCGAGATGGCTACTCATTTAAATCTGAGAATAATGGTTATTCTATTTATATGAGAGATATGTTTTATGGTCATGCCCCGCTGGTGAATGGTTTATTCTTAATGAATCTCGAGCGTAATGTTACACATATTCATAGTGTGAATACCAAAAGATGTAAGGTTGATAACGATAGTCCCACATACTTGTGGCACTGCCGCCTTGGTCACATAGGTGTCAAACGCACGAAGAAGCTCCATGTAGATGGACTTTTGGAGTCTCTTGATTACGAATCATTTGACACGTGCGAACCATGCCTCATGGGTAAAATGACCAAGACTCTGTTCTACCGAACAATGGAGCGAGCAACCAACTTGCTGGAAATCATACATACTAATGTGTGCGGTCCAATGAGTGTTGAGGCTCGCGGAGGATATCATTATGTTCTCACTCTCACTGATGACTTGAGTAGATATGGATATGTCTATTTAATGAAACACAAGTCTGAGACCTTTGAAAAGTTCAAGGAATTTCAGAGTGAGGTTGAGAATCAACGTGACAGGAAAATAAAGTTCTTACGATCAGATCGTGGGGGAGAATATTTAAGTCACGAATTTGGTACGCACTTAAGGAAATGTGGAATCATTTCACAACTCACGCCGCTGGGCATACGCCTCAGTGTAACGGTGTGTCCGAACGTCGTAATCGCACTCTATTGGATATGGTGCAATCCATGATGTCACTCACCGATTTACCGCTCATTTTGGGGATACGCTCTAGAGACAGCCGCATTCACTTTAAATAGGGCTCCGTCGAAATCCGTTGAGACGACACCTTATGAATTATGGTTTGGGAATAAACCTAAGCTGTCGTTTCTAAAAGTTTGGGGATGCGATTCTTATGTCAAGAAACTTCAACCTGAAAAGCTCGAACCAAAGTCGGAAAAATGCGTCTTCATAGGATACCCTAAGGAAACCATTGGGTATACCTTCTGCCTCAGATCCGAAGGCAAGATCTCCGTTGCCAAGAACGGGTCCTTTCTTGAGAAAGAGTTTCTCTCGAAAGAAGTAAGTGGGAAGAAAGTATATCTTGATGAAGTACTACCTCTTGAAACGGTAAGTAGCGCAGCTCAGGAAGATTTTCTTGTGGTGCCTGCACCGACTAGAGAGGAGGTTAATGATGATGATCAAGGCACTTCGGATCAAGCTCCCTCTTGAACTTCAGAGTCCACAAGGACACGTTCCGCACCAGAGTGGTACGGCAAACCTGTCTTGGAAATCATGTTGTTAGACAATGGTGAACCTTCGAACTATGAAGAAGCGATGGCTGGCCCAGATTCTGACAAATGGCTAGAAGCCGTGAAATCCGAGATATGATCCATGTATGAAAACGAAGTATGGACTTTGGTGACTTGCGATGATCGGCGAGCCATAGAAAATAAATGGATCTTTAAGAAGAAGACATACGCGGATGGTAATGTGACCATCTATAAGGCTCGACTTGTCGCTAAGGGTTATCGACAAGTTCAAGGGGTTGACTACAATGAGACTTTCTCACCCGTAGCGCTGAAGTCCGTCTGAATCATGTTAGCAATTTTCGCATTCTATGATTATGAAATATGGCAAATGGACGTCAAAACGACATTCCTTAACGGCTTTCTTATGGAATAATTGTATATGATGCAGCCGGAAGGTTTTGTCGATCCTGAGAATGCTAACAAGGTGTGCAAGCTCCAACGCTCAATCTATGGGTTGGTGCAAGCATCTCGGAGTTGGAACATACGATTTGATGTGATGATCAAAGCGTTTGGGTTTACATGAGACTTATGGAGAAGCTGTGTTTACAAGAAAGTGAGTGGGAGCTCATGGCATTTCTCATATTATATGTGGATGACATCTTGTTGATGGGACATGATATAGAATTCTTGGAAAGCATAAAGGCCTACTTGAACAAGTGTTTTTCTATGAAGGACCTTGGATAAGCTGCTTATATATTAGGCATCAAGATCTATAGAGATAGATCGAGACGCCTCATTGGTCTTTCACAAAGTATGTACCTTGACAAGATATTGAAGAAGTTCAATATGGATCAGTCCAAGAAGGGGTTCTTGCACAGTTGCAAGGTGTGAGATTGAGCACGGCTCAATGCCCGACCACGGAAGATAGAGAAAAGATGAGTGTCGTCCCCTATGCCTCAGCCATAGGTCTATTATGTATGCCATGTGTGTACCGGACTGATGTAAACCTTGCCGTAAGTTGTGTAGGAAGGTAACAAAGTAATCCCGGCATGGAACACTGGACAGCGGTCAAGAATATCCTAAAGTACCTGAAAAGGATTATGGACATGTTTCTCATTTATGGAGGTGATGAAGAGCTCGTCGTAAAGGGTTACGTCGATGCTAGCTTCGACACAGATCTAGATGACTCTAAGTCACAAACCGGATACGTGTTTATTTTGAATGGTGGGGCAGTAAGCTGGTGCAATTGCAAGCAAAGCGTCGTGGCGGGATCTACATGTGAAGCGGAGTACATGGCAGCCTCGGAGGCAGCGCATGAAGCAATCTGGGTGAAGGAGTTCATCACCGACCTAGGAGTCATACCCAATGCGTCGGGACCGATCACACTCTTCTGTGACAACACTGGAGCTATTGCACTAGCCAAGGAGCCCAGGATTCACAAGAAGACCAGGCACATCAAGCGTCTCTTCAACTCCCTTCGTGAAAATGTTCAAGATGGAGACATAGATATTTAGTAAAGTACATACGGATCTGAATGTAGCAGATCTGTTGACTAAACCTCGCCCTAGAGCAAAACATGATCAACACGAGAACTCTATGGGTGTTCGATTCATCACAATGTAACTAGATTAGTGACTCTAGTGCAAGTGGGAGACTGTTGGAAATATGCCCTAGAGGCAATAATAAAATGGTTATTATTATATTTCTTTGTTCATGATAATTGTCTATTATTCATGCTATAATTGTGTTATCCTGAAATCGTAATACATGTGTGAATACATAGACCACAACATGTCCCTAGTGAGCCTCTAGTTGACTAGCTCGTTGATCAACAGATAGTCATGGTTTCCTGACTATGGACATTAGATGTCATTGATAACGGGATCACATCATTAGGAGAATGATGTGATGGACAAGACCAAATCCTAAGCATAGCACAAAGATCGTGTAGTTCGTTTGCTAGAGCTTTTCCAACTGTCAGGTATCATTTCCTTCGACCAAGAGATTGTGCACCTCCGGATACCGTAGGAGTGCTTTGGGTGTGCCAAAGCGTCACAACGTAATCGGGTGGCTATAAAGGTGCACTACGGGTATCTCCGAAAGTGTCATTGGGTTGTACGAATCGAGACTGGGATTTGTCACTCCGTATGACGGAGAGGTATCTCTGGGCCAACTCGGTAATGCATCATCATAATGAGCTCAATGTGACCAAGTGGTTGATCACAGGATCATGCATTACGATACGAGTAAAGTGACTTGCCGGTAACGAGATTGAACGAGGTATTCAGATACCGACGATCGAGTCTCGAGCAAGTAACGTACCGATTGACAAAGGGAATTGTATACGGGATTGATTGAATCCTCGACATCGTGGTTCATCCGATGAGATCATCGAGGAGCATGTGGGAGCCAACATGGGTATTCAGATCCCGCGGTTGGTTATTGACCGGAGAGTCGTCTCGGTCATGTCTGCGTGTCTCCGTGTTCGGTGGCGCTTAGGGTTGTAGAGATATTAGTATCGGCAACCCGAAAGTTGTTCGAGTCCGGATGAGATCCGGACGTCACGAGGAGTTCGAATGGTGCGGAGGTGAAGAATTATATATAGGAAGTGCAGTTTGCCGTCGGGAAAGTTTGGGGTCACGGTATTGTCTGGGACCACCGGAAGGGTCCCTGGTCCACTGGTGGGGCCACCTATCCCGGAGGGCCCCATGGGCTGAAGTGGGGAGGGTAACCAGCCTCTGGTGGGCTGGTGCGCCCCCCTTGGGCCTCCCCCTGCGCCTAGGGCAGGAAACCCTAGGGGTGGGGGCGCCCCCCTTGGCTTGGGGGGCAAGCCACCCCCTTGGCCGCCGCCCCCCCATCTAGATGGGATCTAGAGGGGCCGGCGCCCCCCTGGACCCCTATAAATAGTGGGGGGGGGGAGGGCTGCGCACCCTAGCCTGGCGCCTCCCTCTCCCTCTCCAACACCTCCTCCTCTCTCAGAGCTTGGCAAAGCCTGCCGAGATCCCGCCGCATCCACCACCACGCCCGTCGTGCTCTTTGGATCTCCATCAACCTCTCCTTCCCCCTTGCTGGATCAAGAAGGAGGAGACGTCTTCCCCAACCGTACGTGTGTTGAACGCGGAGGTGTCGTCCGTTCGGTGCTTGGTCATCGGTGATTTGGATCACGACGAGTACGACTCCATCAACCCCGTTCCCTTGAACGCTTCCGCTCGCGATCTACAAGGGTATGTAGATGCACTCCTTTTCCCCTCGTTGCTAGATAACTCCATAGATTGATCTTGGTGATGCGTAGAAATTTTTTGATTTCTGCTACGTTCCCCAACAATCGGCGCATCATCCCGAGTTATTGTCTTTTTTTCTGGGGTGGACTTCACACAAGTTATTAATCATGGACGCTGCGTGCCCGTGTACACAGTCTAGCATGACCTTCCCGCTAGCACGGTCCAAAATTAGTTGAAACCGGATCTGAGACGATCCTGCGCGGCAAAATCTCCCGCCTCCTTCTAAAATTTCCACCACCTTAGTCTTTAGCATGCGAAATCCCCCTTTTGTCTTTGGTGCACGGAGACCAACAGTTACAATACCGCCCTCATCTACATGATAGGTCGGGGCTGCTTTGGTAACTTCCGGTCCCCCCCACTACATGGCACCCCCATTTCCTCTCCCCCTCCCGCAAAAACGACTAACTCCACATCACTAGAGCATCTTACATCACGCTGTCCGTACTTCATCGCCCTTTCTCCCCTCCTCTCGAAACCGTAGATCGCTCATCCACCGCATACCATAGCCCATTCACTTTGCCAGGCGTCGTCCACCTCATTTGGATCTCTTCCTCTTGACGCATCTACCCCTCCCACCTCCCCTAGAAACAAGTAGACTGCTCATCCACCACTTTACCACATCCCATTCAGTGCCGGCCTTGTCCACGACACCGGATCTGCTTCGCCGGTACTCTCCTCAACCGCCGCGCATCTGCAGCGGCTCATTCGTACTCCCCACCGGAGACGCTTTGTCCACACCCCCCGGAGCCGCCCCACCAACGCCCCCATCGACGGCCTCTGATCCTCTTTGCCGACACCTTCCTCAACCCTACCGGAGCCGCTTCGCCGACACCTTCCTCAACCCTACCGGAGCCGCCACGACACCATCGTCAACCCTACCGGAGTAGCTTCGCCTATACCAATCTCAACCCTACCGGGCTGCTTTGCCAACTCACAAGTCCACGGCCTCGAGATCCGCTTCCTCGCACCCTCATCCAGACCCTACCGGAGCAGCCGGCGCCCGTCCACGGGCGCAGATCCTCATCGTCGACACCACCCTTAACCCAACCACCGGAGCAGCTTCTGCCCCGACCACGGCCACAGATCCGCATCGTCGACACCATCCTTAACCCAACCACCGGAGCAGCTTCTGACGCCCCGTCCATGGCCGCAGATCCGCGTCGTCGACACCATCCTTAACCCAACCACCGGAGCAGCTTCACCTACGCCCTCGTCCACGGCCATAGATCCGCTTCGCCCACACCGTAGTCCACCCTACCGGAGCCGCTCCACAAACACCCTACTCGACAGTTCTAGATCTCCTTACCGGACCCCGACAGCCAGCGCAGCGTCATCACCCTCAACGTTTCTAACCTGATTCAAACCGTATGGAGAGATGCCAAGCACCCGCCACGGCCTAGGTACTTGTCACCTTTAAACCCGTCCAGCATCACCTGCCCGATGTACTTCAAATATACTAACCGGTCATTTGTTACTGTTATGTTGGCAAAAACTACAAGGACGATGTTTCTTTTGGATCTAACAGCTTGGCCAACCAAGATCTTGGTGAGGCATTGCTATGATCTTGTAAGCGTTTCTCTCTCTTGTATTGTTCTCAGGCTCGCCAAATGCTTCGCTAGGATTTTAGACCAGTAATCCCTTTGTGCAGACAATGATTTCTACTACTGGCTGCTAAATTAGATATGTAGATGTCATACATGATACTACCTCTTAGATCCGTTCCTAAATATAAGTCTTTCTAGAGATTCCACTATAGGCTACATACGGAGCAAAATGAGTGGATCTACACTTGAAAATGCATCTATATACATCTGTATTTGGTCCATACTGGAATCTCTACAAAGACATATATTTAGGAACAGGCGTTACATTACACAAAATCGTAGGTGGCATGTAGGAATTACGATTGCACTACATTAGGCTCCCTTAGAGTGCCCGCTAGTCCGACATCTGAGTCATGGCTAGTTCATGGTACGCACACAATCGTTAATTGGTGGTTTAAATATGCAAGGGATATGCAATGTAGTATCATGTAGAGACATCTGAAATTAGCCGTGTCAACTTGCGAGATAGGGTTACACAATGAAAAAGTACAAGATGTATGTGGCAATTTCATGGAACATCGCAAAAAAGGAGAGGCAGCGGTGAGCCTATCTGATTAATGCTAGGTACGTCACTCCTCCATTGCAATCATCGTGACATGTTATTTGTATGCCAGTTCTATTAGCCAAGTTTCTTAGGGACAAGTTATTACGAGTTATCCTAAGAAAATAAGCACCTATGAATATAAGCTCCATGTAATAAGCCAACCAGTTCTTTTCATTGCGTTTTCGACTTATCTTTGGTGTGATCGATTGGAAAGTCTAGATTGCATTATATATTTTTCATTTTGCTGCCCATATGGAAATTAATTTGACTTGCAAACATCACAAATTGAACCCGGTCAAGTAATTAATATGATAGGAAAATAGACCATCACTATTTGCTCAAAATGCAAATACAAAGATACCATCTACTTGGCGCAATCTACTTTGGTTAATGTTTTCCATAGAGATCCCATTGCCTAATTTAAACGAGGAACGCATGACCCACATTTAAATGAAGAACAATTATTTATTGAAATTCAATGGTCCAAGTGGTTGGTTATTATCATATAGCACCACACAGAAAGAATCATATAGCGGCAATGACAGACTCATAGCAACTCATCATACATGCCAAGACGATATGCAATTCATCATATACCGGTGACAGCTCATAGCAATTCATCATATAACAGCAGCGAGAGCAGCTCATAGCAATTCATCATATAGCAGCGGTAGGAGCAGCTCATAGCAATTCATCATATAGCGGCAGCAACTTGTAGCAACTCATCATATAGCGATAGCATCGGCTCATAGCAATTCATCATATAGCAGCAGACTCATAGCAACTCATCATACAGCAGCAGACTCATAGCAATTCATCATTTAGCAGCAGCAGGAGTAGCTCATAGCAATGCATCATATAGTAGTAGCAGAAGCAGCTCATCGCAATTCATCGTATAGTGGATCAGAATGAAAACTTTGCATAAAATCAGAGGTGATCCTCACCTTGTTGGATGAGCTCATCCTTCAATGACACCTCAAGGCCATGGCACAGGAGGAGGGAGGGAATAAGGTGCCTTCTGCATGATGTGGCATCGGTGTAGTTGTCTGCGCCCTTGCCGGAGTAGTGTGTTGGACGAACCACGATTGGAAGCATTGCTGGAGACCATGAGAATGAGGCGGCGCTAGAGGAGGAGCAGCCAGGAGATTTGCCCCTACCATGGCCATGTAGCCTAGCTGGACATAGCATCGTCGAGGACCGGGCTAGATGGGACTAGTGGCGACGGCTCATTGGAGGAACCCTAGTGCTTTGCGAGCAAGGGATCGAGGTAGAGGAAAGGGAGAGGAGATGCAAGCAGGCGAGCAATGAATGCTTGCGTGTTTGTTTTTACTTGAGGGTCGTGTGACACGGGCGTTAGCTTGCATTTTGAGTGTAATATAGGCGGACAACAGAGTCATTTCACTATTCCCCTCCACTTCAATTTTTAGAGAGGTTCTACACGAAACACACCCCCTACAAAGCAAAAATAGATAAGCCAAATCCCAAAACTCAAAAATCACTTCTTAACATCTTATATGTATTATTTTGTCAATAAGCCCTGAAAAGGCAGAATCGAACTGGCCCTTAACACGCAATTCAATTGTGAGTTAAATGATGAATCACTCCTGCCTGCTATCTGTACATTTAGGCATCATCATACATGGAATAACCTAATACATGTGCATTCCATTGTAGAATCTGGAATATGCAATGTTTATGTTAGTACATACGTTGCACATGATGTTTAAATGCCCCTTAAATCTGGTCAGTCAAGTGATGGTATTTAAGCCTCCTTCTTTGCTTCTTTTCTTGATATGTAAGATTTGCTCACACATCTGTTCAATTGCTTGTTTGCATCAGCCAGCCATACTAGGTCTGTTTGCTTTTATTACTTGTTGTTCTTGACCTAACACTCTAACAGAGCTTGCCAACGATTTAAACACTAAGGGCTGCTGTAGTGGGGCCTTGTCTAACTCATAGGTGACATAAAGGTTTGGCTGTACACTATAGTAGGCTCTCCAAGAGTACCTGGAGATCCAGTTCGATGGTATGCCTAGTTTTTACATAGTGCAGACATAGTAAATGCTCATTTCATTGTGTACAAGTGCAAGAGATGCGGCATGTTTCATTATGTGGTGTTGTTTTGTTATAATCTCATCCTTTTGTGTTCACATACTGGAAAGTATGCATATTTATCTTCCAAGGAGACGAGTAACTAGTTTGTGTCACCTTGCGGAGGGGTGCAATGAAGGTAAGATTGAGGATTTCCAAGTACAAGATGTTAGGAAGGAGCCTTGCAAGAGAAGTAGGAGCTGCCTTGAGCCTCTTGACCTACTAAGGTAAGTCACTTGTATGCAACTCAACAGTTCAATTCCTTGTTCGTTTAGGGCATAGTTAATTTTCTCTTTTCAATTGCTTTATTTGTCCTCACTTAATGAGATGCCCAAATAATCATGCCGGATGTTAGGTACTTGTATCACTATTAGTTGACATAATTAAAGGCCTTACCATTTAATTACTCTCGAAGTGTGCTGAAGCTTTGAAGTCTATTAACCAACTATTATTGCATGAGGCTCACAATCGAGTTTATACTACGGTAATGATTGCATAGTTTTGCCTGCTGTAGTATGTTTGTATGAAACCCTCTTGTAGGATCTTGAGAAGAGGTGTCTAGAGGGGGGGGGGGGGTGATTAGACACTAAGTACCAAATTGCAGTTTTTAACCTTATTAAAGTCTAAGTGGAGTTTAGGCACAAGTTTAACTTTTTCAATACATAACAAGCAAGCATGCAAAGAGTATATGAGCAGCGGAAAGTAAAGCATGAAACTTGCAAGAAAGTAAAGGAAAGGGTTTGGAAGATTCAAACGCAATTGGAGACACAGATGTTTTTGTCGTGGTTCCGATAGGTGGTGCTATCGTACATCCACGTTGATGGAGACTTCAACCCACGAAGGGTAGCAGTTCTTGTGAGTCCACGGAGGGCTCCACCCACGAAGGGTCCACGAAGAAGCAACCTTGTCTATCCCACCATGGTCGTAAGCCCACGAAGGACTTGCCTCACTAGCGGTAGATCTTCACGAAGTAGGCGATCTCCTTGCCCTTACAAACTCCTTGGTTCAACTCCACAATCTTGTCGGAGGCTCCCAAGTGACACCTAGCCAATCTAGGAGACACCACTCTCCAAGAAGTAACAAATGGTGCGTTGATGATGAACTCCTTGCTCTTGTGCTTCAAATGATAGTCTCCCCAACACTCAACTCTCTCTCATAGGATTTGGATCTGGTGGAAAGAGGGTTTGAATGGAAAGCAACTTGGGGAAGGCTAGAGATCAAGATTCATATGGTAGGAATGGAAAATCTTGGCCTCAACACATGAGTAGGTAGTTCTCTCTCAGAAATAGGATGCTGGAAGTGTAGGTTCAGTCTGATGGCTCTCTACACGAATGAAGAGGGGGTGGAGGGGTATATATAGCCTCCACACAAAATATAACCGTTACACACAATTTGCCAAACTCGTTGGGACCGAATTTAGAAACTCGTTCGGTCCGATTCAGCAAATCTAGAGACCGTTAGGATTTTGATTGGGACCGAAATGCAACTCGGTAGGACCGATATGGTTAGGGGAATAACGTAATCTCGGTGAGACCAATTACACAAACTTCGGTGAGACCGATTTTGGTAATTAGCTAACCAGAGAGTTGGTCGAGCAAACTCGGTTGGACCGATTACTCAAACTCGGTGGGACCGATTTTGATAATGAGTCAACCAGAAAGTTTGCATTGTAATCTCGGTAGTACCGATTGCTCAAACTCGGCGAGACCGATTTTGACAATGGACATACACAGAGATATTACAATTCCATCTCGGTGAGACCGAGATCCCTATTGGTGATACCGATTTGCCTAGGGTTTGTGGCAGTGGCTAAGACATCCAAACTCGGTGGCGCCGGATAGGAAGAATCGATGGGGCGAGTTTGACTTTAGGTTTTAGGACATATGTGTGGAAGTGGGAAAGTAGTTGAGGGTATTTGGAGCATATCACTAAGCACTTGAAGCAAGAGGCTCATTAAGCAACACCTCATCCCTCCTTGATAGTATTGGCTTTTCCTATAGACTCAATGTGATCTTGGATCACTAAAATGTAAAATGAAGAGTCTTGAGCTTGAAGCTTGAGCCAATCCTTTGTTCTTAGCATCTTGAAGGAGTTCCCACATCCTTTAGTCCATGCCACTCCATTGTTGAACTTATCTGAAACATACTAGATAAAAGTGTTAGCCCAACAAGAGATATGTTGACATTAATTACCAAAACCACCTAGGGATCACTTGTGCTTTCAATCTCCCCCTTTTTGGTAATTTATGACAACATACATCAAATCTTTAGATAAAGATGTAAGGAATAGCAAGTAAAGCTTTGGAAAGACATGTAACAGGCATAGGCTCCCCCTACATGTATGCAATCATGTGAATATGGAATATAGAAGCATGTGATAGCATAACCATGATAGAGCAGGCAATGTGTTACATGTATCTTGGCCATATGCATCGAGCAAAGAATATTAAAGAAAATACCTTCATGCCCATGAGTCCTTCTTGCAAAGCAGTATGTACATCGGCAAGAATTCCTCATACACATGATTGTGATGCATATACTTACCTTGTAGTCTTGAGTTGGCTTAGGATGGAATGAACCTGCGTAAACAAGGTTAGATAACACAGATGTACCTACTAGCCATAGCAAACAAAAGAAACCACAAGAATACCAAGACTGGGATGACATGTAGAGAGTGAGTACTAAGTACTACATTGGATTTGACATGTCCCCAAGAGTAAGGATATGCAATGAATTTAGATGATTTCTTTCCCTTAGATGTCTTGCTCCCCTGAATCTAGCATGGGATCTTGGGAGAAGATAGGGAACAGAAAATCAGAGCTGAAAGATATAAATGAACAGAGCTAATGCAAGCTAATGCAAATAAGCACATATGAACATGTCTTTCCCCTCAAGAAGACATGTGGCATTTCTCCTCTTGAACACCAAGCATCTGGGATCCTTGAGAAATACTTTCATCTAGTATTCTCTCCCCCTGGAGATCTCTCTCTCTCCCCCTGAAGGATCTCTCTCTCCCTCTGAGATGTGATCTCTTTCTCTGATATGATCTCTCTCTCTCTCTCTCTCTCTCTATCTATGTAAATGATAAGCTTTGATGTGATCTCTCTCTCCCCCTTTGACATCAATTTCCAAGAAGGGCTTGATAAAAAAATGTGAGCTCTCTCTCCCCCGCTGGAATTTGTCGTGAATGGGTTTGATCCTTGAGTCACAACATAAAGCAATGATAAAAATGTGATGCTTGTAGAGGACAAGATTCATTGAGTGGAGCTGGATCAGAAGAAACACAGAATAAGTGGCAAACTTATTTTCCTGTTGTGAAATCGGTGGCACCGAGTGGTATGCTTTTGGTACGAAAGTTTTCAGTTGGACCGAAAAAATAACAAATTGGTGTAACCGAAGTTCATCACAGAGAAAACACTTGCCACCTCAGCTCACTTGACTAATAAGATCTCACAAAGATTTGCAAGGAATTTCTTGAATGATATGCAATGAATTGGAATGCGGAAATTGCAGAGCAAACAGAAAGAAATCTAGATGAAGTTTTTTTTTGAAAGGGGAAACACATATGCATGAGAAAAATGCAAAAACTCAGAAAAGAACACAAGAGAACTTCATCTAGAGATGGTCGGCGACAAAGTCACCTATGTTAAAGTATATTGACTTAGGAGTCAAGTGAGATCACTTGATCATAGGTCATACTCATCGTTTAAGCTCAAAATGGGGTTGCCATTTTTCGTTTAAGCATCTTGATGTATTCACATCTTGTCGAGTTGCTTTAACTCATCACTTGGAGTAAAGCTTCTCTAAGATGGAATAACATACCTTGGTTGGTGGCGTCGTCCATGTAGTTGAACTTGTGTGGGTTGCTCAAGGTTGATGTAGCTCATCAAGGATTTGGAGCACCACTTGGAATTTGAGTCCATCTACCTACATGGGTTAGTTCGTGCAAGGAAGAGCACTTGTGTATCCAACAATGACTATCATGAAGCTCAACATAGAATTTGTCAAAGGATATGTTTAAATGGTTTTGTGCTTCCTTGGCTTCAACCACCTTGTGTAGAGACTTGGTGATGTAGAGATTGCTCAAGAAATGAGTAGGTTACAACCTCATGGAATTTGATTAAACCAAGTACCTACATGGGTTAGATAACATGCAAGATACAAATATATCCAAGACATAAGATTTCCATCATAGGAGAGATATCAAGGATTAGGCATAAGCTCATGTCTTGCATGTATCCAATGGAGTTTCTACTCCAAGTTTCAAGCATCAATGATGTTCAATTCTCCTCTTAACCTGCAAAACACTTTCTCATCAAGAGGTTTAGTGAATATATCCGCTAATTGCTTTTCGGTGCGAACATGCTTAAGATCAATGTCACCCTTAGCAACATGATCTCGAATGAAATGATTACGAACTTCAATATGCTTAGTTCGAGAATGTTGTACGGGATTATGACCAATTTTGATAGCGCTTTCATTGTCACAAAGCAATGGAACATGTTTCACATATATCCCATAATCTTTAAGAGTTTGGGTCATCCAAAGTAATTGAGCACAACATGAACCAGCGGCAATGTATTCCGCTTCGGCAGTGGATAAGGATACTGAGTTTTGTTTCTTGGAAGACCAAGACACAAGAGATCTACCAAGAAATTGGCAAGTACTCGAAGTGGACTTTCTATCAACCTTGTCACCGGCATAGTCCGAGTTGGAGTAGCCAGCAAGATTGAAAGAGGCCCTCTTAGGATACCAAATGCCAAAATTTGGTGTATGGATTAAGTATCTCACTATCCTTTTCATGGCCTTAAGATGACATTCTTTAGGAGCAGCTTGATATCGTGCACACATGCACACACTTAGCATAATATCGGGACGTGAAGCACATAGATATAACAATGAACCAATCATAGAGCGATAAACCTTTTGATCAACCGGTTCATCATCTTTGGTTAAGTCAAGATGTCCACTAGTAGGCATGGGTGTAGTCATACCTTTGCATTCTTGCATATTGAACTTCTTGAATAAGTCCTTGGTGTACTTCGTTTGAGAAACAAAAGTACCTTCCTTAGTTTGCTTGATTTGCAACCCAAGAAAGAATTTGAGTTCACTCATCATAGACATCTCAAACTTCTCCGACATTAGCTTCCCAAACTTTTCACTAAAATGAGGGTTAGTTGAACCAAATATAATATCATCAACATAGATTTGGAACACAAATAGTTCACCATTAACCCTTTTAGTAAAAAGTGTGGAATCAATTTTCCCAATTTCAAAGCCTTTTTCAATAAGGAAGTTGGTCAAGCATTTATACCATGCTCTAGGAGCATGTTTAAGACCATAAAGAGCTTTGTGA
This sequence comes from Aegilops bicornis, assembly GCA_021605145.1. Lineage (NCBI taxonomy): Eukaryota > Viridiplantae > Streptophyta > Magnoliopsida > Poales > Poaceae > Aegilops > Aegilops bicornis. Next base: position 262,076,322 of record CM038672.1, on the reverse strand, counting down.
AGTTTGTAAACATGATTGGGTTTCTTAGGATTGACAAAGCCGGGAGGTTGCTTAACATAAACTTCCTCCTCTATTTCGCCATTTAGAAAAGCACTTTTAATGTCCATTTGGTACAAGGTGATATCATGATGATTAGCATAGGAAAGTAAGATGCGAATGGACTCAAGTCTAGCAACGGGGGCGTAAGTCTCACCATAGTCCATACCTTCGACTTGTGTGTAGCCTTCGGCGACGAGACGTGCTTTGTTGCGAACTACTTGTCCATCTTCATCTTGCTTGTTACAAAACACCCATTTGGTACCGATGATGTTGTGGTTGTTGTCGGGCTTCTCAACCAATGTCCAAACTTGGTTCCTCTCAAAGTTGTGTAGCTCTTCATGCATAGCATTTATCCAATCTGGATCTTTCAATGCTTCTTCGACCTTCATAGGTTCAATGCTAGAGATGAAAGAATAGTTTTCACAAAAGTTAGCTAAACGAGTTTTAGAGCGAGTGATTCTCCCGGTTTGAATATCATTGTAGATTTGCTCAACGGGATGGTCTTTAGCAATTCTTGCTCGAACTCGTGAAAGCTTTTTGCTTGGGTCTTCGTTGAACATCTTCTTCATCTTGTTCTTCTTCTTGGCCTTCTTCATTGTTGGTGTTGTCGTTCTCTTGTCGTGGTGGAGAAGGAGGTCGTTGGCGTTCATCTTGATGCACTTCCTCGTTTTCTTCATCTTGGTGTGTCCCACTTGTGGATGCTTCCGTATCAACTCTTGGTTCACCTTGTTGTGAAGTAGAAGCTTCCACTTGGACGGACGAGGTACTCTCCTTCACCTTCTTTGGACGAACCTTGCCAATAGACAAGTCTTGGATTGCTTCCGAAGGATCTTTGTCTCCTACATCAATTGGCAATTGCTCTATTTGCGAGCCGTTAGATTCATCAAACTTCACATCTACCGTCTCTTCAACCTTTCGGGTGAAATTGTTGTAGACACGGTAAGTGTGAGAGTTTGAGCCATAACCTAGTAGGAAACCTTCATGAGACTTAGGAGCAAATTTAGAACGATGATGCTTATCAAGAATGTAGCACTTTGAGCTGAATACTCGAAAGTATCCAACTTGGGGTTTGTTACCGGTAAGGAGCTCGTATGCCGTCTTGCCGAGTAGCTTGTGTAGATACAAGCGATTTGTTGCATGACAAGCTGTCTCAAGCGCTTCTGCCCAAAAGTGCTTCGGCGTCTTGTACTCATCAAGCATCGTTCTCGCCATTTCGATGAGCGTCTGGTTCTTCCTCTCAACAACTCCATTTTGTTGAGGTGTGTACGTAATGAGAACTCGTGTGAAATTCCTTCTTCGTCAAGAAAGGTGTCCACATTTGCGTTCTTGAACTCCGTTCCGTTGTCGCTTGAACCTTCTTGATCTTCACTTCAAATTGATTTTGGGCCTTCCTAGCGAAGTTTTGAAGATCTTTTGGACCTGCGATTTATCATCGAGAAAGAGCACCCGTAAATCTTGAAAAATCATCAACTATAACTAAACCAAAAGAATTTCCACCGAGACTCTTGTAGGAGTTGGGACCAAAGAGATCCATGTGAAGTAGCTCGAGTGGCCTCTTTGTGGTCATGATGTTCTTCACGGGATGCCTTCCTCCAACCTGTTTACACCTTGACAAGCACGCAAAGTCTATCCTTATCAAATATGACATCGTTAACTCCAAGGATATGATTCCCTTTAATAAGCTTGTCAAGGTTTCTCATGCCAACGTGACCTAATCGTCTATGCCATAACCAACTTTTTGAGGATTTAGCAATGAAGCAAGTTTTAGGTTGAGCCTTTTTAGTGAAATCAACAATGTATAGATCACCTCTACGTATACCGGTAAAGACCATTTTATGATTGTCTCGACGAAACACTTGGCAATCAATTTTGATAAATAGGACATTGAAACCGAAATCAGCAAGTCTAGATCGAAAGTAAGTTGTAGCCAAGAGATTCAACGAGCATGACATTACGAATGGAGCTATCATGTGAGATGGCCACCTTACCGAGACCAACCACCTTACCCTTTGAGTTGTCACCGAAGGTGACATACTTTCGAGGACTATCATTATCAGCAAGCTCACGAAACATGTCTTTATCTCCGGTCATGTGATCGGTACATCCACTATCAAGAACCCATTCCTTTCCTCCTGACATATATCCCCGGAGATTTGCCATAAGACCAAAGTGTCTCATTGCATCATCAAAATCGAAGTCACTATCATCATCCTCATCATAGTATCCATGTTCAACATCGTCATGTGGTGGATCAAATCCTAGAGAGGGTAATTCGTTAGAGTGAGTTTGACAATGATCTTGCTTATGAATTCTTATAGCTTCGGAAATAATATCACTAATAATACCAACATTTCCTTTGGCACGCATAAAGTTTGTAAGCTCAAATAGACGATCACCAAACATAGGATCACTAGTATTCATTTTACTCAAAGCAATAGACTTATGGAGAATTTCATCTAGATTTTTCAAGGAGTAATTTGGAAATCGTTCCTCAAGAAATTTCCATCTAGTATAGGCACACTTAAAAGTAGGCAAACATCCAATCAAGTTTCTAGGCAATCCTCTAATGATAAGTTCAGCAGTTCTAAGATTCCTAATCATGTCAATAGACTCATCATGGGTAGGATGCATAGGATCAACATGAGGTGCACAAGGGCTAGCAATGTACTTGTTCAAATGATATTGATTGAAAATTACAAGCATTTCATTTTTCCACTCATGAAAATACTCTCCATCAAGAATATGCACTCTATGTCTAAGACTCCCCAAAGTAGACTCATCCATCTTCCTCCAATGGTGATTAAACCAAGGCAATGGAGACCAAAGCTCTGATACCACTTGTAGGATCTTGAGAAGAGGTGTCTAGAGGGGGGGTGATTAGACACTAAGTACCAAATTGCAGTTTTTAACCTTATTAAAGTCTAAGTGGAGTTTAGGCACAAGTTTAACTTTTTCAATACATAACAAGCAAGCATGCAAAGAGGATATGAGCAGCGGAAAGTAAAGCATGCAACTTGCAAGAAAGTAAAGGAAAGGGTTTGGAAGATTCAAACGCAATTGGAGACACGGATGTTTTTGTCGTGGTTCCGATAGGTGGTGCTACCGTACATCCACGTTGATGGAGACTTCAACCCACGAAGGGTAACGGTTGCGAGTCCACGGAGGGCTCCACCCACGAAGGGTCCACAAAGAAGCAACCTTGTCTATCCCACCATGGCCGTCGCCCACGAAGGACTTGCCTCACTAGCGGTAGATCTTCACGAAGTAGGCGATCTCCTTGCCCTTACAAACTCCTTGGTTCAACTCCACAATCTTGCTCTGAGGCTCCCAAGTGACACCTGGCCAATCTAGGAGACACCACTCTCCAAGAAGTAACAAATGGTGCGTTGATGATGAACTCCTTGCTCTTGTGCTTCAAATGATAGTCTCCCCAACACTCAACTCTCTCTCATAGGATTTGGATCTGGTGGAAAGAGGGTTTGAATGGAAAGCAACTTGGGGAAGGCTAGAGATCAAGATTCATATGGTAGGAATGGAAAATCTTGGCTTCAACACATGAGTAGGTAGTTCTCTCTCAGAAATAGGATGCTGGAAGTGTAGGTTCAGTCTGATGGCTCTCTACACGAATGAAGAGGGGGTGGAGGGGTATATATCCTCCACACAAAATCTAACCGTTATACACAATTTTCCAAACTTGGTGGGACCGAATTGAGAAACTCGGTCGGACCGATTCAGCAAATCTAGTGACCGTTAGGATTTTCGGTGGGAGCGAAATGCAACTCGGTAGGACCGATATGGTTAGGGTTAGGGCATAACTTAATCTCGGTGAGACCGATTACACAAACTCGGTGAGACCGATTTTGGTAATTAGCTAACCAAAGAGTTGGTCAGGCAAACTCGGTTGGACCGATTACTCAAACTCGGTGGGACCGATTTTGATAATGAGTCAACCAGAAAGTTTGCATTGTAATCTCGGTAGTACCGATTGCTCAAACTCGGCGAGACCGATTTTGACAATGGACATACACAGAGATATTACAATCCCATCTCGGTGAGACCGAGATCCCTATCGGTGAGACCGATTTGCCTAGGGTTTGTGGCAGTGGCTAAGACATCCAAACTCGTTGTCACCGGATAGGAATAATCAGTGGGGCCGAGTTTGACTTTAGGTTTTAGGACATATGTGTGGAAGTGGGAAAGTAGTTGAGGGTATTTGGAGCATATCACTAAGCACTTGAAGCAAGAGGCTCATTAAGCAACAACTCATCCCTCCTTGATAGTATTGTCTTTTCCTATAGACTCAATGTGATCTTGGATCACTAAAATGTAAAATGAAGAGTCTTGAGCTTGAAGCTTGAGCCAATCCTTTGTTCTTAGCATCTTGAAGGAGTTCCCACATCCTTTAGTCCATGCCACTCCATTGTTGAACTTATCTGAAACATACTAGATAAAAGTGTTAGTCCAACAAGAGATATGTTGACATTAATTACCAAAACCACCTAGGGAGCACTTGTGCTTTCCCCTCTGCCGTTCATTATGCTCCCTAAGACTTTAATTGAGGTACAGAGTAGCCAACTGCTTGCTTACTTAGATGCAATGTGTTGTCTAAATTTGTAACTTGTCTGTGTTTTCGATTGGGCCCCAATATCATGCTCCTCTGGCGAGCTAAGAAGGATTTCTGTATGCAGGCTGCACAAACTACCTTTTTTATAATTTTTAAAATATCACATGCTTATGCTTCATGACGTGTAACATTTTTTGTGTGAAAGTGACGTGTAACATTATTGTTATTCCTGTTTTGCCATGTAGTACAAAATAGTGTCTTGTTCGCTTCACTGTTGTAACTAAATTTTTGCCCTAGTCATGTGTACTTACAGAAACATTTCAGGATGAAGTGACATCAACACAAAAATCTCTGACGATGCGGCATGGCCGTTAATGAATGATTATGGATTGGAATTGGAATGTGCTGATGTTCTTGAGCATCAACTAGAGGTGGCAAGACAACGTGTACATGATTGTCAACGTATAATCAACAAGTTGAGACTGGACATGCAGGAGTCAAAAAAATGAAACAACACACCGAGGTAACCATGAAGGAATTGGAGATTTTGCAGACTGAAATTTGTGCTATCTGAATCCGGCCAATCCTATTTTCTGAAGAGATTATAATTCAAATGGAGTTAAGTTGATGCGCGTCCATGATGTATGAGCTGTATTTGCCCAGTGTATGTAATTTGTTGTTTGTGTATGATTTATTATCACCTGTGCCGAACCATAATGCCCAGTGGGTATAATCGGCTGTAATTTCTTTATTGTATTGTGTAGGATTATTCTACCTTTCTATGCCTTGATCTGTTTGTTGTATAGTGTATGCTTTTTAGAGGTGATAGTATTGAGTAGGATAATTCTTTGAATATGCTATATTGTTCAAACGGGGGCCAACTCGCCCGACCATGGGCCTTCACGGGCCGTCGGATCCATGGGCCTTCTATGTGTCGTAGGATCCATGGGCCTTCTACGTCTCGTAGGATCCATGGGCCTTCTACGTCTTGTAGGATCCATGGGACTTCTACGTCTTGTAGGATCCATGGGCCTCCTACGTCTCGTAGGATCCATGGGCCTTCTACGTCACGTAGGATCCATGGGCCGCCGACTCATTTATGGGTCTTGTACGGGCCTTTAATGGGCCATAGACGGGCCTACAATGGAAATCGTACGTTTTATGGGCTGACCATAACGGGCCGTTAATAGGCCATATTTGGTGATGCTATGAAAATGGCCCAACAGACTAACGAACCACAAACGGGCCGACTGTAACGACGAGCTAAATTTGGCCCACAAGCAGAAAATAGCGATGAACGTAGTAAGTAACCGAATCCGCAAATGAGCCCAAGAATAAATGGGCCCTCAGAAGGCCGAAAGTTAACTTGGGCTGGAAACGGCCCAAGGGAATAACGGCCCGTTAATGGGTATAAAGTGTTACACTGTTCATTACGGGCCAGTTTCACCTCGGGCCGTTAATGGGTGTAAAGTAATACACTGTTCATTACGGGCAGTTTTAGCACGGGCCGCTAATGGGCCAAGAGTTACAAAGGCCTCATATGGGCCAAAAGACGTCATGGGCCATACATGGGCCATAAGTGAAAACGGGCTAGAATCATATTGATGGCCCAGATGACGCTACTAGGCCTTATTCCCATAGGGCGTAACGGGCTTTGGGTTAGCGGGCTGTAAATGGGCTATATGCTAACAGGCTGTTAACAGGCTTTCCATGGGCCGGCCCGCCAGCTTTTGACCAAGTCAAACGGGCCGGACTTTTCACAGGAATGGGCCACTGTTGGGCCGTGCCACATGTTGTAACATCCCAAATTTACTATTTGGAATGTTTTACAATTATAGCTAAGCATCTATGCATTCTGTTTGAATTTGAGTGGCATTTGAAGTTTCTGAAGTTTTGGACTTGTTGGCATTTGAATTCAAATTTTGGCAAATGGAAATCATTTCAAAACCATGCCTGATAAATACTTGAGAAAAAGTATGAGAGGAGTAGACATGACACTCCAAAATATCAGAGGAAAAACATTGCCAAAAAGTTTGAATTCAAATTTGAATTTTATTTGGGAATTTTGGAAAAAATGATTTTTTATAAAGTTTGGATTTTGCCTCGAAAAATGTTCAAATGATAGGAATATTCCCTCATCATTTTGATATATATATGTCCTATATAAAATATTTATATTCTATATATTTTACCTCTGTTTTATTTTCAAAAAAAAAGAATAACCAGGCCCATGACCCGGCCTAGCCGGCCAGCCCGGCCTGACCCGGCCAATGCCAGGCCAACCCGACCACCAGTGAGCCGAGCCAGACCGACCCAGCGCCGAACCCCTTCCGCCTCGGTCACCGAACGCCCCTCCTCTCTCATCGACACCCGGGCCCCCACCTCCCTCTTCCCCTCGCCCACGCCACCCGCCCGCGCCGCCGCTCGCCGGATCCCGCCGGATCCGGGATTCGCCGCGAATCCCTCCCCCCGATCGCCCCCTCGCGCAAGTCGAGGCCCCCGCCCTATAAATACCCTCCCCTCGACCCCGTTCCCTCCTTCGCCCCCTCGCCTAACACCTCCCTCTCGCTGCACACGCTCGCCGGAGCAACCGAGCCGCCGCCCGCCATTAGCTCCGTTCGACCCACCCCGCCACCCGAGCTCACCTCGACCCCACCCCGAAGCTCACCTCGTCGCGCCACGGGAGGTCTCCGCCGTCGTCCCGACCACCGAAGCCGCCAGCGTCGTCGTCGCCGCCCGTCGCCGTCGACCACCGCGTGAGTCACCGGAGATCCCGCCGCCGTTCGATCTAAACGTAGGGTCTAGATTAGATCCCGAAGGGGTACGGTTTATTTAGGTTTTAGTTTAAAGATCCGGTTTTAGTTCCGGTTTATTCCGGTTTAGTTAGGTTTAGTTTAGACCGGCCCGCAGCGATTTATCTCCTCAGGCGCTTTTTAGTTAAATTACGCTCAAGTTGCTAGTTAGGCCCATTAGGCCGTTTTCTTTATTTTTCGTTTTCTATTTTAACAGAATAGTTTCAGAATTGAAAAATTCATATCTTTTAATCTACTTAATATTTTTAAGTGATTCTTTTTTTGTTGGTTTGCAAATTTCTTATAGTTTCTGTAGAAAATATAATTAGCTATGTTAAAATTATTTAGAATTGCTTTATTTTAGATTTAGACAGAATAGTAAATCTGCTATAAAGTGAGTTAGGAAAATTATTTTTTAGTGATTATTTTGTCACAACTTTGTTTTGACATTACCTAACCGTAGGAATTTATTTGGGCATTTTAGGATTAATAAAAAAAATAGTTTTAATCAGAATCATGTTATTCTTAATTAATTAACTAGCTACTGCTTTTCCTATTGTTTTAGTTAGCAAATAAATTTATTTTTCATATGTGATAGATTATTCTAGGTTAGTTTCTGTCACTTTAGAGCATGAACTTTTATTTATAATAAATAAAACTTTTATTTTATTTTTCCTACTAGAATTTGCTTTAGGCCTAATAGGAGTTTTATAATAGATTTTAAAGTGATTCTTTTGCTCCTAGTTGCATGATGAATTCTTTTTTGTTAGGTAGCATAAACCCATGCTTAGGTTCTGTTAAGAAAAAATTTTGTAGTGCAAAACTATTTTTAATTGTTGCTTGATGTAGGAAAACTTTGAGTTGGATTTCTTCGAGTTTTCTTTTGGGTTTTGATTCGTTTGTTTTGTGTGTTTCATATTACCATGCTGTTATGTAAGTGATCATATGTTGTATGCTTATTGTGGTTATTGTTTGCCTCGGTAGAATTTCCGGAGTGCGAAGCTTGCTACCACGAGTCCCTAGCTTACGAAGATCGTCAGCAAGGCAAGTCATTGATCATGTTTCTTTACAATACCTATGCTTTTTATTGCATTAGAATTATACCTCCCCACCATGCATGCAGTAGGCGAAATTTTGAAGTTATATTCTTGAGTAGTATCATGAGGTAGGATGAACCAATTCCCCTTGTTACCATGACCCGGGACGAAGTAGTTTATTTTTGCTATGCTCAGATATCTGGGTTGGTTGAGTGAATTCATAAGGGAGATGTGAGAGTCTTAAAGATGATGACAACCCCATGACTTCAAGATCAAGATGGACTTGAAATTCACTCTTTGGGTGGAGGATTTGCCGGCCACCTGGAGAACCCAAAGTGGTTGGCGGGATGCATGGAGAAGCGCCATGACATCTTGCGAAAGCTTCACCCAGCCACGAAGAGACGGATGTATACCCCATCGACCGAAGCTTACCCGTGCAGCCGCTAGCCATTATGGGCTCGGCTTGGTCAACCCTAGTTGTGACTCTGGCTGGGCGGTACTACGAGATGTAGAAGAACGGTAGGATTGGATGGGTACCGCAAGCGGTGGTCGAGGAACTCTTCTGAAGACCCTGTTTACGTTCGTCCGTCTTCAAACACCATGAAGTGCGAAGACTTAAAAGGAGGAACGATTCTTGCGGGTAAAGTGCGCAAACCTCTGCAGAGAAAAGATCTAATCGATTAGCCGTGTCCCCGGTTACGGACAATTTGAGCCTCTGGAACTTGGAAGTATTCGGAAATATCAACACTAAAATTAATAATTTAATTGAGGGGGTTATGACTTAATAATTTGGGAATGAGACATTGGTTGGCGGAACCATCTCAATAACTACCAACAATTTTGTAGTTTTTGCAAACAAGTCCTTATTGTAGGGAAAAACTGGCTTTTCAAAAAATGATGAAACTTAGAGCCCCACAGCCAAATTGCATATAGTGTTAGTAATTTTATTATTTTTCTCTCTTCATGACTTGCCAAAGATATTCAAAATGTCGACCTACACTACCGCAACGTCTTATGTTGCGTAGGAGTTTTCCCGATCGAGTGAGGCTACGATCCGCGCTTGGCGATTGCCCTTTGGAGTCGGATGGACTCGCTATTCTTCTACGCTTCGCAGCTTGCTTAGTTTATTTCTCATGAGTTGGCCTTGGCCGAATTTATTCTATTGTAATAAAGACTCGATATGAGAATCGTGTAATAAATTCAGGTGTGATTGAACTTTGATTATTTCATCAATGTCTTTGTGAGTGCCAAAGATGATCTTGGGATGGTGCATACCACGTAGACTCGACCGATTTTGGGTCAGGTCGCTCTGAGAGATGGTATCGAGCACACGCCGACCGTAGGACGTAACCGTAGGATCGGAAAGCCATAGGAAGAGACTATTTATTTTATGTCCTTATCATTCCGTAATTCTCCCTGTTCATTTCGACTTCTCTCCGATTTTCAACATTTTAGATGGTCACGAGTTCACCCGGTTTGCTACGGAGTTTTGCCCGGCCAGATGAGACGATGCCCTTCGGCAGAAGCTGGTCCAGATCGTGAAGAAGCTGAAGATTGCTCGCCCTCGATCACCGGAAGCCTACCAATGCACTTCCGACGGATACCCGCCATGGGATCGAGGTGCACATTCCAGGAGAACCTTCGGAGGACATACAGAGCCTATTGACTTTGAGTTTACCGACTTCAACTGGATCCTCGGAAGAGACATGGCGATTTATCATGCACTTGGACATCTCCGAGAAGAGTACAGGGCCGAGCTCGATCCATCAGACCTCGCCATGGTTTCTCGCAGAGCAAGGAATGGAGATATCATCCGTACCGTAGAGGACGACTCCATTCTCTCGTATGTCCAAGACTTGGAGTGTCTCCTCAGGAAACGGGAGATCCAGACTCGCCGTAACTCGAAGGTACACAGGAGGCTGTTGTTCCGTGAACTGGAACTGGAAGAGAAGGCACACGCGGACTTCCTTGACCATGAAGAAGAAATCAAGGATTTCATGGAGAGAGTCGACAAGCTGAAGATGGATGTTGCCGCATTAGAGGAGAAGATGGACCTGGGAGAAGACCTTTTTCCGAGTGGAGATGACGGACCTCTCGTGAGCAATGATCAGGATTATGAAGGGAGTTCCACTGGAGAAAGCCGCAAGAGGAGGCGCCGCATCAGAGGACGCCACACCGGAGGACATCGCACCAGAGGACGCATGGATTATTGATGAAGACATTTAGTCGACCGCCATGTTATTTTTATTTTTCCGTCGATCAGTTAGGCCGTTATTTTCGATTAGTCGTGAGAACTTGTAATCCGAGATTGAACCATGTTTGAGATGATTGAATAAATGATTGGTGTGACTATGATTGTGCATTCATATGGGTAGTGATATTTTCTCATTAGACCCTTGTTCTATTCTAATTTTCTCATCCACTCCAAAACACCAGATGCCTCCGAGACGTGACCCCAGTCTCAACTTCCCGCCGGAGCTCACCCGGTGATTCAGCGGCAGAATGCCCTCATGCAAATGCTCATCGAGAACTGAACAACAACAACAACAATCCACCGCCACCACCCCTGTTGACAACTTGACTCGGTTCCTAAGGCTTAATCCGCCGGTGTTCTCTAGCGACCAGGCCGATTGTGGCCGATGATTGGCTCCGCAAGGTCGGAAGGGAGTTAGTCACTGTTGGATGCACTGATGCAGAGAAGGTGCGCTTTGCCGCACATCAAATTGATGGACCTGCAGTTTCTTGGTGGGAGAACTACACCGCCACTTATCCCATCGGGACCATCACGTGGGATCAGTTCAGCGAGCCTTCCGCACCGCTCATGTCTCGAGATGGAGCCATGAGTCCGAAGAAGCGTGAGTTCCGCAACTTATGCCGGGGAACCGTCTTGTAGAGGCGATGCGTGGATGAGTTCAGCAAGTTAGCTCGCTATGCCCCGGATGATGTGGCCACGGATGCATAAAGCAGGAAAAGTTTCTCGAGGGACTCAATGACGAGCTGGGAATGCAGCTTATGGTGGCTACCTGCACCAACTACCAGGAGCTGGTAGACAAGGCCACCATACTTGAAGGCAAGCAGCAGCAGATTGATAGCCGCAAGCGGAAGTACAGCCAGGGGAAGTACAGCTCAGAGCTCAAGAGAAGCCATGTTATGCCCCATACTCGGGAGGGCATACCCATCACAACCATGGAGGACATAACCATGGAGGAAATGGGAACAACCGCAACCAGGACAACAAGTCGTGCAATGGAAACGGCAATGGCAACCAAAGATCGTCTGCCCGGCTCGTAAAGATCTCGAGTCACATCACCTGCTTCAAGTGCCGTAAAACAGGCACTATGCCACCGACTGCCCGGAGGCCAAGCGGAGGAATGGAAAGCGGCAATGGAAGCTTAGCGAAGAAGCCCAACCCTTTCCCTCGTGCTCGGGTGAACCACATTGACGTGGAGGACGTCTATGATCAGCCGGTACATCGTGGTTGGTAAGTTTTTATTGAATTCACGTTCAGTATTGGTACTCTTTGATTACGGTGCAACACATTCATTCATATCAAGGGTAGTTGTGGAAAAGTACGGGTTGCCCACTAAAACCCTTAGAAGCCCCCTTCAAGCCGGGCCCGCAGGAGGAGAAATGATGGCGTGTTTAGGCTGTCATGCAACCCTCAACATCGGAAACCATAAATTTCCCGCAGACCTCATAGTGTTGGAAACCCGGACCTTGGATGTAATCCTAGGCATGGATTGGTTGACGAAGTTTGAAGGAAACATAGATCGTGCCCAAGAAGTCGATTCTCGCTCACCACCCCGGAGCGTAAGAGGATCAAGTATGTATCCAGCATAGCCGGATGAAGAATCAGTGAATTCCCTCACGGGAGTTGTTCAGAGGAAGTGCCAAGAGTGCAAGATTTTCGATGTGTTTCCGGGAGGAATTACCAGAATGCCACGGACAGGACATTGAATTTCTGATTGAGTTATTGCTGGCACAGCCCCAATATCCAAGAGACCTTATCGGATGCCCCGAGCGATTTGAAAGAGATCAAGAATCAAATTAATGAGCTATTGGAGAAAGGATATATTCGGCCAAGCTCATCACCTTGGGGAGCCCCAGTTCTTTTGGTAGAGAAGAAGGATGGAACCTTGAGAATGGTTGTGGATTATCGTTCTTTGAACGACGTGACCATCAAGAACAAGTACTCTCTGCCAATCATTAATGATTTATTTGATCAGCTAGTTGGAGCCAAGGTATTCTCCAAGATCGATCTTCGATCAGGGTATCATCAGTTGAAGATCCGTGAAAAGGATATACCCAAAACAACATTCACTACTGTGTATGGTTTATATGAGTATACCGTCATGTCATTTGGATTGACTAATGCTCTGCATACTTCATGAATTTGATGAACAAGGTATTTATGGAATATCTGGACAAATTTGTCATGGTGTTCATCGATGATATACCGATTTTCTCCAAGAGCGAGGAAGAGCATAAGGAACATTTGCGTCTAGTTCGAGAAACTTCGAGAACATCGGTTGTATGCCAAGTTCAGCAAATGTGAATTTTGGCTGAAGGAAGTCGGATTCCTCGGACATGTTATTTCGGGAGAAGGAATAGCAGTTGACCCGCCAAGGTTGAATCGATCACCGATTGGCAGTCACCCACCTCGATCAAGGAGATCCGCAATTTTCTCGGACTCGCAGGATATTATCGGAGGTTCATTGAGAATTTCTCGAAGATTGCCAAGCCCATGACCGAGCTGTTGAAGAAGGAAGCCAAGTACATTTGGACCGAGGATTGTGAAGCCGATTTCAGGAATTGAAGAAAGCGTCTGGTTACAACCCAGATTGATTTTGCGGACATACACAAGGATTACCAGTATATTAGACGCTTCTCGTCAAGGACTCGGAGGAGTACTCATGCAGGAAGGAAAGGTTGTAGCTTATACCTCCGCAGCCACGACCACACGAGATGAATTATGCCACACATGATTTGGAGTTAGCGGCCGTAGTGCATGCACTCAAGACCTGGAGACATTTCCTCATCGGAAACCGTTGTGATGTTTACACAGATCACAAGAGCTTGAAGTACATTTTCACGCAGAAAGAGTTGAACCTCAGGCAGAGGAGATGGCTAGAGTTAATCATGGACTACGACATGAGATTGCATTACCACCCAGGAAAGGCTAATGTTGTAGCAGATGCTTTGAGCCGTAAGAGTTATGTGAATACTCTTATAGCGGGAGGATTACCCTGTGAGTTAGCCGATGGCCTCGTAGATCTCCTCACCGGAGATAGTTCCGAGAGGATATGTTGCAGCTCTGGAAGTTCAGTCCACCTTGACCGAAAGAATTTGTGAAGCCCAGAAGTCGGACAAGGAAATTGATGAGATAAAGAAAAAGATGAATGAAGGAAAAGCTAAAGGGTTTCGTAAGGATGAATACGGAGCTATATGGTTCGAGGATCGTGTTATGTACCCAATGATCCCGAACTCAGGTAGCTAATTCTTCAGAGGCTCATGATTCACCGTACTCGATTCACCCGGTAACACCAAGATGTATCCGGATTTGAAGGAAAGTTTACGGTGGGCGGTATGAAGAAGGATATTGCCGAGTACGTAGCGATATCGATGTTTGTCAACGAGTAAAGGTAGAACATCGAAGCGGCCAGGTTACTTCAACCTTTGCCGATTCCCGATTGGAAATGGGAAAAACTTGGAATGGATTTTATCACAGGATTACCCAGGACCCGTTCAGGTTATGATTCCATCTGGGTAGTGGTTGATCGTTTGACCAAGGTAGCTCATTTCATCCCCGTGAAGACTACCTATACCAGTGCTAAGTTGGCCAAGATATACATGACCAGGATCGTATGTCTGCATGGAGTTCCGGGGAGTATCATGTCAGATAGAGGAACACAATTTACCTCAAAGTTTTGGAATCAATTGCATGAAACTTTGGGTACGAGGCTGGAGTTCAAGACAACTTTTCATCCACGCAGACGGATGGATGCACCGAGAGAGTCAACCAGATTCGGAGGACATGTTGAGAGCTTGTGCGCTAGACTATGGGTCTAGCTGGGATGATAATTTGCCATACGCGGAGTTCTCATACAACAATGCTTATCGAGACCGGTCAAGATGGCCCCTTCAAGCTCTATACGGAAGGAGGTGCGAACACCATTGCTGTGGGATGGTGTTGGAGATCGAAAACTTTTCGGTCCCGATCTTATCAGAGATTCCGAAGAGAAAGTCAAGCTGATTCGAGATAGACTCAAGGTAGCTCAATCGAGGCAGAAGAGTTATGCCGACAGTAAACGCAAGGAAGTAACTTACGAAGCAGGAGACCGGGCATATCTTCGTGTGTCCCCACTTCGTGGAATCAAGAGGTTCGGTGTTAAAGGAAAGTTAGCACCCCGATTCATTGGCCCCTACAAAATACGGAACGTCGTGGAGAAGTTGCTTACAAGTTGGAATTGCGGAAGGATTGTCCGAGTTCATGATGTCTTCCATGTTTCTCGGTGAAGAAGTGTCATGCCGACATGGCCGATATTCCGTTGAGAGACACGGTGCCCCTAGAGGCCATACAGCTCGACAAAGTGATCTCGACTTATAAGGAGAAACCCGTCCGAATTCTCGAGACTGATGACAGAGTCACCCGCAAGATCATCAAGTTTTGCAAGGTGATGTGGAGTCATCACTCAAGAGGAAGCCACACAGGAGCGCCAAGAAGACCTCCTTCGAGACCACCCGCACCTATTTGCTAGCCAACCCGAATCTCGAGGGCGAGATTCATCTTAAGGTGGGTAGGTTTGTAACATCCCAAATTTCCTATTTGGAATGTTTTACGATTATAGCTAAGCATCTATGCATTCTGTTTGAATTTGAGTGGCATTTGAAGTTTACAAGTTTTGGACTTGTTGGCATTTGAATTCAAAATTTGGCAAATGGAAATCATTTCAAAAACTATGCCTGATAAATACTTGAGAAAAAGTATGAGAGGAGTAGACATGACACTCCAAAAATATCAGAGGAAAAACATTGCCAAAAGTTTGAATTCAAATTTGAATTTTATTTGGGAATTTTGGAAAAAATGTTTTTTATAAAGTTTGGATTTTGCCCCTGGAAAAATGTTCAAATGATAGGAATATTCCCCTGATCATTTTGATATATATATGTCCTATATAAAATATTTATATTCTATATATTTTACCTCTGTTTTTATTTTCAAAAAAAGAAGACCCAGGCCAGCTAACCAGCCCGGCCAGAGGCCCGGCCACTGGCCAGCCCGGGCCAAAGCCAACCAGCCACCAGCGGGCCGAGCCGACCGACCCAGCGCCCGCGCCGAACCCCGTCCGCCTCGGTCGCCCGACCGAACGCCTCCTCTCTCACCGACACCGGCCCCCACCTCCCTCTTCCTCGCCACGCCACCTTGCCGCCACGGATCTCACGGATCCGGGATTCGTCATGAATCCTCCCCGATCGCCTCGCGCAAGTCGAGGCCCCCGCCTATAAATACCCTCCCTCGACCCGTTCCTCCTTCGCCTCGCTTAACCCTCCTCTCGCCAAGCACACGCCGCCGAACAACTGAGCCGCCGCCGCCATTAGCTCCGTTCGACCCACCCGCCACCCGAGCTCACTGACCCCACCCCGAAGCTCACCTCGTCGCGTCGCGCTCACGGGAGGTCTCCGCTGGCCGTCGTCCCCGACCACCGGAGCCTCCGCGTCGTCGTCGTCGTCGCCTCGAAAGCCGTCGCCGTCGACCACCGCTGAGTCACCGGAGATCCCGCCGCCGTTCGATCTAAACGTAGGGTCTAGATTAGATCCAGAAGAATGCAGTTTATTTAGGTTTTAGTTTAAAGATCCGGTTTTAGTTCCGGTTTATTCCGGTTTAGTTAGGTTTAGTTTAAACCGGCCCGCAGCGATTTATTTCCTCAGGCGCTTTTTAGTTAAATTACGCCGAAGCGTTAGTTAGGCCCATTAGGCCGTTTTTCTTTATTTTTCGTTTTCTGTTTTAACAGAATAGTTTCAGAATTGAAAAATTCATATCTTTTAATCTACTTAATATTTTTAAGTGATTCTTTTTTTGTTGGTTTGAAAATTTCTTATAGTTTCTGTAGAAAATATAATTAGCTATGTTAAAATTATTTAGAATTGCTTTATTTTAGATTTAGACAGAATAGTAAATCTGCTATAAAGTGAGTTAGGAAAAAAAATAGTGATTCTTTTTGTCACAACTTTGTTTTGACATTACCTAACCGTAGGAATTTATTTGGGCATTTTAGGATTAATAAAAAAATAGTTTTAATCAGAATCATGTTATTCTTAATTAATTAACCAGCTACTCTTGTTTTCCTATTGTTTTAGTTAGCAAATAAATTTATTTTTCATATGTGATAGATTATTCTAGGTTAGTTTCTGTCACTTTAGAGCATGAACTTTTATTTATAATAAATAAAACTTTTATTTTATTTTTCCTACTAGAATTTGCTTTAGGCCTAATAGGAGTTTTATAATAGATTTTAAAGTGATTCTTTTTGCTCCTAGTTGCATGATGAATTCTTTTTTGTTAGGTAGCATAAACCCATGCTTAGGTTCTGTTAAGAAAAAATTTTGTAGTGCAAAACTATTTTTAATTGTTGCTTGATGTAGGAAAACTTTGAGTTGGATTTCTTGAGTTTTCTTTTTGGGTTTTGATTCGTTTGTTTTGTGTGTTTCATATTACCATGCTGTTATGTAAGTGATCATATGTTGTATGCTTATTGTGGTTATTGTTTGCCTCGGTAGAATTTCCGGTGCTTGAAGCTTGCTACCACGAGTCCCTAGCTTACGAAGATCGTCAAGAAGGCAAGTCATTGATCATGTTTCTTTACAATACCTATGCTTTTTATTGCATTAGAATTATACCTCCCCACCATGCATGCAGATGGGTGAAATTTTGAAGTTATGTTCTTGAGTAGTATCATGAGGTAGGATGAACCAATTCCCCTTGTTACCATGGCTCGGGACGAAGTAGTTTATTTTTGCTATGCTCGTAGACGGGGTTGGTTGAGTGAATTCATAAGGGAGATGTGAGAGTCTTAAAGATGATGACAACCCCATGACTTCAAGATCAAGATGGACTTCGAAATTCACTACTGGGTGGAGGACGGTTGATGGGCACCCTGGAGAACCCAGTGGTTGGCCGGGATGCATGGAGAAGCGCCATGACATCTTGCGGAAAGCTTCACCCAGCCACGAAGAGACGGATGTATACCCCATCGACCGGAAGCTTACATGTGCAGCCGCAAGCCATTATGGGCTCTGGCTTGGTCAACCCTAGTTGTGACTCTGGCTGGATGGTACTACGAGATGTAGAAGAACGGTAGGATTGGATGGGTACGGCGGTGGTCGAGGAACTCTTCGGAAGACCCTGTTTCGTTCGTCCGTCTTCAAACACCATGAAGTGCGAAGACTTAAAAGGAGGAACGATTCTTGCGGGTAAAGTCATAAACCTCTGCAGAGAAAAGATCTAATTGATTAGCCGTGTCCCGATTCACGGACAATTTGAGCCTCTGGAACTTGGAAGTATTCGGAAATCTCAACACTGAAATTAATAATTTAATTGAGGGGTTATGACTTAATAATTTGGGAATGAGACATTGGTTGGCGGAACCATCTCAATAACTACCAACAATTTTGTAGTTTTTGCAAACAAGTCCTTATTGTAGGGAAAAACTGGCTTTTCGCAAAATGATGAAACTTAGAGCCCCACAGCCAAATTGCATATAGTGTTAGTAATTTTATTATTGTTCTCTCTTCATGACTTGCCAAAGATATTCAAAATGTCAACCTACACGGCTGCAGCGTCTTATGTTGCGAGAGGAGTTTTCCGATCGTGAGTGAGGCTACGATCCGCGCTTAGCGATTGCCCTTTGGAGCTCGGATGGACTCACTATTCTTCTACGCTTCAGACTTGCTTAGTTTATTTCTCATGAGTTGGCCTTGACGAATTTATTCTATTGTAATAAAGACTCGATATGAGAATCGTGTAATAAATTCAGGTGTGATTGAACTTTGATTATTTCATCAATGTACTGTGAGTGCCAGCATGATCTTGGGATGGTACAGACACAGAGACTCGACCGATTTTGGGTCAGGTCGCTACACATGTCGATGTATCATAGGCGCCTTCTGTCCAGTGAGTGGATGACATCGGTCCCAATGATGAGCCGACACGTGTTTCCTCCAGCCAATGATGATTTTACACATGGAAAATCCCCATTGGTCGGGGCTGTTAACGGGTTATCGGATCCAAAACCCGACCCGATAGCTTAACGGCGTTCGTTACGGTGGATGCCACGTGTCGGTCACCCTTGACGAAAGCACTTCTGTGACGCGCGATTTATCGTCATGGAAGTGGACACTTCCGTGATGATAATTTTCGTAATGTCATGGAACACTTCTATGACAAAGACAGTATGACTATCTTGATTCTGTCATAAAATCGTCATGGATGTACATGCATGACAAAAAACGCGACCTACTGTGACAAACACGTATCATCACGGAAGTGTATTTTTTTATAGTGCAGGCATTTTCCCCTGACTCGTGCACAGACAGGACGAAGGCAAGCCAGTGTTCGAAGGGCCAAGGGACTTGAAAAACCAACATGCAGCCCAAGAGAGATCGAGATCGAGCCAAAGGAGCAGGATATCGGCAAGAGAAAGGGCCTCCCTTGTCGGGCGTGCAAGCCCGATGAGGGCCGTGCCACCACCGAAGCAAGCAACCAAGACTCCCGAGTAGCGCCGCGGCTTGCGGGGCCTGAATCACCCCGCCAACCGCGCAAGTACGACCCACGTCGTCAATCAGTGTGGTGTCAAGCCGCAAGATGATTAAGTGGCAGCACTTGCCACATGGCAGCCATCTCCTACATAAGAAACCCACAGGTGACACCCGTCCAGGGACGTGTCAAGAGAACAGATGCGAAGCTAGCGAGATAAGCCCGGCAGGCCTTGCCGGGCAGCTAGTGATGTGACATCGAAGCGGTGCATTTAATGCACCGCCACCAAGAAGTTAGGTATGATAGCACTGTTTGCTATCATATCACTGGGTAATGACTGCTTTGCCACTATGGTGACCCCTTAATCTATAAAAGGAGGCCCATGGCAACCGTAGGAGGGGGTTAGAGGGTTGGAAACTTGACAAAACCCAAGCGACCATACGCTTCTAGTCACCGTAGCCCCGAGGCAGGCCTTGCCGGGCAAGTGTACCAGGCACCACCACATTCATTTCCACCATCAATCCACCAAAGCAGGAGTAGGGTCTTACGCCTCACTGAGGGAGTCCTGGATTAGGGGGTCCTCGGACAGCCGGACTATATGCTTTAGCCGGACTGTTGGACTATGAAGATACAAGATTGAAGACTCTGTCCCGTGTCCGGATGGGACTCTCCTTGGCATGGAAGGCAAGCTTGGCAATACGGATATGTAGATCTCCTCCCTTGTAACCGACTACATGTAACCCTAGCCCTCCGGTGTCTATATAAACTAGAGGGTTTAGTCCGTAGGACAACAACAATCATACCATATGCTAGCTTCTAGGGTTTAGCCTCTACGATCTCGTGGTAGATCAACTCTTGTAATACTCATATCATCAAGATCAATCAAGCAGGAAGTAGGGTATTACCTCCATCGAGAGGGCCCGAACCTGGGTAAATATCATGTCCCCCGCCTCCTGTTACCGTCCGCCTTAGACGCACAGTTCGGGAACCCCTACCCAAGATCCGCCGGTTTTGACACCGACATTGGTGCTTTCATTGAGGGTTCCACTGTGCCGTCACTGTAAGGCTTGATGGCTCCTTCGATCATCGGCAACGATGCGGTCCAGGGTGAGCTTTTCCTCCCTAGACAGATCTTGTATTCGGAGGCTTCATACTGCGGGCCAACTCGCTTGGCCATCTGGAGCAGATCGAGAGCTACGCCCCTGGCCAAAAGGTCAGGTTTGGAAACTTGAACTATACCGCTAACATCCGTGGAGACTTGATCTTCGACAGATTCGAGCCCATGTCAGGTGCGCCGCACAATCATGACGAGCATGACTTAACTCTGCCGTCGGACAGTGTTCGGGAGATCACACCACTCCGGCCCTCAATCCGAAACAAATTACGCCATCTAAGGACGGTTGGATGGACCCCGCCACGGAGGCCGCACACTCAGTGGCGATAGAGCCGAATACTGACTTCACCTCCTACGGAGACCCGTGTTGCCGAACCATTGGATTCGTCCCCGGCCATGGGCTCCGAGCCGCCTGCGTCCATGCCTATCGAACCTGGTTGGGCACCGATCATGGAGTTTACCTCCCCGGATATCTTCCAGCACTCGCCCTTTGGCGACGTGCTAAACTCGTTGAGGTCTCTCTCTCTGTCAGGAGACCCTTGACCGAACTATGTCCGACTAGAATGGGATGTGGACAACGAAGAAATTCGCTCCCCACCCACCACCCACTTAGTAGCCACTGTTGACGATTTAACCAACATGCTCGATTTCGGCTCTGAAGACATCGACAGTATGGAGGACGATGCAGGAGACGAACAGGAACCATCGCCCACAGGGCGCTGGATAGCCACTTCATCACATGATATATACATGGTGGATACACCCAAAGAAGACGATGCTGAGGAACGAGAGGATGCAGCGAAGGATAACCCCCTCGAGAAGCAACCAAAGCGACTGCGCAGACGCCGCTCCAAATCCCGCCTCGGCAAAAACAACGATAACAGCGCAAGAAAGAATGAGACCCTGGTCGACTCCAAAGCAACAGAGTAGGACGAGCCAGCGGACGGCGAACATAGTACGGAGCCACTGTCCGATCATGGCGACACTGAGGGTAGAAATCATCAACCTGTCTCCGGGGAGGAGAATAGTCCGGATGACTATATGCATATCATCCCGAAAAGGAACTTGGAACAAGAGAACCTCCGCAGAATGCTTATTGCCACCGCGAGGAGTCTTAAGAAGCAGAAACAAAGGCTTAAGGCCGCGCAAAATACACTCATTAGTAGATGGAACAAAGTCTTTGACACCTTTGCGGAAAGAAATGCGGTGGCAGTCGCCACACAAAGAGTTACCCAAAGCGCAAGCTGCTGCCTGAATTCGATGACGAGGCCTCAGAGCCTACACAGCCGAAAAATAAAACGGTCGATCGGTTGGATCGACCACCTCGTGGCCGCGATAGGGCGGCTAACGAGGCTGCACATAAGTCAGCACACGATTTACGTGAGGACTTGCATCAAAAAGCCGGCATTACCAGATCCATCTACGGATCTAGGAAGCGCGCTCCAGCGCAGAATCAAAACCTAACACTACAACCGTCAGAACGCCACGATACATCCAAATACAGGGGTGCCGCACACCCCCTATGCTTCACCGATGAGGTACTGGATCACGAATTTCTAGAAGGATTCAAACCCGTGAACATAGAGGCGTACGACGGAACGACAGACCCTGGGGTCTGGATTGAGGACTTCATCCTCCATATCCATATGGCTCGCGGAGACGATCTCCACGCCATCAAATACTTACCCCTCAAGTTGAAAGGACCAGCTCGGCACTGGCTGAAGAGCCTCCCCGAAAATTCAATTGGAAGTTGGGAGGAGCTTGAGGATGCTTTTAGGGCTAACTTTCAAGGGACCTATGTCCGACCTCCGGAGACAGACGATTTAAGTCATATAATTAAGCAGCCCGGAGAGTCAACCCGAAAGCTTTGGACCAGATTTCTCACTAAGAAGAATCAAATCGTTGACTGCCCGGACGCCGAAACCTTAGCAGCTTTCAAACAAAGCGTCTGAGATAAATGGCTCGCCAGACACCTCGGCCAAGAAAAGCCAAGGACAATGGCAGCCCTAACAAGCCTCATGACCCGCTTTTGCGCGGGCGAAGATAGCTAGCTGGCCCGTAGTAGCACCAGCGACCCAGGCACATCTGAAGTCAGGGATGGCAATGGAAAACCACGAGTAGTAAAAGCAAGCGTCGAAATAACGAAGACATCCCAGACAACATGGCGGTAAACGCCGGATTTAGGGGCTCTCGACCCGGTCAGCGGAAAAAGCCTTTCAAAGGCAACAGAGATGGACCGTCCAGCCTAAACAAGATTCTAGACAAATTATGTCAGATTCATGGCACCTCCGACAAACCTGCAAATCACACCCACAGAGAATGCTGGGTCTTCAAGCAGGCCGGCAAGTTAAACGCCGAACACAAGGGGAGGGAGACACCAAGTGAAGACGAGGATGAGCCTTGCCAACAAAGCACTGGGGGACAGAAAAGATTCCCACCAGAGGTCAAAACAGTGAACATGATTCACGTAACAAAAAGAAGGAGCAAACATGCACTCCAAGACATATGCGCCGTAGAGCCCGTCACCCCTAAGTTCAACCCTTGGTCGGCCTGCCCGATCACTTTTGATCGAAGGGATCACCTGATGAGTATCTGGCACGGAGGACTGGCTGCCTTGGTGCTAGACCCAATTATCGACGGATACCATCTCACCCAAGTCCTCATGGACGGCGGTAGTAGTCTTAATCTGATATATCAGGACACAGTCCGCAAAATGGGGATAGACCTGACAAGAATCAGCCAAAGCAATACTACCTTTAAAGGAGTAATACCAGGCCCAGAGGCCCGGCCAGACGGGCTCTCTAGTACTAGGGGTTGTATTCGGTTCTCCTGACAACTTCCGAAGTGAAAAGTTAACCTTCGGCATCGCTCCATTCCGAAGCAGCTATCAAGCACTACTCAGAAGAACAGCTTTCGCTCATTTTAATGCAGTCCCGCATTACGCCTCTCTTAAGCTTAAGATGCCCGGTCCACGTGGCATCATCACAGTTAGCGGAAATGTTGAGCGTTCCTTATGCGCAGAAGAAGGTGTGGCGGCTTTAGCAGCCGAACACTAAACAGCCTTTCCGACAAGAATAAATGATCGGTCGTCAAGACCGCGGACACGGCTAGACAAGTCCGGCGCATCACTAGCTGTAACAGCTTAGATAAACCTGAGATTGGTTTGACGTATATACCCCTATAGGCGGTACCAGGGGCTTCCCGCATGTAAAAAGGACTACAGTTCGGCTCGACCTTACTCACCTTGAATTTTAATGGTTTATTGAGAATAACCAATTTTCTGCACGACAACTTTCACCTAATTTCTTCTCTTTTACAGATAATAATCATGCTACGCCCTTCCAGGATACGGCACAATGGAGACACAGGCGCAGACGTGCAGCAGGGCCCCGCTCAAAGGTTTCTTTTTAGATTAAGACCTTGTGTAAACCTTTTTTACTGTCTCTTGTTGCTTCACATCCTCCGGATACTCAGTATAACCGAGAGGCATGCTGACTGTCAGGACCCCGATTCCAAGTCACATTGACCTAGCCGGTAACACCTCATATCACTTTGCGGCCTCACGCATGGTATTCCCACGGGTGTCACCTTACCATGGCCCGGGACCGTTTGCGCCTTTTGGCTCACGTATATGATAGTGTCACTAGCATCCACATGACAGAGAACCCGGGCCGACATGGCTAGTCATGAACCCAAAAAAGCGGCGCTAACCCATGGGGACGGGCATGCATGAATCCATCGAACATGTCGGTCATCAACGTATGAATCCGGGCTGTAGCACTGGGCTAACAGGACTCCGATAACCCGGGCTATAGCAGGCTAGGCAGGAGTCCGGATATCACAGCGTGACATTTCCCCGAAGGGATAGACATAGGGACGAAGTGAAACACATGCCGGCCAGTCAAGTGTCCAAAGCAGTAGTGCTGGGCTAGCAGGACTCCGGTGAACCGGGCTGTAGTGGACTACTATTGCTCAGGAAGCACTAGACTACATTTCCCCATATGAGAGGCTGCCAAGGATAAACAACTAGATTGTCGGATCCCACACATACCAAGCATTTCAAACATACACACAATATGCTCAATATGTGTAGATACAACATGGCATCACAACATAACTCTACGACTCAAATATTTATTCATTAGGCTCCGAGGAGCGAGATATTACAAACATGGGTCTCATGACCCAACACTCAGAGCATACAAGTCAGAGCACAAACGGAAGCTTAACATGTCTGAGTACAGACATCTACAAATGAAAAAGGCTGAGAAGCCTGATTATCTACCAGATCCTGCCGAGGGCACAAGATCGTAGATGAGGTATCAAGCTAAACGTCGAAGTCCACACGGAACTACTAGCGAGACTGACATCTCTCCGCAAAACATAAAATAAGCAAACGTGAGTACAAATGTACTCAGCAAGACTTACATCGAGAACTAACTACATATGCATCATTATCAACAAAGAGGGTGGTGGAGTTTGACCGGCAAAGAAGCCAGCTTTGACTCGGTGGCTATCTTGAACTACGATTTGCAAGTAACTCTTTTGAGGTGGCGCACGAGTCCACATATTCACCAATCAATACACCACTATGGATCCGATCCCGTCTTCCTACGAGAACGCCATCCATAGCACTCACGCTTATCTTGCGCATTTTAGAGTATCCACTTTCACTTGTCTATGAACTGATATAGGCAACCCAGAAGTCCTTCTCCGCGGACATGGCTATTCGAATAGATCATATTAACCATGCAGGGGTGTACTTCTTCACACGCTCTCACCACTTACCGCCGTTTACGACATGTACTCGGCAACCTTCAAGCGGAAGCCCAATGAGGGTGTCGGCCACGACCTACCTAAACACTCAAGTCTCTAGTCCAGGTTTATCGCCTATTCGGGTTCCATCCGCAGGGATTCTGGCCGAGGTTTCCACTAACGGCCCCGAACGATGTGTGCAGGGTTCCCGAGACACCAAAGCAGGCGAATCGGTACACCGGCCACGGTGTATCTACCGCATCATAGCCCACCCCTAGGGTCACGCCACGCACGGCCTCCAACACATATCCTACAAACACCGTAAACTAGTTACAACTCACGGACAGAGAACAAGGGTGGTTAAGAAGCCGAGAGGGTCCATTGGTTTCGCCCAATGCGTGGTAGTAACTGTTTCATGGATCACAAACACGTAACTTCGGTTCACGAGGGCGGCTACAATGAGACAACCCACCATGTACTCCTACATGGCCTCTCACCGCTACCTTTACCAAATCGTGTTCACACACTTAGCTCTCAACAGTAGGACATGGTTACACACCTCCGATTCATCCTCGATGAATCAGATCTGACTCAACTCTAAGTAGTAGCAGGCATGACAAACAAGCAAGAATGAATAGGCACAACAGGGCTCAAGCAACTCCTACTCATGCTAGTGGGTTTCATCTATTTACTATGGAATGACAGGTCATGCAGAGGATAAAGGGGTTCAACATACCGCAGCAAGTAACAGATGAATCGTTGTTGTCCTAATGCAGTAAAAAGAGCGGGAGCGAGAGATTGGGATTGTATCGGAATGAACAAGGGGTTTTGCTTGCACGGCACTTGAAGATAATATAGTTCTTCATCGGTGTCATCGAGCTCATCGTCGGTACCACGCCTATCGAGAGGGGCAAACACCGACAAGCGAGAAAGAACACAATCAATGCAATGCCACAATATGATGCATGATCATGACATGGCAATATGCGTGATTTGAGCTAATGCATCTAGCTATGATTTAAATGAAGTTGGTTTGAATACATGATTCAAATTCCAACTCCATATATGATTATTTAAATGCCCTTTAATTGTTTTGTCCAAAACAGAGGACAAACATTGTTCAAACATGCATGAAAATGGTACAGATGGATTCCTTGAATTTTTCTGATAATTTTTCATATATAATTTAATTCATTTGGAGCTACGGTTGAATTACTATGAACTTTAGAAGTTTTGGGCATTTTCTGGAATTTCCTGAATTAAATTAAATCCAGAAAATGACTAAGTGCGTCAGCGTTGCGTCACTGTGACGTCAGCTGGTCAACGGGGCAGTCCAGGTCAAACCCACTGATGGGTCCCGCATGTCGGTGTTATTAGTCTAACTAATTTTTAGTTAGTCCTAATCCTAACTTAATTAGCAAAGTGGTCCCATTGGTCAGGGACCCAGTGGGTCAAACTGGGCCCACCCGGGGTCATCTTGGTCAGCAGGTCAAACTCGCCGGCGACTTGACGCCGGCGAGGCCAATCGCGGCGGCGAGCCTCGGATTTGCGTCTCCGGCGACCATACGGGCGGCCGAGGCCATCTGAGGCTGAGCTCACCCGCATCCAGCGCGGCATGTGGCGGCAGCGGGGACGGCCGGAGCTCGCCGGAAATGAGCTCGGGGCGGCGCCGATGTTCGGATGAACGCAGGATTGGTGCTGTGGTGCGTGAACGAACGCAGCGAGGCGCTAGGGAGTCTCTATGCGCGGCGGAGAGCATGTTGGACGCACGCCCGGGACCAAAAGGTCACCAGAGCGTCACCGGCGACGAGCGCAGGCGGCGGCATGTTCGGTCACAGGCGAGATGGCGGCTATGGCATGCAAACGAAGCAAAGGGGAGGGGTTTAGGGGTAGGAGCTCACGGTGGATGCGAGGAGAGACTCAGCGGGCTCGGGGGGAGGCCGGAGCAGTCGGGGCGGCGATGGAGATCTCCAGCGTCGGAAGGTTGAAGACAACGGCGTGGAGACGCTCGGGGGAGTCCAACGTTGCACAACTCGACGAGGAGGACGAGGGGTACTAGGCGGAGCTCTTGGGCATCTCAGGGCATCGCCGGGATGGCGGTGTCCGCGGTGGTGGCGAGCGGCGGCGACGGAGGCGTTCGGGCGGAAAGAACAGAGGGGGCGAGAGAGTTCGGGGGAGAGAGAGGGAGTCAGAGGGATCGGGACGACACGAGGAAAACCGTCCACGCGTCTAGGGGCTCGTCGGCAAGCAGGAGGTGGCCGTGCGGTGGCCGTGCGCACGTCGGGCACGCGCTGTGCATCCGACTGGTGGGAGGAAGAAGACCTCCCTGCCCCTGGTGGGCTGGGCGGGCCAGATGGGCTGCCAGGTGAGCGCCAGGTAAGTTCCTCTCTCTCCTGTTTCTTCTGTTTCAGTTTTTCTATTTTGTTACATTTTGTTTTGGTTTAGTAAAAATACTAAACCATTTTATAAAATCTTGAAGATAATTATGTGGCTAGAACTAAAGTATACCAAACCACATAAAATGTCCCAGAATTATTGGACATATATTAATTATATATATAATATATATCCAATGCAAATAGTTATTGAATTAATTCAAAGGCCCAAAATAAAATGTTTGATCACTCCAAAAATATTGGTTTGCATTTTACCTCATGCCAATATTTTTACGTAATAACAGAACATTTTCTTGGACTCATTTGATGAGATTTAAATGTTGGTTATTTTTAGAGGTTTTCTGAGGCTTTTGAAAACTCCTCAATTCAAATTTCATTTGAATTTAAACATGATGCTCACATGGAAGCTAGCATAGGTCAGTCCAGAACTAGGGATGTGACACTGACGTTATTGGCATTTCACCACGTCAGAATATTGCACGTACCTGGACACTAGGGGTTCATTATCAAGGGCGTTACCCAGCCCGGTATATGTTGTAAAGACCGAATACCTTAGGGAGTGTTCGGCGTCGCGAGTTTGGCCTTATATGCATCAGCTCCGAATCATGTCTTTGGTCAAATGTTGGGTTTGCCCGGCTCCCGCGTTTTGCTACCTTACGTTCCGCTCTATGGGCTAAGGTGGCACCGGGAGAACTACTGCGATTGTGCCCCTGTTCATCTGGATGATCACCTCAGTAGAGAAAGCCGAAAACTGACTGTCATGATAAAGCGCGAGACTGGTCAACCACTCGATGACTTAGCGGAATCTTCGGGATTCCTCCGCATTAACGAAGGGCCGGTTTTCCCGGTCATGTACATACGCGCCCTATACTCGGATGAGCGCGGAGGTACCAGGGGCTATATAGTAGCCCCACTGTCAAACTCCTATGGTTAAGTGAAAGTGTTAAAGCAATATAGTTCGATTGCCTGGTTCGCCGCGCTACCACCTCCTTAATGGACCAAGACGTCGGATCAAGTGTGAACACACGCTTTCGCGAACACCCCCGCATTATATGCGTGGGGGCTGAAGCCGACGACTGCAAACTTTCAGGTTATAATACATAAACGGCCGCAATGGAGGCACCATAATACTTTCAGGCAAAAGTATAAACATGGCCTTTATAATTCAAATAGCATTGTTATTACAACTGAGATACATGTCACTCAAACATGACACTCTTCGAGCACTGAGCCTCTATTAAACGAGCGCCTTCCAGGACTTCTTCAAAATAGTGCTCGACAGAAACCTGGCCTACGGCCGGATTCTGGGTTGCAATCGTAGTGGCCACCATCTCCGCCCAGTATGTCTTGACATGGGCCAGAGCCATCCGCGCACCCTCTATGCACACCGACCTCTTTACAGCGTCAATATGCGGCACAACACCAAGGAATTGTTGCACAGGATCAAAATAACTACTCGGACTTGGTCCTTCCGGCCAGAGACGATCCACGACAGACCTCATGGAAAGCCCGGACAACCTATGGAGCTCGGCCCACTCGGCCATTTGCTCATTTAACAGCAGCGGACGCGCCGGAGCATTGAACTGCGACCAGAACAACTTTTCCACTTCATGATCTTTTTGATCTTCAAAAGAGTAGGTCGCATCAGCAGCACTTGCTTCTAAATCTAGGTATGCGTCCGCAGAACTGCATAATTGATCCAGAAGGGCATACTTAGGATCTCTGAACTTCGTCCGCAACAAAAAGGGCTTCCCAGCCGTGATATTTCCGGCTTGACGTAGCTCCTCCTTTGCCGCTCTGATTTTAGAGCGGGTTTCCTTAGCTGCTACCATGGCTTTCTCCAGGTCCGTCGTCTTCGTTCAACTTTCCCTTTCGAGAATCTCATAACGGTCGGCGACGTCTTTCAGCTCCACGGCCATCTTGGCTATTTTCTCTTTGCTCTCGCAATGCGCAGCCTGTTTGGCTTTTAACTCTTCGACCGCCTTTAGGGAGGCCGCATCACTCCTCCTGGCTTGTTCCTTGGCTCGGGCAAGTTCCGCTCGAAGGGTCTCCACGGCGGCAGCTCCATCTGCGATCCAAAGATATTATAGATACTAGCATTATGCTCCTCTTAATAAATGTTGACCATCGGAGAATACATACCACATGCCTCGTCAAGCCGCTGTTTACAAGCACGATGTCGACATCTGCCGCATCAAGTTGCCGCTTGATTCGGCAAACTCACCATCCGGCTAGCCATCGACCTTCAGCCACCGCACATGAAGGCGGCATGATTATTACAGGACTATGATCCTCTGCTTGCCGCCGTTTCGACAAAGAACCGAGTCTCGAAGCTACTATCTACATAGGGCACACTTGGCGTGTGCGGTACCGTCAAAAATATACATATTACTTTGTGTACCTCAAAGCCTCTCAGTAGACTCATAAAAGCTTCATGCAACCCGCTTTCGGCGGATGAAACCTTCTCAACCACCGTACCCATTAACGTACGGTGTGCTTCTGAGATAGCCGCTTGCTCCAGAAGATCCCCCGAAGACGAACTCTGTCGAGAAGGGCTACGATCCGAACTACAGGACATATGTCTCGGTTATTATCCTCGGAAATAAAGTAGGATATGTTTACTATAAAGTACTTTTGTCTACTTACGGCTCGGTAGGAGGATGATCCCCTTGCGGTCACATTGCGGTAAGGATACCCTCCGGGGTAGGACCCTCTGGCGAAGATTTCTTCCCTCGTTGGAAACCATTGTTTCCAAGTCTTCAGAGGCGGTCCTCTTCCTTCCCTGTGGAGAGGGAATTTTAGATTCTTCTCCCCGGTTATCCTCCTTCGCGGAGGCACTAATTCCCCCGGTCTGGGTGAGTAATGAGTGAGGCCCGCTTTCGGCTTCTTTATTCCCCCCTTATCTTCCCTTGAGGGCGCTTGATAAGGCGCGAGCTCAAGCATTCTGTCCAGTACTGGATCTGTTGAGACTTCGGGAAGGGGGGCCGAACACCTGATCATCTTCGCCTTTTTTTATCCAGTCCTGGTCAAAGAGCGACTTTTCAGAATGATGTTGTGATAAATAAAGAGACAACATGTTCGGCCGAAGAACTACTTACTTGGGTATCTGGACGATTGCAGCTCAGACCCGCATCCTCGATGGTGTACGAACACTTTATTTGTGATCCGAAGAACAATCTATACATCTCTTCGAGCATCATGCCGAAGAAGTGCTGAATAGCTCACGGTCCTTCCGGGTTGAACTCCCACATACGGAGAGGTCGACGTTTGCAAGGTAGGACTCGACGAACTAGCACGACTTGCATTACCTTGACAAGGCTGACATCTCTCTCGAGGAGATCTCGGATGCGACTGCAATGTCGGCACATCATTTATCGCCCCCGCCTAGCCCCTTGTTGATCCATGACGCCCTGGGCCAGGCGGGGGCCCGAAAGCGGAAGGCGGGCGGCTACCCACTTAGTACCTCGGGGATGTGATGTAAAACCACTCCGTTGCCATAATTTGGACACCTCCGGAAGGAACCCTTTGGCCATGGAACATCGGGCGCCTTTGCTTATTACGGCACCTCCGCATTCTCGTGTCGCCCATTAATCATCTTCGCTTCACATTAAAGGTCTTGAGCCATAAGTCAAGTGTGGGGTGACGTGGAGGAAGGCCTCACACACGACGATGAACGCACGAGATGTGAAGGATGGAATCGGGCCGATCATGGAAATCAAGCCCGTAATAGAACATGAGCCCTCTAACAAAGGGATCTAAACTAAGGCCTAGCCCTCGAAGGAGGTGGGAGACGAATACGACACTCTCGCCGGGTTCGGGAGTGGGAATGACCTACCCTCGGCAGGCAGCTTTGTCACGAGATTTCGCGGTCGACACTGCCTCTCTTAGCTTCTTGATGTCCTCCTCTGTGACAGAGGAGGGCATCCACCGACCTTGAAGGTTGGATCCGGACATGATTGAAGGTCCAAAGCGCCTAGCCTGAGCCTTGGGTGTTGGAACCTAAGGTGGGGGAAGGATTCGATTGAGTGCGAGAAGAAAAGGACAGGCCTCGGCCTCTTTATAAAGAGGGTGAATATCAAGCGTCCTCCGCGTGGCCGTTTGGAACTTGCCTAAAATCAAGGAGTCATACCAACAGGCACGATTGGGTTACCCACACCCGTATTGATGAGAATCCCGTGATAAGGGGAACACGATCTCTACTTCGAGAAGACGTGCCAATAAAAACCGCCTCGCAAAACATGCAGTGGCAGGCTGGGAGAAACGGTTCGAATAATGACCAGGCCGTGGTGTGATGTCACGTTATGAAAAGTTTTCAGCAGATTATATTTGTGGAAATATTATTCTCTCTACGGTGGTATGTGGAATTTGTTTTGCAGAGCCGGACACTATCCTTGTGTTCAAAATCTTCTATGGAATATTCGGAGGAGGAACCCGCCTTGCAATGTCGAAGACAATCTGCGTGCCGGACACATCGTCATTGAAGCCTGGTTCAGGGGCTACTGAGGGAGTCCTGGATTAGGGGGTCCTCGGACAGCCGGACTATATGTTTTAGCCAGACTGTTGGACTATGAAGATACAAGATTGAAGACTCCGTCCCGTGTCCGGATGGGACTCTCCTTGGCGTGGAAGGCAAGCTTGGCAATACGGATATGTAGATCTCCTCCCTTGTAACCGACTCTGTAACCCTAGCCCCTCCGGTGTCTATATAAACCAGAGGGTTTAGTCCAGAGGGACAACAACAATCATACCATAGGCTAGCTTCTAGGGTTTAGCCTCTATGATCTCGTGGTAGATCAACTCTTGTAATACTCATATCATCAAGATCAATCAAGCGTGAAGTAGGGTATTACCTCCATCGAGAGGGCCCGAACCTGGGTAAACATCGTGTCCCCCGCCTCCTGTTACCATCCGCCTTAGACACACAGTTCGGGACCCCCTACCCGAGATCCGCCGATTTTGACACCGACACTCGTGGTGGCCCGAACCTGGGTAAATTTCTTGTGTCCTCTCTGTCTCGCTGCTGCGCACTGGTGTGCTCTTCGTGCAATGTGACGTCCCCCACCAAACCAGCAAGGGGCCGCCCGGTCCCATAGGTGGCCGCGGATACCCCGCGATAATGGAATGTTCAATTTCAGTTTAGGAATATGGTCATGATCTCGTACCTGAGGTGGTGGTGCAAGCCTACCATTGTGATTATTTGCATCTGGACGACCTGGTGTGGTGCTGGTGGTTGCACATTCTCATTTTGGTCAACCTCATCCTCATAATCGCCCATGTAATCCTCCTCCTCCACAGTAGCAGCATGATCCACAGAAACATCAACAGCAGTAGCAGCGATAATAGAAGTTTGACCATGCTCAAGAGGAACACGGCTCGCTCGGCAAAGGGCTGTTTTGCGACGTGGAGGTGGTTGCTGATGTTGTTGTTCCAATGGTGCAGGAGAGGCCGCTGATGGTTGTGGTAGATGCGCGAGTACTTCATCAAACTTGGCGTCCAACTTGGTGTCAGTTATCTTCTCAATGTCATCAAACCTCTCCAGTGCCTTTCCAAAGCTGGCCATCACGTCTTCCACCTGTTGACCTAATATTTGCTGAAATTTATCATGAAGCTCTTTCTTCGTCATGTTCTCCCAGTAAATCTCGTTGGCCTGTGATCCTGCCATGGTTAGCAGCAATAGAAACACACAATAATATGATCCTACAGACTACTAGAAAGTGGCGGTGGTGGGTGTTACAAATCCGTCAAGCAAATCTCAAATTCTTACCAGTTCTT
The DNA here is from genome assembly GCA_021605145.1 of Aegilops bicornis. Lineage (NCBI taxonomy): Eukaryota > Viridiplantae > Streptophyta > Magnoliopsida > Poales > Poaceae > Aegilops > Aegilops bicornis. Next base: position 262,043,100 of record CM038672.1, on the reverse strand, counting down.
ACCCAACAGCAGGTGGTGATCGGCAATCGTTGTAGTCGAAACTCTCAAAGCATGGATAGAGAGATTATCAGGGAGAGTCAAACGCACGACGTAGAAGTATGTGGAGCTGGGATGGCTTATAATATGGTAGCAAAACGATCAACAATAATCAACTCAGAGATGCAAAGTTGAATAAACTCTCCATGATGGTAATGTGCTGGTCCTAGGCTAGAGCGTACTAGAGACGCGAGCCTAGAGCACTAACAAAATCACGGCGCAACACTTAAACAAGGGAAAAGCACACTCTGGAAAAAAATTGCGCGCTTTTTTTTGCGCTCCTTTTTTTGCGAAAAATCACTATAATGGCGAGTGTCTCAAAACTCTTCCCAAGTCAAAATAACAGGATAGGCACGAATTTTTTTGACTATTTTATCGCAAATTAGGGTAGCAACGACGAAAAAGTGCGACAAAAAATCACTGCGATGGCAAGTGTCTCAAAACGCTCCTTGGGACCTAAAAACAGGATAGGGAAAAAATATTTTCGGTCGCCGAAATTTTGGCCTAAAAACTGCCCGGGGGTCTCCGGACTCTTTTTTTTCGAAACCTACTCAGGCAAGGAAACACGAAACGGAAAATAGATGGATCTCGAAAATAAACCTAATATGAAAAGAACTCGGATTGGTGATGGACAGGCGGTGGTATATGTGTACTCGGATTGGTGGCGTGGTATATATTGACTCGGATTTGTGGCAGATATATGGTGGTATATGATGGCGGCGATGTATCTGGTGTGGTGGTGGTATATGGCAACGGATGATGAATCTGGTGTGTTGGTGGTATATGGCAGCGGATGATGAATCTGGTGTGTTGGTGGTATATGGCAGCGGATGATGAATCTGGTGTGTTGGTGGTATATGGCAGCGGATGATGAATCTGGTGTGTTGGTGGTATATGGCAGCGGATGATGATGGTGCAACGGCGGCGTGAATACCCATGAACAGAACTCGAAACTCTAAAAGACTAGACGCTAAGACCAACAACTAGACACGATGATGCAACCACAAATTCAACAAAGCAAATACAGAAAAGATTATGCAATGGCTCAGACTGGTTTGGATATGATGACTAACCCTAAAGTTTTTATTGGCTTTTTCGTGGACTGTAGGTATGAAGAACATACTCGATCTAAACTACGAAAAATTGTAAAACCTCACCGAGCAACCTGGAAATAAGATACCACTTGATAGAGGCAAAGGTGTCCCGAAGTTTCGATGAGATGGTGACTATCGTTTTCTGTGGGAGTCGACCTTGACGATCCGACTACGAACGTGTGAGACGTCGCGCCTTAGCAATCGCCAAACCAACTTCCGAGGGGTTATTGACCATGCTGAAGCATGATCAACCTGACCAGGAGAGTCTGTTTCCTTTGCAATCTGGATATTGTGAATATAAGAGGAAAGCTTTATTAATGAAGGTGGGGTTCTCTGACGCCTTTGTCTGGTCGTTGAACACAAATGAAGTACACAAAGTTGCAACTATGGCGAACTTTTAATCTAAACAAAACCCAACGTCTAAACGACGCCCTAAGGGCTGTATATATGGAGGAAGAGGGCGGAATTTCATGACCCTTGGAAGAGGCTTCCGAAACCAACCCTATCTCTTGTTTCCCCACACATACGGACTCTAAAAACAGCCTATACTTATGTATTTTGAAATTACATGGGCCTGGCCCAAAAATAAGGTGACGCGGCACCTACACTAGCCCCTGGACGAAATTTATGAAGTGGCATCTTGTATATTTCACCCAAGGCTTCATGCACTCATTATGGTGGCTTCAAAGTCCTGAAATCATCACTTGTAACTCCGTTCTTGTTCCCATTGCGCATGCCATCATCTCCATGCTTAATCTTGCTCAAGTGTTCACCCTCTTTTCCCAGCTAGGCCCTTCATTTGTAAGCAAGACAAACGTATCCAATTTAGGCAGCATCATATTCTCATGAACATTAGAATCATTACCAACAAACGAATTGATGTGAACCCTCTCCTCTTCAAGATTTACATGAATATCCATTGGACTTGGTTGCTACCTCACCATGGATGTTGTGTATCATTAGGTACGAGGGTGACTGCCACCAAGTAGCTAGGAAGCTTCCCGAAGGCCAAGGAGAAGGACCCCAAGTCCGCACGGAGGAAGAAGGAACCCAACAGGAGCTGGACAAGAAGTCTCGGGTGACCCCGTGCGCACGAGCCCTACAGGATGGCCGGCCGAGGCTGCAGTTTTGGGCCTCCACTTTGTCCCCTTCCTCCACCTACCTATATATATATCCCTCTCCCACCTCCATTTGGACTTAGCAAAGTAGTTGAAAGACATTAGAGAGCTTTCCTCCTTGTATCCACTCCTCTAGGAGGTCAAAACCTCCTAAGAGAAAATCCCCTTGTGGATTCAGGACCTCCTCTTGGAAAAGACAATCATCAAGATCTCTTTCCGCATAGGATTGGGATGAACTAGTTACCTCTTGTATCTTCTTGTGTTGGATTTGCACCCTTGTATCCTATTTGTGTATGTGGATTTAGCACATGTGTGATTGGATGTAGTTGATTTGCGTGTTTCCCCTCTCTTGTGTTCTTCGTGTTCTTCATGGGATTTTCCCTCCTATTCATGAAAGATCCATCTTAGGGTTCCACCCTACAACATCTTGGTATCATGAGCCATGGTTTCTCACGAAATTGGTCCCCCTCCTTGTTTTTTAGCCTAATTTTGTTGTGTTCATCCTGAATTTCAAAAATCCCCACCAAAATAGCCCCTAATGTTTTTGTGATTTGTTGGCTTGGTGATGTTTTGTTGGATTTGATCCATGGATTTGCTTGGTTTCAAGTAGATCTAGCTTTCCCCCATCTTTTCCCCACCATCCATCCCCAAAATCTCTCCAATTTTGCCCTAGAAATCTTCAATTTCCGCCCCGAAATCGCGAAATTTCCGCCGACCCCGTGCCCACGGGCCACCGACAAGTCTTTGTACTCCCCGTGCCCACGGGCCTGTACCATGCGCACGGGACCCCGTGCCCACGAGCCTCTACCCCCGTGCGCACGACCCCCCTCCCCCCCTAGGCAAATCGACAGCACTTCACCGTTTTGGCCATAACTTTCACATCCGGAGTCCGATTTTTGCGTTCTTTAGCTCATTGTGTAGCTATTGACATCCCCCATCCATATAGATAGGCTCCAACATCATTTGACTCCATAAATTTTTTGACATTTTGGCATCTTTGCCTAGGCCCTCCCCCATATCATCCGCAAAACCACCATAGCTTTCCGCAACCTAACTCATTGTGCTCCATTTAGCATTTCTGGTTGCTTGAGTAGTGACTTGAGTCTCCTAAGGTGTTTTGGCTACTTAGAGATGGCTCCTTCTTCATCAACCACCACCACCACTTCCGCATTGCCAACTCCGGAACCACCAACGCATTCCGCTACCACCATTTGACATTTGCCTTTGGAGATTTTGAGTTTGCGGTTTTTCCGTTTCCTAGTGTGTTTCGGCTAACTAGGACCGGTTCGACATCGACAACACCACCACTCAACTTCAAAAATGATACGACTTCGACCATCTTCACAATTTTGACGCCCTAACCGTAAGCAAGAACAGAAACCTCTATATCATCTTGGTATCGTGATATCCCATCATTGTACATTTTTCTTGCCATTACTTTGTTAACCCCTTTGCCAATTTTAAGCGCCGGTTGCCTATCGAGACCAGCCATTGAGTATTGCCAGCAATGTTACTTGTGCACTTTAGTGATCATCGATCTACACCTTCCATTGCATACATACCATATCATATTGGTATCATCTTGGTATCATATCATCTCTTGTGTCACAAGATTGTTCCCACATATACACAATTGCTATCTTGGTTCGAGCATTTTGCATAAGTGGCCATATCAAGAAAAAAAGAATAAGCTTTTAAGCAAAAGATTATAAAAACAAAGAGCTTGTAAGCAATAGCCATAGCATCACCACATTGCATACCATATACCATATTGATCATCTTGGATCATCGTGTGCGAAACACCGGAACATCGTACATATATGGCATACTTGGGGTGGAAAGTTGATACATATAGGTTGTGCACAAGTGTCGTATCCGCCTATTGAGCTGTCACGCCCAATATGCGATACTATCCTAAAGAGACTCGAAGGTCCCACCAGGATAGAACCGCATATTGACACGCTTTTGCAAGGTGGATATCATTACATCAATATTACACAATAGAATGGGATACATACAAAAGACCTACAAGGCCACAAGATTACATCAACATCATACAAGAGATCAACATCCGACTACGGATGAAACAAAAACAGAAAATCAAACAATATCCACCCTGCTAACCCAGGCTGCCGACCCGAAACCTAACCCAACATCGACGAAGAAGAACAAGAACTCCAACACAAGTAAACATCGCTCTCGCGTCATGATCATCGCAGCACTGCATCTGCAACTGTTAGTAGTAATGTCAGGAGCCACGAGGACTCAGCAATCCCATTACCATGGGTATCAAGACTAGCAAAGCTAAATGGGTAAGGAAGGGGTAAAGTGGTGAGGTTGCAGAAGCGGCTAAGCATGTATGGTGGCTAACTTATGAATACAAGAGTAAGATGAGAAACTACGCAAATGGTCGCCAACTAGTAATGATCAAGAAGTGATCCTGAGCTACTTACGTTCAAACATAACCCAAACCATGTTCACTTCCCGGACTCCGCCGAAAAGAGACCATCACGATTCATAACGCGTTGGTGTATTTTAAAAGGGGTTTACTTCAAGTATTCTACAACCGGATATTAACAAATTCCCATCTACCACATAACCGCGGGCACGGCTTTCAAAAGTTTAAACCCTGCAGGGGTGTCCCAACTTAGCCCATGACAAGCTCACGATCCGCGGAGACAATCCTCCATGGCAGGACATCCGATCAGACTCGGGGTCCCGGTGCACAAGACATTTCGACAATGGTAAAACAAAACCAGCAAGACCGCCCGAATGTGCCGACAAATCCCGATAGGAGCTGCACATATCTCGTTCACAGGGCACACCGGATGAGCCAGACATCGGGTTGGCATAGACCCTGGTTGCCCAGGGGGTGCCGGACATCGCTCGGTTTGGACCAGCACTCAGAGGAGCACTGGCCCGGGGGGTTAAAATAAATATGACCCTCGGGAGTGCGACTCCCTAGGGAAAAATATAGGTAGTGGGTAGGCAAATGTAAAACCAATGTTGGGCCTTGATGGATGAGTTTTATTCAAAGCAAACTGTCAAGAGGGTCCCACACCCCTCACCGTGTTAGGGACGCAAAATCAAGGAACATAACACCGGTATGACAGAAACTAGGGCGGCAAGAGTGGATCAAAACACCAAGCATAAGGCCGAGCCTTCCACCCTTTACCAAGTATATAGATGCATTAATTAAATAAGAGATATTGTGATATCCCAAGGATATCCATGATAAAACCACGTCCCGACATGGAACATCCTGCAATCAAGACTCGCAACTAGCAACGCTATAAGAGGGGCTGAGCAAAAGCAGTAACATAGCCAAATAACGGTTTGCTAGGAAGGGTAAAAGGGTTAGATGCTATCATGGGAATTTGGGAGGCTTGAATAACAAGTGGTGGGTAGCGCGACATAGCGATAGCATCGAGACAACAAGCATAGCAATGATAGTATTGAGATCCAAGGTGACAGTCATCTTGCCTGAAATCCTGCTAGGAAGAACACCGAATCCATGAAGTAGATGCACCAACGTAGTCGAACGCTAACGAGATGAAGCACAACTGAAAAGAAGCAAACAACATAGTAAACAAACAAGCATAACATGACATGATGCACAACCAAGTATGATGCATGTCAAGATTAAATGTTGTTAACATGGCAAGAGGTGAAGCATATGCAAACTACCTATTTAGGCAAGTTTAAAGGAGGCCGGAAACACAAACAACAATTCCGGAAAATCCCCACATGCATATTTCAAATTTGGTACTGTTCGGCCTAACCCATATTTTAGAGTTGTTAAACAACAAAATTAAGTGCATCATGTCAATCTATGCATTTTTTAGACAAGTTACATATGTAATTTATTAAATTCGGAGCTACGGTTATTTAGTTATGAAATAAACCATTTTAACATGTAATTTATGTAAATTAATGCAAACAACAATTTAAACATTTTACACATGGATGAAACTTGTATATTATGAATGTAGATGAAATTCTAAGCATTTTACATATATTACATGCTTTATTATGATGCATGGATATTTAGATATGAGCAATGCAAAACAATGGCAGTTCTGAAAATATGCAGGCACTGGATATATGACAAAATCACAGACTGGAAAAAATATCGCCGGGCCGAAACTGAAACAGTGGCAGTGGCCCAGGAGGAGATCTGGCCCAAGCGGCTGAGTGGGTGTGTGGGCAAAAGAAAAAAAAAGAGACATGGCAAAATTGAAGCGCCTGGGACTGTATGCACGACCGAAGAACAACTGGGCTGGCTAAGTGTTTGTGATACAAAGAGCTCCCAGGCTCTCTTGGGCAATCCAGCAATAGGTCGAGCTTGGCCATGGCTGCACGATGACAACCGACGGCGAGGGCCAGCAAAAGCGACGACCGTTGGGGTTATGAACCTGTGGCGGGCATGCGGAAAACTGTGTGGGTACGGTTGCGCGAGCAGCAGAGCAAGGGCTCGAGACAAGCTCAGGTAGGAGCTCATCTCGGCCACGGCAGCGAGGCACGGCGAGGCAGTGGCAGTGCGCAAAAGCACGGGCAAGTGTCACGCAGGAGGCACGGCAAGGCGGACGCTTGCGGGGAGTGCGTTTGAGGAAGCATGCAAAGGTGAGGCGTGGAGAGGCTCGGTCTTGGAAACGCCATGAACACACAACAACTTGCCGGTGGCAAGCAAGGCAGCGGTTGCCGGTGCAGCAGAACACCGGCGGGGTGCGGGTTTGGAAGGTGGATGCGCAGGCGGCAAGGCGGGCGCGGCAAAGGTTCGGGTGTGCGGGATCCCAAGGACGAGCTCGTGCTCGCTTCGGACACGGCGGCTGCAGAGGCATGCAAGGGACGACGAGGCTTCGGTCGAGCGTGAGAGTTGCTAGCTACAGGTGCGTGCGGGGTGCGGAGCAACATGCAAGGGTGTGGGCGAGCGGCAGAGCGGTGGAAGCAGAGGGTTTGGCGCGTCCATGGCGAAGCACGGTGGCCGGGGATTTCGTGTGAATAGATCGACACCTAGAGGATGCGAACGAGGCGGATAAAGGGGCTGGGAGATGCGGCTGCTCACCTAGGCCCCGTAGGACAAGACGAGAAGGTCGGAAGCACGACCACTGATCATGGCGGCGTTCGGCTCCGTGAAGAAGATGAAGCAGAGGAGGTAGACGACGTGGTAGACAGCGTGAAAGCGAGATGGCGTCTGATCCATGACGTAGAGGAAGTAGTCGACATCAGGTACTTTTGGTGACCTTGGCTGCAACTGGACTTGACGGAGACCACTCCGGCGACGGGCACATGCTCGTGTGCTCTTTTGGTCTCTCACGAGGAAGGAGGAGGAAGGCAGGGGAGATCCCCTTGGGTGGCGGCGGAGATGGGGAAAAGGAGGAAGGAGAAACCCTAGGGGGATCCGCGAGAGGGTTTTATAGGAGGCCAGGAGGTGTGGATGGTGCTGGCCTTGCCACGGCGGCCGTGTGTGCTCGGGTGAGCTAGAGTTACTGTGAGAGGGAAGGGATGCGTGAGGTGGAAGAAAGGGAGGGAGAAAAGAGAATGACAGATGGAGTGCAGGGAAGGGGTAAACAGTGATCAAGCGTCGAATTTTACGGGGGATGGAATTGGGCTACAGGTTCATTGGCTCTTGGTCAGCTGGTCATTGGTGCGCTATCTGCTCTCTTTCTTTTAATTTTCTTCAGACAGAAAAATAAAGACCGAAAAGCGCAGGAATATAAGAGAGGGTTGAGAGAGATATGAGAATATCCCTGGAGTTCAGAATTTGTGCATAATTTGAATAAATTGCTTTGGGCATTTTTAGAGGTAGAAAAATAATCCAAGTTTGAATGAAGTTCAAACTTGAGCCATTTTTTAACCCAACCCTAACAAGTTAAATTGAGCTGAAATTTTTCAGAGAGGCTATAGGCAAGGTGTGTAAGATTATCACGAAAAAGAAGAACATTTTTCTGGATAGGAAAAATGTCGCATAAAAATAAATGGAATAAAGAAGAAATGAGAAGTTTGGATGGGATAAAAACTTGGGTGAAATTGATGAATGGCTGCTGGTATGTGCATGGCGAATAAAAGAGGTGGAGAAGAAGAAGAGGGGTTCACACAAGAACACACAACAAAACTTAAATATGCAAACAAAGGCATGATGATCATGATGCAAAGCAATAAAATGACAAGAGGCACATCAAAATCATGAAGCATATAACAAAGAAAGATGATCATGGCAACAACAAGGATGGCATACTATAATCAATAATGAACATGATGCAAGAAGCAAAATATGACAAAGGCACTCATCATGAACATGGCATCAACATATAGGAATGAAATATGCAAAACAATTATGATAATGCAACAAACATAATAAACACACATCAACAACTAAAATAAATGGAAGGGCAACTGAAGCGTCGGCCTCGGGGCATTACAACACAAGTGTTAGCGTCTCTCTTGAGTTGTGCAACACGAGTGTTTTCCCTGGATTCCACATTTTGTGCTCATTCCTTGGTTGCACGAACCCATTTATCTATCTGCGTGTGTGTGTGTTCCCGTGTGCCACATATTGCTATTTGTCTACTTGTTTCACTTGCGAATTTGTAAATCTTTTCCAACATTATTGACTCTTGCTAACATTTTGCATCAAATATTTGTGCCACTATCCTCACCAAGCTCCACCATAAGCATTATTTGTGTAGGTGTGAGAATTGACAAGATCCGGTACCAATTGTGCTACTTCCATAATACATTATTGAGTGATCATTGATCCATCTTCAACATTGGAGAGGTACATTTTGTCTAGTTCTTCCCATTCTTCCTGTAAGTGCATCTAGTGCCCCTTAGTGATTTTGGTGTATTGAAGACTTAGGTTAAGGGACTAATGAGTTTGTGAGTGTACACAGGTCTATAAGTCTATGAGGAGTTTGATATTTATGATGAAAGTCGACCCCTAAAAATGTATGTCTTCAGCTGAAGACTTTGGTTTTCTTGAAGACTTTGAAAGTGAAGAAATTGGTGTGACCATGAAGACTTGGTATTAATGCGAGGAATATGAAGCGTGAAGACTTTTTTTTTCATAGTTTCATTTTCTCCTTCTTGAGTCATAGGAAACACCGTACTGTTAAAGGGGGTCGAGGTAAAACTAAGGAAAAGTTTCCAAGTGATGCTCATCTCAAAATCCTACACCTACCATTCCTTTCGAGTGAATCCATTGGAAATCTCATACAGTTCAGTCAATTTCTTCAGTGATAGAGACGAAGATATTCTGGCCTCTGAGGAATTTCTTCTGACTGAGGAGTTAGGAATTCGTCAGTGCGGATTGCCTACAAGTGAGGAACATGATAGCCCTGAGGAATTTGATACTCAAATATCCGAACGTTGATGTGCGATGCGCTAGCTGTCCCAAAATATCTACCCACCTAACGGTCATATCATTGAAGGGCATTTATGTCTTATCATGTCGGGCTGCTCCCTAGGCTATTAATAGCCGCCCCCTACAACCACTAGCTGGTTGGCTGCTCCAACAGAAACTGACACTTGTCATTGAGAGGATCCCATCCTCCGAGGACTTTGAGCAAAAATCATCAAGTGAGGAAAACCCAAACCCAAACACCTACAAACCCAAAGTGATTGAGCATCACTGAAGAGATTGTTCCTGTGTGGAACCGACGCTTGTTACCTTTGAGGACTGTGCATCCTCCAGGTGGTTAGGCGTCATGGTCTAGAGCATCAAAGAGGAATTGTGGATCACCGAGTCACCGCGTCTGTGGACGTTTGGAAGTCACCTGAAGACATACCACGAGTGATTGGGCGAGGTCTGTGTGATCTTAGCTCAAGGAGAATACGGTGAGGACTGTGTGTCCTCAGGTTTAAATACCTAGCTGCTCCAACCGCACGCATTTAATCGTCACAAAGAATTGGAACTGGTTTACCAAATCATCGTCTTCACCAAGCTACTAGTTCTATTTTCTCAACCCTTTCATTTCCTCATTTATGTGTTGAAGTACATGATCGTTACTGTTTGATGACTTTGACTGGAGACTTTCTGAATTTCCTCAATCCTATTTCTCTAGTCAGTTTGTCTTCAGCCTGCTTATCCTGTGTTCACACTACTTGTACTCTGTGCTTGTTTCATTTTATCATGATGACTGTGCTACTGCTCTGTTACTCTTGCATCTGAGTACTTATTCCGCTGCTAAGTAGTTCGTTGCTCATGAATTTTCTCACCTTGAAATTCCTCAGTGGTGAATTTGTAAAAATCACCTATTCACCCCCTTCTAGTCGATATAACACCTTTCAATTGGTATCAGAGCAAGGTACTCCCTTGTTCTGTGTGATTTTGGTTTAACCGCCTGGATTTTTAGTTATGTCGACTGCAGGCATGATCAAGGTCTCGGCTGGGTGTCCTACCTTCGATGGGACGGACAACCCCTACTAGAAGAATAAGATGTGAATGCATCTTTTGGCAATTGACAACGATCTCTGGTACGCTGTGGAAAATGGTGTTCCCTCCGTCACTCCTACAATCAACGCTGCTGACGTGAAGAGATTCAAGAAACTCGACTCTCAAGCGAAGAACATCATATGTGGCCATCTGAGCAAAGGGCAGTATGGCAGAGTGAGTACTTTGGAGACAGCTAAGCTTATCTGGGATAGGTTGTCAAAGGTCAATGAAGGAGTCTCAACTCAACGTGACTCTCGAATTGACGTTCTTTGCAATCTCTTCAACCACTTCAAAAGACTCGACAATGTAAATATTCAGCAAAGCGATTGCCTCACTGACATCTCAAATGTACTTCAAGCACTTGGTGCCACAGACATCACCGACCATGATTTGCTGAGATTGCTTGATTCCTCATTTGACACTCTTGCACTGATGATTCAAGAGCATGGTGACTACAAGTCTCTTGATCCTGCTGATATCCTCGAGAGGCTAAATACTCATTAGTTCCAACTTGCTGGGAAGAGAGATCTCTACAAACCCAACTATGGTCGATCTCGCGCACTGAAGGCCAAGGCAGTCTCTGAACCTGAAGGTGAGGATTCTGGTAGCAGCCTTGGTGATCCTAAAGAAATGAGTCGAGAGCTAGCAATGCTCGTGAGGAAATTCTAGAAGTTCTCAAGGCGTGGTCGCTTTGGTAAATCCTTAAGAGGTGATGACTTGAAATCAGATTCCTCATCCCGTGACTACAAGAAGAGAACTTGCCACAAATGCAAGAAACCTGGTCACTACATTACTGATTGTCCTCAGTGGGAGAAGCAATCAAAGAATAAGAAATACAAGGATTACAGTTCTGATTACGTGAAGAAGAAGAAATCTTCAAAGTCCTCATCGTCATAATCTTTGAAGTCTTCATCTCACAAGAAAAGCAGCTCCAAAAAGGCTCGGGCATTCATTGGCAAGGAAATGGACTCTGAAGCTGAATCTGAGGAAAATGAGGAAGAGGAGGCATCTGAGGAGTTAGACTCTGGTGTGGCGAGCCTAGCCCTCGCCACTACGTTCACGCCAAGTCCATCTTCAACTCGAGGAAAATGACTTCCCGACACCGCTGACGACAACGATGATGACTACGCTCCCACCTATTGCTTAATGGCAAAAGGTGCCAAGGTACTCAAATATCCCTCCTCTGAATCAGGTGAGGATGAATCTGATGAAAACCTCAAGCCTAGCTATTCTAAACTTTCTAAGATTGCTTTCAAACAACAAAAGGCTTTTGAAAAGGTTCAAAATATGCTAGACAAAAGTGATGACCTGTTGGGTGAAGAAATGGATCAAACTCAAACTTATAATCTTCAGAGACTTCAGTCTAGGTTTGATAACCTTCAAAATCATCGTAACACTCTCTTAGCCGATCATGAGTATCTTTCTTATGAATTTCTTCAAATAAAGCAAGATCTTTAGAAGCTAAGGGTGAGTTATGAAGATCTTCAGAAGGAACGTGATTCATTGCTTGCTCAACAGATCAGTGCCTCTCAGGATGAATTCATTCCACCATGTTTGAAATGCATTGAACGTGAGTCTGCTAATTCTTCACCTGAAAGTTCAAATGCTTCTATTGCTGCAAATTCTTCAATTGTCTCTATTATCACAAATTCCTCATCTGAGGATGCTACAAGTATTACTGTCAATGCAGGGCTGAAGGAATTGTATGTGACAGGCATGTACAAAATCCTCAAAGGGCATCAGGATCTTTGTGATGTTCTTAAAAAGCAGATCCTCAATAGGAACCCTAGGAAAGAGGGTATTGCCTTTGAGAGGAAACTCAATGTTGATGGGACCTATTGGAAACCTGAGCAGTATCCCAAAACCTCATTGGTTGCTGCAAAGGGACCTCCCGTAGATCCATCCACTTTATCTAGCTTACATGCGAATCTTCATATTCTTCTGATGAATCATTTGACTCCAACTACAAACTGTTCAAAAATCAGAATGGTGAAGTATTTGCTAGATATGTTGGCACTCACTGCAGGAATGGTCCCCCTATGAAGAAAATCTGGGTTCCCAAAAGGTGCCTTGAAAGTCTTGAGGTGAATGTCATCATGACACTACCTGTGAAGAATAGGAACCCCAGATCGAATTCTTCATATGGACCAAAGTCTTCATATAGATCTAAGTCCTCATATGGACCAAATTCCGCACGTGGATCAAATTCTTTATATGGATCAAAATCTTCATATGAACATCATCGTGCTAACACTTCTATTTTGCAGGGAATGCCTAAGGGATATGAATATGTGCATTACTCTTCAAATCATTATGTTCATAAGTCCTCGAAGAATTTCTCTGCTTATTCATATGCTTACTCTAACCCCTCTCCTATCACTACTGCAAGATGCTGCTAACGCAACACTACGATCAGAGACCCTTCGACGAAACTGTGTGCGATGCCATAATCGCAAACTGTGGTGTAAAAAACCCCTCAAAAAAGGTGCCAAACGTTTGTGATGGAGGATGCATCAAACATGGTTCATATTTTAGTTGTGTGTGCGATGCAAGGCATACGGTTCAGCTCAATTAACCATTTGCGATGAGGAGGAACAAAAGAAATGGGCAGCCAGATGAAGGTGTGTGCGATGTACAACATACGATTCACTTGGATGAACTATTTGTGATTAGGCAACACAAAAGAAACGGTCAGCCAGATCAAAGGTGTGTGCGATATACGGCATGCGGTTCACTCGGATGAACTGTTTGCCTTGAGACATCAGTACAGAAACGGTTCAAATGAACAAGATGTGTGTGATACGAGGCAAAGAGGTATGTAATCGGAAACGTGTGCGAAGACCGATAACAACACAGACGATTACTGCTAACAAGCCGTGTGTGTTGTGAGCAAACCATTGTTGGTATACAATTGTGAGTGATTGATGAAAACATCACCGACGGGTTCCATCGTTTAGTCTGTGTGCGATGTGATTTTCTTTGTCCGCACAACATCTACGCCTGTCTCTGAGCATCAACATATATACTTAAAAAGACAGCATTGCATAACCAAATTAAGCATACAATTGCACAAGTGACTACACACATAACATTTCCACACACCAAAGAAAGCAATTACATGCATACTAAAGTAGGAGAAACGAGGATCAAATCATCTACTTATTGTTGCAACGACGCTTGCCATTGCTCTGCTTCCGGCTGTATCCCTGGCCGTTTTGGGGAAGGAGGGACTTCCTCATGTCAATGATCCGCCTATACATGCCGTAGCTCATGTACGCCTCCTTGGCCGCGTACACGACGTGAGCTTTGTAGAGTTTCTCCATCCAGGACGAGTGCCAGGCACGCTTGTCCTTGTTGCACGAATCCTTCATGTCTCTATAGTAGGGGTCGATGATGGCCTCGGCGAGGTGAACCAGTGACTCCTTCTCATGCTCCTTGTTGTCCCTGATCTTGTATTGACCCATGATGTCGACAAGATTCTGGCAGGTGATGCCCTAATTCTCGAGTGCCTTTACATCGTTGGTGATGTCCACTGTAGCGAACATGTAGTGGGGGCTATTGACAAACCTGGTGAAACGCTCGCAAGGCCTTGTAGCCAGGCAATAGTGGTAGACGAGGACGTGGTGGCGTACGCACATCTTGGCGATGGCGACCTTGGGACGAGACCCGGCACGAGCGCGGGAGTACTCGAGGTCGAACCCGACCACCTGGTACTTCTCCTCGGCAAGCAACATCTTCATGATGTGGATGGAGTGCTCCACCCACACCGGGTCGTTGGTGTACACCACCGAGAGGTCAATGAACCTTCTGTGGGTGTCCACCACGGCACGCATGATGAACTGCTGCTCGTTGTTGGCAGCCGCTTGGAGCGCCATTGGAGCCGCGCAGGATACCCTCTAAGAATTTCTCGTGGTGGGTGTGCTTCTTGCAATGGTGGGGCGCGATCGAAAGGTTGAAGAGACACAAGGGTAGGTTAAAAGGCCACTATAATAAATGGGGGTCGGCCGGCCTGTAATCGTCATGTCTTATCATGGCGTTCATAGCAGAGGATTCCAATGCATGCTTGACAACACCGCACCGCACGCGTGGGCTCGAAGAGGCACCAAATGTATCGTCGGTGAGCCTGTTCCCGCGCTACCACGCTGTTTACCGCGCAAGCTTCCCGCCCGGCTAGTTTGGCCACGCGTCGGCTAGAAGAGGGACAAATCATGGGTGTTTATTGGCAAACAGCTTTGTAAAAACAAAGTGTGTGGAATGACTTCGGTCATAAGTTTACCCTTGGGTGATGAGGTCAAAGTTACACAGAAGGGTGATGATGGACACTCGAGTGCGATAATTAATTCTGCGCTCTACAAAGGTAATAACGGTGGAAGAAACCTACTGTGTGTAATAATGTCAAAGATCGCAGTCGAGTTAGCTATACAGATCGTGTGCTGTGAGATCGACAAGCTAAACTGATTCGAGAATGGTTGATAAAATCTAAGACCATTGCATATTAAGGTCAAAATAATGCTAGCAATATACGAGTCTCATACGATGTCATTTCAACGATTGTACCACAAAAGCTCGAAATGTTACAAGGTTCAAATTCCAGAGTTATATGGCTCAAATTCGAAGATTACAAGGTTCAAACTGATATTAGAAATGAAATTCAGCTCATCAGCTGCAAACGTTCACGCTGATCCGTTGAACATGGATATCAGAGAGGTTCAAACTAATATCACCGCTTCTAACTCTGGCTTCGAAACCTCACATTTTTTGCAAAGGGGTCAGCCACTGAGAGGTCATGTATGGGGTTGACATGATGACTTCCGATTACTCTGTCATCTGAAGTTCCAAGATGAAATTCAGCATTTTTGGATCCTACTCCATTCTGCCGTAGGCGCCGGTGCTGATCAACAAACCATTCATTTTTGTGAAATAAATGTAGGGCAAACCTCATTTCCTTCAGCACCTTGCTCTGAGAACAAAGAACCTGGCGAATATAATCTCCGGTAAGGTCCCTCGGTAGGAGTTCAAAGTAATTTCTGAAAGATGCAGATCTAGGCATTCGATGTGATTTTTATATTGTATCACATTATCCACCACTGGGCCTAATCTTATCTGCAAAAGAAGAAAACGTGTTAGTGCCTACATGCAGTTTTGAACATTACTACAGGCCTAGCTATTTGGTTTGCAGGATTTGTAAAATGCACTAACATGCCATCTTCGATCTGACATGAGTAACATGGGCATATGATTACATTCTAGAAAAATGTATCCTTCTTCACAAGAGGTTGTAGTGGATGAAAAGTTCCCTACGAAAACTAGTACAGATGAATCCAAAGGAGAAATGCTTATTGATTGGATCAAGCAACCAATATGGGGGGACATGTATGTATTGAAATCCTCCAAAAGAACCTTTAGAAATCGTAGTACATTATCATTGTAAACTTGGAAAAAGGTGTCACAAATTGAACTCCCTTATGGTTAACATTTAACAGGAAAGGAACATCACCTTGATATATAGCTTCTCCAGGCACGGAAAGCATCTCAGGAAACTGACAACTCGCTCCGGGTCGGGCCCAATAGATTCTAGTGCCAAGACCTTCACTGTGCTTAGTTTAGGGGTCAAGCTTGTCGGAATCATTTTCTGAATGACAGACGAACAAACATCTTCAAAATTAGAAATAATGTTAATTTGTAGAAGGAGAGGTAGAAGATGGCTATTGTACCTGAATGGGTGTGGATCCAATAACAAGTTCAGAGTATTTTTCAAACGAGTAGCCCACCACTGTCAATTTCGGAGCAGAAATGACATTGATTCTTGTTGGACCTTATTGATCAACTACAAGTAATCTCTCAAGTGGAGGTGCGTCTGGATGACCATACCGTGGCACACATATTGTGATGTCTTCCTGCCGCACCAGTAACACACATAAATAGTCCAGAGAGTCATGGAGGTGATGTGGAAGGTACTCAACCCATTGATCGCCTGAAGACGAAGGTACTCGAGTGCAGTACAACCATGGAGCAGTCGCTCCATGTCACCCTTTGAGAGGCAGATGGCGATGAGCTCGAGGTGCTTCAGTCGTGGTAGAATAAGAGTGGGCGCGTCATTAAGGGGCGGGAAATGGCAGTTCCTGAGCTTGGCGACGCGTAGTGTGGGCGCGAGGCAGAGTGCGGACGTTGGCAGCGACCGCATATGCCCATCATGAAAAGTGAGCTCCTCGAGCTGATCTAGGGCGGGGGATCAGAACCAGTCGTCAAGCTTGGCTCGGTCCTTGCCATTGGAACGGAACTTGCCCATTCTAAGGCCTTTGGTTGGGCCAAGGTGATCACGAGGATCTTGGAGAATGCATCCAAGCTTTTGTGATAGCCATGGCAGAGCTCGTGGGTGTCGATGAGGTCGAGAGGGCTGGAGTTCCATAGGGGGCACCACCGCCGGGAAAGGAGGGTTGTCCGTGCCCCATATTTGATTGGGAGGAGGGGGAGATGATGACTCTCAACATATCATCGGGGAGGCTGCTGATTAAGTCTAGGCTCATCGAGTCGCTATGGTTCTAGCTCGCCCCGCCTCTGCTTGTTGGCAGCCCCGTTCCTCCACCTCCAAAGTCTCCTTGTCAGCGGCACTTTCTGATAGAAATGGGAGTACAGGGAATATTTAGTTAAAACAGGGCAATAGAAAAGTGTATTGGTAACTAGAAGTTATTAGGTAGGAATATAGTAAGAAAAGGGAATAACAATTGGTTGCTTAAATACTACACAATTCATTTGACATTCTTTGGCTAAGTCAACATATGCGAGATAGTTGAAAAGAAAACTTACATCAAACAAAGTCCGGACGGATGATTTTGTCGGGAAGTTAGCATATATCTCATGACCAGGCCCTTTTATGTGCAAAGGTAATTTTAGTGCCAGCTTTTCGAAGACATAAAACTATGCAATTTCATTCCAAAAGCCAGTGCCAAAATAGGAGTCACCACGTTCATCAAGTCTTACAGTAGTAACGATTGTAAATCCATGTTTTGTGTGCAGTATGACATCCGTGGAGCCTTGATCTATGTAAAGGTAAAAAGTGCGCACTACATAACCCGTTGCATAGCGAGGGATGTCCTATAGAAAATGGTAGGATTGTTAAAGAAAATATGCTAACATGCAAATATGGGCCCAAATTTAAAGAACTGTACAACAGTTGAAATTGAAGGACAAAAATCTATAATTAAACAGATAGGGTAAACATGATGTCATGGAAAAATGAGAGTAATCGAAAGAACAATACATCACTAATTTGCATAATATAGAAAGAAAAGGGGAAATCCCCTTTGACGTATATGGTGCATGTGGCACCTTTTATCCAAATGTAGCAATATTTAGAATATGTTTAGGAAAGTAGGCCATGCCAACCGATTTAGGGTGAGAACCGATTTAGGGTGAGATTGAACATACCGCACGCGTCCTCAAGTTGTCTGGTACGATGAGATGGAATCTCTGGTGACGGTCACGGAGTCCTCAAGTGTCGGCACACTGTACATTCTATGAATGAAAGAATACCCTCAAATCAGCTCGAATAAAAATGAATTCACGGTGATTTCCGCCTGGTGATTATAGGAGGCAGATGAACTGGGATAAGAGATGAGATAATATCTCGTTAAATTAGTTACCTTGTCGTCCATGAGAAAGAACCCTCAGTATGGAAGATTCCCCAACCGAGTAGAGCAGGGTCGACCGCGAGCAGCATCGAGAAAGTTGATGTCGATAGGCGGCGGCAAGCGGAAGTGGCGAAATGCGGTGGGCTTTGTCGGCAGCCTGGCAGCGGCGGCAGGTGTCGAGCTAAGTGTTTACCACCGCGATAGGTGGTGCCATGGCATAGTTGCGGAGGAGCCAGTGCATGTGTTAATGGGGAACGTACCGGAGGGGCCGAGGGGGTGGCGGGCGGGGTGAGGGTCTTTGTGACGTGGGGATGGTGAGGGTTTTCTTTTTTCTTTTTTGAATTGGGTGGTGAGGGTTTTCTGTCCCACAAAGAATTTTGGGGGCGACGGTTTGCTAGAGCGAACCGTGTGTGATTGACGTAGCAGGCAAAATGGAAGTCATTGCACACGGTTCCAATTTTGGGAACCATGTGTGATTGACGTACTACCTCCGTCCTGGTTTATTGGTCCCCGGTTGTAATTTTTACCAAAATTTGGTGAAATATTTAACATACTCAGACATAGGTAATAAGCATACAGGTACATAAGCATAGTTCAACCATAAGTACATAGTTCAACCGTCATAAATCATACTCAAGCGTACATAGTTCGATCCATCCCACATCTCATCTCACATGCGGCCGGCACGATCCTGAAGCTTCTCCGGTACTACGGCGACGTCTGCTGCGGCGCCACCCTGCGAGAATACTTCTGCTTGAAGGAGCCAACGGACCGTCCTCTTGCATGTGCCAGAACACTTAGATACGCGTCATGAATCTTGTCGTTGCAAAATGGGCATCCATAGCCATCGTTCCAGGTCCTAATACGCCTGTTATGCATTCCCGCATAAAGCTCCCTCAGGATTCGCCTCTTGTACTTCCTCTGCGCATCTTCATCCTCGCTGTCCACATCGTCAGACAGTACCTATACAAATAGTAAAACAAATTTGGCATCAAATCACTGATTACATGCCGTGAAGTAGGATTAGGAATTTATGGTTATTTATTTATACATATGTCACAGCCCTAGAATTTGTTTGTAATTAGTTGCATCAGCAACCATGCATCATGTCTAAAATTTATTTGAAAGTTGAAATGGGGACTGGTAAACCCTAGCAGCAAATGAAATTCAACTAGGTTCAACTTAAATATTTTCAATGAACCCAAAATGCCCTTTAGAAATGCTCATCATTTTTGAATTGGTCTAGCACCTCTGACAAAAATGGTGCACATTTTTCTAGCTCAATTTGGATTTTTGAATGAAGTCATTAAGTATTTGAATTTGGGCATTTAATTGCTATAAATAATTAAAATGCTGTTGGAAATATTTCCAAATGTGCCCACAAGTCATTTCAGGAATTTTTGAAATGAATTAGTACTTTTATTAATTCAAAACAGAGGAATAAAATAGAAAACAGGAACCAAAACAAAAAAGGCAGAAACCTCACCTGTAGCTTACCTGGCGCCCAGTTGCCTAGCACTGTTGGAGGCCCAGCCCACCTGGCGACTTGCCAGTCATCCTCAACCTCTGCCAGTAGGCAGAGGCGAAGGCGGGCACGGTGCGCACTTAGGCCGCCACCTCCTCCATGCCTGCCTCACGCCCCCGTGGCCTTCTCGTGACGCCCAGGAGACGTGGACGTAGCCCCGCACTGATCCCCTCCTCCTCTGGTCACTCTTCCCCTTCTTCCTGCTTGATCTCGAGCTCGACCGAGCGAGCCCGTCGGCGCCACTCGCTGCCACCGCGGCCACCAGCCAACTCTAGCCCCTTGGACGTGTTCCCGAGCTCAGTTTTCTTCCTCTACGTCGTCTGCCCCGAGGCACACGACGCCGGACGTGCTGCAACGCCAACTACGTCGTCGTCCTCGTCCTCTGCATTCGACGGCCGCCATCGCACGATTCGCCGCCTCTTAAAGCGTCCCCAAGCCTGTTGACTGCCCCCTCGAACCCGCTGTGAGCTCCTGCTCCTCCCCCCTTGCTCACCCCCTCTGTTCTCGTCCGTTAGCCGCCGCCCCCACGAAACCGAGCTCCGGCCATCGCCATGCCCAGCGAGCCCCGCGCTCCCGAGCTCCTCCGCTCGCCCCAGTAGCACCCGCCTGCTAACCGTGCTCTCAGGAGCCGAACGCACGCACGAGCTCCTTCGCCCGTGTACCGCAGTGTCGTCCTCACCGACGCCCGAACTCCGGACGCCGCCTTGCTCGCCGCCGGCCACCCCGCGGCCTCCCGTCCGGTCCTTTGGATGCGGACGAGCAAGATCTACTCCTTGGTGCCCTCAGCTCACCAAACCACCACCCGTAGCTCAAATCCAAACCGAGCCGCCGTCGTTTTGGTCGCCGCCGGCAAGGCTCCGGCGACTGCCGACGTGGCCGTCATTAGCGGCTAATCGCGCCACTAATTAACCTCCAGTGAAATAGACAGCCGGGCCACACCGCCTAACTAACTGGCTAACTAAATAAGATTAAGTTTAATCTAACTCTAGTGCGCCCACATATCAGTTTTGACTATGCTGATGTGGACATTGACCCGACCCCACCTGTCTGTGACTGCAGCCAGCGCTGTGTCACTGACCTACGGGTCCCATGGGTCAGGTTTGACCCTGCTGACATCAACCTGATGCATTGCTGATGCAATAAGTCATTTTCTGGGTTAAAAATAATCCAAGAAATTCCAGAAAATTGTTAAAACTTCTAAAATTCATAGTAATTCAACCGTAACTCCAAATGAAATAAGTTATATATGAAAAATGATCAGAAAAATCCAATCTATCCATCTATACAATTCTTATGCATGTTGGAACAACTTATAGTTTCTGAATAGGGAAAATCATATGTTTGGCCTTTCAATAATCACATATGGAGTTTGAATTTGAACCTTTGGTTCAAACAAACTTCATTTAACTTTGTTGCTAGTTGCATTAGCTCAAAATACCAGCATGTTGCCATGTCATGATCATGCATCATATTGTTGCATTGCATTGATTACGTTTCCTCTCTGTTGCCGGTAATTGTTCCCCCTTAGTAGATGACGTTCCGACGATGAGTTCGATGACACCGATGAAGAACTATACTATCTTCAGAAGTGCCAGGCAAGCTAAACCCCCTTGTTCATTCTGATACAATCCCGCTCTCTCGCTCCTGCTCTCTTTTATTGCATTAGGACAACAACGATTCATCTGTTACCTGCTGCAGTAGTTGAACCCCTTTCCTCTGCATGACATGTCATTGCCACAGTAAATAGATGAAACCCACTAGCATGAGTTGTAGTTGTTTGAGCCCTGATGTGCCTACTCATTCATGCTTGTTTGTCATGCCTACTAGTGCTTAGAGTTGAGTCAGGTATGATTCATCGAGAATGAATTGGAATGTTGTGAAACATGTCCTACTGTTGAGAGCTAACTGTGTGAACACGATTTGGTAAAGGTAGCGGTGAGAGGCCATGTAGGATTACATGGTGGGTTGTCTCACTGAAACCGTCCTCAGGAACTAAGTTATGTGTTTGTGATCCATGAACAGGTACTACCACGCATTGGAATGCTTAAGTGCCCCTCTCGACTTATTAATCAACCCGATCTCTCCCGTGAGTTGCAACTAGTTTCGGTGTTTGTAGGTAGTGTTAGTAGTCTACCAAGTGGCACCCAGATGCAGTGGGCTTGGGACAGACTAGGCACCATGGCGGGTAGACCAAGCGCCGCCCGATTGGTGGGCTTGGAACCTCAGACACACATCGTTTGGGGCCGTGAGCGACACCCCGGCCGGATCTCCTTGCGGATGGAACCCGAATAGTCGATAAACCTGGACTAGAGACTTGCGTGGTAAGTCAGGTCGTGGCCGACTCCCTTGCCAAGCTTCCACTTGAAGGTTGCTGAGATACACGACGTGTACATGGTGGTAAGTGGCGAGAGCGTTTGTGAAGAAGTACACCCCTGCAGGGTTAACATCATCTATTCGAATAACCGTGTCCGCAGTAATGGACTTCTGGGTTGCCTGTGTAGTTCATAGACAAGTGAAAGTGGATACTCTAAAATGCGCAAGATAAGCATGAGTGCTATGGATGGCCTTCTCGTAGGGGACGAGAGCGGATCCATAGTGGGGTATTTATATGGTGAATATGTGGACTCGTGTGCGCCACCTCAAAAGAGTTGCTTGCGATGCGTAGTTCGGGATAGCCACCGAGTCAAAGCTGGCTTCTTTGCCGGTCAAACTCCACCACCCCTTTGTTGATACCGATGCATATGTAGCTAGTTACGATGTAAGTCTTCTTTGGGTACATTTGTACTCATGTTTCCTTGTTTTATGTTTTTGCAGAGAGACTTCAGTCTCGCTAGTAGTTCCGCGTGGACTTCGACGTTTAGCTTGTTACCTCAGCTACGATCTTGTACCCTTGGGTGGGTCTTGTAGATAGTCAGGCTTCTCAGCCTTTTTCATTTGTAGTTGTCTGTACTCAGACATGTTTATGCTTCCATTTGTTGCTTGTATGCTCTGTATGTTGGGTCATGAGACCCATGTTTGTAATACTTGGCTCCTTGGAGCCTCATGAATAAATACTCTGAGTCATAGAGTCTTGTTGTGATGCCATGTCGTATTTGCACATATCGAGCATATTGTGTGTATGATTGAAATGCTTGGTATGTGTGGGATCCGACAACCTAGTTTTCTATCCTTGGTAGCCTCTCTTATGGGGAAATGTAGTCTGGTGCTTCCACTGAGCCATGGTAGTCTGCTACAGCCAGGTTTACTAGAGTCCTGCTAGCCCGATTACTGCTCCTAACACTTAGATCGCCAAAGATGTGATCCTCTTCGTTCATGTGTCTGTCCCTTCGATGAAATGTCACGAGATGACTTCCGGAGTACTGCTAGCCCGCTTCTGACCGGGTTCTCGAGTCCTGTTAGCCAGTTACCTGCATCGGATTCACACGATGACCAAACCACGTTCGATCTTTGGTTCACGTATGCCTGTCCCCGTAAGTTAGTGCCACTTTGGGTTCATGACTAGTCATGTCGGCCTGGGTTCTCTGTCATATGGATGCTAGCGACACTATCATATACGTGAGCCAAAAGGCGCAAACGATCCCGGGCTAGGTAAGGTGGCACCCGTGGGAATACCGTGTGTGAGGTCGCAGAGTGATATGATGTGTTACATGCTAGATCAGTGTGACTTAGAATCAGGGTCCTGGCAGCTTTGGTATCGAGCTGTTGCTGTAGGATTACCAAGCCAAACTGGTCGAAGTTGAGTCTAGAAATGCTTTAGTTATATAAGGGAATTGATTGTGGAAGGGAATGTAAGGCTCTTTTTACTCCCTTACCTCATGTCCTTCTGATCCGAGTCTATCTCTTCTCTTCTACGGGGATTAAGAACTAGGCTTCTCTTCTTTCTGCTAGGATCACGTGTTACTAATCCGTAGACTTATAGGATTGTGGTTTCAAGTCTCAGTTCAGCTTTTACTACTTCCCTATGTTCATAGTTGGCCTCAGAACCTTGTTACTGTGATGTTGAGTGGCTATGCCATCATTTTGCAGGATGTCTCAAATCTTTTTCGAGCATTTACAGACGTTTTGTTGTCCGAGTCATCCCAGGTTTCTAAACAATCTGATGCATTTGCAAATCCTTTCTTTTCGTTCCCGATGTCCTTTTGGTCAGAATAAGCACACTAATCAATGAGTTGAGGTACTCTGTTGTCTCGACATATATGTTGGAGCTATTACTATGACCATAGGTGTCTTAGAGGATCACCTAGTAATCTAGCCATGTTTTGTGTTCCAGTGTGATGATTCTGGCCATCGTTCTCGAAAGCATCCCGTGATGTTATTAGTTAGTAGGTATTCCATTCCTGGGTTTTTGAACCCAAGGTTCACTCTATTTACTTCCTGTTGATAGTGTTTGCTCGTTCCTTTAGGGTATTAGTAACCTATGCGGTAGTCCTCGAGGTACGTGGTATATCATTCTTCCAATGCCATGAACCATCCTATGGCAGAAGTTCTTTTGAACCAAAAGATCACAACCACAGTGCTCTTGATGAGTTCTCCATTCTACATTGTGATTCTGCCAGTTCTACCTTTCTGCATGGGTTATCCGGAAGAAACCTGTTGAACTTCGTTCGACATGCTAAACCATGCATCCTCAACTCAGAAAATCATGTGTTCTTTTGGGTTGTCCCTCTTTAGTTGTTTTTTGACCTTCGTCTATTAATTGATAGTCAAGAGTATGTGTGTGATCGTGTTCATCGATGCCTATTATTCTTGTGGTCCGTCAAGCCATTCTATTCCGGAATGACTAGGAGAAACAAACTCCAATACCTCATCCATATCTAGGATTGGGTCAAAGCAGTTGTATCCCGCAGATCAAAATGCCAATCCATCTTTTGTTCTGTCCTACCCTGGAGTATTACCCCCTTTATGTCAATAATATCATAGGAATTGCATCGTGTCTTATGAATTCTTGACGAAGTGATAGTTCTCGCCATCATTTTTCATTCCTCGGTCCCGTGTTGTCGCAGCCCGAGTGCCGACAAGTGGACCGTAATGTGTGAAATCAATACTCCTAGCAATCCCGTTGCTCGGTAGTTAATGGACAATAATCTTATTCTTAGTATGACGGTTATCGAATCATCATCCTAAGATTTATCGTGCGACCTAGTCCATTTTCCCTGGTGCACTCCTTGATTAATGAGATAGGACTGTTTCAATCCATCACTCTCTTGATCACACGTCTTGCCCTCAAAAGCAAGATTGATCTCGAGCTTAGTAACATATTGGTGGTTCGTGATTTTCTGAATATCTTCTCGTAAGTGTTACCAGGTTGTCACCTGGCCGCTATGTTGAGTTCGTGATCAAGTTGGTTTCTTGTAAACCACCCCTTCTCCAAGAATCTATGTTGGATACCCCTGAGCTAGTCGGTCAAGCTAAATAACAACTTGGAGAGTTGGAAGATAAAAGCTTATCTAACCTAGTTCATTTCCAAAGGGATATCTTGTGTTTGTGTGTTTGTTGTAGAAAGACGATCTCTTCAGCGATTTGTCCTCATGATCAGTTGTTGAACCTATCATCTTGCCCAAACCTTGATTTGAGTGTGGGCCATCGTCAGATCAAGTTAGAACCAACGATATTCGTAATGTTGTCTTACTCGTGGTTGTTCCTCGAGCATACACCATTACATCTTTTGGTCTGACCAATACTATCAAATTGTTCACTAATGGTGGAAGTCCAGTGATATGGAAATGCCGATGAGTTGTTGTTGAGCCCATCATCAGCATTTTGTCTCCTCCATGATTCGTGTTGAACATCCATTTGGTGTTGGAAACTTGTGTACGCATTTTCTTCATGCCCCGTTCATGAAGTATATGTTTGGATGAAAGAAGTGACTTCCTCTCATTCATGTGCATTCGATGCAAGTTGCCACTGTGAATTTGAGAAAGTTAGTTTTGCTTCCTTTGGAATCGTCCCAAGTCACTCATGCATGTGCAAAGTATACTATGGTTTGGTAGATTAATTACCTCCACTCGATATGAAATCTACAGCACACCAAGCCACTGATTGACTTGTTGTAGGTAAAGAAGTCTAATTTAAGTGCACAAAACTTTGATATCCTCGATGATGGTTCCCCACCTGAACTCGGTAGTATTTTATTATAAGACTACTATGTGGTCATGCTTGTTTGGGACAGCGTGTTCACATGCGAGTAGCAGAACCCGCTCATGTTTTGGAGCTTGCTATCGTAGTTCATCTCCCGAGAATCTCGCAACATCTTCTCGTTGATTTGTGTTGCAACTCTTCTTTTCAAACATGTTGAGTCTGAAGTATCCTGTTTCTAACCAGATCTGAATCTCAGGCAGATATGATGGTTGGAACATTCCCACCATTTGCATGTTGTTCCCAGCTTGCACCCCATTGTGCCAATCTTACCATGGGTTGCCCTCTCGGTAATTACTGCTCACGATTATTTACAAAGTGGGCTTACCATGGGTCCCATCTGCCCCCAATGATAAGCAAAAATCACTCATTGTGTTGTCTTCAACAAGGTAGTCCACACCATCCATTCTGTTCTGAGTATGCCATTCTTTGACTTTGTTCAAACGATCAATTGTGAATTTCCCCAGGCTGGTATGAAGAGTTTCAATGATCTTTGTATCAAAAGTATTTCTTTATGCCACTTAAGGGAATAACTCTATGATTCACCTTCCCTAAGGTGCCCCGTTGTGGAATCATGGCAGTTGACTCGTCGCTACGTCGTGATCGAGTGTGGAATTGTTTCCTACCAAATCGAGCCATCGCCATCTATCTCCTTTCATACGATGAGTGTCTCGTGTCTTAGCTCAAGAGGCAATCTTTCATCTCATTCCATGAGTTGGTCGTGACTTGCTCGATCTTTATGAAGATCAAATCCTCTAGAGTCCTCCTCTCTTCCGTCGTCATAGCTGGATGAAGATCTCGAAAGCAAAGACATCAAGATCAATATGATGAAACGAATCAACATCCTCGAGAAGGGCAATTGGATCATGAAGATCGTGTTAGCTTCGTGTCCCCTCTGTCTTCTTACCTCACGTCTTGAATCTCGAGACGAGATTCTTGTTTAGTGGTGGTGAGTTGTCACAGCCCTAGAATTTGTTTGTAATTAGTTGCATCAGCACCCATGCATCATGTCTAAAATTTATTTGAAAGTTGAAATGGGGACTGGTAAACCCTAGCAACAAATGAAATTCAACTAGGTTCAACTTAAATCTTTTCAATGAACCCAAAATTCCATTTAGAAATGCTCATCATTTTTGAATTGTTCTAGCACCTCTGACAAAAATGGTGCACATTTTTCTAGCTCAATTTGGATTTTTGAATGAACTCATTAAGTATTTGAATTTGGGAATTTAATTGCTATAAATAATTAAAATTCCCAAATAATTCTCGAAGTGGTTGAGGCCTGTTGGAAATATTTCCAAATGTGCCCACAAGTCATTTTAGGAATTTTTGAAATGAATTAGTATTTTTATTAATTCAAAACAGAGGAATAAAATAGAAAACTGGAACCAAAACAAAAAAGGCAGAAACCTCACCTGTAGCTTACCTCGCGCCTTGGCTGGCCCGGACTGTTGGAGGCCCACCACTGGCGACTTCATGAAGTCGTCCTCAACCTCTGCCAGTAGGCAGAGGCGAAGGCGGGCACGGCGCGTGCTCAGGCCGCCACCTCCTCCCTGCCTACCTCACGCCCCCATGGCCTTCTCGCGACGCCCAGGAGACGTGGACGAAGCCCCGCACCGATCCCCTCCTCCTCTGGTCACTCTTCCCCTTCTCCCTGGTTGATCTCGAGCTTGACCGAACGAGCCCGTCGGCACCGCTCGCTGCCACCGCGACCACCAGCCAGCTCTAGCCCCTTGGACGTGTTCCCGAGCTCAGTTTTCTTCCTCTACGTCGTCTGCCCCGAGACATGCGACGCCGGACGCGCTGCAACGCCAACTATGCCGTCGTCCTCGTCCTCTGCATCCGACGGCCACCATCGCACGATTCGCCGCCTACAGAGCATCCCCGAGCCTACTGACTGCCCCCTCGAACCCGCTGTGAGCTCCTACTCCTCCCCCCTTGCTCACCCCCTCTGTTCTCGTCCGTTAATCGCCGCCCCCGTGAAACCGAGCTCTGGCCATCGCCATGGCCAGCGAGCCCCGTGCTCCCGAGATCCTCCGCTCGCCCCAGTAGCACCCGCCTGCTAACCGTGCTCTCAGGAACCGAATGCACGCACCAGCTCCTTCTCCCGTGCACCGCAGCGTCGTCGTCACCGCCGCCCGAACTCCGGTCGCCGCCTCGCTCGCTGCCGGCGCTGCTCCCAGCCACCCCGAGGCTCCCGTCTGGTCCTTTGGATGCGGACGAGCAAGAGCTACTCCCCGGTGCCCTCAGCTCGCCAAACTACCACCCGTAGCTCAAATCCGAGCCGAGCCGCCGTCGTTTTGGTCGCCGCCGGCAAGGCTCCGGCGACTACCGACGTGGCCGTCATTAGCGGCTAATCACGCCACTAATTAACCTCCAGTGAAACAGACAGCCGGGCCCCACCGGCTAACTAAATAAGATTAAGTTTAATCTAACTCTAGTGGGCCCACATATCAGTTTTGACTATGCTGATGTGGCCGTTGACCCGACCTCACATGCTGCGGATCGGCAACAATGTGTCAGCGACCTCCACGGGTCCCATCGGTCGAGTTTGACCTGTGGCAGCCCTGTTGACCTCGGGCCGACATCACTCCTAATGCATTGCTGATGCAATAAGTCATTTTCTGGGTTAAAAATAATCCAAGAAATTCCAGAAAATTGTTAAAACTTCTAATATTCATAGTACTTCAACCGTAACTCCAAATGAAATAAGTTATATATGAAAAATGATCAAAAAAATCCAATCTATTCATCTATACCCTTCTTATGCATATTGGAATAACTTATAGTTGCTGAATAGGGAAAATCATATGTTTGGCCTTTAAATAATCACATATGGAGTTTGAATTTGAACCTTTGGTTCAAACAAACTTCATTTAACTTTGTTGCTAGTTGCATTAGCTCAAAACACCAGCATGTTGCCATGTCATGATCATGCATCATATTGTTGCATTGCATTGATTATGTTTCCTCTCTGTTGCCGGTAATTGTTCCCCCTTAGTAGATGACATTCCGACGATGAGTTCGATGACACCGATGAAGAACTATACTATCTTCAGAAGTGCCAGGAAAGCAAAACCCCATTGTTCATTCCGATACAATCCCACTCTCTCACTCCTGCTCTCTTTTATCGCATTAGGACAACAATGATTCATCTGTTACCTGCTGTGGTAGTTGAACCCCTTTCCTCTACATGACCTGTCGTTGCCACAGTAAATAGATGAAACCCACTAGCATGAGTTGGAGTTGTTTGAGCCCTGATGTGCCTACTCATTCATGCTTTTTTGTCATGTCTGCTACTGCTTAGAGTTGAGTCAGGTCTGATTCATCGGGAATGAATTGGAATGTTGTGAAACATGTCCTACTGTTGAGAGCTAACTGTGTGAACACGATTGGGTAAAGGTAGCGGTGAGAGGCCATGTAGGAGCACATGGTGGGTTGTCTCATTGAAACCGTCCTCAGGAACTCAATTCTGTGTTTGTGATCCATGAACAGTTACTACCACGCATTGGAATGCTTAAGTGCCCCTCTCGAGTTATTAATCAACCTGATCTCTGTCCAGGAGTTGCAACTAGTTCCTTGTGTTTGTAGGTAGTGTTTGTAGTCTACCAAGTGGCACCCGGTACAGGTGGGCTTGGGACAGACTAGGCACCATGGCCGGGTAGACCAAGCGCTGCCCGTTTGGTGGGCTTGGAACCCTGTACACATCGTTTGGGGCCGTAAGCGACACCCCGGCCGGATCACCTTGTGGATGGAACCCGAATAGGCGATAAACCTGGACTAGAGACTTGTGTGGTTAGTCAGGTCGTGGCCGACTCCCTCGCCAGGCTTCCGCTTGAAGGTTGCCGAGATACACGACGTGTACATGGTGGTAAGTTGCGAGAGCGTGTGTGAAGAAGTACACCTGTGCAGGGTTAACATCATCTATTAGAATAGCCGTGTCCACGGTAATGGACTTCTGGGTTGCCTGTGCAGTTCATAGACAAGTGAAAGTGGATACACTAAAATGCGCAAGATAAGCGTGAGTGCTATGGATGGCCTTCTCGTAGGGGACGAGAGCGGATCCATAGTGGGGTATTGATATGGTGAATATGTGTACTCGTGTGCGCCACCTTAAAAGAGTTGCTTGCAGTCGTAGTTCAGGATAGCCACCGAGTCAAAGTTGGCTTGCTGCAGTCAAACTCCACCACCCCATTGTTGATACTGATGCATATGTAGCTAGTTCTGATGTAAGTCTTGCTGGGTACATTTGTACTCACGTTTGCTTGTTTTATGTTTTTTGCAGAGACTTGGTCTCGCTAGTAGTTAAGCGTGGACTTCGACGTTTAGCTTGTTACCTCAGCTACGATCTTGTACCCTTGGGAGGGTCTTGTAGATAGTCAGGCTTCTCAGCCTTTTTCATTTGTAGTTGTCTGTATTCAGACATGTTCATGCTTCCGTTTGTTGCTTGTATGCTATGTATGTTGGGTCATGAGACCCATGTTTGTAATACTTGGCTCCTTGGAGCCTGATGAATAAATACTCTGAGTCGTAGAGTCTTGTTGTGATGCCATGTTGTATTTGCACATATCGAGCATATTGTGTGTATGATTGAAATGCTTGGTATGTGTGGGATCCGACAACCTAGTTGTCTATCCTTGGTAGCCTCTCTTATGGGGAAATGTAGTCTACTGCTTCCATTGAGCCATGGTAGTCTGCTACAGCCCGGTTTACCAAAGTCCTGTTAGCCCATTACTCTTGCTCCTAACACTTAGACTGGCCGGCATGTGATCCACTTCGTTCATGTGTCTGTCCCTTCGAGGAAATGTCACACGATGACTTCCGGAGTCCTGCTAGCCTGCTACAGCCCGGGTTCCCGGAGTCCTGTTAGCCCAGTTGCTACAGCCTGGATTCACACACTAATGACCGACACGTTCGATGCTGGTTCATGTATGCCTGTCCCCGTAAGTTAGTGCCACTTTGGGTTCACGACTAGTCATGTCGGCCCGAGTTCTCTATCATATGGATGCTAGCAACACTATCATATACGTGAGCCAAAAGGCGCAAACGGTCCCGGGCCAGGTAAGGTGGCACCCGTGGGAATACCGTGGGTGAGGCCGCAAAGTGATATGATGTGTTACATGCTAGATCAGTGTGATTTAGAATCGGGGTCCTGACAACATATCCAGAGATTATGGTTCAATTTTTAAGCACAGTCATATATGTACAGACCGATCTTGAAGAAAATAAGGGCACAAACATATGTAGGTCATTCAAAATCAATTGTCAAGTCCTGGCTAGGAATTATAGCACGAACACTAACCCTAGTCGGATTACTAGCAAAAATCATTTACACAGATGAAACAACTAATCACTTATCACCTGTACAATTCAAACAATCAATACACTACACAGATCTAATGAAACTTACTCAGATTTCATGGATTGGGAGAACATAACCACATGATTTCTATTCCAAAAGGGGGGAGGCAGGAGTAACCAGAGAAACCCTATGATCTATTTGACACATAAATGGGTATAGATGACTAACCAGCTGTCTGTCATCGCTTGAGTCGTCACGGAGTGGTCGCTTGAGTCGTCACGGAGTGTTCGCTTGAGTCGCCGCCAGAAAGCGATCGTCGGAGTCGGTGTGGACCTCCATCTCCGGTTGTGGAAGCTCAACACCATCGACAACGTCAGGGTACAGCGATAACTCACCAGCAGTGACGGCAACCTCTGTCTCCATCTCCACGCCGTGCTCCGGTGCTTTAGCAGCCCCGGCATCGCCACTACCTCCGATGGGGCGCTTCGGCGGCATCCTCATACACTGACGGCTTTGAGGACTGAGAGTGGCGTCGAGGATGCAAGCGGAGAGAGAGGATTGTGTCGGATTTCGGGTTCTGGCAAAACCCTTGAGGTTCGAACACTGGGGTGCGCACGAAGATCTCTTCCTACCTAATCACGCCCTCAGCCTCACCGCGATCTCAAGGCCTAGCTCAACGAACCCGCAACACAAGAGACACGAGATTTATACTGGTTCGGGCCACCATTGTGGTCTAATACCCTACTCCAGTGTGATGTGGTGGATTGTCTCGTTGGCTGAGGATGAACAGTTACAAGGGAAGAACAGCCTCCTGAGGAGAGGTGTTCTTGTGCTTGGTGAGTGTGAGGATGGTCTGAATCAGTTCGTCCCCTCCTATTGTGGTAGCTAGTCCTATTTATAGAGGCCCTGGTCCTCTCCCCAAATATTGAGTGGGAAGGGAGCCAACAACGGCCAAATTCAAAGGGATGCCACTAGTACAAGTTACCCTGACTAACGGTGGTCTTCGCCTGTCAAAGGCTCTGGTGGTGACTCCATCTTGGGCTCCACGGTGATCTTCGTCCTGCCGTCCTGCTGGTCTTGGTCTCGTTGCACCGATATGGAAACCTTTGCATGATGCCTCGGGACTCCTTGCCTGCGCTTGCCCCTTTAGAAACAAAGAGGAAACAAGGACACTGCGCGTGCTGGCGCCCGCCTGGCTCCAGTCGTCATGGCTTGCATCACAGGAACCTCGCGAGATGTCCCTTGCCTTGATCTCTTCGCCCCTCGCGAGCCAGCCTGGTGAGGCCGCTCCCAAGGAGGTCTTGTGTCGTCCGCCTCGCGTGGCTTGGCCCCCTCGCGAGGGTCTTGAGTGTTTGCTGGTGAAGATGGGCCGTACAGGGCCGCTGGTGGAGCCACGCCGTGGGCTGCAGGCAGGCAAGTCTGGGGAACCCCGTTCCCAGGACGCCGACAGTAGCCCCCGGGCCCAA
Organism: Aegilops bicornis; assembly: GCA_021605145.1. Classification (NCBI taxonomy): domain Eukaryota; kingdom Viridiplantae; phylum Streptophyta; class Magnoliopsida; order Poales; family Poaceae; genus Aegilops; species Aegilops bicornis. The sequence goes on along the minus strand of CM038672.1, from coordinate 262,010,359 downwards.
GGCGCGCTCGGACTTGGCTTCGAGACGAAGCCGAAGGGCAAGTGTGGAGCGCTATAGGCCCCAACAGCCTGCAGCCTTGGTCGACGCGTGGTGATTGATTGGACGTGGGCGTCTCCGCTTCCCCACGCTGCCTTGACAACTGCCTGACTTGACAAGTCCCTGCTGCATGCAGAAAAATATCATCATTACCTATGATCATGGGGATCGCCGGTTGGCCTTCTCTTGCTATAAATAAGGAGGGGCGCAGCCCCGTTGCTCATCTCTTCCTGCTCCACTCGCTTCTTCTTCCTCACTCCATTGCTAGTAGCGACATCCATGGCACCAGCGAAGAGGTTCTCGGCCGCGGAGAAGGGGAAGGCTCCCAAGAGGGTCCCGGCTCTCCGCCGCCCAAGCGCGGGCGCGGCCTTCCCCGTAAGCACACCGCGATCCCCACCGTGGCCGCCCGCGGCTGCGGCGGCGCCCCTTCGCGTGGCAGGAGTCGCCCATGTCGTGGCAGCCCCGTCGATGAGGGGAGACATGCCATGGTCACACGGCCTCCCCGCCGTGCTTCCACTCGGCGGAGGTGCTGTCGGAGTTCGTCGTGTGGTCAGAGAACCCGGCCGACACCTGGCTTCAGCTCCCGCGTTTCTTGGTCGGCGAGCTGCCGGCCACAGGTCCAGGCGGGCTCTGGCTGCAGGCGGACGGCTGCTGCAGCAGAGCTTCCTGGATCACGGTTGAGGCCTCCGTCACGGGCAACGCAGCCCTAGCCCGCGGCTGGCAGACGTTCACCCGTGCGCGTGGCCTGGGCAGGCGGTGCACCCTTCACTTCAAATACGACGGCAACGCGACCCTCTACATGAGGTTGTTTGGAGAAGATCGCCGCCGCGTCGGGTGCTACCCTGAGGACAACGATGGCGATGAGGTGCTCGGCCTTGGCGAAGGTCGTGACGAGGACGAAGGTGGACCCGCCCTCAGCGCCGATCGCGGCTCGCCAAGATACGGTGGCTCTTCCTCCGGCGACAGCTCCACCAACGGCGGCTATGACCAGCCGACACGCCGCCGCGCCCGCTTCGAGGGCGGTAGCGGGTCGTCTCGTTATCGCGCCCTGGTGGAGCGCGAGGAGGGGTCTGGCTGAGCCCAAGAGAGTGTCATGGATCCATCCTCGCGAACTGCTGCAAGGCACGCGTCGCTTTTGTTTCGTTCTTCCTTTCCTTCATGCATTGAGAGAGAGACAAGTATGGGGCCCCGCGGGGGCATGCAACAAGCTATGATTTCCAAGTCGTTATGTTGTGTTTATTGTTCCTGTGTCACATCGCAATATCAATGTTTTACATAGGCACGTAGGAATAACTTAGCTTTGATGTGCTTGAAGTAGTTTCCGCCTCATGAGGCACACATTTCTCAGTACCTAGTGAGGCGTCTAGGAACTGCAAAAATTTGTTAGGAGATCCCGAGCCCTGGTCGCAGGCGCCGCTGGCCATGACCCAGCGCCTCGCATCGCGGTACCCGAGGGGCACGGATTGAGAGAGGTGCGTCGGCTTGCGGCTTGAATGAGGGTGCCTCACGAAAAAGCAGACAAGGCGCGCACGAGAGCACCTGTCCAGCCCCCTCGCGAGGGATGCGAGAGAGAGTACAGGTCAAACAATGAACCGAAGGCATAAACAGAGGCAGAAGGCGATGGAACAAGACCGGCAAGGAACACCAGAAAGCAAATTTTGATTAAAGACGGGAAAGCCAACTACGGAAAGCAAATGAAAAGCCGCGTCCGGCACCTAGTCTAGTCTTCTTGTCTTCTCACCAGCGCGGAGCTAAGTGCTGCCACTAGGATGTGGGAGGGAGCCCCAAAGGCCCGAGGGCGGCACTCCTGAGACTCCGGGGCGTGTACAACCCCACTCATTATTACGTGAGAGTGTCACGAGTGGAGACCTTCACAGGCACTGGTCCTTCTTCAAAGGCGCTGGGCCTTTCTTCATGGATAGAACTTCCGGAGGTGCTGGATGTTCCAGGCGTTCTGGATGGGTACCCCGTCCTGCGTCTCCAGGCGCGCGGCGCCAAGCCTAGAGACGTGCGCGACCCTAAATGGGTCCTCCCACATGGGTGAGAGCTTATGCAGCCCCTCCATGGAGAGCACCCGCCTTAGGACGAGGTCACCCACCTCGAGCGTCCTGGAGCGGACGCTGCGACAGTGGTACCGCCAAATCAGGCGCTGCGATATCTTGCCGCTCAGAAGTGGCTTCACGGTGGCATTCCTCCCCCAGCACGAGGTCCGTCCCCCACATGGCGTCCTGTTGCGCCTCATCAAACGCTAGGACCCGCACAGAGCAATGCTTGACCTCGTGAGGAGGAACCGCCTCTGCTCCATAGACGAGGAAGAACGGGGTCTCGCCCGTTGGCTTGGTGGCGGTGGTTCGGATGGACCACAGCACGGACTGGAGCTCGTCTGCCGTGCCACTCGCCAGCAGCCTCGAGCTTCTTCTTGAAGGTCCTGGTCTTGAGGCTTCTCAGGACCTCCGCATTGGCGCGTTCGACCTGCCATTGCTCCGGGGGTGCGCCATCGAAGATTAGCAGATCTGCGTTCCAAGGTTAGCACAATATGTCTTGAAGAGATTGCTAGTGAATTGCGAGCCGTTATCGGTGATGATGCGGTTGGGGACCCCAAACAGGCTCACGAGACCTTTGATGAACTTGACCACGGAGCCAGTTGGGATGGTGCGGACGGCTTCTATCGGATTTCAGGTTCTGGCAAAACCCTTGAGGTTCGAACACTGGGTGCGCATGAAGATCTCCCCCTACCTAATCACGCCCTTAGCCACACCGCGATCTCAAAGCCTAGCTCGACGAACCCGCAACACAACAGACACGAGATTTATACTGGTTCGGGCCACCGTTGTGGTGTAATACCCTACTCCAGTGTGGTGTGGTGGATTGCCTCTTGGGCTGAGGATGAACAGTACAAGGGAAGAACAGCCTCCTAAGGAGAGGTGTTCTTGTGCTTGGTGAACTTGTGTGGGTGAGGATGGATCTAGTCCAGGATGATCTGTCTCTGTGGTGGGGGCTAGTCCTATGTATAGAGGCCCTGTCCTCCCCCCAAATATTGAGCGGGAAGGGAGCCAACAACGGCCAAATTCGAAGGGAGACAACTAGTACAAGCTATCCTGACTAAAGGTCGTCTTCGCCTGCCAAAGGCTCTGGTAGTGACGCCGTCTTGGGCTCCACGGCGACCTCCGTCCTGCTGTCCTGCTAATCTTGGTCTCGTTGCACCGATATGGAAACCTTTGTCTGATGCCTCGGGAATCCTCGCCTGCGCTTGCCCCTTTAGCATCAAAGAGGAAACGAGGACACTGTGCGTGCTGGTGCCCGCCTGGCGCCCGGCTGGCCTTGGTCGTCACGGCTGACATTGTAGGAACCTCGCGAGGTTCCCTTGCCTTGATCTTTCCGCCCCTCGCGAGCCAGCCTGGTGAGGCCGCTCCCGAGGAGGTCTTATGTTGTCCACCTCGCGAGGCTTGGCCCCTCGCGAGGGTCTTGAATGTTTGCTGGTGAAAATGGGCTGTATAGGGCCGCTGGCAGAGCCACACCGTGGGCCGCAGGCAGGCAAGTCTGGGGACCCCCGTTCCCAGGACGCCGACAATAGCCCCCGGGCCCAACGCATGCTCGGACTTGGCTTCGAGGCGAAGCCAAAGGGCAAGTGCGGAGCGCCGCGGGCCCCAAGAGCCAGCGGCCTTTGTCGACGCGCGGCGATTGATTGGACGTGGGCGTCTCCGCTTCCCCATGCTGCCTCGGCAACTGCCCGACTTGACGAGTCCCTGTTGCATGCAAGGAAAAACCATCATTACCTATGATCGTGGGGATCGCCGGTTGGCCTTCTCCTGCTATAAATGAGGAGGGGGCAGAGCCCCCGTTGCTCATTTCTTCTTGCTCCGCTCGCTTCTTCTTCCTCTCTCCATAGCTAGCAGCGACCCCCATGGCGCCTATGAAGAGGTTCTTGGCCACGGAGAAGGGGAAGGCTCGCCAAGATGGGCCCGACGCGGTCGTCCCGTAAGCATGCCGCGACCCCCGCCGCGGCTCCTCGCTGTCGCGGCGGTGCCTTTTCTCGTGGTGGGGCTCGCCCAGATCGTGGCAGCCCCGTTGATGAGGGGAGGCGCGCCATGGTCGCACGGCCTCCTCGGCCGTGCTTCCACTCGGGATCCCTACCAGTTGATCGGGCTACCAGGAGAATACTTCCTTGTTTGCGCGCAAGAACTTCACTAATGCCTCCTCTTGATCGGGATCGAGGTTGGCACCTATGGTGAAGGTGGCCCCCGAGGGCCCATCTTCCTCGACCGGCACCTGCTTGGTTTCCGCCCGGTCTTGAGTGAACAACTGCTTCTTCTTGGTTTGTGCGGCTTCATTAACCTCGGAGGTGCCCGCGTCAGCCGGTTGCGCCGCTGCGGGGGTCTTGAGGGCAAGCTTGAGTACCGCCAGAGCCTCCTTAGTGTCTCCCACTATGGTGAGGACGTCCTTGCTCCCAGGCATCTTCATGAGGTTGTAGGCCGGATGAGTCGCCGCCATGACGAACCCGCAACACAAGAGACACGAGATTTATACTGGTTCGGGCCACCTTTGTGGTGTAATACCCTACTCCACTGTGGTGTGGTGGATTGCCTCTTGGGCTGGGGATGAACAGTACAAGGGAAGAACAGCCTCCTGAGGAGAGCTGTTATTGTGCTTGGTGAACTTGTGTGGGTGAGGATGGATCTAGTCCAGGATGATCTGTCTCTGTGGTGGTGGCTTGTCCTATTTTCAGAGGCCCTGGTCCTCTCCCCAAATATTGAGCAGGAAGGGAGCCAACAACAGCCAAATTCGAAGGGAGACAACTAGTACAAGCTATCCTGACTAAAGGTGGTCTTCGCCTGCCAAAGTCTCTGGTAGTGACGCCGTCTTGGGCTCCACGGTGACCTCTATCCTGCTGTCCTGCTGGTCTTGGTCTCGTTGCACCGATATGGAAACATTTGCCTGATGCCTCGGGACTCCTCGCCTGCGCTTGCCCCTTTAGCACCAAAGAGGAAACGAGCACACTGTGCGCTGGCGCCCGCCTGGCCTTGGTCGTCACAGCTGACGTTGTAGGAACCTCGTGAGGTTCCCTTGCCTTGATCTCTCCGCCCCTCGCGAGCCAGCCTGGTGAGGCCGCTCCCGAACGGCATGCAAGTATAGCAGTATACCCCGCAGGGGTCAGGAAGGCCGTCTTCTCGACATCTTCTACCGCCATCTTGATCTGGTGGTAGCCTGAAAACGCATCCAGGAAGCGCAGCAGGTTCCACTCGGCAGTGAAGTCGATGATTTGGTCGATGCGATGAAGCGGGAATGGATCTTGGGGGCAGGCCTTGTTGAGGTTGGTGTAGTCGACACACATGCGCTCCTTTCCGCCTTTCTTGGGCACAACGACTGGGTTTGCCAACCATTCAGGGTACCGGACCTCGCGAATGACACCTGCTGCCTCCAGCTTATGGGTTTCTTGGACGATGAAGGACTGCTTCTCCGTGGACTACCGTCGCGCCCTTTGCTTCACAGGGCGTACATTGGGGCACACCTTCAAGTGGTGCTCAATCACTCCTCTTGGGACCCCTACTAGCTGATCGGGCTCCCAGGTGAATACTTCCTTGTTTGCGCGCAAGAACTTCACCAGTGCCTCCTCTTGGTTGGGGTTGAGGTTGGCCCCTATGGTGAAGGTGGCCCCCGAGAACCCATCTTCCTCGACCGGCACCTGCTTGGTTTCCGCCTAGTCTTGAGTGAACAACTGCTTCTTCTTGGTTGGTGCGGCTTCCTTAATCCCGGAGGTGTCCACGCCGGCCGGTTGCGCCATCGCGGTGGTCTTGAGGGCAAGCTTGAGTGCCACCAGAGCCTCCTTGGTATCTCCTACTATGGTGAGGACATCCTTGCTCCCAGGCATCTTCATGAGGTTGTAGGCCGGATGGGTCGCCGCCATGAACTGAGCCAGGGCCGGGTACCCGAGAATGGCGTTTTACGGGAGGCCGATGTGGGTGATGTCGAAGTCGATCAGCTCGGTGCGGTAGTTGTCGCGAGTGCCGAAGGTCACGGGCAGGCCGATCTGCCCTAGAGGACTGGCGGAGCCACCGCTGACTCCAGAGAAGGGCTTGCTAGGGCGAAGCCGCTCGAGTGGTACGTGAAGAAGGTTAAAAGCTTCCATAGAGAGAACGTTGAGGCTGGCACCGCTGTTGGTAAGGGTCTTGGTGATGGCTACGCTACAGATGATGGGCATGCAGAGCATTGGGAGCACGCCCGAGCAGACAGTATTGACAGGGTGATCCCCCGAGTCGAAGGTTAGGTCGACCTTGGGCACCAATCTGGCGGAAGAACGGTTTGGTGTGGTGGTCCGAGGGCGGCGCTTGCGAACCGCCGAGGAGGGCCGCGACCGTGTGGGGCGCCAGTGCCATGAAGCACGCGGCGAAGAGGCCGCGCAACTCCTCCCAAGATGCCACCGTGGATCCGGGGAGGTTGAGCAGCCAGGCGCGCGGCACGCCAGTGGGCGCCATGGGAAGCCAGTTGGCCATGACCATGTCATCGGCCCCAGCCTTAAGGACGGCCTCCTCGTACGCTAGCAGGAAAACCACCGGGTCCGCCGCGCCATCGTAGCGTGGTGGCATCTCCGGCTTGAACTTGGGCGGCCATCGCACCGCCAGAAGGCGGGGCCAAGGCTCGAGTCTTGGCCCGCCATCGCACCAACCGTTCGAGCTGCGCGACGCATGCCATGGGGGCAAACTGCGGTGGTGGTGAAGCGCGGATCGACGGAAGGAAAGCTCCGGCGCACCCCTACCTGGCGCGCCAAATGTCAGATTTCGGGTTCCGGAAAAACTCTTGACATTCGAACACTGGGGTGCGCACGAAGATCTCTCCCTACCTAATCACACCCTCAGCCTCACCGCGATCTCAAGGCCTAGCTCAACGAATGCGCAACACAAGAGACATGAGATTTATACTAGTCCGGGCCACCGTTGTGGTGTGATACCCTACTCCAGTGTGGTGTGGTGGATTGTCTCGTGGGCTGAGGATGAACAGTTACAGGGGAAGAACAGCCTCCTAAGGAGAGGTGTTCTTGTGCTTGGTGAGTGTGAGGATGGTCTGAATCAGTTCGTCCCCTCCTACTGTGGTGGCTAGTCCTATTTACAGAGGCCCTGGTCCTCTCCCCAAATATTGAGCGGGAAGGGAGCCAACAACGGCCAAATTCGAAGGGAGACAACTAGTACAAGTTATCCTGACTAAAGGTGGTCTTTGCCTCTTAAAGGCTCTGGTGGTGACACCGTCTTGGGCTCCACGGTGATCTTCATCCTGCCGTCCTGCTGGTCTTGGTCTCATTGCACTTATATGGAAACCTTTGCATGATGCCTCGGGCCTCCTTGCCTGCGCTTGCCCCTTTAGCACCAAAGAGGAAACGAGGACACTGAGCGCGCTGGCGCACGCTTGGCGCCTGCCTGGCTCCAGTCGTCATGGCTTGCATCATAGGAACCTTGAAATATGTCCCTTGCCTTGATCTCTCCACCCTTCGCGAGCCAGCCTGGTGAGGCCGCTCCCGGGGAGGTCTTGTGTCGTCCGCCTCGCGAGGGTATTGAGTGTTAGTTGGTGAAGATGGGCGGTACAGGGCCGCTGGTGGAGCCACGCCGTGGGTCGCAGGCAGGCAAGTCTGGGGACCCCTGTCCCCAGGACGCCAACAGATTGTGTGTGCGTACTGAGGATGGGGGTGCGGCCGCTCAGGCGCACCATTAATATGGAGTAGTGAGAGTTGTGGGAGAGAGACGGGCGCCGGTCACACCGATGGCTCGCCTCCCGGTGAGCTCAAGACTGACTGGCTGCATGCCTACCAAGGTTTCACATGCCTAGTAGCACGCCTCAGGCTAATTCACACACTGCATGCACACCTCCCTCGTATGCTCACAAGGTGTAAGTGCATCTAGTGCCACCCCTAGTTGGTTTTGGAGTATTGACAACAAACTTGGTTGAGGGACTAATGTGTTTGTGAGAATTGTAGGATAACACAGGTAGTAGTCCCATATTGGTTCGGTTTACCTACCAGAGATGACCCCTAAAAATGTGTGAAGACATTGAAGACAATGGTGGTCTGTGAAGATATTCACATTGAAGACTATGACATGAGAAGACATCGCATGAAGACTATGGAGTGCAAAGACATAGTTGTTTCATAGTATCCTTTTCTTCTTTGTTGAGTCATAGGAACCACCGTACTGTTAAGTGAGGTCCAAGTGAACAAAGTCAGAGTGACTGATGTGATGCTCAACCAAATCCTATGTCTCCAAGCAAAGACAATGAGAGAAAATCTTATCCAGAGCTAGATGAGTCAGCTTTACTTGTAGCCCAAGTCAAGCCATCGCGTGTGTTTGAAATCTGACCGTTGGACACGTGCCAATTCCTTAGTGACCCAGGGTCATTTTGGACAAATCAGGTCGGTTTGCCTCCTGGATATAAATAGCCCACCCCCTACACCATAAATTGGTGTCTGCTCAGAGTTAGTGCACCGCTTTTGTCGTTTAAGAGCAACCCACCTCCGAAGCATTTGAGAGAGAGAGAGAGATCATTGCGAGGACAAAGCCCAAAACACCCAGAGCCAAAGAGTGTTAGGCATCACTAAAGTCTTTTTGTCTGCGTGATCTGAAGACTTGTTACACTTGAGGACTGTGAATCCTCTAGCCGGTTAGGCGTCGCTGCTCGAGCATCCAAGAGCCATTGTGGATTGCCAGTGAACAAAGTCTGTGAAGGTTTGGAAGTCTACCTTAAAGACTTACCAGAGTGATTGGGCGAGGACTGGGTGTTCTTAGCTTAAGGGGAATAAGGTGAAGACGCGGTCTTCTGAGTTGAACCTCAGCCTCCCTAACGAGACATACAGTTGTCACAACAACTGGAACTGGTCTCTCCAAGCAACTGGTTCTATCCTTCCCATCTCTCTACTTTACAGTTTGTCTTCGCGAAGTCATTGCCTGTTTGCTTGAACTGATTGGCTTCACTATGTAAAGATTGTTTGTTGTTTGGCTTCATACTGTCTTCCATCCTGATCCATGCTACCTAGCTGCTGATAGTATTCGTGCTTTCACGTCATTGCTTACTTGACTATGGCTTGTCTAGTGTAGTCTACCTTCCGCTGCACATCAATAGGTTCACTTCTACTGTTTGTCTTCAAAACCCCCGATTTTTGAAGACTTTCATAAAAATCACCTATTCACCCCCCTCTAGTCGATAACTAGCACTTTCAATTGGTATCAGAGCAAGGTGCTCCCTTGTTCTGTGTGATTCGGTTTAACCACCTAGAGTTTTAGCTATGTCGACTGTAGGGATAATCAAGGTCTCCGCTATGTGCTCGGTCTTCGATAGCACTGATCACCCCTACTGGAAGAATAAGATGCGAATGCATCTTGAAGCCATTGATGTCGACCTCTGGTATGTCGTCAAGGTCGGTGAAGGTGTCACTGCTGCTCATGTCAAGAGGTTCATTCAACTGGACTCAACTGCCAAGAACATCATATGTGGTCATCTGACCAAAGGATAGTATGGTCGTGTGAGTGCTCCGAAACCGCGGTTAGTCTCGATCGCTCTCCTAGGTCAACGAAGGCATCTCAACCCAGAGAGACTCAAGGATTAGTGTTCTTCGCAACCTCTTCAACCACTTCAAGAGAAATGAAAATGAGAATGTCCAGCTCATATTTGATCGCCTCACTGATATCACAAATGAGCTTCACGCACTCGGCGCCACTGAAATCACCAAGCACCTAAATCGCTAAGACGCTTCGAGATCGCTGATGCCTCATTCGACACCCTGGCCCTGATGATTCAAGAACGCCCTGACTTCAAGACTCTCGATCTATCTGACATACTTGAGAGGCTCAACACACATGAGTTCCAGCAATCTGAGAAAAGAGATATCTATGGTCCTAACTATAGCCGAACTCGCGCTTTGAAGGCAAAGGTTGTTTCCTCATCTGAAGAAGAATCTGACTGTAGTTCTGAGGATCCTGAAGACATTGGTAAGGAGCTTGCTATGCTTGTGAAGAAGTTCCAGAAGTTCACCAAGAAGAAAGGCTTCACAAAGTCTTCAAGATCCAGCTCAAGAATCGATGAAGCTTCCACTCGTGATCACAAGAACAGAACATGCCGCAAGAAACCTGGTCACTACATCTCTGAGTGTCCACAGTGGGACAATGAGACCAAGAAGAAGAAGAAGAGCAAGGAATATGATTCTGATGACAAGAAGAAGAAGAAATCCTCAAAGTCTTCTTCCAAGTCTTCGTCAAAGTCTTCATCACACAAGAAGAGCTCATCCAGCAAGGCTCGTGCATTTGTTGGCAAGGAGATGGATTCAGAGGAGGAGTCTGCTTCTCAGGAGGCTGAGGTGGAGTCTGAAGAGGAATCTGATTCAGGTGTGGCAAGCATGGCTCTAGCTTCAACGTATGTCGCCAAGTCCATCTTCAACCCTTAAGACAATGGCCCTGTCACCAACGCTGATGCTAATGATGAGGATGACTCTGCTCCCATCTACTGCTTCATGGTACGTGGTTCCAAGGTAAACACATGCGATGCCTACTTTCAAACATCAAGTGAGGATGACTCTGAATGTGAATCTAAACCAAGCTACAAAACACTTGCTAAAATTTCAACTGTACAACAAAATTCTATGGAACATATCCAAAAGTTTCTTGACAAAAGCGATGACCTGTTGGACACGGAAATGACCAGAACTCGGTCCTTAATTGAAGACATTAAAAATCTTCATGCTAAGTACGAGGAACTTGAAAGTCGTCATGAAACGCTCTCAACTACTCATGAAAAGCTCTCCTATGATTATCTTCAAAGGAAGCAAGAGCTTGAGAACTTGAGATCGGCTCATGAAGATCTTCAAAAGGAGAATGAATCACTCCGTGCTCAACAGATTAGTTTCGCTCAGGAAGGATTTGAACCACTATGTCTAAAATGTCTTGACCGTGATAATGATATCTCTCTTGCTGAATGTTCTACTGCTGCTTCTATTGCAATATCTTCAACTGCTGATGTGGTAACTAACCCCTCTGTTGAGGATACCACTACTATTGCCGATGAGAATGCCAGGTTGAAGACATTGCTTGAGACAGGAACGTACAAAAGTCTCAAAGGGTATCAGACACTATGTGATGTCCTCAAGAAACAGATTCTGAGAAATCCTAGGAAAGATGGTGTTGGGTTCGAGAGGAAAATGAATGTTGATGGTTCTTAATGGAAGCCTGAGCAGTACCCCAAAACCACATGGGTTGCTGCAAAGGGATCTTCAGTGGATCCATCTACCTTGTCTGGCTTCACTTGTGCTAACCCGATTATCATTGATGAATCCTTTGATGCAAACTATAAACTGTTTAAGAAACATAATGGTGAAGTGTTTGCCAGGTATATTGGTACTAACTGTAGGAATGGATCTCCTTTGAAGAATATGTGCCCAAAAGTTTTCTTGAGAATCTTTAGGTGAATGTCATCATGACACCACCTGGGAAGAAGACAAACCCCAGACCGAAGGCTTCATATGGTCCAAAGGCTTCATACAGACAGAGGACTCACTAGAGTCACCCTAACGACAATGTTTTGTAGGGAACCATACTCAGACTTATGAATATGAGCGTGTTTCGTTGAACCGCTACGTTCATAAGACCAAGAACTTTTCTGCTTATTCTTATGAGTATTATTCACCTCCTGCAAGGCTATTTGCTAGGGCTCCAAAGCCGAAATTCTCAGATGCTGCACTTAGACTCATTGCTTCGAAGCCACCCCTGGAAATGTGGGTGGTCAAGAAAACTTAACTCTCTTTTGCAGGGAAAGGTCTCCAGCCGGAAATCAAAGGCGTCTGATGCTTAGTCTGGGGACCTAAACATCTTGTGGGATGGAAGATAAAATGTCCAAATGGTCTTACTATGTATTTCATCCCATGATTCCTCGACAAACATCCTATCTACCCTAAACAGGATCTGAACTTTGATAATATGCTTGTTCGTCAAATGTTTATGCTTCACATTTCCCTTGGTGAAGCCTATCCCCCTAACTGCACTGTAGGGTACGACACCAAAGGCTTCTGTGTGGATTATGTACAATGGATGCACTAACCACATGACTGGTGATCGAAGTCTTCTCATGGACTCAACCTTACGTCCATCTGACAAGAGTCACATCACATTTGCTGACACTGGTAAAAGCAAGGTATTGGGTCTAGGTAGAGTTGCAATCTCAAAGGATCAGCACATGGATAAAGTGATGCTTATTGAATCCCTGGGTTTCAACTTAATGTCTGTCTCAATGCTTTGTGGTCTGAACATGATTGTGATATTTGGAAAATATCGCTGCCTTGTGCTTATGGAATCTGAAAAATCTCTAGTCTTTGAAGGATATCAAAAAGACAATTTGTACATGGTAGATTTCTCAGCAGGACCATAGTTGGCAGTATGTCTTCTAGCAAAAGCTCAAGAGTGATGGCTCTGGCATCGGAGGCTAGGGCATGCTGGCATGAGGAACTTGTACACTCTCGCAAAGAAGAAGCATGTCGTAGGCATCGAGGGCGTCAAGTTAAAGAAGGATCATCTCTGTGATGCCAGCAAAGCTGGAAAGATGACTAGGGCCAAGCATCCCTCGAAGATAATCATGACAACATCACGTCCCTTCGAGCTGCTTCACATGGACTTATTTGGCCCTACTCACTACTCTACTCTTACTACCACTGCTTGTCTCTATGGCTTCGTCATTGTTGATGATTACTCTAGATATACATGGGTGCACATAATCCTCTACAAGAAAGAAGTGCAGGATGTCTTCAGAAGATTCGTGAATCGTGCCATGACTAACTATGGTATCAAGATCAAGCACATCAGAAGTGACAATGGTACAGAGTTCAAGAACACCGGCCTCGACACTTATCTTGATACATTGGGCATCACTCATGAGTTCTCAGCTCCATACACCCCTCAGCAGAATGGCATCGTGGAGCGCAAGAACAGAACCCTCATTGAGATGGCACGGACGATGCTCGATGAGTACAAGACTCCAGAAATTCTAGCCTGAAGCCATTGACACTGCATGTCACATCATCAACCGTGTTTATCTTCACAAGCTTTTAAAGAAGCCAAACGTCAGTTACTTCAGAGTATTTGGTGCTAGGTGCTGGATCAAGGATCCACATCACACTTCCAAATTTGCACCGAAAGCACATGAAGGTTTTATGCTTGGCTACGGAAAGGATTCGCACTCCTACAGAGTCTTCAACCTCTTTCACTATAAAGTGGTTGAAACTGTGGACGTGCGGTTCGATGAGACTAACGGCTCGGAAAGAGAGCACCTGCCTAGTGTGCTAGATGAAGCCTCACCAAGTGAATCTATCAAGCTTATGGGTACTAGAGAAATCATACATTCAGAAGCTCAGGCTGAAGAAGAAATCATCATTGCACCAAATCAAACCGAAGACAATGCTCAGCCTGAAGTCAATGCTGAAGCTGAAGACAATGATCTGCAAGGGCAAAATCTTCGTCCGGTTCATCCTCGTGTTGCAAATGAAGTACAGATTGAGAAGATAATCGATAGCATCAATTCACCTGGTCTGCTCACTCGTTCAAGAGCAACACAGCTAGCAAATTTATGTGGGCACTTTGCATTTGTCTCTATATCTAAACCCAAGAAAGTTGCTGAAGCCTTCATGGAACCTGAATGGATTCAAGCGATGCAAGAAGAGCTTCAATAGTTTGAGCTGAACAATGTGTGGGAACTAGTAAGCGTCCTGACCCTCGCAAGCATAACATCATTGGCACAAAATGGATCTATCGCAACAAACAAGATGAGCATGGTCAAGTGGTCAAAAACAAGGTTGTCTCATTGCCGAAGGTTACACTCAAGTAGAAGGGATTGACTTTGATGAAACTTTTGCTCCAGTGGCTAGGCTTAAAGCTATTCGCATACTGATAGCCTATTCCAACCATCACAACATTCTTCTATACCAAATGGATGTGAAGAGTGCCTTTCTCAACGGTAAAATTGAAGAAGTGTATGTTGCACAACCACCTGGCTTTGAAGATCCAAAACATCCTGATATGGTATACAAGCTCAACAAGGCACTGTATGGCCTCAAACAAGCTCCTCGCGCTTGGTATGACACACTCAAAGAATTCCTGAAGAGCAAAGGCTTCAAACCTGGTTCTCTGGATCCCACACTCTTCACGAAGACATATGATGGAGAACTGTTTGCGTGCCAAATCTATGTGGATCACATTATCTTCGGCTGCACTGACAAGAAATACAGTGATGAGTTTGGACACATGATGCAAGAGCAATATCAGATGTCCATGACGGGTGAGCTGAAATTCTTCCCCGGTCTTCAAATATGTCAGGAGAGCAACGGCATCTTCCTATCACAAGAGAAATACCTCAAAGATTGCCTGAAGAAGTTTGGAATGCAAGACTGCAAGGGATACTCGACGCCAATGCCAACCAAAGGTCAATTGGGTCCCGACGATAATGGTAAAGAGTTCGATCAAAAGGTATACCACTCCATGATTGGTTCTTTACTCTACTTATGTGCATCTAGGCCAGATATAATGCTTAGCATTTGCATGTGTGCCCGGTTTCAAGTGGCACCAAAGGAATTGCATCACTTAGCTGTGAAGCGAATTCTTCGATATTTGGCTTACACCCCAACACTAGGATTATGGTACCCAAAGGGCTCAGAGTTTGATCTAGTTGGATTCTCCGACGCTGATTATGCTGGTGACAAGGTTGATGGCAAGTCCACATCAGGCACATGTCACTTTCTTGGACGATCTCTTGTCTATTGGTCTTGAAAGAAGCAGAACTGTGTATCCCTCTCCACTGCTGAATCTGAATACATTGCTGCTGGATCTTGCTGCGCTCAGCTTCTATGGATGAAGCAAATACTCAAGGACTATGGCATCCACCTGAAGCATGTGCCACTCTACTGCGACAATGAAAGCGCCATCAAGATTGCCAACAACCCAGTACAACACTCGAAGACAAAGCACATTCAGATCCGTCATCACTTTCTCAAAGATCATGTCATGAAGGAAGATATTGATATCATTCACATCAACACTGAAGAGGAATTGGTAGATATCTTCACAAAGCCCTTGGATGAGAAAAGGTTTTGCAAGTTGCAGTGTGAGCTAAATATCTTAGAATCCTAAAATGTCTTGTAATTGGACACACATCCTAACGCTTATGCATGCTGATGACTTAGATGTGCAACACACAAAGTAACGTATATCTTCAATCAATGAAGACATACACTCTAAGTGTGAATACATTAACGCGGAATTTGACTTCGGAGCGCCATGATAATTGTGCGCCGTGTCTGGGTCTAACACTTCCTATACGGTGGGTAACGCCACCACCAAATTCTTATTGAAGTGTTTCTTTTGGCGTCATGGTTGCTTAGTCTTCGCATTTGGTTTGTCTTCAACATTGGTTTGACTTCGAGGTTTATCTTCACTATGTTGAGTTGGTCTGATATATACATATTTGTGTTCTGTTATCTACAACATTCACTTATAGCTATGTCTTCATACTTGAATCTTTATTGATCTAAGTGAATGTGATCGGACCCTAACCTCCTTTTTGCTTCTTCCTCAAACTCTATCTGTCCAAATCATATGCATTCTATTGAAACCTGTCGTTTGTCTTCTCTGAGTCCTTGTCAGCAGAAGACAAAGAGGCAAACATTTAAATCTGTTTTAATGCCATATCCTTTTTGCCTGAATACCGGAGAAGCCGAAATGACCACCCGACAATCCAGGCATGCGTGGGAATGTGGAACAATTTTCAATAAGTTGCATGCAGGCCATGTGTCCTTCAGATGTGAACTGCCAGGGGCACCTGCGTAATTACGGTATGCTGCCCCTTTCCTTATAAATACACACTCACCACGGTCAAATCTTTTCTTCCACCTCGCCACCTCGCACAAACCCTAGCGCCTCCGCTAGCTCGCGTCAACGCCGGAGACGAAGCACTTAGTTGTCGCGACTTCTTCGACGCCGTCCTCACGCCGGCCGCGGACCTCGTCTTCTCCGCCGCCACCGTAGGTGTCTTCCGCCGCCAAGTTAGGGCGCGGGAGATTGAAATGCTCGGCCTCTAACTCTGCCTTGTCTAGCAGTTCATCAGCAGTAATTAAATCTCACTGTTACTGCCTTTTTGATCCGTCAAATCAATTCACTTCAACCAAAAGTGGTTTCTACACTTCCAAGTATGGATTTGTCCCTATCTGCATCTCATATCTTGCTAAGAATATTCACTTATGCTTCATAACTAGTTAGATTCCTCACTTGTACTTATTCATGGATTCGTACAAATCTGGAACCAACTCTCCTCAAATAAGTGAATGTCTTCGCTCTATGAGGTCAATGTCTTCAAACTGTTTTTTCTTCAAAATCTTCTAAGAATGCATATGACCTCTTCCCCTTCCATCGCATCTCTAATGATGTCACAGGTACATGTCAGTGGGAGAATCCCTTGGTTCTCATAGTCTGCATCATTTGTAGAGTTCTTACAGCGTCATATACATTCCCCTGAATCCAGCTCTTGTCTGACCAGTAGAAGGAAGCCATTCACTGTTCTGAAGCCATTCAGTCTCAATACAATGGCAACTGAGAAATCAGCAAGAAAAAGGGGCAGGCAGCACCGGTGGAGATATAGGTAAGGACTTACCTCCAGATATGTTTGAACTGTACAAGTCAGATCCAGAGGAAAGCTACAACTAGCGCAAGACCCGAATCCAATGGATTCGAAGATATTGGGCAGAGCAATGGTTCAAGTACAACTTTGTCACTGCCGAATATGCAGAGAGGAATGCTATCAAGCACCCATGGGGAGATATTCTGTACAGAAATCTACAGCCAAAGTCAAAGTCTGAAGCCATTGCCCAAGGCTTCTACCCATGCATGGTCCGAGGACCGAAGCAAGAGAATGCCGACCCATCATCTATGTTATGGTGTTGCAAAGACAATCTTTTCAAGTGCAACTATCAATTTGCCAAGGAGTCTGCTATCAAAAACAAGGAGTTTGGCCTCAATTTCAACCCTGGCCCATCTGCTCCAAGGGCTGATGGCACACGCGATGCCAATCCTAATGTCATCGGCCCCTTCGACAACTTCGATGGGCTCCTCTCCCACATTGCTGCACAGCGGGCCACTGTGGATCAATCCGTTGATGATGCTGACTCTGAAGAAGCGCCAGATCCACCAAAGCCATAGAAGAAGAAGAAGAAGAAGAAGACCAAGGCTTCAAAGCCCTCTGCCTCACCAAAAACTTCGCGTGTGAAGCCATTGGCCACTGCACCTCCTGAACCCAGTGTGCAATCTGAAGATTTGTCTCATATCCCCAAGAAGGCCGAGAAGACCAAGAAAACCAAGAAGCCCGAGAAGATTTCTGGGCATGAACTGACTCCCGATGTCGTTCTACGCAATGAGGATGACACCATTGATCTATTCAGCGATGAAGATCTTGGTGATGATTCCCTTGAGTTGTTGATCAAGAGCAAGCAATAGGCAGCGATCTTCAATGATCTGCCCCTCTTTGATGTTGATATACTGAACAACTTCATTGATGAGTGGTTCGACGACCAGAGCATCAGCATTGATGATCTTCAGCTTCATGTGGACATCAGCGTCACATTCCACGGAGCCATTGCTAATGAGTTGGCCTTGGCTCAGAAGATTGTCGAACTCAAGAACAAGATTGATTATGAGAAGTGTCACACCTTGATTTTCATGCCACAACACTTAAGCTAATAAATCATGATAAAATGTGGTTTGACAAAAACATTTGAGTGTTTTGGTCCTTGCCTTGATTTGGATTTTTGTGCTATTTCCAAAAGTGCTCTAAAAGTCATATAGTAGCTTCCATCCCTATACTTCTTCTCCTTGATCCAAAACCTTGCCCAATGATCATGCCATGTGTGTAGGACATAAAAATAATTTCTTGCAAAAATATTTTGGCCAAAAAGTATTTTCTAAACTAGGTTTTCCAAAAACCCCTGAATTGAGGCTTGAACTACAAGTACTTAATTAAGGGTGTGAAAAATATTTCAAAAATTATATTTGACTCCTATTAGATATAGGACACCCAGAAACCACAAAAATATTATTTTAAAAGTTGTTTTACTATTTTATTTAAAGGCTTTTTCCTAAGGCCAGAAGTGGTCTTTAATAGGTTAAAATTATTTTAATATTTCAAAAATATTTGAGAAAATTTAGGGAAGCTCAGTGGACATATATTGTCCATATATAAGAGTTTCAACACATGGTCATGTTCAAATTATTGGTCAAATCCCTCAAAAACTATTTCTAGACATTTCAAGCTTTTGAAATGTTTACAAAGGAAATATTCTCCATTAAATACAGGAAAATTCTAGCATGTCAAAAATGACCTACTTGAGGATCCTACAAAGTCTCATGTCATGGGGAACAACATAGCACCACCAAACCCTCTCAAAACCATTTCTGTCCTTTTCCAAGTTTGAACAACTTTGCATTGCCAAACATGTCCAAACGCTCTCAAACTTGGTGCACATGCTCAAATGGTGTAATAATGCATCTAGACCAAATGGCACAAGTTGGAGAAAAGGATATCATGATCAAAGTGTTCTAAAACCCTTCCTGTCCAGAACCAAATTTGAACAACTCTACATTGCCAAATGTGTCCTTTTGATCTGAATTTTTGTGGACATGTTCAAATCCTAAAATGATGACACTACACAAAGTGGTGCATCAAGGAGAAAAGGTTTGCATGTCTAAATCTTGGAAAACTTATTTTCTGTTGATTTCTAGGGTTTACGAAAGTTGCATTGGCAACTTTACCCAAATGAGCTCAAACTTGGAGGAACACCTTAATTCTGTATGACCTTTGATCCTGTTAATTCTCAAGTCAATGAGAGTCCATTTACTTGCCCAAACCTACATCAAACACCTTTTGACATAATTTAAAATTCCAAGTTTCAGCCCCTTCCACTAATCTCCTTGAGCCACAATCTTTACCACAGCATGTCCTAGAACCCCTCTACCACTGGAAAGAGTTTCATGGCCTCAGCTGAATTATATGGGGGTGAGAACCCACATTTTCCCTCTCTGGACATCATTACTCCCACTCTCTCTCAACCCCCTCTCTCCTCTAGTGGATCCCCAGGGCATCCAATGCCATTTCCACTTTGTTTACTCCCTCCCAGAGCCCCCAGACGCAAGTGGCCATGCGAGGACGCGGGAAAAAACCGCACATGCCGGCCAAAGACGCGCTCTAGAGCACGCCATCAGTGCTCCCCGGATCACGACATCAAGGTCCCCGACCGCCTCGGGCCTCCCCTCGCGCCCGAGGCCCTCGACGTCATAGCGTGACAGCCGTGCAGGCCCCTCCTCTCTCCCTCTCTCTCACCCTACAAGCTAGCCACAGGTCCAGAGCCGCCTGCCACTTATGCATGCGTGAGCCCGTCGATCCACCCGGAGCTCGCCCCACTCTCTCTATCCCTTCCCTATGCCCAACACCACCCCCACGAGCGCCGAAGACATACCCGAGCCTCCTTTCGTGGCCACCCCGGCCATTTCCGCGGGCGCCCGTAGGCCGCGTCCACGATGAGTCGTGGCTTCGCCATATAGGGCAGCCCCAAGCCTCTCTCTCGATCCCCTTTGCTCTCTCTCCTTCCCAGCGACCCCGTGACCAACCCGCACCTCCTTCCGCGCCCTCCAGCCTCACCCATGGCCGCAGTCGAGCCACTGGCCATCGCCTAAATCCTCGACGCCCGAGCCCCCTCCTGTCCATCTATGGGTTTCTTTGCACCTCCAATGCCCCCTCGGAGCTCCCCCGCGCTCCGGTTACTCCTCTCGGAGGCCAAGGTGCCGAGCCCACCATCATCGTCGGCCACGGCCGCCACGGTCGGCGTTCTCCTTGACCTGGTCCTCTCCGGCATGCGTGTGACCCATGGATGGATGCGCCCCTTCGCCTGACCACGCAGGTGGGTCGAACGTCGCCGGAGGCTGTATGGGTCGCCGGCGCGAGCGACGGCAGGGAGATGAACCCGACAGCCGAGCCCCGCCTGTCGGTCAGCCAGCAAGGCTGAGCCGCTGACTAGTGGGCCTCACCCCGCCCCGTTAAGTGGAGACGGGCTCTGCCTGCCACCGCCTTCGCTCGGGGAAGGCATACTCCCTCGAATGCGCCGCTGCGTCGGACAGCTCAGCCGAAAGCAGCGGGCCGACCGCTGCCTATCTCTCGCCTTTATGCTGCATGATAAGGGTAAAGCCCCCTTTTCCTTTTTCTTTTTCCCAGTAGACTTCAAAAGCACATAAATAAATCAAATTAACTCCAAATTTGATGATTCAAATTTCTAGGGGATCCATAAATCATGATCTATCACATGGTGCTATTTGCACATTTTTCCAGAAACTTTCTCTTCAGAAATATTTATCAAAATCCTATTTTTCTATTTCTGTGTTAAACTTTAGAAAATCACAGAGAACTCGAAATTGATCCAAATGCAATGATTCAAATTCCTAGATACCTATATGTTCCTGACTTAGTTTCTGAACATTTTTCACTAATGCTTTCTGTACCACATCAAATATTGGTCTATTTATCCATGTATAGCCAACTTTGCAATTCCCTAGGAATTTCATTTGGACTCCAAATCCAGTGAAACCAATTTCTAAATACTTCTAAAATCACGCCTTGTTTAATGAATGCCTTTTATCATTTTACAAAAATGTATTTCTATAGACTCCTTGTAGATCCATTAAATCCCTTGATTCTATCATTTTGAAATGCCCAGAATTATCCACTGATCCAATCCGAATGAAACCACTCTGGTTATTTTTCATATAACCAGAAAAGTCCTATAGAAGTCAAATCCATATTTTTTTAGAGCAGATTTACTTTTGCCTTGTTGTGTTGCTTATTGTGATTGTTTCTGACATTAGTTGACGAAGTAGACGGAGTATTTGGAAAAGGACTAGAAGATTTCAAGACTCTGATGAACCAGGCAAGCAGCCCTTTGACCATGTTGAACCCTTTTATATCATGAGAGCATTTTCATTGTTTCATCAAGTGCATGATGTATCTTGAATGGCAACCTTGCTGGGCTTGCCTCCGTTGCATACCCATTGATACTTGCATTGTTCATGACTCTATCCTTGTTTAGAGTTGTGTTGATGGATTGTAGAAATATGTTGTAGTAGTTGGCTACGCAAAATGTGTTAGGGTTATGCATGGAAAGAAACAAGTGTGGTTTGACATACTTGCAAATAGCCCCAGTGGGTGCCACGAATGCCCCTGGGAGATGATGATGAACTAGGTCACTACTTGGTGGAGAAGTAGTGTACCGAGGCTTGATAAAAGTGTTGTTTACAGAGACGGATTAGATTTAAGATTTGTCGACCGTCCCAACCAAACATGCGCAACCACTCTACCCTTATATGGGAAAGGGCATTATTGATTACCTAGGCTGATACTAGCATGGTGCCCGCATTACTAGTGATGGGGGTGACATGAGGTCACTCTCGGGATGGGGTCGTGCTAGGTAGGGCAGCCATGACTGTTTTTACAGGGCACCGGACACACCGTTGGTACCCCGTGCTTGTGGTATGTGATGAATATGGAGTGTGGCTCCACAAATTTTAAGATGTGAAATGTTAGGCACGGGGGCAGCTACCAATCGAGTGGACTCTATGTTAGTGTCGTCCAGGAAAAGATAGTGATCGGGTGCTTACCCCGGGTACTTGAGGTACCGCGGGTCGTGGATGACACAGAAGTTCCCCGGATCTTGTGGGTAAAGTGTGTAACCTCTGCAGAGTGTAAAACTATTCGAATAGTCGTGTCCACGATCAAGGATAGTTGGGTGGTGCTGCTTAGACTATGTCCATATGTTTCTGGAAAAAAACACGGTTTGGTAAATCTATTGATGTGATTCGTGAGGAAGCCACGATGAGCTTGAGCATGAGTTGTTCATAACTCTTTCTCGATGTTGATGTCTGTAACCTCGTAATACTCGTTGCGGACGCATTCATATCCTTGATAAATGTTGATCATACTTGCATGAGAAAAACTAGCTTTCCACAAAACTGCAGATTTAGCAGTAGAATCTTACATAATTATTCTGTTATCACTCTTGGGTTTCTTACGAGTACATTCAAAGTACTCATTGGCTTGCCACTAGTTATTTTATTGGCCAGGCATGAAAGAACAGGATATAATGAAGAGTACCTTGGTGATGAACATGCGAGCTAGGACGCTTCCCAGTCAGAATGCCTGTAGGGTTAAGGTAGATGGCATGGGTCCAAGTTATCGACGAAGATTTCCGCTGCGAAGTTATACTCAAGACTCGATCATAATGGTCATATTTTATGTAAGACGGTATGTATGGATGTAAGACTCTTGTTATTCAACTTCTGTGTGTTCAGTGATCATTGATCTTTGGGATCATTGTACACGTGCATTCGGTGATCACGACTTATGAGTCGGGGTCCCCACAAGAAGGCTCACTTCAAGAAGAACATGGCCAAGCTTAGCGTGGCAGATGTTCAGATCTTCAAGAAGATGTTGCATGATCTCAAGAAATAGTTTCACAAGAAGCATGAAGAGGCCAAAGGTTCAAGAGAGTGCATGAAGTACTTTGCGCAGAAATGTGTTCAAGCACACAATGAAGCTGAAAAGTGAAAGGCTCTTGGGCGTCCTGGCATTGACCCCAAGATGGCTGCCAAGCAAAAGAAGTCTGCTAGGCCCAAATCAAGCACCAAGGCAGGAAGAACCTCGCATTGTCTTCCCTGCCAGCATGACAGGCTCGAAGCCTAAGGTCACCTCAGCAGCTTCAGAGTTGAATAAGACAACGGCAGCTGAAGCCGAAGCCAAGAAACGCAAGAACAAGAATGCTTCTGATGATGCACCATCGAAGAAGAAATTGAAGACCAAGTCTTCAAAGAAAGAGCGTGCTGCGGCCTCTGAGCCCCTTGTTGTTGAGCCCATTTCTGTTGACCGTCCAGCCTCCACCAACCAAGAGCGTTGCCTTATGATCCACGAGCCTGCTTTCACAGAGGCTCCTGAAGATGAAGAAGTTCCAGCTGTTGACCCCATCACAGCTAAAGATATTGGTCGTGAAGACAATGTTGAAGATGATGAAGTCCTTCCTCAACTTGAGCACCAATTGGTATCAACGCCTGTTCTTACAAACAGCGAACTCATCAGCATTGGTCGTCCCTTGACGCCAATCACTCGGGATGATTCATGGGCCGATCGCCCTCAACAAGACACCCCCATTCATGATGAGACACCCAGAACTCCACCACCTCAAGACACCACTCCGGTGCTTGACGATGATAACTACATGGCATGCACTACCCATCACCACAAGCGCCGCCCGCTTCCGCAGAAGCTTCAGCAAAGGCCCCTGTGCCACAGGTCACCATGTCGAGCATTCCGTAAAGGGAAGTGCAACAAAGCTCAAGATGCACGCCAAGTGTTTCTCCAAGCCACCCCAACTGGATATGTCTCTTAGTCTGAAGCCAAAGCTGCTGAAGACATACCGGCTGCATCAGCCGATGAAGATCAAGGAGAAAGAGAAGAAGAAAGAGTTGCCACATCCCTAGCTACAGATCAAGTCATTCTCGAGGAGAATTAACTGTGCCCGACCCTCCTGTTACTGAACAAACGGAGTTTGAAACCACTGAGGCTGCCACAAACAATGATGCTGAAGCCACTGACATTGTCATGGCCGAAGACAATGTGGAGCTTGAAGCAAATGTGGTGCATGAAGCTCATGTGTAACCACTGTTCCACCTCCTAGGCCTCACACCATTGAACAGGCCTTCGATCGTGGAAAGCTGGTCACTGTGAAATGGCCTATCTTGGTTCCTCTCACTGCTCCCGGACCACAGTATGACTACCATGTGGAGCACATGCCTCAGGTTCCCTAGGCTGACAAGGCTTCCAGGTGCTGCTACATCGCAAGGATCCTTCAGCGTCAACAGCTTTAGAGCACACAACACCTTCTTCGACAGCGCCAAGAATCCTTACTCGAAGCCAAAGATCTCTTCCGGTCGATTTTGGAGCTATTAGCAGTGCAGCTACTGAAAGGATCGAGATGGACCTAGAGGGGGATGAATAGGTACAATTACAAATTTTAATTATGACTTAGCAATTTTAGGCAATAATGCGGAATATGAAGGTGGGCCTAACAATTGCAAGTGTAGTACTAAGTGTTAAGCAAGTAACACAAGTATGTAAGTAAGCAAGCACAATATGATATAAGTAAGTGCTAAGAGACAAGTAACCACAGGTAGAGAGTTAGGGTTAGGAATAACCGCAACTCCGGGAGACGAGGATGTATGCCGATGTTCACTTCCTTGGAGGGAAGCTATGTCACCATTAGAGAGGTGGATGTTAGCACGAAGGCACTCCAACGCCACGAAGGCTCACCCTATTCTCCCTTTGAGACAACACCACGGAGGCGTTTCTCAACCACTAGTGGTAGACCTTGGGGTGGCCTCCAAACCCTCACAAACTTTTCCGGGGGTAATCACAAAGGTCGATTCCTCTCCGAAAGACTCCTGCCGCCTAGGAGTCTCCAACCTCCCAGAGTAACAAGAACGATGGGGAAAAGCTCAAGACTTGCTCAAATCACGAATTCCTTTGGTGGGAAGAAGGGGAAGGAGAGGATCTATCACTTGATTGGAGAACTTCTCTGAAATGTTACTAAATCACTTGGGGATCTAGGATTTGGTGTAGAGGATTGAGAGAGAGAGAATGAAAAGTGTTCTTGGCAAGCTCAAAGTGAATGGTCAACCTTATCCCGTGGGAGGGAGAAGGCTATATATAGTGTGAGTGCAAAACAGACCGTTGAGCCACTTAGTGCACAGGAGCTGATGGACGTCCGGTGCGTATCGGACGTCCGGTGCCACAGATTGGATCGGACGTCCGGCCAGGCCGCCAGTCGTCCGGTCGCTGGAACATCTACCAGGGGCACAGACGAGGTATGATTACTCACGGTCAGCGGACGTCCGGAAGGCGCCGGTCGTCTGGAGGCCGGACGTCCGGTGTGGTCGGAAATCCGCTAATATACATTATGTTGAAGTGCACCAGATAACCGGAGGTGAGCGGACGTCCGGTGGCCAGACGTCCGGTGAGATCAGTCTTTCGCTAATATCTATTCTGTCGAGATGCACCGGACAGCCGGGGAGAGCCGGAAGCCATGTTGGCTGAGAGAGGCCAGGCGTCCGTAGACTTTCGGACGTCCAGTGATAGTTGAACCCATTATCTTAGGAACATACCAATCTTTGTGCATAAGTTAGAGGAAGAATTTTGAGATGATATGTGAGGGAATATGTGGGTCTGAGCAAGTTCTTTCACGAAATCCAACGATCCCCTCTTGATAGTGCAGGATCCCTATACTCAAGAACAAACCAAAAAAGGAAGCTGAAGCTTTTTGTCTTTGTCTTGTGTCTTTTCTCTTGAGTGATATATGTATATGTATTTATGTTTGTAGCCATGATCCACACACAGCCCTTGAGACATAATCCTGAGATATACTTGATAAACATGATTAGTCCCAACATGCATGTTGTCATCAACATCAAAATATGATTAAGGGCATGATTGCACTTTCAATCTCCCCCTTTTTGGTAGTTGATGACAACATACATGCACTTAAAAAAATATCGAAAGGATTTGTTATGGAGCTCCCCTTAAACATGTATAATAAATAAAGAATAAGCATGAAGAGAGCTCCCCCTCAATATGATACCAACACAACCATATCTCATACACAAGATAGTCAAGACAACATAAACTCAAAATAGGCTCCATATAGGTTCATCACTCATAGCATAGAACATAAGTCTATAAAACTCATGACATGAGTTCGATACAAGCTAATACAAACATAACATGAGTTCGATACAAGCTAATATCATAGAAACACATAAATAAGTGCCTACTCCCCCTTGGCATCAAATACCCAAAAAGGGGTCATAGCAGCATCAGAGAGCACCATCGTCATCATCATCATGAGCACCACTGCCACCAGCCTCGTCAAAGAAATCAGCCCACTCAGGACCCGAGGGAAAATCAAAGTCAGAAGGTGGCTCATCAGGGAGACGCTCATCGTCACTCTCATCGTAAACTCCGGAGTCTCTCAGACGAGCCTTCAGAGCATTCTTGGAAGTGACCATGCGAGTGACAACATCGTGATTTTGGGAGCAATGAAACGTGAATACCTTCATCATTGCAGAGTGAGCCTTCCCAAGAAAGCGAGCGATGCTCCCAAAGGATGCAGAACTGGGCAGAGTAGAATGAGCAGTAGAAGGAGGAACACTAGCTGCAGTGCGACGAGCAGGAATAGAAGAGTCCTTGGGGACCCAATCATCCGCCATGTGAGGTGGAATGGCCCACCGCTCATGCAAGTGAGTGCGAGCAATGGGAAATGGAGCAACACTCTCGATAAAAGCCTGAAGAAAGGAGGCATGAGGAAAGGCCCCGCTTGTGCTGAAAACTAGCGAAACGGATCTCATGCCATAGAAAATGAGGAACATTTATCTTCCCCTTTGGAGATGTATAGAGGTGATGCATGAGATCAATGCAGTAGCTATTGCAAGAGCCCTTGTCACCCATCTTGGGATAGATGGTGCGAATGACACACTGATATATGATGTAGAAAGGTGAGTGCCAAATGGAGACTTGGTTCAGACCCTTTTGTATCTCCTCATTAGTCATATCTTCTATTGGTTTGAGAAGATCCGCACAGACATCAATGCCCTTGGGCCTATGGTTGGGGTCATCCTTGTGGATTTTGAAACCGGTGTCAGGAAACCCAAGGGCGGCAACAAATTGAGAATACGACGCCGTGAGCACGGCGTCGGAGATCATCCAAGAGACAGTGTTATTTGGAGCAAAGTAACATGTGGCATAGAATTGATGGATGGCAGCCTGGTTAAAGTCATGTTGAAATGCAAATGGGGCAGCAAGATTAGATGACTCAATGAGCTCAATAGCCCCCGGATATTTCGCCGGATGAGTATGGAGAGAGAGGCCTTTAGGAATGATGATAGTGGTAAAAATGTCAGCTTGGACATTTGTGTGAAAACGATTGTCCCGAGAGTCACGAGCAACCGTAAATTGATCAACATCACGATGCAACTTAAGGTAGGAAGCAATGGGAACCTCGTTGAACCGCTTAACATTGCGGCCGAGTGGTAAAGGAGGTTCAAGAGAGATATGACGAGCATCACCGTGAGGTTGCACCGGAGGAGGTGGAGGCTTGAAGGTGGGACGACGAGTTCCTAGCTTGGGAGCGGAGGTGCAAACAGCAACAAACTAGGGCTGCTCCAAATCATCGAGTTCATCCTCATAGTCGAAGTCCTCCGAAGAGGAGTTGCTAGAAGAGCTGTGAGGGTGGGCGGCACGCTTCCGAGGACGAGCCCTCTCCTGGGAGTCATCAGAGCCACCACGACGAGACATACGAGACGGCCCACCGATGACCTGCTTGCGCGCTGAGTGCTTGGTCTTGGGCATCTCGACCTCGGAGTGAAGAACGCGGAGGAAGACGACGATTGGAGAGAATCAGGCAATGGGCCGCGCCTGGGACTGGGGCGACCCTAGCGGTGCGGCGTCGGCGAGGCGCCCAAGCGGCGAGCAGCCGCGGTGAGGAGCTGCGAGACAGGGGCGGCGGCGGTGGAGAACAGAGGAGGGGAGCGAAGGGATTAGGGTAAAAAATGACTCGAACAGCACCCCACGCTATATATATGTGCTCGAGAAAAGCCCGGACGACCGGCCTAAGGACAACAAAACACTTTTTACGGACGACCGGAGTTCTACGGACGTCCGGTGCCTGGGCCAGGGAAAAAATTAGCAGAAGTCCAGCCTCAGCGGACGACTGGCAATATGGCACCAGAGAGGATTTTACGGACGTCCGGTACATAGCGGACGACGGGAAGCACTTATGGATTTTTTAGAAAACTAGTGTGTCATAGTTGGTGAAAATGATAGTGATGGGAAGATGATGATTTCAGTACGTAGCAGGATGCAAAGACACAATATATTAAGCAATGAGTATCCTATGTCAATGAAACAACAACACCAAACATAGATCACACCGATCTAACCCATGTTTGAGTATACGTGACATGGCACCGTTGTCGGTGTTCTGGAAACGGGGGTCCCCAGACTTGCCTGCCTGCGGCCCACGGCGTGCTTAAGTTAGCGGGCCGTCCGGCCCATCTTCATCAACAAGGCATCCAAGACCCTCGCGAGGGGCCAAGCCTCGCGAGCCGGATGACGCAAGACCTCCTCATGAGTGGCCTAGCCAGGCGGGCTCACGAGGAGCGGAGATATCAAGGCGGGGCAAACCTCACGAGGCTCTCGTGACGTGAGCCATGACGATCGAGACCAGGCGGGTGCCAGCACGTGCAGCATCCTTGTTCCCTCTTTGGTGCTAAGGAGGCAAGCGCAGGCGAGGAGTACCGAGGCATCAGGCAAAGGTTGCCATATCGGTGCAACGAGACCAAGACCAGAAGGACGGCAGGACAGAGGTCATCGTGGAGCCCAAGACGGCGTCACCACCAGAGCCTATCGCAGGAGAAGACCACTTTTGTCAGGATAGCTTGTACTAGCTGTCCCCCTTCAAGTTTTCCTGTCGTTGTTGGCTCCCTTCCCGCTCAATATTTGGGGAGAGGACCCGGGCCTATATAAGTAGAACTAGCCACCACAATAGGGGCAACTGAGCCTGAGGCATCTCAGCTTGATCTGATCTGATCGAGAGCCTACCCTAGCCACAAGAACACCTCAACCTCACGAGGCTGTTCTTCCCTTTGTACTGTTCATCATCAGCCCAAGAGGCAATCTACCACCACACACTAGAGTAGGGTATTACACCACAATGGTGGCCCGAACCAGTATAAATCTCGTGTCTTTCTGTGTTCCAAGTTCGTCGAGTTCGTCCGTGAGATCTTAGTGAGCTAGGGCGTGGATCGGTAGGAGGGAAAGACTTCGCGCGCACCCCAGAGTTCAAACCTTAAGGGTTTGCCTGAACCCCACATCTGACATTTGGCGCACCAAGTAGGGGTGCACCGGAGCTTCCTCCTCGACAATCGACTTGCCGATGCTCCACGGTCAAGATGTCCGTCGACCCAAGAGCTGACTCCGACCACTGGGCAGCCTGGCCGGCCCGGGCGACGACGCTTGCTCATGAAGACCTCGACCCCATGCTCCAGGCGGCGCGGGCGCAGTCCAATGTCATGGAGCACGGGCGGCGGGTTAAAGGCCGTCCGCCTCACTCCACGACAAGTACGAGCCGCTGCGAGGGCAGCAAGCCACGCCGCGGCGACGGCGCCGTACTCACGGTGAGAGCAGGCAAACTTGCGGGCAGCACTCACCGTGGCAAGGGAGCTGATGTGGTGCCGGCTGATGGAGAGCAGCTGGGACGCGCTGCTGGAACGGGTTACTGAGCTGCTGGATGCGGCGGCCTCAGGAGCGCCGCCTTTCTGCTATCGGCTCCCTTCTCAGGCTGTTACGGGGCCTCACGGCGGGCCTCGCCGCAACCACGCACCATCGGGCACGCATGGGGGCTTTCACAATACCACAAGCCGGCGGCGCCGGGGCTCCGCTTCATACCGCCGCGACAAGCACGGGCACGAAGCGCCGCTTCATGGTCCCGGCGAGATGTTGTCCTACTATCCTCAGGACGCCACGCTGGGCCAAGCAACTTGGAGTGTGGGGTACTACGGCGAGGTGTTCGGGGTAACAGCCCCGGAAGCCTACGTGCCCCGCATGATGGACCAGGAGTACACACCGGAGGACGCACTCTGCCTGCTCGTTGGAGAAGATTGGGAAGAAGGGGCGCTAGGAGTCGAAGCCTTCCAGGAGCCGCCGGGGAACCACTACGGCCACTACAGGGTACCCCTAATCCCTCAGGAGCAAGCTTACGCTAACCATGAGCCGCAGGAGGAACAGATCACCAGAACGGTCGGCGGCCCCAGCTCGGCGGCCCCCTGCCAGCAGGGGGATAGCATTGGGGGCTACAGGAGAGGGGTCGGGAGCCAGGCCCCTCCCCACGGCGCGCGTGAAGCTGGGACACTCGGGAGTAGGCCCTTCCGCCGGGAGGCTTCAACGACCCTTCCCCGGCAGAGGACTCAGAGTCGCCGAGGGCACCACCATTGGCGTCCCTTTCCCCTTTGTGTCGCCCAAAGTTGCCACCGGCTCAAAGGTGGTCGACGGTGGCGCAAGGCGGAGCCCTCGTCTGGTGATATGAAGTAAGGCAGGTACCTGTGAAGAAGGCCCAGTGCATGTGAAGCTCGCCGCCCGTGACACTCTCACGCAATAATGAGTTGGGGTTGTACACGCCCCGGAGTCTCAGGGGTGTCGGCCTCAGGCCCTGGGGCTCCCTCCCACGCCTAGTGGCAGCACTTAGCTCCGCACTGGTGAGAAGACTTGAAGACCAGAAGACTAGACTAGGTGCCGGACGTGGCCATTTGCTTTGGATCTCTCTTTCTGTAGCTTTGCTTTCTCGATCTGAATTTAAGTTGAAGCTGAGTTTTTGTCGATGCGCGCGGGGGGTGCCTTTTCTCGATTCGAGAAATTTCTTGCTTTCTGAGTTTCGTTTTGCCTGGGACTCATGTCCATCGCCTTCCCCTAACGAGCCCCTCGTGAACGGGACACGAAGCACACACGCGTCGAAAGCTGCTAACGCTGCAATTGGTGCTCGCTTCTATGGAGGCCCTCCCGACGGACGGCAAGCTCCGCGGACTCTCAGAACTCGTCACCACGACTCCAGCTCGAGGTCGGCGCCGACTAAGGTAACCCACGACAGGAAACTCACCCCTGGACTTACGAGTTCGCGAGGGCACTTGCTCAATACCGCGTAGGAAAGTAAAGGCTGCAACTTGCTTACATGAGGGGCTCCCCCTCTCAAAATGCTCTTACAAGTTTGCCAAGGGCCGCGCTCGAGTTTTTGCATACAGGATGCAACAATAGGAGAACATGGGATCAGCCGGATATGTCGCTCGCTACATCGCCCTCGAATGCGTGCTCGCATCATCTTCGTCTTCGCCGGCACCATCGCCGCCTTCGCGACGCCTCCGTCTCCGTCGTCAACCACGCCGCTGGGCTCAAGGTGACCACCACCGCTGCGCTGCCGGAGGCAAAGGCTCGACCAGCGCTGGCCCACGTTGTCCTCCACCCATCAAGGCCAGATCGCTTCCGGACGGCTCGCGGCACGGGGCAATGGCGGTGTCGAAGTCGGAGTCGGGGAAGGTGTTCCTGAGGTGGCTGAAGACGCGGGAGAACGCAAGCCCGAGCAGGCCCCGACTTCTCTCCGCCATGAGCTGGCGAGCCCTGTCAGACCGGGTTTCCAGGCGCATCACCACGTCGGTGAAGAAGGTCAGGTGGCTAGCATAGTCATTCGAGTGAGGGGCAGGTGCATTCTCGTCGCAGATGTAGCCCAGGGCAGTATTGACCCTGTTTCGGAGATCCTGAAGCATAGTAGCATGCTCGCGCTCAAGCGTCCGATGTTGGAGCACTTCCACCCTGTTTTGCCATGTGACGGCCTCGGCGTCATTAACCCGTTTCCGAAGAGAAAGCAACTCGACGCGGGTGGAGGCCAAGTCTGTCTGTGCCGTGACCAGGGCGGCAGCCGTGGCCTCCGCACACCTCTCAGCCTCGTCCAACCTGGGCCTGAGGGCAGCAGCCCTGCCCGCACCCTCCGTACCTGCGAGCTTCAACTTCAAGTCATACCTTCCCTCCAGGTCTGCGCGAACCTCGGCCACCCGGCGATCCACCTCCTCCTGGACCCTGGCCTCACGAACCCGACGGCATCTTCTGCTTGGGTAACTTGACGCTCCCTCGTCTCCAATTGCTCAAGCTCGAGGCTGCGCTCCACGGCCTCCAACGCCAACGCCTCCTCACGCTTCCGGACCTCTTCCTCCTCGGCAGGCGTCCCCCTCAGCAACGCAAGGATGGCTCTGCGCGCCTCCACCTGCTGCTCTAGGGACACGCTCCAGGCATGGAGCTCCCACATGCACTTCTCCGCGGCCTCGCGACGGCGGTCGGCTTCGTGAGCCTCCTCCAAGGCTCGGGAGCAAGCCTCGCGGGAAACCTTGAGAGACGCCTCAGCCTTCGCATTGTCAAGATCACGCTGGTAGCGGCCGAGGTTGATAGCCACCCTCAGCTTGCGTCATTCCTCCGCCAACCAGAGACCTTCAGCCTCAAGGTGCGAGTCGACACCTGTGAGTTCTTCACGAAGCCGGCTCATCGCACCCATCATCTCCCGGAAAAGCTCGTGACGAACGACGCTCCGCCCGCGCTCAAACTCGAACGCACGGCCCGCCTGGGCTGCGGGCGGGGTATCAAGCGGCGCACCACCTCTGGCAGGGGGTTGGGGGCTGGCGCTACACCTGACGTCAACCAGTCCTTGCGAGGAGCCCAAGCCAATCAGGGCTCGCTACTTGAAGAGGAACCGAAGATCGAAGCCAACCAGCTACTATCCGTGACCAAAGCAGGGGTCTTGGGCACGCCCGCCAAGCTCCATGCCAGACCGTGGGGGAGGGGCGACAAAGCCGCGGGTTCAGCGCGCCGTGAAGGCAAGAGTGATCCTTCAACTGACCCTGCTCCAGGGGCAGCAAGCAGACTTGAAGCACTCGAGGCCGACGGGGGAGTCGAGGAAGGAGGAGGTCGTTTCTCAGAAGGCGCAGCTGCCTCAACGGAAGGAGCCCTGAAGAATTAGCGTCAGGAAATGGAAACAACACACAAGGAGCCACAGTGATACGGTGCTTACACATCGACGGCGATGTACTTCCTCCGCTTCAGCGGCCCAAAGGTGTTGCTGCTGCTTGGGGATCCTTTCCTCTTGCGGAGCTCCTCGAAGTCCATGCAAAGCCGACCGAAGCGCTGGAGGTGATGGCCGGTGCGAGGCGGGGCCGAAGAAGAGCTTGGAGGGACAACTTCAGGGGTGCTTGGCTGCGGTGAACAGTCGGGCGCCGTCCCACTGCGACCTCCCGAGGCTTCGGGGGCTTTGACCTCGGGAGCCGCGTGCAGCGTCGCCTCAGCAACCGACGCCCCAGGGGAGGGATCGCGACCTCCCGAGGATGACACCCCAGGGTCACCGCGTGACATGTGATTCCCAACGCTTGGGCCACTGATCTCCATCGGAGCTCGCCCTCCTGCACCCACACTCGAGGCGAGCTCAGCACCGGCGGCGAGGAAGGGGACCACGTCGATGGGGTTCTTGCAGGACCCCACCAGACCAATTGGGCGCAGCCCCCACTCATCAAAGGCAGGCATGTTCGCGGCAAATGCGGCCTTGTTCTTGCAGCGGTACAGCAAGCAGCTATTCCTGGGCATGTCGTCCGGCAAAGGGACACCCGATAGGACCATAAGCACCGCTTGTCGCGTCAAGAAGAGGAAGCCCCTTCTCCCGAAACCTCATATGGTCCTCGCTGTCACGAACAAGTCCCACATCGGGCGTGAATGGCATCAAGCGAGCGACTCGACGCTTGATGAACTCCTTCACCACCATAGGCGCAACACGCCATGTCTTTCAACCTCCTCAGCCTAGCCCAGACGGGAGCGAGGCGGGGGCTCGTGAGCTTCTGATGGCCCCAGCCGGAGTTTGGAACAGCAGGCCCCGCCGGAACTTGGAGCAGAGGGCTGAGCACACCGGCGTCAACAAACACCCATCGTGTACGGAACTCGCTCGTGAATGAAGGAAGCTCGAAGTCAATCCCCGCGCCCGCCGTCGCGGCCACAGCCTGGAAGCTCATGCACCCCGAGCTCTGCCGGGGACCGGTCAGATGCAATGAGAAGAAATGGCAGAAGAGGGCCGCAGAAGGAGCAATGCCTACCATGGCCTCGCACAAGAAGGCGAAGACGGCAAGCAGGGTCACAGATTGAGGGTCGATATGAAGCATGTGGATCTGATAATGCTCGAGCACCGCATTGAAGAAGGCGGAGAAGGGAGGAATCAGGCCAGCCCAGAGGGCATCTATGAATATCGGGACCTCAGTGGCTACCCGTGCCATGCGAAAAGTAGACGCTGCGGCCACCGCCTATCCCCACTGCTGAAACCGAGGCAAGCATGGGGCGCACCTTGTCCATGGCTTCGTCGTTGAACACCCGAGGCCGGCCGAGCGCAGGCTCAAAGGGCGGAGGCGCACTTGGCGAAGACAGAGGTTTCTTCCCCTTTTCAGCCTGTTTCGGCGCCATGGCGATGAAGCAAGTAGAGCGTAAGTCAGGTTGGAAGGGCAAAGCAGAGTCTCGAGGAAGCAGGGAGATTGGGGGAGCCAGGCATGGGCGAAGGAAGAATAACTATGTGAGATGCGGGGGCCGCATAGCCATGTGGATTCAAAGGCAGCGTGGGGAAGCGGAGACGCCCACGTCCAATCAACCGCCATGCGTCGACTGAGGCCGCAGGCTTTTGGGGCCCACGGCGCTCCGTACTTGGCCCTTGGCTTCGCCGCGAAGCCAAGCCCGAGCGCACCTAGGGCCCGGGGGCTACTGTCGGTGTTCTGGGAACGGGGTCCCTGCATTTGCTCGCCTGCAGCCCACGGCGTGGTTATTAGCGGGCCGTCTGCCCATCTTCATCAACAAGGCATCCAAGACCCTCGCGAGGGGCCAAGCCTCGCGAGGCGGACGACGCAAGACCTCCTTAGGAGTGGCCTAGCCAGGCGGGCTCACAAGGAGCGGAGATATCAAGGCGGGGCAAACCTCATGAGGCTCTCGTGACGTGAGCCATGACGATCAAGACCAGGCGGGCGCCAGGCGGGCGCTAGCGCGCGCAGCATCCTTGTTCCCTCTTTGGTGCTAAGGAGGCAAGCGCAGGCGAGGAGTACCGAGGCATCAGGCAAAGGTTGCCATATCGGTGCAACGAGACCAAGACCAGAAGGACGGCAGGACGGAGGTCATCATGGAGCCCAAGACGGCGTCACCACCAGAGCCTTTCGCAGGCGAAGACCACTTTTGTCAGGATAGCTTGTACTAGCTGTCCCCCTTCAAGTTTGCCTGCCGTTGTTGGCTCCCTTCCCGCTCAATATTTGGGGAGAGGACCCGGGCCTATATAAGTAGAACTAGCCCCACAGTAGGGGCAACTGAGCCCGAGGCATCTCAGCTTGATCTGATCTGATCGAGAGCCTACCCTAGCCACAAGAACACCTCAACCTCAGGAGGCTGTTCTTCCCTTTGTACTGTTCATCATCAGCCCAAGAGGCAATCTACCACCACACACTGGAGTAGGGTATTACACCACAACGGTGGCCCGAACCAGTATAAATCTCGTGTCTTTCTGTGTTCCAAGTTTGTCGAGTTCGTCCGCGAGATCTTAGTGAGCTAGGGCGTGGATCATTAGGAGGGAAAGACTTCGCGCGCACCCCAGAGTTCGAACCTTATGGGTTTGCCAGAACCCCACATCCGACAACCGCAAGAATTTGAACTTTGGGTGCATAATCACTACTCCATCACTGAAAGCTCCATAGTTAGAATAACATGGTAGCTTTGAGAGTGTATGTTCTTTTTATGCATTTCATAGGGTGAGAGTACTCATGAGTTGAGTGTCTCCCCCTAAATATGCCTACATCGAGACAAGACTGTCGGTGTGGAACGACACCTATGGAATCACAAGAATCCCGGCTATGGTTGCCGGGGCGCAGGGTTGCAAGAAGAGCAGGATCAGTAGTCAGCACAAGGATCGTTTACCCAGGTTCTGGTCGCGAGGATGCGTAAAACCCTAGTCCTGCTTTGGTGGGTGTATTTCAGAGAGTTCTTCAGCCCTCGAACTAGCTATGGTGAGTGGGTGGTCCGAAAGAGCCGAATCCTTCTCCAATATGCCATGGGCCTCCTTTTATAGGTGAAAGGGGCTGCCACGGTGGCATACATGAGGTGGAAAGGCGTACAGTATTGCGAGCTTATCGCTCGTATTACAGGACAAGTTGCATTTAATGCGCCGATGAGGTGTCCCCTAGCTTTATCGTGGACGGGGGCGAGGCCCGTCCCGTCCGTCGCCGCTCCTCCTCGCTTCGACACGCCGCCTCGCCAAGTGATGCGTCGGGCGCCATGTAGGCAGCAGGAGCTGAGGTGGCGCGGTGGTAGGGTCTTCACGAAGATCTGCATGCCGCCACGCAGCGCCTCACGAAGTTGGCCTCGAAGCTGCATGTTGCCACGCAGTGCCTCGCCCAGCTGGTTTGGGCCGGCAATGGATGCGTAACAATGGTGGAGACTTGGCCGATGCGGGCTCGGCAAAGGGTCTCCGCCTTTTGGCGACAGCCTTGCGGGGGCCCGGCAAGGGTCTTGCCGTGGCGCTGGTCATTGCCCACTAAGCAAGAGCTTTGCCGGGGTCTCGTGGTTTCCTCGGCAAGGATCTTGTCGAGGATCGTTGTCTTCTAATCCTCATCCGATCTTGAATATGTCTTCACAAAGATCTGCATGCCACCACGGAGGTACCTCCCAGCCCCGCCCCACGTGGGTCGATGGTGTTGGGGACGTGGGCTCAAGGGGTGGCTCGCCTCGCCGGTGTTTGGGCGCCACGCTGCCCGCAAAGTCTTGCCGGGCTATCGAGGCAGTCCCCTAAGGGTCTTGCTGGGGAAACTGCCGCCTCTCGCTTCTTTATGCTTCTTGGTCTTGGCATTGCCCTGTCTGTCCTGGGCTTCGGTTTTGCCTTGGTTAACCTTCCCTATTCTGCTTGGTGCGACCATGGGCGCGGCTCCGACTGCCCATGCATAGGTAAAGGGGTACAAAGGTGCGCCCCTTCTTTTGTACACCGACAGGAGCCCCCGGGCCTGGGCCACACATAAGCGCGACACGTTGTTGGGCCAGGCCCAAAATGGTGCGCGGGCAGGCAGGGCGGTTTTACCGCGGTAAACTTTTTCACAAGGCCGCTTCCTCACGACCAGCTGGGCGTGGCGCGGCGTGGAGGGGTGCGCGTGATGTGGGCGGCATGCGTGGGGCGGTTCCCGCATGCATGCGTCACATCATGGTAAAGAGGCGGCTCGCGCCATACCCATAAAAAGAGGGAGGCGTGGAGGCGCGGCTCATTTACCGCGTGGGGCTGGGTCGCGGTCTTCAAGGCGTCCACACCCCATGATCACGGGGTGGGGAGAGGTCGCCTC
Organism: Aegilops bicornis; assembly: GCA_021605145.1. NCBI lineage: Eukaryota > Viridiplantae > Streptophyta > Magnoliopsida > Poales > Poaceae > Aegilops > Aegilops bicornis. Next base: position 261,973,259 of record CM038672.1, on the reverse strand, counting down.
ACTCGTCCCCTCGATTCTGCACATTCGCCACGCGTCCTCCATGAGCTTGGGGTGGCAAGCAGTGGAGGCGGGAAACCGGGCCGTCGCTGGTTGGGGCAGCGGGTCGGTCCCGATTCCCTGCGCCTCTGGTGGCCGGATTGGCCGAGCGGGGCGGCCGAGCCCCGACCCCGCCCCTTTATAAGGAGGGGGAAGGGGGGATGGCATCCCGCACTCTTCTGTCATCTATCTCCTCTCTCTTCTGCTTCTTCCTTTCCCTCACCATGGAGAAAGGGAATCATGGTCCCTCGACGGTGGCGGCGAGGGTCGCCGCTCGACAGCGCGTCCCTCCTCCTCCTGAGCCCGCGGTGGTGGAGTCGGACGCGAGGGGAAGGGGGAGGGGGCGAGGCCGGGGCAGAGGTTGTAGTGCTCGGGGAAGAGGAGGATGGGGCGGCGCACCGGCTTCGCCCCCGCCAATGATGCCTTTTCCGATGGAAGGCCATGTCGAAGACCAGCCCCGCGAATTCTTCATCAGGCTGTGCCAGCCTCCGCGTCGCCATCTTCGTTTGCCCGCCCCGTTTGCTCGAGAGATTGAGCATGACCCGCCCCAATCCCTCAGATTGCACATGAGGGGTTGTGGGAATGGGGGCACGCGGGTCGACGTCGACTTCCCGGCTCCTCGGGTCATGTACCTCCATCGTGGGTGGAAGATGTTCGCCGCATCCACAAATGACAATGGGCCTGGCCCTCTACTTCAAATTAATGGAGGACGGCCTGCTCTCCGTCAAGGTCTTCGGAGACTTCGGGGCTCACATGAAGTGCTGCATGGAGAGCTCCTCCGACGGAGATTCTGACAATGGAAGCTCTTCCTCGAGCGAAAGAGATGAGGAGGACAGCGGGGCAGATGACGGGGACGAGTCCGACTAGGTGTCGACGCCCGCTCGGGCGGTGCGGCAAGAAGAAGATCTGCACTGGCCGCTCCTCCGGCAGAGTTTTGGCTGGGTGGGGCCAGCTCCTTGAACTTCTCGGGCCGCCTCCTTGGGTGGTCAAGGCCGAGGTCATGCGAAGAGGAAGAAGGCGGGCGGCAAGGTCATTAACTCGAGTACGCGAGCACCGACGCCTTTCATCGCAGATTGCCGGTCATGCCGCCTCGCCTTCCAGCCTCCTTTCCCAAAGACTGCTATCACTGCCCACCCATGGGCGGCCACCGAGATGTTCTCTTGGTGCTTTCTACTGCTCGTAGATCGCCTGGCGCCCCTTTTGCCCTTTTGCCTCCTTCACCTGCCTCCTGAGGAGAGGGACAAGAAAGGGATTACGGGCATCTCATCTCTTTTTTAACCTGTAAGTCGTCGGGCCTTGTTAAATTTAAAGCTTGTAATCCCCCTTGTTCATGTTTTTCATTCCGTACGGACTGTACCTGTGTGGGATGTTTTTAATGAAAAAGGGATGTTTGCCGGGTTTATCGTTCGTGGATAGACCCCGCGACAAGGAGCGAATCCTTGTTACAATTTAAGATAAATGTTTTTGGCCCTAAGAATGTGCCTTGCCGTCTCCCCCCACTTTTGCTCGACCATTCTCTCGCTTCTTGAGAAGGCAAGGATGAAGCGGGCTTAGGCTCCTCGTTCTACTTCCTTGCCACCGCTGACTACAACCAAATCCGGCCTGTGAGATAATCCTTGCGTATAGAAAAGGGGAGCATCGTGGCCTAGAAATAAAACGAGGTTTCACATATCCCGCCATTCAAATGCATGATAGAGGATGAAAGACTTATCCGATCTGCAGTCCCGCAACCTTGTCTTGCCGCTGTTGGATCCTTAGGCTTGCAGCCCCGGCAACTCGGGTTTGCCGGGTCGGGACGCCGGTCCATTTCCTTTCTTCCGAGTAGCTCAAACAGAAGTGCTCATGTGCCCTGTGAACCAAAGGAGGATGTAAAAGAAATGTATAGACGCCAAGACTCGACCTCTAGGCTAGGGGTTAGTCGCCGCTAAGCACTATCAACCCTAACCAAGGAAGAGACTCGACCTAGCATGCATGTTATAACTTAGGGCGCCAAAGGTTTCATTTATTTATGCTCGTGGTTCACGCCTGGCTTTGTACAAAGGGTTACATGCCTTGCCGCAAAGCTTGTACAAAAGGTGGCATGCCGAGGCCCGCAAGCTGCGCCTTACGGGTAAAACTCGCGAAGATGCTCGATGTTCCGTGAGTTACTCATCGTTACAAGATCTTCGGTCTCCAGCGGATCGCTGGACTGGTGACTCAGACACCCGATAAGGGCCTTCCCACTTTGGCGCTAACTTGTTGAAATTCTTGGCCGACTCAACGCTGTCAAGAACAAGGTCGCCTTTCCTCAAAGCTTCGGGTCATGAACCTGCGGCTATGGTAGCGGTGCAAGGCTTGTTAGTAGCGTGTCGCTCTCATACCGCCCAAGACGATCATCCTCAAGGAGCATTGCGTCATCTTGCTGCAACTGCTCTTGCTCAAGCTCATCATAAGCGAGCACTCGAGATGACCCGTATATGAGTTCCATGGGGAGAACTACCTTCGCCCCATATACTAGGGCAAAGGGTGTCTGACCGGTGGCTCGATTTGGCATCGTCCTGATCGACCAAAGAACCGCCGACAACTCATCAATCCAGTGCCTTCCACTCTTGTGCAGCTTGTCAAAGGTCTTCATCCTTAGGCCTTGCAACACTTCAGCATTTGCCCTCTCCGCTTGGCTGTTGCTCCGTGGGTGTGCCACGGAAGCAAAACAGACCTTGCTGCCGAGGTCTTGAATGTATTGCATGAAGGTGTGGCTTGTGAACTGCGTGCCATTGTCGGTGATGACTCGCTTTGGCACACAAAATGGCGCATCAGCCCCTTGAAGAACTTAATACCGACCGAAAGCAAATACCTTTCTCATCGCTTCCACCTCCGCCACTTTGTGAACTTGTCGATTGCAATGTACAAGACTCAACGCCGACAAACAAGGGGAAAGGGCCCAAGATATCGAGCCCCTGCATCGAGAATGGCCAGGAGAGAGGGATTGTTTGAAGGGCTTGAGCTGGTTGATGAAGCTTCTTTGAATGGAACTCGACACGCTTCACACTTGGTTACTAGTGTCGTCAAGATCCCGGAGGGCGGTGGGCAGAAGAAACCTTGCCGGAACGCCTTTTCCCGGCAAGGGCCCTCGACCCTATGTGGGAGCCACATATGCCTCCATGTATCTCGCCAACAGCTCCAAATTCTTCCTCCCGGGATGCATTTCAATTTCACACTGCTCGCCTTCTCCTCGTGACAGAGACGCCGTCGATTTAACTGGGCAGTATGACCGGCGGGGCTACTTTTTTCCGCTTCCTCCGCCTCCTCGTGAAGTTCCCCTGCTTGGAGGAATCGACAAGATGTTGTGCCCATGCCGGAGCTCGGGCTCGACGGCAAGGACCAAAGGCATTTCTCACCATATGGGCTTGTTCCATGGCTAGGGCTTGACGCCGCCGGAGCCGCCTTCTTTGGCAGTTTCTCAGCGCTCACGGCAAAGCACTTTGCCGCAGCCCTGTGGGCTCGTGAGGAAAGTACTTGCCGGGACGTGACTTCCTTCGCTTATTCTACCCAGTTGATGGTTCGACGGATGCTTGAGTTAACCGGAGTAAAAAGGTACCTGGTTCCACAGGTAGCTTGAATGCAGCATGCTTCGACAGGTAATCGGCAATGTCGTTCTCCATTCGGGGACGGTTCGCTTGGATACCGTCAAAGCGTTCCTCTAGCTTCCTGACCTCATCTACGTAAGCCTCCATCAATGGGCTCTGATAATCCTTGTTGACCTATCTGACAACGAGTTGCGAGTCACCCCTGACGATGAGCTTCTTAACCCCGAGGTCTGCCGCAATCCTGAGACCGGCAAGCAGCCCTTCGTACTCCGCGGTGTTGTTGGTGGACATATCCCTGGGAAAGTGCATCTGGACCATGTACTTGAGGTGCTCTCCGGTGGGCGCGACGAGTAGCACGCCAAAGACCGGGCGCTTTGCAGCCAGAAAGCCCCATCAAAGTACATGATCCAACAAGGGTTCCGCTTCCTTGCCGGGAGAGTGGTCTCCTGGATTTCTTCATCAGCGTTGAGGTCCATTCTGCAATGAACTCCGCCAAGACTCGCTCGATTGTCGAGGTACTTTCAAACTTCAAACCGAAACTTGATAACTCCAAGGCCCATTCCATAATCCTTCCGTTGCATCTGGGTTATGCAAGATCCGCTGTAATGGGAGGCGGGTGACGACAGTGATCTCGTGGGCTTGGAAGTAATGACGCAGCTTCCTCGAGGCCATAAGGAGGCCGAAGAGCAATTTCTACACACCGGAGTACCTCGACCTAGCTCCCTGCAAGAGGGAGCTAAAAAAGTAAACCGGGTGCTGCATCATCTTCCTCTTCTGCACCACCTCACTCGATTGCACGGGCACTGCCTTGGTGGCATCAGACTCTGCCGGGGGCCTCGCCTTGCCGGCACCAGTTCCCCGCCGGGAATCTTTGGCTTGCCATCCGCTGGTTCTCGCTGGACGCCATCGCCTTCCTCGTCGACTCTCCTCTCAGGTTACCACTGTGCGGCAATGACTGATTTTGATTCGTTGCCGACATACAGCAGCAAAGAACGGCTCTTGTGGTTTAGGCGCAACCAGTATTGGCGTGGAGGAAAGGTATTTCTTCAGATCCTGCAATGCTGCCTCAGCTTCTGGGGTCCACTCCATTGGGCCTGCCATCTTCAAAATTTTCAAGAAAGGAAGGGCGCGCTCGGCGGACTTGGAGATGAATCGGCTCATGGCGGCGATGCAGCTGGTGAGCCGATGCACATCCTTGATCCGCTTGGGCGCTTCAATCTGCTCAATAGCCTTGATTTTGTCTGGGTCTGCCTCGATCCAATGCTGCGACATAAAGAACCTGAGAAGCTTGCCGGATGGAATGCCAAAGACACACTTCTCAGGGTTCAGCTTGAGGTTGATCTTGCGCAGGTTGGCAAATGTCTCTTCCAGATCTGGCACAAGAGTTGCCCCGTCTTTGGTTTTGACCACTATGTCATCCATGTATGCTTCCATATTTCTATGGAGCTGGGGTTCAAAACCAATTTGGCCTGCTCTTGGAAACGTCGAGCCAAAGACTCTTCAACCCGAAAGGCATCCGTAAAAAGCAATACGTACCACATGGGGTGATGAATGTTGTCTTCTCTTCATCTTCTCTTGTCATGAATATCTGGTGGTAGCCCGAGTAGGCGTCGAGGAATGACAACAGATCACACCCGGCCGTGGAATCGACAATATGGTCGATTCGCGGCAACGAGAAGGTCTCCTTAGGACAAGACTTATTGATATCTGTGTAGTCAATACACAGCCTCCACTTCCCATTTGCCTTGCGCACAATTACCGGATTGGCCAACCACGTCGGGTCGAGCACTCCTCTCACCAAACCTGTCGCTTCCAACTTCCTAATCTCCTCTGTGATGAACTCCTGCCTCTCCAGAGCCTGCTTTCTGACCTTCTTCTTGACGGTCCGCGCATGAGGACAGACAGCTAGGTGGTGCTCAATCACCTCCCTGGGAACACCGGGGATGTCGGATGCTTGCCACGCAAACACGTCGACATTCACCCGCAGGAAGGTGATGAGCGCGCCTTCCTATTTGCTGTCGAGGGTGGAGCCTTGTGACGCCCTCGATTCAATTGTACACTAATCATACACACAAATGTGTACGATCAAGATCAAGGACTCACGGGAAGATATCACAACACAACTCTAGACAAAAATTAAAATAATACAAGCTTTATATTACAAGCCGTGGCCTCGAGGGCTCGAATACATAAGCTCGAATACACAAGAGTCAGCGGAAGCAATAATATCTGAGTACAGACATGAGTTAGACAAGTTTGCCTTAAGAAGGCTAGCACAAAAGCAACAACGATCGAAAATCCTGCCTGGGAGCCTTCTAACTACTCCTGGTCGTCGGCAGTCTCTACGTAGTAGTAGGCATCGGCGGTGGCATCTGGCTCCTGGGCTCCTACATCTGGTTGCATCAACCGGAAAGAAGAAGAAAGGGGCAAAGGGGGGAGCAAAGCAACCGTGAGTACTCATCCAAAGTACTCGCAAGCAAGGATCTACACTACATATGCAACATTATCAAAGGAAGGCTGTATATTTGGACTGGACTGCAGAAATGCCAGAATAGAGGGGAGAACCTAGTCCTATCAAAGACTAACATCTTCTGGAAACCACCATCTTGCAGCAACAGGAGGGAGTAGAGTAGCATAAAGTAAAGTAGTAGTAGTGTTATCAACCTCGGCCAGAGATCCTTTCTCGACTCCCTGCAAGAAAGCAATCCCAGAGCCATACTATACAGTTATCATCACAAACCATTTCTCATCACAAGTATCCAGTTCTAGTTGTATCGATCGGGATACAACTCCAAGTGTCCGCTATCAGAGGACAAAGCTATCGATAGATGTTTTTCACCGCAGGGTGCACCAACTTACCCACCACGCCGATTAACTCCGCCGGACACACTTTCTCGGGTCATGCCCGCCTCGACCAAACAATACGCCGCAACCCGACCTAGGCTTAATAGAGAGGTCAAGACGCCAGACTAAACCTATGTCGGGTCATGGGCCATCGCCTGAACTCCTCAAGATGTTGCGTGGGCGGCCGGTGAGTAGACCTAGCTACCTCCTTCAACAAGGCAGGTGCTTACACAGTCCAACCCGGCGCGCGCCGCTCAGTCGCCGACGTCTATTAAGCTTCGGCTGATGCATACGACATAGAACGCCCATACTATGCCCACCTGATGGTTAGTGCTATCAGGCCAAAGGCCCCTCGGATCGAATATCCAAATCGTAGTGGATTAGGAACACGCGGTAACAAGCAGAGACTCACGAACGATGTGACCTCGCTGTTCGCCTCGAGGACTTGCGGCAAGGGCTAGGAATGCCCGCCACGCCTCGTAATTATCTCATGGCACCCTCCAGTCAACTCGACTCCTCATCACTGCAAATATGCTCGCATGAGTACCCTCGTGGTCAATTCGTCTTTAGCAACAGGGTTCTGTGTAAAGTAGTAACCATAGTAACCGTGTGTCCAAACATCAAGGGGAAAACCCGAGGAATCACCCCCGGTGAATTCCACTCGATGTAATCATCAAGGTGAACGTAAGAGGAACCACCCCCGAGGTTCACACTTGAGGGGTTGCACGGCGTAGTCGCATCGAAGTGGTTAAGGCGGAATCACCCCGATGACCACGACCGAATAGCTACACTATAGGGTTAACATCGGCGTCAGAGAGGTCTCACCCTCAAGACTCGATAGTAACCCAAAGAGTGTCGAGCAACTAAGGGAAAGTGATGTGCGTGTCGGGTCTGGTCTTCGATCCCGCTGATCGGGTCTTCAATGATGAAGCAGGGCAACAAGGACAAGGTGGGGGTCACCGATGGATCACTAACCAACCTATACTAAGCGCTTTAGGATAAGCATGTAGGTAACAATGAGCAGGTTACAAAAGCAGGCTATGCATCGTAATAGGAGCAAACAATAACAAGAGCAAAATCTAATGCAATCATGAGAGAATGGAATGGGCGATATCGGGATAATCAAAGGGGCTTGCTCGAAGCTCCCCAAAGGGAAGAAGGGTCGTCTGCCGATGTAGTCGATCACAAATGCTGACATCGCTAGCCGGTCTCGGTCTACCAAGAGAAGAAGAGGGGGAAGAAACAATAAATACAAAGCAAACAAGAGCATAACAGGACAATGCATGTAGCTAGACGTGTTCTAACGCGGCACTACACGATACCGGCAAAGGGGGAGAACATCCGGGAATGTTTCCCCGAAGTTTGGCATTTTCGGACAAACGAACCGGAGGGGGAAGGTTGCATTTTCGCTATGCTAGAGGCATGTGACAGGTGAACGAAGAGTATATCTGGATTAGTCTCGTTGTTCTGAGCAACTTTCATGTATAAAACTTTTTCATCCGAGTTACGGATTATTTTCTATGATTTTTGCAAGTTTAAAATGGTTTCTAAAATTATTATTAATTAAAAGGTAAATATTGCATCAGCATGACGTCATCAGTTAACATTGACCATTGACTAGTCAAACAGAGCAGTGGGGCCCGTCTGTCATAGACACATTTTAACTAAACAGGTTTAATTAGACTAATATGCAATTAGGTTAATTAAACATAATTAATTAGGGTTAATTAACAGGGTTAATTAATTAATTAAATTATTTTTATTTTTATTTATACATATTTCCTTTGTGATTCAAAGAAAAGGAGGCTGGGCCCTACGTGTCTGTGGCAGTGGGGTGGGGGTTAGCTTAGCGCTAACCACCCTGGTTAGTGGCCGGGGCACGCCGGTGCGGGCCGGCCTCACCCGGGAGGCCGCCAGGCGCACGACATGACGAGGGCGCGGTCGAGCCACGGGCTAGAGCGGCGGGCAGCAAGAAATTGCGGTGGCTTGGCGCCACTATGAGCGAGGGGGCGGCGAGCGAGGAGGGGCGGTCGGGCGCGATCACGCAAGCGGGCAGTAGAGGAACACGGCCAGGGCGAGCAGGGGACCGCAGCTGGGCATTTACGCGGATGCGAAGCGGCAATGGCGCGGGACGCGAGCGGCTGGGCACACGGGATCGGGCGCCGGGCGCAGCAGGGCGCTGTATGGGCGGAGCGGTGCGGCGGTCGAAGACAGACGGCAGCGCCGGGAGGGCATGCGGGACGGTGCGGTGAGCACGGGCTTGCACGAGATCGGGCAGCGGCGGAACACGACGTCTACGGTGACGGGAGCAGAGGGGAAGGGGAAAACAGAGGAGGGGCTCACATGGAGCTATAGGGAGATGGCAGTGGGCTTGGGGAGTGCGGGGGCGGTCCGGTGACGGCGAGGCGAGGACGAGGTGAAGACCGACGATGGAGAGGCAGGGCGGGGCAGTTCGGTGATGGAATCGGGGAGGCGATGGCGTCAGGGGAGATGTGGATCACCCGGATCCAGCAGAGAGAGGGGGAGGAGTGGAGGAAGGCAAAGCGTCTGGCGAGGAGGGGTTCTCTGGGCGGCGGGCGGCGTTCGACGGGGCCGGGGCAACTGCCCCGATCCAGATCCAGACGGGATCTGGTGAGGGAGGGGGAGTGGGGAACGAGGAGGAGTGGGGGTCGTGTGGGGGTTAGGGTTACGGGGAGGGAGTGGCCTAATAGGCCAGGGGAGCGGGAGAGTGGGCCGGCCTGTGGGGTGGCCGACTGGGCCGGCGGGGTCGAGGCCCAGTGGGGAAAAGGGGGGTCAGGGGCTTTTTCTCTCTCTCTCCCACCTCCTCTTTTTCTTTTAGTTTTTCTTAAAAAAAACTTTCTGTTTTAGCTATTTTAGGCCATTTAGGCATTTTTCAAAAATGTTGGTTCACCACCAATATTACCGGAAGAATACTTCCCACATGATGAACATTTTAGTTTTCATGTTTGAGCATTTTCGAATTTCACTCAGCATTTGAAATTGAATTCAACTGGAATTTGAAATGGAATATTGATCAAAGTGCCTAAGCACTGTTATAGCAAAATGATTAGCTAGATCTCAGAAATTACTATAGCATCATTACACCGGGGAGTTACAACTCTCCTCCACTACAAGAAATCTCGTCCTGAGATTTTAAGTGGGGAAGTAAAGAGTAACTTCGGGAGAACTTACCCTTATAGGGTTAACTATCTGGTGAACAATTCAGGGAATGAGGCAGAAGTATCTCTTGAGTTGAAACTTAATAAAACATCGAGAGCAAAGTATGAAGGTACAATAGGAAGTTTCAAGCGGATGGGCAAACGATTGATACCTGAACAGAGTGTGAGAAAGGGGTTCAGAGCATCGGGAATATATCATCTCTCGGAAGGTGGCTCATGACATGATATGAAGCCAAGTGTAAAGAATATTTCGGCATCAAGGTTGTACAGGAGAGTCAGGTTTCGATCCTGTGGAACTGTGGGTTATGGGCCCACCATGTGGGTTAAAAGAAGGAAAGGCGCTATTCATTTTGCACGGTCATGATAGCAAGGCATGTCAGAGAATAGCATGTCAATTATGTTGGCAACAACGTTGGTACCAAGGGCGAGGGACGAAGAGAACCATTTTCCTGCTCGTAAGACGAGGCGTACCAATAGGCAAAGTTCTCATCCATCGGTGGCTACCGGAATGTCATCAACAATAGTAACAATGTATCACTGACAAGGTTGTACATCGGGGTGTTTTATAAGCAGAGAATTATTTCTGCATATATCATATAGATCACAAGAAGGTTAAACAAACCAATGGAAAGGAAAATGAAATTATCGGACTAATCAGACCAATGGAAAGGAAAATGTATTTACACACAATAATTAGGAGTATATCCTTCCCAAAGGGAAGCAGAGCAGGATATACATGATATGACAGTAAGTTCAAAAGCATTTAGATAAAGGGGGCGAGGGAAGAATCATGATATTACCCATACAACGGTGCTTGGATAATAGATCAAGAAACATTCGGCAATGTGCTTCCAATGTTCTTGTTGATATTCTAATACCTCACCATCCTTTGAGGTAGCATTAACATGGTGTTCCAAGTAGGGGTTGGAGTTGAAGATCACAGGAAATACTCAAGGAACAATTGCAGGAATAGCAAGGAGTCCAAGGTATAACCAAGACATGATCAAACATGTGTTGGAAAGAAGACAAGGGGTTTGCCGATGATAACTCAAATCATCGAAGGTCAAGGATGGTATTTATCACCATGAATTCAATTGTCATCTCAACGGAAGTCAAAATGTTGATGCTGATCACGACGCATTTGTCGAGAGGCTCTATGAAGATGCCATCGAGGAGTGACGACATCAAGCAACAGGAAGGATGAAGCGAAAGGCTATTGGAACCACGGATACGAAACAAGTTCAAAATCAAGCTTGTTCTTCGAGGTGAAATGATAAGATGAAGAAGATCAACGTAAGCTTCGCTCATCGTTGAAAAGTTGTGCTCCGGGAATAAGGACCAGGTAGCACAGTTAAATTGCACGATAATGATATAGTCGATCGGGCTAGGAATGATGTGATGGAGTATCACTCCAATTAAGAATTTACAAGAGGTAGTGCAATGACACAATATCATCGAGATAACATGAGGCAATACTTGAAGGTAGATCAAATTAGAGGTTGGACAGGTGAATGACTTGTTAAATTGTGATCCAAATTATACCGTATTGGACTACACGTAGTACATACGGTCTGGGCCTTTGCGTTGGTACCGATGCGTACGAGTACAACTCGTTTACTTGTCCTCCAAGGACTCTCATGTATTGCCCTCTTATATACCCCATGTAGTCGCACCTAAATACGGTCTATCATCTCGTGCTTGTAATACTCCTCCTCATAGTGATTGCGCCTTCGTGCGTCCGTGGTTTTCTCCCGCAAGGGTTTCCACGTAAAAATTCGTGTCTCTCTGTCTTGTTTATTTCTCGTTATTATCTAACAAGTGGTATACAGAGCCAAGTTACAGATACGAGATTTTTGAGACGAGAGGAATTAGGATTATCTGTGCGCGCCGCTGCAGCGTCGTGCGATCCACTGAGTTCGACAGGATTCGACGGCTCATCGTCTGTGTCCAGGTCAGGTTTGGAGACTGACTTTTGTCTAGGCCGAGATCGAGACGAATCCCGCAGCTGGCATATTGTGGGATTTATTCTGGCCGCCGCTGCTCCCGAGTCTCAAGGCGATAGAAGCAAAGCTGCAGCAGGAGACACATCAAATCCATCGAGTCGACGTACTGCGCGTGTGAAGACCGATTCCATCGGTAGTACTACTCCAAGTAGAGACGTGTCATACTGCCGCCACATGGCGGCTACAGTAGTACTTGTCAAATCACAATTTGGCTGATTAGTACTAGTTTGCGTGAATTACTTCATCCGCCAGTATAATACATCCAGGTGCTATTTACCCAATTTTTTGTCTGCTCTGTAAATTAATTCTATCAAGAATTTTTCTACGGCTTGTACTACTTTGTGTACACAGATTTATCGACTCATGACATCCATGAAGTACGATCTTCCGATGCTGGACCGTGACACAAGGTTTACCTTATGGCAAGTCAAGATGCGGGCATTGTTGGCACAGTCCGACTATGATGAAGCACTGGATAGTTTTGGAAAGAATAGAATTCAAGACTGGACTCATGAGGAGAAAAGAATTGATTGTAAGGCTTTGCCACAAATTCAACTCCATTTGCATAATAATATTTTGCAGGAAGTTTTGAGCGAGAAAACTCACGCTCTATGGTTAAAGCTGGAAGGGATTTGCATGACAAAAGATCTTACCAGCAAGATGCATCTGAATCAAAAATTATTCATGCACAGGTTACCCGAGGGAGGTAATGTTTTGAATCATATTTCAGAATTTAAAGAGATCATATCTGATCTAGCTCCAATGGAGGTTAAGTATGAAGAGGAAGATACTACTTTAATGTTACTTTGTTCACTGCCAAGTTCTTATACAAATTTTAGAGACACCATATTATACAAATGTGATACTCTCACACTTAATGAAGTTTATGAAGCTTTGAACTCTAAGGAGAAGATGAAATTAATGGTGCCTCATGATGGTTCGAGTTCATCCCAAGCCGAGGGATTATCTGCTCGTAAGGTGACAAAGGAGAAGAACTCCAATAATGGAAACAGAGGCAAAAGTAAGAATGGCCACAGGGGCCGGTCGCAATCTAGAGACAAGAAATATTGCAGATATTGCAAGAGAGACGGGCATGACATATCAGAGTGTTTCAAGTTGCAGAATAAAGAAAAGAGGAAAGGTAACAAACAAGGTGAAAATTCTGCTAATGTTGCTCGTGATGATAGTTCCGATGATGCTCTTGTCGTTATTGTTGGATGTGCTGAGACCAATGATGAGTGGGTACTTGACACTGCATGCACTTTTCATATGTGTCCACATAGAGATTGGTTTACTACTTTTGATTCCATTACTGCTGTTGGTTCCGTTTTGGGTTTTGATAATTCACCATGCAAGATTGAAGGCATAGGTTCTATTCGAATCAAGATGTTTGATGGCATAATCACAACTTTGACAGATGTTCGGTATATTTCGAAGATGAAGAGAAAACTTATTTCTATGAGTGCCCTTGATGCAAAGGGGTACAAGTATTCAGGTGGAGATAGTGTTTTGAAGGTCACCAAAGGCTCCCTTGTTGTGATGAAAGGTGACTTAAGTTCGACCAATGGTCTTTATTACCTTCGAGGTTCTACCACTTCAGGTAACGCTACTCCAATTATTTCAAAGAATTCTGATTGTAGGGCTGCTAACCTTTGGCATATACGTCTTGGACATATGAGTGAACTTGGCTTAGCAGAGTTAAATAAGAGAGGTCTTCTTGATGGATATGAACCTGGTAAATTGAAATTTTGTGAGCATTGTATTTTCGGCAAGCACAAGAGGGTGAAGTATAACGCCCATGATGCGGCTATATCTCCCACGTGTCGAGGCACGACTTGGAGGCATAACCGCATGGTGGTTTTGTCGCAAGAAGGGTCATCTTCACACAATCCCATGTAATGAACAAGAAAGAGTTGGTTTACAATGGCCACTTCACACAATACATAAATTAAACATACATCATTCAGAGTACACACTTAGACCGACTACGGTCAAAACCAAATGAAAAGAAGACAACCCCAAATGCTAGATCCCCGATCCTCCCAACTAGGCTCCACTACTGATCATCAGGAAACGAAACATAGTAACGACCAAGTTCCTCGTCGAACTCCCACTTGGGCTCGGTTGCCACCAGACTTGGCATCACAAGACTCAAGAATCTGCTTTTGGTAGAATCTGTGAGTCACGAGGACTCAGCAATCTCACACCATGAGATCAAGACTATTTAAGCTTATAGGAAGGATGGGGTAATGAGGTGGAGCTGCAGCAAGCACTAAGCATATATGATGGCTAACATACGCAAAAGAGAGCGAGAAGAGAAGCAAAGCATGGTCATGAAGCTAGAAGTGATCAAGAAGTGATCCTGAAACTACTTACGTTCATGCATAACTCAAAACCGTGTTCACTTTCTGGACTCCGCCGAAAAGAGACCATCACGGCTACACACGCGGTTGATGTATTTTAAATAAATCAAGTGTCAAGTTCTCTACAACCGACATTAACAAATTCCCATCTGCCTCATAACCGGGCAAGGCTTTGAAAGATAATACCCTGCAGGGGTGTCCCAACTTAGCCCATTATAAGCTCTCACGGTCAACGAAGGATATTCCTTCTCCCGGGAAGACCCGATCAGTCTCGGAATCCCGTTTACAAGACATTTCGACAATGGTAAAACAAGACCAGCAAGACCACCCGACTGTGCCGACAAATCCCGATAGGAGCTGCACATATCTCGTTCTCAGGGCACACCGGATGAGCACTCCGTACAACTAAAACCAGGCCTCAAGTTTCCCCGAGGTGGCTCTGCAAAGGACTCTAGTTCGAACCAACACTCGGAGGAGCACTGGCCCGGGGGGGCTAAAATAAAGATGACCCTTGGGCTCGCGAAAACCCAAGGGAAAAGTATAGGTGGTAGGTGGTCAAATGGTAAAACCAAGGTTGGGCCTTGCTGGAGGAGTTTTATTCAAAGCGAACTGTCAAGGGGTTCCCATAAATCACCCAACCGTGTAAGGAACGCAATGTCAAGGAACATAACACTGGTAGGTATGACGGAAACTAGGGCGGCAAGAGTGGAACAAAACACCAGGCATAAGGCCGAGCCTTCCACCCTTTACCAAGTATATAGATGCATTAATTAAATAAGAGATATTGTGATATCTCAAAATATCCATGTTCCAACATGGAACCAACTTCATCTTCACCTGCAACTAACAACACTATAAGAGGGGCTGAGCAAAAGCGGTAACATAGCCAAACAACGGTTTGCTAGGAAAGGATGGTTAGAGGTTTAACATGGCAACATGGGAGGCATGATATAGCAAGTGGTAGGTATCGCGGCATAGCAAAAGAGCGAGCAACTAGCAAGCAAAGATAGAAGTGATTTCGAGGGTATGGTCATCTTGCCTGAGATCCCGCAAGGAAGAAGAACGAGTCCATGAAGAAGGCAAACGGACGTAGTCAAACGAATCCTCACAACTCCGGAACAAAACCGAAGGTAACGAGAGAAGCAAACTGGAAAGAAGCCAACAACATGTTAAACACACAAGCATAACCATGGCATGATGCACAAACAAGTATGATGCATGTCCGGTTTAAATAGGCATGGCATGGCAAAGTGCAACAAACAACACTACAAATTAAGTGGAGCTCAATATGCAACGAGTTGCATATTGACGAAACAGCACTTTCAAGTTATTTAGTTCGCTCTCGTTTATGTACCCATAAATATTAAATATTATTAAACATGGCAAGAGGGTGAAGCATAAATAAACTAACTATTTAGGCAAGTTTAAATGAGGCCGGAACAACAAACAACAATTCCGGAAAATCCCCATGTGCATATTTTGTATTAGCTACTGTTCTGCCCTAAAACATATTTTAATATTATTAAACAGTAAAACAAAGGGGACCATGTTAATCTATGCATTTTTTCACCCCATTTACATATAAAGTTTATTTAAAATGGAGCTACGGTTATTTAGTTATGAAATGATTCATTTTAACATGGCATTTATGCAAATTTAACAAACAGCAAGTTTAAACATTTTAAACATGGATGAGAGTGGCATATTATGAAACTAGACAAAATTCTAAGCATTTAACATATATAAATCATTTTAATCTGATGCACAGTTTGTGAATTATTAATGCATGAACATGGAGGATTTTTCTGCAAAACTGTAAATCCTGGAATAATTGCTAAAATCGCAGAAGGAAAAAAATAAACACGCATGGGGCCAAATCTGGATACTGCACTGGGCGGCTGGACTGCTCACCTAGCTGGACTCGGCCCAGACTCGTAGAGGTGGGGGCTGGGCCACGGTCAAGGGCCGAAGGGGAGGTGGCCCAGGCACGAGCCGGGCGCCGACTTGGCGAAGGTCTGGCCAACGCGAGGCGCGAAGTAACGGGCGCCTGCCCTTCCGCCGTAAGGAAGCAGATCAGCGCCTCAGGAGGATCTGGTGGCGATTCGCGACGCGGCCAAGGCGCATAAGGTCCTGAGGCGCCGGGCAGGTGGGGAAGTCCATGGCGCTGGAGTCATGTCGGTTCTCGCGCACGATGCACAGACAGGAGGTGGCAGCGCTACAAGGAGAACACAGAGAGGGAAAGAGATGTGAGTGGAGGAGGAGACAGAAGGAAGGAGAAGGGCACGCTGTAGGACGGCAGAACTGACCGGATCTAGGACGAGGACGCGATCTCCGGCGAAAGACGGTGATTCCCGGCAGCGGCGAGCTCCGGTGGTGGCGCCACGGTCTACTGCTGCTCCTGCGTGAAGAACACAGGGAAAAGAGGAGAGTTTAGCACCAGGAGAGAGAGGGACGGCGAGACTTGGCCTAGTTGTGGTCGTGGTCGCTGGAAGGCACGTTGGATCGGGAGGAGCGGCGAGCGTGAGGGAGCGAGAGGTTCACGGGGCCTCTCTGCTTGCGGGAGGCTGGGAGCGAGGTTGCGGTGGCGACCGTGGTTGGTGGTTGGATCGGGAGGGGATCTGGATCGATCCTGAGGAAGGAGGAGACTTGTTCGAGCGCTCCGGTTGGGCTGGTGGGGAGATCAAGGAGAAGGTGGAGGCTGCGATTGGTCTCGGGTGGAACTGGACCAGGAGGATCCCGAGGGAGAGAAGGCAGGTAGGTGGCGGCGGCAGGAGGATGGATGGGACATCTCCCCTAGAAATTTGGGTTGTCCACTATTTATAGCAAATGGGTTTTGGCTAGGTGATAATTGGACCCTTCGACCGTAATCGAACGGCCAAGAAAAGTAGGTTAGGTAGACCAAGTAAGAAACTGAAAATGTTTTACTTGAGGTTTGGGGATGATCCAATCCAATGGTGATGACCGAAAGCAGGTCGGGTTCGGGGCAGCTTCCGGACGCGCGCGAGAGGTTTGAGCACTGTACAGAGAGACTCCGGTTTAGGCAAGAGGGAAAACGAAGAACAAGGTTGATCTCGGAACTGTCAACAAAATCAAGGGGAACGCGGCAACTACGAGCGGATGCAAGTTTTAAAAACAATGACGGCAACGAGTGCCGATGCAATGCAGATGATGCCATGATGAGATGCAACAGACAAATAAAAAAACACAACTGACTCGCAAAACAAGGAAGGCATCTGGAGCGTCGGTCTCGGGGCGTTACAACACTCCACCACTATAAGAGGATCTCGTCCCGAGATCTAGGATGGCACCGGAGAGAAACGGAAGAGAAGAGGTAAACTAAGTTGCTTCTTGGACAAACGAGTGAAACCACGAACCTTGAGAGGTTGAACAGATTGAAAGAAAGAATACAACAAAGACGAACAAAGTTGAAGACACTCCGTTAGAAAAGAGGAACAAGGAACATTCGAAAACCTTGTAGGTTGAAAGACATAAAATAAGAGCTTCAAGAACCAAAAGAATATGACCCCACCGGTATAATGAGATAGCCAAGGAACAAGAATGACAGAATTTCGACAACACTCGGATAGAAAAGAGAAGAAAACTTAATAAGATGAAAAGATATTGAAGAGATGATCCAACACTCCGGTTGGAAATGGAAGGAATAGAATTTGAACTTGGCAAAATGAAAGCACTTGGATGAGACTCCGGTTAAAAGAGGAATGATAGACACAACAGTCCGGTTTAATGGATAAGCATGTAAAAGAACATGATCTTGATAAAACGAGACGATGGGTCAAAGAGAGCAACATCACAATGCCTCCGGGATGAACGAATAGAATATAGATCGTCGGAATAAGAGAAGGAAATGATAACTTCTACCACAATTGAATTTGGGAAGCATCCTTCCAAGAAGGTTAGAACGGAGTTGTTGGAAAACCAAAAACGAAAAGAACAAGCTTGTTGAGGGCTTATGGAAAAAACTTCTCAAAACTTGAGGAGAAATCCTTCCACAAATGGAAACAATTGCTTGCTTTAAATCGATGAGAAGATGAAAAACTTCTTCCGCCAAGAGGATAGGAGAAAACTTGGATCATTGATAAGCACCATAATAGCAACAAACCTTAGGGAAAGCTTTAGGTGACATATGACACAAGATAACTCCAACGAAGAGATTGATGGATTTAAAATTCCTCATTCTTAACAACATGTGAATCGTGAAACATGAATGGAAATCGTCAAGAATGATATAATGCCATCTCAAAAGATAAGGTAGAAAGAATTGCATTTCGGAATGCAAGAAGAATAAAGCTTGGACTCCTCAAAACAAGGCATGTGTTGAACACCATGTTTATTATAGAGTATAGCTTGGCGGATCTTAACTCCGAGAGAAATCTTGAAGAACAAATGGAGAATGAAAAGAATCCTTGACGAGCCACCATGTAGAGCCTCCATGAAGAACTCCAGTAATGAAAGGATGATAAAAAGAAAGAGAAGTTGAGAACACAAGGTCAAGCCTTGCGATAATTTAGATGGAGCTTCGCGACGAGATAATGCGTAAAAAAAACTTGGAACTCCGGAAGAAGATGAACCCATATAACTGAGATATTAATACCATTACGAACTCCTAAGGACTTAATCACTTGGATGAAACAAGAACAAGAATTATGTTCTGCGTATCCTTCATCAATTTAGATTGATGACAAGCAACGGATTTGGCATACTACTTATTCTCGTAGAAAGGATTAAGAGAGATATAGCGTAAAGTTGAGAAAAGTATCCAACGATCCGCCGGTAGGATTTGGAAAGAACGAATGAATTGATATGATAACCAAGAAAGAGAACTCTTGAACGACCCACCGTAAGAATTGAAAATGAAAGTAGCAAAGGCGCAATTCACCGGGAAGAATTAGAAAACGAATAAAGATACTTGACAGAATTTAGACACATGAGAACGGAAAGATCATGAACTGATTAGAGGATATTTGAAGGATGCACCAGTAAGATTTGGAGAATGAGATCTGAAAGCTGAGAATGAATAATACTGAGATGATGGGCTCCGGAGAATCAAAATGAAAAGACTCCTGAATTGCTCTGGATGGGTCAAAAGGAATTCTCACAATCGAAAACAATTATGAGAGGATGGTATAATGCTAGAACCATGGATCTTTAAGAGAACGGGTAAGGATTTAAGAGGAACTCTTCTTCGGTCTCCAAAATCCGAGAATGCCGACGAGAAACCACCATGAATTGTTGAGGCACTCCGGAACAATGAAGAATAGAAAGGTTGAATTAACGATGAAAGAATTTGAAAGATCTTGGAGAAAGACATCTGACTGATGAAAATTCATTCTTACGTCAAACTATGCAATGAATTTGAGAATAACTCCGGAAAAAGTTAGAAGAGTCAGGTAAGATCCTGGGAAAAGACATGTGGGTTAGGGCCCACTCAAAAGAACCACCGTTGAACGATTTCTTGAAAAGAGAGATTGCACCGGTTGAATTAAATGGGTTCAATGAGATAGCATCCTCAAAAGAACTTGAGTGAATTGAGAATGGAAACTTGAATCTTCAGAGATATCTTCAACACTCCTAACAAATGAATAGCGAGAGGTAAATGATTAATTGGTGCACCGGAATGGGAAAGCATTGTAAAAAGAGGAAAAGGGATAAGATCAACACCGAAAGCTTGAATTGGATCCACCGGAGAAGAAAAGAGAACGGAGAATGATAAACTTGAAGCTCCGTTAGCATCTTCATGAGAATCACCGGATAAGAACATTGACGGAAAAGAATGGAGAGACTTCACACAAATAAAAGGATACATGATTGAGAAATCTGAGTCCTTTAAGAAAAGGGTGGGAGCGCGGGAAAACAAAGGCAACTTGGGTCGGATGAAACGTTTCACCGTTGAGAAAAAGCTTAGAATTGATCTTGCAAATGTTGGAATGATCGGATTTACTTGAAGAGAAGCACACCGGTTGGAAAGGATTGAAAAGACAACCTTGATGATCAAGAAGGATTAGTATTCACATAGAAATATGAGAACACCGTTTAGAATAAGGTATGGAATCAACACTTGGCATTGAAGCAACTCGAATACCACAAAACAAAACAAAAACAAAGGATTTGGCTTGCAGAATAAGCCGGAAACAAACATATGATAGAGATTTACCAAAGTGTTCGTGGATGAGGCCCCACGGCACGACGCATGAACGTCACGAATGACAAACAAGACGTCCCCGAATAGGCATAGCCAAGGATTCTTTAAGACGCCTCGCGACCACTGTAAATCGACCGTGAAAAGCGAACCACTAGACGTTGGACCCCAATCTCAAATCATACATCTCTCGGAAAGATATCCTATAAGCTACTAGAATTCCCACTTATAAACTCCCGAAACTTTCCGTTATGCAACTGTGTTGGGGATATAGGGACGAATATATCTCAACCAAACTAACAATCCCTAGATCCAAATTGTATCCATCCGTCAACACATAACCAAGAAAACTTCGAAATCGTGGTACCTCAACCTTCGAAAAGCATCCGTTATACGAAGTTACGGCAATAGTCCCGAACTCCCGCCCAAAGATCGGGTCAAGGCCGAGGTGATCTCACCAACAACTCGCATAAAAGAGATTTTTGATGTCGGTGAAACTCGTGTATTCCAGAATCGCAACGATAAAATTGTGACGACAACACCTCGGAGCTCAACTCCCCGGACACCGCCACAACCCCTAAATGTCGAGGCACCAAGAACAATGTTCTCGCCACAAAAACCATCGGAATGATTCCAAGATACCCGTGATCCTAAAAAATAGTGAAATTTGAGGAGAGGAGAGTCAAAACTTCTACGCCGTGGGGCCTCACCAGAGCGACATTTAAGGGACCGGGAGTAAAAAGAATCCTACTCCGATATATATAATCCTAAGACTCAAAAAAATTTCTCTAGACTCAATAACGCCATGATTCGACTGCCAGGGGGCTCCTAAGTCGGGGATGGCTCTGATTACCAACTTGTAACGCCCACGATGCGGCTATATCTCCCACGTGTCGAGGCACGACGTGGAGGCATAACCGCATGGTGGTTTTGTCGCAAGAAGGGTCATCTTCACACAATCCCATGTAATGAACAAGAATGGGATAAAGAGTTGGCTTATAATCGCCACTTCACACAATACATAAATTAAACATACATCATTCAGAGTACACACTTAGACCGACTACGATCAAAACCAAATGAAAAGAAGACAACCCCAAATGCTAGATCCCCGATCGTCCCAACTAGGCCCCACTACTGATCATCAGGAAACGAAACATAGTAACGACCAAGTTCCTCGTCGAACTCCCACTTGAGCTCTCGGTTCGCCACCAGGCCTGCATCGCTTTACCGCAATCGCTTTTGGTAGAATCTGTGAGTCACGAGGACTCAGCAATCTCACACCCGCGAGATCAAGACTATTTGAGCTTATAGGAAGGATGGGGTAATGAGGTGGAGCTGCAGCAAGCACTAAGCATATATGGTGGCTCACATACGCAAAAGAGAGCGAGAAGAGAAGCAAAGCACGGTCATGAAGCTAGAAGTGATCAAGAAGTGATCCTGAAACTACTTACGTTCATGCATAACTCAAAACCGCGTTCACTTTCCGGACTACCGAAAAAGAGACCATCACGGCTACACACGCGGTTGATGTATTTTAAATAAATCAAGTGTCAAGTTCTCTACAACCAGACATTAACAAATTCCCATCCGCCTCATAACCGCGGGCATGGCTTTCGAAAGATAATACCCTGCAGGGGTGTCCCAACTTAGCCCATTATAAGCTCTCACGGTCAACGAAGGATATTCCTTCTCCCAGGAAGACCCAATCAGTCTCGGAATCCCGTTTACAAGACATTTCGGCAATGGTAAAACAAGACCAGCAAGACCAATTCGACTGCGCCGACAAATCCCGATAGGAGCTGCACATATCTCGCTCTCGTGGCACACGGATGAGCACTTCGCATAACTAAAACCAGGCCTCAAGTTTCCCGAGGTGGCGCCGCAAGGACTCTAGTTCGGACCAACACTAGGAGGAGCACCGCCCGGGGGCTAAAATAAAGATGACCCTCGGGCTCGCGAAAACCCAAGGGAAAAGTATAGGTGGTAGGTGGTCAAATGGTAAAACCAAGGTTGGGCCTTGCTGGAGGAGTTTTATTCAAAGCGAACTGTCAAGGGGGTCCCATAAATCACCCAACCGTGTAAGGAACGCAATGTCAAGGAACATAACACTGGTATGATGTAAAACTAGGGCAGCAAGAGTGGAACAAAACACCAGGAATAAGGCCGAGCCTTCCACCCTTTACCAAGTATATAGATGCATTAATTAAATAAGATATATTGTGATATCCCAAAATATCCATGTTCCAACATGGAACCAACTTCATCTTCACTTGCAACTAACAACGTTATAAGAGGGGCTAAGCAAAAGCGGTAACATAGCCAAACAACGGTTTGCTAGGAAAGGATGGTTAGAGGTTTGACATGGCAACATGGGAGGCATGATATAGCAAGTGGTAGGTATCGCAGCATAGCAAAAGAGCGAGCAACTAGCAAGCAAAGATAGAACTTATTTCGAGGGTATGGTCATCTTGCCTGAGATCCCGCAAGGAAGAAGAACGAGTCCATGAAGAAGGCAAACGGACGTAGTCGAACGAATCGTCACAACTCCGGAAAACCGAAGGTAACGAGAGAAGCAAACCGGAAAGAAGCCAACAACATGTTAAACACACAAGCATAACCATGGCATGATGCACAAACAAGTATGATGCATGTCCGGTTTAAATAGGCATGGCATGGCAAAGTGCAACAAACAACACTACAAATTAAGTGGAGCTCAATATGCAACGAAGTTGCATATTGACTAAACAAAGACTTTCAAGTTATTTAGTTCGCTCTCGTTTATGTACCCATAAATATTAAATATTATTAAACATGGCAAGAGGGTGAAGCATAAATAAACTAACTATTTAGGCAAGTTTAAATGAGGCCGGGACAACAAACAACAATTCCGGAAAATCTCCATGTGCATATTTTGAATTAGCTACTGTTCTGCCGTAAAACATATTTTAATATTATTAAACAGTAAAACAAAGGGGACCATGTTAATCTATGGATTTTTCCACCCCATTTACATATAAAGTTTATTTAAAATGGAGCTACGGTTATTTAGTTATGAAATGATTCATTTTAACATGGCATTTATGCAAATTTAACAAACAGCAAGTTCAAACATTTTAAACATGGATGAGAGTGGCATATTATGAAACTAGACAAAATTCTGAGCATTTAACATATATAAATCATTTTAATCCGATGCACGGTTTGTGAATTATTAATGCATGAACATGGAGGGTTTTTCTGCAAAACTGTAAATCCTGGAATAATTGCTAAAATCGCAGAAGGAAAAAAATAAACACGCATGGGGCCAAATCTGGATACTGCACTGGGCGGCTGGACTGCTCACCTAGCTGGACTCGCCTGCATCAGAGAGGTGGGGGCCGGGCCACGGCCAAGGGTCAAGGGGAGGTGGCTCACGAAGCCGGGCGCCGACTTGGCGAAGGCGCCACAAAGCGAGGCATCGCGAACGGGCGCTCCTCTCGCCGCCGTCGAGAAGCGAGCAGTGGCGCTACCGAGGGTCCTGGTGGCTGGATTCGGCGATGCGGCGGGGCAGACGAGGTCCTGGAGGCGCTCGGGCAGAGGTGGGGAAGTCCATGGCGCTGGAGCCATGTCGGTTCTCGCGCACGACACACAGACAGGAGGCGGCAGCGCTACAAGGAGAACAGAGAGAGGGAAAGAGATGTGAGTGGAGGAGGAGACAGAAGGAAGGAGAAGGGCGCGTTGTGGGACGGCAGAACTGACCAGATCCAGGACGAGGACGCGATCTCCGGCGAAAGATGGTGATTCGGCAAAGCGGCGTAGCTCCGTGGTGGCGCCACGGTTCATCGCTGCTCCTCAAGTGAAGAACACAGGGAAAAGAGGAGATTATAGCACCAGGAGAGAGAGGGACGGCGAGGGGGAGGCAAGGGACGGCGAGACTGGGCCTGGTCGTGGTCGTGGTCGCCGGGAGGCACGTTGGATCGGGAGGAGCGGCGAGCGCGAGGGAGCGAGAGGTTCGCAGGGCCTCTCTGCTTGCGGGAGGCTGGAAGCGAGGTTGTGGTGGTGACTGTGGTTGGTGGTTGGATCGGAAGGGGATCTGGATCGATCCCGAGGAAGGAGGAGACTTGTTCGAGCGCTCCGGTTGGGCTGGTGGGGCGATCGAGGAGAAGGTGGAGGCTGCGATTGGTATCGGGTGGAACTAGATCAGGAGGATCCCGAGGGAGAGAAGGCAGGTAGGTGGCGGCGGCAGGAGGATGGATGGGACATCTCCCCTAGAAATTAGGGTTGTCCACTATTTATAGCAAATGGGTTTTGGCTAGGGGATAATTGGACCCCTCGATCGTAATCGAACGGCCAAGAAAAGTAGGTTAGGTAGACCAAGTAAGAAACCGAAAATGTTTTACGGAGGTTTGGGGATGATTCGAATTCAACGTTGATGACTTAGCAGGTCGGGTTCGGGGCAGCTTCCGAACGCGCGCGAGAGGTTTGAGCACTATACAGAGAGACTCCGGTTTAGCCAAGAGGGAAAACGAAGAACAAGGTTGATCTCGGAACTGTCAACAAAAGCAAGGGGAACGCGGCAACTACGAGCGGATGCAAGTTTTAAAAACAATGACGGCAACGAGTGCCGATGCAATGCAGATGATGCCATGATGAGATGCAACAAACAAATAAAAAACACAACTGACTCGCAAAACAAGGAAGGCATCTGGAGCGTCGGTCTCGGGGCATCTGATGCCATGCAGATTCTTGGTTATGTGCATTCTGATTTATGGGGACCATCTCGCAAAAAGTCACTAGGTGGTGCTAGTTACATGGTGACTATTATTGATGATTATTCGAGAAAAGTTTGGCCTTATTTCTTGAAGCATAAATATGAAGCATTCTCAGCTTTTAAGGAGTGCAAGATTATGATTGAGAGACAAACTGAATGGAAGGTAAAAATACTTCGCACTGATGATGGTATGGAATTATGTTCTAAGCAATTTAAGAATTATTGCAAGTCTGAAGGCATTGTCAGACATTACACCGTTCCTTATACTCCTCAACAAAACGGTGTTGTTGAGCGTATGAACAGGACCATTATTTCCAGAGCCCGTTGCATGTTGTCCAAAGGCAGGTTTGCATAGGCGTTTTGGCTGAGGCCGCTTCCACCGCTTGTTATCTCATTAACTGCTCACCATCTATTGCTCTTAATAAGAAAACTCCAATTGAGGTATGGTCCGTTCACCGCTGATTATTCATGCTTGAGAGTCTTTGGTTGCACTGCTTATGCTCATGTTGATAATGGAAAGTTGGAGCCTAGGGTTGTTAAGTGCATCTTCCTTGGTTATAAGTCTGGTGTTAAAGGTTTTAAATTGTGGAATCCTGAAACCCAAAAGGTTGTTATTAGCAGAAATGTTATCTTTAATAATCTGCTATGTTACATGATGTTTCATCTACTAATGTTCCCGTTGAGAGTGAACAAGCAGCCTATTGTTCAGAGCCTACTGCTCGTGGAGCATGTTATTGATTCAGGTGATACATCCGTAATGAAATTGTTGATGCACTTGATGAACCCGTCGTTAATGATGATAATGACTCCCACTCCAAATCAGCCTATTGTTCCGCCTAGTTGGAATCTCGCACGTGATGTAGTTAGATTTAATTATTAATAAACCCGACAGTTAATTGAGGAGTGCAATATTGTTTCTTTTGCTTTATCTGTTGCAGAAGAAATTGAAGGTAATGTTGAGCCTTCTTCATATTCCGAGGCTATTATTTCTGGTGATAGTAATAAGTGGATGACTGCTATGCATGATGAGATGGAATCACTTGGAAAGAATGGCACTTGGGATTTAGTAAGATTACCTAGAGAGAAGAAACCTATTCGTTGCAAGTGGGTTTTCAAGAGGAAAGAAGGTGTTTCTCCTAATGATGAGACAAGATATAAAGCAAGGTTAGTTGCTAAAGGTTACAGTCAGATTCTAGGTATTGACTATAACGAAGTCTTTTCTCCAGTTGTGAAGCATAACTCTATTCGCACTTTACTCAGTATTGTTGCCATGCATGACCTTGAGCTCGAACAATTGGATGTTAAAACTGCATTTTTACATGGAGAATTAGAAGAGGATATTTATATGGAACAACCTGAAGGTTTTGTTATTCCTGGAAAAGAAAAGCTTGTCTGTAAGTTAAAGAAATCTCTTTATGGATTGAAGCAATCCCCGAGACAGTGGTACAAGAGATTTCACACCTTTATGCTCTCTCAAGGCTTCAAAAGGTCTAATTATGATAGTTGTGTTTATCCGAAAACTGTCAAAGGTTCAACTATTTATTTGCTCCTTTATGTTGATGATATGCTAATTGTTGCAAAGAGTATGTCAGATATTAATGAACTAAAGAAGCAATTGAGTAATGAATTTGAGATGAAGGATTTGGGTGCAGCAAAGAAAATACTTGGCATGGAAATATCCAGAGATAGACATTCTGGAAAAGTATATCTAACAGATAGGATATATTGATAAAGTTCTTTGTCGTTTTAATATGCATAATGCCAAGCCGGTGAGTACTTCGTAAGCTGCACACTTCAAATTATCATCAGATTTATGTCCTAAGTCAGATGCAGATATTGAGTACATGTCTAGAGTTCCCTATTCGAGTGTAGTTGGTTCACTTATGTATGCCATGGTTTGTTCTCGTCCGGATTTATCATATGCATTGAGTGTTGTTAGAAGATACATGGCTAATCCTGGAAAAGAGCATTGGAGAGCAGTTCAGTGGATTTTTAGATACCTGTGTGGTACTTCTAATGCTTATTTACAGTTTGGGAAAACTAGAGATGGACTTGTTGGTTTTCTTGATTCTGATTTTGCTGGTGGTTTGGATAAGAGAAGATCACTCACAGGTTATGTTTTCACTATTGGTGGTTGTGCTGTGAGTTGGAGAGCAACTTTGCAGTCTATTGTGGCTTGTTCCACTACCGATGCCGAGTATATGGCTATTTCTGAGGCATGCAAAGAAGCTATCTGGTTGAGAGGTTTATACACCGAGCTTTGTGGAGATTCATCTTGCCCTACCATATTTTTTTGACAAACAAAGTGCCATATATCTTACAAAGAATCCAATGTATCATGAGAGAACAAAGCACATTGATGTCAGATTTCATTATATTCGAGATGTTGTTGCTGAAGGCAATTTGAAGGTATGCAAGATAAGTACTCATGATAATCCTGCTGATATGATGACAAAGCCAGTTCCGACCAATAAGTTTGGGCTTTACTCAGGCTTAGTTGGTATTTCTCACAAGTCCTATGGACTTTTACGCACAAGGTGTTTATGTCTATTTGTATGGAGTTATTCACTTTCTTCGACTACTGAAGGGAATTTGGGTCAAGGTGGAGATTGTTAAATTGTGATCCAAATTATACCGTATTGGACTAGACGTAGTACATACGGTAGGGGGCCTTTATGCGTCGGTACCGACGCTGCATTTGCACAACTCGTTTACTTGTCCTCCAAGGACTCTCATGTATTG
Source organism: Aegilops bicornis (assembly GCA_021605145.1). Lineage (NCBI taxonomy): Eukaryota > Viridiplantae > Streptophyta > Magnoliopsida > Poales > Poaceae > Aegilops > Aegilops bicornis. The sequence continues at coordinate 261,945,616 of CM038672.1, read as the reverse complement.
CCCTCTTATATACCCCATGTAGTCGCACCTAAAGATGGTCTGTCGTCTCGTGCTTGTAATACTCCTCCTAATAGTGATTGCCCCTTCGTGCGTCCGTGGTTTTCTCCCGCAAGGGTTTCCACGTAAAAATCTGTGTCTCTCTGTCTCGTTTATTTCTCGTTATTATCTAACATGACTTGCAGTAGACAAGTATTTTAACTTGTCCGAGAAATGGAATTAAGGAGAAACTATGGTCGGAACCACGATTATGAATGATCAAACAACCGATACAAGATGAACTTATAACAAGGGGGTAATTATTTTTACGAGCAGCTTCCATGATAAGTTCTACATCGGTTCCATGGGCATGAACACAAAGGTTCAAGGTTGACTCCCACTTCTTCAATGCGTAACCTTTCATTCACTCCTCGTTTTCGAAGAATTTGTAGTGCAAAAGTTTATTTGGTGAAGCACCAGAAGAGTATGACTCACATCACTTTCTACTTCACACGGATTAGGGGAAGGCATAGGTTCAACCCGTAGGGGTATCTTAGGAACATATACCACGAACTTCAGGATTAAATTATGCCAGCTCGAAAGCAGAGCATGGCTGACAAAAGCAGATGATAGAATTTACCAAAGGCATTATGTGTCAGGGGAGGAGCGCACGAGATTTTGAATATGAAGGACATTGCCGGATAATAATCCAACAAAGGATTCAGCGGTCCTCAATGGATCTGATGTGAGTATCAGTACTCAATCAGAAGAAGGAAAGAATGCAAAGAGGCATCAAATTATAGAAACAGCTGAATAATTCGGCGTTCAAGTTGAAGGGAACTAGGTGGACAATCAATTACAACATGATTGCCCGAGATCCAACTCATGTCTAGAATGACGTATGAGCAGGAAGGTCAAATTTCAGGGTTCGACTGATGATTGCGAGCAACACAACATATTGAATCAATAGGCTCAGGATGACCATGACAAAGGATGTTAATATATATTGCTGGACATATGGATTTAACCATAATGCTGGCAGACAAGAGTTTCGAGAGCACTAGGCTGCAGAGGATCTTCGGGAGATTGAATTGCATTCAAAGAATTTTGTAAGACATATGATCAACTGGGGATGAACGAATCCCCGGTAAGTGTGAGGAATTATTCGTAGGGGGTATTCAGGCGGAAAAGGAGCTGCAAGGCAGCAGGCACAAAGGATTCTCGGAAAATCGCAAAGTATTTCAGGGTATCTTGTAGTAACAAGAGCAATTGGAAATGAAGGTATGGACGGCAAGTGTACGTAGCTATCCATGGGGATTTATCGGTGGTCGGGAATTGCAACGGCTAAGGGCACAAGGGTCTCGGGAAAAACATCGGAGAGTATCTTCGGAATCTTCTGGTGCGCCAAGCAATCATCTGGAATGAAGGGCTCTCTGGGAGGAAATAGTTACGAGAACCTAATGTTAGAGTTAATAAAATCATTTAACCCGAATAGAAGAGAGATTAGAATCCCAGAGTATAGTCGAGGAGTAAAAGATCCTAATACCACCCAATGGCGACGTGGGCCCGTAAGACACAGAACCATGTCAGTAAAAGTTTTTTTTTGTAGTGACAAGACTCGACTTCGGCCAAGGAGTTGGAAAGGGGGCTACCTACAGGCAGTCGGCTCTGATACCAACTTGTGACGCCCTCGATTCAATCATACACTAATCATACACGCAAATGTGTACAATCAAGATCAAGGACTCACGGGAAGATATCACAACACAACAATAGACATAAATTAAAATAATACAAGCTTTATATTACAAGCCAGGGGCCTCGAGGGCTCGAATACATAAGCTCGAATACACAAGAGTCGGCCGAAGCAACAATATCTCGAGTACGCATATGAGTTGGACAAGTTTGCCTTAAGAAGGCTAGCACAAAAGCAACAACGATCGAAAAGGCAAGGCCTAATGCCCGGAGCCTCCTAACTACTCCTCGGTCGCCGGGCGGTCTCCACGTAGTAGTAGGCATCGGCGGTGGCATCTCGCCCCGGCTCCGACATCTGGTTGCATCAACCGGAAAGAAGAAGAAAGGGGCAAAGGGGGAGCAAAGCAACCGTGAGTACTCATCCAAAGTACTCGCAAGTAAGGATCTACACTACATATGCAACATTATCAAAGGAAGGCTGTATATGTGGACTGGACTACAGAAATGCCAGAATAGAGGGGAGACCTTAGTCCTATCAAAGACTAGCATCTTCTGGAAACCACCATCTTGCAGCAACAGGAGGGAGTAGAGTAGCATAAAGTAAAGTAGTAGTAGTGTTATCAACCTCAGCCAGAGATCCTTTCTCGACTCCCTGTGAGAAAGCAATCCCAGAGCCATACTATCCAGTTATCATCACAATCCATTCCGCATCACAAGTATCCAGTTCTAGTTGTATCGATCGGGATACAACTCCAAGTGTCCGCTATCAGAGGACAAGGCTATCGATAGATGTTTTCGTCCCTGCAGGGGTGCACCATCGTACCCACCATGCTCGATTAATTCCGGCCGGACACACTTTCCTGGGTCATGCCCGGCCTCGGCCAAACAATACGCCGCAACCCGACCTAGGCTTAATAGAGACGTCAGCACGCCGGACTAAATCTATGCCCCCAGGGGTCATGGGCCATCGCCTCGGGAACTCCTGCATGTTGCGTGGGCGGCTAGTGAGCAGACCTAACTACCTCCTTCAACAAGGCAAGTGCTTACACAGTCCAACCTCATACGCCGCTCGTCACGACGCCTATTAAGCTTCGGCTGATGCATACGACGCAGAACGCCCATACTATGCCCACGTGATGGTTAGTGCTATCAGGCCAAAGGCCCCTCGGATTAAATATCCAAATCATAGTGGATTAGGAACGCGCGGTAACAAGCATATACTCACGAAAGATGTGACCCCGCTGCCCCGTCTCGAGGACTTGCGGTAAGGGCTAGGAATGCCCGGCCACGCCTCGTAATTATCTCGCGGGCGCCCTCCAGGTCAACCCGACTCCTCGTCACTCGCAAATATGCTCGCGCGAGTACCCCTCAGGGCCGACCCGTCTTTAGTAACAGGGTTCAGTGTAAAGTCATAGTAACCATAGTAACCGTGTGTCCAAACATCAAGGGGAAAACCCGAGGAATCGCCCCGGTGAATTCCACTCGATGTAATCATCAAGGTGAACGTAAGAGGAACCACCCCCGAGGTTCACACTTGAGGGGTTGCACGAGTCGTGACGAAGTGGTTAAGGCGGAATCACCCCGATGACCACGATCGAATAGCTACACTACAGGTTAACATCGGAAGTGTTGTAGAGGTATCACCCTTGGCACTTGATAGTAACCCAAAGAGTGTCGAGCAACTAAGGGAAAGTGATGTGCGGTGTCGGGCCTGGTCTTCGATCCCGTTGATCGGGTCTTCAATGATGAAGCAGGGCAACAAGGACAAGGTGGGGGTCACCGATGGATCACTAACCAACCTATACTAAGCAGTTTAGGATAAGCGGTAGGTAACAATGAGCAGGTTACAAAAAGGTGCTATGTATCGTAATAGGAGCAAACAATAACAGTAGCAAAATCTAATGCAAGCATGAGAGAATGGAATTGGCGATATCGGGATGATCAAAGGGGGGGCTTGCCTGGAAGCTCTGCTGAAAGGGAAGAAGGGTCGTCGTCGACGTAGTCGATCACAGCGGCATCAGCAGCGGTCTCGGGGTCTACCGAAGAGAAGAAGAGGGGGAAGAAACAATAAATACAAAGCAAACAAGAGCATAACAGGACAACAGACAGAGCTAGACGTGTTCTAACGCGGCACTATACGATACCGACAAAGGGGGAGAACATCCGGGAATGTTTCCCCGAAGTTTGGCATTTTCGGACAAACAAATCGGAGGGGGAAGGTTGCATGTTCGCTATGCTAGAGGCATGTGACAGGTGAATGGAGAGTGTATCCGGATTCGTCTCGTCGTTCTGAGCAACTTTCATGTATAAAACTTTTTCATCCGAGTTACGGATTATTTTCTATGATTTTTGCAAGTTTAAAATGGTTTCTAAAATTATTATTAACTAAAAGGTAAATATTGCATCAACATGACGTCATCAGTCAACATTGACCATTGACTGGTCAAACAGGGCAGTGGGGCATGTCTGTCATAGACACATTTTAACTAAACAGGTTTAATTAGACTAATATGCAATTAGGTTAATTAAACATAATTAATTAGGGTTAATTAACAGGGTTAATTAATTAATTAATTAAATTATTTTTATTTTTATTTTTACATATTTCTTTTCTGATTCAAAGAAAAGGAGGCTGGGCCCTACATGCCTGTGGGGTGGGGGTTAGCTTAGCGCTAACCACCCTGGTTAGTGGGCGGGGCACACCGGTCCGGGTCGGCCTCACCAGGGAGGCCGCCAGGTGCACGACATGATGAGGGTACCACGAGCCACGGCCAGAGCGGCCGGGCGGCGGGCTGGCCAAAGGGCGGCCATCGCGAGCGAGGGGGGGCGGCGAAGCGAGGAGGGGCGGTCGGGCGCGACTTCCGGCGAAAGCGGGCAGCAGAGGAACGCGCCGGGCGGCAGGGGACCGCAGCCGGCGATGGCGCTGGATGCGAGCGGCGGGGAACATGCGGTCGGGCGCCGGCGCGCAGTGGCCAGATGGGCAGAGCGGCGTGGCGGTCGAAGACAGACGGCAGCGCCGGGAGGGCATGCGGGATGACGCGGTGAGCACGGGCACGAGATCGGGCGGCGGCGGAACGCGACGTCTACGGCGACGGGAGCAGATGGGAAGGGGAAAACGGAGGAGGGGCTCACAGGGAGCTGTAGGGAGATGGCAGTGGGCTTGGGGAGTGCGGGGGCGGTCCGGCGACGGCGAGGCGAGGACGAGGCGACGACCAACGATGGAGAGGCGGGGCGGGGCAGTCCGGCGACGGAATCGGGGAGGCGACGGCGTCAGGGGCGATGGATTGCCCGGATCCAGCAGAGAGGGGGTGGAGGAAGGCGAGGCATCCGGCGAGGAGGGGTTCTCTGGGCGGCGGGCGGCGTTCAACGGGGCCGGGGCAACTGCCCCGATCCAGATCCAGACGGGATCGGGTGAGGGAGGGGGAGTGGGGAACGAGGAGGAGTGGGGGTCGTGTGGGGGTTAGGGTTACGGGGAGGGAGTGGGCGAATAGGCCAGGAGGCGGGAGAGTGGGCGGCCTGGGGTGATCGGCCGGGCGGGGTCGAGGCCCAGTGGGGAAAAGGGGGGTCAGGGGCATTTTCTCTCTCTCTCGCACCTCCTCTTTTTCTTTTAGTTTTTCTTAAAAAAACTTTCTGTTTTAGCTATTTTAGGCCATTTAGACATTTTGCAAAAATGTTGGTTCACCACCAATATTACGAGAAGAATACTTCCCACATGATGAACATTTTAGTTTTCATGTTTGTGCATTTTCGAATTTCACTCAGCATTTGAAATTGAATTCAACTGGAATTTGAAATGGAATATTGATCAAAGTGCCTAAGCACTATTATAGCAAAATGATTAGCTAGATCTCAGGGATTACTATAGCATCATTACACCGGGGTGTTACAAGCCTATGGTGAAGGCCCCTCCCGTGCCATCCTCCCTGACGGACACCTTCTTGGTCTGCGGCGGCTCAGCTCTGGATTTCTTGCTCTTGTCGGTAGAGCTCTCTGGCACGTCCTCGACGGTAGCACAACACTCCGAGGAGGTGTGCTTGCCGGAGTGGGTGCGAGAGGCCTTGACGGGCTTCTTCTTCCCTCCCGGGCCTTCAGGGGCAGGAGCAGCTGCCTTGACGGCAGCAGCTGCAATAGCTTCCCAGTAGAGTTGGTCGGCGCAAATCAGCGTGTCCTTCTTGTCGGAGGGGACGGAGATGATGGTCAACGGCCCGGGCATCTTTAGCATGTTGTAGGCGTAGTGTGATGCCGCCACGAACTTGGCTATTGCCGGGCGGCCGAGGATCCCGTTGTAGGGCAAGGGGATCTCGGCCACGTCGAAGATGATCCTCTCCGTCCTGTAGTTCAACTCTCCTCCAAACGTCACGGGCAGTGTGACCTTTCCCTTCGGCTGGCTCCTCCCCGGATTGACACCTTGAAACGTGCCCGTTTCCTTGAGGTCTTCATCAGGAATTTGCAGCCTTTTGATCACGACGGGCGAGATCAAATTCAGGCCGGCCCCGCTGTCACGAGGTTGCGTATCATTGGTGAGACCAACAATGGCAAACACCCGACCGCGGTCGTCTTTGTCGAGTGGTCCTCGCCACAAAGATGAGGGGCGGCCGGACCACTTCAAAGCTTCTGAGTGTCGAACGACGGCTCCGTCGCTGTAATCTCACGCGCCCACTGCTTGAGCTGGCGGTGAGAAGTATGCAGCGAGGCATCGCCATCGACACACATGGCCTACGTAGCCTTCTGGAACTCTTGCTCACCGGACTCGTCGTTCTCGTCGTGATCATCGTCTTCTTTTTTCTTGTCATGGCCCCGAGCGGGCCTCTCTTGCTGATTGTCCTTGCCGTGGCAGCTTCCTTGGCCGCCACGCTTCTTGCCGGATCCCTCGGCACCGTCCTGACCTTTTTCCTTGTCCCGCCTTTCATACTCGGCCTTTGCTTTTTAGCAAGCAGCTCGACTTGTCGGCAGTTCTGGAGGTCGTGGCCCTTGGTGCGGTGGATCTTGCGATCGCTGTCGGAGCCCCTGGCTTGTCGGCAACTGCTAAGGCCCAGCAGGCAGCGCACCCGGCAATCTCCTTGCCGGGGCCGTCTGCCTTGACCCTCTTGGCAACGCCGGTGTCGTCAGACCCCTTGACGGCAAGTACGGCCTTGCCCTTGCGTTTCCTGTTGCGATGTCGGCCCTTCTTCGTCGGGGTGGTGGCGTCTTCATCGGTAGAGTCGGTTTCCGCACTGGCGTCTTCGCCGGGGTACTTCCTTCCCTCTTTGGCCCGGTCGCATTTATCAACCAGAACGTCGAGCTCGGCCACATCCTTAACCTTGGTCATCGCCAGCTCTTCGCGCATCTTGCGATTGCGCATGTTCTGGAAGCAGCGGCGATCACGATGGTGGGATGAACATCGTGGATGTTGTATCGCACCGGCTGAACCTCTAGATGTACTTGCGCAGGTTTCCTTCCTTCCGGGAATGATATGCAGATCATCGGCACGACCATGAGCTTGGTGGCCTCCTCGTGAAGGCGCCTAACGAACTCATGGCATGATCCGACCAAGAAGAAATGGAACTACCGCAAGTGCATCAACCAAGACATAACATTAGCTTCAGCGCCACAGAAATAATTGGCAAGCACCTTGTCGTCATGAAGCTCCGCCGCCTGCATCGCGATGGTGTAGATGCTTAGGAACTCGGACGGATGGGTCTTGCTAGTGTACTTCTCGCTGACGTTGGGCTTGAACGTGCGGTGGGACGGCCACTGGAACTGCCGCAGCTCATGGGTAAAGGTCGGGCAACCCACCTCGTAAGGTAGGCCGTCGGAGCCCCCCCCCGGTGCTGGGTGGTCCATAGCGGGTCACGCCCGCTTGTCCAACTGGTGGCATGTATCACACCAGCGCTCAATAGTGGTCCGAGCATCTTCGTGAGCTCGTTCTCGGAGAACTTGGCGCTGGTCGAGGTGGGTCCGCGGGTCGGATGATGCTATAGAGATGTTATCACAAGCGTTGTCACGACGGGCAGACGCCCGTGGCGGCTGGCGAGGAGGAGGAGAGTGCACCGTGGCCGCAGCTCCCCCGGTCCTCCCAGCGCCAGCATGTGGTGGCCCGGTGGAGCGTCGCCCCGAGGGCCCCGCCGGTCGCGGATCATCTTTGTTGGCAATGGCGATGAGGCTCCGAATGGTGGCCCTCCATTCGTCGAGCTTCTCTGCAGTAGGAGGGAAGTAAAGGAGCAGCTGCGCGCGCGCCAAAGCTTCCGCTGGCGTGGGTGGCGGCGATAGCTGCATGGACCGTGGCGTGCTTCGACTTTTAACCATGTTAGAAGGAGCTCCACCACGGCCTAGCGGCTGCGCGCCATTTTTGCCAGCACTTCGACGGGCATGCTGAACTCCTTCATCCTGCGGATGACGCACATGGCTCTTCCCATGACGGTTCCCAGGGTCGCGGACGTGGTGACGCTATTCATCGCGCACACCATGGGAAGAGCACGTAGTGGTCGCCGGCGTGGGTGTCTTAGAGGTCGCTGCGCCACCCGGAGGTGGCACAACGACACCCCTGGAGGGCCCCGCGCCGCCTGCAGGGGGGCCCAGCTCCATCTCTGGATTCGGCGACGTGCGGCCGGTCGTCGGGCATGTGAACGATGCCGCCGCCAGCTCGATCGCTGTGGTGATGCGGTGCTTGCGGACCGCGGCGGGTCCCGTCCGCGACCGGTCGCTGCTCGCCAGAAGCGGCACGGGCTGCTCGCCTCCGACGAGCCGATCGCCATGGTCGTCTTCTTCTTGGGAGCCATGGTGATGAAGAAACGCTAGGCTAGCTACTAGACCAGATTCTCACAATTGCTGCCCCTACCTGGCGCGCCAAAGATGTTGGTATGGAACGACACCTATGGGATCACAAGAATCCCTACTACGGTTGTCGGGGCGCAGGGTTGCAAGAAGAGCAGGATCAGTAGTCAGCACAAGGATCGTTTACCCAGGTTCGGGACGCGAGGATGTGTAAACCCCTAGTCCTGCTTTGGTGGGTGTATTTCAGAGAGTTCTTGAGCCGAATCCTTGGCCGAAGAGCTAGCTATGGTGAGTGCGTGGTTCGAAAGAGCCGAATCCTTCTCCAGTATGCCATGGGCCTCCTTTTATAGGCGAAAGGGGCTGCCAGAGTGGCATACAGGAGTTGGAAAGGCATACAGTATTGCGAGGTTATCGCTCGTATTACAGGACAAGTTGCATTTAATGCGCCGTTGAGGTGTCCCCTAGCTTTATCGGGGACGGGGGTGAGGCCCGTCCCGTCCGTCACCACTCCTCCTCGCTTCGACACGCGCCCTGGCCAGCGATGCGTGCGGCGCCATGTAGGCAGGCAGGGAGCTGAGGTGGCGCGGTGGTAGGGTCTTCACGAAGATCTGCATGCCGCCACGCAGGCGCCTGCTGAGTTGGCCTGGAAGCTGCATGTTGCCACGCAGGTGCCTGCCCAGCTGGTTTGCGCTGGCAGCTGCATGCGAACGGCGGTGGAGACTTGGCTGATGCGGGCCTGGCAATGGTCCTGCTGGCGTCTTTGGCAAGAGCCTTGCCAGGGGGCCCAGCAAGGGTCTTGCCGTGGCGCGCTGTCGTCCCCGGCAAGAGCCTTGCCGGGGGTCTCGTGGCTCTCCTCGGCAAGGATCTTGTCGAGGATCGTTGTCTTCTAATCCTCATCTGGTCTTGAATATGTCTTCACAAAGATCTGCATGCCACCACGGAGGTGCCTCCCGAGCCCTGGCCCCACGTGGCTGATGGTGTTGGGGACGTGGGCTCAAGGGTGGCTCGCCCTGTTGGTGTTTGGCGCGCTTCCCCAGCAAGAGTCTTGCCGGGGCTGCTGAGGCAGTCCCCGGCAAGGGTCTTGCCGCGGGAAACTACTCCGCCCCTCTGCTTCTTTGCGTTCTTGGTCTTGGCGTTGCCCTGGCTGTCTTGGGCTTCGGTTTTGCCTTGGTTTACCTCCCCTGTTCTGCTTGGTGCGACCTTGGGTGCGGCTCCGACTGCCCGTGCACAGGTAAAGGGGTACAAAGGTGCGCCCCTTCTTTTGTACACCGACAAAGACATTATGACAATGCATGCATGGATACTAGTTTTCAGATAATGTTGTCAAGCTCCAAGATACCAAGTTCACGCCTAAGTTGACAAAACCTTGCTTCATCCAATGGCTTCGTGAAAATATCTGCAAGTTGCATATCTGTGCCAACATGAGCAATGTCAATATCACCCTTCTCCACATGATCTCTCAAGAAGTGATACCTAATATCAATGTGCTTGGTGCGGGTATGATCTTTGGGGTTCTCAGCAATATTGATGGCACTTTCATTATCACATAGAAGAGGCACATGTCTATAGGTGATACCGTAATCCTTCAAAGTTTGCCTCATCCATAGTAATTGAGTTGCACAACTGGCGGTTGCAATTTATTCAGCTTCCGCGGTGGAGAGGGCAACACAATTTTGTTTCTTCGAGGACCAACTTTTTTTTGACAGAAAGACTGTAAGGGAACCCCTTACAGTATAATTGGTGCAACAAACCCAAATTGCAAGTACCATGCCTTGAACCTGGGTGGGTGGGAAGGCATCAACCCCTTCCCACCACTAGGCTATGCCTTAGTCTGCTTCGAGGACCAACTTACCAAGGAACGTCCAAGAAATTGACATGCACCGGAGGTGGACTTACGATCCACTTTGTCTCCAGCCCAATCCGCATCCATGTACCCAATGAGATCAAACTTAGCATCCTTGGGGTACCATAGACCCAACTTTGGGGTGTGAACAAGGTATCTAAGAATATGCTTAACCGCCTTATGATGACTTTCCCTTGGGGAAGCTTGAAATCTAGCACACACGCATACACTAAACATGATGTCTAGCCTAGATGCACAAAGATAAAGAAATGAACCAATCATAGAGTGGTAAATAGATGGGTCGAAAGGAGTACCATTTGTGTCTTTAGTGAGTGCAATTTTGGTTGGCATGGGTGTCTTACATGGACTAGCATCAGACATGCCAAACTTCTCTAGGATATCCTTGAGGTATTTTGCTTGGGACAAGAAAATTCCTTCTTGAAATTGTTGAATTTGAAATCCGAGGAAGAACTTCAAATCCGCATTGAGTGACATTTCAAAATTCTTGGTCATTGAAGTCGCAAACTTCTTGCACAACTGAATGTTAGGAGAACCAAAAATGATATCATCTACATAGATTTGGCATAAGATCAAATCACCCTTGTCCCTCTTAGTAAAAAGAGCCGGATCGGTCACCCCTCTCACAAAACCATCATCGAGTAAAAACTTCTTAAGATGATCATACCAAGAACGAGGTGCTTGTTTGAGGCCATACAAAGCCTTATGAAGTTTATACACATAGTCTTTGTGATCGGGATCGACGAACCCAGGTGGTTGTGATACATATACTTCTTCTTGTAGAGGACTGTTAAGGAAAGCACTCTTCACATACATTTGATGTAATGTAAAACCATTGAAAGCAGCATAAGCAAGTAAGATGCGAATGGATTCAAGACGGGCAACGGGGGAAAAGGTCTCACCAAAGTCCAAACCTTCAACTTGTGAGTACCCTTGTGCCACTAACCTTGCCTTGTTGCGGATGATTACACCATTCTCATCTTGCTTGTTCTTGAAAATCCACTTTGTTCCAATGACGTTGTGTTCCATAGTTGGCCTCTTCACTAATGACCACACTTGGTTGCGCTCAAAGCTATTCAACTCTTCTTGCATAGCAATGAGCCAATTGTTGTCCATCAACGCTTCTTGTACCTTGAGAAGCTCAACACTAGACACAAACGAGAAGTGAGCACAAAAGTTTGTCAATTGTTTACGAGTGACTCTACCTTCTGATATGTCGGTGAGGATTTTACCAACATCAACACGACCGGCCACTCGAGGCATGATGGAGGTTAAGGTTTTGCGAGGTTCAACTTCATGCCCATCATCCACGTCCTCAACATATGGATCATTAATGTGTGGTGGAAAATCTTCTTCTTCATCTTGCATTTGTTGAGGTTCATTGTCAATTATTGTACTTTCTTGTTCTTGCCCTTGAGGATGATCTTGTTCTTGATGATTATCATGAAAGAGGAACTTGATCATCATCTTGTACTTGAACTACGGGCATTGGTTGAGTAATAGGAGCTTGTGGTGGTATGGGTGTTGAAGTAGTTTGATGATGTGTGAAGCTTCCATCTTCTTCATCATCATGAGGTTCTTGTTCCATTGGAATAAGTGCACCAACACCCATGGTCAAGATATCTTGAGAAGAATCTTCTTCACCTACATCACTTAGATCAACTTGCTCCCCATGGGAGCCATTAAATTCATCAAACACCACGTCACAAGTTTCTACAGCACATCCATTGGATTTATTGTAGACTCTATAGGCGTGAGGGTTTGATCCATAGCCAACAAATATGCCCTCAATGGTTTTGGATTGAAATTTTCCTAACCATTCTCTTTTGTTGAGGATGAAACATTTGCACCCAAATACATGAAAGTACTTGACATTTGGCTTGTTCCCAGTTAGAAGCTCATATGGAGTCTTCTCCAATATAGTGCGGAGAAAGAACCGGTTTGATGCATGGCATGCAGTGTTGACAGCCTCGGCCCAAAAACTATGTGACAACTTGTATTCATCCAACATGGACCTTGCCATCTCCACAAGTGTGCGGTTCTTCCTCTCTGCTACACCGTTTTGTTGGGGAGTGTATGGAGCTGAATATTGATGTTCAATCCCTTCATCACTAAGAAATTCCAAGGTGTAGTTCTTGAACTCAGAGCCATTATCACTTCTCATTGCCAAGATTTCTGTCAAACTTGCGCTGTGCTTGCTTGGCAAAATCAATGAAGGTGATCTTCGTCTCGTCCTTGGATTTGAGGAAGAAAACCCATGTATATCTTGAGTAATCATCAACAATGACAAGCCCATACTTTTTCCCACCAAGACTATCCCATGAAGGAGGCCCAAAAAGATCCACATGAAGGAGCTCCAAAGGCCTTGAAGTAGACACAATATTCTTGGGTGGGTGCTTTGATCGATGTTGCTTCCCGCTATGCATGCACTACACACACGATCTTTCTCAAAAGAGACATTGATTAGTCCAAGGATGTGATTACCCTTTAAGAGATCCTGAAGATTTCTCATGCCGACATGGGCTAGCCGGCGATGCCATAGCCACCCCTTGTCGGCCTTGGCCATCATACAAGTTGCATGGAATGTGCTCTCTTTCGAGAAATCAACCGTGTAAAGGTTTCCATCCAACTCTCCAACAAAGGCCATTTCGAGAGTATCTCTCTTAAAGACTTTCACATCTGTTAGTCCAAAGAGTGTATCATAACCAACAGAAGCCAATTGGCGAACAGAAAGAAAATGGTATTTAAGGGATTGGACAAGCATGACATTTGCAAGAGACATGTCATTTGTGATAGCCACCTTGCCCAAACCAAGTACCTGTCCTTTTGACACTCCACCAAACATAATGCTCATAAGTGGTTGAATAGCTTCCATGAAATCATAGAGCAATTTGCTATCTCCGGTTATATGATTTGTACATCCATTGTCAATCACCCATTTTACTTCACCGGAGAAAGCAACCTACACACAATTATGACTTGTTTAGAGGCACCCATTTTGCAACGGGACCTCTCAGGTTAGTCACAAGGGTCTTAGGGACCCAAATAGCATAAAACTGAAATGCATTTCGAGGACTAACAAACTTTGCATAAACATCTCCATCCTTAGTCTTACGAAGTACATAGGATGGAGGCATGAACTCTTTTGGCTTGTTGAGAGTAGGTATGCCCCTTGTGGTCTTCCCACTAACAACCTTACCTTTCTCCTTGTGCCCTTCTCATACAAAAGTTTCTTTTAGAGGGGTGGTGCACTTTTGATAAGACGTCTTCTTCTTGCTTGCACTTGGGTCAAACCCGAGCCCCTCTTTGGCAAACACCTCATTGTGTTGCCTCAATACCCCATCAAGGTTCTTTTGACCTTGAGCACATGTCATGAGACCTTTCTTTATTTGAGCCTTGAGAAAGTGATTCTCCTCAAGAATAGATGCTAGATCACTACTAGAGTTAGTAGTACATGCATCAACATTGATAATAGGAGAAGAGTAAGCCTTGGCTAGAGTTTCAAGATAAGTAAGCTTGAGCATCTCAAAACTCTTTTTAAGAAGGGTGAGATCTTCTTCCTTAGTCTTGAGGGACACGGATAGGAGCTCACAATCCTTAGAGAGAGAAGCATTAGACTTCACAAGCTTACTTTTATCATTCATCAACTCTTCGCAAGAGTCAATATCCTTTTTCAAGGAGGCAAGTTTTTTAGTATGAACACCAATTTTTTCACCAATTTTCAAGCATGGTTCATCATTTCGTGACTCCTCATATTGGACTTTCCGCTCAAGGATTTCATATTTTTTCTTTTCCTCGGTAACGAGGGTTTCGAGTTCCTTAATGGTGATGGTGTGCTTACTCACCATCTCCATAAGCATACGAAACATAGTGAGCTTCTTTCCTTTGAGGGAGCACATGAACTTATTTAGTTTGGCAAGCATAGGATCATCTATATCATCATCCTCATAACTATCCTCTACATCAAGATACTCATCACTAGGAGTAGGAGGAGTGAAAAGAGGAGGGTTTAATCGTGGGGTTACCTTGACCTTGTCAGGAGAGTGTTGGTCCTCTCCATCTTCTACCACGACCTTTGCCATCAGGCACTTGTGAGCGTTTCCCTTGTAGTCCTTCATGTAGTTGTAGGTGACAACATCACCACTCTTGTTGACTAGCCTCAATGTGTTTTGAGAATCTTGAGAAACTCCGGCAACACCACTAACATCATCCGAATCAGATTCTTCTTGAGCAACCATTGCTTTCCCATCTCTCTTCTTGAGCTTGGAGTTCAAAGGATTTGGCAACTTCTTCTTGGGAAAGGTCTTGGGAAACCTTGGTTTATCCTCTCTCTTCTCATAAGGGCACTCGTTGGAGAAGTGGTTGGTTTCTTCACAGTTGTAGCATTTTCTTACTTTCTTCTTTTGGAATCTTCCCTTGAATTTTCGTGCGCTAAACTTCTTGACAAAGAGAGCCATGTCTTCATATGAAGGGCCCTCATCGGATTCAACCTCATCACCATCTTCATCATCATCATCTTCTTCTTCACTTTGCTCATCTTCACATACATGCTTGGCCTTCAATACAAGATTGATCTTTGATGTTGGAGTACCATGCATGGCAAGATGTTTTGTAGCATTTGCCTTCGACTCTTCAAATAGTTGGAAAGTGGATATGATGTCATCTGTAGTCATTTCCTTGAAGGAATGGTGTTATCTTATGTCCCACACCATTTGATGGTGATATGGGGCAAGAGCATGAAGCAACTTGTCCACAAGGAATCGCTTAGTCATGTTGAATCCATCTTGTGTCTTGTCACACTCACACGACTCAATGTCAGCGGTGAGAGTCATGAGACGCTCAAGGAGTTGATTGGGAGTTTCACCTTTATCCATACAGAAGTTTTGCAATTGCCCCTTGGCAATTTCATATTGAGACCTCCGGAGGGTGGAGGTACCGGTCTTGGATCTTATAATACTTTCCCATAGTTCCTTGGCACTTGTGATGTGTATGAAAGGTCTCCTTTGCTTTTCAACCATACCTCTCCTTATACACATGGTTGCAGTGTCATTGGGATTCTTGTCAGAAATTTCTCTTGGTGTAGGATTCTTTGGATCAACCACATGGTAACCATACTCCAAGATCTCCAAAGATCTCATCGTTTCCATATCGAAGATGATCCTGCATAGCAACTCTCCACAAGGCAAAATCGGAAGTGGCATCAAGTAAAGGAGGTTTGCCTTGAGGGTTATATTTCGGTTTCTCAACTTGGGGTCTTGCATAAATCCAAGGAACACTGGAGTGATCATTGCTAGGAGGTTGTTGACCAAGTGACGGAGTAGGCACAGTTGGCCTCGAAGCCGCACCACCCGAAAGTGGTGCAAGCACCGTGGACAACATGGCTATTCTCATTTGGACCAAGGCCTCAAGAGAAGCATCATGATCCTCTTTTTGCTTAGCAAGGGCCCGTTCTAGATCCTCAGAAGTAAAGGACTTGACTTCAGAAGAAGCCTCGCCTTTATCCTTCAGATCTGCAACAAGGGGAGTCCCATCAGGGTTCATCTCCCTCTAGGGTGGTTAAGCCACAAGAATAGAGCATGAGGCTCTGATACCAATGAAAGGATCGAGATGGACCTAGAGGGGGGTGAATAGGTACAATTACAAATTTTAATTATGACTTAGCAATTTTAGGCAATAATGCGGAATATGAAGGTGGCCTAACAATTGCAAGTGTAGTACTAAGTGCTAAGCAAGTAACACAAGTATGTAAGTAAGCAAGCACAATATGATATAAGTAAGTGCTAAGAGACAAGAACCACAGGTAGAGAGTTAGGGTTAGGAATAACCGCAACTCCGGGAGACGAGGATGTATGTTGATGTTCACTTCCTTGGAGGGAAGCTACGTCACCATTAGAGAGGTGGATATTACCATGAAGGCACACCAATGCCACGAAGGCTCACCCTATTATCCCTTTGAGACAACACCACGGAGGCGTTTCTCAACCACTAGTGGTAGACCTTGGGGTGGTCTCCAAACCCTCACAAACTTTTCTGGGGGTAATCACAAAGGTCGATTCCTCTCCGAAAGACTCCTACGGCCTAGGAGTCTCCAACCTCCAAGAGTAACAAGAATGATGGGGAAAAGCTCAAGACTTGCTCAAATCACGAATTCCTTTGGTGAGAAGAAGGGGAAGGAGTGGATCTATCACTTGATTGGAGAACTTCTCTCAAATGTTCCCAAATCACTTGGGGATCTAGGATTTGGTGTAGAGGATTGAGAGAGAGAGAGTTAAAAGTGTTCTTGGCAAGCTCAAAGTGAATGGTCAACCTTATACCGTGGGAGGGAGAAGGCTATATATAGTATGAGTGCAAAACAGACCGTTGAGCCACTTAGTGCACAGGAGCTGACGGACATCCGGTGCGTACCGGACATCCGGTGCCACAGATTGGACCGGACGTCCGGCCGGGCCGCCGGTCGTCCGATCGCTGGATCATCTACCAGGGGCACAAACGAGGTATGATTACTCACGGTCAGCGAACGTCCGGAAGGCGTCGGTCGTCTGGAGGCCGGACGTCCGGTATGGTCCGAAATCCGCTAATATACATTCTGTTGAAGTGCACCGGATAATCGGAGGTGAGCGGACGTCCAGTGAGATCAGTCTTCCACTAATATATGTTCTGTGGAGATGCACCGGACAGCCGGGGAGAGCCGAAAGCCCGGTTGGTTGAGAGAGGCCGGACGTCCGTAGACTTTCGAACGTCCGGTGATAGTTGAACCCATTATCTTAGGAACATACCAATATTTGTGCATAAGTTAGAGGAAGAATTTTGAGATGATATGTGAGGGAATATGTGGGTTTGAGCAAGTTCTTTCACGAAATCCAACGATCCCCTCTTAATAGTGCGGGATCCCTATACTCAAGAACAAACCAAAAAGGGAAGCCGAAGCTTTCTGTCTTTGTCTTGTGTCTCTGCTCTTGAGTGATATATGTATATGTATTTATGTCTGTAGTCATGATCCACACACAGCCCTTGAGACATAATCCTGAGATATACTTGATAAACATGATTAGTCCCAACATGCATGTTGTCATCAACATCAAAATATGATTGAGGGCATGATTGCACTTTCAGCTACTACTCCTGCATTCTATACAATCAGAGCGAATCTTTCCACATATGCATCTTGATTGTGAAGTTATTGCTCGGCTGCCCTGTCTTGAAGAAGCACTTGACTGCTTTAGGGAGGTTGGTCTTCTACCGTTTGTTATAGACAAAGAGCACTAGAATGAAGAGCTTCTGCTGCAGTTCTATGCCACTCTTCACATTCGTGGCTACAACAGGGATCCGAAGACATGGATCCTTGAGTGGATGTCAGGAGATGTACATCATGAAGCCAAAGCTCAAGATATCATCGAGCTTACTTCCCAGCCCACTCCAGGTGAGTTGTATGAGCCTGGTTGTCAGCTTCACAGGAATGAACTGCAGAGTATTTTTCAGAGGCCTGAACCCAATATGAGTGAGATGCTCAGCATGATGAAGCCACTGCCCCAAGATGCTGAATACCCCAAAGAGTTCTTCGTCAAAGACCTCGAGTACTTGCCCCAAATAGTTTATCATATTCTGAGGCATACTCTATGGCTAATCAAGGGATATACTTCTGAAGCCAAACTTGAAGGAGCCATGAAAACTTTGGTATTCTATATCGTCAATGGCACCATATGCAACACCCAGGATTTCTTCATCAGACAACTTGCTACATCTGGGATTGATCTATTTGGCCTGAAGTTTTATGCTCCATGGGTGATGCACCTGATTAAACTCCATTCCTTTGTTGACTATCAACCCTCAGCGTGCAACCATCTTGTCTTTCTGCCTGAGGTTGATCTGTCCGTTGAAGCCATCTACCCCGAGCCTGCCAAGAAGCCTCTATATCTTCATAATGCTGATCATCAAAGCTGCACGCAACTAATAGAGGGAATTCTTGTTCCAAATGCTGCAACTCCCGCTTATCCTCTGGCTGGTAATATGCGTGTGCCCCATCGTGCAAACACCGAAGCCACTGACAGTACAATTGCTCAAAGGCCTCAGAAGCGTTCTCATGTACTCAATGACCGAGAGCTTCTTGTGGCCTTACATCAGAAGCAGGATAAGCATCATGACTGGCTCAAGCGTCAGATGTAGAGTATCTTGGTGGATGTCAATCACATTAGAAACTTGGCCACCAAGAACTCGTTTGTTGCTCATGAAGCCTGTCGGCGGTCCTGGAAAAGTCTCACGCTGCTCTGTCCTAAAGCTGATCTTCACGAAGATGGTTTCACTGAGGACTTCGATTCCAGGCCTCCCCAGAATGCAAGCTGGCGTCGCACTCCCTCAATAGAAGATTCCGAGTATTCATCTTCGGCTCCAACTGTTGTTGCGAGAGTCGTCGATGAAGAAGATGATGCCACTTCACCAACCATGGCTTCACTGCATCTCGATCTTCGCACTGTGCCCCTCTCGCACCAATCGAACTCTAGCGTTGACCCTGCTCCTTCATCTACTTCTGATGGAAACGAGCAGATACTCTATGTCTTCAAACCTTTTTTGTCATTACTGACAAAAGGGGGGGATAAGCTTATGAGTTGATAGTCTTCAAGCGGGTCCTTATGGGTGGTTGCATTATTTTTTTTGCTAATTTTTTACAACTCTTGTCCTTTGAAACATTTGGTTCTCTGAGTTGTAACACTTAAACTCGATGGTTGTCTGCTACCTTTTCTGCCACTTTGTGATGCCATGATAAATCTCGCATGAAGCCATTCAGCAGACGTCCATTTTTCATTATGCATGTCATTATCCTCGTTATATCTTTATATGCATGGTGAATTGTCTTCATAAGTTGAACAATATCTCCACAAAGTAAAACCTGCCATGTGCATTTGCATTCAAAAGCAAATTACCTGTATGCACATCTTCAAGGGGAGCCTTTTACTTCTTATGAAGACAATGCCTGAATTCTTAACTTTCACATACTTTTATCCCCGTTGAAAACTTCAGCCAGTTTGTCATCAATCACCAAAAAGGGGGAGATTGTAAGTGCATCTAGTGCCACCCCTAGTTGGTTTTGGAGTATTGATGATAAACTTGGTTGAGGGACTAATGTGTTTGTGAGAATTGCAGGATAACACAGGTAGTAGTCCCATATTGATTCGGTTTACCTACCAGAGATGACCCCTAAAAATGTGTGAAGACATTGAAGCCAATGGTGGTCTGTGAAGATATTCAGATTGAAGACTATGACATGAGAAGACATCGCATGAAGACTATGGAGTGCGAAGACATAGTTGTTTCGTAGTTTCCTTTTCTTCTTTGTTGAGTCATAGGAACCATTGTACTATTAAGTGGGGTCCAAGTGAACAAAGTCAGAGCGACTGATGTGATACTCAACCAAATCCTATGTCTTCAAGCGAAGACAATGAGAGCAAATCTTATCCAGAGCTGGATGAGTCAGCTTTACTTGTAGCCCAAGTCAAGCTGCCGCGTGTGTTTGAAATCTGACCGTTGGACACGTGTCAGTTCCTTAGTGACCCGGGGTCATTTTGGACAAATTAGGTCGGGTTGCCTCCTGGCTATAAATAGCCCACCCCCTACACCCTAAATTGGTGGCTGCTCATAGCTAGTGCACGTCTTTTGTTGTTTGAGAGCAATCCACCTCCGAAGCATTTGAGAGAGAGATCCTTGCGAGGACAAAGCCCAAAACACCCAGAGCCAAAGAGTGTTAGGCATCACTGAAGTCTTTCTGTCCGCGTGACCTGAAGACTTGTTACACTTGAGGACTGTGAATCCGTTAGCCGGTTAGGCGTCGCGTTCTGAGCATCCAAGAGTCATTGTGGATCGCCGGTGGACGAAGTTTGTGAAGGTTTGTAAGTATACCTTGAAGACTTACCAGAGTGATTGGGCGAGGATTCGGTGTCCTTAGCTCAAGGGGAATAAGGTGAAGACACGGTCTTCTGAGTTGAATCTTAGCCTCCTTAACCAGACGTACAGTTGTCACAACAACTTGAACTGGTCTACCAAATCTGTGTCCTCTCCAAGCAACTAGTTCTATCCTTCCCATCTCTCTACTTTACAGTTTGTCTTCGCGAAGTCATTGCCTGTATGCTTGAACTGATTGGCTTCACTGTGTAAAAATTGTTTGTTGTTTGGCTTCATACTATCTTCCATCCTGATCCATACCACCTAGCTGTTGATAGTTTTCGTGCTTTCACGTCATTACTTACTTGACTATGGCTTGTCTAGTGTAGTCTACCTTCCGCTGCACATCAATAGGTTCATTTCTACTGTTTGTCTTCAAAATCCCCGAGAGTTTTGAAGACTTTCATAGAAATCGCCTATTCACCCCCCTCTAGTCCATAACTAGCGCTTTCAGGCGGATTGCTCGCATGTGTCCCATCAACTCACGCCTGCTCGCACACCACACGGGTCGTGCGGCGGCACCTATATTGTTTTCTATTTGGATGATTAATGATGTCGCTTTATTGCTTAACCGAAGCATGGCACGTATCCATTGTTGGTCTAACGCTCACGATTCGAATAAATAATCCATTTGGGATATTGGTTCCCAATTATTAATAATCTCCCGTCTGTAATTAGATAATGTAAGTGCATCTAGTGCCACCCCTAATTGGTTTGGAGTATTGACGACAAACCTGGTTGAGGGACTAATGTGTTTGTGAGAATTGCAGGATAACACAGGTAGTAGTCCCTCATAGATTCGGTTTACCTACCGGAGATGACCCCTAAAAATGTGTTAAGACATTGAAGCCAATGGTGGTCTGTGAAGATATTCACATTGAAGACTATGACATGTGAAGACATCGCATGAAGACTATGGAGTGCGGAGACATAGTTGTTTCGTAGTTTCCTTTTCTTCTTTGTTGAGTCATAGGAACCACAGTACTGTTAAGTGGGGTCCAAGTGAACAAAGTCAGAGTGACTGATGTGATGCTCAACCAAATCCTATGTCTTCAAGCGAAGACAATGAGAGCAAATCTTATCCAGAGTTGAATGAGTCAGCTTTACTTGTAGCCCAATTCAAGCTACCGCGTGTGTTTGAAATCTGACCGTTGGACACGTGTCAGTTCCTTAGTGACCCGGGGTCATTTTGGACAAATCAGGTCGGGTTGCCTCCTGGCTATAAATAACCCACCCCCTACACCCTAAATTGGTGGCTGCTCATAGCTAGTGCACGTCTTTTGTCGTTTTGTGAGCAATCCACCTCTGAAGCATTTGAGAGAGAGATCCTTGCGAGGACAAAGCCCAAAACACCCAGAGCCAAAGAGTGTTAGGCATCACTGAAGTCTTTTTGTCCGCGTGATCTGAAGGCTTGTTACACTTGAGGACTGTGAATCCTCCACCGGTTAGGGCGTCGCGTTCTTAGCATCCAAGAGCCATTGTGGATTGCCAAAGGAACGAAGTCTGCGAAGGTTTGGAAGTCTACCTTGAAGACTTACCAGAGTGATTGTGCGAGGACTGTGTGTTCTTAGCTCAAGGGGAATAAGGTGAAGACGCGGTCTTTTGAGTTGAATCTCAGCCTCCCTAACCAGACGTACAGTTGTCACAGCAACTGGAACTGGTCTACCAAATCCGTGTCCTCTCCAAGCAACTAGTTCTATCCTTCCCATCTCTCTACTTTACAGTTTGTCTTCGCGAAGTCATTGCATGTATGCTTGAACTGATTGGCTTCACTGCGTCAAAATTGTTTGCTGTTTGGCTTCATACTATCTTCCATCCTAATCCATACTACCTAGCTGCTGATAGTTTTCGTGCTTTCACGTCATTACTTACTTGACTATGGCTTGTCTAGTGTAGTCTACCTTCCGCTGCACATCAATAGGTTCATTTCTACTGTTTGTCTTCAAAAACCCCGAGAGTTTTGAAGACTTTCATAAAAATCGCCTATTCACCCCCCTCTAGTCGATAACTAGCGCTTTCAGGCGGATTGCTCGCATGTGTCCCATCAACTCACGCCTGCTCGCACACCACACGGGTCGTGCGGCGGCACCTATATTGTTTTTCTATTTGGATGATTAATGATGTCGCTTTATTGCTTAACGGAAGCATGGCACGTATCCATTGTTGGTCTAACGCTCACGATTCGAATAAATAATCCGTTTGGTATATTGGTTCCCAATTATTAATAATCTCCCGTCTGTAATTAGATAATGTAAGTGCATCTAGTACCACCCCTAATTTTTTTGGGAGTATTGACGACAAACCTGGTTGAGGGACTAATGTGTTTGTGAGAATTGCAGGATAACACAGGTAGTAGTCCCTCATTGATTCGGTTTACCTACCGGAGATGACCCCTAAAAATGTATGAAGACATTGAAGATAATGGTTTTATGTGAAGATATTCACATTAAAGACTATGACATGAGAAGACATCGTGTGAAGACTATGGAGTGCAAAGACTTAGTTGTTTTGTTGTTTCCTTTTCTTGTTTGTTGAGTCATAGGAACCACCGTACTGTTAAGTGGGGTCCCAGTGAACAAAGTCAGAGTGACTGAAGTGATGCTCAACCAAATCCCATGTCTTCGAGCAAAGACTATGAGAGCAAATCTTATCCAGAGCTGGATGAGTCAGCTTTACTTGTAGCCCAAGT
This sequence comes from Aegilops bicornis, assembly GCA_021605145.1. NCBI lineage: Eukaryota > Viridiplantae > Streptophyta > Magnoliopsida > Poales > Poaceae > Aegilops > Aegilops bicornis. The sequence goes on along the minus strand of CM038672.1, from coordinate 261,922,709 downwards.
CAAGCTGCCGCGTGTGTTTGAAATCTGACCGTTGGAACATGTGTCAGTTCCTTAGTGACCTGTGGTCATTTCAACAAATCAGGTCGGGTTGCCTAGTGGCTATAAATAGCCCACCCCTACACCATAAATTGGCGGCCGCCAGAGTTAGTGCACGGCTTTTGTCGCTTGAGAGCAACCCACCTCCGAAGCTTTTGAGAGAGAGAAATCCTTGCGAGGACAAAGCCCAAACACCGAGAGCCAAAGAGTGTTAGGCATCATCAAGTCTTTTCTCTGCGTGACTCAAGACTTGTTACACTTGAGGACCTGTGAATCCTCCAAAGTTAGGCGTCACGTTCTGAGCATCCAAGAGTCATTGTGGATCGCCGGTGAACGAAGTCTGTGAAGGTTTGGAAGTCTATCTTGAAGACTTACCAGAGTGATTGGGCGAGGACCGGGTGTCCTTAGCTCAAGGGGAATAAGGTGAAGACACGGTCTTCTGAGTTGAATCTGAGCCGCCCTAACCAGACATACAGTTGTCATAGCCACTGGAACTGGTCCAACAAATCAGTGTCCTCACCAAGTTTCTGGTTCTATCCTCTCCCTCTGTTTACTTACAGTTTGTCTTCGTGAAGTCATTGCCTGTTTGCACTACTTGTTTGACTTCACTGTGTGACTACTATTGTTGTTTGGATTCATACTATCTTCCATCCTGATCTTTACTACCTAGCTGCTATTAATCTTCATGCTTTCACTTCATTGAATACTTGACTATGTCTTGCTTAGTGTAGTCTACCTTTCGCTGCATGTTTATAGGCTCATTTCTATTGTTTGTCTTCGAAACTCCCATGTTTTGAAGACTTCCATAAAAATCGCCTATTCACCCCCCTCTAGTCGATAACTAGCACTTTCAATTGGTATCAGAGCAAGGTACTCCCTTGTTCTCAGGTGATTCGGTTTAACCACAGAGTTGTAGCTATGTCGCCGCATGGATAATCAAAGTCTCCGCCGCTGCGTGCCCGTCTTCGATGGAACTGAATATCCCCTTTGGAAGAATAAGATGCGCATGCATCTTGAAGCCATTGATGTGGACCTCCGGTATGTCGTCAAGAATGGTGTTCCCAAGATCGTGAAGGTGTCACCCCCGCAGATGTCAAGAAGTTCATTCAACTGGATTCTACCGCCAAGAACATCATCTCGTGGTCATCTCGACCAAAGGGTAGTATGGCCGTGTGAGTGCTCCGAAGCGTTGAAGCTAGTCTGCGATCGCTCTCCAAGGTCAACGAAGGCGTCTCAACCCGGAGAGATCAAAGGATCGGTGTTCTTCGCAACCTATTCAACCGCTTCAAGAGAAACGACAATGAGAATGTCCAAATTTCATGTTTGATCGCCTCACCGACATCACAAATGAGCTTCGTGCTCTCGGCGCCACTGAGATCACCAAGCAGGAAATCGTCAAGACACTCCTAAGATCACTTGACAGCTCGTTCGACACCCTTGCCCTGATGATACAAGAACACCCTGACTTCAAGACAATCGATCCGTCTGACATACTTGAGAGGCTCAACACACATGAGTTATGGCTATCTAAGGAAAGGAGCTTGCTATGCTTGTGAAGAAGTTCCAGAAGTTCACTACGAAGAAGGGCTTCAGAAAGTCTTCACGGTCCAGCTCAAGAAATGATGAAGCTTCCACTCATGACTACAATAAGAGAACATGTCACAAGTGCAAGAAACCTGGACACTTTATCTCCAAATGTCCACAGTGGGACAATGAGAACAAGAAGAAGAAGAAGAAGAAGAAGAGCAAGGAATATGATTCTGATGACAAGAAGAAGAAAAAATCCTCAAAGTCTTCTTCCAAGTCTTCGTACAAGTCTTCATCACACAAGAAGAGCTCATCTGGCAAGGCTTGTGCCTTTGTTGGCAAGGAGATGGATTCAGAGAAGGAGTCTGCTTCTAAGGAGGCGGAGGTGGAGTCTGAGGAGGAGTCCGACCCTGGCGTTGCAAGTCTGGCTCTAGCTACAGCCTACGTTGCCAAGTCCATCTTCAACACTAAAGACAATGGCCCCGTCACCAACGTCGATGCTAATGACAAGGACGACTCTGCTCCCACCTACTGCTTCATGGCACGTGATGCCAAGGTAAATTCACGCGATGCTTACTTTCAAACATCAAGTGAAGATGACTCTGATTGTGAATCCAAATCCAGCTACAAAACACTTGCTAAAATTGCAACTAAACAACAGAAAGCTATGGAACATACTCAAAAACTGTTAGACAAAAGCGATGACCTGTTGGACGCGAAAATGAACCGATCTCAGTCCTTAATTGAGGACATAAAAAATCTTCATGTTAAGTACCAGGAACTTGAAAGTCGTCATGAAACGCTCTCAACCACTCATGAAAAGCTTTCCTATGATTATCTTCAAAGGAAGCAAGAGCTTGAGAAATTGAGAGCGGCTCATGAAGATCTTCAATTAGAGAATGAGTCACTTTGTGCTCAATGCATCGATCCCCGCCAGAAGGATTTGAACCACCATGTCTAAAATGCCTTGAGCATGATAACGCTTACTTCTTTGAATGTTCTACTGCTGCAATATCTTCAACTATTGATGTGGTAACTAACCCCTATGCTGAGGATACCACTACTATTGCTGATGAAAATGCTAGGTTGAAGACATTGCTTGAAACAGGGATGTACAAAAGTCTCAAAGGGCATCAGGCACTATGCGATGTCCTCAAAAGCGGTTCGAATCAAACCCTAGGAAAGAGGGTGTTGGGTTCGAGAGGAAAATGAATGTTGATGGTTCCTCTTGGAAGCTTTGGTAACTCCAAAACCACATGGTTGTCAAAAGGGACCTTCAAAGGATCCATCCACCTTATCCGCTTCACTTGTGCTAACCCTAATATCATTGATGAATCCTTTGATGCAAACTATAAATTGTTTAAGAATCGTAATGGTGAAGTGTTTGCTGTATATTGGTACTAATCGCAGGAATGGGCCACCTATGAAGAAGATCTGGGTTCCCAAAAGTTGTCTTGAGAATCTTCCTGTGAATGTCATCATGACACCACCTGGGAAGAAGACAAACCCCAGACCAAAGGCTTCATATGGTCCAAAGGCTTCATACAGACAGAGGACTCACTTGAGTCACCCTAACGCCAATGTTTTGCAGGGAAATCATACTCAAACTTATGAATATGAGCATGTATCGTCAAACCGCTATGTTCATAAGACTAAGAACTATTATGCTTATTCATATGAGTACCATTCACCTCCTGCAAGGCTATTTGCTAGGGCTTCAAAGCCGAAGTTCTGAGATGTTGCACTTAGACTCATTGCTTCTAAGCCACCCCTGAAGATGTGGGTGGTTAAGACGAATTAACTTTCTTTTGCAGGGAAAGGTCTCCAGCCAGAAATCAAAGGCGTCTGATGCTAATGCTGGGGACCTAAAACATCTTGTGGGGCGCAAGATAAAATGCCCAAATGGTCTTACTATGTATATTGTTCCTGAATCGCTTGCCAATCATCCTATCAGTCCTAACCTTGATCTGAGCTTTGATAATCCTCTTGTAAAGGCCAAATGTTTATGCTTCACAATACTCTTGGTGAAGCCTATCCCCCTAACTGTACTATAGGGTATGACACCTCATGCTTCAGAATGGATTATGGACAGCGGATGCACTAATCATATGACTGGTGATCGAAGCCTTCTCATGGACTCAACTTTATGTCCATCTGACAAGAGTCACATCACATTTGCTGACACTGGTAAAATCAAGGTATTGGGTCTAGGTAGAGTTGCATTCTCAAAGGATCAGCACATGGATAAAGTGATGCTTGTTGATCCCTTGGTTTCAACTTAATGTCTGTCTCAATGCTTTGCGATTTGAACATGATTGTGATATTTGGAAAATAACATTGCCTTGTACTAATGGAATCTGACAAGCCTCTAGTCTTTGAAGGGTATCGGAAAGATGATTTGTACATGGTAGATTTCTCAGCAGGACCATAGCTTGCCGTATGTCTTCTAGCAAAAGCTTCAGAGTGCTGGCTCTGGCATCGAAGGCTAGGGCATGTCAAGATGAGGAACTTGCACACTCGCAAAGAAGAAGCACGCCATAGGCATCGAGGGTGTCAAGTTCAAGAAAGATCATCTGTCGGTGCCTCGTGAAGTCGAAAGATGACAAGGGCCAAGCATCCCTCGAAGACAATCATGACGACGTCTCAACCCTTCGAGCTGCTACACATGGACTTATTCGGCCCTACTCACTACTCTACTCTCACTACTACTGCTTGTCTCTATGGCTTCGTCATTGTTGATGATTATTCAAGATATATGTGGGTGCATATAATTCTCTACAAGACTGAAGTGCAGGATGTCTTCAGACTCTTCACCAACTGTGCCATGAACAACTATGGCGTCAAGATCAAGCATATCAGAAGTGACAACGGCACAGAGTTCAAGAACACCGGCCTCAACCTTTACCTGGATACATTGGGCATCACTCATGAGTTCTCAGCTCCGTACACACCTCAAAGAGAATGGCATCATGGAGCGCAAGAACGTAACACTCATTGAGATGGCACGGACGATGCTCGATGAATACAAGACTCCAAGAAAGTTCTGGCATGAAGCTATTGATACTGCATGCCATGTCATCAACCGTGTTTATCTTCACAAGCTTCTGAAGAAGATAACCTATGAACTCCTCACTGGTAAGAAGCCAAATGTCAGTTACTTCAAAGTATTTGGTGCTAGGTGCTGGATCAAGGATCCACATCACACTTCAAAAATTGCACCGAAAGCACATGAAGGTTTTATGCTTGGTTACGGAAAGGATTCGCACTCCTATAGAGTCTTCAACCTCTTTCACTATAAAGTGGTTGAAACTGTGGATGTCTTGATTCGATGAGACTAACGGCTCGCAAAGAGAGCACCTGCCAAATGTGCTAGATGAAGTTCCACCTAGTGAATCCATCAAGCTTATGGGAACTGGAGAAATCATACCAAATGAAGCACAGCCTAAAGAGGAACTTATCATTTCTGCACCTAATCAACCTGAACACAATGCTCAGCCTGAGGACAATCCTCTTGACGATGACAATGATCAGCAAGAACAAAATCATCGTCCATTTCATCCTCGTGTTGCAAATGAAGTACATATTGAGAAGATAATTGATAGCATCAATGCGCCTGGTCCACTCACTCGTTCAAGAGCAACACATCTAGCAAACTTCTGTGGGCACTTTGCATTTGTCTCAATATCTGAACCCAAGAAACTTGCTGAAGCCTTCATGGAACCTGAATGGATTCAAGCTATGCAAGAAGAGCTTCAACAGTTCAAGCTGAACAATGTCTGGGAACTTGTCAAGCGTCCTAACCCTTGCAAGCACAACATAATAGGCACAAAATGGATATATCGCGACAAGCAAGATGAGCATGGTCAAGTTGTCAGAAACAAGGCTCGTCTCGTTGCTCAAGGATACACTCAAGTTGAAGGGATTGACTTCGATGAAACATTTGCTCTTGTGGCTAGGCTGGAAGCCATTCGCATACTACTAGCCTACGCAAATCATCACAACATAATTCTGTACCAAATGGATGTGAAGAGTGCTTTCCTCAACGGCAAGATTGAAGAAGAAGTATATGTTGCACAACCACCTGGCTTTGAAGATCCAAAACATCCTGATATGGTATACAAGCTCAATAAGGCATTGTATGGCCTCAAACAAGCCCCTCGCGCTTGGTATGACACACTCAAAGACTTCCTGAAGAGCAAAGGCTTCAAACCTGGTTCCCTGGATCCCAAACTCTTCACGAAGACATATGATGGTGAACTATTTGTGTGCCAAATATACGTGGATGACATTATCTTCGGCTGCACCAACCAGAAATACAGTGATGAATTTGGACATATGATGCAAGAGCAATATCAGGTGTCCATGATGGGTGAGCTGAAGTTCTTCCTTGGTCTTCAAATTCATCAGCAAAGCAATGGCATCTTCATATCTCAAGAGAAATACCTCAAAGACTGCATGTAGAAGTTTGGAATGCAAGACTGCAAAGGTTACACGACGCCAATGCCAACCAAGAGTCATCTGGGTCCCGACGCCAATGGTAAAGAGTTCGATCAAAAGGTATACCGCTCCATGATTAGTTCTTTACTTTATTTATGTGCATCTAGGCCAGATATCATGCTTAGTGTTTGCATGTGTCCTCGATTCCAAGCGGCACCAAAGGAATCGCATCACTTAGCTGTGAAGCGAATTCTTCGATATTTGGCTTACACCCCAACATTAGGATTATGGTATCCAAAGGGCTCGAGTTTGATCTAGTTGGATTCTCGGATGTCGATTATGCTTTGGTGACAAGGTGGATCGCAAGTTCACGCTGTGCACGTGTCACTTTACGGGACGATCACTTGTCTGTTGGTCTTCAAAGAAGCGTAATTGTGTATCACTCTCCACTTCGAATCTGAATACATTGATCTTTGGATCTTCTTTGCGCTCGGCTTCTATGGATGAAGCAAACACTCAAGGACTATGGCATCCATCGAAATAAGTACCACTCTCATCGCGACAACGAAAGCGCCATCAAGATTGCCAACAACCCAGCCAAGACTCGAAGACAAAGCACATTGAAATTCGTCATCACTTTCTGAGAGATCATGTCATGAAGGAAGATATGGATATCATACACGTCAACACTTAAGAGCAATTGGCAGATATCTTCACAAAGCCCTTGGATGAGAAAAGGTTTTGCAAGTTGCGGTGTGAGCTAAATATCTTGGAATCCTCGAATGTCCTGTGATCAGGCACACATCCTAACACTTATGCATGTTGATGACTTAGATGTGCAACACATGAAGTAATGTATGTCTTCAATCAATGAAGACTTTCACTCTGAGTGTGAATACATTAATGCGGAATTTGACTTCGGAGCGCCATGATAATTGTGCGTCGTGTCTGGGTCTAATACTTCCTATGCGGTGGGTAACGCCACCACCAAACCTTTATTTGAAGTGTTTCTCCTGGCGTTACATTTGCTAAGTCTTCGCATTTGGTTTGTCTTCAATATTGTCATGACTTCATCTTTATCTTCACAATGTTGATTTGGTCTTATTCTGATATATACATATATTAGTGTTCTGTCCTCTACAACATTCACTTATAGCTATGTCTTCTCATTTGAATCTTTTGGACTAAGTGAATGTGATCGGACCCTAACCTCTCTATGCTTCTACCTCAAATCTATCTATCCAAATCATATGGATTCTATTGAAACCGTCGAATATCTTCTCTGCATCCTTGTCAGCAGAAGATACAGAGACAAACATTAAATCTGTTTTAAATGCTCAATCCTTATTGCACGAAACCCGGAGAAGGTGAACGACCACCCGACAGTCCAGGCGTGCGTGGGAACATGGAACAACTTCCAATGTGTTGCATGTTCGCCACGTGTCCCTCAGATGTGAACCGCCAGGGGCACCTGCGTAGTTGCGTTGTGTTGTCCCTCTCCCTATAAATGCACATCCCATCGCAGTCAAAATCTTTCTTCCACCTCTCCACCTCGACAAACCCTAGCGCCACCGCTAGCTCTCAACGGCGCCGGTGACGAAGCACTTAGCTGTGGCGACCTCACCGAAGCCGTCTTCACGCCGGCCGCGGACATCGTCTTCTCCTGCGCTGCCATAGGTGTCCTCCGTCGCCAAGTTAGGGCACGGAAGATCGAACTACTCGGCCTCATGTTCTACTCCATCTAGCAGTTCATCGTGTGGTAAATTAAAACTCTCTTTTTACTGTCTTTTTGATCCGGTAGATTCATCCTTCCTACCAAAAGTGGTTTCTGCCTCCACAAATTTGGATCTATCATGTTTTGCATCTCATATTATGCCTAGTATATTCACTTATGCTTCATACATAGTTAGATTCCTCACTTGTACCTATTCTTGGATTCGTACAAATCTGGAACCAACTCCAACATATAAGTGAATGTCTTCGCGCTATGAGGTTAATGTCTTCTAAACTGATTTATCTTCAAAATCTTCTGAGAATGCATATGACCTCTTCCCCTTCCCTCGCATCTCTAATGCTGTCACAGGTAGGAGAATCCCTTGGTTCTCATAGTCTGCATTCATTTGCAGAATTCTTACAGCATCATATCAACTCTCCCAAAGTCAGTTCCTGTCTGACGAGCAAACGGAAGCCCTTGAAAGGGTTGAAGCCATTCAGTCTGAACTTCATGGAAACAGATAAGTCGGCAAGGAAGGGAGGCAGACAATGTTGTGGGGGAACATCAAGAGACTTGCCGCCTGACCTCTATGAGTTGTACAAGACAGATCCAGAAGAGGATTACAATCAGCGCAAAACACGAATCCAATGGATTCGAAGATATTGGGCAGAGCAATGGTTCAAGTACAGGTTCGCGACCCAGGAATATGCTGAAAAGAATGTCATCAAGCGACCCTGGGGAGACATCTTGTACAAAAATATTCCACCCAGGTCCAGATCTGAAGCTATTGATCAAGGTTTCTACCCTTGCATGGTCCATGGACCACAGCCTGCTAATGCCGACCCATCTTCTCTGCTTTGGTGTCGTGAAGACAATCTGTTCAAGTGCAACTTCCAGTTTGCCAAGAACTCGGCCAAAGAGAACAGGAAGTCCCGGGGATTAGACTTCAACCCCGGTCCCTCTGCTCCTCGTGCCGATGGCACACGTGAGGCTGAACCCAATATTGTTGGGCCCTTCTACAATCTCGAAGGTCTCATCACTCACATTATGGTTCAAGGGACAGTCGTGGATCACTCTGCAGATGACGCTGATTCTCGACGTTGCGTTGCACCACCGGGTCAAGAAGTCAAGAAACCCAAGGCTTCAAAGCCTTCCACCGCACCAAGTGCTTCATGAGCGAAGCCTCCGCCATCGCCTCCCCGCACCAAGTGTGCACTCTGAAGATCTCTCACGCATCTCCAAGACCGAGAATAAGAAGAAGCCCATGCACACCACTGGTCAAGCACTGACCCCTACCGCCGTTCTGAGAAATGAGAACGACGCCATTGATTTGTCGAGTGACGACGATCTAGCCGATGATGCTCTTGAGCTGCTGATAAAGAGCAAGCAAGAGGTGGAGATCTTCAATGATTAGCCTCTCTTTGACGTGGAAGTGTTGAACAATTTCATTGATGAGTGGTTTGACACCCCCAATCTCAGCTTTGATGATCTGCAACTCCCCATTGGCCTCAGCGTCTCCTTCCATGGAGCCATTGCTCCTGAGTTGGCTCTAGCTCAGAGAATTGTTGAACTGAAGCACAAGATCGACTATGAAAAGGCCCAGTTCAAGAAGCATATGGCCCAGCTCAGTGTGACAGACGTCCAAAACTTCAAGACAATGATGCATGAGCTCAAGGAGGCGTTTCACAAGAAACGTAATGAAGCCAAAGGTTCAAATGAGCGAATGAAGCATCTGGCTGCCAAGTGTGTTCAAGATTACAATGAATCTGAGAAGCGCAAGGCACTTGGGCGTCCTGGCATCGACCCCAAGATGGCTGCCAAGCAGAAGAAGCCATCTGTGGACCAAGTCAAGCATCCAAAGGGAAGAACCTCGCATTGTCTTCCCCGCCAGTATGACAGGCGTGAAGCCTAAGGTCCCCACAGTGGCTTCGGAGCTCAAGAAAAGAAGGGCAGCTGAAGCCAAAGCCAAAAAGCGCAAGACCAAGAACACCACTGACGAGGCTCCACCTGCCAAGAAGTGTAAAACCAAGAAGAAAGATCGGGCTGCTCCCACAGAGCCCCTTGTCATCGAGCCAATTTCTGTTGCTCGTCCTGCATATGCACAACAAGAGCATCGTTTGATAGTTCATGAGCCTGCTTCCCCAGAGTATCTTGAAGCTCAAGACATTCCAAATTGCCAACCCCACTGCAGTCAAGACGTTGGTCCCCAAGACAATGTAGAAGATGATGAAGTCCTTCCTCAGATCGAGCACAATGTGGTATCATCGCCTGTTCTCACGAACAACGAACTCATCAGCATTGGTCGTCCTTTGACGCCAATCGCTCAGGATGATTCATGGGCTGATCATCCTCAAGACTCCCCCCGTCAAGAAGAAACACCAACTACTCCCCGAACTCAAGTCACCACTCCGGTGCTTGGAGATGATGACTTTGAGGCCCAACCTACTCCATCTCCACAAGCGTCGCCAACGTTCCGCGGGCTTCGTAAAGGACCAAGGCCACAAGTCACTCTGTTGAGTGTTCCAGAAGGAGAAGAGCGCCAATCAGTATCACGCCAAGTATTTCCTGAAGCCTCTCCTACTGCGAACATCTCCGAGTCTGAAGCCAAAGCGGTTGAAGATATTCCGGCTGCATCAAATGATGAACAAGAAGAGCCAAGAAATGAAGAAGAATGTGTTGCTACACCACCAACCAACCCTGAAGTTGTTCTCGAGGAGAACATGTCCGACCCTCCAGCTACTCGAGTGGAGGTTGATAACTTTGAGGCGACCACCAACACCCATACTGAAGCCAATGACGTTGTCATGGCTGAAGCCATCTTGTGGCGCTGAAGTCAATGTGTCTTTGCCAGTGATTGCACTCAAGCCAATGCCGCTCTGATGCAAATCTGCGTAAGTCAATACCACTGCCATCGCTTCCTCTGTCACGCCTCCACGGCCACACACCATCGAGCAAGCATATGATTATGGCCAGCTGCTCACCGTCAGATGCCCATTCTGGTTCCTCCACCTGCTGCTGGTCCGCAATTTGACTATCATATCGAACATAGGCCTCAGGTCCAGAAGCCGAAGCCAAGGTTGCCCGGGTTTCCAGGTACAACAACTTCACCAGGGTCGTTCAATGAAAATGGCTTCATTGCGCACAACACTTTCTTTGATAGTGCCAAGAACCCCTATTCCAAGCCAAGGATTTCTTCTGATTGGTTCTGGAGCTATCACCAGCGCAACTACTATTCATGTGTTCTCTATGACCAAGGGCGCATCTTCCCACATATGTGTCTAGACTGTGAAGCCATTGTTGGACTGCCCTGCCTTGAAGAAGCCCTTGATCGCCTGATGTCGGATCATGCTGAACTTTGTTACTGATAAATAGCATTGTTATGAAGAGCTTCTACTACAATTTTATGCTACCCTCCACATTCGCGGCTACAACAGGGATCCGAAGACTTGGGTCCTTGAGTGGATCACAGGCAATGTCCATCATGAAGCCAAAGCTCTTGATACCATTGAGCTAACTGGCCTGCCCACTCCTGGTGAACTCCTCGAGCCTGGTTGTCAGCTTCACCACAATGCATTGGAGAGCATCTTTCAGAAGCCAGAGCCCAACATGAGCACCACGCGACGCTGAATACCCAAGAGAATTCTTTGTTGAAGACCTAGAGTATCTGCCCCGAACAATCTATCATATCATAGGAGAACTCTATGGCCCATCAAGGGACATTCTTCTGAAGCAAAGCTTGAAGGAGCGATGAAGACATTGGTCTTTTATATCTTCAATGGCATCAGCTTCAATGCTCAAGACTTCTTTATCAGGCAATTGGCTGCATCAGTTCGATCTCTTTGGTCTGAAGTTCTACGCCCCATGGGTTATGCGCCTTATCAAGCTTCATTCAGCTGTCAACTAACAGCCTTCTGCTCGCAACCATCTGATCTTTTTGCCAGAGGTTGATATGTCAGTTAAAGCCATATACCCAGAGCCTACCAAGGAGCCTGTTTGTCTTCACAATGCTGATCACCAAAGCTTCACACAACCCATTGAAGGAGTCCAGGCCGTCACTCGTGTTTATCCTTTGGCTAGCAATACACGCTTACCTCACCGTGCTCAAACTGAAGCCACTGAAAGCACTATTGTGCAAAGGCCTCGAAAGCGATCTCGTGTTCTAAATGACCGAGAGCTTCTCATCGCCCTGCATCAGAAACAGGATAAGCATCACTACTGGCTGAAGTGGCAGATGCAAAGCATCTTGGTGGACGTCAATCGCATTTGCAATCTTGCCAGCAAGAATGCATTTATCACTCATGAAACCTGTCGGAGGTCATGGAAGAGTTTGACATTGCTGAGTGCTGAAGCAGATCTTCAAGACGACGGCTTCACTGAAAAAGTTTGACTCCACTCCTCCAAGGAATGTTGTCTTGCGTCGGACTCCCTCTCTTGAAGACTCTGACTATTCCTCCTCAGCTGCAACAGTGAATGCCAGAGTCATAGATGACCAAGATGATGCTACTTCACCACCTCCAACCTCAGCGTGTGTCGACAATGCACCAAGTTCTTTTGCACTGCCAAACGCTGACGACGACCCTGCAGCTTCTCCTACTCCTTCTGGGAACGAGTAGAGGCTCTATGTCTTCAAACCTTTTTGGTCCTTACTGACAAAAGGGGGAGAAGCATATGAGTTGATAGTCTTCAAGCGGGTCCATATGGGTGGTTGCTTTATATTTTGCCTAGTGTTTACAACTCTCGCTTTTGATACATTTGGTTCTTTGAGTTGTAACACTTAAACTTGATGGTCCTCTGTTACTTGTTTGCTATTCTGTGATGCGATGATAAATTCCGCATGTGCGATGATAAATCCTGCACGTAGTCATATTGCAGACGTCCATTTTTCATTTTGCATGTCATTATCTTCGTTATATCAAATCATGCATGATGAGTTGTCTTCATAAGTTGAAGAGGATCTCCATAAGTACAACCTGCCATGTGCATTTGCATTCCAAAAGCAAATTACTTATATGCACATCTTCAGGGGGAGCCTGTTGCTACTTATGAAGACAATACCTTAATCCTTTACAATTTCACATACATTTATCCCCGTTGAAAACTTCAACCAGTTTGTCATCAATCACCAAAAAGGAGGAGATTGTAAGTGCATCTAGTGCCACCCCTAGTTGGTATTGGAGTATTGACGACAAACCTGGTTGAGGGACTAATGTGTTTGTGAGAATTACAGGATAACACAGGTAGTAGTCCCTCATTGATTCGGTTTACCTACCGGAGATGACCCCTAAAAATGTATGAAGACATTGAAGATAATGGTGGTATGTGAAGATATTCACATTGAAGACTATGACATGAGAAGACATCATGTGAAGACTATGGAGTGCGAAGACTTAGTTGTTTCGTTGTTTCCTTTTCTTCTTTGTTGAGTCATAGGACCACCGTACAGTTAAGTGGGGTCCAAGTGAACAAAGTCAGAGTGACTGAAGTGATGCTCAACCAAATCCCATGTCTTCGAGCGAAGACTATGAGAGCAAATCTTATCCACAGCTGGATGATCAGCTTTACTTGTAGCCCAAGTCAAGCTGTCGCGTGTGTTTGAAATCTGACCGTTGGAACACGTGTCAGTTCCTTAGTGACCCAGGGTCATTTCGGACAAATCAGGTCGGGTTGCCTAGTGGCTATAAATAGCCCACCCCTACACCATAAATTGGTGGCTGCTCAGAGTTAGTGCACAGTTTTTGTCGTTGAGAGCAACCCACCTCCAAGCTTTTGAGAGAGAAATCCTTGCAAGGACAAAGCCCAAACACCTGCACCCAAAGAGTGTTAGGCATCATCAAGTCTTTCTGTCCGCGTGACCTGAAGACTTGTTACACTTGAGGACTGTGAATCCTCCAGTCGGTTAGGCGTCGCGTTCTGAGCATCCAAGAGTCATTGTGGATCGCCGGTGAACGAAGTCTGTGAAGGTTTGGAAGTATACCTTGAAGACTTACCAGAGTGATTGGGCGAGGACTCGGTGTCCTTAGCTCAAGGGGAATAAGGTGAAGACACGGTCTTCTGAGTTGAATCTTAGCCTCCCTAACTGCACGCATAGCTTGTCACAAAGAATCGAACTGGTCCAACAAATCAGTGTCCTCACCAAGTGTCTGGTTCTACCCTCTCCCTCTCTTTACTTACAGTTTGTCTTCGTGAAGTCATTGCATGTTTGCACTACCTGTTTGACTTCACTGTGTGACTACTATTGTTGTTTGGCTTCATACTATCTTCCATCCTGATCTTTACTACCTAGCTGCTATTAGTCTTCGTGCTTTCACTTCATTGAATACTTGACTATGGCTTTCTTAGTGTAGTCTACCTTCCACTGCATGTTTATAGGCTCATTTCTATCGTTTGTCTGAAACTCCCATGTTTTGAAGACTTACATAAAAATCGCCTATTCACCGCCCCCCCCCCCCCTCTAGTCGATAACTAGCACTTTCAGAATGTCAAGCTCACGTTTGATCGCCTCAGTGACATCACAAGTGAGCTTCGTGCTCTCGGCGCCACGGAAATCACCAAGCATGAAATCGCAAGACACTCCTGAGATCTCTTGACAGCTCGTTCGACACCCTTGCCGTGATGATTCAAGAACGTCCTGACTTCAAGACACTCGATCCGTCTGACATACTTGAGAGGCTCAACACACATGAGTTTCAAATTATCCGAGAAAAGAGATATCTATGGTCCCAACTATGGCGAACTCGCGCTTTGAAGGCAAAGGTTGTTTCCTCATCCGAAGAAGAATCATTGCAGCCTGTGATCCACGAAGACATTGGAAAGGAGCTTGCTATGCTTGTGAAGAAGTTCCGAAGTTCACTAGGAAGAAACGCTTCGTAAAGTCTTCACGATCCAAATTTCAAGAAATGATGAAGCTTCCACTCATGACCACAAGAAGAGAACATGTCACAAGTGCAAGAAACCTGGACACTACATCTCTAAATGTCCACAGTGGGACAATGAGAACAAGAAGAAGAAGAAGAAGAAGAAGAGCAAGGAATATGATTCTGATGACAAGAAGAAGAAGAAATCCTCAAACTCTTCTTCCAAGTCTTCGTCCAAGTCTTCATCACACAAGAAGAGCTCATCTGGCAAGGCTCGTGCTTTTGTTGGCAAGGAAATGGATTCAGAGGAGGAGTCTGCTTCTGAGGAGGCAGAGGTGGAATCTAAGGAGGAGACCGACTCCGGCGTTGCAAGTCTGGCTCTAGCTACAGCCTACGTTGCCAAGTCCATCTTCAACACTGAAGACAATGGCTCCGTCACCAGCGCTGATGCTAGTGACAAGGACGACTCCGCTCCCACCTACTGCTTCATGGCACACAGTGCCAAGGGAAAGGTCTCCAGCCGGAAATCAAAGGCGTTCGATGCTATTGCTGGGGACCTAAAACATCTTTTAGGGTGCAAGATAAAATGCCCAAATGGTCTCACTATGTATTTTGTTCCTGAATCACTTGCCAAACATCCTATCAGTCCTAACCTTGATCTGAGCTTTGATAATCCTCTTGTCCGTAAAATGTTTATGCTTCACAATACTCTCGGTGAAGCCTATCCCCCTAACTGTACTGTAGGGTATGACACCAAAGTCTTCAGAATGGATTATGGACAGCGGATGCACTAATCATATGACTGGTGATCGAAGTCTTCTCATGGACTCAACCTTACGTCCATCTGACAAGAGTCACATCACATTTCTTGACCTTTGGTAAAAGCAAGGTATTGGGTCTAGGTAGAGTTGCAATCTCAAAGGATCAACACATGGATAAAGTGATGCTTGTTGAATCCCTTTGGTTTCAACTTAATGTCTCTCAATGCTTTGTGACTTGAACATGATTGTGATATTTGGAAAATATCGTTGCCTTGTACTAATGGAATCGCAAGTCTCTAGTCTTTGAAGGGTATCGGAAGATAATTTGTACATGGTAGATTTCTCAAATAGACCACAAAATGTCGTATGTCTTCTAGCAAAAGCTTCAGAGTGCTGGCTCTGGCATCGGAGGCTAGGGCATGCTGGCATGAGGAACTTGTACACTCTCGTGAAGAAGAAACATGGCATAGGCATCGAGGGAGTCAAGTTCAAGAAGGATCACTTGTGCGGTGCCTGCGAAGCTAGAAAGATGACGACGGCCAAGCACCCCTCGGAGACAATCATGACGACATCTCAACCCTTCGAGCTGCTACACATGGACTTATTTGGCCCTACTCACTACTCTACTCTCACTACTACTGCTTGTCTCTATGGCTTCATCATTGTTGATGATTATTCAAGATATACATGGGTGCATATAATTCTCTACAAGACTGAAGTGCAGGATGTCTTCAGACGCTTCGCCAACCGTGCCATGAATAACTAAACAACCTAAACACAATGCTCAGCCTGAAGACAATCCTCCTAATGATGACAATGATCAGCAAGAGCAAAATCTTCGTCCTGTTCATCCTCGTGTTGCAAATGAAGTACAGATTTAGAAGATAAGTGATAACATCAATGCACCTGGTCCACTCACTCGTTCAAGAGCAACACAGCTGGAAAATTTCTGTGGACACTTTGCATTTGTCTCAATATCAGAACCCAAGAAAGTTGTTGAAGCCTTCATGGAACCTGAATGCATTCAAGCTATGCAAGAAGAGCTTCAACAGTTCAAGCTGAACAATGTGTGGGAACTAGTCAAGCGTCCTAACCCTCGCAAGCACAACATAATAGGCACCAAATGGATATATCGCAACAAACAAGATGGGCATGGTCAAGTTGTCAGAAACAAGGCTCGTCTCGTTGCCCAAGGATACACTCAAGTTGAAGGGATTGACTTCGATGAAACATTTGCTCCTGTGGCTAGGCTTGAAGTCATTCGCATACTGCTAGCCTACGCAAATCATCACAACATCCTTCTATATCAAATGGATGTGAAGAGTGCGTTTCTCAATGGCAAGATTGAAGAAGAAGTGTATGTTGCACAACCACCTGGCTTTGAAGATCCAAAACATCCTGATATGGTATACAAGCTCAATAAGGCATTGTATGGCCTCAAACAAGCCCTCGCTTGGTATGACACACTCAAAGACTTCACGAAGAGCAAAGGCTTCAAACCTGGTTCCCTGGATCCCACACTCTTCATGAAGACATATGATGGTGAACTGCTTGTGTGCCAAATATATGTGGATGACATTATCTTCTACCGCACTAACCGTAAATCTGAGGATGAGTTTGGACACATGATGCAAGAGCAATATCAAATGTCCATGATGGATGAGCTGAAATTCTTCCTTGGTCTTCAAATTAAATCGTGAGCAATGACATCTTCATATCTCAAGATAAATACCTCGTAGACTGCTCAAGAAGTTTGGAATGCAAGATCGCAAAGGTTACACGACGCCAATGCCAACCAAGAGTCATCTGGGTCCTGACGCCAATGGTAAAGAGTTCGATCAAAAGGTATACCGCTGCATGATTGGTTCTTTACTTTATTTATGTGCATCTAGGCCAGATATAATGCTTACTATTTACATGTTTGCCCGATTCCAAGCGGCACCAAAGGAATCACATCACTTAGCTGTGAAGCGAATTCTTTGATATTTGGCTTACACCCCAACACTAGGATTATGGTATCCCAAGGGCTCAGAGTTTGATCTAGTTGGATTCTCGGATGCTGGTTATGTTGGTGACAAGGTGGATAGC
The DNA here is from genome assembly GCA_021605145.1 of Aegilops bicornis. Taxonomy (NCBI): domain Eukaryota; kingdom Viridiplantae; phylum Streptophyta; class Magnoliopsida; order Poales; family Poaceae; genus Aegilops; species Aegilops bicornis. The sequence continues at coordinate 261,905,292 of CM038672.1, read as the reverse complement.
AAGTCTACATCAGGCACATGTCACTTTTTGGGACGATCACTTGTTTGTTGGTCTTCAAAGAAGTAGAACCGTGTATCTCTCTCCAATGCTGAATCTGAATACATTGCTGCTGGATATTGCTGGGCTCAGCTTCTATGGATGAAGCAAACACTCAAGGACTATGGCATCCATCTGAAACAAGTACCACTCTACTACGACAATGAAAGCGCCATCAAGATTGCCAACAACCCAGCTTCGGACTCGAAGACAAAGCACATTGAAATTCGTCATCACTTTCTGAGAGATCATGTCATGAAGGAAGATATTGATATCATTCACGTCAACACTGAAGAGCAATTGACAGATATCTTCACAAAGCCCTTGGATGAGAAAAGGTTATGCAAGTTGCGGTGTGAGCTAAATATCTTGGAATCCTCAAATGTCATGTGATTAGGCACACATCCTAACACTTATGCATGTTGATGACTTAGATGTGCAACACACGAAGTAATGTATATCTTCAATCAATGAAGACTTACACTCTGAGTGGGAATACATTAATGCGGAATTTGACTTCGGAGCGCCACGATAATTGTGCGCCGTGTCTGGGTCTAATACTTCCTATACGGTGGGTAACGCCACCACCAAATTCTATTTTGAGTGTTTTTTTCATGGCGTTACATTTGCTAAGTCTTCGCATTTGATTTATCTTCAACATTAATTTGTCTTCCTGATGATTTTCACCTTGTTGATTTAGTTTTACTCAGATATATACATATACTTGTGTCCTATCCTCTATAGCATTCACTTATAGCTATGTCTTCTCGTTTGAATCTTTTGAACTAAGTGAATGTGATCGGACCCTAACCTCTCTATGCTTCTACCTCAAACTCTATCTACCCAAATCATATGCATTCTGTTGAAACTGTCGAATGTCTTCTCTGCGTCCTTGTCAGCAGAAGATACAGAGATAAACATTAAATCTATTTTAAATGCTCAGTCCTTGTTGCACAAACCCGAGAAGCTTCGGAGCGACCACCCGACAGTCCAGGCGTGCGTGGGAACATGGAACAACTTCCAATGTGTTGCGTGTTCGCCACGTGTCCCTCGGATGTGAACCTCCAGGGGCACCTGCGTAATTGCATTGTGTTGTCCCTCTCCCTATAAATGCACATCACATCGCGGTCAAAATCTTTCTTCCACCTCTCCACCTCAACAAACCCTAGCGCCACCACTAGCTCTCGACGACGCCGGCGACGAAGCGCTTAGCTGCCACGACCTCACCGACGCCGTCCTCACGCCGGCCGCGGACCTCGTCTTCTCCGCCGCCGCCGTAGGTGTCCTCTGTCGCCAAGTTAGGGCACGGAAGATCGAACTGCTCGGCCTCCTCTCTACCTCGTCTAGTAGTTCTTCGTGTGGTAATTAAAACTCACTTTTACTGCCTTTTTGATCCGATTGATTCATCCTTTTTCACCAAAAGTGGTTTCTCTGGCTACATCGTTAGATCTATCCTATTATGCATCTCATAATATGCCTAGTATATTCACTTATGCTTCACATATAGTTAGATTCCTCACTTGTATCTATTCTTGGATTCGTACAAATCTGGAACCAACTCCCAACATAAAGTGAATGTCTTCGCACTATGAGGTCAATGTCTTCTAAACTGACTTATCTTCAAAATCTTACGAGAATGCATATGACCTCTTCCCTTCCCTCGCATATCTAATGTTGTCACGGTACATGTCCGTGGGAGAATCCCTTGGTTCTCATAGTCTGCATTCATTTGCGTAATTCTTACAAGATCACATCAATTCTCCCGAAGCTAGTTCTGTCGACCCGGCCAGATGGAAGCCTTTGCCAGTTTTGAAGCCATTCAGTCTGAACTTCATGGCAACAGAAAAGTCTGCAAGGAAGGGCGGCAGGCAGCGTCGTGGGGGGACATCAAGGGATTTGCTACCAGATCTCTATGAGCTGTACAAGACTGATCCAGTAGAGGATTGCAATCAACGCAAAACACGAATCCAGTGGATTTGAAGATATTGGGCTGAGCAATGGTTCAAATGCCGATTCGTGACCTAGGAGTATGCTGAGAAGAATGCCATCAAGAGTCCTTGGGGTGATATTCTCTTTCGAAATCTTCAACCCAAGAACAGAGCTGAAGCTATTGCTCAGGGTTTCTACCCCTGTATGGTCTGTGGACCACAGCCTGCCAATGCCGACCCATCCTCATTGCTATGGTGTCATGACGATAATCTTTTCAAGCGCAACTTTCAGACTGCAAAGGCATCGGCCAAAGAGAACAAGAAGAGTCTTGGGTGCAATTTCAACCCAGGTCCTTCTGCTCCGTGGGCTGATGGCACACGTGATGCTGATCCAAATGTCATCGGCCCCTTCGACAACTTTGATGGTCTCCTCTCCTACATCGCTGCTCAGAGGGCCATAGTGGATCAGTCTGGAGATGAAGCTGATTCCGATGAGGCTCCTGCTCCACTGAAGCCTCAAAAGCAGAAGAAACCCAAGGCTTCAAAACCCTCCACTACACCAAGAGCTTCGCGTGCGAAGCCTCTAGCCACTGCTCCTCCTGCACCAAGTGTGCATTCTGAAGATCTCTCTCGCATCTCCAAGTATGAGAAGAAGAAGAAGCCCATGCAGACTACTGGTCAAGCACTGACCCCAGCTGTCGTTCTGAGGAATGAGAACGAAGCCATTGATCTGTCTAGTGACGACGATCTTGGCGATGATGCTCTTGAGCTGCTGATAAAGAGCAAGCAAGAGGCAGAAATCTTCAATGATCTTCCCCTTTTTGATGTGGACATCCTGAACAAGTTCATTGATGAATGGTTTGACGGCCCAAACCTCAGTTTTGATGATCTTCAGCTCCCAATCGGCCTCAGCATCTTATTCCATGGAGCCATTGCTCCTAAGCTGGCTCTTGCTCAAAGGATTGTTGAGCTAAAGAACAAAATTGACTATGAAAAGGCTCAGTTCAAGAAGCATATGGCCAAGCTTAGTGTGACTGATGTCCAAAACTTCAAGCAAATGATGCATGAGCTCAAGGAGGCGTTTCACAAGAAACATGATGAAGCTAAAGGTTCACACGAGCGCATGAAACTCCTTGCTGCCAAATGTGTTCAAGCTTACAATGAAGTTGAGAAGCGCAAGGCACTTGGGCGTCCCGGCATCGACCCCAAGATGGCTGCCAAGAAGAAGAAGAAGCCTGCAGTGGACCAAGCTGAAGCATCTAGGCGGGAAGAACCTCGCATTATCTTCCCTGCTAGTATGACAGGTGTGAAGCCAAAGGTCCCCACAATGGCTTCAGAACTCAAGAAAACAAGGACAGCCGAAGCCAGAAAGCGCAAGTCCAAGAACACCACCGATGAAGCTCCACCAACCAAGAAGAGAAAAACCAAGAAGAAAGATCGGGCTGCTCCCACAGAGCCCCTTGTCGTCGAGCCAATCTCAGCTTGCTCGCCCCTGCGTCCACACATCAAGAGCGTCGTTTGATAGTTCACGAGCCTGCTACCACAGAGGCTCCTGAAGCTCAAGAAGAACCAAATTGACCACACCGCAGCTGAAGACATTGGTCCCCAAGACAATGTAGAAGATGATGAAGTCCTTCCTCAGATCGAGCACAACATGGTATCATCGCCTGTTCTCACGAACAACGAACTCATCAGCATTGGTCATCCTTTGATGCCAATTGCTCAGGATGATTCATGGGCTGATCACCCTCAAGACTTCCCCCGTCAAGAAGAATCACCTCATACTCCCCAACTCAAGTCACCACTCCGGTGCTTGATGATGAAGACTTTGTGGCTCAGACAACTCCATCTCCACAAGCGTCGCCAGCGTTTCGCAGGCTCGCAAAGGACCAAGGCCACAAGTCACTCTTTCGAGTGTTCCAGAAGGAGAAGAGCACCACTTAGTATCTCGCCAAGTATTTCCTGAAGCCTCTCCAACTGCGAACATCTCCGAGTCTGAAGCCAAAGCTGCTGAAGACATTTCGGCTGCATCAGCCGATGAACAAGCAGAACCAAGTCAAGAAGAAGAACGTGTTGCTACACCCCCGTCCAACCAAGAAGTTGTTCTCGAGGAGAACGAGTCCAACCCTCCAGCTACTCAAGTGGAGGTTGATAACATTGAGGCGTCCACCAACACCAATACTGAAGCCAATGACGTTGTCATGGCTGAAGCTAATGTGGCGCCTGAAGGTAATGTGGTGCCAGAAGTAAATGCACCTGAAGCCCATGCTGCACCTGATGCAAATCTGCAGCCTGGAGTTAATGCCAATGCCACTGCTCCTGTACCACCTCCAAGGCCACACACCATTGAGCAAGCATTTTATCGTGGTCAGCTGGTTACTGTCAGATGGCCCATTCTGGTTCCTCCACCTGCTGCCGGTCCACAATTTGACTATCATGTAGAGCACAAGCCTCAGGTCCAGAAGCCTAAGCCAAGGTTGCCAAGGTTTCCAGGTGCTGCAACTTCACCAGGATCTTTCAATGCAAATGGCTTCATTGCACACAACACTTTCTTTGATAGTGCCAAGAACCCCTACTCCAAGCCAAGTATTTCATCTGATTGATTCTGGAGCTATCAGCAGCGCGGTTACTATTCATGTGTACTTTATGATCAAGGGCGCATCTTTCCACATATGCATCTAGACTGTGAAGCTATTGCTGGACTGCCCTGCTTAGAACAAGCCTTTGACTGCTTCCGGGATGCTGGTCTGCTAAAATTTATGACTGACAAAGAGCACTGGAACGAAGAGCTTCTGCTACAATTCTATGCCACCCTCCACATTCGCGGCTACAACAGGGATCCAAAGACAAGGATCTTTGAGTGGATGACAGGAAATGTTCATCACGAAGCCAAAGCTCTTGACATTATTGAGCTCACTAGTCTGCCCACTCCAAGTGAACTATATGAACCTGGCTGTCAGCTTCACCGCAATGCTTTGGAGAGAATCTTCCAGAAGCCTGAGCCCAACATGAGCCAAATGCTGAGCATGATGAAGCCACTGCCACGCGATGCTGAATATCCACGGGAATTCTTTGTTGAAGACCTAGAGTATCTTCCCCGCACTATTTATCATATCATCAGGCGAACTCTATGGCCTGTCAAGGGACATTCCTCTACAACGAAGCTTGAAGGAGCAATGAAGACATTGGTCTTCTATATCTTCAATGGCATCAGTTTCAATGCTCAAGACTTCTTCATCAGGCAATTGGTCGCATCCGCTCTGATCTTTTTGGATTGGAATTCTATGCTCCATGGGTTATGCGCCTTATCAAGCTTCACTCTGCGGTCAACTATCAGCCGTCTGCGCGCAACCATCTGATATTATTGCCAGAGGTTGATATGTCTGTCAAAGCCATCTACCCAGAGCCTGCCAAGGAGCCCATTTATCTTCATAATGCTGATCATCAAAGCTTCACTCAGCCCATTGAAGGAGTTCTGGCTGCCACTCGTGTTTATCCTTTGGCTGGCAATACTCGTGCACCTCATCGTGCCCATACTGAAGCCACTGAAAGCACAATAGCTCAAAGGCCTCGAAAGCGCTCTTGTGTTCTCAATGACTGAGAGCTTCTCGTTGCCTTGCATCAAAAGCAAGATAAGCATCACTACTAGCTGAAGTGGCAGATGCAAAGCCTCTTGGTGGACGTCAACCGCATTCGCAACCTTGCCATCAAGAATGCATTTGTCACTCACGGAACCCGTCAGAGGTCATGGAAGAGTCTGACATTGCTTAGTGCTGAAGCTGATCTTCAAGACGATGGCTTCACAGAGAGATTCAAATTTGACTCCACTCCTCCCAGGAATGCAGTCTTGCGTCGGACTCCCTCACTTGAAGACTCTGACTATTCCTCCTCACCAGCAATCATAATGCGTAGTCATTGATGACTTAAGATGATGCTACTTCACCACCTCCAACTTCGGCGCATATCGACACTGCACCAAGTTCTTCTGCACCACCGAACCTCAACGACGACCCTGCTGCTTCACCTGCTCCTCATGGGAACGAGTAGAGGCTCTATGTATTCAAACCTTTTTGGTCCTTGCTGACAAAAGGGGGAGAAGCATATGAGTTGATAGTCTTCAAGCGGGTCCATATGGGTGGTTGCTTTATATTTTGTCAAGCGTTTACAACTCCCGCTTTTGATACATTTGGTTCTTTGAGTTGTAACACTTAAACTTGATGGTCGTCTGCTACTTTTTCTGCTATTGTGTGATGCGATGATAAATTCCGCATGTGCGATGATAAATCCCGCACGAAGTCATATTGCAGGCGTCCATTTTTCATTATGCATGTCATTATCTTCGTTATATCTAATCATGCATGATGAACTGCCTTCATAAGTTGAAGAGGATCTCCACAAGTACAACCTGCCATGTGCATTTGCATTCCAAAAGCAAATTACTTATATGCACATCTTCAGGGGGAGCCTTTTGCCACTTATGAAGACAATATCTTAATCCTTTACAATTTCACATACTTTTATCCCCGTTGAAAACTTCAACCAGTTTGTCATCAATCACCATAAAGGGGGAGATTGTAAGTGCATCTAGTGCCACCCCTAATTGGTTTTGGAGTATTGACGACAAACCTGGTTGAGGGACTAATGTGTTTGTGAGAATTGCAGGATAACACTTGTAGTAGTCCCTCATAGATTCGGTTTACCTACCGGAGATGACCCCTAAAAATGTGTGAAGACAATGGTGGTCTGTGAAGATATTCACATTGAAGACTATGACATGAGAAGACATCGCATGAAGACTATGGAGCGCGAAGACTTATTTGTTTCGTTGTTTCCTTTTCTTCTTTGTTGAGTCATAGGAACCACCGTACTGTTAAGTGGGGCCCAAGTGAACAAAGTCAGAGTGACTGAAGTGATGCTCAACCAAATCCTATGTCTTCGAGCAAAGACAATGAGAGCAAATCTTATCCAGAGTTGGATGAGTCGGTTTATTTGTAGCCCAAGTCAAGTTGTCGCGTGTGTTTGAAATCTGACCATTGGAACATGTGTTAGTTCCTTAGTGACCTAGGGTCATTTTGGACAAATCAGGTCGGGTTGCCTAGTGGCTATAAATAGCCCACCCCCTACACCATAAATTGGTGGCTGCTCAGAGTTAGTGCATGGCTTTTGTCGTTTGAGAGCAACCAACCTCTGAAGCTTTTGAGAGAGAGAAATCCTTGCGAGGACAAAGCCCAAACACCTAGAGCCAAAGAGTGTTAGGCATCACTAAAGTCTTTCTGTCCGCGTGACCTGAAGACTTGTTACACTTGAGGACTGTGAATCCTCCAGCCGGTTAGGCGTCGCGTTCTGAGCATCCAAGAGTCATTATGGATCGCCGGTGAACGAAGTCTGTGAAGGTCTGGAAGTCTACCTTGAAGACTTACCAAAGTGATTGGGCGAGGACTGAGTGTCCTTAGCTCAAGGGGAATAAGGTGAAGACGCGGTCTTCTGAGTTAAATCTCAACCTCCCTAACCAGACGTACAATTGTCATAGCAACTGGAACTGGTCCAACAAATCCTTGTCCTCACCAAGTGTCGGAGGGAAACGACACCTATGGGATCACGGGAATCCCTACTATGGTTGCCGGGGCACAGGGTTGTGAGAAGAGCAGGGATAATAGTCAGCACGAGGATCGTTTACCCAGGTTCAGCAGCGAGGATGCGTAAAACCCTAGTCCTGCTTTGGCGGATGTATTGAGTGTTCTTGAGCTCTCTAACTAGCTATGGTGGCTGTGTAGTTCAAAAGAGCCGAATCCCTCTCCAGTACGCCATGGGCCTCCTTTTATAGTCGAAAGGGGCTGCCACAGTGGCACACAGGAGGTGGAAAGTTCTACAGTACTACGAGCTTATCGCCCGTATTACAGGACAAGATGCATTTAATGCGCCGCTGAGGTGTCCCCTGGCTTTATCGCGGACGGGAGCGAGGCCCGTCCCGTCCGTCGCCACTCCTCCTCGCTTCGACACGCATACAGCCGGCGATGCGTCTTGGCGCCATGTAGGCAAGCAGCAGGCGAGGTGGCGTGGTGGTAGGGTCTTCACGAAGATCTGCATGCCGCCATGCAGGCGCCTGCCGATCTGCTCGGCACAGGCGACATGTTGCCCGCAGTGCCACCCAGTGGTTGGGCTGGCCAGCATCTTGACATGATGGAAAACTTGGCTGGGCCTTGGGCCTAGTAGTGGCCCCGATGTCCTTGGCAAGGGCCTTCTTTGGGGGCAGGCAAGGGTCTTCTTGTGGCCAGATCGTCCCCGGCAAGGATCTTGCCGGGGGTCTTGTGGCTTTCCTCGGCAAGGATTTCGCCGAGGGCCGCCGTCTTCTGGTCCTCATCTGATCTCATGTGTCTGTGATCTTGACAAAGATCTGGGCCGCGGAGGCCTGCCCCGACAAGGGCCTTGCCGGGGGACTCTACCCCGCCCCTTTGTTGTCTTGTGTTTCTGGTCTTGGCGTTGCCTTGATCATCTTGTGTTGGGCTTCGGCTTCTCTCCGGCTTCCCTCCTTTGCCTTGCTACGTGTGGCCGCGGCGCGTGGCTCTGACTGACCGTGCACAAGTAAAGGGGTTGAAAGGAGAGCCCCTACTTTTGTACACCGACAGGAGCCCCCGGGCCTGGGCCACACATAAGTGCGACACGTTGTTGGGCCAGGCCCAAAAAGGTGCACGGGCAGGCGTGGCGGATTTTATTGCAGTAATTTTTCGTCTGCTGCGCTTCCCCACGACCCGCGTTGAACGCGCGATGTGGGGGGGGGGGGGCGTGTGTGACGTGGGCGGCATGCGTGGGGCGGTTCTCGCACGCATGCTTCACGTCACAGTTAATGGGAAAGGAGGCGGCCCGCGCCATCCCCGTAAAAAGGAATAATCGCGGGTGCGCTGCTCACTTTACCCCCTCCCCCGCGTCTTCTCCAATCTCAGAGCCACCGCCCCCTTTCTTCCTCCTTCCCGGTTCTTGGCTTCACTCGTCGCCGTTGCGTCTCCGCCGTCCTCTGTCTCTTGCTCCCCCCAGCCGCCTGGCGCCCAAATCCACCAAGGGCAAGGGAGTGGCCAAGGACGCCGAAGCGCTGGAGCCGTCGGAGAGTGCATTGGTGGCTCGGCGGACGCAGCTCGCCTACTTCCCCTCGACAATCGACGCGATCGAACTGTGGGATTACTTCAAGCCTCTGTGGGGGGTGAAGACGGGGGGAAAGACGACAGGGCATCCAGCCACGCGCGTCATCCCTGCCAACTGCGCCGAGGCCGCCCCAAATCAGTACCCTTTCTTTGTCGACTACTTCTCCTGCGGGCTCTGTCCCCCCTTCTCCGATTTCTTCAGCGATGTTATGCACACCTACGGCTTCCATCTTTTGGACTTTACTCCAAATGTTGTGGCGTGCATGGCTCTTTTCGCGCACCTCTGCGAGGGCTTCGCCGGGGTGCATCCCAACACGGCGCTCTTCCGCCACTACTTCTCCCCTCGGATCCAACCGGGGGGGCGCCATTTCTGGTTGCGTCACCTGGATGCCAAGGTCCAAGGGGCGTACCCGGAGGGCACCATGAAGGGGAGGTGGGAAGAATGGCGGAGCCGGTGGTGCTGGATTGAGAAGAAGGACCCACCGGACTTTTGCCGAGTCCGTAAGGCGCCGCCGGCCCGTAGAAGCGACTGGAGAGATGTCGATGCTGACGACGCGAAGCTTATGGTCGCCACCACCAGGATTCTCCGCCTCACCGAGGTCGGGCTCACCCTCGAGATGATCGGGGCGGATTTCATCCGCCGCCGAATGGCTTCGCTGCATAACAAGGGGAGGCCGGCCTGGCTCTTCACGAACGCCGCTGACATCATGAGGCTCCGCCCCGGCCTCGGCCACAACCTCACGGTGATGAGGCACGCCCATCGCTGCCAGCGGCTCTTCCAGCTCGACGTGAACCGTGAAGGCGAGGTCGAGCGGACCGGCAAGGCCACGAGGGCCGCTGCGAAGGCCGGCAAGGTCGCCAAGGGGCCTTTGTTCAGGTTGCCGGCAGGAGTGGTCCCGCTGAGCAACAACTTTTGCCGTACCGACATCATCGCCATGATGCCGGATTGCAATGTGCATGGCCTTGACGCGAACTGGGTCGAGCCAGAGGACATCCAAGTGCAGGAGTTCTTACACCTTGCACGAGGGGTACGTCACCGCCGAGCCGCGGCTCGTCCAGGACACCTCCCAAGTGGAGCTGGACTACATCGCCGCTAGGGCGGCGCAGGCGAAGCTCGCCGAGGAGGCAGGCAGCGCCAGCGGCGTGGAGGACAAGGCCGTGGCAGAGGCAGATGAGAAGGAGCTCGCCCAGTGGGCGGAGGCCACCAGGGAGGCCAGCAGCGCCGACACCGGGGCTCCTCTCGTCGAAGATGTGGTCGGTGAGTCATCGGAGGAGGAGGCCGTGGCCGTCGACCCTCCAGCCACGGGGAGAGGACGGGTCCTGCGGCGGGCCACCTCCGGCGAGCCAGTCTGGTCTGGCAGGGCCGCGCAGCTGCAGCAGGCCCAGGAGATGTCTGCACGCCAGACGAGGGCCGCGGCGGCGAAGAAAGTGGTGACGACCGTGGTGGCGAAGGAGAAGGCATCCGCTTCTTCCTCGGCAAAGCGCGTTCAGACGCCACCTCCTTCCCCTCCCCCGGAAGATGTTGACGCGGGGGTCACCTTTGACTTTGGGTCCCTCAGCCCAAGGAGGAAGAGGAAAGCAACAGAGGAGGAGGTGGATGACGAGTAAGTATCTTGCTCTTTTCGCCATCTCCGTCTCCTCAATCTGTACTGCTTGTCTTGACTTGTTTGTATTTTTGCAGGGACATGGAGACGCTGGCCCAGAGGGTGAAGAGGGCCAAGGCCTCGGCGGGCGGATAGCCCCCGACTGGTACTTCAAGGGCGCCGCTGGTGGTGTTGAGCAGCCCGGACAGCAGCCCCTGGCGCAGCCCCCAGCGTGAGTTCATCACTCGCCCCTCGTCGACATGTGTTAGGGGTATGATACTTTGGTGCTGACCTTGCCGTGCAGGAGGAGAGCAGCAGTAGGAGGAGCCACAGAGGGCTACCCTTAGCACGCCGCCACGAGGGGCGTCCCCGGCAAGGGCGCCAAGCACCGAGCCCACGCACATGGAGGAGGAGGAGGAGAACTTGGGCACCGATGGCTTCGCCTCGGTGCCAAATGCTGGCGGGGAGGGGACCTCTGCTTCCCAGCCTGGCACTGGTAAGTTTCCGGCCTTTCGTCTCTACTCTTTTTCTTTTCTTGCTGATTCTTGATCTTGGCTTTATCTTATTCCCTTCCTGGTGTCTAGATCGTCCGTCGACGGACCAGGAGGATATGGACGCCATCATCGAGGACGTCGCCAAGGATGCCGCGGCAGAAGCCGAGAAGGTCGCCGCCGAGGAGTCCGCCAAGGGCACTACCGAAGACGCCGTCGAGGGGCCTGCCGGGGAGCCCGGCAAGGGGCCTGCCGGAGGGGTCGGCAAGGCCACCACCGAGGAGGAGGTGGTCGATGACCAGCCTTCCTCCTCTGCTGCCTCCGGCTCCGGCAGGTATTTGAGGGTGACTGACGACCTCTTCGGCCCACCTCCTGTGGGCGTCCAGCCTGTGGGGCCCGTCGAGGGAGAGGTGTTTGACGAAGAGGTGCTTGCCACCACCGGGCTCGAGGTTGTCGACGAGCCGAGCGCTGGCGGCGATGGCTCTCAGGAGGAGCGGCTTCTCCAGGCCATGGGCGCCCACTTCCGGAAGCTCCAAGCGCTCCACCACGCCCGCCTGGACAAGGCCAAGTCCAGGATGGCAACGGTGGACCAAGCGGAGGCGGACCTCAAGGTGCACGTCGCCGAGGCGCAGGCTTGGTTCCGCCAAGCTAGCGAAGAGCTGAAGACCGCCTAGGGCGAGCTGGCCAAGCGCGACGTGGAGCTCACCATGAAGCTGTCCAACATCGAGAAGGCCCAGGAGACGACGGAGGGCTTGGCCGTGGCAGTCGAGGCCGCCCGGATCCAGCACCAGGCCGCGCTGAACTCCCTGGAGGAGGACCTCGCCAAGCGCGAGGCAGACCTCGACGCCAAACTCCGCGCCAAGGACAAGGAGGTGGAGAAGCTTGCCGCGCAGCGGACCCAAGAGCTGGAGCAGAGGCACAAAGAGACACTCAATGCCCAGGCTCTGGTTCACGCTGGCAAGGTAAAGGAGCTGGAGGTGGAGCGGGACGGGCTGAAGGAGCAGGCCGTGAAGCTGTCCCAGGAGAAGGACACGCTCAACAGCGCCCTAACGGAGGCGCAGGCGCGCGCCGTCGGCCAGGCCGGGAGCTCTCCGAGGCCAACAACTCCATCAAAGACCTCAAGTCAAGCCGGAGGGTCTCGAGAAGATAAGCTCGGAGGCCGTGGCCCGGAGGGGACCACGACCAAAAACCCGAGACCTAGAAGCAACAAGGAAGAACGAGGCCCTCAACTTCAAGGAGCACGTGGAGGGCGAGAACCGCTGGCTCGATCGCCTCGCCACCATCGCCAACCAGGCCGCTGCGCAGCTGGCCACCATGGGGATGTCGGGCATGAGGTACGCCCCGGAGCGGAGTGTGAGCGCCAACTGCAGCCTGACCCTGTTCTTTGAGAAGGTCGTCAGTGCTTTGGAGCGGCTTCACGCCAACCGGGCGGCCTCGCTGGCCGACGAGGCCCGGAGGCTTTGCTAGGGCGCCATGACCAAGGTTCTCACTGAGGTGGCGTACTGGTACCCCAACCTCGACTTCGACGCCACGCTGGAGATCTTGCCGGAGGATACTGACCTCGCGCCGCTCAGGGAGCGCATCAAGCCCGTCATCAGCGGTGTCGGCGAAATTCAGAGGGTGGAGCGCCAGCACCGGGATTAGGCACCCCGTTTCTTATCGCCGCTGCAGGTCCATGGCCAAGACAATTTCTATCTTTAGTTAGAACCGCGGCGGCAATTGATGTAATATAACTCTGCAGTACTTTCGATATGATGCATGTTATTTCCCTATTCAACCTCTCTTTGTATGTCCACCCTACGTTTATCGGGTAGGCTTGCCGGCGCATAAACCCAGGGCCGCGTCTTGAGGACGGATCCCCAATGGCCTGCCGGGTGCGCTTGCTGCCGGGCAAACCGCCCCCAACGCGGCCGCTCGAACTGTCGAGCTTAACTCGAGTCAGGGTCGAGAGCGTTGCCGGTTGCGGAAGGCTACCCTGCCACTCTCGACGCGGCCGTTTGAGCTGTTGAGCGGACTCGAAACAGAACAAAGGCGTTGCCAATAGCGGGCGGGCCCCTTTGCGTGCAGGTTTTCCATACATAGGCAGGATCTCCGAGGACAATAACCTTATGTGTAAAAGGAAATAGCTCAAGGCTCGGAATGACTTAGCTTAGCTTCTTTTGGTTGCCGCGCTTGCAGGCGGCCTGTTTTCTCCTGGCCATCTTCCTCTTTAGAAACCACGGCGATGCAGAACATGCTAGGCTAACTACCAGACCAGATTCTCACAATAGCGCCCCCTACCTGGCACGCCAAAGATGTCGGTGGGAAACGACACCTATGGGATCACGGGAATCCCTACTACGGTTGTCGGGGCGCAGGGTTTTGAGAAGAGCAGGGATAATAGTCAGCACAAGGATCGTTTACCCAGGTTCGGGCCGCGAGGATGCGTAAAACCCTAGTCCTGCTTTGGTGGATGTATTGAGTGTTCTTGAGCTCTCCAACTAGCTATGGTGGCTGTGTAGTTCCAAAAAGCCGAATCCCTCTCCAGTACGCCATGGGCCTCCTTTTATAGTCGAAAGGGGCTGCCACAGTGGCACACAGGAGGTGGAAAGGCCTACAGTATTACGAGCTTATCGCCCGTATTACAGGACAAGACGGATTTAATGCGTCGCTGAGGTGTCCCCTGGCTTTATCGGGGACGGGAGCGAGGCCCGTCCCGTCCGTCGTCGCTCCTCCTCGCTTCGACACGCGCCCTGGCCAGTGATGCATGCGGCGCCATGTAGGCAGGCAGGCAGCTGAGGTGGCGCGGTGGTAGGGTCTTCACGAAGATCTGCATGCCGCCATACAGGCGCCTGTCGATCTAGCCTGGAAGCAGCATGTTGCCACGCAGGTGCCAGCCTAGCTGGTCGGGCTGGCCGCTACATGCGAACGGCAGTGGAAAACTTGGCTGGCGCGGGGCTGGTAGTGGCCCCGTTGATGTCCTCGGCAAGGGCCTTGCCGGGGGCCCGGCAAGGGTCTTGCCGTGGCGCGCAGTCGTCCCCGGCAAGGATCTTGCCGGGGGTCTTGTGGCTTACCTCGGCAAGGATTTCGCCGAGGGTCGCCGTCTTCTGGTCCTCATCTGATCTCACGTGTCCGTGATCTTGACAAAGATCTGCATGCCAACACAGAGGTGCCTCCCGAGCCCTGGTCCAACCGTAGTTAGTTGGGTTGGAACCACAGGCTCAAGGGTGGCTTCCTTCTGATGGTGTTTAGCAAGTTGCCTGGCAAGGTTCTTCTTAGGGGCCATGACTGCCCCTGCAAGGGCCTTGCCGGGGGACTCCACCTCGCCCCTTTGTTGTCTTGTGTTTCTAGTCTTGGCGTTGCCTTGATCATCTTGTGTTGGGCTTCATCTTCTCTCCGGCTTCCCTCCTTTGCCCTGCTACGTGTGACCGCGATGCGTGGCTCTGACTTCCCGTGCATAAGTAAAGGGGTCGAAAAGAGAGCCCCTACTTTTGTACACCGACACCAAGTGACTGGTTCTATCTTCTCCCTCTCTTTACTTACAGTTTGTTTTCATGAAGTCATTGCCTGCTTGCGTTACCTATTTGACTTCGCTGTGTAACTACTATTGTTGTTTGGTTTCATACTATCTTCCATCCCGATCATTACTACCTAGCTGTTATTAGCCTTAGTGCTTTCACTTCATTGGATACTTGACTATGGTCTGCCTAGTGTAGTCTACCTTCCGCTGCGTGTTAATAGGTTCATTTCTATTGTTTGTCTTCGAAACTTCCATGTTTTGAAGACTTTCATAAAAAACGCCTATTCACCCCCCTCTAGTCGATAACTAGCACTTTCAGATAAAGATTACATAAAAAACGGTCTCAAATTTGACAAAAAAGTACAATGCCACTTTGTATTGGTGTCCATATGACAACACGTAAGTTTCATGAACTTCAAATAAGTTTTGGATGTACTAGAATTTAAAAATCAAGATTCTCAATGTTTTTAAATTTGTTGCACGGGGAGTAAACATGCACCCAGTGAGACACATGTGTTTTTGCAATCCATTTAGGTGCACTGTCACGTGTGCATGTAGATCAAATTTGATTTTTGCACATTATACCCATAGAAAATCAATCAATCAATGTACTAAAACGTCTTAATGATATCCGTGACTTTTTTGAAATTAAAACGTCCCTCCTTTGGTAACATGTATGTTCAGCGCGGGATAATTAATTTAACATGCATCGTAGTTGCTGTGGATTCGCGGTATGTGTGTGGTTGTGTGCGTCTGGGGGTGGCGGGTGTCTCACAGTACACCATGAGTTGTGAGCCACCGTGTGGGTTGGCCGTTTTGTTAGGCAGGCTGGTGCCACATCAGAGTCGTGAAATCGTTATTTAAAACATTACACAACCCCTTCATACATAAATGTTTTGGCCACATGCAGTCAATGATTATCCTACACGACACTCGATACTCGCGTGTGACGCTTTTCTGTGGGCCCGTGAGGTCGTCGTCCATCACTTTGACGAACAACCGGCAGTGAGGTTAATTTGACCAGCAAGGTAGAATCTTTTTTGTTTGTGTTATGGTGGTATATAGTACACGTCGAAGAGGTGGGAGGGGACTAGCATATATATTATACGTATGCGTCCGTGAACAAGTACACCTCACTCAATGTCGGGACTTTTTGGTTACCGAGGCACGTGCCACATCAAAATTGTGAAATTGGTTATTCAAACATCACACAACACTTTTTTGGGCCACATGCATATATATCCTAGCTAGGACACTCATGTGTGACGCTTCCATCTGTGGGCCCACGAGGCCATCGTCAATGCATGCATGCATGCATCACTTTGACCTACATCGGGAGAGCTTAATTAATTTCACCATCGATGAGGATTCTTTTGAGTTGTACATATATTACGGCAGGAGCATATAGTATGCGGTGAAGAGGGGGAAGAGGACCATCATATGTAGTACACTTGATATGAACCTCGCTCTGTGTGGGTGCATGGTTTACGTTTTTGAGGCATGTGGCACATCAAAGTTGTGCATTTTGGGTATTCAACATATATATGTTTGGGCCACATGCAAAGCGGTGGTGGTTGTCCTCTTGCACCCACTTAAGCAGTTATCAGCGATATCAATGCTTTTCATCTATGGGCCCGCTTGGTCCATCACTTCTTTTTGCCTGACAACAAGAGAGGTTAATTTGACTTAGGGGGGTTATTATTTTTGCTCTGGGATGACATGCATGATACAGTTTGAGCACACACATATGCATGTGTACGCATGAATCCCTCCCATCGAGTCGAAGTGGCTAGTACAATGCATGCACTGTTCATCTTTTCAAAATCACAAATTTATCATTTTTGTGTAACTCACATGGTTACTTATTTCAGCATCAAAATTTACACATGTATAATATACATTCATATAAACATGTTAATTTGTTTTCAGAATTTTTCGAAACTTCAAAATAGCATTTTGGCAGAGTTTAAAAATAGGGCTTCGATGCACCCGGGTTCCAAAGTGAATTTTTTGAATATCTAATGCTACTGAGGCTTAGCTACTACCGTGATACGAGCTCTTTGGCCGTTAGATTCTACAGCGCACGACATGCGGGCACGACATGCGGGAGTTGTTAGATCTACTGGACCTATGCATAACATTTTAGACTCTTAGAGCAACTCTAGCAGACCCCGCATCCGGTGCAAACCCGCATAATTCCGGCTATTATACGGGCTCGACCCATTTTTCTGGCCAGACCAGAGCCCGCATCGGTGTCCGGCCCGTAATTTTTTTTACCGCAGCCCGCAAACGCAACCCCCGAGCCACTATAACTGCGGGTTTGCGGGGCAGATGCGGGTCGAAACCCTATCCTCCCGCAGCCGCGTTCCCCTCCAATTCCCCACCACGCCGCTCGATTTCGCCACGGCGAGCCTTGAACCACCATGGCCGACTCGGGGAAGAAGGCGGGCGCCGCCGCCGCGCATAGCGAAGCGCGTCGGTGGCTCAACCACGGTGCCCGGCCGCCACGCATTCAACCGGCGCGAAGCTCGGCGAGTTCGAGCTCGAAGCGCCGTCAGCCGCACCTCCTCCCAAGAATCGGGTCCGCGAAATTCATCCGCCACGGGTCCGCGGGGTGCTCATCTGCGGGCGACGAGCCCGCGGCTCGCTCCGGGAAGAGGGGGCGGAGGAGGCCGTGCGGCGCGCCGCCGAGAAGGCGTCATCGGACCCGAGGACTACCTCCCACCGGGGCGGGAGGAGCTTTCGAGCGGCTGTCCTCGAGCGGTCGACGAGGGATCAGGAGGAGATGGAAGAGCGCATCCGGCGCGAGCTCGAGTACGAGCGGCTCTTCCTCGAGACGGGCCTCACGGCATCGCAGGCGCATGCATCGAAGGAGGCCGACCTGCGCGTGATGAAGGCAGAGCAAGCGAAGCTCTACATCGAGGTCGACTCCGACTCCGACTGATCGCCGCCGGTGGACAGCTACCGCAGGAGCTCCGGTGTGCTCAATTTTGTTGTAGTGGTGCAGTAGCGTATGCCCTGTCTATCATATCTAACCTTTATGTATGTATGTGGCGTGTATGAACTTATTATGTGAAGAAGAACCATCTATGCGAGCGAGCTCCCATGGTCAGCCGCTTAAATTTCTCATGAAACAATTTTTTTTAAAAAAATAGGGGTTTATTTGCGGTTTCTAGTCTGCCGTCGTAAAATTCGGCCTGCATAACTGTCCCTGTACGACCTGCAAACACATTTTACAGGTCGGCAAAATACGGGATCTGCTAGAGTTGCTGTTAGAACGTTTTTTTTTGCAAATATTGCAGAGTTACTGGAGCCGTCCGATCAGAGAATCAGTCGGCAGGAGTGTATCACGGTAGCACCTGAGCCTCCTCGGTAGCACTAAAATTTTTCCACCTAATATAAGAAAGAAAACGAAAACCAGGACAAAAAGACGGAGAGAACAGAACAGGAAACAACCCGCAGGCGCAGCTCTCCACCTCCCTCCCCTCCTCTCTCCCCTCCGATCCACCCGCTCCCCTCTCCTCTCCGATAGCTGCTCGCCGCGCTCAATCATGGCGGCCGACCCCTCCGCGGCTGCGGCGCCCGCCGACCCCGATGGCCCGGACGCGGTCCGCTTCACATGGAACGCCTGGCCCCGGTCCAAGGTTGAAGCCAGCCGCTGCGTCGTCCCGCTCGCCGTCGCCATCTCCCCGGTCCGCTCCCCCGAGTCCCTCGCGTCGCCGCCTCTTCCCTACCCGCCACTCCGCTGCAAGCCGCCTTGCTCCGCGCTCCTCAACCCCTTCGCCCGTGTCGACTTCGCCGCCAAGATCTGGATCTGCCCGCTCTGCTTCTCGCGCAACCACTTCCCCCCGCACTACGCCGGCATCTCCGAGAACAACGTGCCCGCCGAGCTCTTCACACAATGCTCCACCGTCGAGTACCTCGTAGCCGGACCCCCGGGATCGCCTGCACCGCTGCCGCCAGTGTTCCTGTTCGTCATCGACACCTGCGTCATCGAGGAAGAACTGGAGTACGTCAAGCTGTCCATGCGGAAGGCGGTCGCGCTTCTGCCGGAGCACGCACTTGTTGGCCTGGTGACCTTCGGGACGCAGGTGCATCTGCACGAGCTTGGGTTCTCCGAGCTCAGCAAGATCTACGTGTTCCGGGGGAGCAAGGAGATCTCCAAAGAGCAGATTTTGGATCAGCTTGGGTTATCAGGCGGGGGGCGGCCAGGGTTCCCAAAGATGGCACAGCAGCCAGGCGTGCAACAGGTCAATGGGATGCATCCATTAGTCACGACAGGGGTTAACAGGTTCTTGCTCCCGGTATCAGAGTGCGAGTGCACGCTCAGCACGGTGAGGTATTTGGCCCATTGGGTTTGGTGAATTTAGTTGAACGCAAGCATAACTTGACATACTTGTTGTTGTGTTGCAGCTGCTGGACGAGTTGCAGCCTGACCAGTGGCCGGTTGAGGCTGGCAACCGTTCCATCAGGTGCACGGGTGTTGCGCTAAATGTGGCGGCTGGGTTGCTTGGGGCGCATGTGCCTGGGACTGGCGCAAGGATTATTGCGCTACTTGGCGGGCCATGTACCGAAGGTCCTGGAGTGGTAAAGATTCTTGCTTTCTTTGCATGAGCGTAAATAAATCAGTTAATTGAAATTGCTTCTCAATGCAACATGGTTCGCTATATCAGAAACGTGGTCTACTTGAGATACTGGATGGTGTCCTGTTAATTACTCCTCCGTCCCAAAATTCTTGTCTTATATTTGTCTAAATACGGATGTATCTAGTTACGTTTTAGTGTTAGATACATCCGTATCTAGACAAATCTAAGACAAGAATTTTGGGACGGAGGGAGTATTTTGTTAAATCCTCTTTCCTGGAAATTGAAAATGCATGACATCGATTATCATTACTTAATTGCCAAGGCAAATCTTTACCCCTTTAGTGACGCTTAATAGTTTCTCTAAATTCACCTAAGCCTGATATCGAAGAATATGAAATTGCAAAATGTATATGTCAGCATACTCATGATGTGGTGTCGTAGGTTATGGGCATGCACTTCTTGTTGTACTATAACAGATTTGGAGATACCGCTTCTCTCTGTAGTTTGCGTAGTACTCAGTAAGTACGAAGATTGTAGAATTCTTTTATGGAGCTTCTACAAAATTGATGGTGTTCTTACAATTTGCTGGACTTCACATCTTACTGATTGTTTTCAATGATATTTCTTCTCTATATTTCTGTTTATAAATTCATTTTGCTTGATATCACTCCATTGGACAATGCAGATTGTATCAAAAGATTTGTCTGAGCCAGTTAGATCACACAAGGATCTTGATAAGGATGCGCGCCTCATTTCCAGAAAGCCGTCAAATTTTACGATGGCCTTGCCAAACAACTGGTCAGTCAAGGTCATGTTCTAGATGTGTTTGCATCTGCTCTTGATCAGGTTAGTATTCTCTTTAGCTAGCATTATATTGCTGTGTTTGTACTTCCTATTGCTGAGAAGACTATGACTTTATGGTGTTCGCCGAAATGACTGCAGTTCTTGAGCTAGCTTCTTAATTTATACTTCAGGATATTGCTGCCAGTTCGTCCTTTTGTCAAGTCTTTGGTTGATTGGCTGACTGAAACCAACTAGATTTAGTCATGTGACTATTTCTTATAAGTTCTAAAATTAATAACTTGCATCTATTATTGTTATGTGTGCCAGTCCATCAAGCATGGAGTCTTATCCCTTAATTTGGAGTCCTAGTTGATTAAGCAAGTTGTTCGGAAAGAGTCCAGTTAGTTTAGAAATTATATTAGTCTGAATAGACTTTTCGGCTTGTCGATCAAGTCTTGTCTTTATATACTATATAAAGGGGCCGACCCCTCTTAATAAAGCAGAGACGAATATTGTCGTCTACTTTTATCTACTTTTCAGTAACTAGCACATATGCTCGTGCGTTGCAACCGGAGATAAAATAGTTTGCATTTAAAGTCAGTGAGAATTATATGTGCAAGCAAAACCCTGTGTGCACACGAAAAAGGAACATTTAGCTTCTAGGTTTCGCCATGTGTGAAGGAATCAATCCGCTATTTTTCCATTCATTGATCAAGGGCATTTAGTTGTTACGCCATCGTACACCAGAGAAGGCCCATGAGTTATTCAATCTACTCATCCTTTCAATCGAGGGGATTTTAAGATATGAAACTTCTGAATATTCTAGGAAACATGAACAATTTTTTAAATCCTGAACAGTTTTTTGAAAATTATGTACACTTTCCAAAAAAAACGCGAACAAAATATGAAAGGAACATCTTTTGAAATTCACAAACATTTTCTGAAAACACTTGACTTTTTATAAAAACATGAACAATATTTGAATTTGTGAACACTTTTTTAAAATGGGAACATGTGCCAATCCCATAGGTATGAAACCCATTTGAGTGAGAGTAGTACTAGGATGGGTGACCTCCTAGGAAGTCCTCGTGAAAGGGTTTCATATCTAAGGGTTGTGATAGGCTTGGCGAGCCAACGTAAAAACTAGCTGATCTTTTGGGTATGAAACCCATTTGGGCGAGAGTACTAGGATGGGTGACCTCACGGGAAGTCCTCGTGACAGGTTTCATATCTAGCCTACCCCAACTTGTTTGGGATAAAAGGCTTCGTAAGTGAAGTGCTTCATTTATACACGAACAATATTTTTAATTTTGAAAATTTCACTAAAACAAGAATATTTTTTGAATTTGGAGCATTTTTGAAATGCCATTTTCATTTTAGAAATCTTGAACAATTTTGAAAAACAATAATTTTTTTTTGAAAAAATGGGAAACTTTTTGCAAGTTCCGAATATCTTCCAAAATAGCAAAATAAAATTGGAAGCCTGAACATTTTCCAAAATTTGTTTTTTTATTCCTAACAGTTTTGAGAATTTTTAGTTTATGAAATAAATTCTAAAAGAAAAATAAACTTGTAAGGGAAAAAAGAGATAGGTAAAGGAGAATAAAAATAGAAGTAAAACACTGAAAAAATAAAAATGGGCTAGCCAATTATTGGTTGTCCTGTGCGAAACTTTGACTATTTGTCGCCCAGTGCGGAAAATAGAATTTTTGCAACTGCGTGGGCTGAAAAATAAGTGGGCTGGCTTCGCTGGGCCACAGTGCGCGGCCCACGTACGAAAATTCTTTTTCTAGCAGACAAACGCATAAGAATTTAGTACCACCTCGGGTAGATTTTTTTTTTCGACGGTGAACGGATGAAAAAATCAGTGAAATGCACCTTGCTTTATTAGTAGGTATAGGTATAGGTATAAATATAGATATAGATATAGATTAGGGTTATATCAGAAGTAGATCCTTCCAATTCGGGCAAAGAAATCAAGATTGAGGCTTTTGAGCAGATGAAGCTCATCACGAAGCAATTGGAGGCCTTCACACGCCAATGAGTGGAGGCCTTCACATGCTAATGAGTGAAGGAGCAAGTGCTTCTCGTCTGGCTGGTGCAGCACTTGAGCAATGGCTGCTGGCCCTGGCCCTGCCACCAGATTCCGTGGCTGCAGCAGCTGCCCACGATGCCACCTCCGCGTCCCATGCGCCGCTCTCAAGCGACGATGCGCCTTCGTGTTTTGCCTTGCCAACAGTACCTTCGGTGACCTCTTCTCGAGCGGGCGAATCGACACCATCGCCAGCAGCGGACATCTACCCTCCGGGCAGATTGTCAATTTCCCCACCCCCTCTCTTCCTGCCTTCCACCACCTATCTGCCGGGCACCGCAACCTCAGGCCGATCACTGCCAACCACCACCAGCCGCTATTACCCTTTTACCATCTCTAGCCATCTCCTTACTCGCTGCAGCTGCCTTAAAAAATCAATCTGGGTCACTTCGGAACCCAACCTTTACAACTCAAATCCCATCCCAAATCCTGCACAATTTTCCCGCCCTCACCTACAAGCAGCAGCCACGTATCGCTGAGCCTCTACAACCTTCATGCCTCCACCTGCCAAGCCATTTCATATGCCGTTATGGCCGTCCCCTTCCCTAGGTCCATCCTGCCCACCCTTTCCGCCCCCTGCTTAACCGTCACCTTGGCTCAGGTTAGTGTTTCGGCATGCCCTGCTTCCACAAGCTTGCCGACTTGGTTGATCCTCTTGGTTGGCTCAATGCTGTGGGCAGTTCTTTTGTGGACAGCGCACGGACGAGGCCGATAAGGTATGGACTGCAGTCTGCCACCTCACCGATGACGCTCAATTTCGTGCGTTCAGCTTGAGCGGAATTTAGGCATCTCCTGTTCACTTCCTCAGTCGTCGACTACAACAACAGGTTTCTAGCACTCATGTGCCGCAACCACCGTTCAAAATATCGGCCGTCAAACAAGTTAACTGCCTTGTTAATCGCTACTCGGCACCTGACCGGATCGAATAACCCCTTAGGACAATTAACTGGGACAACCGATCAATCGATCTGACAGCCGATAAGGTCTGGACTGCAGCCACCTCACCAATGACGCTCAATTCTGGTGCGTTCAAGCTGAACGCAATTTAGGCATGCTGACATGGCAGCAGTTCTATGAGGCTTGCCGCGTTCAGTTTGGGCCATCACATCGTGCAAATCCCTTTGGCGAGTTGGCGCATCTCCCGTTTACTTCCTTGGTCGTCGACTACAACAGCAGGTTTGTAGCCCTCATGTGCCGCAACCGATGTTTAAAATATCGACCGTCAAACAAGTTAACTGCCTTGTTAATCGCTACTCGGCACCTGACTGAATCGAATAACCCCTTAGGACAATTACTGGGACAGCCGATTAATCGGTCCGACAGCCGATAAAAGGCCAAAGTTTTGGGTGGGCCGATTAACTGGCAGGGAGGCAAAGCTTATTTTGGCCAAAAATGTAGCCTGTTTCCCTCCCTTCTCTAGGTTTGGGGTCCTGCTCCTTCCCCCAAATTGTTGTGCTGCTACCGTTGGCTATATCTCGCATTGCTGCTCTGTCCTCTCTGTGTAGGCTTCCACCACTGCAAGTGCTCCATCTTTGAAAAGAAGTTCGGATGATGTGGGTTGTGGCCTAGGATATATAGATATGTAACACTTTTTCTTGTTACATTAATGTGTACATTAGCATATTTGGACATTTAGTACATTGCATGTTGCCATGTAGCCTAGGATATATAGACCTGGCCCTATGTTAACCAACTGATAAATGGGTCACCGATAAATTCAGTAAATAGGCCGATTCACCGATTAATTCCTACTCAGCACTGGTAGAGCAGCTATCGTAAACTGATATCCTGAACATTGGCCGCGACAATGAGCCATTAGCACCGTCCCAACAATGGTTTTTGTACACGGCAGGGGTTGACGTTGAGTTTCAAAGACCATTCGACCTCCACACCGTCGTTCCTTCACCAAGACCTATGCGCAGTGACATTTTCCTCCAACAACGTTATCACACCAGCCTTCTGAGCCTATGGGGCCCTTGTGCCCCTCTGATCCTCCTGCGGTCAACTTAATTCTGACATCTTCATCGCCAGCACCACTAGCACCTGTCCTGCCGTCGACCACTCCAGAGCCAACCTGCCATGACAAGTTCGGTGCCTCACCCCACTGAGTTGGCATAACGTCATCATCAGTGCCTTTGCTTCAACTACAACGAGATTTATGTTCAGGGTCACCGGTGCTTGCGGCTCTTCTTCATCGAGGCTGATGACTATGGCCAAGATACTCCACAACCGGTAGCACCCAAGGTCCCATGGGAGTCGATTTTGATAAGCTACAGCTTGCGGACAAGCTGTTTCTCAAGAAAGGGAGAGATGTTATGTGTGCCAGCCCGTCAAACATGGAATCTTATCCCTTAATTAGAGTCGTAGTTGATTAAGCAAGTTTGCAAGGAAAGAGGCCAGTCAGTTTAGAGATCATATTAGAGTTTGAATAGACCTATCGGTCAAGTCTTGTCTATCTATACTATATAAAGGGGCCTACCCCTCTCAATAAAGCAGAGAATCAAGTAATAAGGATTTAATGAATGGCATTTTCAAGGTAAAAAATGTACCAAGGGCAGTCTGCATATTGATATCCTTCATCCTCTGTTTCATGCATAACCATTGGTGTGCTGTAGTGCCTCCCCCCGCCGCTGCAGCTCCTTCTCCTCCTCCTCCTTCCTTCTCTCACTGCTGCTGCGGCTGCCGCTAGACCTCGCTGGCCACCAAAACCAACGCCAATGGACAAAGCGAGGCGGTAGGCCTCCACCTAGCACCAAGGCATGCCTAAGCGTGCACCTTATGCCTCTTTTTTGAACCATGATCATTTCACATATATTTGATTCGTGAAGAGAAGATTAAGTCATGTCTTCTCTTGAAGACCTTGAATCTTTAGTTGTAATTGACTGAAAAGTTTAGCGTCAAGTTAGCGGGATATATTGAAGACAATTTGAATTGGATGCTATTGGATGACCAGAAATTGTGTAACCAAGTGTTTCCTTGAACAACTTTAGCTAGTACTCGATCACAGTCGGTAGTTCAGTATGAATGGCAGCAAGTACACAGTATACTACACAAGTCCCAAACTGCCCCACTGCTGTAGCCATCTGTATATTAGGCATTTTCTTGTCCATCTTTCACTATTGCTCCATTTGATGATCAGAAATATACTATTTCTATGTTCCATTAGTATTAATCTAGCTGAATGATTGGTTCTACAAACTATAACGACATTACTAAATTTCATTTTGTGACATCTGTGTTTGCTGCTTCAAGAAGAAGAAAAAAGATGGGATTTGCCTTTCTGGGGAAGATACTGTGTAAATTTTTCACATGTCGTTACTTCAAAGACAAAAAAATTCACATGTCATAATTTCTGAGAAGATCCGTTGCCAATTACTAGATGGAAATGTTAATGAAATCACGTTGTATGAGTTTAGAATGGCTTGTATCTGAAGCTACATTTATAATCCTCCAATTGTGCTTGTTGATTTTCTATTGGTGTTCCATTGAACTTCTGTTATGTTTGGAACACCAAAACAGGTTGGACTAGCTGAGATGAAGCTTGCTATTGAGAGAACAGGCGGCCTTGTTGTCTTATCTGAGAGTTTTGGGCATTCTGTGTTTAAGGATTCTTTTAAACGATTTTTCGAGGGAGGTGAACATTCATTGGGCCTGTCATTCAAGTAAGTTTGCTGTCTGTTATCATCTTTGTTTCATTACCTTTTACATTTTCATCAAAGATGGTATGTCTAGGTAGATCTGTATGAACAGTCAGTATATGTTTTTAACTCAGCTAATTTCACCACCTACTGGGGTTTGTCTGTTGTGCTGGCCGTTCACATCACATGATGAACATCCATCGGGCCTCCTCGCTCTGTGACTCTTCCCCATATAGATCAGCAGAATCGTTCTTTTAAGTAATTTAACCCCCAGCTCAGTTGTCTCTGATCCCTGCTATGCACAATGGACAATGATAATCAGTGACCACCCCCACAGCTGTGGGCTGCTTGGTGCTAATGAGTAATACTGAACAACATGAATAGTAGCAATGGCAGGACATGAGAGGTAGTAAGCTTCAAACTGCTGGATCTTGTTATCTCTCGGATGGCCACTGCGCGCTGGCTTGCTCTCCTCGAGTAGATCAACGTTGTTCACATCTCTTCTTTGAAACTGGCAGATGCTGTCGCTGTGCCAATAGCAGCAGATGCTGTCGCTGTGCGTATAGCGTATCCTCCTCTAACATAACTCTCTATCCCGTTGCCCTGCCTCTTCCCAATCTTCTTATGGGGAGGGTTGATTGCTCATGACCTCTCAAGAAGCCATGAACTCGGGAGCGACTTTATGGTGGACACCGGCTCGTGTGGACTGTATCCTTGCCATAGAACGATTCCTCGAGGTGCTCAAACGTCACTGCCCTGTCCCCCGTGCTCGTTTCCTTGGAGTAGGGTGTAGGTGGCATAGGCGTACGAGCTTGGCACTTGTGTTCCCTCGCGTGGATCTGTACGTGCACATGCTACAGGGAATGAGTTGGTGACTTGACCTGGCAATGTACTAGCTTGATCGGTGGTGTGGGCCACACAACGCAGAAACTTTTTGCACGTCAGGACGTGACAAAAAGAGACCCTGCCAATTGTTCCATCATGCACAGTGCACATCTCTTGCATCTACTCGCTCTAAAACAAAATCACTCAGGGTCACTAATCAAATCTACTTGATGAGTTTAATGTGCCGGATAAAAACGGATTGATACAATCTAAAAACAGTATGGTGGACGGGTGCAATTTGATCCTTTTTTTTAAATGATTCAAAAATCATATTTGTCAAGTTTCAAAAAAAACTTTGAAAACTTATACATATTCACAATGAACCTGTGATATTTTGTTCAAAAAATATTATGACTTGCAAGCTGTACAAAAAAAAAAATCTTGGTTCAACAATAAAAAAATTGACCCACTTTTATTGACATATTTGTTTTTATTTGGTCGGACCCTTCCCCGGACCCTGCGCAAGCGGGAGCTACATGCACCGGGGCTGCCCTTTTTTGTTTGTTTATGTCAGGTATGAAAGTATATTGTTATGAAATTTTGTTGAATGAGTTATATGTGCATGTACAAATATTTTTGATTTTTTTTGCACTGTGGAAATATTGTTTTTTTCTGAAGTCCACCAAAGACATTTTCACCTTCTTACAGAGGCTCCAAGATGGTTTGTGGCAAAAGAACAAAATTTGGTAATAGAAAAAATTATATAACAGGCGGCACAGTAATAAGTTTATCTTTTTTTTGCGGGATCTCTTTTTTTGGCGGGAGAGTAATACATTAATCTAACAAACTGTGTGAGGCCAATTCTTGTTCAGAGCCCCAACTGTGCAGAAACTTCCAACGGGCATATAAAACCAGTTTAAATCCTAGTTTAAGTAAATGGCCCTGACGACCAAATCCTAGTTTAAGTAAATGGCCCTGACGACCAGATGGTGCTAACAGACAATATAGTAGTACTCCCTCCGTCCCAAAATAAGTGTCTCAACTTTGTACTAGCTTTAGTGCAAAGTTGTACTAAACTTGAGACCCTTATTCTGCGACGGAGGGAGTATTATTTTATGGATAAAATCTAAGAACACCTATAAGTCTAACTAATGAAATTATAAGGTGACACTATAGAGTTTAAGATAATTTGTGACCAGAAAAACATTTGATAATATT
The DNA here is from genome assembly GCA_021605145.1 of Aegilops bicornis. Lineage (NCBI taxonomy): Eukaryota > Viridiplantae > Streptophyta > Magnoliopsida > Poales > Poaceae > Aegilops > Aegilops bicornis. The sequence continues at coordinate 261,877,477 of CM038672.1, read as the reverse complement.
GAGAGTTAAAAAAAATCTGGACGAGCGTCACAATAATAAATTACTCTAAAGCAGTCTGTATGAGATTAATAGGTGTTTAGCAGACTTAATAGACTGTTAATATCATACTCTCTGTACATTACACTGACTAACAAATTGGTCTTAATGGCCGATTATTATTTTATGTGCTATCGTGAGGGGAGCGTCAATTGGGCACAAGGTCAGGTCACATCGCACTGTTTCGGGTGGCAGAGGGTAAATTGAAATGGTGCCATACTCATCACATGTGTTCCAGCAGCTAGAATCTCTGTCAATAAAGCTAGCTATAGCTGCCGGGATACTAGCTTTGACGGGGCTCTAGGGGGGACAGAACGCACAAATACCGGGAGGGATCTGATCAGTTAGGATAACGGACGGGCAGGATATGGTCCGCAGAGTGCTCGTCCACCGTAAGGCATTTTCGCATGCTACTACTCGGTGCTTCATGCTTTGTTCACTGTCATCCTTTTCTTTGCCATCTTCCCTGTCAGCTACTAGATTTGGGTGAGCAGCCTTTGAGCCGTTGACATGGAGTGCCATCAGTGGCAGTAGGCAGTAACCAGATTTTGGTGGGTGGTTTCAGATGGTGGCACTCGGAAGCAATAAATGTTGACAGTAGGCTGTGGCTGTGAGCTAGGAATCTAAGGCCGAGGAGGTAGATCATAGCAAGCTCAAGATGAATGGCATTGGTCTAAGCTTTGGATAATAGTTATAATTTCTTCTCTTCTCATTTGATTTCCTCTTTTATCTGCATATAATATCCATGTCATATGGAGATGATGTCAACTACTGATGCGCCTAACCAACACTAGAAATCAAATTAAAGATTAAAACTGGTCTGAAAAAGTTTCTTCTGGATTTAGTGAACTTCTTGGGAAGTGAATTCTCTTAATGGTAATTTCGGATAGCTAAACTATGCTTACCTCTTAATCTTGAAATTTGAGGTTGAGGAGGGGTATGTCGTGTTTCTCCTAATACCATGATTCAGCAAAATAGCTGTAAACATCTACTGATTCTTGCCTTTTTTCTTTCTTGAAGTGGCACATTTGAAATAAACTGTTCAAAGGACATTAAAGTTCAGGGTGTTATTGGACCGTGTACATCTTTGGAGAAGGTAGGCATCTATATCATAAACTCATTTATGCTAAGATTTCTTAAGCTGAAAAATACTAATGTTAAGACTTGGCTTGATCTTTGCAACATGCCAACCATAGAAAGGAGCTTTATGTGCAGACACAATTGTCGGTCAGGGAAACACAACAGCATGGAAAATGTGTGGGCTTGATAGGAATACTTCACTTACAGTTTTTTTTGATGTCTCACCGAGTGAACGCTCTGGCCAACCAGGTCATCAAAATCCCGATTTGTACATACAGTTTGTAACCAGGTAGTTATTTCAGTTCTGCTATCTTGTGTGTAAGATTGACTGAATGTGCCGACTGCTGAGTGTGGTGATTCTTTTGTAGTTACCAACACCCGGAAGGTCAAATGAGAATAAGAGCTACTACTGTATCCAGAAAATGGGTGGATGGTTCTACCAATACCGAGGTTAGCCTTATTCTTTTAAGCGAGCCTTAAAAATTTCTTGTTATGTATATTATGTTGTTGAGCACGAGCAGTGTGCTAAACTGAACCATATCAATTGTAATCTATGATCATTTCTTATTATGGATTATATATATCATCATACACATGTACAGTACTTTCTTGCATTGTAGCTGTTTCATTTCTCATGCACATGTATTATAAGCTATAATTTTAAGTGATCACGTATTGGCAACAATGAATATACTATTTTTCACCTGCCTGAAGCTGTCCAATCCATTTAACCTGTCTATGGGAGAAAAATGCATTAAGGCACTGTAGTGTTCACTGTTTATTGTGCCTGGAATTCTCTTGTCAAAGTCTTCTTAAACAAATGAGTGCTTCTCCCTTAGAGTAAAAAGTTTTCTTTCTACTGGTTTAAGTAGGACAGATCACAGATTATAAATTCCTAGGTGTTACTTGCAGGACTATTACATTTCATTGGATGACTTTCGCTTTTGACTTGACATGCATTTCCTTTAAATACAGGAACTAGTCAAGGATTTGACCAGGAAACTGCAGCTGTTGTGTTGGCAAGATACATCTCCTTGAAAATGGAAATAGAGGTACTTCATTCATGGATCATACTCCAGTTATCCTGAGTGCAACCTCAATGATTTTTGTACCTGATAACATCAGTAGTATATGGCTTTGATTGCCTATTTGATTGAACAAAAACCGATGGTCATATACTCATATAATTTGTCTACTTCCCAGCTGTTGTGTTCTGTTATGTGCATATTCTTGTGTTGGAGCGAAAGCCAGTCTCACCCTGACACTTGCATTTAACTAAAGTGTCATCTTCATCAAACATTTATCACTGCAGTAATGACAATTTAGAGCATTAAATCTTTTTACTCTGAATGGTTAAGTAGGTCCTTAGGTTGATCTACAGGTGTATTAATTGTGTGTTTTCACTCTCAAGCCAACAACTGTCTAAGGCTGGTCATAGTGGGAGTAACTTAGCTAGTAACATAATGCACCCCAGGATATGTTTGCTTATGTGGCATGTAGTTAATAAGGAGAGAGATGTTTTGAGTAACAGAATATGTAACCATCACATAACACTTCCCAAGACAAAATTAGTTACAAGCTAATAAATACAAACACCTATGACACTACCTCTATGTTACTCCTCACTATGAAGGTAGTAACATGGACTAGTGTCATATGCATGACACTAGTCTAAGTTACTCCCCACTATGACTAGCCTAATCCTAGACTACTATAGTACTTCATCCGTTCCTAAATATAAGTCTTTCTAGAGATTTCAAATGGACTACCACATACAGATGTATATAGACATATTTTACAGTGTAGATTCACTCATTTTGTTCCGTATATAGTCACCTGTTGAAATATCTAGAAAGACAAATATTTAGGAACGGAGGGAGTATTATACAATAATTGTAATTATTGTTAATTCTATACTTATGCACATCAAAATAGGAGGTTTTGATATGGTGGCCCCTGTATTTGTTCTTTTCTACTTAACCATGAAAACTTGTTATTTTCTTTGTGCCTGTTGTACGTAGTAATTTGTTTGCAACTGGGTTTAGACACTTCTGCGTCCATATTCAGGAGGAAACAAGGAAACATTTAGTTCTTGATATCGTGTATCCTCTTATGCATCTATGTTTGCACGTAGTCTGTGCAAGTGTGCATACTGTTAGCTATTGATTTTCTAAAGTTCTAGGGTTGATGACTTGTTCCGCATGCAATATTTTGTTGAGCAGGCGAACACTAAAATCGGTGCATTTTCTTTATCTTTTTCAATATCATCATTTTCTCTATGCATTTTGTTATCTTTTGATTTTCTAGCTGTGTTATTAAATGACAGCAGAGTGTACCTGATACAGTGAATTCCTTTAGTACATTTGTGCATGTTGTTGATCTTTATGAACAGCTGTATACCTTGTGGGCTCTCTGATTAGCGTATGACATATCTTACGCACCTGCATATGTACATGCAATTTGTCACCCAGCTGTTGCTAAATCCAAATTTGTGTTTGAGATGCATGATTAACAGTTTGTTTGAACCATTTTGTAGGAAGAGTTTGATGCAACACGGTGGCTTGATAGATCTCTCATACGACTATGTTCAAGATTTGGGGATTATCGGAAGGATGACCCCTCTTCATTTAGCCTACATTCTAATTTCTCACTGTTTCCTCAGTTTATGTTTAACCTCCGGCGTTCGCAATTTGTTCAGGTGATGTGTTGCACACCTGTTACTTTGTCCAGTTCACAAATAAGTGCCATTTTGCTGTTTTGCACACTTTGACCACTAAGTTTCACCGATAGTATATGTATCAAACCCAAGAGAATTTTAATGTTGTCAAAATACTTCCAAGCAAATCTATTCATAGGATTTCCAAATTTCCAATCTAAAATTTAAACATTATTGGCAGTGGAAGTGTTAAAACTTTGATCAAAGGTCTGTCTAAAACGTCACTTATTTTGTGAACTGGCTGCATTATTGTTTTTCCCCTCGAGGAAATCAGTGCCTTACTAATACTCGGCCTTTTGTTATTACAGGTTTTCAATAACAGTCCAGATGAAACAGCCTATTTCCGAATGTTACTCAACCGAGAGAGTATCACTAATTCAGTTGCAATGATTCAGCCGTCATTAATTTCATTTTCTTTCGATTCACCTCCTTCTCCTGTATTCCTCGATGTGGCATCAATAGCAGTAGATCGTATACTGCTGCTTGATGCATACTTCAGTGTTGTCATATTCCATGGAATGACAATCGCTCAGTGGAGAAACATGTGTTATCAGAATCAGCCGGAGCATCAGGTAACGTGGGTGCATCTTCTAGTCTGTCCACAAGTGTTTGAGCAATTCAGATGCTCACTAGCTATAATTCCTTTTGTTTCAGCAATTCGCACAATTATTACAAGCTCCTCAGGAGGAGGCCCAGGTGATAATAAATGGTCGATTTCCAGTTCCTCGACTAGTTGTCTGTGACCAACATGGCTCCCAGGTGTGTATGTTACTGTATTATGATTTGTTCTCTCGTAGATTAGGGCATGTTCAGTTTTATGTTTGCTTAAAAAGAATCAATTATATAGTGTAATAATAATAGTTAACATATATCATGTACCATTGCGTGCAGGCAAGGTTCTTGTTAGCAAAACTAAATCCATCGGCCACATATAATTCAGCACATGATGTTCCACCAGGTTCTGACATCATATTCACCGATGATGTCAGCTTCCAGGTCTTCTGTGAGCATCTACAAAGGCTGGCTGTTCAGTCGTAAGGAAATGCATGCAGAGTTGTACTCCCAAATTGATTGTTACTAGCTGTTCGACGTTTGTTTACCTACCTGGCTCGCTCATAGTTTTGACTGTTTTTTTGGCCATGTGTCTTTTCATCATGGATTCAACTTCTGGAAATAAACATAAAAAAAAGTCATTTGCAAGGTGTCCACAAGTCTTATCACCCGTCCTTTATACTCCCTCTGTTCCGTATTATATGTCGTTTTAGCCTTTTCTGACCAGCTCCAAAAACCAGCAAAATGATATGTTTGTCCTGTTCCAAAATACAAAACGAAACACAGGCAAGTGATACACAGCCAAATTTGAATCATCGGTCGACGCAGGGGCTTTGAGGCATGGCGGTCCTCCAGTAGATTCAAGAAGACCCCCCTCCCCCCCACCCAGCTTCTGCTGGCCTCAAGATCGCTGGGGTCGCACCCCGCCCCCTGCTGCTCCCTGGTGCACATCGCCTCCCCAAGCATCTCGTCGCCTCTACCATGCTGCCAAGCTCCGCAGCTGCTCGCAAGCAGCCCTCCCCCACCCCACCCCCCCCTCCTGCTGCAGATCCAGCTTCTGACCGGGGGTATATTTGGGAAGTGTGGAAATTGTTTGAAGTGCGAAATTTTGTACTGATTTCTCTAAAACGACTTATAATGCAGAACGGAGGGAGTACATACTAACATCTCCCCTATATCAAACAGTTTATACACCAATTCATGGTTTAAGTAAGCTGCTATCATATCTTGATGATGGTGAATTATGATGTTAATTGTGTGCATGCATTACACGCTCTTTTGCTTTACAAGGACCGGACCTTCATGATCACATGAATATATGCACCCCTTTTCTTACATCTTTACCAAGAAATTCCATTACACTTTCCTAATAAAACTATCTTAACAAGCAAGTAGAGCGAATGATTTTTCTCCTTCCGTCCCATAATATAATACCCCCTCTGTTCCTCAGTATAGGGTGTATAGTTTTTGGCACGGAAATTAAAGAACGCATATGGAGGGAAAATTTCACAAGTTTTGGGCGAGATTACACCTAACTAATTGACATGAGAAAATAGAGGAGCTTTACTAATATAAGGAAATGTAATCAAATCCCTAAAAACATTATCCAGATGAGTGGTGCATCGCAACAAACCTTATATTTCGGATTTTTTTTTAAAAATCTATACACCTTACATCAAGGAACGGAGGGAGTAACATTTTTGACATTAGTGTAGTGTCAAAAACGTTTTTATATTATGGGACGGAGGAAGTACTTTACAAGGGCTTACATAGACTTGCTTTGGACCAACCACTGGAATCTCTACTGTTAGCCCGTCCTCGTTTTAGTCCTCGCATCATCGTTTCTCATAATTGCCAAATCATATACTGCACTTGGGCCACCACATATACCAACTTACTACTCTGTGATAGTTTCTCCTTTTCTCATCGTCAGTGTCCCTGGCATAACCCCTTCCAAGCCGCAGATCTGTTGTTCCAAAATCTTTAACCCTGACCAACCTGCCCTAGTAGCTTCTTCTATTCGATCATAAATTCCCAGCATGTTTTGCAAATGCACTGCATGTCCTACTTCGGCCATCAAAACGGACATGCACGGACACATCCAGATGTGTATGCGCACGGTTCTAGCGGAACAACCTGTTATAGTAAAACAAGATTGAAAATGAATCGACGATTAATCCCGATTTCAATTGATTCTCAAGTATAGATACATCTGAAAGAGATGGAAAGAAGAGGTGTTTGTTTGAACGCATCCCTCCAGAATCCTGTTGGCAAGAGAGAGAAGGGACATGACTGTTTGGGGTTGGACACACCACTTTGTTAATGACGGCGTGTTAATTAGCATGTGCCAATTAATAATAGATAGTGCTAATTAATTCCCAACACCCCTTGTACAACACCCGCTTCTTGAATGTTTCATTGCTGAGGGCTTCTTGTATAATCATCCATCTTAAGAAATCCTTGTATAATCTTGAGATTCTCCCTAAAAACCCCATGGGAAAAATATGAGGAGAATATTGCTGAAACTCCTTTAAACCCAGTGGGAAAAGTAATAATAAAAAAGTGATGCAACATATTATGATTATTGCCTCCTTGATAACTTATATGAGAAAACTTCTAAAAAAAGGAGAAAACTCGTTGATGAGTTTGGAGAATAATAAATATACTTTGTAAACTTTCCTTGAAAACCTCACTGCGAAAAAATGGCAAGTATTGCATATATCGCCTCATTAAGAATCTTTTGTGAGAAATTTCGAGTCAAAGATCATAAGGAAAGACTGCGATATGATGTGCCATTGAAAACTCTTTTAAAATCCAATGGAAAAATGTAAGGAGAAAATGATATGACATATGATGGTAATTGTCTCTTTAATAACTTGTATGACAAAAACTCGAAAGGACAAAACTCATTGGTAAGTTTAGAGGACAATTAATATGACTTGCATGCATCATATGTTAGAAAACCCCGGTGGTTCTTGTGTTGATATTACCTCATTAAAAACCTTGATGAGAATTTTGACTTATAAAGGGAAAAGGGTGTAACATAATGTTTGAATATGTTATACTTCAACGCGGTGGTGACTGTCAAAGTGTAAACTCAAGACACAGGGATAAAGGATACCCTGAATTTGTGAGTTCAGTCAAGGGCTAAAATGCCCTATTTCCCCCAAAAGAGATGTGGCACCCCGGCTCAGAGTAACCGGAACGCCCCGTATTCCAGCCCAGAGATCGAGGAGATGTCTTCTGGAATACGACACTGCTTAGCATAGAACAAATCAACTCTTTATTGCAATCTATTGGGGTACAAGGGGATTACATCGGCACGGCGACGCTATGCCTGCCACGGTTGCTCTATGTAAGCAGCAGAACAACACGACGCAGCGGAATGACTACTAGCAGCGGAACAGCGACAACGGTGATGAACTCCACTCCGCAGGGACTCTGGCTGGAACGCTTATCCTAGCGCGCAAACAAGGGATCCACGACAAACAAGCAATCATATCTGGCATGACCTGCAAACTGGTACGACACGCCGTGTCAAGACATTGAATGTACTTGCAAGCTCACAAAGAACCAAAGCAATCAAGACAAACAATAGCATGTCAATTACAGGTTAACAAGGATTAACATGATAATATCAGATCAATCATAGCATGAACAAGATGATACAGCTCGAACACTACGAGCATGGCATAAACATATGAACATGATGATACTAGCATGCAACATGATGAAACTATCATGCACCAACTTACTCTGTTCGGGTTACCTCGTAACCATCACCTGTATCACTTACCATCACGGATATCACACAATCATCTCAGGATCCAATCAAGCTTGGTATTAACAATACCGTAGTAATCATTTATGACCACAAGGAGCTTGACCTTTACCCTTGACTCTTGCATAACATCACAAATATCCAACAAGTCGGTATTCACGATATCACAGTGATCCTCTGACGATCACATAAATATCAACCAACTTCTTTCATCATTGAACCAGGGTTGTTATTAATCAAATTATTATTATTACTGTTGACCCATAGTGTGACCGACACGAACTGGGCCCTTATCCGCGGGCGCGGCTATCGATAGATTTAACACACACACTCTGCAGAGGTTAGCACACTGTACCCACACCACGGAACCCTGGCCTCGCACTCCCATTCGGGTGGACCAAAGCATTCCGACAAAACCGATCTACTGCCATGAAGCTCTTCCGGCCACTCCGACCAACTCCCCTTTGGGCTAAGTCCTGGGTGGCCCCGTGCCTACCAAAGGCACCAACGGCCATCGTCGTGGCAAAACGGTCCCAAACGGGGACATGAGCTCAAAACCAAACATGGGCACACAAGGCTTATGCCATCCTACCTGGCCAAGGTAGCGCCCGCGCATAACCTTCCTCGCGGGAGGCACCGGTGAGAGGCATGACAATAGACCCAGTTAGGGCCTTCCCATAAGGCAAACGTGGTTGCACTGGTCAGATCGATATGGTGGCACCATGACCCAGCCAACAATTGTTCAAGTTCAATGTAATCCGGTTAAACTTGAATGCAATATGCTGAGCCATGATAAAATAACATGATGCAACTACAATGCATGAACATGATATCAAATAAGCATGGGGGTGCAACATAATCAACGAGCATAACAACAACATTTAATCATCTATCCAGATGAGCACGACATGCTGACGAGCATGAATATCTCAACTAGAACACTACTCATAGCATAACCTGACCACTAGCATCAACAATAAATACCATGCAATAACATAACGTTAAACTACCATGCAAGTATTTAATCAACTGGGTGCGAAGGAACATGCATAACAACGGTACTCGGAACAGACGATCGTCATGCACCGAAGACCATCACCAACATGTACTATTACCAAGCATGGCCAATATAATACTAGCATGAAGAACAAAATAACAGAGTGCAAGAAAACATAGCATCACGGTAAACACCGATCCATAAGCATAACCAAAATACCGACAGCAGTAGCAAAACAAACAGGCAGTTATTAAAGATTCAAGTTGAAAACCAATGCTTCTGCATGGCTATCATGCAAATGGTGGTTGTGGCTTGCCTGGGGATGAAGAAAGCTCCGGGGAGAAGTGCAGAAAGATCGCGGAAAGAATCGCCGGAAAGGTTTCGCTCTCGGAGGGGCTGATTAGGGGCAAGGGCAAAATGGTAATTTTAAGAATGTTGAAACACGGTGAAAATGGTACCAAAAGTTCGGGCTCGAAGAGACGAAGACGTGGGCGTTGGTTTCACCCCGTTTGGAGTTACGGTTGAAAAGATGTGAAGAGTTGAAGTCCAGGGACCAATGTGTAAAAATATTTCTACAAACAGGCCCCTGAGTGGATAAGGTAGAAACGGTTTTGAGAAAATATGCTTTCCCGAGGGGAAAGCGCATTCCTCGCCTAAGCCGCAAGAAAATACGCCTTCGGAAAGAGAAAACGCATTCTCGCGAATACGCTTCCACTTATCCACGTCAGTATGGGCGGGGTCAACGCGGGCCGGCTCTGGCTCGCTTACAGTGTGGGTCCCATGGCGCTCTCTTTTCCTCCCGCTGGTCTCCTTCTTCCTCTCGGCGAGAAGAAGGGGAGATGCGAGGCCACGCTGTGGCGCCAGCGATGGCCGGGCATCTCCGGCCCCCGGGTGGGCTAGGACCACCCGGCGGGCGCGAGCAGTCTTGCTCCTCCTGGAGCTGCAACAGCGCAGGGAGGCTGGAGTGGCGGCGGCTCGCAGAGGCCGAGGGCAGCGGGCGGCGGCCGATCTTGGGGCACGCTGCCACGAGCACTCCGGCGCCGGGCCGAGGGTGGAGGAGGGCGCCTGGATCATGGGGAATCTACTGGAGGTGGAGAGGGGGAGAGAGGGCTCGGCATTGAGTGAATTTAGGCCGAGGCCGATGCGGGCACGGCGGCCATGGGGGGAACCAGAGAACTCTTTGAGCTCGTTTGGAGTGGTCGGGAGGTAGCTAGGAGTGCGTGAGGTCGAGTGGTGAGCTCGGGAGGGGTCAGGCTGGCTTATATAGCCGTGGCAAGGTGGTTCGAGCTCGGGTGCCGCCAGGACGCGTGTCCGCGTCATGGACACGTGTGCTATGCGCCAAGCTCGAACGCATTTACGAGGGGGAAGTGGACGAGGGTCACGGAGACGAGAGGGCTTGGGGACAAGCGAGGGAAACCGCCAAGCGTGAACAGAGGCCGGTGGGCTATAGTTCGCTCAGGCGCACGGCGACAGCGCCAATGAGGAGGCTTCGAGGGGAGACGGCTCGGGGAACAGCGACAACGCTGGCTTGCTGTTGGACACGACGAGGCGCGCGAGCACGCATTTAACCGAGGAGGGACCGAGCAAAACGCCGCCACTCGCGTTCATGGCGTGTTGTGGCGGTGGTCACCACTGTGACCGGCAAGGAGGGGACGCAAGAGGCAGGTAAACGTTGTCTAGCATTTAGTCCTTTCATACTAGAGGCCGAGGGAGGTGATAGATCACGTAGACGTGCAAAGGAGAGATGTGAGCGATCGCCTGAAGTTTCTTTGTATCGATTTTGGTGAGTAATGTCGATCAACAGGAGATGATTGGGTCAAACAGAGTTGTCCGGGGTGTTTGACTATGGAAGGACTACGGTCCCGAAACTATGGAGGGATTTGGACCAATATTTGATATAGTTGCTTCACAACCGCCTAAATTGGTCCGTAATAGAAATCATGATGATGCACTCAAATGGTGAAGCCAATTGAGCTGAACTTGGGCAGGGCGAGTTATTTGGTCATATGAAGATCTTTGAAAAGGTTTCACACCATTTGGATAAACCAAAATGGTACTTCCTTCACAAACATCCCCATTGACCAGAAACTTGCAGAAATTCTAGAGGGAAAATGGCTAAATGGATTGATCCACAACTTGGTGGAGGGAGTTTACATGGATAGGAGAAGGCCTAGAAAATTTACAGCCATAATGAAGCAAGATAAAATATACTTGCTTCACAAACTGAAATTTTGGACAGAATCAAAGATTTGAAGTTGTGCTCACATGGAGGCATTAAATGAGCTCAACTTTGGTGGAGGGCTATTATTTGATGATATGAAGGTCCATGCAAAAGTGCAACTCATTTGGATATGCCTAGCTTGTACCTCCATCACAAAGTTTCTTTCTGGATAGAAACTTTGGAAAATCATAATTAAATGACTACTAGGCAAATGAGGTTGCATTTTGGCATGTGGCAATGATATGGACATGAAAAGGTGTCCAAGGAGTTCAAGGCCACTTGGGAAAAGTAAAATAACACTTGCTTCACAATGTGCCATTTAGGACAGAATAGGAAATGAATTATTTGAGCATGATGATAAACATGGCAAATGAAATATTTTGCCATATTTGAGGAAGATATGACCCAAACAATTTATGAGAATTATTTGGGAATTTTAGGAGTGATGGAAATATAGTTGCTTCACAACCTAGGGCAAAAAGGATGATTCCTTTAATAGAAAAGGAATATTCCCAATAAAAAGAATATTGGGATTGGGCTAGAGTGGAAATGATATGATCTAGGGAAGGATTTGAGGATGACAAGCCACTCTGGAAATAAAGAAGAGGTCATCTTCTTCGGTTTCCAAACCACAAAGCCACGGAAAAAGAAAACTCAAGCAAAAACCTCAGAAAATCAAATGAAAAAGAAAGGGCCAAAAATCAGGCTGTGACAAGAGATCCACAAGAGACACAAAGATTTTTATACAGGTTCAGGCTTCCATGGATAGCGTAAAACCCTACGTCCTTTCTTATTGATATCAAAGTGGGGAGTACAAGTTTTGTCGTGTTACAAAAGAGGTGCTTAGGGTGTGACCAGTGGTGGTCGGGGTCCTAGCTTGAGTGCCCAAGCACTCCTATCTCTACTTCTATAAGCTTGCAGAGTGATCTCCTTGGGTGGTGCCCGAGTCTTGTTGTACCAACTGGTGTGTGTGTGTGTGTGTGTGTGCGCGCGCGTGCTAGTGATGTAGTATCCGTTCTCTGTCCCTCTTAAGTAACTTGGTACTCCCCTTATATAGGCCTGCGATACCACAATGGTCAGTATCAGCGTGTGTGAACGATTACAAGTAGAAGTAGACACTTTTGTCCTACGTACATGCAGTTTCTCTTCGGTCTTGGCAGAAGATGAGCTGACACAAAACCGCAGCGTGTCAGGTCCTTGAGTGCTGGTGTCATACACTCGGCTTTGTTGGGAAACATAGTAGAAAACAAAAAATATTCGCGCCTACGCACATCCAAGATCAATATGAAGATGCATAACGGGTTGGGATCACGATCGTTACCGTCACCGAGTTGCAGCGGAAGAAGAACGTGTTGGTGAAGATCATACTTGGAGTGCCTCGAATCATCGATGAACGATCCCTTGTACCGCCCATGAACAGTCCTTCAAACCGAAGACCAAAAGCACAACCTCTCTACTTGGTTGCAAGCGTGGAGCCTTCACGATCCGTCGGTAACCGGCCCGTCGAGCTAATCATCACCGGAGAATTAGAGGGAGGAGATTAGAACCACACGGGGCTTCTAATTGTGAGTACAAGAGGATTAGCCTAGCTCTAATTAGTCAACTAGGACCAACTAGACTTAGAACTAGAAGAAATAGAGGAGGCTCCAAAACTTGTACATCAAAAGAGCACAAATCCTCAAGTATATATAGGTTAGAGGGGAGAGGAAGGGCTACCAGCAAGGACGGAAAGCCTCCTTGGGGCGTTGTCCAAGAGGAGGAGTTGGACTCCTCCCCCACTCCTATTCGGCCTCCTTCCTTAGGGAAGGGGTGCCTCCCCCATTTGGGCCCTTGTGGCCAAAGTTGCCTTCCATCTCTTGGCCTTTTAAGGCCCGTTGATATTAAATTAAATATAAATTTGTCCTAAATACTTTCAGACCATTATATATATAATTCAACATCCCCGGAAACATTTTCCACCTATATATTATTTACCGGTAATACTCGGTATTACCCGATATTCACCGAAACCTTCCGGTGACCACGAAACGCTTTCAGATCCTCTCAGAACTATTCCGAATATTAATGAAACAATTACAAAAATATATTCTCATCACTCCCGTCCTACTAACACTCAACATATCGTGATTGCCTTAATCTTGTGACCCCATAGGTTCGGTAACTCATAGACATGAATGAAAACCCTTCGTTCAATGACCGATAGCAGGACCATGGACGTCCATATCGATCCCTATGAGCACATGAATGATATTCGAATGGACCTATGATTATCATGTGATATTCCCTTTTCTTCGCGATACTTCACAAAACCCGGGATGCATCGATATCCTCCTGAGTCATCACTATGCTCACTATACCGAAATCCTTGTTACCCATTTTCTTCTTCTTTCTCGTTATTGTTCTCTGGCATCCCCGTGACATAGCCACCTATGTCTAGCCATACGATGAAGGATGCCGTCACACCGAGAGGGCCCTAAGAATATCTCTCCATCATCGGAGGAGAAAATGCCACTCTTGAGCTATCTAGTCCCTTGTCAAACTTTCCGTTGAGCCTGTAAGTTGTCGTTATGATCACCATGTTACAAGTGACGTTTGAGCAACCCGAAATTCCATTGTGCGGTAAGAAGTGATTACGATACTCTCATGGTCGAAGGAGCAAAACCACATGTTAACACTCGTGTTTGAACAATTGATTACAGATGATACTATCTCAATTCATAACAAACAAGTTTGGGTCGATTCAATATGATTGTTCTTCCAACGTCATAATCTCAATGTTGTTTTAGGACTACCATTACACTTAAGGATATCCTAAGATACAGAAAACATGATCACCAACAAAAGTGGAGCTAGTCTTAGAGGCGAGACTAGGAACCTTTATTTTATCCGTTTATCATTTCACACGTGTATATGAGTTTTCCACTGAATCGTATATTCCAGGATCATAATAGTTATAGCATGAAATATAAACTCTTAATTATGATCATGGAAATATAATAATACAATATTATTGCCTCTAGGGCATATTTTCAACAGTCTCCCACTTGCACTAGAGTCAATAATCTAGTTAGCATATTTTATTTTACACCAATGGCAATCTAGTGTTTGTTCAAGCTTTGCTTGTGGTATAACCTTTGTCCTATCAGATCTTGACAACTTCAGATCTATGTGTATTACTAGACCATGAAGGCGCGCGTTGCCGCGCCCGTTCATCCTTAAGAAAACATAGAAATTAAAGAAACATCTGATAAAATTTAAATGATTCAAATTACAATGCTTCAGTATAGATGTTAGGGCATAATTCTTAGCCATTAATTAGAATTGATCGGACTAATCACATAAATTCTCTGTTCATGTTTGTCTTAGATTACAATCATCATAATGGTTGTCTTGTTTGCTCTTGCACATAATTGAACTCTTCAAGAGCTCTTCAGCGGAATATCTCAATGGAATTAGCTTTTTTTTGGCGAATAAAATGGAATTAGCTATCTTCTAACCATTCCAAGCTTCCAATACAAATTTTTACTTTAAAAAGAATTTAAAAGGTAATAATTGTATATTGCCATGAACAAGTCTAGAAAGAATGATTCGACAAAAAATACTGTCTAACACCTCTGTACAAGTGCCACCACAATTAGTTTTCAGGATGCTCTTGTATGCTAGTTACCTGAACTTCCTTGTGCGCATCTTCTTCAGTTAATATGCATGTAAAAGACATGCTGCTAAGTAGCTATGATTAGGATATAACATAAGCTAAGTATCTATTTGCATGCTAACAAATCGCTTGGGTAACATGAAACAACACCTACAAAGATTCGTGTTGCTCAAACTCCTTGCTTGGCCAGTGGACTCAGAGATTCAGGTATAATCTATCTTTACGGACATCTACCAGAAGAGAAAAACGAAGGTACAACTCATAAGAAGGATATTTGTCTCCTTCCGCAACATGAATGACATTGCTACATCAATTGTTTGGTTAAATACTTCAAGATATCATTGCTGAAATTTGACTTACTGAAAGAAAATGTCCCCCATGAGAAGGAAGTCGTGAACTAGAAATTCCAGGTCAGAACTTCCTATAATTCAAAGAGTACAAAAATAAAAATAAAACACTTCAAATCTAGGGGAAACCTGCACCAAACAACTCGACCATAACCACAGAGTGGGAGTGGAGAAATAAAATCACCAAAAGGAGGAGCTCACCTGGCCTTCCGACTGTTTGCGTCCTGAGGACGAATGAGTAGCTGCGTTCATGCGGCTTCGTAGCCCAGCCATTATGCCACCATCTGTCCATCTTGATTGTTACCTTGCCGCTCTTTGGTCGCTGGTCGCGCCTCACGCATGCTCTGGCCTACAGCCACCATGGAAGAACTCTCCTGGGCACGACATGGGAAAGAAGAGACCCACCATGGGGGCCTGCCGAGGAAGAGTAGAGGGCGAGTACATGGCATCGACGCCGAGGCAAACAAGAGGTAGAAGTTCTCTACCGTATGAAGACGGCGCAAGAACGGCGAGGAGGAGGCGAGCAGCTCGAGGATACATTTTTTTTGTGAAACTGCTCGAGGATAGGTTTGGAGACATGCTCCGTTAGAGAGACCTTGTGGGCCTTCTACCAAACGGCCCGATTCGGGACAATTAGTGCAACTCGTTCTCCGGAGCAGCAGCCCAGAAAACGGTGCCTTTCGCAACAAGATTACAACTGGACGACCGAGCAAATCTTGTGTGTAGATGACAGTGATTCAACGGCTGGGAGTGTCAAAACGCTGTGGAGGTTCGTAGCTAGACGAGTTATACTGTTTAGTAATTTGCATATCTATGCATCTATCATGCTTTCATAAGAATTTATAATTTATGTGAAACATGCATTATATACATTGAATCACTAGTAGAACCTTTTGATTCCTTATATTGAGCTACAGAACCACTATCGAGAATAGTGTTCCATTTGCATAATTGTTGTAGGGTGGAACCCTAAGATGGAGATCTTTCGCGAATTGGAGGGGAATCCCCAAGAACAAGATGAACACAAGAGAGAAAACAAGAGGAGCACTTAAGAACAAGTCCAATAACACATCCACTAGACCAACAAACACACAAGATCCACAAGGTACATGAACAATCAAAGGGAAACAAGATAGATCCTTCCCTAGATGGGGGCTTTATCCACTAGGGATCTTCTCCAATGGAGGTCTTGTACTCCAATGGAGTCTTCTCTCTCAAGAGGAATCCCACAAGGGGAGGAACATGAGCTAAGATCTAATGTCTAGATCTATTCTTAGCTAAGTCTAAATGGAGGAGGAAGAGGAGTATATATAGGTCCAAGGGATGAAGGGGTAAGCAGGGGCGAAATGGGGATTACATGGGCAAAGCCCGCAGCAACACTCAGGGGGCCCCCATGTGCACGGGGTAAGTGGAGCCCGTACGCACGGGGTATCCAGAGACCTGGTGCATGAGCCCGTGCGCACGGGGTCCGTGGGGCCCATGGACACGGGTGTCCCGTGGGCACGGTACACGCCCGTGTGCACGGGGCCTTCAGGACCGCCAGCCTGGGATGCCCGTGGGCACGGGGTCTGGGGGGCCCGTGCGCACGGGGTCGCCTGGGAGCTGCTGCCTTCTTCTTGGAGCTTCCTTCTCCGCTTCCAGGCTTCCCTCTTGGATGGTGTAGATGCTCTCTTCTTCTTGGACTCCTCCTCGATGAATGTGTAGCTCCGCTCACACCTAAGTATGCACACGAGAGGGGTCAAGTAGTATACCATCCTCGAAGGGTACAAGTGGGCACGTGTAAAGGATATGATTCACCTTTGTATGTATGAAGTAGATGTGGCACGTGTCACTTGCCAACTGGACTCTTGACATGGTGATGTCCATAGGATGCTCCGCATCATCCCCTCCCCCTTGGGAAAGATCCGACCTCGGATCGAAATCCAAATCACCATGGGAAAGAGATGATGTTGTCGTGTAGTAGTGGACGACCACCAAGCATTCATCATCTTGTAGTTCCAAATGGGCACTCTCTGATGTCGCACCGTCTTGTAATTCCTTCAAAAGGAGCAAAGATAACAAGCACTTGGAAAAACATATGTGGTTGGCATAAGAGCAAAACCAATCATTCAAGAGGTGCTTCACCCAACAAGTGTTGTCGTCAAGCATAACATATGGTTTGACAAAGAAGTGTGGCATGGCATTTAAGCATGTAAATTGAGCACAATCAAGGTCATCATAGAAACAAGCATGCAAATGGGAGGTAAGAATGCTAATATGTGTGAGAAGTGAACAAGCATCTACCTCAAGATCATAGCAAGAATGCGCAACGTGCTCAACAAAAGGTCTATGGTAGGCATAGGAATCATTCACAACACCAAGTATAATGAGATGTCTAAACACATGGGGCAAGTGCAAGACAATCCAAGCATAATGTGCATAGGGTGTAGTGAAGATATCGTGGCACTCAACATAAAGTAAAGAGCAATTGTTCGACATGTGTGAGGCAAGCAAGTCAATCATGTCATGGGTGCAAATAGTGGGCATAGACAATGCACATGACATATCGCAAGCACGAACACAAAGAAAGATCATAGTATCATCATAGGAATGGTTCGCAAAAGGAACATGTCAATAACAAGCACTATCTCCACCAAGCTTGCAAATACACATACAAGTACTAGAATCAATCATCATGTGTAATGCAAAGCATGGGTCACACGCGCATGGCTAGGGCATAGGAATAAGCATATCATGCAAAGTGAACATGGCAAGATGGGCATAGAATATGTAATGGACAATAACCCATAGCCATGTGAGGGCCATATAGAAGAGATGCGCGGAGTCTTTGCACGAAGGGAGTGGTGGGAATGAAACTCCATGGGATCCCGAGTCATCGTTGCTCTCTAGAGCCTGCTTTTGTCAACTCATGGGATTGTGAGGTTGGCGAGTATTCATGGGTACCTACACAAAAGAGACACAAACGAAAGAACGTCTGTGCGTGGTAAAATGTACACATCATCCATCATGATGTGTATGTGCATGTGTGAGTTAGCACAAGATAAGCATCGTTCAAAGAAATTTGATGCATGGTATAAGAACATGTCATCCATCATGAAAGAATAGTTGTTATGTATGACACGATGAGGACACAAATCAAGTATGCAATTATATGGCTGTAACATCCCAAATTTTCAATTTGGAATGTTATACATAGATCATTCATGCATATCATATTTTTGCTGCATTTCGTTTCGTGATCCGTGAAATCCTAAGCAACTCAAGGACCCTTGGAGAGAGTTGGGGATTTCATTGATTTCATATTTGAAATTCTATCAAATGTTGAAACAAGGATTTTTGGTTTTAATTATTTTTCTCTCCGAAAATATTTCATATTAAAATATATGAGAGGAGATAAGATGACTTCTCCAAAATAACTGAAATATTGGAGGAAAAATATTAAAATCAAATATTTGATTTTATTGATATTTTATTTGCAATAGAAAAATTGCATGTTTTAAAATTTTCATTTTAGGGCCAAGAAAATGTTCATCTCGTTCTAAATATTTTGTTTAGACGATGAAAATTTGTTTTGGCATTTTTAGATTTTTATTTTACTTTCTAGGATTTATTTAAGTTTCGATGAAATTATTTTTTTATAAAAAAAACTCCAATACTCGACCGGGCCGAAGCTCACCGAGCCCACCGCCTCGTCTGCCTCCCTCCAGAGATCACACGCCGCCATGACGAGTCCGCCGAGACTCCTCCCGCCGCCTTGCCCTCCCCAAGCAAGCCCCTTCCTTTAAATATGCCGCCCGGACCCCCCACCATCAACCATGCCGCCCGCATTGCCAGCCGCCATACGCTGCGTCGCCGCCCGACCGCTTAGCGCCACGCCGCCGTTAGTTGTCGCCGCCACCAGCCCCACCTCGCCGGAGGTACACGCAGCCGCCGCCGCCGTTCGGTTTATTCTAAAACCGATCCGGTTTTCTTTAGAAAACCCTAATTCATTTTTTTAGATTTGTTCGCCGGTTTTCTCGGATTAGTTTATTTAGCGGATGTTCGTCCGTACGTTCCTTTTAACGAACGGCTTTCGCTCGGTAGTTACAGACAACGAATGCTCGTTCGTTAGCCTGTTCGTCAGTTTTTTCTTTTTCTTGAATTTTCCGCAATTATTTTCGATCGCGATCTCTGATCTGATTTTCGATATCTTTTCGCTCGTTTATCGGAATCAGGCGATTCAAGCGCCTAGATCTTTGTCTCGAAACCCTCTTTCTGTTTAATCAACTTGAACAAGATTTTGGTACTTTAAAATTTGACTTTAGTCCGGATTAGTAAACGGACCTTGTTTCTTTCGCAGGTTGAGTTTCGTTGCTCCGTTTGATTTGATTCTTTTTGCAAACCGGAGTTCTTAAGTTGAACTTTCTGGTTAGTTCTTCTTATTTGAGATTTACCCGTGCTTCTTTGCTTGATTTCTTATGTATGCTATTGTTTGTTTGCGATAGAATTTCTGGAGTGCGAAGCGTGCTACTACGAGTCGCTATGTTTTGCGGATCGTCAGCAAGGCAAGTAAGACATTGATCATACTCTTTTCATACCCAGTTTTTATGCATTAGTTCCAATCGTCAAACACTGCATGATTAGGATGTGATTAACATGTGGGTTGGGAAGTAGTTGATGAGGTAGAACCTATTACCCTGTTATATTCAAACCCTTGGGAGTTACTTCTACGTATAACTTACATTGCTATGCTATGCTCATAGACGTGGTTTGGGTGAGTGAATCCATGACAGATGTGAGATGTTTAATTAATGGTTCAACTTAAGGTGGCAACTTTAATACACATCTGGATGGATTGCTTGTCGGGCACCTGGAGAATCCAGTGTTGTCCTAGGATATCCCGGAGTACCCGTGCGATCATCCTAAGGTCCGCCACTGTAACATCCCAAATTTTCAATTTGGAATGTTATACATTAAGTCATCATGCATATCATATTTTCTCGCATTTCCGATCCTAGAAAATTTCACGCAACTCAAGGACCCTCAGAGAGAGTTGGAGATTTCATTATTTTCATAATTGGGTTTACTCAAATTTTGAAAACAGGATCATTTGGATTTATTAATTATCTTCAAATATTTTTCCAATAAAAAAATTAAGAGAGGGAATAATATGACTTTCCCAACATTTAGGAAAAATGAAGATTTAATAAATAAATCTATTTTGGTTTTTGTAAGTTTATTTGCTTTAGGGAAAAATGAGTATTTTAAAAAAAATATGCATATTTGCCCCGTTTTAAAGTTCATTTTGTTCGACTCATTTTTAGGAGTCGGGGAAAATTAATTTTTTTAAATTTGGAGTCCGTTTGGTTTTATTTTTATTTCGTTTAGTTTTGTTTAAAAATAAAAAACCGCGCCGCCGCTTTGGGCCAGGGCCCACCACCGCGCCCAGCTCCCCTCCTCGGCCCGGAGGAGTCCGCCGCCGCCACCGCCGAGTCCGGCTCGCCACGCTGCCGCCATGGTGCCCCTTCCCCAAGGCACCGAGCCCCTCCCTCCCCTTTATAACCGAGCCCCTCTCTCCTCCTCACCCAGCGCCGCCCGCCCTCAACCCGCCGCCGCTTGCTTGAAAACCGCCGCCCTCTTGCCGTCGCCACGCCGCCCTCGCCGCCCTCATCCGACCCGCCGACCCGCCTTGCCGCCCGGAGCCCGCCGGCGACTTCGCCGGAGGTAGCCGCCGCCACCACCCCGATCCGGTTTTGCTTTAAAACCGATCCGTTTTTTTCGTTAATCGCTTAAAAAACCTAGTTTGGTTTATTTTTTTTGGTTTTATTAGTTAGTAAGCGTTCACCGACCCGTTCGTTTTAATGAACGTGTTCGTCGGTTAGTTTCTGTTAACGAACGTCCGTCGTTTTAACTGTTTGTCGTTTTCTTTTAATCGGATTTAATCCGTTATTTTCCGAATTCGATTTCCGATCCAATTTTCAAATCTGTTTATTTTCTCGCTCGTTTATCGGAATCAGGAGATTCAAGCGCCTGGAGTTTAGATTCTGAAACCGCCGTTCGACTAACCTACTTAAACAAAGTTTTGCTACTGTAAAATTTTGACCTAGTTTCAAATTGCTAAACTGAGTCGTTCTCTTCGACTTTCGACTTTTGTTGCTTATTTTGATTTGATTCTTTTGCAACTGTGGTTCTTAAGTTGAACTCTCTGGTTAGATCTTTTATTCGAGATTTCCTGTGCATTAGATGAGTACTTATTGAATGCTTGTTGTTTGTCCGTGTTAGATCACCCGGAGTCGCCGCTTGTTACTTGAATCTCTAGGTCTCATGGATCATCGTAAGGCAAGTAACACTTGATCATACCTTTTCTACTACCCAGTTTATGCATTAGCCCTATTCCTCAAACACTTGCATGTTTAGGATCAACTTAAATTGTGGGATGGGAAGTAGATTGAGGTAGTACCTATTACCTGCTTACTTATGAAACCTTGGGAGTTACTTCTCGTTTGCTTATTATGCCATGCTATGCTAGTAGACGTGGATTGGGTGAGTGAATATCCATGACAGATGTGAGATTGTTAATTAATGGTTTATCTAAGGTGGCAACCTAAACACACATCTGGGTGGATTGAGGCACTGGTTTCTATCAGACTTGCTCATATTTCTTCGGACCGCCACCCAGGCTCTAAGGGATCATGAGATTATTTAAACTAGAAACTTCCGTGTGCAGCCACAAGCCAATATGGGCTCTGGCATAGTTGAGTAAGTTGTGCGAACTCTTACGGGTAGGCTAGCTGATGTAGGGGTTGTAGGTTGGTACGGTCTACCCACATGTAAGGTGCTAGTGCTTCGAAGATCGTGTCTCGATCATCCGTCTCTCAAACACCATGTAGTCACGAGAACCAAACGGAGGCGATCGAGTCTTGTGGGGAAAAGTGCAAACCTCTGCAGAGTGTATAAACTAATCATGATTAGCCGTGTCCCCGGTTATGGACGTTTTGAGTATCTAGTACTTAAATATCATGTGAATCTCAACATGTTACTTCTAATGAATGTTATTGGGTTTTAATGAGTACTTCTTAATTGGGATTGAGGATGCTGTCAACCATTCTCAATGTTTAACAACCACCATGATAGTTAAATAAAAATTATTCCTTTGTTGTAGGAAAAATTAGCTTTATGCAAAATCAGAATCAGAGAGCTTTACCACCAGCCATATATGCATGTAGTATAGGCTTATGCTTTCATTGCTCTCTATGTGTTACATGCCATCATATTCCATGTCTTGACCCGTTTTTCGGGCTGAAACTTTCATGTTGCAGACTTTTCGCATTTACGAGTAAGGTGTTAGGTCGTGGTTCTATACTCAGTGATGCCGATGGAGTTGATGGACTCACTTATCTTCCAAGCCTTCCGCTGTTTTTATTAGATGGCCTTAAGCCATATCATTGTAATAAGTTCCCTTGTGGACAACGTTGTAATAAGTGTGTGATTGCTACTCTGCTATAAATCCTTCGAAGTACTGTGTGGTGTCGGCATTCTTGATCCAGGATGACACACGAGCACGAAGACTTGATCCATTCGGGTCCGGTCGCTCAGAGATGGTATCGAGCACACGCCGATCAGAGACACGACCACTAAGATAAAGCCATAGATCACTACTCTCTTCTCATTTTCTAACTGCTCATCTTTTCTACTCTTTAGGATGAAGGACGCGAAGATCAAGTACACCCAACCGGATGAAGGCACACATTTTGGATTTCACCTGAAGGAAGTCACCAAGTACCTGAACATTGGATTACCAAGCTTCACCGGACTTTCAACGCCACTCTGCTCAAGAGGAGCTGGAAGATTCAAGCTCACGTTCCAGAAGGACATTCGCCCCAATCACCAAGCCTATAGATAGTGTTTTCAGTGCACCAACTTGGAGTCTGGGAAAGAGCATGGCAGCTCATATCACCATGGGACGCATTGGAGAAGTTTATCAAGAAGACCTCAAGGACACTATCTACCAGATTTGTGGACGCCGAGATGAACAATGGGACATAGTCAGCACCAAGAAGGATAGATCCATTGCAGCTTTCATCCAGGAGTTAAACCAGCACATTCGACGCCAGGAAAACCAGATGTGCGATGATATGTTGGAGTTGGAGAATGCGAAGGGAAGGATCATCGAACTTGAAGAAGAACTAAAGACTACACGCAAGGACTATATGGACGAGATCGTAGCTCTAGCAAGACACAATAACGATCTTAAGTACGAGATCGAAGAACTCAAGAAGAAGTTGGCGCTCAGGAATGAAGACCAGTATGTCGGTTGTCCAAGCGACTACATCAACATCGACGACACCGATTCGGATCCAAGTGAACCCGACCTTGAAGACGAAGTCGAGCGGAACATCATGGAGTCTTCCACCGGTTCAAATTAGTAGAAGTCCCCACATATTAGTAGTATTACCTCCATGTAAACATTATAGTACACGCACTTTTGCGATAGTTAGATCGTTGTAAGCCCTTTGTTTGATTGAATGAAGTGATTTTGTGTGCATTTGCTCATGTGCATTTGGGTAGTGATTCCCCTTAGACCTCATTCTATTCTTAATTTCTCGTCTTTTCTAAACCCATCAGATGCCTCCGAGACGCGACCCCGGGTTTGTTTTCCCGCCAGAGATCACCCAATTGATTCAGCAGCAGAACACCTTGATTCAAACATTGGTGCTTAACCAGGGCAACAACAACAACAACCCACCACCACCACCACCACCTGCGGATCACTTGACTATTTTCCTTAGACTGAATCCGCCGGTGTATTCCAGTAGCACCGAGCCGATTGTAGCAGATGATTGGCTCCGCAAGATAGGAAGGAGTTGACCACTTGGGATGCACAGATGGAGAAAGAGTGAAGTTTGCGACACCAGCTTGAAGGACCCGCAGCAGCATGGTGGGAAAATTAATTTTACAGCCACTTACCCGGTAGACACTGTCACATGGGATCAGTTTCAGCAAGCTTTTCGCACTGCCCATGTTTCAGCAGGAGCTATGGCCATGAAGAAGCGTGAGTTTCGCAACTTATGCCAAGGAGGAAGGACTGTTGGCCAGTACGTAGATGATTTTAGTAAGTTAGCACGTTATGCCCCAGATGACGTTGCTACAGACGCTGCTAAGCAAGAGAAGTTTCTGGAAGGACTGAATGATGAGTTCAAAGATGCCGTTGATGGTAGCAAGTTTCAATAACTACCAGGAGTTGGTAGACCGAGCTCTCATGATTGAAGGAAAGCAGACAAATTGAGAACCGCAAGAGGAAGTATGGACAGGGAAAGTATAACTCTGGAGCCCAAAGAAGCCTCGTTATACCCCTAAATCAGAATTCGGGCCAAAGATACCCATGGAGGAGGTAATTCGCATAACCATAATGGCACTAAGAATGGGAACGGGAATGGAGGAAGCAATGGATGTAACCGCACCAACCCGTCAACACCATCCAAGGTAGACTGAGTCACATCACTTGCTTTAAGTGCCGCAAGACTGGGCATTATGCAAATGACTGCCCGTATAGGCCGTAACGGAAATGGCAATGGAAGCTCGAAAGAAGCCAAACCCTTTCAACAGGGGACGGGTGAACCACATTGATGTGGAGGAGATTGAAGATCAGCCCGATGCAAGAATCGGTAAGTTTTTGGTTAAGTCATTTATCGCGGTTGTGCTTTTCGATCTTTGGTGCATCGCATTCATACATATCAAGGGGATTTGTGGATAAGTACAAATTACCGACCCAAGCCCTTAGGTCACCCATGCTAGTAACCTCACCGGGAGCAGAATACATGGCTAGTAAATGGTGTGATCGACTGCCATTAAGGATTGGACACTATGTTTTTCCCTCAGACCTAATAGTTCTGGAATCTCAAGGATTGGATGTGATATTAGGAATGGATTGGTTATCAAAGTATGGAGGGAACATTGATTGCTCCACTAGATCAATTTTGCTCACCACTCTAGAAGGAAGAAGGATCAAGTATGTATCACGGCACGAGCCGAGGAGAGCGCAAGTAAATAGCTTATCAGGAGTTGTGCAGGAAGAAGTACGGTGGTGAAGGATTTTCTGATGTATTTCCTAAGAGTTGCCGTGAATGCCACCGGATAGAGACATTGAGTTTTTGATTGAGCTGTTGCCGAGAACAGGCCCGATATCGAGCGACCGTCAGGATGCCCGCATGTGATTTGGCGGAAATCAAGAAGCAGATTAAGGAACTATTGGATAAAGGTTTTATACGCCCAAGTTCTTCACCTTGGGGATCACCCGTACTGTTAGTGGAGAAGAAGGATGGATCTTTGAGAATGGTTGTTGATTATCGTGGATTGAATGAAGTAACAATCAAGAACAAGTACCCACTACCAATGATAAATGATCTATTTGATCGCTTGCAAGGAGCTAAAGTGTTTTCCAAGATCGACTTGCGATCAGGGTACCATCGATTGAAGATTAGGAGCAGGACATACCTAAGACAGCATTTACCACGAGATATGGATCTGTATGAGTATACCGTTATGTCATTTGGACTGACTAACGCACCAGCCTATTTCATGAACCTGATGAACAAAGTGTTTATGGAGTTTTTGGATAAGTTAAATCGTGGTGTTCATTGATGATATTTTGATTTTCTTGAAGAATGAAGAAGAACATAAGGAACATTTGCGATTGGTTTTGGAGAAACTGAGGGAACACCAGTTGTATGCCAAGTTCAGCAAATGTGAGTTTTGGCTAAAGGAAGTTGGATTTCTTGGACATGTTATATCCGGAGAAGGAATAGCAGTTGACCCCACAAAGGTTGAAACCGTAACCAAATGGGAAGCACCAACGATAGTTGGAGAGATTCGGAGTTTCCTTGGACTCGCAGGATACTACCGAAGATTCATTGAGAATTTCTCAAGGATTGCAAAGCCTATGACAGAATTGTTGAAGAAGGATAACAAATTCATATGGACTGAGGACTGTGAGGCAAGTTTTCAGGAGTTGAAGAAAAGATTGGTTACCTCACCAGTTTTAATATTGCCAGACCAGACCAAGGATTATGAGGTGTATTGTGACGCTTCACGTCGAGGACTTGGAGCAGTGCTTATGCAGGAAGGAAGAGTTGTTTCGTATGCTTCACGACAACTTAAGCCTCACGAGTTAAATTATGCCACACATGATTTGGAGTTGGCAGCCGTTGTACATGCCTTGAAGACATGGAGACATTTTCTCATTGGAAATCATTGTGAAGTATATACGGATCATAAGAGTTTGAAATACATTTTCACACAGAAGGAATTAAATCTCGAGACGGAGGAGATGGTTAGAACTTATCAAGGATTATGATATGAGATTGCATTATCACCCGGAAAGGCTAATGTCGTAGCAGGCATTTATTGAGCTGTAAGAGCCACGTCAATACCCTAATGATGGGAGGGATACCAAATGAGTTAGCCGAGGACCTTCAAGAGCTATGTTTGGAAATAGTTCCGAGAGGCTATGTAGCAGCATTGGAGATTCAGTCAACACTAATGGACAAAATCAGAGAAACCCAAAAGGCAGATAAGGAAGTTGCCTCTATAAGGGAGAAAATGAGCAAAGGAAAAGCTAAAGGATTTCACGAAGAT
This sequence comes from Aegilops bicornis, assembly GCA_021605145.1. Taxonomy (NCBI): domain Eukaryota; kingdom Viridiplantae; phylum Streptophyta; class Magnoliopsida; order Poales; family Poaceae; genus Aegilops; species Aegilops bicornis. The sequence goes on along the minus strand of CM038672.1, from coordinate 261,850,479 downwards.
GAGCACGATACCCTATGGTTTGAGGACCGTGTTTATGTACCTAATAACCGGAGATCGTGAAGTTGATTTTGCAAGAAGCCCATGATTCACCCTATTCGATTCACCAGGAAATACCAAGATGTATTTGGATTTGAAGAATACTTTTGGTGGACCGGAATGAAGAAAGATATTGCGGAGTATGTAGCGATTTGCGATGTATGTCGAGAGTAAAGGCGTAACATCGAAGCCGGCGAGGATTTTTACAACCACTGCCGATACCCGAATGGAAGTGGGATAAACTAGGCATGGATTTCATCACAGGTTTGCCAAAGACTCGTTCAAGATATGACTCGATTTGGGTTATAGTCGACCGCTTGACGAAGATAGCTCATTTCATTCCAAATCAAGACTACCTATAGCGATTGCTAAGTTGGCAAAGATATACATGACCAGAATTGTGTGTTTACACGGAGTTCCGAGGAGCATCGTATCCGACAGAGGAACCCAATTTACCTCAAAATTTTGGAACCGGTTGCACGAGACATTGGGAACCAGATGGAATTCGATGACTTTCCACCCACGTAATCGATGGATGACCGAGAGAGTCAATCAGATTTTGGAGGATATGCTGAGAGCTTGTGCACTAGATTATGGATCTAGTTGGGATGATAATTTGCCGTATGCAGAATTTTCTTATAACAACAGTTACCAAACCAGCTTGAAAATGGCACCTTTCGAGGCTCTGTATGGAAGGAGATGCAGGACACCGTTGTCATGGGACGAAACTGGAGATCGTCAGTTGTTTGGACCAGATTTGATTAAGGAGTCTGAGCAGAAGGTTAAATTGATTCGAGATAGGCTCAAGGTAGCCCAGTCCAGACAGAAGAGCTATGCAGATTCAAAGCGCAAAGCGATTGAGTATGAAGTCGGAGACAGAATATATCTTAGAGTATCCCCGCTTCGAGGAGTTAAGCGTTTTGGAGTTAAAGGAAAATTAGCACCCCGTTTCGTTGGACCGTATAAGATTTTGCAAAGCAGGGGAGAAGTTGCTTATAAGCTGGAATTGCCAGAAGGACTGTCAGGAGTTCATGATGTATTCCACGTTTCTCAGCTGAAGAAATGTCACCCCGAGATAGCAGAGATACCGTTAAGAGACACAGTGCCACTGGAAGCAATTCAGTTGAAGGATGACTTAACATATGAGGAAAAACCAACAGGATTCTCGACTATGCCAAAGAGTTACTGCAGACAAGGTTATCAAGTTTTGCAAAGTTCAATGGAGCCACCACATCAAGATGAAGCCACCTGGGAAAGAGAGGAAGTTTTGCTCAAGGACCACCCTCACCTATTTTCTAGCCAACCCGAATCTCGAGGGCGAGATTCATCTTAAGGGGGGTAGGTTTGTAACATCCCAAATTTTCAATTTGGAATGTTATACATTAAGTCATCATGCATATCATATTTTCTCGCATTTCCGATCCTAGAAAATTTCACGCAACTCAAGGACCCTCGGAGAGAGTTGGAGATTTCATTATTTTCATAATTGGGTTTACTCAAATTTTGAAAATAGGATCATTTGGATTTATTTAATTATCTTCAAATATTTTTCCAATAAAAAAATTAAGAGAGGGAATAATATGACTTTCCCAACATTTAGGAAAAATGAAGATTTAATAAATAAATCTATTTTGGTTTTTGAAAGTTTATTTGCTTTCGGGAAAAATGAGTATTTTAAAAAAAATATGCATATTTGCTCCGTTTTAAAGTTCATTTTGTTCGACTCATTTTTAGGAGTCGGGGAAAATTAATTTTTTTAAATTTGGAGTCCGTTTGGTTTTATTTTTATTTCGTTTAGTTTTGTTTTAAAAAAAAAAACCGCGCCGCCCGCTTTGGGCAGGCCCGACCACCGCCATGACCCAGCTCCCCTCCTCGCGCCCATGAGGAGTCCCGCCGCCCGCCCGCCGAGTCCGGCTCGGCTCGCCCGGCCCCGCGCCGTGCCCCTTCCCCAAGGCACCGGAGCCCTCCTCCCCTTTATAACCGGAGCCCCCTCTCTCCTCCTCACCCATGCCGCCCTCAACCCGAGCCGCCGCCCGCCAAGCCGCCGCCGCCGCCGTCGCCCGGCCGCCGCCCCTCGCCGCCCTCATCCGACCCGCCCGACCCGCCGCCCGGAGCCGAGCCCGCCGGCGACTCGCCGGAGGTAGCCGCCGCCACCACCCCCCGATCCGGTTTTTGCTTTAAAAACCGATCCGGTTTTTTTCGTTAATCGTTTAAAAAAAACCTAGTTTGGTTTATTTTTTTTGGTTTTATTAGTTAGTAAGCGTTCACCGACCCGTTCGTTTTAATGAACGTGTTCGTCGGTTAGTTTCTATTAACGAACGCCCGTCGTTTTAACTGTTCGTCGTTTTCTTTTAATCGGATTTAATCCGTTATTTTCCGAATTCGATTTCCGATCGAATTTTCAAATCTGTTTATTTTCTCGCTCGTTTATCGGAATCAGGAGATTCAAGCGCCTGGAGTTTCGTTACGAAACCGCCGTTCTGACTAACCTACTTAAACAAAGTTTTGCTACTGTAAAATTTTGACCTAGTTTCAAATTGCTAAAACTGAGTCATTCTCTTTCGACTTTCGACTTTCGTTGCTTATTTTGATTTGATTCTTTTGCAACCAGGGTTCTTAAGTTGAACTCTCTGGTTAGATCTTTTATTCGAGAGTTCCCTGTGCATTAGATGAGTACTTATTGAATGCTTGTTGTTTGTCTGCGTTAGATCACCCGGAGTCGCCGCTTGTTACTTGAATCTCTAGGTCTCATGGATCATCGCAAGGCAAGTAACACTTGATCATACCTTTTCTACTACCCGGTTTATGCATTAGCCCTATTCCTCAAACACTTGCATGTTTAGGATCAACTTAAATTGTGGGATGGGAAGTAGATTGAGGTAGTACCTATTACACTGCTTACTTATGAAACCTTGGGAGTTACTTCTCGTTTGCTTATTATGCCATGCTATGCTAGTAGGCGTGGATTGGGTGAGTGAATATCCATGACAGATGTGAGATTGTTAATTAATGGTTTATCTAAGGTGGCAACCTAAACACACATCTGGGTGGATTGAGGCACTGGTTTCTATCGAGGACTTGCTCAGTATTTCTTCGGACCGCCACCCAGGCTTTAAGGGATCATGAGATTATTTAAACTAGAAACTTCCGTGTGCAGCCACAAGCCAATATGGGCTCTGGCATAGTTGAGTAAGTTGTGCGAACTCTTACGGGTAGGCTAGCTGATGTAGGGGTTGTAGGTTGGTACGGTCTACCCACATGTAAGGTGCTAGTGCTTACGAAGATCGTGTCTCGGTCATCCGTCTCTCAAACACCATGCAGTGCGAGAACCAAGCGGAGGCGATCGAGTCTTGTGGGGAAAAGTGCGCAAACCTCTGCAGAGTGTATAAACTAATCATGATTAGCCGTGTCCCCGGTTATGGACGTTTTGAGTATCTAGTACTTAAATATCATGTGAATCTCAACATGTTACTTCTAATGAATGTTATTGGGTTTTAATGAGTACTTCTTAATTGGGATTGAGGATGCTGTCAACCATTCTCAATGTTTAACAACCACCATGATAGTTAAATAAAAATTATTCCTTTGTTGTAGGAAAAAATTAGCTTTATGCAAAACTGTAACCGTAGAGCTTTACCACCAGCCATATATGCATGTAGTATAGGCTTATGCTTTCATTGCTCTCTATGTGTTACATGCCAGCATATTCCATGTGCTGACCCGTTTTCGGGCTGCAACTTTCATGTTGCAGACTTTTCAGACGACGAGTAAGGTGTTAGGTCGTGGTTCTATACTCAGTGATGCCGATGGAGTTGATGGACTCACTTATCTTCCAAGCCTTCCGCTGTTTTTATTAGATGGCCTTAAGCCATATCATTGTAATAAGTTCCCTTGTGGACAACGTTGTAATAAGTGTGTGATTGCTACTCTGCTATAAATCCTTCGAAGTACTGTGTGGTGTCAGCATTACTGATCCAGGGATGACACCTGAGCACAGAGACTTGATCCATTCGGGTCCGGTCGCTACAGCCACCCAGGCTCAAAGGGAACTGAGATATTTTCATGCCAGAAACTTCCGTGTGCAGCCACAAGCTATTATGGGCTTAGCATAGTTGAGTAAGTTGCATGAGCTCTTGAAGAGGTGGATCGGTGGTAGAGGGATGTAGGTTGGTATGGTCTGCCCGGAGTAAAGAGTTAATGTTTCTGAAAGACTGTGTTTCGGTCATCCTTTTCTCAAACACATGTAGTGCGAGAAATCCAACGGAGGAGATCGGGTCTTGTGGGGAAAAGTGCGCAAACCTCTGCAGAGTGTACAAACTAATCATGGTTAGCCGTGTCCCCGGTTATGGACAATCTTGAGTATCTAGTACTTGGAGTATCCTAAGTATCTCATCACTCTAAATTTATATTGTTGGGATGATAATTACTTTAATTGGGATTGAGTTGGAGGAACCTTCTCAATGATGTTTCAACTACCATGATAGTTAAATAAAATCTATTTCTTTGTTGTAGGAAAAAAATGGCTTTTCGCAAAAACTATAACCATAGAGCCTTCCACCAGCCAAATATGCATGTAGTGATAGCATTATTCTGTTCTTGCTCTACTGTGTAATATTGCCAGCATATTCCATGTGCTGACCCGTTTTCGGGCTGCAACGTATTATGTTGCAGACTTTTCAGACGAGGAGTAAGGTTCGTTAGGTCGTTGCCGTGCAGCTCAGATATGCCGTTGGAGTTGATGGGCTCACTTTATCTTCCAAGCCTTCCGCTGTCTTCGTATTAGATGGCCTTAAGCCATATTTATTATAATAAGTTCTCTTTTGAGACATTCGATGTAATAAGTGTGTGATTGCTACTCTGTTATAAATCCTTCGAGTACTGTGTGTCAGCATTACCGATCCAGGGATGACACTGAAGCACAGAGACTTGACCGTTTGAGGTCGGGTCGCTACAAGATGGTATCAGAGCACACGTTGAGTGTAGGACACGACCACTAAAATAAACCCACAGGTCACTCTTCTCTACTGATTTCTGACTCCTCTCCATTTTCTTCTCTTATGATGGTGGATTCAAGAAACAAGTTTGCACAACCAGATGAAGACACCCCCTTTGGACGCCACTTGAAGGAAGTCACTAGGTACCGGAACATCGAAATACCAAGCTTCACCGGGACTTACAATGCCACTTTACCCGAAGAGGAGCGCTGGATGATTCAAGTTCAAGTACCAGGAAGGACGTTCTCGCCAACCACTAAGCCCATAGAGTTTTCTTTTGAAGCACCCACCTGGAGCCTAGGCAAGAGCATGGAAGCCCACATTACCATGGGACGCATTGGAGAAGTCTACAACAAGGATCTTAAGGACACTATCTATCAGATATGTGGGCGCCGAGATGAGCAATGGGAGATGATCAGCACCAAGAAGGACAGATCCATTGCAGCTTTACCAACACATTCGACGCCAGGAGAACCAGATGTGCGTAGATATGATAGATTTGAAGAAGGTGAAGACAAGGATCATCGAGCTGGAAGAAGAACTTAAGTCTACATGCGATGGATATGAGGAGGAAATTGCAACACTATTGGAGAAGAATGACGACTTGATAAAGAAGATCTGAGTATTCATGGGAGACCCCGCGCCGGGAGGAGAGGACAACGATTCCACTTGCCCGGAGAACTACATCATCATCGACGACACTGACTCCGACCCCAGTGAGGATGACTTTGAAGATGAAGCTGGAGCAGACATCATGGAGTCTTCCACCGATCAAAATTTCTAGATGACCACCAAATGATTAGTAGTATTCCCCATGTATATAGTAGTAGTTGAGCACTTTTAACGATAGTTCTAGACAATTTGTATGCCCTTGCTTGATTGATTGATTGAAATGATTGTGTTTGTCTCATGTGCATATGGGTAGTGCTTTCTCACTAGACCCCTTTTCTATTCTAATCTCTCCCCTCTCTAATCTCTCCCCTCTAAACCCGTCAGATGCCTCCGAGACGTGACACCGGATTTGCCTTCCCGCCGGAGCTCACTCAATTGATCCAGCAGCAGAATGCCTTGATGCAATTGTTAGTCCAGAACCAAGGCAACAACAACAACAACCCGCCTCCAGTTGACAACTTAGCTCGCTTTCTGAGGTTGCAGCCACCGGTGTTTTCCAGTAGCACCGAGCCTATAGTTGCAGATGATTGTCTACGCCGTATTGGAAGGGAGTTGACCACCGCAGGTTGCACAGATGCTGAGAAGGTGCGCTGTGCCGCACATCAATTGAATGGACCAGCAGCCTCATGGTGGGAGAATTATACGACCACTTTCCCCATAGCCAACGTCACTTGGGATCAGTTTCAGCAAGCTTTTTGCACAGCCCATGTCTCAACTGGAGATATGAATATGAAGAAGCGTGAGTTTCGCAACTTACGCCAGGGGAACCGTACTGTAGCTCAGTATGTGGATGAGCTTAGCAAGTTATCTCGCTATGGCCCTGATGATGTGGCCAGATGTGCCGCGAAGCAGGAGAAGTTTATGGAAGGGCTGAATGATGAGATGAGCATGCAGTTGATGGTGGCAACATTCAACAACTACCAGGAGTTGGTAGATAAGGCTCTTATGATTGAAGGGAAGCAGCAGCAGATTGAGAGCCGTAAGAGGAAGTATGGGCAAGGAAAATACAACTCTGGAGCTCAGCAGAAGCCCCGTCTAACCCCGAACTCGGGAGGACTTGTTCATAACCATGGAGGTCATAACCACACCGGAGGAAGTTCACATAACCACAATGGTTCTAAGAATGGGAATGGAGCAAGCAACAATCAGAACCGCTCCAATCCAGCCACACCCGCCAAGAGGGATCTAAGTCACATTACTTGCTTTAAGTGCGGGAGGACTGGACACTATGCCACAGAGTGCCCTGAAGCGAAGAATGGAAACTGTAATGGGAGCGCCGGGAAAGCCCAATTCATTCAACAAAGGACAAGTGAAGCACATTAACATGGAGGAGGTTGAAGAGCAGCCAGACGCGGTTATTTGTAAGTTTTTGGTTAAGTCTTTTACCGCCCTTGTTCTTTTTGATACTAGTGCATCGCATTCATACATATCAAGGGGATTCATGGATAAGTTTAAACTACCAACCCAAACCCTTAGGACCCCTCTGTTAGTGACTTCACCAGGAGCAGAGTATATGGCTAGTCGATGGTGTGACTAGATACCTTTAACCATTGGTAGCCATGTTTTCCCGTCAGACCTAATAATTTTGGAGTCACAAGGATTGGATGTGATATTAGGCATGGACTGGATGTCAAAGTATGGAGGAAGCATTGACTGTGCTAGTAAGTCGATTTATCTCACCACCCCGGAGGGAAAAAGGATTAAGTATGTATCTAGGCATGCGCCTAGGAGGAGCCAAGTAAATACCCTCACGGGAGTTGTTCAGGAGGAAGTGCCTGTAGTGAAGGATTACCCAGATGTTTTTCCAGAGGAGTTACCAGGCATGCCACTGGATCGAGACATCGAGTTTTTGATAGAACTATTGCCAGGCACAGGGCCAATATCAAAGAGACCCTATCGGATGCCCGCAAATGATCTGGAGGAGATTAAGAAGCAGATCAAGGAGTTATTGGAGAAAGGTTACATTCGACGGAGTTCATCACCCTGGGGAGCCCCAGTGCTTTTGGTTGAGAAGAAGGATAAGTCTCTAAGAATGGTTGTTGATTATCGTGCGTTGAATGAGGTGACGATCAAGAACAAATACCCGCTGCCGATGATCAATGATCTGTTTGACCAGCTGCAAGGAGCTAAGGTGTTTTCAAAGATCGATTTGCGATCAGGGTATCACCAGTTGAAGATTCGAGAGAAGGACATACCAAAGACATCATTCACCACACGGTACGGGTTGTATGAATATACGGTCATGTCATTTGGACTGACTAACGCCCCTGCCTATTTCATGAGCATGATGAACAAGGTGTTCATGGAATATTTGGATAAGTTTGTTGTGGTGTTCATTAATGATATAATGGTATACTCGAAGAATGAGGAGGAGCACAAGGAGCACTTGCGTTTAGTTCTCGAGAAACTCAGGGAACACCAGTTGTATGCCAAGTTCAGCAAATGTGAATTTTGGTTGAAGGAAGTCGGATTCCTTGGACATGTTATATCAGGAGAAGGTATAGCAGTAGATCCCACCAAGGTTCAATCAGTCACTGAATGGTTGGCACCCACTTCAGTTAGCGAGATTCGTAGTTTTCTTGGACTCGCGGGATACTACCGGAGATTCATTTAGAGTTTTTCCAAGACTGCAAAGCCAATGACGGAGTTATTGAAGAAGGATACCAAATTTAAATGGACGGAAGAATGTGAGGCGAGTTTTCATGAGTTAAAGAAACGCTTGACCACAACCCCAGTGCTGATTCTGCCGGATATACGCAAGGATTTCCAAGTGTATTGCGACGCCTCTCGCCTAGGACTTGGAAGTGTGCTTATGCAGGACGGAAGAGTTGTTTCGTATGCCTCACGACAACTAAAACCACACGAATTGAATTATGCCATGCATGATTTGGAGTTGGCTGCCGTAGTGCATGCGTCGAAGACTTGGAGGCATTACCTTATTGGAAACCGTTGTGATGTGTACACGGATCATAAGAGTTTGAAGTACATTTTCACACAGAAGGAGCTGAACCTTAGGCAGAGGAGATGGTTGGAGCTTATAAAGGATTATGACATGAAGCTTCACTATCATCCGAGCAAGGCCAATGTCGAATGTGAGCGCCTTGAGTCGGAAGAGTTATGCTAACACCCTAGTGAGCACGGGATTGCCAAAGGAGTTAGCAGAGGATCTCAGGGAACTTCGATTGGAGATTGTTCCTAGAGGTTTTGTTGCAACACTGGAGGTATAGTCTACATCATTAGAAAAGATTCGAGAAGCTCAGAAGGATGACAAAGAGATTGCCGAGATAAAAGAGAGAATGAGCATAGGAAAGGCCAAAGGTTTTTGTGAGGATGAGCGCGACACCTTATGGTTTGAGGACCGTGTTTATGTTCCCAATAACACAGAGATCAGGAAGTTAATACTTCAGGAGCCTCATGACTCACCATACTCGATACACCCCGGAAACACCAAGATGTATTTGGATTTGAAGGAACGTTTCTGGTGGACTAGAATGAAGAAGGATATTGCCGAGTATGTAGTCGTATGTGATGTATGTCAGAGAGTGAAGGCTGAGCATCAAAAGCCAGCAGAATTGTTACAGCCTATGCCGATACCCGAATGGAAGTGGGATAAACTTGGCATGGATTTCATCACCGGATTGCCAAGTACCAAATCAGGATATGATTCTATATGGGTAGTAGTTGATCGCTTGACCAAAGTGGCTCACTTTATCCGAGTGAAAACCACCTATACAAGTGCGAAGTTGGCCAAGATATATATGACCAAGATCGTATGTCTGCATGGAGTTCCGAGGACCATCATATCAGATAGAGGAACACAGTTTACTTCAAAGTTTTGGCATCAGCTACACCAGACTTTGGGGACAAGGTTGGAGTTCAGTACAACATTCCACCCACAGACAGATGGACAGACCGAGAGAGTCAACCAGATTCTGGAGGATATGTTGAGAGCTTGTGCACTAGATTATGGATCTAGTTGGGATGACAATTTGCCCTACGCAGAGTTCTCATACAACAATAGTTACCATGCCAGTTTGAAGATGGCACCTTTCGAAGCCTTGTATGGACGAAGGTGCAGAACACCGTTGATGTGGGATGAAGTTGGAGATCGACAGTTGTTTGGACCAGATTTGATCAAGGAGTCTGAAGAGAAGGTTAAGTTGATTCGCGATAGACTGAAGGTAGCTCAGTCCAGGTAGAAGAGTTATGCAGATTCGAAACGCAAGGAGGTAACCTATGAAATTGGAGATAGAGCATATCTGCGAGTGTCACCTCTGCAAGGAGTGAAACGTTTTGGAGTTAAGGGAAAGTTAGCCCCAAGATTTGTAGGATCGTATCGTGTTTTGGAACGTATGGGAGAAGTTGCCTACAAGTTGGAGTTACCTGAAGGACTGTCAGGAGTTCATGATGTGTTTCACGTTTCACAAGATGAAGAAGTGTCATGCTTTGAGATGGCCGATATACCGTTCACGAGATACAAGTGCCCTTGGAGGCGATTCGGTTGGACGGATCTCGACCTATGAGGAGAAGCCAACAGATTCTTGAATTTGCCAGCCGAGTCACCCGCAGCAAGGTTATCAATTTTTGCAAAGTTCAGTGGAGCCACCATACCGAGGATGAAGCCACCTGGGAACAAGAGGATGATCTTCGCAAAGACCACCCACACCTATTTTCTAGCCAACCCGAATCTCGAGGGCAAGATTCATCTTAAGGGGGGTAGGTTTGTAACATCCCAAATTTTCAATTTGGAATGTTATACATAGATCATTCATGCATATCATATTTTTGCTTCATTTCGTTTCGCGATCCTCGAAATCCTAAGCAACTCAAGGACCCTTAGAGAGAGTTGGGGATTTCATTGATTTCATATTTGAAATTCATGTTGAAACGAGGATTTTTGGTTTTAATTATTTTTCTCTCCGGAAATATTTCATATTAAAATATATGAGAGGAGATAATATGACTTCTCCAAAATAATTGAAATATTGGAGGGAAAATATTAAAATTAAATATTTGATTTTATTCGGATTTTATTGATATTTTATTTGCATTAGAAAAATTGCATGTTTTCAAAAATTCATTTTAGGGCCAAGAAAATGATCATCTCGTTCTAAATATTTTGTTTAGACGATGAATATTTTTTTGGCATTTTTAGATTTTTATTTTATTTTCTAGGATTTATTTAAGTTTCGGCGAAATTATTTTTTTTAAAAGAACTCCAGCGCCCGACTAGGCCGAAGCCCAGCCGAGCCAGCCCACCGCCCCGCGCCTCGTCTCCCTCCAGGAGACCGCGCCAGCGCCGCTGTCCGCGGCCCAAGTCCGGCCGGGACTCCTCCCGCGCCACCTTGCCCCCTCCCCCAAGCAAGCCCCCTCCTTTAAATACGCCGCCCCAGACCCCCACCACCGAACCTCGCCGCCCGCCCGCACCTTGATGCCGCCCGCCAAGCGCCCGCCCTTGCCGTCGCCGCCCGCCGCCTAGCGCCGTGCCGCCGCTGCGTCGCCGCCCGCCGCCTAGCGCCGCGCCGCCGCCACCCGCGCACCCCGTTGCCGCAGCCCCAGCTTGCCGGAGCCTTGCCGGAGGTACACGCCGCCGCCGCCGCCGTTCGGTTTATTCTAAAACCGATCCGGTTTTCTTTAGAAAACCCTAATTCGTTTTTTTAGATTGGTTCGCCGGTTTTCTCGGATTAGTTTATTTAGCGGATGTTCGTCCGTACGTTCCTTTTAACGAACGGTTTTCGCTCGGTAGTTACAGACAACGAACGCTCGTTCGTTAGCCTGTTCGTCATTTTTTTCTTTTTCTTGAATTTTCCGCGATTATTTTCGATCGCGATCTCTGATCTGATTTTTGATATCTTTTCGCTCGTATATCGGAATCAGGCGATTCAAGCGCCTAGATCTTTGTCTCGAAACCCTCTTTCTGTTTAATCAACTTGAACAAGATTTTGGTACTTTAAAATTTGACTTTAGTCCGGATTAGTAAACGGACCTTGTTTCTTTCGCAGGTTGAGTTTCGTTGCTCCGTTTGATTTGATTCTTTTTGCAAACCGGAGTTCTTAAGTTGAACTTTCTGGTTAGTTCTTCTTATTTGAGATTTACCCGTGCTTCTTTGCTTGATTGCTTATGTATGCTATTGTTTGTTTGCGATAGAATTTACGGAGTGCTGGCGTGCTACTCTGATGCGCTATGTTTTGTGGATCGTCAGCAAGGCAAGTAAGACATTGATCATACTCTTTTCATACCCAGTTTTTATGCATTAGTTCCAATCCTCAAACACTGCATGATTAGGATGTGATTAACATGTGGGTTGGGAAGTAGTTGATGAGGTAGAACCTATTACCCTGTTATATTCAAACCCTTGGGAGTTACTTCTACGTATTGCTTACATTGCTATGCTATGCTCATAGACGTGGTTTGGGTGAGTGAATCCATGACAGATGTGAGATGTTTAATTAATGGTTCAACTTAAGGTGGCAACTTTAATACACATCTGGGTGGATTGCTTGTCGGGCACCTGGAGAATCCAGTGTTGTCCTAGGATATCCCGGAGTACCCGTGCGATCATCCTAAGGTCCGCCACCCAGGCTCAAAGGGAACTGAGATATTTTCATGCCAGAAACTTCCGTGTGCAGCCACAAGCTATTATGGGCTTACCATAGTTGAGTAAGTTGCATGAGCTCTTGAAGAGGTGGATCAGCAGGTAGAGGGATGTAGGTTGGTATGGTCTGCTCGGAGTAAAGAGTTAATGTTTCTGAAAGACTGTGTCTCGGTCATCCGTTTCTCAAACAGATGTAGTGCGAGAAATCCAACGGAGGAGATCGGGTCTTGTGGGGAAAAGTGCGCAAACCTCTGCAGAGTGTACAAACTAATCATGGTTAGCCGTGTCCCCGGTTATGGACAATCTTGAGTATCTAGTACTTGGAGTATCCTAAGTATCTCATCACTCTAAATTAATTGTCGGGATGATAATTACTTTAATTGGGATTGAGTTGGAGGAACCTTCTCAATGATGTTTCAACTACCATGATAGTTAAATAAAACCTATTCCTTTGTTGTAGGAAAAAATTGGCTTTTCGCAAAAACTATAACCATAGAGCTTTCCACCAGCCAAATATGCATGTAGTGATAGCATTATTCTGTTCTTGCTCTATTGTGTTATATTGCCAGCATATTCCATGTGCTGACCCGTTTTCGGGCTGCAACGTATTATGTTGCAGACTTTTCAGACGAGGAGTAAGGTTCGTTAGGTCGTTGCCATGCAGCTCAGCTATGTCGTTCGAGTTGATGGACTCACTTTATCTTCCAAGCCTTCCGCTGTCATCGTATTAGATGGCCTTAAGCCATATTTATTATACTGAGTTCTTTTTTGAGACATTCGATGTAATAAGTGTGTGATTTCTACTCTGTTTTAAATCCTTCGAGTACTGTGTGTGTCAGCATTACCGATCCAGGGATGACACTGAAGCACAGAGACTTGACCGTTTGAGGTCGGGTCGCTACAATGGCACATCATTCATGGAAAGCATAGTGTGCACACAAGTATGAGGATCATGCAATGGATGGGATGGATCAAAATCTCCTAAAATGTATGAGGAAACTATGGGGGTCTCCTCATGAGCAATATCAGAAACATCATATGGAGAAAATGGACAACATCCAAAACAATGCATATCCACAGCTAGGTGGTCATGGCATGGCATATGAGATAAATGATGCAAAGGAAGCATATCAATATCATCACAAGAAAAACAAATGCCAATAACTATGGGCTTGTCATCTATGCCATGCAAATCGGGTTTATTTTAATGGCATATGCATAGTCACTACGAAGAGATTGCAAATAGGACATATTGTTGATTTCATGCATAGCATATGACAAGTCAAGCGGATTGTCAAACATGATGTGACCTAAAGAATTGTCACAAGAAATCCTATGTAACATGGCATCACAACTGAGAGACTCCACATGGCAATCATCATACTCATCATAAATGGGTAAATCATCGCATGGGAAAATCATACTAGCAAGAAGCATGTCAATAGGGGGATCAACATATTGCGAGCAATCAATGTCAAGAATGCCCACTAGTGGGACTAGAGCATCACCTTCACCTATGTTACCTTGTTCATTCCACTCATGTGATGTAGGTGAGGTGGGAAATACCAAATCGTGGCCAACGTCGTCATCGGGATGGAACCATGTGGGGGGTGCAACATAGTCCACCATGGCCATCGTCTTGTCCAAAGGAAGGGCCGAAGTAAATCGAGGATCGTAGCGTCATCATATATGGTACCTAGCACCAAATGAGAAGACACAATAGAGGTAGAGGTTAAGTTGTTAGAAATCGAAATGGCCTCATATGCCTCATCAACTACCCCACTCTCTATGTGGTGGTTGCTCAGTCACTCCCTCAAGGTAGGTGCACTCAATGTCACATATGGTGGAGTCACTCAAATCACTCAAGTGGTGGTGCTGGTGGCTCTCCTCACATGGGAATTGGGGCAACTCGTCATATATGGGGCTAGTGGTGAAACCACTCTCACTCTCAATATGGTGGCAAAAGTCACTCAAGTCATCATACGTCGCCGTGGTCGAAGGGAAAATCCCATGCTCAACCATCTCGTAGTCATCGCCTTGGATGAAGGCCGAAGATGGCACATCATCACGCTCGCCGTCTTGTAGCGTGGTCATTGCGAAGTTAGCTCGGTGTCGAGTAGACTTGGCCTTCATGAGTTCTTGCTCCTCCTTAAGAGCACCAATGTATAGGTCATCGAGGGACTCGTAGTTGTTGTTGAAGATAGTCTTGGAGATGTCGTTGTTCAATCCCATCATGAAGTAGAACTTCATCCAAATGGGGTCGTCCACAGCGGCTTGTCGCAAGGCTTCCTTCATGCTCTTGAAGTACTCGTCGAGGGAGTTGAATCCTTGTATGGTGTTCTCAAATTGGCGTTGAAGATGTTCCGTGTAGGTTGGAGGCACGAACTCTCGCCGCATCGCTTTCTTCGTCTTGGACCAAGTCATGTCGAAGCTCCTCGAAGGTGTGTGAAGCCACCATGCCGATGCGTAGTCATGGAAGTTACTTGTGGCGCACTTCACTTGATCTTCGGGAGGAACTTGATGTAGCTTGAGGTAGTCGTCCATTAGGCGCTCCCACTCGAGATACACCTCGGGTGCTTGAGTCCCATAGAAAGGAATCGCGTGGTCGGTGTCGAGGTCGTAGTAGCTCATGGAGGTAGCGGACTTGAGCTCGTGGAGTAGGCGAAGATGCCGTACATCCGAAGGCGAAGATGCCTTGAAGTCACTTGGAGAAGATGCCAAAGGTGTTGAATAAGCCGTAGTCTTGGGGTTGATGTCGCGGCTCTGTATAGTGCGTGCGCACGGGGTTGCATGAGGCCGTGTGCCCGGGGTCCCGTGTGCACGGGGGTCGAAGGCCCGTGTGCACGGGGCTGGCAGAGAAGCCAACTCTCGTCCAGAAGTGTGCTCTTCATGGTCCTGTCGATGTCGATGCTTGTGTGTACTTGCTGGGGATGGTAGCACGAAAGTCTTTGCACTTGAGCGTCTTCTCGAAGATGAGTAAGACCGCTTGCGGTTCTTGATGAGGACCTTGAGCTCCTCCATGTGCTTGTCCATCTTGGCGTCAATGAAGTTCTTCATAGCATCGAACTCGTCATCATAGTTGTCGACCCGAGATGATGTGCTTTGCCTATCCATCACAAGACTCAAGCAAAGGTGAGTAGGAAATGAGATAAACAATACCAAGTTACCTTTTCCCAAAGTTGAGGATGTATCTCGTATCACTCAATGTGAAATGAAAGAATAGTGGAATTGGTATCGGACTTGTTCACTTACACCTACAAAGTAAAGCTTATCGAGTGGCTTGGTTAGGACAAGTGGCACAAATTTCATGCAAATTGAATTCCAAGATATTGTAAATGTTGAAAGAAATCCAAAGGACTCAAAGTGCAAAGCAAGTGATCACAAATATAGAGGAGGGCAATAAAGAAACACACACGGTGGGATAATGGTGCTTGTGCAACTATAGGGATGAGCAATACAAAATTGCCTAACAAAGACTAAGCTCGTGTTGCACAAACACTAGGAGAGTACTAGCTTGATTGCACACTTGGGTACGATTCACCACTTGGCACCAACCTATATGTATGCAAGCTAAATGTTCCCTATTCCATATATCCTCATGCACAATTATCTCTTTTAATGTTCAACTCTCTTTTGCTTATAAGCTTATGATCTTTCTTTTCTTGCTTAAAAGCTTTTTTGCTCTTCTCTTCCTTTCCACTTTTCTTATTGAGCCTCAACCAATTACATGAGATAAGTATCACAAGATATGCACAGGAGCAAGCAATTGCACTATATGATATATCCAGTGATGCAACAATATGATATCATATCACTATGGTGCACAAGTTTTCACGAAGCCCGACAATACTCGGATAGCTAGTCTCAATGGGTATGAAGGTATTCACAAAGATGGTGGGGTTATCGAGATGTAATGGCAAGGAAGGAAAAGTTTATGACGGAATGGAAACCTTCGTCACACTTAAGCTTTCACGAAGTCGGGGGCAACCGACCTTGCTTCCGGTTGAAGATGGTCCCAAAGGATGGATGGTCGTTGTCGATGAGGAAGCTCGTGGTGGATGTAGTCGATGGACCGATACAAGTCACCGGTGGTGGATGAAGATGTAACCGTACCTAAGTAGCCGAAACACCTTAGGAGACTCAAATCACAACTCAAACAACCACAAATACCAAAGGAACCAAAATGGGTTAGTTTGTGGAAGTTGTATGCGGTGGTGCGGAAGTTATGGCGGAAGGCCTATGCAAAAGATGCAAAAATGGGCAAAATTTTATGGAGTTAAAAGGTGGTAAAACCAAGATGAGCAGATCAGGCACGTCGCTAGCTTCTCAACGAGCCAAAGAACACCCAAATCGGAGTTCGGGAGTGGAAGTTATGACTGAAAACGTAAAATGCACGCGGCTGATTCTGGGAGGGTCGTGCGCACGGGGTCAAAGGCCATGGGCACGGGGTCCCGTGCGCACGGTATAGGTCCGTGGGCACGGGACACACGACCCTCCTAGAATCAGCCGCGTGCACTTTACGTTTTCGGTCATAACTTCCACTCCCGAACTCTGATTTGGGTGTTCTTTGGCTCGTTGAGAAGCTAGCGACGTGCCCGATCTGCTCATCTTGGTTTTACCACCTTTTAAATCCATCAAATTTTGCCCATTTTTGTATCTTCTGCATAGGCCTTCCGCCATAACTTCCGCACCACCACATACAATGTCTAGAGACTTTTCGGAGGCCCGTGGGCACGTGGTAGGCGGAAATTTTCGCGATTTTCTTGTCAACTTCGACGGGGGAAAGAAAAATTGGGGTATGGGGACGCAATAGGAGTTAGATCTACTTGCTACACACCAGATCCACGGATCAAAATCAACACAAACTCACAAGAAACTTCAAATCACAAAAAATTTGGTATGGCTCTTTTTGTGGGTAATTTTCGAAATTGGGTAAGAACAAGCAAAATTAGGCTAGAAAAACAAAGATGGGGTTCCAATTTCATGATCAACATGGCTCTAGATACCAAGATGTTGTAGGGTGGAACCCTAAGATGGAGATCTTTCACGAATTGGAGGGGAATCCCCAAGAACAAGATGAACAAAAGAGAGAAAACAAGATGAGCACTTAAGAACAAGTCCAATCACACATCCACTAGACCAACAAACACACAAGATCCACAAGGTACATGAACAATCCAAGGGAAACAAGATACATGGTAGAGTTCATCCCAAATACTATGAAGGAGATGAGGGCTTGATGATCTAGATAGATCCTTCCCTAGATGGGGGCTTTATCCACTAGGGATCTTCTCCAATGGAGGTCTTGTACTCCAATGGAGTCTTCTCTCTCAAGAGGAATCCCACAAGGGGAGGAACATGAGCTAAGCTCTAATGTCTAGATCTATTCTTAGCTAAGTCTAAATGGAGGAGGAAGAGGAGTATATATAGGTCCAAGGGATGAAGGGGTAAGCAGGGGCGAAATGGGGATTACATGGGCAAAGCCCGCAGCAACACTCAGGGGGCCCCTGTGTGCACGGGATAAGTGGAGCCCGTGCGCACGGGGTATCCAGAGACCTGGCGCATGAGCCCATGCGCACGGGGTCCATGGGGCCCGTGGGCACGGTACACGCCCGTGCGCACGGGGTCTTCAGGACGCCAGCCTGGGAGGCCCGTGGGCATGGGGTCGGAGGGGCCCGTGCACACGGGGTTGCCTGGGAGCTGCTGCCTTCTTCTTGGCGCTTCCTTCTCATCT
This sequence comes from Aegilops bicornis, assembly GCA_021605145.1. Lineage (NCBI taxonomy): Eukaryota > Viridiplantae > Streptophyta > Magnoliopsida > Poales > Poaceae > Aegilops > Aegilops bicornis. Next base: position 261,832,448 of record CM038672.1, on the reverse strand, counting down.
TCCAGGCTTCCCTCTTGGATGGTGTAGATGTTCTCTTCTTCTTGGATTACTCCTCGATGAATGTGTAGCTCCGATCACACCTAAGTATGCACATGAGAGAGGGGTCAAGTAGTATACCATCCTCGAGGGTACAAGTGGGCACATTTAAAGGAGATGATTCACCTTTGTATGTATGAAGTAGATGTGGCACGTGTCACTTGCCAACTGGACTCTTGACATGGTGATGTCCATAGGATGCTCCGCATCAATAGTCATCTAGAAATCATACCTAGTTCATAAATGAACCTTTGATTCATCACCCTCTATTGTTGCTTATAAAGCGACAACATACTCAACCTTCTGTTATAGAATTCACCACAGTAACTTTCTTGGACCAATTTCGACTTACTATTCCACCATTAATCATCTAGTTGAAACCAAAATTCATTTGGAGCACTGATGAAGATTTTATCGATATACTACTTACAATGGTTTATTATCGATGTAACTCCTTACAACAATCTCTTCATATTCTCCGTATGAGAGAATCATATCGTTAATACTTAACGACTTTTTCACAGTTGTCCTATGATCAACTATTTAGTCATTCTGGTAATTTTACTCGCAATTTACTTGTAGTACTAGAAATATCTGGTTGTTTACATACCATGGAACATATTTAACACAAGTGTGACTGAAATCATGTATTTCGTTCATCAGTATTTCAAGATACCGATTCTTGCTGAAAACTCCTTCCATGTGACTTTGCAAAAACTCCTTTTGCATATTTCATACTAAACTATTTTAGTATTATGTCAGTATGTATTTTGGCTAAGCCTGATTAGACATTACTATCTCCATAGATCATTATGCTTAATACCAAGACTATATATTGCTTAAGTACTTTACTAAAAAACTAGTTTCAATAAAGTCTTAATCCGTGTCAATAAATTTATATAATTTCCAATCAACAATGTGTCATGCACACAAAAGGGTTTAGAAATATTATGATCCCACTTACTTTCCTGTAAATACAAGTATCTTTGCTTCTATTGATGAAATCATATTATTTAATCAATTCATCAAAACAAAGATTCCAACTCCACTATGCTTACTTCAGATCATTATAGGATCTCTTGAAGTTTGCACACTTACTAGCATCGTCAGGATCAACAAAATTACCTTGGACCGTATCAAATATACAACCTTGGTTCTATTTCTGCAATTCAATTGTTGAAACATAATTTTCTTGTTACAAAAAGATTCTACTTCTTTCTCGAGAAACCTTTCAAAACATTTCAAAGGATCCAGACTTATGTCTCAAAAAGTAATTTTCTTGTTACAAAAAGATTCTACTTCTTTCTCGAGAAACCTTCCAAAACATTTCAAAGGATCCAGACTTATGTCTCAAAAAGTAAATATAAATATCTACTTGAGTCATCCTTGAAGATAGATAAATCCACTGCTTGCAACAGTATTTTAGTTTACTTCACTACTTGGACGAAACTTGCAAGTGTGAGATGATTCACAATCAGATGACTTCAATATCCATCACTATGGAATTTCTCCATGCCGGTTTCTTCAAAGTGACTAAATGCAGTGCCACACATATGCGGTATTCTTTTAATCTTGTGACATTTAGCGTCAGTGTTACGGATGTTCAATCCTATCATCAATATTCATAACTTACATCCTATTTACAATAGGAGTATGGCCCTTTTGTTCATTACATCAAACAACTATTGCTCTCTTATGAATAATCTCCTTACAACTTCTATGCAATGGGCTAGAGTGTACAAAACTCTAAAATGAATTATGGTAATAAACTCGGAGGTAATATGCTATTGAAAAATATCATAACTTCTACAAAATTTTCAACACATATTTTAACCTCATTGATTTGTTGGTCATTAAGCCATAGTAATTCTTGCATCAATTCGCAACAACATGCAATCGAGTTGGTAACCTTGTGATAAGCTTTTAACCACAATTCCCAAAAAATTTAGTGTGTAACAATTTTAATCACAATTCTCAAGAATCACACTTTACTTGACCGACTTTCTCTACATCTTATAACTTGTATGATACTCATACTTGAGCTGGACATTCCAGTCTTCTTTTCTTTCCGCTTCTAAACTTCTTATGGTTTTACTTTCAATATTTCTCCCCTCAACAGAAGAATCATATAATTTTTTAAGAGTGGCGTGAGACCCGAACTTCCCTTGGCATGTAAGTCTCATTACATCCTTTGGTTTTGCTCTTTCTCTTTAAGTTCTCATGGTTAACTCATGTCTGGTGTTCTTCCGAATCTTACACATTTTTAGTCTGAAACATAGTTGAACGCTTCACTAGAACTTGCAAACAAAAAACTTCTTTAGATATCATATTTCTTTTTACCTTTGTCTGTTTCTGAAAACAATTTCAGTTCCAAGAATATCATATAACTATCCCAAACATTTTGAAGTCTGGGTTTCGTGGAAGCAAGCAGACTATAATGTATTCTTAGCCTTTTGGCTCAAAAGACGTAAGTCTCGTCATCCATAGCATTAGGAGGAGAGCATTGTAAGCATGCAATAGGAAAAAATCCTTCCTGGCACTCTTTAGAGGACAATCCTCTCAATCGTAAAAGATTCAACTAGATAAATAATAGTCAATCAATTTCAACAACAAAGGTGGATCCGTGAGCCATAACTCTACACCTATAATGCAAACTACACATAGACAATTTTCATAATTAATTTGCACCGGTGATTGAACTAATTTTAATACAAAGTGCACTCCCACTCAAATCAATATCTAATACGTCTCCAACGTATCTATAATTTTTGATTGTTTCATGCCATTATATTATCAATCTTGGATGCTTTATATGCTATTTTATATCATATTTTGGAACTAACCTATTAACCTAGTGCCCAGTGCCAGTTCTTGCTTTTTGCTTGTTTTTGGCTTTTCAGAAAAGCATTACCAAAGGAAGTCCAAACACGGTGAATCTTTACGGAGATTTTTTCTGGACCAGAAGGGACCCTAGAAGGTTCGCGAGGAACCCCTTAGCTCGTGACTCCCACGCAACTCCGTTTGACCTAATTCCACCTCTATAAATTCACAAATATTCCCAAACCAAAAGAGAGCCACCCAAACCACTTTTTTCACCACCACAAGCTTCTATTCTTCTGCAATCCCATATGGAGGCCATTTCCGGTACTCTACCAGAGGGTGAATCGATCACAGAGGGCTTCTACATCATCCTTGCTGCCTTCCGATGATGCGGGAGTAGTTCACCATAGACCTATTGGTCTATAGATAGTAGCTAGACAACTTCTTCTCCCTCTTTGATCTTCAATACCATGTTCTCCTCCATATTCTTGGAGTTCTATCCGATGTATTCTTCTTTTGCGGTGTGTTTGTTGGGATCCAATGAATTGTGGGTTTATGATCAGATTATTCATTGAAAGTAATTGAGTCTTTTCTGAACTTTATTATGCATGGTCGTTATAGCTTTGTATTTCTCTCTGATCTATCCATTTGGTTTTGCCAATTAGATTGATTTATCTTTAGTGGGAGAGGTGCTTTGTAATGGGTTCAATCTTGCGGTGTCCTCACCTAGTGACAAGAAAAGGTAGCGATGCATGTATAGTGTTGTTGCCATTAAGGATGAAACGACAGGGTTTATTCATATTGATTGGGTTTACTTTGTCTACATCATGTCATCTTGCTTAAGGCGTTACTCTGTTTGTCATGAACCTAATACCATAGATGCATGCTGGATAGCGGTTGATTGCTAGAGTAATAGTAGTAGATGCAGGTAGGAGTCGGTCTACTTGTCATGGACGTGATGCCTATATACACGATCATTATTGTGAATAATGTCATTTTTTGAGGAACCGGCAGGTCATCTGCCTATATATTGAGCAGAAGTAAACCAAATACAAAGGTCCTTACATGAGTAAAATAAGATAAAGGACTAGACTAATCAGGTTCAGGCTCAGGTGAATTTTGGTGTCAGTAGTCCAATGAAAGGAGAGCTTTGGCTGGAGGATGTCTTGCTTGATCAGGTCGAGCAGCTCATCCTTGTGCTGCACTTTCTTTTCAAACACCCGTCTGTTCCGTTCTTTCCATATGTTCCATCCCATGTAGATGGCAGTGGAGATCGCCTTGGAAACGAGTGGATGAATGTAACCGTTCCACCAGGTGCAAATTGAGTTTTGTAGGACCTTGAAGTATGTCTAGAGGGGGGGGGGGGGTGATTAGACTACTTGACCAATTAAAAACTTAGCCTTTTCCCAGTTTTAGAGTTTGGCAGATTTTAGCTATCTTAGGACAAGTCAAGCAATCATCACACAATTCAAGCAAGCATGCAAAGAGTGTATGAGCAGCGGAAATTAAAGCATGCAACTTGCAAGAAAGTAAAGGGAAGGGTTTGGAGGATTCAAACGCAATTGGAGACACGGATTTTTTTGGCGTGGTTCCGATAGGTGGTGCTATCGTACCTCCATGTTGATGGAGACTTCGACCCATGAAGGGTAGCAGTTCTTGTGAGTCCACGGAGGGCTCCACCCATGAAGGGTCCACGAAGTAGCAACCTTGTCTATCCCACCATGGCCGTCTCCCATGAAGGACTTGCCTCACTAGCGGTAGATCTTCACGAAGTAGGCGATCTCTTTGCCCTTACAAACTCCTTGGTTCAACTCCACAATCTTGTCGGAGGCTCCCAAGTGACACCTAGCCAATCTAGGAGACACCACTCTCCAAGAAGTAACAAATGGTGTGTTGATGATGAACTCCTTGCTCTTGTGCTTCAAATGATAGTCTCCCCAACACTCAACTCTCTCTCATAGGATTTGGATCTGGTGGAAAGAAGATTTGAGTGGAAAGCAACTTGGCGAAGGCTAGAGATCAAGATTCATATGGTAGGAATGGAATATCTTGGCCTCAACACATGAGTAGGTGGTTCTCTCAGAAATGGTAAGTTGGAAATGTAGGTTTGTTCTGATGGCTCTCTCCACGAATGAAGAGGAGGTGGAGGGGTATATATAGCCTCCACACAAAATCTAACCATTACACACAATTTACCAATCTCAGTGGGACCGAATCAACAAACTCGGTCAGGACCGATTTTAGTAAACCTAGTGACCGTTAGGGTTTTGGTGGGACTGACTTGCATCTCGGTAGGACCCGATATGGTTAGTGTTAGGGCATAACGTAATGTCGTTGAGACCGATTACACAAACTCGGTGAGACCGATTTTGGTAATTTGCTAACCAGAGAGTTTGTGAAGTAAACTCTGTGGGACCTATTTGCTCTTTTCGGTGAGACGAAATGTTACAAAAGGGAAGCAGAGAGTTCACATTGCAATCTCGGTGGGACGGTCCGCTCTTTCGGTGAGACCGAAAAGTTCTGAAGGGAAGCAGAGAGATTACAATCCCATCTCGGTGAGACCGAGATCCCTATCGATAGAACCGATTTGCCTAGGGTTTGTGGCGGTGGCTATGACATATGGAATCGGTGGCGCCAGATAGGAAGAATCGGTGAGACCGATTTTGGCTTTAGGTTTAGGTCATATGTGGATGTGAGAAAGTAGCTGAGGGTTTTGGAGCATATCACTAAGCACATGAAGCAAGAGGCTCATTAAGCAACACCTCATCCCTCCTTGATAGTATTGGCTTTTCCTATAGACTCAATGTGATCTTGAATCACAAAAATATAAAATGAAGAGTCTTGAGCTTTTGAGCTTGAGCCAATCCTTTGTCATTAGCATTTTGAGGGATCCACTTTCATCATCCATGCCATGCCATTCATTGAGCTTTCCTGAAATGTTCATCTTGGAATAGCATTAGCTCAATGAGCTATATGTTGTTATGAATTACCAAAACCACCTAGGGATTGTTGCACTTTCAATCTCCCGCTTTTTGGTAATTGATGACAACATATAGATCAAAAGCTTAGACAAATGATAATAAAACTGAAAAACATCGTCGCTTTGAGAAGTATGTGATAAGCAAGAGCTCCCCCTAAATTTGTGCATAGTTTATGATTTTCTTTGGACTGCAAATGCACAAGGAATTAGGCTCATGGGTTACTCTTCCATGTCACATACATCTTGGTGGAGCGCTCAAAATGATATGGAATGAATACATGCACTCATCACCAAGCACAGTGAATGATCACATAGGATAGATAAGATAATATCATCAAACATGCATAAGTGTAGCTTATGATCAAACACATGATCATCAATGTCTCACAAACATAGTAACTCAAGCAATCAAAAGCAAACAAGTTTAAAAAACCACCAAATCAAGAGAGAACAAAAACAACTCTCTCTCTCTCGAAGCCTATGATCTATACATTTTTCTCCCCCTTTGGCAACAAGTTACCAAAAAGTTCATAGAAAATGCATAGTGCTAGATCGACTCTCGTGCTTGATCTTGGTGGTGGTGTCCGGATAGCGCTTGAGAGGATGAAGGCTTGAGTTGAAGTAGATGGAGCTGGAGCTGATGTAGGTGCTTTGGAGCTGGTGGCACTGAGGCTGTAGCTGGTGCAGGCAAGTGGCTCTGGTGTCAAGAATCTGTGCACAACAGATGACCTCTGGGCTCTAGGCACTCTGGCAAATGCATCGATTGTTGTTTTGCCCTTCCTTTCCTGCATGTCATCTTGTAGTTGCTCCACAATGATTGAATCTCGATTACTTTCACATCTAATTCATAGAACTTTTGTTCTATGATTCTTTCAAGCTCCTGATTTTGAGTGAGGGTGGCCAATCCCTTCTCAATCCTCAGTGTTGATGCTATTAAGTATCCAAGCTGCTCTTGCTTGTTCTTCAAGAAATACTCAGATGCCTCCTCTTGAGTTGGCATCCTGGCAGCCTTCTCCTTCCTTGCCTTCTCCTTCTTCTCTTGTGCTTGAACTGACGATGGATCATTCTCATTCATGAAAACCTCATTGTCCTCAAAGTCTGGATAAATTGGAAAATGTTCTTTATCCAATAGATATTTGCCTATGCCCATCTTTGAGTTAATCAACTCCTGGATCTGAGGGGCATATCCACAACTTCTTTTCTGGTCTGTTGCAGTTCTCTTAATGGTTTCAACCATAAGGCTCATGACTTTGAATTTCTGTGGCACATCAAACAAATGCAACATGTTGATTGCATGACCTCTAATCATGTTGTGGTCACCAGACTTAGGCACTAGAGTGTGCCTTAAGATGTAGTTGATAGTTGGCAGCCCTGACAGAAGGAAGTGGACTGATCCAAACTTGTGTGTCTCAATGGCTGTGTCTGGGATCTCCTTGTACATGTGTGCCATGGAATTGTGGTCCATTTTCTTCTTGGCATATACATCAAGGTCATCTTCATTCTCCTTTGGGGCATTTATCAGCTTTGCCCACTCCTCAACAGTTGACTGGTACCTTGTACCTTCAGACATCCACACTATCCTACCATATGGATAAAAGTGTGCTGTGGAGTAGAACTGCATGATTAGTTCATCGTTCCAGTTGGTGGGCTTTTGCCCAACGAAGTCCGCAACTCCAACATCAACAAAACTGTCTTGCACTCCAGGATAGTGCTCTACATTTTCTTTCATGTAGGTCCAGTCGACCCACCTCATATCACACACTATGGTCTTCTTATCCAGCAGAATTGTCTCATAAAAGTTCTGCTGTTCCTTGGTGTGGAATCAGAGTCCACAGCTGTCCTTCTCCTTGAGGCATATGGATCTGTCATCCTCCATAGCCTCAACCCATTGTCTCTTCTGATCTTCATGTCCTCGGCCACAGGATGGGCATCATTGTGGTCAGTATCTTGGGCTTGAGCTTCCTCAATACTTGTCCTTCTTCATCTTCTTCATCGGCAACCTCGAGCCTTTGGGGCCTTGTTCTTCTCATTTCTTTGGAATACTCACGGTATTCCTCTTTGGTGTAGACTTGGCCTTGGGGGCAGCTTTGGGTGCTTCCTTGGGCTTAGATGTGGCAGCCCACGATCTTATAGCATCACCCATAAGCTTGGGTGCCTTTGGTGCTGGTGCAGCAATCTCTTCTTCCTCTTCCATCATGGAAGGCTTCCCAATAACTTTGACTGTGGTCTTCTTGACCCTCTCTTTCCTTTTCTTCCTTTCAGAAGCAACTGGCTCTTTGGGATCTGGCTAGGAATTTGAGTTGATGCTCTGACCTTTGGCATAGGTGTCCTCTTGGCAGGAACCTTCTTATTGAGTCCAGGCTTTGTGCTATGTGCTGAGCCATACTCCTTTTTGAGCACTCCCTTCTTGGAGGTTGCCTCATCCTCTTCTGCCCTATAATCCTCATCTTCAGAATCTGAGGTTTTCTTCTTCCTTTGCCTGGTGGCAGCTTTAGGCAAATTGCTTGGGGTGCTCCTGCTGCCTTCATCTGAAGAGCTGGAGGGACTAGTGCCCTCACTCATGTTCACCTGCTCCTCCGACACTGTTCGACAGTCACTGCAGTCCGACATCTTGTTCTTGACCTGTGAAGAGTTATAGATGAGGTAGAGTGGATGAACATCACAAAATGCAGAGATTTTTGCAAAAGAATGACTCAAAAATTCAGTTATAGTTTTCCACAGAAAGCATTTCGGATCAACCGATTTTCAAACTCGGTGATACCGAAGCAGTTTTGGAACCTAAACTGATGAACTCGGTTGGACCGAGTCACAGTTTGGTGGCACCGAGACTGCTAGGGTTTCACAAAGTCCTAAAATCGGTCTCACCGATTAGTAATTCTCGGTCAGACCGAGTCTCACTAGTGCAATGGCATAAGCCAAATCGGTGGGACCGAGTTTTTCAACTCGGTGGGTCCGAGATGGTTTCGGTGGAAACCTAACCCTAAATTTTCGAATCAAAACTATTCTAAGGATTGCATTGACTGGATAGGAGCGTTTCAATCGTGGCAAGAATCAATAAGAACACAATGTGCTGAGAATCAGACGAGGAAAGCACTATGACCGAGTCCATACCCTAGTACGGCGGAGACTCGCTACAGCGGCAACGGCGGGGTTGAATTCCGTTGACGGCGGCGGATACCAGCGACAGGAGGCGGCTGGCGACGAGGAGACGATCCGGAGACCACGGAGGCAGAGCAAGCTATTGCGCGGGCGAAGAGGTTCGGAGAAATTTCCAAATTTTTGCCCGTGACTATATATAGCCCGACCATGTCGGTGTGACCGAGTGGAACAACTCGGTGGCACCGAGATGCAAAACTGTGTACAGTTATTGCAACTCGGTGTGACCGAAGAGTTCAAATCGGTTGCACCGAGATTGAAAACCTAGATCGACTAAGTGATCTCGGTAAGACCGAAATGGAGGAATTGGTCAGACCGAGAATCACAAAGAAGTTTTGGAAGTTTAAGTCTATGATTTAATCGGGGACTCGAGTGCTCCTCACACAGAGTGGTTCAAATCGACTTGATCAAATTTTGTGATGTAGCATGAATAGAGTTTGAGACGAGAAAAGCATAGATAGCTAGAGAAGGTTCTTAGGCATTCTTGTCCATCCACTTGGCCAAACAAAAAGAAGCCAATCAATCAAAACAACAAGTGGATGTCCTCGAATGAGTAAAGTATGCAACCAACATGCTCACACAATAAGATGTCAAATGAAATATGTGGCAAAGCATGCACAACCAATTCTAGCATCTATCAAACAATTGGCGATGACAAGGTCATCTATATATGAGTATATTTACTTAGGAGTCAAATGATAGACATTTGATCATAGGTCATACTCATCGTTTAAGCTCAAGTGGGGTTACCACTTTTACATAAAGCATTTATGTGTTCACATCATTAGAGTTGCTTTGACTCAATTCTTAGAGTTAAGCTCCCCTAGATGTGAGATCCCCACTTAGAGGGATGAACTAACCTTGGGTTTTGTCGATGATGACTTCATGTAGGTGTTGAAGATGTGGATGCTCAATGTTGATGTAGATCTTTTTGGAGCAATCCTTTGGAGTGAGTTGCACTTTCAATACTTACATGGGTTAGTCCCACAAGGAACAAACAAGTATATCCATAGACATAGAGTGATGCATACACAAAATGATGTCCATGAAATCATTAGGTTACCTTGTCCCTTGCCTTACCAACATGAGGGTTTGTGACTCCTTGAACTAGTGCAAGATATGGAAGTTGATTGCACTTGTCCTTGCCATAATGATATGAGTGAAATATGTTGGCGGAGTCACCCACAAGAACTCTCTAGTTCTTCTTCTTCGGGATCCACATCATCTTGATGGGAATCCTTGGAATTGTAGTTGTACTTGATGAGGTAGAACTTGACGTAGTCTTGGGAATCCACTTGACCGAGACCTTAGGTGCCTCTTCAAATGCATCAATCTCTTCTTGAAGCTTGTCCTTGCCTTTGTTCTTGTGGTCTTGTGGTGGAAGATCATCTTGTGCCTGTGTTCCCTGAAGGAAGTAGGATCATACTTCTCTTGTTGAGGAACAAACTTTGTCTTGGGGTATTGATCTTCTTCCCACTCAACTCCATTGGCATTGAACTTTCGTTCAAAACCAACATCTTGATTCTTCCGGTGCCTTCCTTGCTTGCGTACAATTTCCTCGAATTGCTTACTCCCGGCAAGGCTCTTGTATACACCTTTCTCTATAATTCCCTTCAATAAGCTATTTTCTTGCTCAAGTGTAACTTGGCTAAGAGAATCATTAGTGGAATCAAAGAGAACTACTAGAAGCAACAATATTGGATTTGACATTATTATTGTTACTACTAGAGGAAGAATCTTTCTTGTTCTTGTTACTAGACTTGACTTGAGGCATGTAAGTGGATAAGAGTAAACGCTTGGTAATGTAAGAAGAACTTTTCTTACGAAGATCATCATTGATTGCTTTTTAAGAACTCACGCTCTTGCTCAAGATTGAGCTTTTCAAAGCGTAACTTCTCATGAGCCCTCAAAAGTTCTCGATGATCTTCAAAGATAGTTTCATGAGCTAACTTAAGAGTGTTTAGTTCTTTAGTTAGACGCTCAATTTTCTCCTTATCATTGTCATTCGTTTCACCTTGATTAGCATGATTAATTGACGTTTCATCATAGTATTCATCACTAGAGTTGTCAACAAGTAAATCATCATCACTTAGCAAGTCATCTTCATCAACATCAAAATCAACATACTCGGGGTGTGTTACCTTAGGACCTTTGGCCATGAAGCATCTACCAATTCCTTCATTTGGTGATTCAAATATGTCGTAGGAGTTGGTTGACACAAGTGCTAGACCGGCAACACCTTCATCTTGAGTATATTCGGAGTCGGAGTGATGGTCGGAGTCGGAGCCGGATACCCATTCACCAACATGAGCTTCATGTCTTCTTTTTGTGTAGCTCTTTGATGACTTGTCCTTCCTTTCCGAATCCTTGCTTCTCCGTGAGGGTCTTCATTCATAACGATCATCTCTACTCCTCCTCTCTCTTGGTGGTGATTTTTCTCTTCTACTTCTTCTTTTTGGAGAGTCTTCTCTTCTTTTGTAGGGTGCCGTACACTCATTGGAATAGTGTCCGGGTCTCCCTGATTGTAGCAAGTTCGCTCTCGACTAGAAGATCTTTTGTCATTGTAAGACCTTGACTTGGAGCTTCTTTCTTTGCTTCTACTCTTGTAGAATTTGTTGAAGTTCTTCACCATTAAGCTCAATTCTTCATTGAAGGCGTGTTTCTCACTTGATGATGTGGGGGCTTCACTTGAGGCTTTGTAAGCACCACTTGACTTGTTGTGAAGTTCCTCCTTATCCTTAAGTGACATCTCATGAGCAACAATTCTTCCAATGACTTCCGTTGGCTTGAGATCTTTGTAGTTTGGCATCATTTGAATCAATGTGCTGCGGTATCATACTTTCCATCCAATGCTCTTAGGATCTTCTTGATGATGAATCATCGATCATCTCTTCACTCCCTAAAGCCGGCAATCTCATTTGTGATAAGTGCAAGCCTAGAGTACATTTCAGCGACACCTTCACCATCCTTCTTTTGAACTTGTCAAGCTGACTTCGGAGCACATCCAACTTGGATTCCTTGACGGATTCGGTACCTTCATGCATATCAATCAAAGTATCCCAAATTTCCTTTGCATTCTCAAGGCGGCTGATTTTGTTGAATTCTTGGGGCACAATCCGTTGAAGATGATATCACAAGCTTGAGCGTTGTATTGCAACATCTTCGATTCTTCCGCATTAGCTTCACGGTTCGGCTCTCTCCCATCAAAGAATTCACCTTGCAAGCCAATACAAATAATTGCCCAAACAGCGGGGTTATGTCCGAGAATATGCATTTTCATCTTATGCTTCCAACTAGCAAAATCAGTACCATCAAATTAAGGACCTCTACGGTGATAATTTCCCTCGCTAGACGCCATACTCTCCTAGGTTGTGAAACCAAGGCTATGACCACCAAAAGCTATGGAAATCAAAGCAAATGGAGACCAACGCTCTGATACCACTTGTAGGACCTTGAAGTATGTCTAGGGGGGTGATTAGACTACTTGACCAATTAAAAACTTAGCCTTTTCCAGTTTCAGAGTTTGGCAGATTTTATCTATCTTAGGACAAGTCGAGCAATCATCACACAATTCAAGCAAGCATGCAAAGAGTGTATGAGCAGAGGAAATTAAATCATGCAACTTGCAAATAAGTAAAGGGAAGGGTTTGGAGGATTCAAAGCGCAATTGGAACCACGGATGTTTTTTGGCGTGGTTCCGATGGGTGGTGCTATCGTACCTCCACGTTGATGGAGACTTCAACCCACGAAGGGTAACGATTCTTGTGAGTCCACGGAGGGCTCCACCCACGAAGGGTCCATGAAGTAGCAACCTTGTCTATCCCACCATGGCCGTCGCCCATGAAGGACTTGCCTCACTAGCGTTAGATCTTCACGAAGTAGGTGATCTCCTTGCCCTTACAAACTCCTTGGTTCAACTCCACAATCTTGTCGGAGGCTCCCAAGTGACACCTAGCCAATCTAGGAGACACCACTCTCAAGAAGTAACAAATGGTGTGTTGATGATGAACTCCTTGCTCTTGTGCTTCAAATGATAGTCTGCCCAACACTCAACTCTCTCTCATAGGATTTGGATCTGGTGGAAAGAAGATTTGAGTGGAAAGCAACTTGGGGAAGGCTAGAGATCAAGATTCATATGGTAGGAATGGAATATCTTGGCCTCAACACATGAGTAGGTGGTTCTCTCAAAAATGGTAAGTTGGAAGAGTAGGTTAGATATGATCGCTCTCTCAACGAATGAACAGGAGGTGGAGGGGTATATATAGCCTCCACACAAAATCTAACCGTTACACACAATTTACCAATCTCGGTGGGACCGAATCAACAAACTCGGTCAGACCGATTTTAGTGAACCTAGTGACCGTTAGGGTTTTCGGTGGGACTGACTTGCATCTCGGTAGGACGTATATGGTTAGGGTTAGGGCATAACATAATCTCGGTGAGACCGATTACACAAACTCGGTGAGACCTATTTTGGTAATTTGCTAACCAAAGAGTTGGTCAGGTAAACTCGGTGGGACCGATTTGCTCTTTTTGGTGAGACCTAAATGTTACAAAAGGGAAACAAAGAGTTTACATTGCAATCTCGGTGGGACCGATCCGCTCTTTCGCTGAGACCGAAAAGTTACGAAAGGGAAACAGAGAGATTACAATCCCATCTCGGTGAGACCGAGATCCCTATTGGTAGAACCTATTTGCCTAGGGTTTGTGGCAGTGGCTATGACATATGGAATCGGTGGTATTTGGATAGGAAGAATCGGTGACACCAATTTTGGCTTTAGGTTGAGGTCATATGTGGATGTGAGAAAGTAGCTGAGGGTTTTGGAGCATATCACTAAGCACATGAAGCAAGAGGCTCATTAAGCAACACCTCATCCCTCCTTGATAGTATTGGCTTTTCCTATAGACTCAATGTGATCTTGAATCACAAAAATATTAAATGAAGAGTCTTGAGCTTTTGAGCTTGAGCCAATCCTTTGTCATTAGCATTTTGAGGGATCCACTTTCATCATCCATGCCATGCCATTCATTGATCTTTCCTGAAATGTTCATCTTGGAATAGCATTAGCTCAATGAGCTATATGTTGTTATGAATTACCAAAACAACCTAGGGATAGTTGCACTTTCAATTTTGCTTGCTGTGCCACATCGGGAAGTGCCGGAAGCTCTTGCCAATCGCCCACGAGCAGCCATGTTGATCTTGAGTGTCAGGACCCTGATCCTAAGCCACATCGATCTAGCATGTAACACATCATATCACTTTGCGGCCTCACGCACGGTATTCCCACAGGTGCCACCTTACCTGGCCCGGGACCGTTTGCGCCTTTTGGCTCATGTATATGATAGTGTCGCTAGCATCCATATAATGAGAGAACACAGGCCGACATGACTAGCCGTGAACCCAAAGTGGCACTAACTTACTGGGACAGGCATACATGACCCAACAACGAACGTGTCAGTCATCAGCGAGTGAATTCGGGCTGTAGCAACTGGGCTAGCAGGACTCCGAAAGACACCGCGTGACATTTCCCCGAAGTGACAGACACATGATCGAAGAAGGACACATGCCGGCCAGTCTGAGTGTACCGGAGTAGTAGCAACTGGGCTAACAGGACTCCGGTAAACCGGGCTATAGCAGACTACCATCGCTCGGTGGAAGCACTAGACTACATTTCCCCATAAGAGAGGCTACCAAGGATAGACAACTAGGTTGTCGGATCCCACACATACCAAGCATTTCAAATCATACACACAATATGCTCGATATGTGCAAATACAACATGGTATCACAACAAAACTCTACAACTGAAAGTATTTATTCATTAGCTTCCGAGGAGCCAAGTATTACAAACACGGGTCTCATGACCCAACATACAGAGCATACAAGCATCAAGCACATGCAGAAGCTTAACTTGTATGAGTACAGACAACTACAAATGAAGAAGGCTGAGAAGCCTGACTATCTACAAGACCCTCCCAAGGGTACAAGATCATAGCTGAGGTAACAAGCTAAACATCAAAGTCCACGCAGAACTACTAGTGAGACTGAAGTCTCTCTGCAAAACATAAAATAAGCAAACGTGAGTACGAATGTACCCAGCAAGACTTACATAAGAACTAGCTACATATGCATCGGTATCAATAAAGGGGGTGGTGGAGTTTGACTGCAGCAAGCCAGCTTTGACTCGGTGGCTATCCTGAACTATGACTGCAAGTAACTCTTTTGGGGTGGCGCACATGAGTCCACATATTCACTATATCAATACACCACTATGGATCCGCTCCTGTCTCCCTACGAGAACGCCATCCATAGCACTCATGCTTATCTTGCGCATTTTAGAGTATCCACTTTTACTTGTCTATGAACTGTATAGGCAACCCAGAAGTCCTTTTCCGCGGACACGGCTATTTGAATAGATGATGTTAACCATGCATGGGTGTACTTCTTCACACACGCTCTCGTCACTTACCACCATGTACACGTCGTGTATCTCGGCAACCTTCAAGCGGAAGCTTGGCGAGGGAGTCATCCACGACCTGACTAAACACACAAGTCTCTAGTCCAGGTTTATCGCCTATTCGGGTTCCATCCGCAAGGAGATCCGGCCAGGGGGTCACTTACGGCCCCAAACGATGTGAGCAGGGTTCCCAAGCCCACCATCCGGGTGCCACTTCGTACACCGTGCCACTTTGCCTAGTCTGTCCCAAGCCCACCTGTACCGGGTGCCACTTGGTAGACTACTAACACTACCTACAAACACGAGAAACTAGTTGCAACTCCTGGACAGAGATCGAGTTGGTTAATAAACCGAGAGGCGTCGAGTTACCGGAACCCAATGTGTGGTAGTAACTATTCATGGATAAAAAACACAGAACTCAGTTCCTGAGGACGGTTTCTATGAGACAACCCACCATGTACTCCTACATGGCCTCTCACCGCTACCTTTACCAAATCATGTTCACACACTTAGCTCTCAACAGTAGGACATGTTCACAACTTTCCAACTCATCCCCGATGAATCAGACCTAACACAACTCTAAGCAATAACAGGCATGACAAACAAGCATGAATGAGTAGGCACATCAGGGCTCAATCAACTCCTACTCATGCTAGTGGGTTTCATCTATTTGCTGTGGCAATGACAGGTCATGCAGAGGAAAAGGGTTTAGCTACCGCATCATGTAACAGTTGAAACAGTGTTGTCCTAATGCAGTAAAAGAGAACAGGAGCGAGAGAGTGAGTTTGTATCGGAATGAACAAGGGGGCTTTGCTTGCCTGGCACTTCTGAAGATGATATAGCTCTTCATCGGTGTCATCGAACTCAACGTCGAAAAACGTCTACTTAGAGGGGACAATTACCGGCAACAGAGAGAAAACACAATCAATGCAATGCACAATATGATGCATGACATGACATGTCAATATGCTGTGTTTTGAGCTAATGCAACTAGTAATAGGTTAAATGGAGTTGGTTTGAATCCAGGATTCAAATTCAAACTCCATATGTGATTATTTAAATGCCAAACATATGATTTGCCCTTTTCAACAACTATAAGTTGTTCTAACATGCATGAAAATGGTACAAATGGATAGATTGGATTTTTCTGATCATTTTTCATATATAAATTACTTCATTTGGAGTTACGGTTGAATTAGTATGAAATTTTGAAGTTTATACTAAATTCTGGAATTTTCTAAATTATTTTAAATCTAGAAAATGATTAACTGTGTCAGCATTGTGTCAGGGTGACGTCAGCAGGGTCAACAGGGCTGTCCCGGGTCAAACCTGACCAGTGGGTCCCACTGGTTAGTGTCACAGTACTGGTTGGGTCGCTGACGTGTGGGCCCAGTCAACGGCCACGTCAGCATGGTCAAAGCTAACGCGTGGGCCACTGTGGTTAGGTTAAATCTAAACAGGGGTTTACCCCGTGGTTAATTAGCATGGTGGGGCGGTGCATTAGTGACCGCAGGCGAGGTTAGCACGGTAATTAGCCTCAGGCTAATGACGCCATGTCACCTCACCGGAGTTGGACCGACGACGACCAAACCGAGCGGCGGAGACGCGTCGGGTTCGCGCTACACGGCATGGCTTGGGGCGCGGTTGGGTTCTACCGAGAGCTGGGGCTGAGCCGCGTCTGCGGGTGGTGGAGCTAGACCAGATGGTCGCCAGAATCAATGCCAGCGGCGAGGTTTGCGGCGGCCATGGTCGGCTAGCATTGATACGCGGTTGCAACTTGCACCCAGCGAAGGGAGTGGCATAGGAGCATCTACCGAGCAGCAGAAGCACAGCCATGTGCTCAGACACGGCGTTGATCCACTGCAACGACGACACTGACAAGCACGGTGGCGGAAGCTTTCGGCCATGGCGGGGCTATGGCCTAGAGGACGATCGCGACCAGGGGAGAAGGGGTAAACGGCGTGGGTGCTCACAGCGCATCCGATGGCATCGTCAACGAGGTCGGGGACAACCAGGTTGCTGCGAATCGACGGTGTCTTCCTTCGGGCACCGACGGCGAAGATGGCGACATTGGCGACAAAGCGAAGCCCTCCGGCTCGTTTCCTTCGGTGTGGAGACGAGGTGCTCGACGGTGGAGCTTCTAGACCCGGCGATGCGGTGACAGGAGGACGGTGGCTACGCATACGCGAGACGGCGGCCGACGGTTGCTCTCGGATGGAGCTCGGGGAGGAGCTAGAGGGTGAGGGAGAGACCAGAGAGATGGAGGAGTGAGTGAGGAGGTCCGCGGGGCTTCTCCAGGCGCGTCGGATGGGCTCGGGGCACCTCCGTGGCAAGCAGGAGGTGGAGCTCCCTGTGTCTTGCTTCTGGCACGCAGCTTGCTTGAGGCGAGGGAGGAGACAATGTCGAGGTCTTTGGTGGGCTGGGCTGCCTACTTGGGCTGCCGGGTAAGTGGCAGTAGGTTTTTCATCTCTCTCTGGTTTTTTATTTTAATTCTGTTTTCTATTTCCTGCAGTATGTTTGAATTTGGTTTCCTAACCAAATTATTTTTGTTTCTTCTGAACTTAATTGTGGATGCAAACTGAATTATTTCAGAGCCCCACATAAAGTTCCAGAATTATTGGAGCTATAGAATTATTTATAGGAATTCATAGCTCTAATTCAAATACTTAGTGACTTAATACAAAAACCAAAATGCCAATCAAAATATGCATAATCATTGGATAAGGTTTACACCTTTTTCCCTAAATCATGAACATTTTTTTAAAGGCATTTTGGGTTATTTGAAAAATATTTTCTTTGATCCTATTTGAATTCTTTCTGACGCTAGGGTTTTATCAATCCACATTTCAACTTCAATAAAATTTAAACATGATGCAACAAAATGCAAACACCAGGCAGTACCATAAGCTAGGGATGTGACAACTCACCCCCACTAAACAAGAATCTCGTCCCGAGATTCAAGACGTGAGTTAAGAAGGCGAGAGGGACACAGGCCGACACAGTCTTCATGTTCCATTGCATTTCTCGAAGATGTTTATTCATTGCTTCAAATTGATCTTGACGTCTTTGCTTTCGAAAACTTCATCCAACCCGACGACAACCGAAAGAAACTCTGCAGGAATCGATCTCCTCAAAGGTCGAGCACTCAGGATCAACTCATGGAGTGAGACGTTGAAACATCTCTTGAGTTGGGACACAAAACATACATCAAGACGGGTGGATACTAACGGATGGTGAAGTTCGATTTGGTAGGAAACTATTCCACGCTTAAGAAGATGGCGGATGGGTTCAAAGTAGCAAGGAGATAATTACCACGATTCCATAATGGGGCACCCTATAGGAGATGACTCGTAGGATTATTCCCTTAAGTGGCAAAAAGAATTACTTTTGACATAGAGATCATTGAGACTCTTTATACCAGCCTAAGGCAATCACAATCGATCATTTGAAAGAGTTCAAAAGAATGACATACTCAGACTAGAATGGATGATGTGGACTACCTTGTTGAAGACAACGCAATGGATGATTTTTCTTATCATCGGAAATGGATGGGATCCATGGTAGGTCCACTTTGGAAGATGATCTTGGACAGCAACTGCTGAGAAGGGCAGCCCATGGGGATTTGGCACAATGGCGGTGCAAGCTGGGAACAAAATGCAACTGTTGGGAATGTTCCAACCATCATATCTGCACGAGATTCAGATCCGATTGGTGATAGCATACTTGAGACTCAGCATATGCGAAAGAGAGTTCGCAACACAAATCGACAAGATGACGTTGCGGGATTCTCGGGAAATGAACTATAATAGCAAGCTCCAAATCATGAGCTGGTTCTGCTACATACATGTGAGCATGTTATCCAAGACAAGCATGACCACATAGTAGTCTTACAATAAAAATACTGCCGGGTTCAGGTGGGAAACCATCATCGAGGATATCGAAGTCTTGTGCATTACCGTGGATTAGCACTTAACTCCTTTTCCTAGAACAAATCAGTCAGTGGCTTCGTGTTCTCGGAACACATATGGAGTCGAGGCGGCCAACCTATCAAACCATAGAGCACTTCGCACGTGCATGACTAACTTGGGATGATTCCAGAGGAGGCAAAAATAAACTTTCTCGAATCCATGGCGGCAACTTGCATCAAATGCACATGAATTAGAGGAAGTCACTTCTTACATCAAACATATGCTTCATGAACGGGACATGAACATAATGCTTATAAAAGTTTCCAACACTAATTTGGATGTTCATCACAAATCATGGAAAAGATACAAATGTGGCTGATGGGCTCAACAACAATTCATCCAGGTTTCCATAAAAATGAAATTCCATAACTATGTGAACAAGGTGGTAGCATTGGTCAGACCCAAATGATATAATGGTGTATGCTTGAGGAGATAACCACGAGTAAGACAACATTATGAATATCGTTGGTTCTGATTTGATTTGACGATAGCCCATGCCCAAATCAAAGATTGGATAAGATGATAGGTCCAACAACTGATCACAGGGACCAATCGATGAAGATATCATCTTTCTTCAACTAACACACAAACACAAGGATATCCCTTTGGAACGAACTAAGTTAGGCAAGATTTTATCTTCCAACTCTCTAAGTTGTTGTTTAGCTTAACCAACTAGCTCAGGGGTATCCAACACAGATTCTTGGAGAAAGGGGTGGCTACAAGAAACCAACTTGATCATGAACTCAACATAGCGGTCAGGTGACAACCTGGTAACACTTCCGAGAAGATATTCAGAAAATCACTAACCATCGATATGTTACTAAGCTCGAGAACAATCTTGCTTTTCAGGGCAAGACGATGTGATCCAGAGAGTGATGGATTGACACAATCCTATCTCGTTGATCGAGGAGTGCACCAGGGAAAATGGACTAGGTCGCATGATAAATCTTAGGATGATGATTCAATAACCAACACACTAAGAATAAAATTATTGTCCATTAACTACCAAGCAACAGAGTTGCTAGGAGTATTGATTTCACACATCATAGTTCACTTGTCAGCATTCCGGTTACAGCTAACACGGAGACCGAGGAATTAATGATGATGGCGAGGAGTATCACTACGGGAAGAATCCATAAGAGATTGTGCAATTCCTATGATATTCCTGACATAAGGGGGTAATACTCAGGTGAAAGCGAACAAAAGCTGGATTAGCATTTTGATCTGCGAAGTACAACTACTTTGACCCAATCCTAGAAATGGATGAGGTCTTTGAGTTTGTTTCTCCTAGTCATTACGAAATAAACAGCTTGATGCACCACAAGAATAGTAGGCATCGATGAACACGATTGCACACATACTCTTGACTATCAACTGATAGATGATGGTCGGAATACAACTGAAGATGGACAACTCAAGGAGCATATAACTTTCTGAGTTGTGGATGCATAGACTAGTATGTCGAACAAAGCTCAACATATTTCTTTCGGATAACCCATGTAGAAAGGCAGGACTGGCAGAATCACAATTTTTGAATGGAGAACTCATCAAGAGCACTCTTATTGTGATCATTGGTTCAAAGATCTTCTGCCATAATGGTTCATGGTATTGGAAGAATGATATACCACGGACCTCAAAGGCTATCACGAAGGTTACTAATATCCTAAAGGAACGAGCAAACACTACCAACACAAGGTAAGTAGAGTGAATCTTGGGCTCAAGAACCCAGAAATAGAATGCCTAATAACTAAATGGCATCACGGGATGCTTTCGAGAATAATGGCCAGAATCATCACACTTTGGATACAAAGCATTGCTAGATTACTGGGTGGTTCTCTAAGACACCTAGGGTCATAATAATAGCTCCAACATGTATGTCGAGGCAATGGAGTATCTCAACTCAGCAATTAGTGTGGTTAATCTGGCCCAAAAGGATATTGGGATCGGAAAGAAGGGATTTGCAAATGCATCAGACTACTTAGAAACCTGGGATGACTCGGACAGCATAAAGACTGTAAATGCTCAAAAAGATTTGAGGCATCCTGAAAAATGGTGGCATAACCACTCAACATCACAATATCAAGGTTCCGAGACCAACTGTTAACACACAGAAGTACTAGAAACTGAACTGAGGCTTGAATCCATCAATCCTATAAGTCTATGGATTAGTAACATGTGATCCTGATAGAAAGAAGAGAAGCCTAGTTCTTAATCCCCATAGAAAAAGAAGAGGGTGACTCAGATCAGTAGGGCATAAGGTACATGAGTAAAAAGAGCCTTACGTTCCCTTCCACAATCAATTCCCTTATATAACTAAAGCATTTCTAGACTCAACTTTGACCAGTTTGGCTTGGTAATCCTCTGCAGCCGAGCTCACGATACCAAAAGCTGTCGGGACCCGATCCTAAGCCACAACGATCTAGCATGTAACACATCATATCACTTTGCGGCCTCACGCATGCGGTATTCCCATGGGTGCCACCTTACGGCCCGGGACCATTTTAAGCCTTTTGGCTCACGTATATGATAGTGTCGCTAGCATCCATATGACAGAGAACCCTGGTCGACATGACTAGTCGTGAACCCAAAGTGGCACTAACTTACAGGGACATGCATACATGACCCAGCAACGAACGTGTCGGTCATCAACGAGTGAATTCAGGCTGTAGCAACTGGGCTAGCAGGACTCCGAAAGACACCGCGTGACATTTCCCTGAAGGGACAGACACAGGATCGAAGAAGGACACATGCCGGCCAGTCTAAGTGTTCCGGAGCAGTAGCAACTGGGCTAACAAGACTCCGGTAAACCGGGCTGTAGCAGACTACCATGGCTCAGTGGAAGCACTAGACTACATTTCCCCATAAGAGAGGCTACCAAGGATAGACAACTAGGTTGTCGGATCCCACACATACCAAGCATTTCAAATCATACACACAATATGCTCGATATGTGCAAATACAGCATGGCATCACAACAAAAAAACTCTACAACTGAAAGTATTTATTCATTAGGCTCCGTGGAGCCAAGTATTACAAACATGGTCTCATGACCCAACATACAGAAAATACAAGCATCAAGCACATGCAGAAGCTTAACTTGTCTGAGTACAGACAACTACAAATGAAGAAGGCTGAGAAGCCTGACTAACTACAAGACCCTCCCAAGGGTACAAGATCATAGCTGAGGTAACAAGCTAAACGTCGAAGTCCACGCGGAACTACTAGTGAGACTGAAGTCTCTCTGGAAAACATAAAATAAGCAAACGTGAGTACAAATGTACCCAACAAGACTTACATCAGAACTAGCTACATATGCATCGGTATCAATAAAGGGGGTGGTGGAGTTTGACTGCAGCAAGCCAGCTTTGACTCGGTGGTTATCCTGAACTACGACTACAAGTAACTCTTCTGGGGTGGCGCACACGAGTCCACATATTCACCATATCAATACACCGCTATGGATCCGCTCCCGTCTCCCTACGAGAACTCCGTCCATAGAACTCACGCTTATCTTGCGCATTTTAGAGTATCCACTTTCACTTGTCTATGAACTGTATAGGCAACCCAGAAGTCCTTTTCCGCGGACACGGCTATTCAAATAGATGATGTTAACCCAGTAGGGGTGTACTTCTTCACACACGCTCTCGCCACTTACCACCATGTACACGTCATGTATCTCGACAGCCTTCAAGCGGAAGCTTTGGCGGCGAAGTCGGCCACGACCGACTAACCACACAAGTCTCTAGTCCGGGTTTATCGCCTATTGGGTTCCATCCGCAAGGAGATCCGGCCAGGGTGTCGCTCACGGCCCCAAACGATGTGAGCAGGGTTCCCAAGCCCACCATCCGGGTGCCACTTGGTACACCGTGCCACTATGCCTAGTCTACCCCAAGCCCACCTGTACCGGGTGCCACTTGGTATACTACTAACACTACCTACAAACACGAGAAACTAGTTGCAACTCCTGGACAGAGATCGAGTTGGTTAATAAGCCGAGAGGGGCCGAGTTACTGGAACCCAATGCGTGGTAGTAACTATTCATGGATCACAAACACAGAACTCAGTTCCTGAGGACGGTTTCAATGAGACAACCCACCATGTACTCCTACATGGCCTCTCACCGCTACCTTTACTAAATTGTGTTCACACACTTAGCTCTCAACAGTAGGACATGTTCACAACTTTCCAACTCATCCCCGATGAATCAGACCTGACACAACTCTAAGCAACAGCAGACATGACAAACAAGCATGAATGAGTAGGCACATCAGGGCTCAATCAACTCCTACTCATGCTAGTGGGTTTCATCTATTTACTGTGGCAATGACAGGTCATGCAGAGGAAAGGGGTTCAGCTACCACAGCATGTAACAGTTGAAACGGTGTTGTCCTAATGCAGTAAAAGAGAGCAGGAGCGAGAGAGCGGGTTTGTATCGGAATGAACAAGGGGTTTTGCTTGCCTGGCACTTCTGAAGATGATATAGCTCTTCATCGGTGTCATCGAACTCAACGTCGAAAAACGTCTACTTAGAGGGGACAATTACCGGCAATAGAGAGAAAACACAATCAATGTAATGCACAATATGATGCATGATCATGACATGTCAATATGCTGTGTTTTGAGCTAATGCAACTAGTAATAGGTTAGATGGAGTTGGTTTGAATCCAGGATTCAAATTCAAACTCCATATGTGATTATTTAAATGCGAAACATATGATTTGCCCTATTCAGCAACTATAAGTAGTTCTAACATGCACGATAATTGTACAAATGGATAGATTGGATTTCTCTGATCATTTTTCATATATAAATTACTTCATTTGGAGTTACGGTTGAATTAGTATGAAATTTTGAAGTTTATACTAAATTCTGGAATTTTCTGAATTATTTTAAATCTAGAAAATGATTAACTGCGCCAGCATTGCGTCAGGGTGACGTCGGCAGGGTCAACAGGGCTGCCCCGGATCAAACCTGACTAGTGGGTCCCACTGGTCAGTGTCACGGTACTGGGTGGGTCGCTGATGTGTAGGCCCAGTCAACGGCCACGTCAGCATGGTCAAAGCTGACGCGTGGGCCACTGTGGTTAGGTTAAATCTAAACAGGGTTTACGCCATGGTTAATTAGCATGGTTGGGCCGGTCTGTTAGTGACACAGGGCGAGGTTAGCACGGTAATTAGCCTCAGGCTAATGACGCCACGTCACCTCACCGGAGTTGGGCCGGCGACGACCAAACCGAGTGGCGGAGACGCGTCGGGTTCGCGCTATAGGGCATGGCTTGGGGCGCGGTTGGGTTCTATCGAGAGCTGAGGCTGAGCCGCGTCTGTGGGTGGTGGAGCTAGACCAGATGGTCGCCGGAATCAACGCCGGCAGCGAGGTTTGTGGCGGCCGTGGTCGGCTAGCATGGATACGTGGTTGCAGCTTGCACCCAACGAAGAGAGTGGCGCAGGAGCATCTACAGAGCATCAGAAGCACGGCCATGTGCTCAGACACGGCGTTGATCCACTGCAACGACGGCGCTGACAAGCACGACGGCGGAAGCTTTCGGCCATGGCGGGGCTACGACCTAGAGGACGATCGCGACCAGGGGAGAAGGGGTAAACGGCATGGGTGCTCACAGCGCATCCGATGGCGTCGTCAACGAGGTCGGGGACGACCAGGTTGCTGCGAATCGACGGTGACTTCCTTCAGGCACCAACGGCAAAGATGGCGACATTGGCGACGAAGCGGAGCCCTCCGGCTCGTTTCCTTCTGTGTGGAGACGAGGTGCTCGACGATGGAGCTTCTAGACCCGGCGATGCGGCGACATAAGGACGATGGCTACGCATATGCGAGACGGCGGCCGGCGATGCTCTCGGATGGAGCTCGGGGAGGAGCTAGGGGGTGAGGGAGAGACCAGAGAGATGGGGGAGTGAGGGAGGAGGTCCGCGGGGCTTCTCCAGGTGCGTCGGATGGGCTCGGGGGCGCCTCCGTGGCAAGCAGGAGGTGGAGCTCCTGTGTGCGCAGCTGCAGGCACGCAGCTGCTTCGGGGCGAGGGGAGGGAGACGATGGCATGGTGCTGGTGGGCTGGGCTGCCTACTTGGGCTGCCAGGTAAGTGTCCAGGTAGGTTTTTCATCTCTCTCTGGTTTTCTATGTTAATTTTGTTTTCTATTTCATGCAGTATGTTTGAATTTGGTTTCCTAACCAAATTATTTTTGTTATACGAACTTAATTGTGGATGCAAACTGAATTATTTCAGAGCCCCACATAAAGTTCCAGAATTATTGGAGCTATAGAATTATTTATAGGAATTCGTAGCTCTAATTCAAATACTTAGTGTCTTAATACAAAAACCAAAATGCCAATCAAAATATGCATAATCATTGGTGAAGGTTTACACCTTTTTCCCTAAATCATGAACATTTTTAAAAGGCATTTTGGGTTATTTGAAAAAGATTTTATTTGATCCTATTTGAATTTTTTCTGACGCTAGGGTTTGATTAATCCCCATTTCAACTTCAATAGAATTTAAACATGATGTAACAAAATGCAAACACCAGGGATGTGACATTGAGAACGGACATTGGATAATGAGATGCAGTGCAGATTCCTCAATCTGGTCACAGAGGGTGCATTTGGGGCTATGAGGGATTCCATGTTTTGCCAGGTTGTCGTTGGTGAGGATCTTGCCTTTGAGGAAAAGCCAGAAGAAAAACCTACACTTTGCCTTGACCTTGGACTTCCAGAGCTTATCATAGTTGGCATCGGCGATGGAGCCAAGGAATTAGCGTGATATCTTTGAGATCGAGGTGTAGGTTGCAGCAATGTTGCGGCTCTAGGTGATCTCATCAGGCCGTGCAGGTCAAGAACAATGATGCGGAGCCTTGCCTAGAGATTGGTGAACTATCTCATCTCAGATTTAGAAGAAATGCAGTGCATACCTGACAACTAGTGTTGTCCATTTAGTGCCTTCTCAACAGTGAGGTTTTTCCTGTAACATAGTCAGAGCAAGTTTGACGCAATCTCAGCAGGCGCGTCACCGACGAGCCAGTGATCATGCCAGAACTTGGCCTGCATTTCGACGCCAATGGAGATTTTAGTGGTAGTAGAGAAAAGGGCCAGGTCATCTCTCTCACAGGGGATGGGAGAGCCGATCCAAGGCTTGTCTTGCGCACGCCATTCCATCCACTTCCATCGTAGGTGCATGGCCCTACCAAAGCACTTCAGGTCAATGATGCCGAGTCCACCGAGGCTTTTGGGGCGGTAGATGGTGGAACAATTAACCAATGCAATTCCTCCACCTGCATCATGCTTTGATCTCCAAAGGAAGTTTCTTTGTAACTTGTCAATTTGTTTGATGGCCCATGCACCCAGCTTGAAAATTGTAATCAGGTAGACCGGGATTGCTAAGATTACAGAGTTTATCAACCATAGGCATGCATCACCAGTCATGAGCTTCCCACACCATTTTTGCAACCCAGACGCAAGTTGCCGAGGATGGGCTAGATGTCAGCTCAGGTGATGTTCCTGTAGTGCAGGGGAAGACCAAGGTAGGTGCAAGGGAATTGAAGAACGGGCACCAGGAATTGCTGCAGCAAGGAAACCAGGTCAATGTCGTCACAAAATATGGGAAAGAAGCCACTTTTATCCATGTTGCAAACTAGGCCAGAGGCAGAGCCAAAACAGGCAAGGATCTCCTTGGTGAGCAGGATGTCAGTTGGCTTGGGGGAGGCCAATAGTGCAGCGTCATCGACATAAAGGCTCACCCTTAGATGCGAGGGTGGCAAGCGAATCGGAGTGAGTAGCTAAGCATTTGCAGCCTTTGCAAATAGCCAGTGAAGTGGGGCAATTGCAAGGGTGAAGATCATGGGAGAGTGGATCTCCCTAATGCATGCCTTTTGCGGTGGATGAAAGGTGGACCAAGCTTGCCATTTGCGATGCAGTGCTCCAAAGCAGAGAGATCATGTCACACCATTTGTGGCCAAAACCCATATGGGAGAAGAGCTCCATCAGAAAGGACCAAGAAACATTGTCAAAAGCTCCAGCAATGTCCAACTTGAGCAACAGAGCCTGGTCCTTGTTTTGTTGGAGGCTACGGATTGTGTTTTTGACGAAGAGGAAGTTTTCAAGGATGCTTCTAGACTTGACGAAGGTGCTTTGTGAGGAGGGAATTAGCAGTGGCAGGAATGGGGCCAGACGGATGGAGAGCAGCTTTCCGACGATCTTTCCCACTAGTGTATCAAGCTTATCGGCCGAAAATCTTTTACTTTGATGGCCTCATTGGATTTAGGTAGCAATGTTATGTAGGCAGAGTTGAGCAGGTGGAGGTGCGTGCTGCAGAGGGAGAAGAATTGGTGTAGTACTGCAGATACATCATGCTTGATCACATCCCAACATTTCTGGAAGAAATCTCCGGCGTATCCATCAGGTTCCGGAGCTTTACTTGAAGGAAGGGTGAAGACAACTTTCTTGATCTCCTCGCCTGAGAACTGTTCGTCCAGAGAGGAGAGGCTGAGTCGAGGCAGATCAAGCAAGTTCCAGTTGAGAGAGCTCTGCCTAGTCTTTGTTGTGCCAATGGTTGCAGAGAAGTGGTGGTGTAATTCACTATGTTTGTCGACCATGGTGGTGAGCTGGCTATCCTCGGTTTACAGCAAAGGGATGGAATTTCTGCGATGGTGGCCGTTCGCTTTGATGTGGAAGAGCTCGGAGTCCGCATCCCTAGCATGTAGCCATAGGATCCTTGAACGTTACATGATGCGGATGCGCTGAATAGCAGCCAGCCCAAGGTGTTTCATCTTGAGGTCTTGTCTGAGACCAATTTCGGCCAAAGTGATGTCACGGTGATCCTGCGCTTGATCCAGACCCAAGATAAGTTTATAAACAATAGTGGACAGAAAGGCCACATTCCCAATCTTTTTCCTGCTCCAACACCTTAGTGCTCTGGCTAGTTGCGAGAGCTTGTTGTGAAAGATCATCATGGCATCAGAGTGTGGGAAAGGTGCATTCCAAGAAGCTTGAACAACATCAATGAAGCCTGTCATCCGTAGCCAGTAATTTTCAAAGCGGAAACCCCTGAGCTACCTCCGGCTCGTCTTTCCTATCAGCACCATCACACAATGGTCAGAGACCAATGAGGATAGTGCTCGTAGGTGGCATTGGAGAATAGCAGGCCCCATTTATTTGAGTAGAAGACATGGTCGATCTTAGTTTTTGTTTGCAATATGACAACCACCGCATGCATGTTGTTGTGTGTTGTGTGGCGTTTGAATACCCAATGCACAACTTTGACGTGGCACATGCTTCGCAAACTAGAAACGCATGCACTACACAGAGGTTCACGATGCGTATATAGCCCCCCTCACTTCAAGCCAGTGGGATGGACTCATGTGTACGCATGTGCCCAAACTTTGATATGGAATCTCACCACATAACACACATGCCAAAGATGAATCCACCTTCGGTCCGATGCCTCTCGTTGTTGGTGGAAACTGAAAACCTTTGCGGGCTAACGAATGTGGCGTGCGAGCAGGCATGAGTTGACGGGACGCATGCCAGCAGTCCGCCGCGCAGGCAGCCTGGGAGGCGTGCGTACATGTGTGTGAATTGACGGGAGGCGTGCGAGTAGCTATGTGAAATGATGGTATATGAATGCCAGAAGTCCGCCGCGCAGACTCACCGGGAGGCGAGACAACCTTTGACCGCCGCCGCCTCGCTCCCACTGGTCCGAATTAATGGAGCGCCCGAGCCGCCGGCCATAACGGGCGGCCGCACCCCCGGTCCACAGTGGTCACCTGTCACAACCCTAGTTCAGTAATGCACTTGGGTTAGATCTGCATGTTGCATCATGTATAAATTTTATTTAAATTTGAAATGGGGATTTAACAAACCCTAGCACCCCTTTGAATTACTAGGTTCAACCAAAATTGGTTTCAATGAACCCAAAATGCCCTTCAAAAATGTTCATCATTTTTGGATTGGGCTAAAACCTCTCGCAAAAATGGTGCACATTTTTTTAGGACACTCTAGAATCTTGAATTAATCCATAAGGTATTTGCATTTGGACATTTAAATACTATAAATATTTTTACATGTTCAAATAATTCTGGAAGTACTTGAGGGCTGTTGGAAATAATTCTAACAGTGCCCAAATTTATTTCAAGGATTTTATTAAATGATTTATTATTTTTACTAAATTCAAAACTACAGGAGAAAACTAGAAAACAGAAACAAAAATAGGAGAGAGAGAGAGAGAGAGAGAGAGAAAAGGCCAGAGGCCCCTTACCTCACCGGGCGGCCCACAGTGCAGTGCAGTCACCCGTGCCTCTGCCCGATGGCGGAGGAGGGAGGCAGTGCACGCGCCCGAGGGCGCCACGCATGTAATGCTCGGATAATCATGCTACAGTAAGCCCACGAAAATCATGCTACGTCACCTCGGTTACTGTTGCTAACCTCGCAATGATTCGAAACCGTTTCAAAATTTAAATTCAAAATATGTCAAACAACATTAAAACTTGAAACAAAAATGTTCGGTGAGTGCCGAATATTACAAGGGTAACTATAGTAAAGAAAACTTAGTTTTAGAAAGTGCCTAAATATTTCAAAATGAATTAAAACAGAAAATAGTACTCCCTCCATTCCTAAATATAGGGTGTACAGTTTTTGGCACGAAAATTAAAAAACACATGTGGAGGGAAAATTTCACAAGTTTTGGGTCAGATTACACCTGACTAATTGACATGAGAGTATAGAGGAGCTTGCATGATAGAAGGAAATGTAATCGAATCCCTAAAAAAATTATCGAAATGAGTGGTGCAACGCAATACACCTTATATTTTGGATTTTTTCTCAAAAATCTATACACCTTATATCAAGGAATGGAGGGAGTAATAAATAAAAGAAAAGGGAAATCACAAAAACAGAAAACAAAACTAAAAATAAAAGAGAGGAAGAAATCCCCCCCTCCCCTGGGCCGAATGGCCCATGCTAGCCAGCAGGCCACCATCCCAAAAGGCCCAACCGGCCACCCTCCCTTATCCACCCACTCCCTCCCGAAACCCTAACCACCCGCCTCCCCCTACTTCCTCGTATCTCCCTCTTTCCCCCCGATCCAGATCGGATCGGGGCTGACCCCGTGGCCATCGCCCGAAGCCGCCTCGCCGGCCCCCTCCCTCATCCTCGCGCCCCCGTCCCCTCTCCCTCAGCGGCGCCCCTCGCCGCGCCTGCCGCGTCGCCCCCGACGCCCTGCGCCCGCCCTCCGTCGTCGGAACTCCACCCGTTGTCGGAGCCACCTCGTGGGACCTCCCTCGATGGACTCCTTCGACGCCGTCCTCTCCGTCGTCGCCTCGTCCCCGTCTTCCTCCTCAACGGCTCCAGCGATCCTCGCCGCCCCAGATCCCATGCAAAGGGGGTGAGCAACGACCCCCCCTCTTCTTTCCCCTCTCGTCCGGTCGCCACGGCCTCGCCGCGCCTCTCTGTCGTCCGCGCATTCACGCAACCCTGCCTGGTGCTGCTGCCGTCGGCAGTTCGCCCACGGCTGTCCCACTCCGCCCATGCCCGAGCCCCGCCTAGCTGCACCTCGCCACTGTCGCTGCCTAGCGAGGCCACCGTCGCCTCGAGCCCCTGCTCGCCGTGTTCGGCCTTCCTCCTCGGCGTCCACAGCGCCGCTCCGGCGTCGACCTCGCGCTTGCCGCGGCCTCCTTCCCCCACACGCAGGCGACGCCCCACGCCCACGGCCCCACTCCGGCGCCGCCCTGCTGCTCTCCTGCCGGCGTCCCCCTCCGGTGACCGCCTGGCCTCCCGAAAACCGTCACCCGCGCCCGTTTGCCCTCTGCACCCGGCGCCCGCAAACCCCCATTGGCCCAATGACAAGTGGGGCCGTCCCCTGAAACGTTAAAAAAAGGAATTAAATAAATAAATAAAATAAATAATAATTAAAATGTTAATTAAATTAATTAATTGAAGGATTAATTAAATTAATTAATTCAGATTAGATTAACCTAATCATTTAGTTAAAGCTAATTAACCCTATTTAATTACTATGAGACTATGACATGCGGGACCCTCATGTCAGTTTGACCAGTCAACACCCCTGTTGACTGCTGATGTCATGCTAACATCATGCTGATGCAGTAATGCTAATTTTTGGAATTAATTTAGTAATAATAATTTATAAAATGATTAAATCCTTTTAAAATTAATATAAAATAAACCGTAGCTCGGATGAAAAAACTTTGTACATGAAAGTTGCTCAGAACGACGAGACGAATCCGGATACGCAACCCGTTCGTCCGCCACACATCCCTAACCTATCAAAGTCACAACTTTTCCCCTCCGGTTCATCTATCCGAAAACGCGGAACACCGGGAATACTTTCCCGGATGTTCCCCCCTTCACTGGTACAACCTCCAACCGCGCTAGGGCACACCTAGCACCGCGCTTTGTCATGTCATGCATCGTCATGCATTTGTTTGCATTGTATTTACTGTTTCTGCCCCCTCTTCTCTCGCTAGACACCGAGACCGACGCCGCTGCTACCCAGTACGACTATGGTGTTGACGACCCCTCCTTCTTGCCAAAGCAATCAGGCAAGCCCCCCCCTTGATCACCAGATATCGCCTATTCTTCTCTGTACTGCTTGCATTAGAGTAGTGTAGCATGTTACTGCTTTTCATTAATCCTATCCTAATGCATAGCCTGTCCTTGCTACTACTGTTGTTACCTTTACCTGCAATCCTACATGCTTAGTATAGGATGCTAGTATTCCATCAGTGGCCCTACATTCTTGTCCGTTTGCCATGCTATACTATCGGGCCGTGATCACTCGGGAGGTGATCACGGGTATATACTATATACTTTATACATGATACATGTGGTGACTAAAGTCGGGTCAGCTTGTGGAGCACCCGCGAGTGATTCACGGATTGGGGGCTGAAAGGACCTTTGTCCCAACGGCCCTCTGTGTGGATCTTTGTGGCAGAGCGTCAGGGCAGGTTGAGACTACCTGGGTGAGAGGTGGGCCTGGCCCTGTTCGGCGTTCGCGGATACTTAACACGCTTAATGAGATCTTGGTATTTGATCTGAGTCTTGCTACTGGCCTATACGCACTAACCAACTACGCGAGAACAGTTATGGGCACTCGGCGTCATGGTATCAAGCGAAGCCTTCGTGGACGTCGGCCGAGCGGCCTTGCCACGGTTTGGGAACGTAAGCCTGCTCTTGTATTAAGGGGCTAGTTACGCCTCCGTCATACGCAACGTGCAGGTGTGCTAAGGGCGATGGGCCCAGACCCCTGTGCGCTTAGGTTTAGACCGGCGTGCTGACCTCTCTGTTGGCCTAGGTGGGGCTGCGACGTGTTGATCTTCCGTGGCCAGGCATGACCCGGAAAAGTGTGTCCGGCCAAATGGGATCAAGTGTGTTGGGTTATGTGGTGCACCCCTGCAGGGAAGTTAATATATTCGAATAGCCGTGATCTTGATGTGAGGCGACTTGGAGTTGTACCTTGACCTTATGACAACTAGAACCGGATACTTAATAAAACACACCCTTCCAAGTGCGGATACAACTCGGTGGTCACTCTCTAACAGGGCTACGAGGAGAGGATTGCGGGTAGGATTATGCTATGCGATGGTACTTGGAGGACTTGATCTACTCTCTTCTACATGCCGCAAGGCGGAGGCTGCGAGCGTAAGTCTTCGGCGGGATTAGCTATGCCCCTCTTATTACGGCATTCTGCGATTCAGTCCACCGATATGGCCCTTTACACATATATCCATGCATATGTAGTGTAGCTCCTTGCTTGCGAGTACTTTGGATGAGTACTCACGGTTGCCTTGTTCCCCCTTTCCCCCCTTTCTTTACCCGATTGCTGCGACCAGACGATGGAGCCCAGGAGCCAGACGCCACCGTCAATAATGACTCCTACTACACCGGAGGTGCCTACTACTGCGTGCAACGCGAAGACGACGACCAGGAGTAATTTAGGAGGATCCCAGGCAGGAGGCCTGCGCCTCTTTCGATTTGTATCCCAGTTTGTGCTAGCCTTCTTAAGGCAAACTTGTTTAACTTATGTCTGTACTCAGATATTGTTGCTTCCGCTGACTCGTCTATGATCGAGCACTTGTATTCGAGCCCTCAAGGCCCCTGGCTTGTATTATGATGCTTGTATGACTTATTTATGTTTTAGAGTTGTGTTGTGATATCTTCCCGTGAGTCCTTGATCTTGATCGTACACATTTGCGTGCATGATTAGTGTACGATTGAATCGGGGGCGTCACAAGTTTGTATTAGAGCCGACTGCCTGTAGGAATCCCCCTTCCACACTCCTTGGCCGAAGTCGAGTATAGACATTGCTAAAACTTTTACTAATATGGCTGTGTGCCTTACGGGCCCACGTCGCCATTGGGTGGTATTAGGATCTTTTACTCCTTGTCTGTACTCTGGGACTCCGATCTCTCTTCTATTCGGGTTAAATGAATTTTGCTAAATCTAACATTAGGATCTCGTTATCACTTTCACCCGGAGAGCCCCTTATTACTGATGATTGTCTGTTGCACGTGAAGACCCTGAAGATACTCTCCGCTGTTAACCCGAGAACTTGGGTTCATCGCGTTTGCAATTCCCCTTCCACCGTCAACCCTTATGGATAACTACTTGCAATTGTTATTCTTACTTTCATCCCCAGTTGGTTTTGTTATTACAAGATACCCTGAAATACTCGTCGTTGTTTCAATAATCCTTTGAGCTTACTGCCTTGCTGTTCTTTGTCACCTGAATACCCCTACGGATAATTCTTGCACTTATCGAGTATCCGCTCATCCCCCAGTTGTTCATGTGTTTCACAATGGTCTTCGAAATACTATTCATTCCTCCAAAAATCCTTAGTAGCTTATTGCTCTGCAATACTTGTCTGCTTGCATGATGGATGCTTTCCATATGTCTGGCAATATTCGTTAGTATCCTTAGGCACCGTCATTTTGATCCTTTGGATTCAACATGAGTGCGAATGCACGCAATCATCAGTTGATCCTTTTAAATTATCTTTCTGGCTCAGACGTCATTTTAAACATGAGCTGGTTCTTAACCAATCCAATTACCGTCGGTTGTACCCC
Organism: Aegilops bicornis; assembly: GCA_021605145.1. NCBI lineage: Eukaryota > Viridiplantae > Streptophyta > Magnoliopsida > Poales > Poaceae > Aegilops > Aegilops bicornis. The sequence goes on along the minus strand of CM038672.1, from coordinate 261,797,946 downwards.
TAAGGCTATTCAACTTATCCATCCCTAATCAGAACTTTGCTTCTGATCCTTTGATTTGGAAATCATAATTCTGTTACATGTGAGCTTTGAATTAACCCGGTTATACGTAATCCAATGCCTTCGCATTCTTTCTTCAACTGGTTGTGTACCGATGCTCACGTCAGCTCCGCTATCGACCGTCAAATCCTTTGTTGGATTATTTTTCGGCAATGTCCTTCATGTTTAATCGCCTTGTGAATTCTTTCCTGATACATAATGCCATTAGTAAATCCTAATTGTTGATTTTTGCCAACCTTGCTCTGCTTTCGAGCTGGTGATATTTATTCTTGAAGCTTGTGGTATATGTTTCCACGATGCCCGATGGGTTGAACCTATGCCTTCCTTAATATGTGTGAACTCGAAAGTTTCACGAGTCATACTCTGCTGGTATTTTTGCCAGATAAGATTTCAACACTACAACTTCATCGAACGCGAGAAGTAAATGAAAGGTTATGCATTGGAGAAGTGGGAGTCGACCTTGAACTTTGTGTTCATGCCCATGGACACGATGTAGATCTTCTCATCGAAGCTTCTTTTAAAATTAATTATTCCCTTGGTATAAGTTCACCTTATAACTGGGATCTGGCCTTTTTCAATCATGGTTCCGACCATGTTCTCCTTTAAATACCATTTCATGTGCAAGTTTAAGCAATTTTGTTCTACAGAGAAATCCCCCAGTCCAACCTCTACTTTGATCCGTCGTCGAGTATTACCCCCTGGTATCTCGAGGTTATCATGGAACTGCATAACTTCTTATGAGTTCTTCATCAAGTGCTACATTCTCACTGATTCCAATTTTTCACGGGCTTTGAGTTATTAAACACTCAAAGACACCGATAACTGAACCGGGTCCGCACCTACGGTTCAACAACTCTTAGTAATCTTCTTTACGTACGAGTGTGTACCCGATCATGCCATTCCTAGCCTGTTCGGCTATATCATTATCGTGCTTAATTTTAACTGTGCTACCTGGTCCTTATTCCCGGAGCACAACTTTCGACGATGAGCCAAGCTTACGTCGATCTTCCTCGTCTTATCATTTCGCCTTGAACATCAAGCTTGATTCCGAGTGTGTGTCGTATCCGTGGTCCCAATGACCCTTCGCTTCACCATTGCTTTTTCTTGATGTAAATACATTTGTTCGATTGCTTCTTCATGAAATCTCTCGATAATTGTGTCATGATCATCATCAACATTTTGAGCTCTTCCAGGATATCAATTGACTTCATGATGAGAAATACCATCCTTGCCCTAGATGAATTTTATTGTCATCGACCACTTTATTGCCTTCCTACCAACAGAAGCTTGTTCGTGTTTGGTGTTATACCTTGAGTTTCTTGCTATCCAGCAATTGTTCTTCTTTACCTTGGAACATTACCATCTCTTATGTCATCAACGTTGTGAGAATTTCACCACCTCTTAAGGATTTGTGACACAGTGATGCTTCTCGCCATCACCATTCTTTTCTTGGTCCCCGTGTTGAGTGAACTCTGTTGCACAAATTTAATATCTCTAGCAACCCTATTGCTTTAGAGTTATTGGACAATAATTCCAATTTAGTGTGTTGGTTGCTCAATCGCCATTCCGACGTTGGTCGTGCAACCCAAACCATATTCCGGGTGCACCTTTCAGTCAATGTTTAATTGTGTATGCTTTCCTTGAGCATACATCATTATCTCATTTGATCTGACAAATGTTATCTCCTTGTTCACATAATTGTGGAAACCCATCCTTTCGAAATCTCGATGAATTGTCACTGAGTTCATCAATTACCTCGTTATCCCTTCATTGGTTTAATGATGAGCTCTTGTTCTGGAACTCCCTTCCATAGTACATTTCCCGAGAATCTTACAATGTCATCTTGTCAAAATTGTTTTGCACCTTTTCTTCTCAGGCATCCTGAGTCTGAGGTATCCTGACACCAATCAGATATGAATCTCGGTCAGATATGATGGTGGGAACATATTTCCAAGAGTTATAACATTGGTCTTTATATGACTCGATAAGGTGATGTCATGCCTAGCACACCTGACCGGAGGACCTATTGTTATAATTTCCTTTTTAGCAAGGAGAACCATTTTTCCATGAAGAATTTGAATGCCTTGTTTAATAAGTTATCCTGATGGATCCTTTGTGTTTCCAAGGTCTGAACTTTGCTTGAAGACCATGTCAGTGCTATCTCGAAGCATGTCTGTGGTACTTTGATTTTCAACAAAAACATTTGAAGCCCGAAGCTAAATGTTTCTTGCCTAGTTATCCAAACACGTTGCTTGGGTAATGTCATGAACGCCCTTCCCCCTTACCTAAATGGTTTTCTACGTTATATCCTGTCATGGATTTCATGCTCTACTTGTCCTTGGGAAGGATATAGCCCCGAAATATGTGTTTAAACACATTTTTCTTTCCATTGTTTTGATTAAATCTGATATACACTTTTCCCTTTCCATTGGTTTGTTTAAACCCTTACTGTGATATATATGATAAAAGCAGTAATAATTCCCTGCTTGTGCAAACATCTCGGTGTATAACTCTACCAGTAAGACCCTGTTACTATTGTTGATAGCATTCCGGTAACCACCGATGGATGAGAACTCTACCTATTGGTCCGCCTCGTTCAACGAGCAGGAAAATGGTTCTCTTCATCCCTCGCCCTTGGCACCGATGTTGACATAACCGACAGACTATCCTCTGACATGCCTTGCTTACATGATCGTGCAAGATGTCACCACCCTTCCAACTTTTAACCCACATGGTGGGCCCATAACACACAGGTCCCACGATCAAAACCTGACTCTCCGGTACACCCTGTTTCCAAAGTTAATCCTCACGCCATGCTTCGTATGCAATTCGCGAGCCACATTCCTAGTGATCTATTCTGGTATCAGACGCAATACTTATTCACGTTGCCCTGAGACCCTTTCACCTTCTGACTAGGCATTGAACGATTGCCCATGCGCTTGAAACTTCTATTTTGCGCCTTCTTACTTTGCTCCCGATAATTTCTTAAGTTTCAATTCGAGAGTTACTTCCGCCACCTTCCTCGATGTTATAGACCTGATAGTCAACCTTGCAAAGGTTCGCTCCCCCGGAATACCCACCCCCTTTATTCTTTCGTAAGTACGATGGAATTCTCGAAGGAAGGATGCCGACTTCATCATGATGAACTGAAGCAGAGCAATGGAGACCTCAAGTAATGGATTAACCTCTTCGAGAAGAGCAACCAAGACCGAGAAGGCTCGTTAGAATTTCGCAACCAAATCCCTTCCCCTTACTTCCCTCTTAAATCTCGGGACGAGATTTCTTGTAGTGGAGGAGATTTGTAACGCCCGGATAATCATGCTACAGTAAGCCCACGAAAATCATGCCACGTCACCTCGGTTACTGTTGCTAACCTCACAATGATTCGAAACCGTTTAAAAATTTAAATTCAAAATATGTCAAACAACAAAAGTTTTCAAAACTTGAAACAAAAATGTTCGGTGAGTGCCGAGTATTACAAGGGTAATTATAGTAAAGAAAACATAGTTTTAGGAAGTGCCTAAATATTTCAAAATGAATTAAAACAGAAAAGATTAATAAATAAAAGAAAAGGGAAAACAGAAAAACAGAAAACAAAACTAAAAAAAGAGAGAGGAAGAAATCCCCCCTCCCCTGGGCCGAATGGCCCATGCTAGCCACCAGGCCACCAGCCCAAAAGGCCCAACCGGCCACCCCCTCCCCTTATCCACCCACTCCCTCCCGAAACCCTAACCACCCCGCACTTCCCCCCACTTCCTCGTCTCTCCCTCTTTCCCCCCGATCCAGATCGGATCGGGGCTGACCCCGTGGCCATCGCCCGAAGCCGCCTCGCCGGCCCCCTCCCTCATCCTCGCGCCCCCGTCCCCTCTCCCTCAGCGGCGCCCCTCGCCCTTTGCCTGTCGCCCCGGCGCCCTGCGCCCGCCCTCCCGTCGTCGGAACGCCCGTTAGCCGAGCCACCTCGCCGGACCTCCCTCGCCGGACTCCTTCGACGCCGTCGTCGCCTCGTCCTCGTCTTCCTCCTCAACGGCTCCAGCGAGCCTCGCCGCCCCAGATCCCCTGCAACGGGGGTGAGCAACGACCCCCCTCTTCTTTCCCCTCTCGTCCGGTCGCCATGGCCTCGCCGCGCCTCTCCGTCGTCCGCGCGTTCGCGCAACCCTACCCGGTGCTACTGCCGCCGGCAGTTTGCCCACGGCTGTCCCACTCCGCCCATGCCCGAGCCCCGCCTAGCTGCACCTCGCCACTGTCGCTGCCTAGCGAGGCCACCGCCGCCTCGAGCCCCTGCTCGCCGTGTCCGACCTCCCTCCTCGGCGTCGACAGCGCCGCTCCGGCGTCGACCTCGCTTGCCGCGGCCTCCTTCCCACCACAGGCGCCCCGCCCACCCCACTCCGGCGCCGCCCTGCTGCTCTCCTGCCGGCGTCCCCCTCCGGTGACCGGCCGGCCTCGCCACGGCGCCCTTGGGCGTGTGCCCGATTGGGTTGCGCCTGAAACCGTCACCAGCACCCGTTTGCCCTCTGCACCCGGCGCCCGCAAAACCCCATTGGCCCAATGACAAGTGGGGCCGTCCCCTGAAACGTTTAAAAAAAGGAATTAAATAAATAAATAAAATAAATAATAATTAATATGTTAATTAAATTAATTAATTCAAGGATTAATTAAATTAATTAATCCGGATTAGATTAACCTAATCATTAAGTTAAAGCTAATTAACCCTGTTTAATTACTATGAGACTAAGACACGCGGGACCCTCATGTCAGTTTGACCAGTCAACACCCCTGTTGACTGCTGATGTCATGCTGACAACATGCTGATGCAGTAATGCTAATTTTTGGAATTAATATAGTAATAATAATTTAGAAAATGATTAAACCCTTTTAAAATTAATATAAAATAAACCATAGCTCGGATGAAAAAACTTTGTTAATGAAAGTTGCTCAGAACGATGAGAAGAATCCGGATACGCAGCCCGTTCGTCTGCCACACATCCCTAACCTATCGAACTCGCAAATTTCCCCCTCCGGTTCATCTGTCCGATAACGCGGAACACCGGGAATACTTTCCCGGATGTTCCCCCTTCACAGTACAACCTCCCACCGCTTAGGGCACACCTAGCACCGCACTTTGTCATGTCATGCATCGTCATGCATTTGTTTGCATTGTATTTATTGTTTCATCCCCTCTTCTCTCGCTAGACACCGAGACCGGCCTTGCTGCTACCCAAGACGACTACGGTGTTGTGACCCCTCCTTCTTGCCAAAGCAATCAGGCAAGCCCCCCCTTGATCACCAGATATCGCCTATTCTTCTCTATACTGCTTGCATTAGAGTAGTGTAGCATGTTACTGCTTTCGTTAATCCTATCCTAATGCATAACCTGTCGTTGCTACTATTGCTGTTACCTTTACCTACAATCCTACATGCTTAGTATAGGATGCTAGTATTCCATCAGTGGCCCTACATTCTTGTCCGTTTGCCATGCTATACTATCGGGCCGTGATCACTCGGGAGGTGATCACGGGTATATACTATATACTTTATACATGATACATGTGGTGACTAAAGTTGGGTCGGCTTGTGGAGCACCCGCGAGTGATTCACGGATTGGGGGCTGAAAGGACCTTTGTCCAAACGGCCCTCTGAGTGGATCTTTGTGGCGGAGCGTCAGGGCAGGTTGAGACTACCTGGGTGAGAGGTGGGCCTGGCCCTGTTCGGCGTTCGCAGACACTTAACACGATTAACGAGATCTTGGTATTTGATCTGAGTCTGGCTACTGGCCTATACGCACTAACCAACTACGCGGGAATAGTTATGGGCACTCGGCGTCGTGGTATCAGCCGAAGCCTTCGTGATGTCAGCGACTGAGCGGCGCGCGCCGGTTTGGAACGTAAGCCTGCTCTTGTATTAAGGGGGCTAGTTCTGCTTCCGGCCGCCCACGCAACGCGCAGGTGTGCTAAGGGCGATGGGTCCAGACCCGTGTGTGATTAGGTTTAGACCGGCGTGCTGACCTCTCTGTTGGCCTAGGTGGGGCTGCGACGTGTTGATCTTCCGCGGCCGGGCATGACCCAGAAAAGTGTGTCCGGCCAAATGGGATCAAGCGTGTTGGGTTATGTGGTGCACCCTGCAGGGAAGTTAATCTATTCGAATAGCCGTGATCTTGATAATGTGACGACTTGGAGTTTACCTTGACCTTATGACAACTAGAACCGGATACTTAATAAAACACACCCTTCCAAGTGCGGATACAACTCGGTGGTCGCTCTCTACTGTGGCTACGAGGAGAGGATTGCGGGTAGGATTATGCTATGCGATGCTACTTGGAGGACTTGATCTACTCTCTTCTACATCTTTGCCAAGGCGGAGGCTGCCGCGTAGTCTTGACGGGATTAGCTATCCCCTCTTATTACGGCATTCTGCGATTCAGTCCACCGATATGGCCCTTTACACATATATCCATGCATATGTAGTGTAGCTCCTTGCTTGCAAGTACTTTGGATGAGTACTCACGGTTGCCTTGTTCCCCCTTTTCCCCCTTTCTTTACCAGATTGCTGCGACCAGACGGTGGAGCCCAGGAGCCAGACGCCATCGTCGACGACGACTCCTACTACACCGGAGGTGCCTACTACTATGTGCAGCCCGTAGACGACGACCAGGAGTAGTTTAGGAGGATCCCAGGCAGGAGGCCTGCGCCTCTTTCGATCTGTATCCCAGTTTGTGCTAGCCTTCTTAAGGCAAACTTGTTTAACTTATGTCTATACTCAGATATTGTTGCTTCTGCTGACTCGTCTATGATCGAGCACTTGTATTCGAGCCCTCGAGGCCCCTGGCTTGTATTATGATGCTTGTATGACTTATTTATGTTTTAGAGTTGTGTTGTGATATCTTCCCGTGAGTCCCCGATCTTGATCGTACACATTTGCGTGCATGATTAGTGTATGATTGAATCGGGGGCGTCACAAGTTGGTATCAGAGCCGACTGCCTGTAGGAATCCCCCTTCCACACTCCTTGGCCGAAGTCGAGTCTAGACATTGCTAAAACTTTTACTAATATGGCTGTGTGCCTTACGGGCCCACGTCGCCATTGGGTGGTATTAGGATCTTTTACTCCTTGTCTATACTCTGGGACTCTGATCTCTCTTCTATTCGGGTTAAATGAATTTTGCTAAATCTAACATTAGGATCTCGTTATCACTTTCACTCGGAGAGCCCCTTATTACTGATGATAAATGCATTTGCACGTGAAGACCACGAAGATACTCTCCTCATTGTTAACCCGAGAACTTGTGTTCATCGCGTTTGCAATTCCCCTTCCACCATCAACCCTTATGGATAACTACTTGCAATTGTTATTCTTACATTCATCCCCAGTTGGTCTTGTTATTACAAGATACCCCGAAATACTCGTCGTTGTTTCGATAATCCTTTAAGCTTACTGTCTTGCTGTTCTTTGTCACCTGCATGAAGACTATATGTGTTATGAGCTACAACATTCCATCTTTGCTGTGGTGCAATACACTCTTCATTATATGCCATCTGTTGATTGTTACAAGCTTGCAAAGTAGTCTCCATGATGTTGCTGATTTCTGTGACAGTCATTTCTGCTAAGTCTGAAACTGATATATTGTGATGCTATGTAAACCTGTTGATACCATGAGTTCTATGCATAATCTGGAGATGTTAACTAAGGGTGTTTTGTTGCACATGTGATGTTCTATCCATACATGACTTTTTTTGAATTTATCGCCTGCTGTAGCATGTCTTAATATTGCTCCACTTTTGCTATAAAATGTTCCTGACAGATTGTTTACATGTTATTCAATTTTTCCAAGGTTGTTGTTAGTAATCCAAGCATGATATTAACTTTCTCTTGCCATCCTTAGCTTCATGAACATGTCTTCTTGCTGATTTTATGCTTAGTTTGTCATGAAATGCCTTGTGTTGAGTGCATCGAGCTCGCAAAGTTGCCTTCATGCTGCTGTTTATGTCATGCTCTGTTTTTTCACCAATTCTGAATCTGTTTGCGAAACTTGCTATGTTTACATGGGTGCCATCGTATCTTCTGTGCCTTTTTGGCTCATGATTAGTAAGAGACTTTTGTTATATGCAATTAGTAGATTCATGCCATGCCTTGGGTTGCCATGATAAGTTCCTGTAGCTTATTGTTTGATAGCTCTAAACATGGTAACCTGATGTTATTTCTGCCATGTCCTGTGAATTCTGGCAAGTCTGTGAACCTGTTATTATTTGCAATCTTGCCATGTCCTTTTGAGCATGTTCTAGTAGTTTATGGAGATAGCTCAGTGTTCATGTTTTGTTATGCTTTACCTGTACATCATGTCCATGCCTTGTGTTTTCATATTGAGATGCTGTAGCATGTTATTTTGATGCTTGCAATATGTCTAGTTGCTGTTTTGGACAGCTTGTCCTTTAAACTTGTATGGTGTGTATGTGTTGAACCGTTGCTTCGTTTTGAGTGTGCTCTATATGAAACTTGTTTAATTTTGCATGTAGTTTCATATTACCTTGTTGGATCCATGTTTTGAGTGTGTTTGCTTGATGTTCGAATGCATTTTGCATCAATGCCATGTTTAGCTTGTTTTGCTCATATCTTCTAGGCCGTAGCTCCGAATCTAATGAAATTTATATTTAACTTGACTAGAATTTCGTGTAGATTATAGTGGGGCATCTTAACTTGCTGTTTAACAACTTGAACATAAGGTTTATTCAGATCTGGACCAATTTCAAAATTTGACTATGGGGACTTACCGGAATTATTATATATTGTTTCCGGCCTCATTTAAACTTGCTTTGATGTGTTGCTCTTGTATGCATCATCTCTTGCCATGCGTAGCCTCATGTAGCCTTGTCATGCATCATACTTGGTTGAGCATCATGCCTTGTTCATGTGTGGTGTGTTTAACATGTTGTGTGCTTCTTCTTGATAGTTCCCGTTTCGTTGCGATCGTGAGGATTCGTTCGTCTACGCTTGGTTCGTTTTCGTGGCTTCTTCTTCTTCATGGACTCGTTCTTCTTCCTAGAGGGATTTCAGGCAAGATGACCGTCACCCTGGATCTCACTACTATCATTGCTATGCTAGTTGCTTCGTTCTATTGCTATGCTGCGCTACCTATCACTTGCTCTTCAAGCCTCCCAAATTGCCATGTTAGCCTCTAACCTTTTTACCATTCCTAGCAAACAGTTGTTTGGCTATGTTACCGCTTTTGCTCAGCCCCTCTTATAGCGTTGCTAGTTGCAGGTGAAGACGAAGATTGCTCCATGTTGGATTATGTTTATGTTGGGATATCACAATATATCCTATTTAATTAATGCATCTATATACTTGGTAAAGGGTGGAAGGCTCGGCCTTATGCCTGGTGTTTTGTTCCACTCTTGCCGCCCTAGTTTCCGTCATATCGGTATTATGTTCCCGGATTTTGCGTCCCTAACGCGGTTGGGTGATTTATGGGACCCCCTTGACAGTTCGCTTTGAATAAAACTCCTCCAGCAAGGCCCAACCTTGGCTTTACCATTTGCCTCACCACCTCCTACTTTTCCCTTGGGATTCGCTCTCTTGAGGGTTATCTTTATTTAGCCCCCCGGGCCAATGCTTGTCTAAGTGTTGGTCCAAACTAGAGCACCATGCGGGAGCGTCCCTTGGCAACTTGGGTTATGTTGGTACCTGTACTCTTAGCTTATCCGGTGTTGCCCTGAGAACGAGATATGTGCAGCTCCTATCGGGATGTCGGCGCATCGGGCGGTCTTGCTGGTCTTGTTTTACCATTGTCGAAATTTCTTGTAACTGGGATTCCGAGACTGACCGGGTCTTCCCGGGAGAAGGAATATCCTTCGTTGATCGCGAGAGCTTATCATGGACTAAGTTGGGACACCCCTACAGGGTATAAACTTTCGAGAGTCGTGCCCGCGGTTATGTGGCAGATGGGAATTTGTTGATATCCGGTTGTAGTAAACTTGAAGTAAACTCTTCTAAAATACACCAACCGTGTGCGTAACCGTGAGTGTCTCTTTTCGGGGTTGTTCGAGAGGAGAACACGGTTTCTGGGTTATGTTTGACATAAGCAGGAGTTCAGGATCACTTCGTGATCATTGCTAGTTGACGACCGTTTGCTTTGCTTCTCTTCTCGCTCTTATTTGCGTAAGCTAGCCACCATACATGCTTAGTCGCTGCTGCAACCTCACCACTTTACCCCTTCCTTACCTATTAAGCTTTGCTAGTCTTGATACCCATGGTTATGGGATTGCTGAGTCCTCATGGCTCACAGTTTACTACAACACCAGTTGCAGGTACAGGTATTGAGATGATCATGACGCGAGAGCGATGTTTACTTGTTTTGGAGTTCCTCTTCTTCTTTGTCGATCAGGGGATAGGTTCCTAGTCGGCAGCCTGGGCTAGCAGGGTGGATGTCGGTTGAGCTTCTGTTTATGTTTCATCCGTAGTCGGATGTTGATCTCTTGTATGATATTGATGTATTCTTGCGGCATTTTCATGCCTTGTATGTATCCCCATCTATTATGTAATGTTGATGTAATGATATCCACCTTGCAAAAGCGTCTTCAAGATGCGCTTCCATCCTTGGTGGGACCTTTGAGTTCCTTTAGGATAGGGTCGCATCTTGGGCGTGACACCTGACCCACTTGACGCCTCATTCCCCCTGTCCCTCTCTCTCACCCTCTCCCCGCCATGGCCGACGTAGCCGCACACACGCCACCGTGAAGCCGTAGCCACCGCCTCTCCCACGTCGCCTCGCCGTGTCCCCAAGCTTCCCTGACGATCGCTGCAACGAGCCAGCCGAGCCCCGAGCGCTCGCACGCCCCGGAAACGCCTCCCCGACCTTGCCTTCACCGCCCGTCGTCCCCCTCTCCGTTCTCTCCCTCGTACACCGTAGCCACCGCACCGAGCTCACCTGCACACGCCGCCGCCTCTACTCGCTGCTGACGTATCCCCGGCCATCTAATGGCCCAGCCGTCGTGCCCAAAGTGCTCCCTGTGCCACGTAGAACCCGTAGAAGCTAACCCCGGGTCGGCACGCCCGCCGTAGCCTCGACCCCGAGCTCACCCGAGCTCGGACAATCGCCAAGGTCAACGCCGGCGATGACTCCGGCCACCCCAAGCCCAACCACCACCAACACTCGATGCGGACAAGCGTCCGCATCATGTAGATGCCCTCAGTCGGCCATTTGGTCACTGGAGGAGGAATCCTGCAGCCCGCCTAAGCGTCTGGCCTCACAGGCGTCGGGTCGCTAGCGGGTTTGACCCAACTTGACCAGGGTTTGACTCCCCTGGGTCACTGACATGTGGGCATGGCCCCTGCTAATCTTTGGTTAAGTTTATAGTTAAACTTAATTAACCACTAACTCACTGACTAGTGGGCCCAGACCCCACTGATAATTTAGTTAGTATTAACTTAACGCTAATTAGCCCTGTTAATTAGTTGAGTCAGCGACGATGGGTCCCACTAGTCAGGTTTGACCTGGACCGACCAGTTGACTTGCTGACGCAGAGCTGATGCAATGGTGATGTCATAATTGTTTTCCTGATTTTAAATTAATCAAAAATGATTTCTTTATTTTAGAAAATGCCTAAAACTTCAAAAAATCATATAAAATCAACCGTAACTCCAACTGAAATAATTTATATATGAAAATTTATCAGAAAAATCCAAAGAATCTGTTTACGGAATTTTCATGCATGTTTGAGCAACTTACAGCCACTGTATATGACAATTTGTACAAATGGCATTTTAAATGTCTTATGTGGAGTTTGAGTTTGAACCTTGGGTTGAAACCAACTTCATTTAAATTGTTGCAAGCTACATTAGTTCAAAGCACATCATGTTGCCATGTCATGATCATGCATCATATTGTTGCATTGCATTGATTGTGTTCCCTCTTGTTTGCCAATGTTTGTTCCCTCTGAGTGGACGTAGTTCCGACGTTGTGATCGATGACACTAATGAGGACACAATGCTATCTTCAGGAGTGCCAGGCAAGCAAAACCCCTTTGATCACTCCGATACAATCCCACTCTCTCGCTCTTGCTCTCTTTTATTGCATTAGGACAACAACGATTCAATTGGTACATGTTGCGGTAGTTGAACCCCTTTCCTCTGCATGACCTGTCTTTGCCACAGTAAATAGTTGAAACCCACTAGCATGAGTAGGCATTGTGTAAGCCAGGATGTGCCTACTCATTCATGTTTGCTTGTTATGCCTGCTATGCTTAGAGTTGTGTTAGGTCTGATTTATCTGGGATGGATTGGAATGGTGATGAACATGTCCTACTATTGAGAGCTAATTTGTGAACACGATTTAGTAAACGTAGCGATGGGAGGCCATGTAGGAGTACATGGTGGGTTGTCTCATTGGGACCATCCTCAGGAACTGAGTTCTGTGTTTGTGATCCAAGACAGTTACTACCACGCATTGGGATACTTAATTGACCATCTCGACTTATTAATCGCCTTGACCTGTGTCCAGGAGTTGCAACTACTTTCTGGTGTTTGTAGGTTGTGTTAGTAGTCTACCAAGTGGCACCCGGTACAGGTGGGCTTGGTACAGACTAGGCATAGTGGCACGATGTACCAAGTGGCACCCGGATGGTGCGCCCGGGAACCCTGCTCACATCGTTTGGGGCTGTGATGGAAACTTCGGTTGGACTTCCTTTACGGGTTCAGCCTCGGACAGGTGAACCTGGACTAGAGTCTTGCATGGTTAGTCAGGTCGTGGCCAACACCCTCGCCAGGCTTCCGTTTGAAGGTTGCCAAGATACATGACGTGTACATGGCGGTAAGTGGCGAGAGCGTGTGTGAAGAAGTACGCCCCTGCAGGGTTAACATGATCTATTTGAATAGCCGCGTCCGTGGATATGGACTAATTGGAACGTTTATATGGTTCATAGATAACTTCAAGTGGATAATCTAAAATGCGCATTTGGGGCTATGAGGGATTCCATGTTTTACCAGGTTGTCGTTGGTGAGGATCTTGCCTTTGAGGAAAAGCCAGAAGAAAAACCTACACTTTGCCTTGACCTTGGACTTCCAGAGCTTATCATAGTTGGCATCGGCGATGGAGCCAAGGAATTGGCAGCGGTATGCTGAGATCGAGGTGTAGGTTGCAGCAATGTTGCAGCTCCAGGTGATCTCATCAAGCCGTGCAGGTCAAGAACAATGATGCGCAGCCTTGCCTAGAGATTGGTGAACTATCTCATCTCAGATTTAGAAGAAATGTAGTGCAGACCTGACAACTAGTGTTGTCCATTTAGTGCTTTCTCAACAGTGAGGTTTTTCCTGTAACATAGTCAGAGCAAGTTCGACACAATCTCAGCAGGCGCGTCACCGACGAGCCAGTGATCATGCCAGAACTTGGCCTGCATTCCGACGCCAATGGAGATTTTAGTGGTAGTAGAGAAAAGGGCCAGGTCGTCTCTCTCACAGGGGATGGGAGAGCCGATCCAAGGCTTGTCTTGCGCACGCCATTCCATCCACTTCCATCGTAGGTGCATGGCCCTACCAAAGCGCTTCAGGTCAATGATGCCGAGTCCACCGAGGCTTTTGGGGCGGTAGATGGTGGAACAATTAACCAATGCAATTCCTCCACCCGCATCGGGCTTTGATCTCCAAAGGAAGTTTCTTTGTAACTTGTCAATTTGTTTGATGGCCCATGCACCTAGCTTGAAAATTGTAATCAGGTAGACCGGGATTGCCGAGAGTACAGAGTTTATCAACCATAGGCATGCATCACCAGTCATGAGCTTCCCACACCATTTTTGCAGCCCGGACGCAAGTTGCCGAGGATGGGCTAGATGTTAGCTCAGGTGATGTTCCTGTAGTGCAGGGGAAGCCAAGGTAGGTGCAATGGAATTGAAGAACGGGCACCAGGAATTGCTGCAGCAAGGAAACCATGTCAATGTCGTCGCAGCAGATGGGAAAGAAGCCACTTTTATCCATGTTGCAAACTAGGCCAGAGGCAGAGCCAAAACAGGCAAGGATCTCCTTGGTGAGCAGGATGTCAGTTGACTTGGGGGAGACCAATAGTGCAGCGTCATCGACATAAAGGCTCACCCTTAGATGCGAGGGTGGCAAGCGAATCGGAGTGAGTAGCTAAGCATTTGCAGCCTTTGCAAATAGCCAGTGAAGTGGGGCAATTGCAAGGGTGAAGATCATGGGAGAGAGTGGATCTCCCTAATGCATGCCTTTGCGGTGGATGAAAGGTGGACCAAGCTTGCCATTTGCGATGCAGTGCTCCAAAGCAGAGAGATCATGTCACACCATTTGTGGCCAAAACCCATATGGGAGAAGAGCTCCATCAGAAAGGACCAAGAAACATTGTCAAAAGCTCCAGCAATGTCCAACTTGAGCAGCAGAGCCTGATCCTTGTGTTGTTGGAGGCTACGGATTGTGTTTTTGACGAAGAGGAAGTTTTGAAGGATGCTTCTAGACTTGACGAAGGCGCTTTGTGAGGAGGGAATTAGCAGTGGCAGGAATGGGGCCAGGCGGATGGAGAGTAGTTTTCCGACGGTCTTTCCCACTAGTGTATCAAGCTTATCGGCCGAAAATCTTTTACTTTGATAGCCTCATTGGATTTAGGTAGCAATGTTATGTAGGCAGAGTTGAGCATGTGGAGGTGCTTGCCGCAGAGGGAGAAGAATTGGTGTAGTACTGCAGATACATCATGCTTGATCACATCCCAACATTTCTTGAAGAAATCTCCGGTGTATCCATCAGGGTCCGGAGCTTTGCCTGAAGGAAGGGTGAAGACAGCTTTCTTGATCTCCTCGCTTGAGAATTGTTCGTCCAGAGAGGAGAGGCTGAGTCGAGGCAGATCAAGCAAGTTCCAGTTGAGAGAGCTCTGCCTAGTCTTTGTTGTGCCAATGGTTGCAGAGAAGTGGTGGTGTAATTCACTATGTTTGTCGACCATGGTGGTGAGCTGGCTGTCCTCAGTTTGTAGCAAAGGGATGGAGTTTCTGTGATGGTGGCCGTTCTCTTTGATGCGGAAGAGCTCGGAGTCCGCATCCCCAGCATGTAGCCATAGGATCCTTGAACGTTACCTGATGCGGATGCGCTGAATAGCAGCCAGCCCAAGGTGTTTCATCTTGAGGTCTTGTCTGAGACCAATTTCGGCCAAAGTGATGTCACGGTGATCCTCAAGGCTTGATCCGGACTCCAAGATAAGTTTATAAACAATTGTGGATGAAGGCCACATTCCCAATCTTTTTCTGCTCCAACACCTTAGTGCTCACGGCTAGTTGCGTAGAGCTTGTTGTGAAAGATCATCATGGCATCAGAGTATGGGAAAGGTGCATTCCAAGAAGCTTGAACAACATCAATGAAGCCTCTCATCCGTAGCCAGTAATTTTCAAAGCGGAAACCCCTGAGCTACCTCCGGCTCGTCTTTCCTATCAGCACCATCACACAATGGTCAGAGACCGATGAGGATAGTGCTCGTAGGTGGCATTGGGGAATAGCAGGCCCCATTAATTTGAGTAGAAGACATGGTCGATCTTAGTTTTTGTTTGCAATAGGACAACCACCACATGCATGTTGTTGTGTGTTGTGTGGCGTTTGAATACCCAATGCACAACTTTGACGTGGCACATGCTTCGCAAACTAGAAACGCATGCACTACACAGAGGTTCACGATGCGTATATAGCCCCCCTCACTTCAAGCCAGTGGGATGGACTCATGTGTACGCATGTGCCCAAACTTTGATATGGAATCTCACCACATAACACACATGCCAAAGATGAATCCACCTTCGGTCTGATGCCTCTCCTTGTTGGTGGAAACTGAAAACCTTTGCGGGCTAACGAATGTGGCGTGCGAGCAGGCGTGAGTTGATGGGATGCATGCCAGCAGTCCGCCGTGCAGGCAACCCGGGAGGCGTGCGTACAGGTGTGTGAATTGACGGGAGGCGTGCGAGTAGCTATGTGAAATGATGGTATATGAATGCCAGAAGTCTGCCGCGCAGACTCACCGGGAGGCGAGACAACCTTTGACCGCCGCCGCCTCCCACCGGGTCCGACTAATGGAGCGCCCGAGCCGCAGGCCATAACGGGCGGCCGCACCCCCGGTCCACAGTGGTCACCTGTCACAACCCTAGTTTAGTAATGCACTTGGGTTAGATCTGCATGTTGCATCATGTATAAATTTTATTTAAATTTCAAATGGGGATCTAACAAACCCTAGCACCCCTTTGAATTAGTAGGTTCAACCAAAATTGGTTTCAATGAACCCAAAATGCCCTTCAAAAAATGTTCATCATTTTTGGATTGGGCTAAAACCTCTCGCAAAAATGGTGCACATTTTTTAGGACACTCTAGATTCTTGAATTAATCCATAAGTATTTGCATTTGGACATTCAAATACTATTAATATTTTTACATGTCCAAATAATTCTGGAAGTACTTGAGGGCTGTTGGAAATAATTCTAACAGTGCCCAAATTTATTTCAAGGATTTTATTAAATGATTTATTATTTTTACTAAATTCAAAACTACAGGAGAAAACTAGAAAACATAAACAAAAATAGGAGAGAGAGAGAGAGAGAGAGAGAGAGAGAGAGAGAAAAGGCCAGAGGCCACTTACCTCACTGGGCCGGCCCACCTGGGCTGGTGCCAGTCACCCCGTACCTCTACTAGTAGGCAGAGGAGGGAGGCAGTGCACGCGCCCGAGGGCGCCACGCACCTCCCTGCTCACCTGCCTCACTGAGGCCACCGTGACGCCTCGACCCCCTGGATGCCCTAACCCACTGGACGCCTCATTCCCCCTGTCCCTCTCTCTCACCCTCTCCCCGCCATGGCCGACGTAGCCGCACACATGCCACCGTGAAGCCGCAGCCACCGCCTCTCCCTCGTCGCCTCGCCGTGTACCCAAGCTTCCCCGACGATCGCTGCATCGAGCCAGCCGAGCCCGAGCGCTCGCACGCCACGGAAACGCCTCCCCGACCTTGCCTTCACCGCCCGTCGCTGGAGACCCCCCTCGCCGCCCCGACCGCTCCGATTCTTCCCCGAGCTTGCTGTCAGCACCATCGTGATTGCCATGAGGTGCTGCCCGTCCTCCCCCTCTCCGTTCTCTCCCTCGTACACCGTAGCCACCGCATCGAGCT
Organism: Aegilops bicornis; assembly: GCA_021605145.1. Classification (NCBI taxonomy): domain Eukaryota; kingdom Viridiplantae; phylum Streptophyta; class Magnoliopsida; order Poales; family Poaceae; genus Aegilops; species Aegilops bicornis. The sequence goes on along the minus strand of CM038672.1, from coordinate 261,780,773 downwards.
CACCTGCACACGCCGCCGCCTCTGCTCGCCGCCGACATATCCCCGGCCATCTAACGGCCCAGCCGTCGTCCCCAAACTGCTCCCTGTGCCACGTAGAGCCCGTAGAAGCTAACCCCGGGTCGGCACGCCCGCCGTAGCCTCGACCCCGAGCTCACCCGAGCTCCGACAATAGCCAAGGTCGACGCCGACGATGACTCTGGCCACCCCAGGCCCAACCACCACCACCACTCGATGCAGACAAGCGTCCGCATCACGTAGATGCCCTCCGTCGGCCATTTGGTCACTGGAGGAGGAATCCTGCAGCCCGCCTAAGCGTCTGGCCTTGAAGGCGTCGGGTCGCTAGCGGGTTTGACCCAAGTTGACCAGGGTTTGACTCCCCTGGGTCACTGACATGTGGGCATGGCCCCTGCTAATCTTTGGTTAAGTTTATAGTTAAACTTAATTAACCACTAACTCACTGACTAGTGGGCCCAGACCCCACTGATAATTTAGTTAGTATTAACTTAACGCTAATTAGCCCTGTTAATTAGTTGAGTCACTGACCAGTGGGTCCCACTAGTCAGGTTTGACCTGGACCGACCAGTTGACTTGCTGACGCAGAGCTGATGCAATGGTGATGTCATAATTGTTTTCCTGATTTTAAATTAATCAAAAATGATTTCTTTATTTTAGAAAATGCCTAAAACTTCAAAAAATCATATAAAATCAACCGTAACTCCAACTGAAATAATTTATATATGAAAATTTATCAGAAAAATCCAAAGAATCTGTTTACGGAATTTTCATGCATGTTTGAGGAACTTACAGCCACTGTATATGACAATTTGAACAAATGGCATTTTAAATGTCTTATGTGGAGTTTGAGTTTGAACCTTGGGTTGAAACCAACTTCATTTAAATTATTGCTAGCTACATTAGTTCAAAGCACATCATGTTGCCATGTCATGATCATGCATCATATTGTTGCATTGCATTGATTGTGTTCCCTCTTGTTTGCCAATGTTTGTTCCCTCACGAGTGGGCGTAGTTCGACGTTGTGATCGATGACACTAATGAGGACACAATGCTATCTTCAGGAGTGCCAGGCAAGAAAAACCCCTTTGATCACTCCGATACAATCCCACTCTCTCGCTCTTGCTCTCTTTTATTGCATTAGGACAACAACGATTCAATTGTTACATGTTATGTAGTTGAACCCCTTTCCTCTGCATGACCTGTCTTTGCCACAAGAATAGTTGAAACCCACTAGCATGAGTAGGAATTGTGTAAGCCAGGATGTGCCTACTCATTCATGTTTGCTTGTTATGCCTGCTATGCTTAGAGTTGTGTTAGGTCTGATTTATCTGGGATGGATTGGAATGGTGATGAACATGTCCTACTATTGAGAGCTAATTTGTGAACACGATTTAGTAAACGTAGCGATGGGAGGCCATGTAGGAGTACATGGTGGGTTGTCTCATTGGGACCATCCTCAGGAACTGAGTTCTGTGTTTGTGATCCAAGACAGTTACTACCACGCATTGGGATACTTAATTGACCCTCTCGACTTATTAATCGCCTTGACCTGTGGCCAGGAGTTGCAACTAGTTTCTGGTGTTTGTAGGTTGTGTTAGTAGTCTACCAAGTGGCACCAGGTACTGGTGGGCTTGGTACAGACTAGGCATAGTGGCACGATGTACCAAGTGGCACCCGGATGGTGCGCCTGGGAACCCTGCTCACATCGTTTGGGGCTGTGATGGAAACTTCGGTCGGACTTCCTTTACGGGTTCAACCTCGGATAGGTGATAAACCTAGACTAGGGTCTTGCGTGGTTAGTCAGGTCATGGCCGACACCCTCGCCAGGCTTCCGCTTGAAGGTTGCCAAGATACATGACGTGTACATGGCGGTAAGTGGCGAGAGCGTGTGTGAAGAAGTACGCCCCTGCAGGGTTAACATGATCTATTCGAATAGCCGCGTCCGCGGATATGGACTAATTGGAACGTTTATATGGTTCATAGATAACTTCAAGTGGATAATCTAAAATGCGCAAGATAAGCATGAGTGCTATGGATGGCCTTCTCGTATGGAGACGGGAGCGGATCCATAGTGGTGTATTGATATGGTGAATATGTGGACTCGTGTGCGCCACCTAAAAGACGTTATTGGCAATCGTAGTCTAGGATAGCCACCGAGTCAAAGCTGGCTTGCTGTAGTTAAACTCCGGGGAAATGTCATGCGTTGTTTCTTTAAAGTCCTTGTAGCTTGCTCCGACTTGGGTTCATACGTTGATGACCGACACGTTCATTGCTGGGTTACATATGCCTGTCACTATAAGTTTGTGCCACCTTGGTTTCATGACTAGTCACGTTGGCCCGGGTTCTCTGTCATATGGATGCCAGCGACACAATCATATACGTGAGCCAAAGGGCGCAAATAGTCCCGGCCAAGGTAAGGCTGCAGCCGTGGGAATACTGTGCGTGAGGCCGCAAAGTGATATGATGTGTTACATGCTAGATCGGTGTGACTTAGCATCAGGGTCATGACATCACCAATGTCTGAACTCTGGAGTGTATGAGGATGCCACCGAAGTGCACAATCGGAGGGAGTGGCGACGCCGGGGCTGGTGAAGCACCAACGCAACGCATGAATCCGGGCACAGAGGTTGCCGTCGCCGCCTCCGAGGTCTCGTGTGGGCAGTAGCACGACCTTGACTTCCTCGGCGCCGTCGTGCCCCACAGCCGGAGGCGGTGGTCAACAGCAACTCCAGCAACGACTGCGACTCCGAGGGAAAACCGGTTAGTCATCTATATACCCATTTGTGCGGCAAACATATCATGTGTTTTCTCGCGTTACTCCCCCCTCCCTAATTTTTTGGAATGCAAATCGTATGGTTATGTTCTCTCAGTCCATGAAATCAGAGTAATTAAGATCTGTTAGATGCACGTAGTGTATTGATTGTTTCAATGGTATCCGTATAGGGTTAGTTATTAATTGTTTGTTCTCTACAAATAAGTTTGCTAATAATCTGACTAGGGTTAGCGTGCGTGCTAATAATTTGTGACCAGATCTTGACAATTGATTTTGAATGTCCTACATATATGTTTGTGGCTTTTTTTCTTCCAGATCTTGAGAAATTGATTTTGAATGTCCTACATGTATGTTTCTGCCATTTTTTCTGTCAGATTGGTATGTACACAAATGAGGCTCCAACCAGCGCCGCCGCTGGATGTAGATCTTGGACCCGGTAGCGCGGCCAGAAGCGGCCACGGCCCTGGACCCGAGGAACTAGTAGAATCTCCGGTGGACCGCATCAGCGATCTCCCGGACGCCATCCTTGGGGAGATCATCTCCCTTCTCCCCACCAAGGATGGCTGCCGCGCACAAGTCCTCGCATATCTGTGGCACACTCAGTGGCGCGCCGCGCCTCTTAATCTCAACCGTCATCAGCTATCTATCGATGATGATTCTGAACTCCCCGGATCCATCATCTCCTCCCACCAGGGCTCCGTTCAACGCATCTGCATCCCGACATGCTACCTGCTGGACATACCCTGCACGGGGCTGCCTGACTGACATCCTGTCAATTCGATAAACTCCAGCAGCTTGAGTTCCACCAGGTCTATTTATGTAACATGCCACGAACCAACGTATCTGTGCCCTCACCACCGATGTACATCTCATGGTTTTCATCCTCTCTCCACACGCCCACCTTCGCCCAGTGCCATCTACCAGACAATCCGGTACAAATGCTTCGACTCCCACTGCTAAAAAAAACTTGCGCTTGTGGTGGTTGATCTGTTGGAGGCCGCACTACACAGCATCATCCACTCCAGCTGCCCTGCCCTGGAGCGCTTGCTGCTTGTTTTTGGAATAGAAATTCGTATCCATTATCTCAAAATAAAGTCGCCCATGGGAATTTTTTTTGGACATGATCTCATCATCAAAGATGCCCCTTCACTTCAAAGGTTGCTTCTTGATTCTACTGTAGTACCTTCGCAAATAATTGTAGTCTCTGCGCCTAAACTGGAGACCTTGTGTGCAATTCGTTATCCTTTTAGATGGTTCAAGATGGTGTTTGGCCCCACACCTATTGAGGTACTGTATATTATTCACGTAAACTTTTGTAATCTGCTTTTTTCATTTGTGCGCATAAGTTAAGTATCATCTTGGAGTACCTTTTGGTACTAATATTATGTTCTATGCTTAATGAAGAGCTTGTCCATCCTATCAGTGGTGGTGGATTCTGTCAAGACCTGGTGTTTTCGTCTGAACATGATTATTGGCTTGCTGCAATGCTTTCCATGTCTGGAGAATTTGTATATAAGGGTGATGAATTCACGCACATTGAGAGCCCATATATAATGTACTATAATTAATCGTTCAACTATCACTCTTTCAACATAATCTTTTTTAGACATTAACTGTTTTCAATCGTCATCTCTATTTAGGCACTAACACATGGAGAAAAAGGTATAACCAATCGATGGTTCAAGAAGCACCGGTATTTTCTCAGATCCCATGACATTCGTTTGAATACAGTAACACTGGAAGGATATGCATCCAATAATGCAAACACTAGCATTGTCACATTCTTCATGTTGAATGCGAGGGCACTATTGTCCGTGAGGATTGAGTTTTTCAACAAGAAATTTCTTACGGATGCAAGTGTTAAACAACATAAAAAGAAGTTTCAGGTGGACCTAAGGGCTTCTGATCGTGCTCGGCTTATATTTACAACCGCTTGTCCTCATTTACTAGTAGAATTTCTTGCCTAGGATCTTGATTTTATGGATCAGACCGGTCCATTTGATTGTGAATGCTGAAAACTTTGGTTGAGTTAGATGTCATTGTCCTGTTCTATCTAGATTTTGTCTAAACCTGATGAGCAATTAATCCTTGTGCTTTTGTACTGTTTGTAAGCCGGAGTTAGATATTGTTGTCCTTCTCAACTCGGCTTTGACCCATATTTTCTTTCATACTGGACAAATGGCTTGGCATTTCTTTAATTAATACATAAATATTATAAGCATTCACAACATAGGGAAAGAACATCACTCTCACAAGATCCTTGAGATCTTTGTTCATTACAGAACCCGCAAGTTCTTAGCGCCCACCAGCACCCACAAACTATTTTCAGCTAGCACACCAAATGGGATGTAATTCTTAATAAGAAAAGCTGCATGGTAGTGACAGATTTGGATTTGTCATTTGGGACCCACAAGGAAAAAGCCTATCCTCAACAGTAAACATTGAGAAACCTGGTTTTAAAATTACTGTAAATCCAAAACGCGCCTCAAAATCATGAAACTTGGCATGGTGTGATGACATGGAACCAACATGTTGTGGTAAAAAATTATTCCAATTTGGGACAAGTTTTGGTACAAACTTCTTACAAACCGAAGCTTCTCACAAAAAGACTCATGGTTCCGAGATGGAACTTGTCACCTATGTGTGCGAAACGACATACGCTGTCTCTTCCCACCTTGATTTATTTTACAGAGGCAACATGCAACTATAGGAGCGTCGTCCTAAAAATATGAAATTATTAATGGTTCGTTTTGCCTTTTTATACATTATTTTAGTTTTCTAGGAATTCTGGAACATACTTTGGTGTGTGCAAAGGTCATATGTACACTAGCCACCCATGTAATTGGTTGTTCAATCTGTTTATGGAATCAAGTCCTTATAAGTTATAAGTACATATGCTGTTGTTCTGTGTGTAGTGACATCGCACAGGGACCATACTAAGGAACCCGTCGGTGATGATTTCATCAATCGTTGACAATTGTATACCACCAAGCATTTGCCCACAACACACATGGCTTCTTAGCATCAATCTTCTGTATTGTTATCGGTCTTCGCACATGTTTCTGATTACAGACCTGTTTGCCGTGTATAACACACATCTTGTTAAGTTGAACCATTTCTGTTCTCTAGGCTCAAAGCAAAAAGTTTATCTGAGTGAACCGTATGCCGTATATTGCACACACCTTGATATGGCTGACCGTTTCTTGTGTGTTACTAATCACAAACAGTTCATCCGAGTGAACTGTATGCCGTATATCAGACACGCCTTCATCTGGATGCCCGTTTCTGTTGTTCTGCCTCATCGCAAATAGTTCATTGAACTCAATTATATGCCTAGCATCACACACACAACTAAAATCTGAACAGTGTTTGATGTATCCGCCATCGCAAACATTTTGCTCCTTTTTTGACGGTTTTTTAGATCACCGTTTGCGAGCATTGCACACAGTTCCATCGAAGGGTCTCTGATTGTAGTGTCGCGTTAGTAGCATCCTGCAGTAGTGATATGTGCATGATCCTGAATTTAAAGATGTATTGCAGAATTGTAAACAACGGAGAACATGGAACAAGTTCATCGTTAATGATGGATTTGTGTTCCTTGCTAACAAGCTATGCATTCCAGCTAGCTCTGTTCGTCTTTTGTTGTTGCAGGAGGCGCATGGAGGAAGATTAATGGGACACTTTGGCGTGAAGAAGACGGAGGATGTACTTTCTACACATTTCTTTTGGCCAAAGATGAGATGGGATGTTGAGCGCTTTGTTGCTCGCTGCACTACATGTCAAAAAGCTAAGTCATGACTCAATCCTCATGGTTTATATATGCCTTTGCCTGTACCTAGTGTTCCATCAGAGGATATATCTATGGACTTTGTTTTGGGTTTACCTCGAACAAAGAAGGGGAGGGATATCATATTTGTTGTCGTGGATAGGTTCTCGAAAATGGCACACTTCATACCATCTCATAAAAGCGATGCTGCTGCTAATGTTGCTGACTTGTTCTTTCATGAAATTATTCGCTTGCATGGTGTGCCAAATACTATTATTTTAGATCGTGATGCTAAATTTCTTAGCCACTTTTGGAGATGTTTATGTTCTAAGTTAGGGACTAAAAAGATTTTTGCTACTACTTGTCACCCCCAAACTGATGGACAAACTGAAGTAGTCAATAAAACATTGTCTACTAAGCTTAGGGTTGTTTTGAAGAATAACAAGAAAATGTGGGAAGAATGCTTGCCTCATATTAAATTTGCGTATTATCATTTGCTGCATTCTACTACTAAGATGTGCCCTTTTGAAATTGTCTATGGTTTCCTACCTCGTGCACCTATTGATTTGTTGCCTCTTCCATCTTCGAAGAAGGTTAATTTTGATGGTAAACAACATGCTGAATTGGTCGTAAAAATGCATGAGTTAAATAAGGAGAACATTGAGCGTATGAATGCTAAATATAAACTTGCTAGAGATAAGGGTAGAAAACGTGTTGTGTTTGCACTTGGAGATCTTGTTTGGTTACATTAGCGTAAGGATAGATTTCCTGATTTGCGCAAATCGAAGCTAATGCCATGTGCTGATGGTCCTTTTAAGGTGTTAGAGAAAATAAATGATAATGCATATAAACTTGAGCAGCCTGCAGATTTTGGGATTAGTCCCGCTTTTAACATTGCAGATTTGAAGCCTTATTTGGCTGAGGAAGATGAGCTTTCATCCAGGACGGCTTCATTTCAAGAAGGGGAGGACGATGAGGACATCAATACCATTGTTACACCCACCACCCCTGTTGTTATACATACTAGACAAATTACTAGAGCTCATGCACGCCAATTAAATTACCAGGTACTTTCATTTGTTGGTGACAATTCTAATGTTCATGAGAATATGATGCTGCCTAAATTGGATACATTTGTGTTGATTACTAATGAAGGGCCTAACATCAACAAGAGGGATTAACATTGGAGCAGGATCAAGCATGGAGATGAAGGCGCGTGCGAAGGGATCCAGAATGACGTTTCTAGTGCATATTTGAGCACTTTGAAGCCTCCGTGATGAACTACAAGGACATGGACGAAATATACAAGATGCCCCTTCATAAATTTACCGGTAGCTTATTTTAGGTGTTGTGCCACCTTATTTTTGGGCCAGGCCATGTAATTTTCAAATACATAAGTATAGACTGTTTTTAGAGTCCGTGTGTGAGGGGAAACAAATTTAGGGTTGGTTTCGGACCCCTCCCATAAGGGGCCACGAAATTCCCCCCTACTCCTCCATATATACTGCCCTTATGGTGTCGTTTAGACTTTGAGTTTTGTTTAGATTAAAAGTTCACCATAGCTGCAACTTTGCGCACTTCATTTGTGTTCAACGACCAGACCAAGGCATCACAGAACCCTACGTTGATCAATAGAGCTTTCATCTTATATTCGCAATATCCAGTTTGCAATATCAGTTTCTTGCTTGTTCTTCATTTGCTCACAGGAAATAGACCCTCGTGGTCAGGTTGATCGTGCTCCGGCGTGGTCAATAACCCCTCGGAAGTTGGTTTAGTGATTGCTAAGGCGCGCTGTCTCACATGTTTGTAGTCAGATCTCAAGGTCGACTCCCATAGAAAACGATAGCTATCTCATCGAAACATCGGGACACCTTCACCTCTATCAAGTGATCTGAACCACATTGGTCAATTCGACCTTCTTTTTTATCATCTGGGAGATGTGCTTCTGCAGCGATTCCACCTACGTTGGCGACCCCTAGTCGAGCCCCTTCTTGGTCCACAACACTTGCCTTGTGGGAGGTCCGGATCTGAATTCAGAGGGTGCTGCCCAGCCCGCGCTACGTGGTTTGCTGATATAAAACCACTCTTTTTGCCAGATCTTGATGGTATCTATAAAGGTACCTTCTTGCCACTCAACCCGGGGGAGCTTGTTGATCATTGCCCCCCACACACACAGTCCGCCTGCTGGCCGTTGACTATCTTCGGCTTAACATTAAAGACCTTAAGCCACAAGCCGAAGTGTGGCTGGACCCGTAGAAAGGCCTCGCAGATAACGATGAAAGGCCAAAATGTATAAGAACGAGTTCGGGGCGTGTTGGGGATATTACTACTGGGCGTAAACCGGCCAGGAGAGGCCGGGTTAACATCATCAGTAGTCAAGTATGCTTGAAGCCCGTGAGGATATTCAATAAGGGCCCAAGGACGAAAACCGGTTTAACGGTTGTAGCCGTAATCCGGCATTATTATGTAACTTGTGTTGTAAGTTAGAAATACTAGAGACCGAACCGGACACGTCTATGAGCCGGTCTCGGGACTCTGCAAACCGACGGGCGTCACCCATGTATATAAGGGGATGACCAAGCGATTCAGACAACAGACAACAACTCGAGACTTAGGCGAAGCTTGTTTGCTCCTAGTCATCGAAACCCCATCAATTCCATCACAACTAGACGTAGGCTTTTACCTTCATCGAAGGGGCGAACTAGTATAAACTCTCTTGCATCCTTGTGTCCGCTTAACCCCTTTAAGCTAACCCGTGGCGATGGCTCCACGACTAAGTCCATTCATGAGGACATCTGCCGTGACAAAACCACGACGGTTGGCGCCCACCGTGGGGCTATCGCACGATGGTTTCAAGTTCTTGGAGGGCAACTTCGAAGGACTCAAGGGTTACGCCGGGCCGGATGACCAAGAGTCGTCGCGGCAAGCTCTACATCAACGATTCAGGCTGGGGCCCCGAGGCCGGCTCTATTGAGTACGGGTACCGGGTCCCCTTTGGTGGCATACACGTCTTCATTGGCAAGATCGGTGAACCGGGCCTTGAGCCGGACATTTGCACCGACCTCGTCGAAACGGCTCAGCGTGCGAGATCTGCCCAGGGTAAACCGGCCATGAAGCGTGCCTTCGTGGCAGTCATCCACGGAGGAGAATATGATGGTGGATCGGGATCTGGTAGCGAGACCGTCGTTTATTCCGGCGACGAGTCCTCGACCGGAGAAACCGAGTCATTGTATGAGTTACAAGATGGCCGGATTGAGGGATGTTCCAATGGTGACAGTATTCCGGACCCCTCTGATCTACCCAGCCGGGTCGGGATATTCATGGCCGGTACACAGGCGGCGGTCCACTCTTCGACTGCAGCGCAATGTTCTCTGGATCAGCAACAGCGGCGGCGGCCGGGGCAGGAGGCTCTGTGCGCCCGCCGGCTCAAGTTTTATCTGATCTGTTTGATGCGTTGGTTGTGCTCATGGCAGAGGCTAACCCGACGGATCAGGACGCCCACAACACGGAGATTGCAAAAGTGAGGGAACAGATCACTCATGCCAAGGCCGACCTAGCAGCTGAGAACAACAGGATGGCCGCGGAGCGGGCCGCTTTGGACGCGCAGGCCTATAGGCTTATGCTAGACCAGAACACATCGCATGAAGTCTTGAAAAGGAAGCATCGGTATCGCCTGCCAACGGTCTTCGATGGCAGAAACCTCTTTAACACCCCAGGAGCAGGGACTAGTAACCCGCCGTGGTTAAACCGGGCGGAGGCACCTGGGACGGGTGCGCCGGTTCAGCCTCGCCTGATGGAGCCGCCTCGACAGAATAACATCATACCTCAGCCTGTCCAGACGCCTCCAGGTCACTATTCTAATCCAATGGACAATCTTATTGCCGCCGCTTCACGGCTGGAGGCCATCCCAATTGAAGGTGATTCTCCGCAAGCGGTGGAGACACGCCGAGTTAAGGAACTTCTTCGAACAACTTTGGTTCAGCGGGAAGCGTATTCATATAGCCGTGACCGAATTCATTCCACCCCCCGTCCAAGCCGGAGTTACAGCAGGCGGATGGATGAACCGGCCGTATCCAGTAATGCGCGGAACCGTGAAGCGCCCCGTGGCCGTAACCCGGCAGGTGATGCTCAGGAAGTGGTGGACCGGGCCCGGGCGCGCAGGGACGCCGAGTTAGCAGCACAGCATGAGGATCGTCAACTTACGCCGGTTCGTCCAACCACCACAATTGAGCCAGGGGTTACTTCCAGTTCTTTGGGAGTGCCTTGTCTTGTCCCCGCTTTACGCAATGTGCGCCTGCCCAAGGATTTCAAGGGCCCGCGCAAAGTACCAAGTTACACGGCCGATTTGTCTCCGGAAGCATGGGTAGAGAGCTATGAGATGGCCATGGAGATGCTTGATGTAGATGAAGCGGCATGTGCAAAGTATTTTACGATGATGCTTGAAGGGACAGCCCGTATTTGGTTAAAGAGCTTACCAGCCAATTCTATCAGTTCATGGGCCCAGTTGCGAGCCCGGTTTATCCAGAATTTCAAGGATACATGTAAGCAGCCCATGTCGATAGTGGACTTAGCGGCCTGTGTCCAGGAGGAAGGAGAGTCAACAACCCGCTGGGTACGCCGAGTCTCGGAAATTTTGCACTCCTCAGACCGTATTAACGCCGACTCCGCGGTTATAACTTTGGAAAGCAACTGCCGGTTTAAACCTCTGAAGTTGAAATTGGGACGGATGAAGCGCCATTGCAACGATATGGGAACTCTCATGACTGCGTTAGTGAAGTATGTTGATTCTGATGGTACCAAGGATCCCGAGTCTGATGATGACAAGACAGGGAAGAGAAAGAAGAACGTCAACTCCAAGGGGCAGCAACACAACACGGCAGGTCATGGTAACGGAGGCAAGCGTAAAGCGGATGGTAGCATGGACTTTGTGGCTAATACTAACGCACAAGACAGGGGCCAGCGACGGAAGGGTAAACCGCCAAATCATGGTGGAGCTCCAAACCCCAATCCGGACCGCCTGACTTATCTATTGAACCGGCCCTGTCCAAAGCACGGGACGAAGGAGGCGCCAGCCACCCACCTCTGGAAGGATTGCTATATTATGCAGGAGTTCAAAAATTCTAATGCTTTCCGGTATGATCACGGATCAGGTGGTGGCTCAGGATCTGGATTCCATGAGCCGGGTCACGGTGGAGGAAATGCCGGTTCAGGCTTCAATGGGGATCGGGGTGGACATAACAATCAAAACAATCGAGAATAACTGTGGTGGTTACAACCAGCAGCAGCAGTCGGGTTATCAAAGCCATCCGAAACAGTTGAATGGTGGGCAGTATCATGTATTCACCACTAGCTTGGATAAGCGAGACCAGAAGCTTCACAAGCGAGCAGTGAATTCTGTTGAACCGGACGTGCCTCGTTATTTATGCTGGTCCGAACAGCCAATCATATGGAGCAGAGAGGATCACCCGCCCCGGGTTGACAATCCGGGTCAGCTAGCGTTAGTGGTGGCACCTCAGGTGGGAGGTTATAAGTTCACTAAGGTGCTCATGGATGGAGGAAGCAGCATTAATATCTTGTACTATGAGACCTTCCGCCGTATGGGGCTAACAGACAAGAATCTTAAACCGTCCAATACGGTGTTCCATGGTGTGGTACCTGGCAAGTCAGCATATCCCATTGGCAAGATAGCTCTGGAGGTGGCCTTTGGAGATGACCATGATTCCGTGTCGAAACATTGGTTTTTGAGGTGGTTAAGATCCGGAGCCCGTACCACGCTTTGTTTGGGCGGCCGGCTTATGCCAAGTTTATGGCACGGCCCTGTTATATCTATCTGCAGCTCAAGATGTCGGGACACAAGGGGACCATAACCGTTCATGGAAGTCGCAAGATTGCCTTGGAGTGTGAAGAAGGTGATGGGTCTATGCAGAGTCGGTTTGTGCCACGGAAGAGTTGAAGTATTACAAGGATAATGTTGATCCGGCTGACATGACTCCGTTGAAAAAGCCAACCACAGAGCATGATCCGGCTCTAAAGTTCAAATCGGCAGCTAAGACCAAGCTTGTTGACTTCAGACTGGCGATTCGTCCAAGCAGTTTAGTATCAGTACCAACTTGGATCCGAAATAGGAAAGCGCGCTCATCGAGTTCATCTGTGAGAACTGGGACATTTTTGCATGGAAGCCTTCTGACATGCCAGGTGTACCGAGGGAACTCACTGAGCACACTCTTAATGTTGATCCTAAGTAAAAACCGGTGAAACAGTTTCTCCGCCGGTTCAACGAAGAAAGGTGCAAAGCTATTGGAGAAGAAGTGGCCAGGCTCTTGGCGGCTGGCTTTATTGTTGAAGTGTTCCATCCTGAATGGCTGGCTAATCCGGTGCTTGTCCTTAAGAAGAACGGCACCTGGCGCATGTGTGTGGATTACATAGATCTAAACAAGGCTTATCCAGCAGATCCTTTTGCCCTCCCCCGCATTGATCAGATTATTGATGCTACGGCGGGTTGTGAGCGGTTGAGTTTTCTAGACGCATATTCTGGTTATCATCAGATCAAGATGGCAGTGAAGGACCAGGAGAAGACGGCGTTCATAACTCCTTTTGGAGCTTTCTGCTATGTATCTATGCCCTTTGGGAGTGCCCAGGCAACTTATCAACGGTGTGTACAGAACAGCCTTCATAAGCAGATCGGTCGTAATGTGCATGCTTATGTGTATGATATTGTGGTTAAGTCAAGAGAGGAGGAGACTCTGGTTGACGATTTGAAGGAAACCTTTGATAACCTACGGACATACAAGATGATGCTCAATCCGGCCAAGTGTGTTTTTGGTGTACCGGCAGGCAAGTTATTGGGTTTTCTGGTGTCCAACATGGGAATTGAGGCTAATCCGGAGAAGATCACAGCTATCACCTCTCTGGCTAAACCGAAATGTATCAATGATGTCCAGCGTTTGGCAGGCCGGATTGCAGCGTTGAGCCACTTTATTAGTCGCCTAGGTGAGAAGGCAATACCTTTGTATCAGATGCTGAAAAAAGCGGATCCCTTTGTCTGGAGTCCGGCCGCTGATAAAGCATTGGAGGACCTAAAGCGGCAGCTAGCCAACCCGCCTGTTCTTGCTGCTCCGATTGACAAAGAACCATTGCTACTATATGTGGCAGCTAATGCTCGTGCAACAACAGTAGCTATTGTGGTAGAGCGCAAGGAGGCGGGCAAGGAATATACGGTTCAGCGTCCGGTTTACTATATCAGCGAGGTGCTTATCGAGTCCAAGCAAAGGTACCCGCATTGGCAGAAGCTGGTGTATGGAGTTTTCATGGCAAGCCGTAAGCTCAAGCAATACTTCCAGGGACATCCCATCAGAGTGGTCAGTTCTGCTCCTTTGGGAGATATAATTCAAAACAGGGAGGCAACTGGCCGGATTGCCAAGTGGGCTATAGAGCTTGGGCCGCACGGTTTGAAATACGTGCCTCGGACGATGATCAAATCTCAAGCACTTGTGGATTTCATCAATGATTCGACGGAACTGCAAGCACCTGAAGAAAAGCCGGATCACACCTACTGGACTATTCATTTCGATGGGTCTAGGCAATTGGAGGGCTCGGGGGCTGGAGTCGTATTAACTTCCCCACGAGGTGATAAGTTCTGTTACGTTATCCGCTTAATGTTCCCTTGTACTAACAATGCAGCTGAGTACGAAGCTTTACTCCATGGTCTTCGGATGGCTAAGGAGATGAATCTCAGCCGAGTTAAGTGCTTCGATGACTCGGACCGTGGCCCGACAAGTGTCCGGTACTTGGGATTCTAAGGACCCGCTTATGGCAGCATACCGTCGTGAGGTGGATATCATTGCGGCCACTTCAAGGGATATCGAATTGGATCATGTGGACAGACGGAAGAATGAAGCGGCGGACGCTTTAAGCCGGCTGGGCTCCCAGCGTAAACCGGTCCCGCCTAATGTTTTCTTAGATGTCCTGCACAACCCGTCGGTCAAGCTCCCTAACGAAGAGGATTTGGCTATTCCTGATCCGGAGGCTCAGTTGGTGGCGGCTTTGCATGTTATTCCGGATTGGACGATTCCTTATCTTGCGTACACGAACCGGGGCGAGTTACCAGAGGATGAGATGCTGGCCAGACAGATAATCCGGCAATCCAAGTCCATGACTATTGTCAATGGCGAGTTGCATCATTGTAGTGTATCAGGGGTGTTTCAATGTTGTGTGTCGCCAGAGGAAGGTTGTGAGATCTTGCGCGAAATCCACGAAGGAGATTGTGGTCACCACGCCGGTTCAAAATCTCTGGTGGCTAAGGCGTTTCGTCACGGTTTCTATTGGTTGACTACTCATGCTGATGCGGAGGACCTGGTTAGGCGATGTGACGGCTGTCAGAAATTCTCAAGACGCGCTAATGTGCCGGCTCAAAAATTGAGGATGATTCCAATTACTTGGCAGTTTGCGACTTGGGGGCTGGATATGGTCGAGCCTTTCAAACGGTCCAAGGACAAGAAGACCCACCTTTTGGTGGCGGTTGACAAATTTAGAAAGTGGATAGAAGCGGAGCCCGTCAGCAAGTGTGATGCAGCCACGGCGGTTCAATTCATTAAGAAGGTGATTTTCCGGTTCGGCTTTCCACACAGTATCATTACTGATAATGGTACCAATCTGTCTAAGGGTGCTATGAAGGAGTTCTGTGAACGTGAGCACATCCGGCTTGATGTTTCATCGATGGCTCACCCAGTCCAATGGCCAGAGAGAGCTAACCAGGAGATCTTACGAGGCATCAAGCCCGACTTATGGTTCCGCTGCAAGGACGCCGGGTTTTTGGGTCGAGGAGTTACCATCTCGTGTTGTGGAGCATCAACACTACACCCAATGGTCGACAGGATATCGCCGTTCTTCATGGTCTACAGAGCGGAGGCGGTTCTCCCCAGTGATATCCGTCATGACTCACCTCGTGTAGCAGCTTATGTTGAAGTGGACAACGAGGTAGCTCGGCAAGACGCTTTAGACCTGTTGGATGAGGAGCTAGACATTGCAGCTGCCCGTTCGACGATTTACCAGCAGGATCTTCGTCGCTATCACAGTCGCCGAGTTAGAACCAGAACCTTTCAAGAAGGAGATTTGGTGCTCCGACTCATTCAAGACCGTGATCGATATGCACAAGCTATCCCCACCTTGGGAAGGACCTTTCGTGGTCAGCAAGAATCTGCACAACGGGTCGTGACTATCTCGATTGATATTCGAGAGCATAAAGACTCACGTACATCAGAGGAGGAGACCAACAGGCCGTGGAACATAGCTCCTCTTCGGCCCTACTATACTTAAGCCATAGGCTTTACTTATGTACATATTATGACAATGTATATATTATGATCAATACAATAAACCGAAGCCTTAGCTAAAGCGGGGTCTCTGTTATTTTTACATCATGAGTGGTTACACGGAGTTTTTATCTTAAAGCGGTCTCCGGTTTACCCCTTGAGTTAGCTTTTTAACTGTCACGCCAAAGATGCGACCCTATCCTAAAGGAATTCGAAGGTCCCACCAAGGATAGAAGCGCATCTTGAAGACGCTTTTGCAAGGTGGATATCATTACATCAACATTACATAATAGATGGGGATACATACAAGAGGCATACAATTCCACACGAATACAACATCATCATACAAGAGATCAACATCCGCCTACGGATGAAACATAAACAGAAACTCAAACAATATCCACCCTGCTAGCCCAGGCTGCCGACCTGGAACCTATCCCCTGATCGAAGAAGCAGATGAAGAACTCCAACACAAATAAACATCGCTCTCGCGTCATGATCATTGCATAACCTGTACCTGCAACTGTTGGTGTAGTAATCTGTGAGCCATGAGGACTCAGCAATCCCATTACCATGGGTATCAAGACTAGCAAAGCTTAATGGGTAAGGAAGGGGTAAAGTGGTGAGGTTGCAGCAGCGACTAAGCAGAGTATGGCGGCTAACTTACGCAAATGAGAGCGAGAAGAGAAGCAAAGCAAGCGGTCGTCAACAAGTAATGATCAAGAAGTGATCCTGAACTCCTACTTACGTCAGACATAACCCAGAAACAATGTTCTCCTCTTGATCAACCCCGAAAAGAGACACTCACGGTTACGCACACGGTTGGTGTATTTTAGAAGAGTTTACTTCAAGTTTACTACAACCGGATATTAACAAATTCCCATCTGCCACATAACCGCGGGCACGGCTTTCGAAAGTTCAAACCCTGCAGGGGTGTCCCAACTTAGCCCATGATAAGCTCTCGCGATCAACGAAGAATATTCCTTCTCCCAGGGAAGACCCGATCAGTCTCGGAATCCCGGCTACAAGACATTTCGACAAAGAATAAAACAAGACCAGCAAGACCTCCCGGCGTGCCGACATCCCGATAGTAGCCGCCAGATCTCGTCTCGTGCCACGACCGGATGAGCGACGTACAACTAGAACCAGCCCTCAAGTTTCCCCGAGGTGGCGCTGGAAGTGGCTCTAGTTTGGACCAACACTTAGACAAGCATTGGCCCGGGGGGCTAAAATGAAGATGACCCTTGGGAGCGCGACTCCCAAGCGAACTGTCAAGGGGGTCCCATAAATCACCCAACCGCGTTAGGGACGCAAAATCCGGGAACATAATACCGATATGACGGAAACTAGGGCGGCAAGAGTGGAACAAAACACCAGGCATAAGGCCGAGCCTTCCACCCTTTACCAAGTATATAGATGCATTAACAATGTAAGAGATATTGTGATATCCCAACATAAACATAATCCAACATGGAGAAATCTTCATCTTCACCTGCAACTAGCACGCTATAAGAGGGGCTGAGCAAAGGGGTAACATAGCCAAACAACGGTTTGCTAGGAAGGGTAACAAAGGTTAGAGGCTGACATGGCAATTAGTGAGGCTTGAGCAACAAGAGATAGGTAGCGCGGCAAAGCGATAGAACGAAGCAACTAGCATAGCAATGGTAGTAGTGAGATCCAGGGTAGCGGCCATCTTGCCTAAAGTCCCGCAAGGAAGAAGAACGATTCCATAAAGAAGATGAAGCCACGAAGACGAACCAAGCGTAGACGAGCGAATCCTCACGATCGCAACGAAACGGGAACTATCGAGAAGAAGCACACAACAAAGTAAACGCACCACACATAAACGAGACATGATGCACAACCAAGCATGATGCATGACAAAGCTACATGAAGCTACTCATGGCAAGAGATGAAGCATACAAGAGCAACACACCAAGGCAAGTTTAAATAAGGCCGGAAACAACACATAACAATTCCGGTAAGTCCTCATATGCATATTTCGAAATTGGTCCAGATCTGAATAAACCTTATGTTCGAGTTGTTAAACAGCAAGTTAAGATGCACCAAGATGATCTACACGAGATTCTAGTCAAGTTACATATAAAGTTCATTTAATTCGGAGCTACGGCCTAGAAGATATGAGCAAAACAAGTTAAACATGGCATTGATGCAAAATGCATTCAAATATCAAGCAAACACACCAAAACAAGGATGCAACATGATAATACGAAAGTTCATGCAATTCTAAGCAAGTTTCATATAGAGCACACTCCAAACGGAGCAACGGTTCAACACATACACATGAAACAAGTTATAGCAACAATCTGTCCAAAACCGCAACTAGGCATATTACAAGCATCAAAACAATATGCTACAGCACCCTAACATAAAAAAAAGGCATGGACGTGATGTACAGGTAAAGCATGACAAAAGATGAACACTGAGATATCTCCAGAAAACACTAGAACATGCTCAAAAAGACATGGCAAGATTGCAAATAATAACAGTTTCAGACTTTGCAGAAATAACATCAGCTTGCAATGTTTAGAGCTATCAAACAACATGCTACAGGAACTTATCATGGCAAACAAAGGTCTGGCATGAATCTACTAATTGCATAGAACAAAAGTCCTTTACTGACCATGATCCAAAATGGCACAGAAAATATGATGGCACCCACGTAAACATGGCAAGTGATATGACAGCTTCATACATGGCAGGAACAACAATAAGTAGACATGTTGGTGAGCTTGAACCACTCACCACAGAGCAATACATGGCATGAAAAGGAAACCAACAGGAAGAATACATGTTTATTAAGCTAAGCATGGCAAGAGCAAGTTCATAGAGTGCATGGATCGCTAACAACATTCATGGCAACATTGAACTTAATGTTAACAGGCTGACAACAACATTATTTAGCAATTTGAGAGCAAGATTACAACAAGTTACAGCAGACTATAATTGCAACAAAGGGCATGGATATATATAGCAAGACATGGATAACAAAACATCCTTAGTGAACATCTCCAGATTATCCATAGAATGACTTGTAGAAGCAGGTTAACATAGCATCATAATATAACAAAATCAGCCTAGCAAAACACCAACAACAAGTACCCTACTTAACAAGCTTGATGCACTCACTACAAGACCAGCAAAAATCCTTGGATGGCACCACTGTGAAGATGGCATGACATAGCACAAAACACATGTAGAGCTCATGATCATAAGATGCACACATCAAATGCAACAAAAATGACAAATCATCAAGTTATAACAGTTTCAGCAGATTAACATCATATAGCACTCTTGCAACGATGATTCAGGCATCTATATCAGCTCTAATTAAACTGATGCAATGTAAAGAAATGAATTACTCGTTGAGACGAACAATTTGACATATTACGAGCATGGAACGGAGTAGTATGCAGCAAGTTATGATGCGATGAACATGGCATAATAATATGCAAAAAATCGGGGACTAGGTGAAATAAACAGGGTCAACCTTCGGGAAACTGAATCTGGGCACGGATCCCGAGGCGGCGGCGCGAGCTCGACGGAGACGGGGCGGATACGGCGCCGGAGAGGGCCGGGCGGCCGGGGAGGATGCCGGCGAGGCCGGGCCGACGGATCTCGACCGGACCCAGCCGGGCGCTGGCCTTGGGCGGCGCTGGCGGCGGAGATGGCCGCGGGCCGGGCGGCGGCAGAGGAAGGAGGAGGCAGGCGACCGCGGGGCGCGGGCGCGCTAGGGCGGCGGCGATGGGGAGCCGGGGAACATAGTAGTGCCGGATTGCAAAACGGACAACGGGGAAAATGCTCGGATGCATGAGATGAACACGAATGCGAAATGAGATGCACATGATGACATGATATGAAATGCAGATGATGCCATGGCAAAGTGCAACACGCAAGCACATGACATGGCAACGACGGCAAATAACTGGCGGACACCTGGCGCATTGAATCCGGGGCGTTACAACTCTCCTCCACTAACAAGAGATCTCGTCCCGAGATCTTAGGACCGAGACGGAGAGGAAAAGGGATGAGGTGAAACAAGAACTCAAGAGAAGAACCAAAGAATCGAGAGCACTCGAGAAGAAGAGAGGAACGGCGAGAATGGCGAGAATCGAAAGCTCACTGAATCAGATAGACTATGAAACCACTCCGGTTAGAACGAGATAAGAAACGAATAAGACTGAAAGGATTTAGGAAGCACTCCGACTGAAACATGGAGGGCTAGAACACGAGCTTCAGAGGATGGAATGATACTTGATGAAGACATGACACAAAACCTCCGGAAAGAATTGAAATAGAATTGAATGAAAAGAACTTAGAAGGAAGGATTAAAATCAACCACGAAAGAATAAGCTTGTCGTGGAATTATGGATAACATCTCAGAAATTATGAGGTGATAACCAACCACAAACGGAAATGATTGGATAGCTTAGAAGAACGAAGAAATGCAAAACTCCACTTCAAAAGAAAATGAAGAATTAATTGCACTTCGAAATGCGAGAAGAAAAGATACTTGAACTCCGCCAACAAGAATCTTGATGAACTCTTGAAAGAATGAATTAAATCATAAAGAACCACCATGAAGAACTCCGGTAACAAAAGGATGATGAGATAAAATTGAAGGATGAAAGAATAAGATTAAAGCTTGCGATGATTTAGATGGAGGTTCCGACGAAATGGCTGAGGAAAATTTAAACTCCGGAAAAGAAAAGATGGAAAGACTTGGAACTAGAATTTATTCATCACGAACAAACTCTGAAGGAGGGGATTAAACACTTGGAGGAAATAAGAATAAGATTTATTGTATGCTTAACCTTCATCAAATAAAATTGATGATAAGCAATGGATTTTGCATACTACTTATTCTTCTTGAAAAGGATTAAGAAGTGACATATTGCAGACTTGAAAGTCTTCATGAACCACCGGTAGGATTGGAAAGAACGAATGAATTAATGTGAAAAGAACGGAAATAAATCTTGAACGAACCACCGTAAGAATTTGGAAATGACTGATGAAAGAGAATGAATCACCGAGAAGAGCTAGAAGAACCAATAAGCTAGAGGGGATTTAGATGCAAAAGAACAAAGAGATCATGAGCTGATTAAAGAACACTCGAACGAAGCACCGGGATAAATAGAGAACGATAACTGGAATGATGGCCTCCGATGGAAAGAAACAGAAATCAACTCCTGACATACTCCGGATAGGTGAGAAAAGGAATATCTGACAAATGGAATAAATCGAGAGGATAACATGAAGCTAGAACCACGAATCTTCGAGAGAACAGACAAGATTTAGAGGAAAAACTCTTCTTCGGTCTTCAAATGATGACGAGAAAAAACCACCAAAATTACTGGGATACTCCGGGAGAATGAAAAACGAAGAGGTTGAGCCAACAATGAAAAGAATTTGAAAGAGCTCTTGGAGAAGGCATGTGACTGATGGAATCCATTCTTACGTCCCACTTCAAAAGAACTTGAGAATACCTCCGAGAAAATCAGAAGAGTCAGGTAAGATCCTGGGAAAAGACCTGTGGGTTAGGGCCCACTAAAGAGAAAAACACCGCTGGAAAGGATTGTTGAAGAGATAGATGATGCACCGGAACAATTGAAATATTTGAATGAGGTGGCAACCTCGAATTAATTGGAACACAGACGAATCTTCTGAGATGTCTTCCGAACTCCGGAATGATTGAATGGCGAGAGGCAAACGAGCAAAGAGAACACTTCGAAGGAAAAGAATATGATTAACCCGAAAAACTTGAATTGAGTGCACCGGAAAAAGAAAGGGATGAAGAATGACGAGCGAGACGAGAATTCACCGGTTGAAATAATTTACGAAAGAATGAAGAGGTTCCGCACGAATGAGATAGCTGGTCGAGAGAGAGTCAGACTCTGGGAAGAAAAGGGTGGGTGGGCGGGAAAAACAAAGGCAACTCGGGAGGGGAAACGACGAATATCTTGAAGAGACAACACCGGTTGAAATAATTGAGGAAATAAAGCAAATACTTCACACGAGTAGGATGGATACTCAATTACGGACTCCGGTTTCGAGAGGAACAAGGGAGGGCGGGTGGGAAAAACAAGGACAACTTCGGACAAGAAAAAACAACGACGTCGGAGGAAGAACTGAGGATTAAACTTGGCAAAGATGAAGATGGTCGAGTCGACTTGACGAGAAATGCACCGGACAAAAGAGGATGGACAACTCACGAAACTAACCACGTGATCCTAAAGAACAATTTGAACGGGAAGAGGAGTAATTCAAAACACCTACGTCAAGATTCCTCACCGTGAGCGAATTTAAGGGGCTGAGGAGTAAAAAGAAATCCTACTCCGATATAACTAGACTCTGAAAATAGTTTTCTTCTAGACTCAACAACGGCCAAACTACACGATCAATCAAGGGGGCTCCTAGGGTCGGTCGAGGCTCTGATACCAACTTGTCACGCCCAAGATGCGACCCTATCCTAAAGAAACTTGAAGGTCCCACCAAGGATAGAACGCATCTTGAAGACGCTTTTGCAAGGTGGATATCATTACATCAACATTACATAATAGATGGGGATACATACAAGAGGCATACAATGCCACACGAATACAACATCATCATACAAGAGATCAACATCCACCTACGGATGAAACATAAACAGAAACTCAAACAATATCTACCACTCGCTAGCCCAGGCCGACACAGAACCTATCCCCTGATCGAAGAAGCAGATGAAGAACTCCAACACAAATAAACATCGCTCTCGCGTCATGATCATCGCATAACCTGTACCTGCAACTGTTGGTGTAGTAATCTGTGAGCCACGAGGACTCAGCAATCCCATTACCATGGGTATCAAGACTAGCAAAGCTTAATGGGTAAGGAAGGGGTAAAGTGGTGAGGTTGCAGCAGCGACTAAGCAGAGTATGGCGGCTAACTTACGCAAATGAGAGCGAGAAGAGAAGCAAAGCAAGCGGTCGTCAACTAGTAATGATCAAGACGTGATCCTGAACTCCTACTTACGTCAGACATAACCCAGAAACCGTGTTCTCCTCTCGATCAACCCCAAAAAGAGAAACTCACGGTTACGCACACGGTTGGTGTATTTTAGAAGAGTTTACTTCAAGTTTACTACAACCGGATATTAACAAATTCCATCTGCCACATAACCGCGGGAACGGCTTTCGAAAGTTCAAACCCTGCAGGGGTGTCCCAACTTAGCCCATGATAAGCTCTCGCGGTCAACGAAGGATATTCCTTCTCCCCGGGAAGACCCGATCAGTCTCGGAATCCCGGCTACAAGACATTTCTACAACAATAAAACAAGACCAGCAAGACCTCCCGGCGTGCCGACATCCTGATAGTAGCCGCGCGTATCTCGTCTCAGGCCACGACCGGATGAGCAGTACGTACAACTAGAACCAACCCTCAAGTTTCCCTGAGGTGGCGTTGGAAGTGGATCTAGTTTGGACCAACACTTAGACAAGCATTGGCCCGGGGGGCTAAAATGAAGATGACCCTTGAGAGCGCGACTCCCAAGGGAAAAAGGGCCAGGTGAGGCAAATGGTAAAACCAATGTTGGGCCTTGCTGGAGGAGTCTTATTCAAAGCGAACTGTCAAGGGGGTCCCATAAATCAACCAACCGCGTTAGGGACGCAAAATCCGGGAACATAATACCGATATGACGGAAACTAGGGCGGCAAGAGTGGAACAAAACACCAGGCATAAGGCCGAGCCTTCCACCCTTTACCAAGTATATAGATGCATTAATAATATAAGAGATATTGTGATATCCCAACATAAACATAATCCAACATGGAGAAATCTTCATCTTCACCTGCAACTAGCACGCTATAAGAGGGGCTGAGCAAAGGGGTAACATAGCCAAACAACGGTTTGCTAGGAAGGGTAACAAAGGTTAGAGGCTGACATGGCAATTAGTGAGGCTTGAGCAACAAGAGATAGGTAGCGCGGCAAAGCGATAGAACGAAGCAACTAGCATAGCAATGGTAGTAGTGAGATCCAGGGTAGCGGCCATCTTGCCTAAAGTCCCGCAAGGAAGAAGAACGATTCCATAAAGAAGATGAAGCCACGAAGACGAACCAAGCGTAGTCGAGCGAATCCTCACGATCGCAACGTAAACGGGAACTATCGAGAAGAAGCACACAACAAAGTAAACGCACCACACATAAACGAGACATGATGCACAACCAAGCATGATGCATGACAAAGCTACATGAAGCTACTCATGGCAAGAGATGAAGCATACAAGAGCAACACACCAAGGCAAGTTTAAATAAGGCCGGAAACAACACATAACAATTCCGGTAAGTCCTCATATGCATATTTCGAAATTGGTCCAGATCTGAATAAACCTTATGTTCGAAAGTTGTTAAACAGCAAGTTAAGATGCACCAAGATGATCTACACGAGATTCTAGTCAAGTTACATATAAAGTTCATTTAATTGAGCTACGGCCTAGAAGATATGAGCAAAACAAGTTAAACATGGCATTGATGCAAAATGCATTCAAATATCAAGCAAACACACCAAAACAAGGATGCAACATGATAATACGAAAGTTCATGCAATTCTAAGCAAGTTTCATATAGAGCATACTCCAAACGGAGCAACGGTTCAACACATACACATGAAACAAGTTATAGCAACAATCTGTCCAAAACCGCAACTAGGCATATTACAAGCATCAAAACAATATGCTACAGCACCCTAACATAAAAAAAGGCATGGACGTGATGTATAGGTAAAGCATGACAAAAGATGAACACTGAGATATCTCCAGAAAACACTAGAACATGCTCAAAAAGACATGGCAAGATTGCAAATAATAACAGTTTAGGACTTTGCGAGAAATAACATCAAAGTTGCAATGTTTAGAGCTATCAAACAACATGCTACAGGAACTTATCATGGCAAACAAAGGTCTGGCATGAATCTACTAATTGCATAGAACAAAAGTCCTTTACTGACCATGATCCAAAATGGCACAGAAAATATGATGGCACCCACGTAAACATGGCAAGTGATATGACAGCTTCATACATGGCAGGAACAACAATAAGTAGACATGTTGGTGAGCTTGAACCACTCACCACAGAGCAATACATGGCATGAAAAGGAAACCAACAGGAAGAATACATGTTTATTAAGCTAAGCATGGCAAGAGCAAGTTCATAGAGTGCATGGATCGCTAACAACATTCATGGCAACATTGAACTTAATGTTAACATGCTGACAGCAACATTATTTAGCAATTTGAGAGCAAGATTACAACAAGTTACGGCAGACTATAATTGCAACAAAGGGCATGGATCGATAGAGCAAGACATGGATAACAAACATCCTTAGTGAACATCTCCAGATTATCCATAGAATGACTTGTAGAAGCAGGTTAACATAGCATCATAATATAACGGAATCAGCCTAGCAAAACACCAACAGCAAGTACCCTACTTAACAAGCTTGATGCACTCACTACAAGACCCACAAAAATCCATGGATGGCTCCACTGTGAAGATGGCATGACATAGCACAAAATACATGTAGAGCTCATGATCATAAGATGCACACATCAAATGCAACAAAAATGACAAATCATCAAGTTATAACAGTTTCAGCAGATTAACATCATATAGCGCTCTTGCAACAATGATTCAGGCATCAATATCAGCTCTAATTAAACTGATGCAATGTAAAGAAATGAATTACTCGTTGAGAAGAACAATTTGACATATTACACGCACGGAACGGAGTAGTATGCAGAAAGTTATGATGCGATGAACATGGCATAATAATATGCAAAAAATCGGGGACTTGGTGAAATAAACAGGGTCAACCTTCGGGAAACTGAATCTGGGCACGGATCCCGAGGCGCGGCGCGCGAGCTCGCCGGAGACGGGCGGAGAGGGCGCCGAGAGGGCCGGGCGGCCGGGAGGATGCCGGCGAGGCCGGGCCGACCGGATCTCGACCGACCCGAGCTGGCGCGGCGCGGATGACGCACGCGGCGGGCGGCGAGATGGCCGGCCGGGCGGGCGGCGTGGCGGGCGGTGGCGGAGGAAGGAGGAGGCGCAGGGAGGCGCGGTGGCACCGGTCGCCGGGCGGCGGCGGAGGTGGGCGACCGCGGGGCGCGGGCACGCTAGGGCGGCGGCGATGGGGAGCCGGGGAACATAGGAGTGCCGGATTGCAAAACGGACAACGGAGAAAATGCTCAGATGCATGAGACGGACACGAATGTGAAATGAGATGCACATGATGACATGATATGAAATGCAGATGCTGACATGGCAAAGTGCAACACGCAAGCACATGACATGGCAACGACGGCGAATAACTGGCAGACACTTGGCGCATCGAATCCGGGGCGTTACATTAACAAAGCTTTATATTATGTCACTTGGGGGCTTGGTCGTGTCCGAACCAATGCAACACCGTTTTGACAGGCGAAAGCCACGAGATCACTTGGGGACTTGGTCACGTCTGAACCTAGTCACGCCTCTTGGTCGGCCTAAGGCCACGGGATCACTTGGGGGCTTGGTCGAACCCGAACCATCGCCACACCTCTTGATCGGCATAATGCCGCTGCACCATTTGGGGGCCTGGCTGACATGAACCATAGCTACGCCTATTGGGAGCTTGGTCGTGTCCGACCATGGTAATGCCAATTGATCGGTTCAAGTAGCCTCTTTTTGCAAAAGATTTTGTCTTTGCTTTTGCTTGCAATTTGTTTGTCGTTTTCTCTTGTTGTGTTCTTAAACCGACAATTGTTAAACCGATTCGACTGTCAGTTGACAGGACACGGTTTGTTTTTATCCGGAGACACTTTTGCCCGGTTTGATTTTTAATAAACATCCTATTATGGAGTAACACCGGTGTTCGTCTTAACCCGGAACGGTTTACCTGGTAGACCGACCTTATATATGCAGGAGCTGTTTTCTCCTTCAGCAGAGTGGGGTTTTTACAACTCCGCTTCAAGATTAGCACGGCCAACTTCATGCCCTATGATGGCAGGTATCATATATTCCCATATTTTATCATATGTTTAATCTAAAGTATTATCTTTAGTTTCATATACATGGATATGATGACCCGTCTGGTGGTACAACCACAATGGCGGTTTAAGATTTTTTGGCTGCAGATAACAGTTTAAAGTTGATGATTCAACGAAAACATAAGTTGCAATAAATATGCACGAAGGCATATCAACACAAAGTGTGGCAGCTAGTCTATTACAAGGAAACACAGTGCCCAGATAAGATAATTGTTTTTTGGCATAACAGCATGCAGCAGTGATGTAAACTGGCCTCCGGTTTATGCTTGATCGTCAACTTGGCCTGATGGTTGCGGGTCATCCTGCGCTGCTTCGACTTCTGATTCCCTACCCAGCGGCTAGAAATCAACAGTCGTCCAGTCGATTCCCATTAATGCTTGGAATACAACTTCATCATTGATCAGCAACGTCGGTTCAATACCAGGAGCGTAAGTATGCTTACGGATTGGCGGTATAAGGTTCTCCGCTTCAGGAATCGGTGCAGACACTCGTTTATTTTCTCCATCATACTGGGCCTGATAGTGAGACATATTTGCTTCTTCAACCAGCAGACAGGCCAAAGGGCGCACCTCCCGGTTTATAGCTCAAAGATCTTCTTTGTTGAATTCCGTCCCATCTTCTTTCAAGCTTGGGAAACCTTGGGCCGCTTCAACAGGATCAAAATCCGGCACCCACGCTTTCGCCCGGATTAAGGCATTTATCGCGCCGGTTCTAGCAGCAGATTTCTTTAATTCTTCAAACCGGGCAGGAAGCATTGACAACCTTTTAAGGGTATCCTGGATCAAGGTCAAGGCCGGGTTGTTGTGAGAAGCGGTGCTGATGATCCGTTGCGCACCGGTATAGAGTTGCTCTATCAATGTATAAGAAGCTTTCAATTTTTTCCGCATGTCTGATCCCAAGTGGCCAATACGTGTCCCTGTATCATTCAAAGGATTATTAAACCGGCAATTTTATGAGAAGGCCTTATTACGGCAGAATTCAAAAAGGCTTACCAAAGACAGTAGAGGTCATAGCATGTACTTGCCGCTTTACGCTGGTCAGTTCATCCACCATCGGTTTAAGAGCAGCTTCAGCATGTTCTGCCCGTTGAGCTAAAGCGGCCTTTTCAGTGGCCCAATCCGCCTGCTCCTTGTTGAAGCCCTCCTTAAGCTTTTCCATGACGCTTAAAGCGCTGGTTAATTCGTCCTTTGCTTTGGAGGTTTCAAATTGGGATTTCGTGTTTTCTTGAAGATCGACAATTTGACTATCTTTCTTGTTCACATCAGCCTACATACGTATAATCATTTAAGGATTAAGATGCAGAGTTGAAGTACCAACCCCACAACAAGTTATGCCCTTGGTACTTGGGGGCTAATGCATATTTGCTTTTCATCCTTCAATTTATATATAAAGTCCCAAGCTCAATACAAGTATTCAATTTGGCACTTGGGGGCTAATGCCTATTTGCTCTATCATTAAGTAATGCTATAATTCTTATGTTATTCAAGTCCCGGTTTAACTACATTAAGTTGAACCGGCCATTGGGGGCTATCAGAGTTAACAGTTTGCAATATACAATAGAGAGTTATGGAGTTTACCTCATATTTGTCCTTCATCATGTTCACCAAACCGGCTTCATAGTCACGGCTGGTATATAACCGGTTCAAATAGCCGGAATGAAGCTCTTGTGGATTCAAAGCGGCGTAAGTTGCCAAATCGGCACTCCATTTGCCTTTACCAAAGGCAGTAAATTCATCCTTGGCAGTATGCTTGGACAAGGCGACAGGATTACCTGGCTCGGAATGGCCAAAGCCAGTAATCACAACATCATCATCCTTGGCTTCGCCGGTTCGCACTGGGGTCGCCGGTTTATCCGTCTGCTTTGGTGGACTCGCTATCTTGTCAGTTTGAGAAGGACTTGTGGGTTGACTTGGAGGACCGGTGGTATCAACATAGACTTCTTCAACAGTAACATCATGACTTTGCAATGGTGGATCAGCCAGTATATCATCCTGGATGTGTTCCTCAGGGTTTGGTGTTTGGGCCGGTTCAGGAGCCTCGTCTTCTGCCGCTTTATCCAGGCGAGCTTTTTTGCTTGGCCTGAGCTTGGCTCTGAAAGGAAAAAGACGGATCAGTCCAATGAACATTGAAAGTGCTATACCAAACAGCATTATCAGGAATATGGCTTACCCAAGCACTGTCTTGAGCGGTGGGAGTTGGGTGCCTGTCGAATCGCCAGAGGAAGAATGAGAAGTCACCTAATAATTGAAGTCAGATGGATTAAGAGGTTGACGAAAGCAGCCCACTTTAGGATAAGCATTGACGAAACAGTTAGAGACCTCTGAACGGAGTTTTCGAACCGGACTGTTCGGTAAACCGGTGGAGGTGACTACCTGGCAGTTGTGCTGGGTTGCGCGATGAGCTTCATGCTGTTGTGTCTTCGTAAGAAAGTTTCGATCCAAGTAAGCAAGAGGGTGAGAAAATTTAACTTTCCGGTTTGCCCGACGGATTTGTGCTGAAGGTAAAGGATTTGAATCGGAAGAAAGAGCGATTACCTCTACAACATCAGCATGACTAGCCTCAGCATCATCCTGGCAATAATCATTATCAATAAGGTGTGTAAAAAATAGACCAAGTGAGTCAAGTTCTACCGCAAGGTCCGGATTACCCACATCATCGTCGGCTGGTGGATCGGAGGAGGCAGTGGTTTTCTTTCTATAAGCTCGTTTCTTCACAACTTTGGTCTTGGGCCGGGTTATTGCTACCGGTTTCTCTTGTGGAGTCTTCCTGCTCCAAAATGGATCATCACCCTATTGGAAAGATGTTAACATCAACAAAGAGTACTTGAACATAATCAGATTTTATAAAGGAATAAGATATGAGTCTTACAGCTAGCGGTTTGTTAATGGCAGAAAAGGGAGCCAGGCCGGTTTGTGCACAAGCTGCTTCCGGTTCGTTCAACATCCTCTTAACAGCTTCAGTAACTTCCTCGTCTGTCAGTTGGATCTTGATATGCCGGAGAGGGTCTTTTACATCTTCTGTGTATTTGCACATCAAACCGGAGCGTAGGCTCGAGGCGATACTCTCAAGATATCCAAAGATCGAGCAAGATCAACTCCTGTCAACCCGTTGGCCATGAAGGCCCGGAGCTTGGATAGTTGGGGGCATATTTGCTTCTTTCCCTATCGGTCGATGCAGTGAGGGAGAGGGTGTGTATTGCTTAGCTGCTCCGGACGGTAACCCGGTAAAGGATTTTCTCCTTCAGAGAGGTATCTTTCTTGATAAAACCATGTTGAGTTCCACTCTTTGGGATGGATATGCAGTTTGGCGAGAGGGTAAGTGACCTCTTTCCGCTTTTGAATCGCCACACCACCCAACTCGGTGTTGGGACCGTCAGAAAATTCAGTGCGGAGGTTTAGATGGAAGCAATCTCTGAATAGTTCAACTGTGGGCTCCTCCTGAAAGAGCACCTCCGAGAGCACTTGAAACTATGAACACCTCAAAGAACACCTCAGATGGATATCTTTTCCTTTTGTCCGTCTTCTACAAAAAATCAATACCGAACGGAGTCCAAACAGAACGGAACTTTTTGATGATTTTTCTTGGACAAGAAGACACCCACGAAGCTTCGGGAGGAGGCCATAGGAGCCACGAGGTGGCCACAAGCCAGGAGGCCACGCCCTAGGTGAGCGCACCTCCAGGGCTGGTGGACCCCCTGGAGCTCCTCCAACCCAAATCTCAGCTCTATAAATTCCCAAATATTCCCCATATACCAGAGGGCACACCAAAAGTACTTTTCCGCCGCCGCAAGTTTCTGTCCTCATGAGATCCCATCTGCAGACCTGTTCCGGTACTCTATCGAAGAGGGATTCGATCACGGAGGGCCTCTACATCAACCTTGCTGCCCTACCGATGATGTGTGAGTAGTTTACCGCAGACCTACAGGTCCATAGCTAGTAGCTAGATGTCTTCTTCTCTCTCTTTGATCTTCAATACTATGTTCTCCTTGATGTTCTTGGAGATCTATTTGATGTAATCTTCTTTTGCGGTGTGTTTGTTGAGCTATGATGAATTGTGGATTTCTGATTAGATTATCTATGAATATTATTTGAGTCTTCTCTGAACTATTTTATACATGATTAAGATAGCTTTATATTTCTCTCGGATCTATTGATTTGGTTTGGCCAACTAGATTGATTTTTCTTGCAATGGGAGAGGTGCTTTGTTTTGGGTTCAATCTTGAGGTGTCCTCACCCAGTGATATAAGGGGTAGCGAGGCATGTATTTGTATTGTTGCCATTAAGGATAAAAAGATGGGGTTTTTACCATATTGATTGGATCTATCCCTGTACATCATGTCATCTTGCTTAAGGCGTTACTCCGTTGTTTTTAACTTAATACACTAGATGCATGTTGGATAGCGGTCGATGTGCGGAGTAATAGTAGTAGATGCAGGCAGAAGTCGGTTTACTTGTCACAGACATGATTCCTATATTCATGATGATTGCCTTAGACATCGTCATAACTTTTCACATTTCTATCAGTTGCTCAACAGTAATTTGTTTACCCACCGTATGCGTTCTTTCAAGAGAGAAGCCTCTAGTGAAAACTATGGCCCCGGGTCCATTTTATCATATTATTTTCAGATCTATAAAACCAAAAACACAAAAATACCTTGCTGCAATTTATTTACCTTTAATTTATTTTGCACTTTTGTTTACATTTTATACCTATCTCTATCAGATCTCATCCTTGCAAGTAACCGTGAAGGGATTGACAACCCCTTTATTGCATTAGGTGCAAGTATTTGTTTGTTTGTGCGGGTGCTATCATTGGAGTCTTGTGTGTTCCTCCTACTAGAATGATACCTTGGTTCTTAACTGGGGGGAATACTTATCTCTACTTTGCTGCATCACCCTTTCCACTTCAAGGGAAAAACCAACGCAAGCTCAAGAAGTAGCAGTGATGAAGTGAGCTAAAGGGATGAGTGAGGGGGGCCTTGTGGGGCCCACTACCGCACGCCAGGTGGGTGTGGCGCGCCTTGGTGCCTAGTGGGCACCAGGGGTACTTCCTGTGATGTTTGTTGTATAAAAAATTCTTAAATATTAAGAAAACAATCGTGTCAAAATTTCAGGTCATTCTGAGCACTTTTATTTTGGGCACTTTTTTATTGCACGGATAATTCAGAAAACAAGACAAACAAGGCATTTTATTGTATTTAACTAAAAATAACAGAAAACAAAAAGCAGGTACAGAAGGTTGTGCTTACTAAATTCATCGATCACATGCCTCTCAGAAATAATCCATTAATAAGGCTGATCAAGTCTTATTAACCACCACTTTCTATTAGCATGAACCCAAAGAATCTTCGTAAAACACTAAGTTACCTCAACGGGGATATGCATATAACCAACAATAAGTATTTCATATTTCTTTTTTGCAGTAGGAAGAGGGAGTTGAAAACTTCCAATAGTAATTGTCAGAGACTTTTTAATAACATTAGTACCATTCACTTGAAATTGTTTCTTCGGAGAATGCACCGTATGGTCATTACCATTGATATGAAAAGTGACTTTGCTTTTATTCAATCAATAACAATCCCTGCAGTATCCAAAGAAGGTCTACCAAGGATAATCAACATGTTGTCGTCCTCGGGCATCTCAAGTATAACAAAGTTTGTTAAGATAGTAACATTTGCAACAACAAAGGGCACATCCTCACAAATACCGATAGGTATGGAAATTGATTTGTCAGCCATGCAATGATATTTTAGTAGGTGTGAGTTTATTCAAATCAAGTCTTTTATGTAAATATAAAGGCATAACACTAACACCGGCTCCCAAATCACATAAGGCAGTTTTGACATAACTTCTTTTAATGGAGCATGGTATAGTTGGTATTCCTGGATCTCCTGGTTTCTTAGGTACTCCATCCTTAAAAGAATAACTAGCAAGCATGGTGGGATTTCAGCTTTAGTTAGTTTTCTTTTATTAGTGACAATATCTTTCATATATTTAGCATAAGGGGCCATCTTTAAAATATAAGTCAAGCGAGTACGCAAAAAGACTGGCCTAAGCATTTCAGCAAATCGTTCAAATTCTTCATCATCCTTTTTCTCAGATAATTTAGCTAGAAAGGGCATGGGTTTCTGAACCCAAGGCTCTTTTCCTTTACCATGTTTTCTAGCAACAAAGTATCTTTTATCATAACATTTATTTTTAGGTTGTGGGTTATCAAGATCAACATCAGGTTCTATTTCAACAACATTATCTGGTTCTTTATCATTGTCTGGTTGAGCATCTTCATGAACATCATCATTATCATTTTCATTATCACTAGGTGAATGTTCATTACCAGATTGAGTTTCAGCATCAAAGGTAGAGACATCATTGTTATCTTCAGAAGGTTTTTGTACCTCGGTTTCACTAGAAGTATGCAAAGTCCTATCACTTTTCTTTTTCTTTTTCTTTTTAGCAGGACTAGGTGCATCAATATTAATTCTTTGAGAGCCTTGTTCAATTCTTTTAGGGTAACCTTCAGGATAAAGTGGCTCCTGAGTCATTGTACCTCCTCTAGTCATTACTCTAACAGCATGATCATTCATATTATTATTCATTTCATTTACCAACTCACTCTGAGATTTAGCAACTTGTTCTAACTGAGTTTGAACCATAGAAGCATGTTTTTCCTACTCCTCTCACATCATTAGTGATTCTAAATAATAAGTCACTCAAACGAGCAATCATATCAGCATTTCATTTTAACTATTTCATAACATTTGCATTGAAATGATCTTGCTTAATAATGTAATTATCAAATTCATATAAGCATTGACTAGGATGTTTATTACAAGGGATGTCACCTTCATCAAACTTTATAAAAGAGTTTACCTCTACCACATGTGGTGGTGTGTCAAGTCCATGTATTTCTTCAATAGGCGGTAAATTCTTAACATCTTCAGCTTTAATACTTTCCCCTCATACATTTCTTTGCTTCTTGCATCTCTTCACGACTAAGAAATAAAATACCCCTCTTCTTCGAAGTGGGTTTAGGCAGTGGTTCTGGAAGTGTCCAATCATCATAATTCTTCAATACAATATTCAATAATTCCTCATCTTGTTCAATAGTTCATTCCTTGAAAACACAACCAGCACAACTATCTAGGAAGTCCCTAGAAGCATCGGTTAGTCCATTATAGAAGATATCAAGTATTTCACTTTCTTGAGAGGATGATCAGGCAATGCATTAAGTAATTGGAGAAGCCTCCCCCAAGCTTGTGGGAGTCTCTCTTCTTCAATTTGCACAAAGTTAAATATTTACTGTAAAGCAGCTTGTTTCTTATGAGCAGGAAAACATTTTTTAGAGAAATAATAAATCATATCCTGGGGACTACGCACACAACCAGGAGCAAGAGTATTGTACCATATCTTAGCATCACCCTTTAATGAGAATGGAAATAACTTGAGAATATAATAATAGCAAATATTTTCATCATGAGCAAATAGGGTGGCTATATCATTTAGTTTAGTAAGATGTGCGACAACAGTCTCAGTTTCATAGCCATAGAAATGATCAGATTCAACCAAAGTAATTAACTCTGGTTCGATAGAGAATTCATAATCCTTATTAGTAATAAAGATAGGTGAAGTAGCAAACTTAGGATTCTAGCATTCAAGGATTTTTCTTTCAACTTGCATAATAACTTCTTAAGATCATATCTATCCTTACAATCAAGAAAATCCCTAGCAACCTCTCCATGCGTCCGTCCTGTAGATGGCCCATGGATCGTACGGCCTGTGGAGGGCCATGGTCACTACAACGTTTGGGCAAGTTGGCCCCCGTTTGAACGATATAGCATATTCAAAGAATTATCCTACTCTATACTATCACCTCTAAAAAACATACACTATACAATAAACAGACTAAGGCATAGAAACGTAGAATAACCCTACACTATACAATAAAGAAATTACAGCCGATTATACCCACTGGGCATTATGGTTCGGCACCAGTGATAATAAAGCATACACAAACAACAAATTACATACACTGGGCAAATACAGCTCATACATCATGGACGTGCATCAACATAACTTACCATTTGAACTATAATCTCTTCGTAAAATAGGATTGGCCGGATTTAGATAGCACAAATTTCAGTCTGCAAAATCTCCAATTCTTTCGTTGTTACCTCAGTGTCTTGTTTCATTTTTTGACTCCTGCATCTAATACCTGCATGTCCAGTCTCGACTTGTTGATTGTACGTTCAGAATCATGTACACGTTGTCTTGCCATCTCTAGTTGATGCTCGAGAACATCAGCACATTCCAATTCCAATCCATAATCATTCGGTAACGGCCATGCCGCACTTCTTGTAGATTTTTGTGTTGATGTCACTTGATCCTGAAATGTTTCTGTAAGTACACATGACTAGGGCAAAAATATAGTTACAACAGTGAAGCGAGCAAGATAGACTATTTTGTAATGGCAAAATAGGACTAACAATAATGTTATGCGTCATGAAGCATAAGCAGGTGATATTTTTAAACTTATAAAAAAGGTAGTCTGTGCAGCCTGCATAGAGAAATCTCTCTTAGCTCACCAAAGGAGCATGATGTTGGGGCCCAATCCAAAACACAGACAAGTTACAAATTTAGACAACACGTTTCGTAGAAGTAAGCAAGCAGTTGGCCATTCTTTAGCTCAATTAAAGTCTTAGGGAGCATAATGAACAATAGAGGGTTTCATACAAACATACTACAGCAAGCAAAACTATGCAATCATTAGCCTAGTATAAACTAGATTGTGAGCCTCATGCAATAATAGTTGGTTAATAGACTTCAAAGATTCAGGCACACTTCGGTAGAGTAATTAAATGTTAAGGCCTTTAATTATGTCAACTAATAGTTATACAAGTACCCAACATCAGGCATCATTCTTTGGGCATCTCATTAACTGAGGACAAATAAAGCAATTGAAAAGAGCAAATTAACTATGCCTGAAACAAACAAGGAATTGAACTGTTGAGTTGGATACAGTGACTAACCTTAACAGGTTGAAGAGGCTCAGCGCAGTTCCTACTTCTCTTGCAAGGCTCCTTCCTAACATCATGTACTTGGAAATCCCCAATCTTATCTTCATTGCACCCCCTCTGCAAGGTGACACAAACTAGTTACTCGTCTCCTTGGAAGATAAATATGTATACTTTCCAGTCTGTGAACACAAAAGGATGAGATTATAACAAAACAACACCACATAATGAAACATGCCGCATCTCTTGCACTTGCACACAATGAAATGAGCATTTACGATGTTAGCACTATGTAAAAACTAGGCATACCTTGAACTGGATCTCCAAGCACTCTTGGAGAGCCTACTTTAGTGTACAGCCAAACCTTTATGTCACCTATGAGTTAGAAAAGGCCACACTACAACAGCCCTTAGTGTTTAAATCATTGACAAGCTCTGTTAGAGTGTTAGGTCAAGAACAACAAGTAATCAAAGAAAACAGTCCTAGTATGGCTGGCTGATGCAAACAAGCAATTGAACAGATGTGTGAGCAAATCTTACATATCAAGAA
This sequence comes from Aegilops bicornis, assembly GCA_021605145.1. NCBI lineage: Eukaryota > Viridiplantae > Streptophyta > Magnoliopsida > Poales > Poaceae > Aegilops > Aegilops bicornis. The sequence continues at coordinate 261,744,269 of CM038672.1, read as the reverse complement.
AAGAAGCAAAGGAGGAGGCTTAAAAACCATCACTTGACTGACCAGATTTAAGGGGCATTTAAGCATCATGTGCAACGTATGAACTAACATAAACATTGCATATTCCAGATTCTACAATGGAATGCACATGTATTAGGTTATGCCATGTATGACGATGCCTAAATGTACACTATAGCAGGCAGGAGTGATTCATCATTGCACGCACAATTGAATTGCAGGTTAAGGGCCAGTCCTATTCCGCCTTTTCAGGGCTTATTGTCAAAATAAGCCATAAAAGATGTAAAGAAGTCATTTTTGAGTTATGGGCTTGGGCTTAACTAATTTCGCTTTGGAGGGGGTGTTTCGGGTAGAACCTCACTAAAAATTGAAGGGAAGGGGAATAGTGAAATGACTCTGTTGTTTTCCTATATTACACTCAAAATGCTTGACGCCCGCGTCACACCTCACCCTGAAGTAAAAACAAACACGCAAGCGTTCATTGCCCTGCCCGCTTGCATCTCCTCTCCCCTTTCCCTCTACCTCGATCCTCGTCACAAGACTAGGGTTCCTCCAAAGATGTCATCGCCACTGGTCCCATCTGGCCTGGTCCTCGACGATGCTCTATCCAGCTAGGCTATATGGCCGGCGGGTAGGGGCAAATCTCCCTGGCTGCTCCTCCCTCTAGCACCGCCCCTCATTCTCATGGTCTCCAGCAGTTGCTCCACTGTGGTACGTCCAATGCACTACTTCGGCAGGCGCTGCACAACTTTGGCTGATGCCACACTGTGGCAGAAGGCACCTTATTCCCCCTCCCCACCTCCCAGGCCGTGGCCTTGAGGTGCTGTTGAAGGATGAGCTCATCCAACAAGGTGAGGATCTCCTCTGATTTTTTGCCAAATTTTCATTCTAATCCACTATACGATGAATTGCTATGAGCTGCTTCTGCTGCTACTATATGATGCATTGCTATGAGCTGCTCCTGATGCTGCTATATGATGAATTGATATGAGCTGCTGCTGCTATATGATGAATTGCTATGAGCTGCTGCTGTTATATGATGAATTGCTATGAGCTACTGCTGCTATATGACGAGTTGCTATAAGATGCTCCTGTTGCTGCTGTATGATGAATTTCTATGAGCTACTCCTGCTGATGCTATATGATGAATTTCTATGAGCTGCTCCTGCTGCTGCTATATGATGAATTGCTATGAGCTGCTCCTGCTGCTACTATATGATGAATTGCTATGAGCTGCTCCTGCTGCTGCTATATGATGAATTGCTATGAGTTGCTGCTGGTACATGATGAATTGCACACTGCTGCTGCTGTATGATGAGTTGCTATGAGCTGCTGCTGCTGCTATATGATAATAACCAGCCACTTGGACCATCGAATTTCAATAAATAATTGTTCTTCATTTAAATGTGGGTCATGCGTTTTTCGTTTAAATTAGGCAATGGGATCTCTATGGAAAACATTGACCAAAGTAGATTGTGCCAAGTAGATGGTATCTTTGTATTTGCATTTTGAGCAAATAGTGATGGTCTATTTTCCTATCATATTAATTACTGCACTGAGTTCAATTTGTGATGTTTGCAAGTCAAATTAATTTTCATATGGGCAGAAAAATGAAAAAATGTAATGCAATCTAGACTTTTCACTGATCATACCAAAGATAAGTTCAAAACGCAATGAAAAGAACTGGTTGGCTTATTACATGGAGCTTATATTCACATGTGCTTGTTTTCTTAGGATGACTCGTAACAACTGTCCGTAAGAAACTTGGCCAATAGAACTGACATACAAATAACATGTCATGATGATTGCAATGGAGGAGTGACGTACCATAGCACACTGTATAGGCTCACTGTTGGCTCTCCTTTTTTTTGCGATGTTCCATGAAATTGCCACATACATCTTGTACTTTTTCACTGTGTAACCCTATCTGCAAGTTGACATGGCTAATTTCAGACATCTCTACATGATAATACATTGCATATCCCTTGCGCATATTTAAACCACCAATTAATGATTGTGTGCGTAGCATAAACTAGCCATGACTCTGTGTGCTGGAATAGCAGGCACTCTAAGGGAGCCTAATGTAGTGTACTGGAATTCCTACATGCCACCTATGATTTTGTGTAATGTATTGCCTCTGTTCCTAAATATATGTTGATGTAGATATTCCAGTATGGGCCACATACAGATGTATATAGATGCATCTTCGAGTGTAGATTCACTCATTTTGCTCCGTATGTAGCCTATAGTGGAATCTCTAGAAAGACTTATATTTAGGAACGGAGGTACGAGGTAGTATCATGTATGACATCTACATATCTAATTTAGCAGCCAGTAGTAGAAATCATTGTCTCGCACAAAGGGTTTCTTGGTTAAAAATCCTAGCAAAGCACCTTTGGCGAGTACGTAACAATACAAGAAAGAGAGACACGCTTACAAGATCATAGCAATGCCTCGGTCCAGGATCTTGGTTGGCCAAGCTGTTAGATCCAGAAGAAACATCGTCCTTGTAGTTTTTGCCAGCGGCATAATAGGTAACAGCGACCTGTTAGTATATTTGAAGTACATCGGGCGGGTGATGCTGGACGGGTTTAAAGGTGACAAGTACCTAGGCCGTGGAGGGTGCTTGGCATCTTGCCAGATGGTGGGATTCAGGTTAGAAACGTCAAGGGTGATGACGCTACGCCGGCTGTCGGGGTCCGTTAAGGAGATCTAGAACCGTCGAGTAGGGTGTTTGTGGAGCGGCTCCGGTAGGGTGGACTACGGTGTGGGCGAAGCAGATCTGTGGCCGTGGACGAGGGCGTAGGTGAAGCTGCTCCGGTGGTTGGGTTAAGGATGGTGTCGACAATGCGGATCTGCGGCCGTGGACGGGGCATCATAAGCTGCCCCGGTAGGTTGGATGAGGGTGCGAGGAAGCGAATCTGAGGCCGTGGACTTGTGAGTTGGCAAAGCGGCCCCCGTAGGGTTGAAAATGGTATAGGCGAAGCTACTCCGGTGGGGTTGACGATGGTGTCGGTGAAGCAGCTCAGGTAGGGTTGAGGAATGTGTCGGCGAAGAGGATTAGAGGCCGTCGAGGGGGGGGGGGGGGGCATCGGTGGGGTGGCTCCGGGGGGGGGGTGGACGAAGCGTCTCCAGTGGGGAGTACGAATGAGCCGCTGCAGATGCACTGCGGTTGATGGGAGTATCGGCGAAGCATATCTGGCGCCGTGGACAAGGCCGGCACTGAATGGCTGTGGTACAGTGGTGGATGAGCAGTCTACTTGTTTCTAGGGGAGGTGGGAGGGGTAGATGCGGCTGCAGAAGCAGATCCGACGAGGTGGACACCACCGGGCGATGAATGGGCTCTGCACGCCGGTGGATGAGCAGTCTAGGGTTTTGAGAGGGAGGAGAAAGGCCTATGAAATGCAGACGGCGTGATGTGAGATGCTCTGTGCCGTGGAGTTAGTCGTTTTATGGAGGGGAGAGGAAATGGGGGTGTCGTGTAGTGGGGGGAACCGAAAGTTACCACAGCAGCCCCGACCTATGATGTAGATGAGGGCGGTATTGTAACTGTTGGTCTCCGTGCACCAAGGACAAAAGGGGAATTTCGCATGCTAAAGACTAAGGTGGCGGAAATTTTAGAAGGAGGCGGGAGATTTTGCCGCCCGCGGGATCGTTCGTATCCAGTTCCAACTAGTTTTGGACCGTGCTAGCGGGAAGGTCATGCGAGACTGTGTACATGGGGCACGCGTCAGTAGTTAATAACTGGTGTGAAGTCCACCCCAGGAAAAAGACAATAACTCGGGATGATGCGCCGATAACTTGGACGTTCACACGGGCGCGGCCAATCGTACGTGTGTAGTGGCGTGTTCACAAAAAAGGATCAAACGCTCAGCCTATGTATTTCTCGTGTAAATAGATAATTTAGTGCAATTGGATATTTTACTTTAAACATAATGCATTGACGTGTTAGTGTAGAGGCGCAAAAAAGAAATGGATATTGTAGTCCGCTACTTAAAAGTGTTACCTCATATGATTACATAGCCTCCATTTCATAAATTGCGTGCCCGCTGAATTCATATATGAATATTACATATATTACTTCATAATAGAACCTTAAATCATCCAAGACTAATGATTTTGAATGCAAGAGTAGCAATGGTGCATGTACATGATAGCTACATTGGTTGTTTGAAGAAAAATCACTGTAACTTTGGCATGCACAACTGAAAAGGTTTATTTAAATAGAAAAAATGTGATATGTGAGTGTCCAATCTTTATTGTGTTGAATCGATATTGTACCTTTGGCAACGATACGAAGTAGATATTGATTTATGTTCAAGCGATGCACGTCCACGATCGCTAGATAGTGATACGTGAATGAATTGTGCAGTATCTCTCACACGCATACATATCTCATTTCCCTGCGGACATCGGAATCACACACACGCGCTTCATGTATTTCTCTCCCTCTTTCAAGGTTAGAATTCGTCTTTCTACCCCGTCCTACAAGTCTCTCACACAGAAACACACACTCTCTCTCTGTCGAACACGCCCACCCCTTTAATTCCGCCCACCCACAGCCACTAATGTCTCAAAGTATAATAATGTCTCTCACACATATGCCTAAGGTTAACTCGAGTTCCGGAACCATATGAATACATACAATGGGATTCCAGCAGAGCACCTTTTGTTTTGAGATTTTGCTCTCTCTCTCTCCCTCTCTCTCTCTCTCTCTCTCTCTCTCTCACACACACACGCACGCGCGCGCACACATTGTTTCTCGCTTCATTTTTTCGGTACTTGCATGCACACAATTTTGTTTATCTTCGTGATGCTTTAAGTATACCTCGCACAAATGCTATCTACCTATCCCTTAATATAGCTAGATATGTGTCACACAAACTCCTTCTCCCTACTAGCAAGATGCCCATGCGTTGCACCGAACATCAAGATGCATTTGTATGAGTTGTTTATCTTGTGGGAGAAAAGGATGAATGAGGGAATGCCTTATTTGCAAATGCGGAGAGTGGTGTGGGTATCTTTTTGCAAAATTGCCACAGTTTCCTTTCTATCTGTCGGATATAAATCGGATGCCTATATTGTAGGATGGCAGGAACACCATCATCACCAACTCTGTTTTTTTTATAAGAGTAGGGATATGTAAGTGTCACTGCCCCCCCCCCCCCGACACACACACCCACACCCACACAACCACACCACACACTTCCCAACACCGAAGGAGTAGGGTGACACCTCGATCTTGATACTAATCTATTGACTGGCTTCTCTCTCAAACACACATACACGCACACACACTACCCGACACCGAAGGGGTAGGGCGGCACCTCGATCTTGATAGTAATCTATCTACTCCTCTTTCAAACACACACACACACACATACACACTCCCTAGTTGCGCCTCTATGCCTACCGCGCACACTCTCAATACGTATTTCTCTCCCTCCCCCTCCCCCCATCCCAACAATGACAACAGAAGGGTCAACTCGATCTGATCGTAATCTGTCAATTTGTTTCTCTCTCGAACATTGTGTCTCTGTGCCTCGCTCAGTAGCCCCCTCGATATGTAGACTTCTCACGCGCGCACAGCTGTAGTGATGATGACGTTGAACCCAGTGTGCCTCGTTTTTACTGGCCTCATGTGATAGTTTTCACCCTGTTTTCTATTAATTAACAAGGCAACCTTTTCTATGTTACTACTAGTGAATCTGAAATCATTTGGGGCAGACATAAAATATATCACTTCAACCCAATTATTGAAGTAACTATTTTAACTAGCTAGATGCCCGTGCATTGCACGGAACATCAAGATGCATTTGTATGAGTAGTCTATCTTGTGAGAGAAAAGGATGAACGAGGGAAGGCCGTATTTGCAAACGTGGAGAGGGGTGTGGGTATATTTTTGCAAAATTGCCATAGTTTTCTTCCTATCCATTAGATATAAATTCGACGGCCTATATTGCAGGATGGCACGCACACCATCATCACCAAATCTGTTTTCTACTCCCTCCGTTCCTAAATATTTGTCTTTTTAGAGATTTCAACAAGTGACTACATATGGAGCAAAATGAGTGAATCTACACTCTAAAATATGTCTACATACACATCCGTATGTGGTAGTCCATTTGAAATCTGAAAAAGACAAATATTTAGGAACGGATTGAGTATAAGAGTAGATAAGGAGATATATCTCCAGCATGGTCTACGACAAAAATGTGCTGGACTGGTTAGCGCCGGATACTCGCAACGTGATGACATGAGTTCGAATTCTGTCTTTAACTTTAGATTTTTATATCATATATTACTTATTTAATATAGACTTCTTTCGCTACTGTACTGACAGTGGAACCCATAGAGTACTTAGAATACAAGATTAAGGATGGACTTGGTTCTTTTTAAATTTCTGTACGAAGTTGTAGCCACCCTGCAAGTCACGTGTACACTGTACATGCAATTAACTTTTTATAGAGTGACAATCATACACGCAATTAAATCAAACGGATTGGATGTCACTCTATTATTTCCATCATAAGAGCATCTCCAACGGCAGCCAGAAAATTTCCTCCCGCTTCCTTCCGCGGAGGACGACATCAAACGCCAGCAGCATACATTTTCACAACTCTAACCAACCAGATGAAATTCGTGCAAACACGGAATGATTTCATATAAGCATGAAGAATTTCATATAAAAAAGCTGGATCTTCATATAAACATGATGGATTTCATTACATTTACATGATCTAAGCGGTGCCAATCCAGCTCTCTTGGTATAATTAATACTCCCTCCGTTCGGAAATACTTGTCCTAGAAATGGATGTATCTAGACTTATTTTAGTTATAGGTACATACAATTTATCCATTCTTAGAACAAAAATTTCCCGCCAACTTGAGAGGGAGTACATAATCTAAATGGCCGCCCGTGGATCCATTTGTCTTCCTCATGTCCGGCACACACTTTGCGGGGTCGACGAAGGTCCTCGGAAGAGACGAAGAAGCAAAGAAACCACCTGAATGCGCTGTCGTCGCCTCGGCAGTGGCCTTCATGGGACCCAAATGGCGGCGGCCTCCCGTGTTCTACTTCTCATCGATGATGGCGGCGGACACGGAGAAGCTGGCCACCGACTCGTCGCTCTCCACGCACTCACCTTCTGTCTCTGCCTGCATGGTGCTGCCGCAGGCACGGGAGGCGCGCCCACAGACACTGGAGGCACGGCACCACAGACACTGGTGGCGCAGTATGACACGGCAGCAACGACACCCGTACTGTTGTGCTCGCCGCCGTGCCGGCGTGGAGCAACTCGCCACTCCTCATCGAGCTGAACTGGAGCGGCGAGTTGCTGAACCACGCGCCTGCTTGGGGCGGCAACTGGCTTCGTCGGGCCAAGCAAGGTTGGTGAAGCACCGAGCAGTCTTGCCCGTATCCGGAGGGCTCAGCGGGCTCGGCGGGCCACCCAGCCAGGTAATATGCTGGAGAACGGCTCCTCGGAAGCCATCAGAAGAGTGGAGAAAATGGTGGAGGAGGAGATGGGGGAGCGGCGGAGGGGTGCGATTCTTGCCCGCTGTCTGTCTGGCCTCGTGTAAATAGAGGGCGGACGGTAGGAGCTTGGCCGGCGTCTAGCCTTGTTTAAACTGAGGGCGGACGGGAGGAGCTCGGCCCGTGTTGCATTTAATGTGGCCCGCTCATGAACGGATGTGTGGCCGGAGTAGGTTTCTCGGTTTGCATGCGGGTTTAACGGAGGGGTTTGATGGAGGCGAGGAGGCGTGTTCCGCTGAAGCGTCGTGCGGTGCAAGATACTATTTGATTTGACAATGGGCCTTGAGTTCCCGATACGGCTTTTAATGCGACGAGGGAGGGAGTAGCGGTTCCTGAAATGTTGAACGGCCAATGCATACTCCTTCAATTAATGCATGAGGGAAGTAATGGGAGGAGGACCGGGAAAAGAGGCTGCATGATGTGAATGCAACGCAGTTTGCCCTCATATAAAGGTGCCCCTCCATTCCAATGCATTTACCACATCGTACGCACCTAAGCATTTGCCTAAGCACCTACACTAAGCACAAAAGAGCTCACTCCAGACCCATGGCGGCGATGCGCGCGAGCGGCCAGTGATACGTCTCCAACGTATCTATAATTTTTGATTGCTCCATGCTATATTATCTTCTGTTTGGACATTATTGGGCTTTATTATTCACTTTTATATTATTTTTTGGACTAACCTATTAACCGGAGGCCCAACCCAGAATTGTTGTTTTTTTTGCCTATTTCAGAGTTTCCTAGAAAAAGAATATCAAACGGAGTCCAAACGGAATGAAACCTTTGGGAACGCGATTTTTGGAACGAACATGATCCAGGAGACTTGGACCCTACGTAAAGGAAACTTCCAGGAAGCCACGAGGTAGGGGGCGCGCCTACCACCCCCCCAGGTGCGCCCTTCACCCTCGTGGGCCCCACGTTGCTCCACCGACGTACTCCTTCCTCTTATATATACCTACGTACCCCCAAACGATCAGATACGGAGCCAAAAACCTAATTCCACCTCCGCAACCTTCTGTACCCACGAGATCCCATCTTGGGGCCTATTCCGGAGCTCCGCCGGAGGGGGCATCAATCACGGAGGGCTTCTACATCAACACCATAGCCCCTTCGATGAAGTGTGAGTAGTTTACCTCAGACCTTCGGGTCCATAGTTAGTAGCTAGATGGCTTCTTCTCTCTTTTTGGATCTCAATACAATGTAGTCCCCCTCTCTTGTGGAGATCTATTCGACGTAATCTTCTTTTGCGGTGTGTTTGTTGAGACCGATGAATTTTGGGTTTATGATCAAGTTTATCTATGAACAATATTTGAATCTTCTGAATTCTTGTGTGTATGATTGGTTATCTTTGCAAGTCTCTTCGAATTATCAGTTTGGTTTGGCCTACTAGGTTGATCTTTCTTGCAATGGGAGAAGTTCTTAGCTTTGGGTTCAATCTTGCGGTGTCCTTTTCTAGTGACAGTAGGGGCAGCAAGGCACGTATTGTATTGTTGCCATCGAGGATAACAAGATGGGTTTTTTATCATATTGCATGAATTTATCCCTCTACATCATGTCAGCTTGCTTAAGGCGTTACTCTGTTCTTATGAACTTAATACTCTAGATGTATGCTGGATAGCGGTCGATGTGTGGAGTAATAGTAGTAGATGCAGGCAGGAGTCGGTCTACTTGTCTCGGACGTGATGCCTATATACATGATCATACCTAGATATTCTCATAACTATGCTCAATTCTGGCAATTGCTCAATAGTAATTTGTTCACCCACCATAAAATACTTATGCTCTTGAGAGAAGCCACTGGCGAAACCTATGGCCCCCGGGTCTATCTTCATCATATTAATCTTCCAACACTTAGTTATTTCCGTTGCCTTTTTACTTTGCTTTTATTTTACTTTGCATCTTTATCATAAAAATACCAAAAATATTATCCTATCATATCTATCAGATCTCACTCTAAATAAGTGACCGTGTAGGGATTGACAACCCTTATCGCGTTGGTTGCGAGGATTTATTTGTTTTGTGTAGGTGCGAGGGACTCGCGCGTAGCCTCCTACTGGATTGATACCTTGGTTCTCAAAAACTTAAGGAAATACTTATGCTACTTTGCTACATCACCCTTTCCTCTTCAAGGGAAAACCAACGCAGTACTCAAGAGGTAGCAAGAAGGATTTCTGGCGCCGTTGCCGGGGAGGTGTATGCAAAATTCAACATACCAAGTACCCATCACAAACCCTTATCTCCCGCATTACATTATTCGCCATTTGCCTCTCGTTTTCCTCTCCCCCACTTAAGCCTTGCCGTTTTATTCGCCCTCTCTTTTTCGTCCGCCTTCTTCTTTTTGCCCCTCGCTCTTTCTTTCATTGTGTCTGAAATTGGGGAAATTATTGCCGATATGGACAATAATAATATCCTGGAAAATTCAGATGCTCCTGCTGAAGAACCCCCTACCTTGCATACAAAAAGATTTCGAATTGGTAGTGGTAATATTATTGGAAAAGGGGTTATTCAAGATTTCTTTACTTGTGCCGGTGCTTTGCCTTCTATGGGCAGTTCTATTCTTCATAGAACTAGTAGTCTTGCGGACGCTATTGCCATGCTTATAGTTGAACTTGAAAGGCAATTTATGCACATGCACCCTTGCATACAAAGGATTTTCCTAGAATTTTCTAATATAGAGCATTCTTCTGTTAAGCGTGTCGCTACTATCTTTTTGGCTCATGAATTCAGATTTATAATAGAAGAGGCCAAAGAAATCTTTGCGCATTATAGGGTGGACATTGGCCGTCCTCCCATAGAGTCTATCCTCTTTGATCAAGAAGAAATAATGCGTTTTCAATCTCTAGACTATGTTGCTTTCAATGAAAACCTTAGAAAAAAGGTCCCTACCAATATTCTAGTTGATAGAATTTCTAAACTTAATGATGATTTGGCTATTCAAAATAATGAGCTAGGATATTATCTCTAGTATAGGCTCACAAAGTTCTTTCAAAAGAATGCTTATAATGATGAATTGGTTGTGCAATATGAAGGGCCAAAGGAGGAACCAATACCTCCTAAAATTGATCTTGGGGACTTTTGTCCCATTAAATTTAGCCCGTTTGATTACTTTTGCTTGCCTCAAAGAAAACTTTCTGCCGAACGTAGAGAGTATGAAATGAGTTTCACTGATCTATCCTATTACTATGGCACTACCTAGATGTATCCTTGCTTTTATGCATAGCTAGGGGCGTTAAATGATAACGTTTGTTGGGAGGCAACCCAATTTTATTTTTTATTTTTTTGCTTTTTGCTTCTGTTTAGGAATAAACATTTGATCTAGCCTCTGGTTAGATGTGTTTTTATGTTTTAATTAGTGTTTGTTCCAAGTTAAACCTATAGGATCTTCTTGGATGATAGTTATTTGATATTGCAGAAATTTCCAGAAACTTTCTGTTCACGAAAATAATTGTTAAAAATCACCAGAACGTGATAAAATATTGATTCCAATTGCTTCTGATCAACAAAACAATTGTGTTGGATGTCCTATTTTGGCTGATTTTTTGGAGTTCCATAAGTTTGCGTTAGTTACATATTACTACAGACTGTTCTGTTTTTGACAGATTCTGTTTTTTCGTGTGTTGTTTGCTTATTTTGATGAATCTATGGTTAGTAAAATAGTTTATAAACCATAGAGAAGTTGGAATACAGTAGGTTTAACACCAATATAAATAAAGAATGAGTTCATTACAGTACCTTGAAGTGGTCTTTTGTTTTCTTTCACTAACGGAGCTCACAAGATTTTCTGTTGAGTTTTGTGTTGTGAAGTTTTCAAGTTTTGGGTGAAAGATTTGGTGGATTATGGAACAAGGAATGGCAAGAGCCTAAGCTTGGGGATGCCCATGGCACCCCCAAGATAATCTAAGGACACCTAAAAGGCAAAGCTTGGGGATGCCCCGGAAGGCATCCCCTCTTTCGTCTACTTCCATCGGTAACTTTACTTGGAGCTATATTATTATTCACCACATGATATGTGTTTTGCTTGGAGCGTCTTGTATGATTTGAGTCTTTGCTTTCTAGTTTACCACAATCATCCTTGCTGTACACACCTTTTTGAGAGAGACACACATGATTCGGAAATTATTAGAATACTCTATGTGCTTCACTTATATCTTTTGAGTTATATAGTTTTGCTCTAGTACTTCACTTATATCTTTTAGAGCACAGTGGTGGATTTGTTTTATAGAAACTATTGATCTCTCAAGCTTCACTTAGATTATTTTGAGAGTCGTAAATAGCATGGTAATTTTCTTAAATAATCCTAATATGCTAGGTATTCAAGATTAGTAAAAACTTTCTTATGAGTGTGTTTGAATACTAAGAGAAGTTTGATGCTTGATGATTGTTTTGAGATATGGAGGTAGTGATATTAAAGTTGTGCTAGTTGAGTAGTTGTGAATTTGAGAAATACTTGTGTTGAAGCTTGCAAGTCCCGTAGCATGCACGTATGGTAAATGTTATGTAACAAATTTGAAACATGAGGTGTTATTTGATTGTCCTCCTTATGAGTGGCGGTCGGGGACGAGCGATGGTCTTTTCCTACCAATCTATCCCCCTAGGAGCATGCGCATAATGCTTTGTTTTTGATGACTTGTAGATTTTTGCAATAAGTATGTGAGTTCTTCATGAATAATGTCGAGTCCATGGATTATGTACTCTCATCTTTCCATCATTGCTAGCCTCTCCGGTACCATGCATTGCCCTTTCTCACATTGAGAGTTGGTGCAAACTTCGCCGGTGCATCCAAACCCCGTGATATGATACGCTCTTTCACACATAAACCTCTTTATATCTTCCTCAAAACAGCCACCATACCTACCTATTATGGCATTTCCATAGCCATTCCGAGATATATTGCCATGCAACTCTCCACCATTCCATTTATCATGACATGTTCATCATTGTCATATTGCTTAGCATGACCATGTAGTTGACATAGTATTTGTGGCAAAGCCACCGTTCCTAATTCTTTCATACATGTCACTCTTGGTTCATTGCATATCCTGGTACACCGCCGGAGGCATTCATATAGAGTCATACTTTGTTCTAGTATCGAGTTGTAATCATTGAGTTGTAAATAAATAGAAGTGTGATTGTCGGATCACGGGTTCCGGCAGACCCTTAAGGTTCAAACTCTGGGGTGCGCACGGAGATCCAACCCTCCACCGTCCCGTACCTCGCCGAATCGCAGGGACCTAAACTACTAACAAGAACAACACAAGAGACGCAAGATTTATACTAGTTCGGGCCACCGTTGTGGTGTAATACCCTACTCTAGTTTGTGGTGTGTGGATTGCCTCTGGGCTGACGAAGAACAATACAGGGAAGAACAGCCTCGCGAGGGTCTGTTCTTGGTGGGTGTGATGAACTGCTAAGTGGTGCCCCATCGCCCTAGCTTGAGGAATGGGTTTCTCTCTCTCTCTCTGGATTCCGAATGCTCGATCCCCCTACTCTGAGTGTGGCTACCCCTATTTATAGGCGAGGGCCCTGGGCTCTTCCCAAATATTGAGCGGGAAGGGCGCCAACAATTGGCCATTTTGAAGGGGAACAGCGGGTACACTTATCCTGACCAAAGTTGGTCCTCGCCTGCCAAAGGCTCTGGTGATGATGCCTGCTTGGGCTCCACGATGACTGCATTCCATCCGTTGGGGCTGGTCTTGGTCTTGTTGCACCGAAACGGATGCCTTTGCTCGATGCCCTTACCTGCGCTTGCCCCCTTTGCACCAAAGAGGAAAGGAGGACGCTGCGCGGGCTGGCGCCCGACTGGCGCCCTAGGTCGTCATGGCTTACATCACGGGCACCTCGCGAGGTACCCCGCCTTGAGTTCTCTGCCTCCTCATGAGCCAGCCTGATGAGGCCGTGCCTGAGGAAGCTCTTGGCCGTTCGCCCCGCGAGGCTTGGCCCCTCGCGAGGGTCTTGAGCTTGTGTTGATGAACATGGGCCATCCTGGGCCTCCTTTGAGCCACGCCGCAGGCCGCAGGCAGGCAAGTCTGGGACCCCTGCCTGCAACACCGGCAAGAGCCCCTGGCCACACGCGCCCGGACTTGGCCGTGCAGAGAGGCGAAAGGGCAAGTGTGAAGCGTTGTGGGCCCTAACAGCCTACGGCCTTGGGCGCCGTGTGGCGGTTGATTGGACGTGGGCGACACTGCTCCCCCACGACGCCTTGGTAACCGCCCGGATTCGACAAGTCCTTGCATGCATGGTCAGTCATGATGACCGGTGATCGTGGAGGTCGACGGTTGGCCTTCGCCGGCTATAAGTACGGAACGGCGTGCACCCTTCCAGTCTATCCTTTCTTGTCTCTCCTTCTTCTCCATGGCTCCACCAAGGAAGTTCTCGGCTGCGAGAGAAGGGAAGGGCCGCCAGGTCGAATCTTCCTCTCCTCCGCCTAAGCGTGGTCGAGGTCGCCCTCGGAAGCACCCCGTGGCCTCCACGGCGGTCTCCCGCGGTCATGAGGGAGGCTCTCAACATGGCGACGAGCGGCTGGCCATGGTTGGAGGGCGTGCCCCGGCCGCTCGTCCCCCGAGGCCGCGCCTCCACACTGCTGAAGCGCTGCCGGAGTTCTTGGTGAGGGTAGAGTAGCCGTTCAGCGTCCGGCTTCAGCTCCCGTGCTTCCTCCTGGGTGAGCTCCCAGATGGCGCCCTGAGTGGCCTCTAGCTCCAGGCATATGGCTGTTGCAGCCGGGCTTCGTGGGCTTCTCCGAGGTCTGCTGCAGGAACTTGTTCCAGGCCCGCTGGCGGCAGACGTCAGCGTGCGCGTGGTCTCCGCCGCCGGTGCTCCCTGCACTTCAAGTATGATGGCGGCACCACCCTCTACGTGAGGGTGTTCGGGAAGACGGCCGCAGGGGTGCTGCCTCGAGGACGACGCGGCCGAGGAATCAGCCCCGGCGCTGGCGGAGGGGGCAGCATGGCGGCTGGCGATGCCCGCGACTCCCCACGCTTCACCAGCTCTTCTTCGGGTGGCGATTCTTCCAGCAGCGGCCGCGGCCAGCCCCCTCGCCGCCGCGTCTGCTTGGGGGGGTGGCAGCGAGTCCGCTCATCGCCACGCCCCAGTGAAGCGTGAGATGGAGTCCGGCTGAGCTCCGGAGGCGGCTCGGGCCTCCCAAGAGAGCCGGCATGGGGCGTGCTTCACCTGCTTTTGTCCTTTCCTTTCCTTTTCTCCTGCGTAAAAAGGGAACAATGTTCGGCCCCGTGGGGGCGTGTTTAGGGCAACACTGTTAATTATTGCACTACTTTTGTTATCGTGATACTGTTCCCTTCTGTCGTGCGCTCATTCGCAAGCGAACCCCGATCGAGGCCGCGTGGGCGACCGACCCTGGCCCCGTGTTCGCGTTGTGCTGCCCGTGAGGCATGGTGAGGAGGGGTGCTCCAGCCGTGGACCAGGGCCGTGAAACTTGAGCGATAGGGGTAGGAACACTCGCGGGGGCTCCCGAGGCGTCTGCCTCGCGAGCCCCCGCGCAAGAGAAACCGAGGCGGGAGGGCGAAAAAGATCGAAGGACCACGGACCAAAACGGGGCGATAGTTTCGATAAAAACTTCAAATGGGAATAACCAACAATCGCAGAAAGCAAATGAAAATGCAGCGTCCGGCACCTAGTCTAGTCTTGGGCGTCTTCTCACCAGCGGAGCTAAGTGCTGCCTCTTGGGCATAGGAGGGAGCCCCAGGCCCGAGGCCGCACCCCTGAGACTCCGGGCGTGTACAGCCCCACTCATTGTTACGTGAGAGTGTCACGGGCGGCGAGCTTCACAGCACCGAGCCTTCTTCATGTGCTCCGGCCTTTCCTCTGGTAAGCAAGCTTCACGGGCGTTCGCCCTCTTCCAGGCTCTGGGCCTTTCCCAAGAGGTGAGCTTCACAGGCAATCGCCTTCTTCACAGGCTCCGGGCCTTTTCCAAAAATATGAACTTCACAGGCATTCGCCTTCTTCACAGGCTCTGGGCCTTTTCCAAAAAGGATGAGCTTCACAGGCATTCGCCTTCTTCACAGGCTCTGGGCCTTTTCCAAAAAAGATGAGCTTCACAGGCATTCGCCTTCTTCACAGGCTCTGGGCCTTTTCCAAAAAAGACGAGCTTCACAGGCATTCGCCTTCTTCACAGGCTCTGGGCCTTTTCCAAAAAAGACGAGCTTCACAGGCGTTCGCCTTCTTCACAGGCTCTGGGCCTTTTAGGGGTAGAACCTCCGGAGATGCTGGATGTTCCACGCGTTTTGTATAGGTACTCCATCTTGCGTCTCCAAGCGCGCGGAGCCAGGCCTGGAAACATGAACAACCTTGAATGGGCCCTCCCACATGGGAGAGAGCTTATCCAGTCCCTCCCTGGAGAGGACCTGCTGAGCACGAGGTCTCCTACCTCGAGAGTTCTGGGGCGGATGTTGCGGCAGTGGTATCGCCGGAGTGCCTGCTGGTACCTTGCCGCTCGCAGTGCAGCTTCCCGACGGCGCTCCTCCCCCAGCACAAGAGTCGTCCCCCGCATGGCGTCCTGCTGCGTTTCATCGAACACCAGGACATCTGCAGATCGACGCTTGACCTCGTGAGGGAGGACCGCTTCGGCTCCGTAGACCAGGAAGAAGGGGGTCTCTCCAGTTGGCTTGGTCAGAAGCAGCGGATGGACCACAGCACGGATGGAAGCTCGTCGTACCAGCCTCTGCCGCAGGCTTCCAGCTTCTTCTTGAACGTCCTGGTCTTGAGGCCTCTCAGGACCTCTGCATTGGCCCGCTCGGCCTGTCCATTGCTGCGGGGGTGTGCCACCGAAGCGTAGCATATCTGCGTTCCAAGGTTAGCGCGATGCGTTTTAAAAGGTTCTTTGGTGAACTGCGAATCGTTGTCGGTGATGATGCGGTTCGGCACTCCGAACCGGCTCACGATGCCCTTGATGAACTTGACCGCAGAACCAGCGGGGATGGCGCGGACGGCCTCGACTTCGGCCCACTTGGTGAATTTGTCCATGGCGACGTAGAGGTAGCGATAACCCCCTGGCGCCCGAGGGAAAGGGCCCATAATGTCTAGCCCCCAGACTGCGAATGGCCAAGTGAGGGGAATGGTTTGCAGGCCTCCTGCTGGCTGGTGGATCTGCTTGGCATGGAATTGGCAAGCCTCGCAAGCCTTCACGAGGTCGATGGCGTCATTGAGTGCGGTGGGCCAATAGAAACCGTTGCGAAACGCCTTCCCGACAAGGGTCCGTGACGACGAATGGTGCCCACAATCTCCGCCATGTATATCTGCCAACAATTCCTCCCCCTGTTCCCTGGTGATGCAGCGTAGGGACACATCGTTTGGTCGTCTCCTGTAAAGCTCTCCATCCATGATGTTGTATGTCGTGGCTTGCCGCGCCACACGCTCTGCCTCCTCCTCCTTCTCTGGCAAAGTCCAACGCGTTAAGTAACTCTTGAGCTCCGTGATCCAGCACTCCTCTTGAGGTTCCATTGTTAGGAGCAGGCGTGCTCCCGAGGTAGGGCCACAGGCTGGGGCTCCCGAGGCTGGAGGCTGAGGGAGCTCCTCCCGAGGCTGTGCCGTGCTTGATAACGGCGGCAGGGCTGAGGGCTTGAAGAGCCGTTTCTCAAAGACACCCGGCTCCTGGGGTAACCTCCTGGAGGCTCGTTTGGCGATGTCGTCGGCCTCTTGATTGGTGCCGCGGGGCACGTGCTGTAGCTCCAACCCCCAGAACTGTTTCTCCATCCTGCGGACCTCCGCAAGGTAGGCCTCCATGTGTTCATCTCTTGGCTCGTACACCTTGTTGGAGAAATTGACGAGGAGCTGCGAATCGCCCTTGATGGTAAGGCGCTTCACCCCCTGGGCAGCGGCAGCCTTCAGACCTGCTATCAGCCCCTCGTATTCTGCTATGTTGTTGGAGACCTTCTCGCCATGCTGGAAACAGAGCTGCACGGCATAGTAGAGCTTGTCCTAAGAGGGGGATATGAGTACTGCCCCAGCCCAGCTACTGTCTGGAGAGAACGCCCGTCAAGTACATGACCCAACCTTCGCGCCGCTCCACGGGAGAGGGACCGATCCTCGCCGGCCCTGAGTCCCGGTGCTTCCGTCCATTCGGCCACGAAATCTGCCAGCGCTGCCCCCTTGATGACTCTGGTCGTACTGAACTCGAGCTAGAATGCTTGCAGCTCAATGTTCCACTCGGCGACCCTTCCTGCCGAGTTGGGGCTCCTAGCACCCTCTCCAGGGGGTATGCCGAGACAACCTTGATTGGATGACCCTGGAAGTAGTGCCGCAGCTTGCGCGAAGCCACTAGGAGTGCCAGGAGGAGCTTCTGCGGCATGGGGTACCGTGCCATCGCATCCCGTAACACGGTACTGACGAAGTACACCGGGTGCTCGACGAGGTTAGGGGCGTTGGTGCTGGTGGCGTCCTCCGGAAGCGGTGGTGCCTCCTGAGGCGTCGGCGCCTCCGGAAGCTGGGTGCTTGGACGGGAGGTTCCCCCCGCCCTTGGTGCGCTCTGCTGTGACGGCTGATCTTCCTCCATTGCGGTGCTGACTTCTGCTAGTTCCTTCTGATTCGGTCTTGCCTTAGCTCGGGTGGCCGCCGTGGTCTTGGCCTGACGCTCCTCCCTAACCGCCACTAGAGCAGCGCTAGCGGAGTAAGGAGTGGCGGCGAGGTAGAGTACCAAGGGAACCTGAGGGCGCGGGGCCACCATCACTGGAGGGCTGGTCAGGTACCTCTTGAGGTCTTGAAACGCTTGGTCGGCCTCTTCATCCACTCGAAGGGCCCTTTTTCTTCATCATTTGGAAGAAAGGTAGCGCCCGCTCCCCAATCGGGAGATGAAACGGCCCAGCGCCGTTCTGGCCTGTGAGCTTCTGCATCTCCACGAGGGTCTTCGTGGACTCATGTCTTCCACCGCCTTGACCTTTTTCTGGTTGGCCTCGATGCCTCGGTGGGACACGAAAACCAAGGAGCTTGCTGAGGGGACTCCAAACACACACTTCTTCGGGTTGAGCCGCAGGCTCACTGCGTCGAGGCTCATGAAGGTTTCTTCCGTGTCTTGTATCAAGGTCTTGGCCTCATGAGACTTCACCACGATGTCGCCGACGTATGCCTCCACATTCTTCCCGAGCTGCGGGCCCAAGGTGATGTGCATGAGCACCGGAAGGTTGCCTGCGCTATGCGACCCGAATGGCATGCAGGTATAGCAGTATACTCCACACGGGGTCAGGAAGGCCGTCTTCTCCATGTCTTCCACCGCCATCTTGATTTGGTGATACCCCGAAAAGGCGTCCAAGAAGCACAACAGGTCACACTCGGCGGTGGAATCGGCGATCCGTCGATCGAGGGAGTGGAAATGGATCCTGTGGGCATGCTTTCTTGAGGTTGGTGAAGTCGACACATGCGCTCCTTTCCTCCCTTCTTGGCACCACCACGGGTTGGCCAACCAATCTGGGTATCGGACCTCGCGGATAACCCCGCCGCTTCTAGCTTGCGGGTCTCTTGGACGATGAAGGCACGCTTTTGGTGGACTGCCTCCTCGCTTTACCTTCCTTTGGGCCTTGCGTTGGGGCATACGTTGAGGTGGTGCTCAATCACGCCCGTGGAATCCCAGCCAGCTGATCGGGCTCCTGTGCGAACACCTTCTTGTTCGCCAAGGCAGAACTTGACAAGGGCTTCCTCCTGTTCAGGCTCGAGGTTGGCGCCTATGGTGAAGGTGGCGTTTGTGGACCCGTCCTCATCGACGGGTATCTGCTTGGTCTTCGCCTTGTCTTGGGTGAACAACTGCTTCTTCTTGGTCGGCGCAGCCCCCTTGGGCTTGGGGACTTCCGCATCGGCGGGCTGTCTTGCGCCGCCGTCCCGAGGGTGAGCTCGAAGGCCGCACGCACCTTCCGGTCTCCCCGGCACGGTGAGGACGCCATCGCTTCCCTGGCATCTTCATGAGGTTGTACCCCGGGTGGGTTGCGGCCATGAATTTGGCCAATGCCGGATAGCCGAGGATGGCGTTGTAGGGGAGGCCGATGGGGGCGATGTCGAAGTTGACCAATTCCGTGCGGAAGTTGTCGGAGGTGCCGAAGGTCACTGGAAGCTGGATTTGCCCCTAGGAGCTGGATGACCCTCCTCCTACGCCTGAAAAAGGCCGGCTGGGCAGCAGCCGCTCCCTGGGTATGCAGAGGAGGTTGAAGGCCTCAACCGAGAGTACATTGAGGCCGGCGCCGCCGTCGATGAGGGTCCCGTGACGGTGACTGGCAGATGGTAGGTGTGCAGAGCAGCGAGCGCGCCGAGCCGCCGAGTTGGCGGGGTGGTCTTGAGAGTCGAAGGTCAGCCCGGCCGACGACTCCGTCCGGCTTGAGGGAGCCTGCCGCGTGGAGGCGGCGCCGACCGGACGAATGTCTTGACATGGCGGCGGAGGGCGGCGCTGCGAGCCGCCGAGAAGGGCCGTGGCGAGTGGAGAAGCCGCGAGGGGCGGGCGACCAGGAGCCGCGCTGACCTCCCCATGAAGTCGCCGGGAGCGCAGGGCGATACTTGTTGCCTGCTCTTCGCCGGGCCGATGGCGGTGTTGACGGCGGGTGACGGGGAACGACGAGGGCGCCTGCTGACGGGAGCGGCCCGGGCGGGTGGGAGGCGAGGGCGTCTCGGCGCTTGGCGCGAGCCCGACGAGCGTCAGACATGGTGGCGGTGGTCGGGGAAGAACGAGGCGACGAAAGGCAGATTCCGGCGCACCCCTACCTGGTGCGCCAAATGTCGGATCACGGGTTCCGGCAGACCCTTAAGGTTTGAACTCTGGGGTGTTCACGGAGATCCAACCCTCCACCGTCCCGTACCTCGCCGAATCGCAGGGACCTAAACTACTAACAAGAACAACACAAGAGACGCAAGATTTATACTAGTTCGGGCCATCGTTGTGGTGTAATACCCTACTCTAGTTTGTGGTGTGTGGATTGCCTCTGGGGCTGACAAAGAACAGTACATGGAAGAACAGCCTCGCGAGGGTCTGTTCTTGGTGGGTGTGATGAACTGCTAAGTGGTGCCCCGTCGCCCTAGCTTGAGGAACGGGTTTCTCTCTCTCTCTGGATTCCGAAATGCTCGATCCCCCTACTCTGAGTGTGGCTACCCCTATTTATAGGCGAGGGCCCTGGGCCTCTTCCCAAATATTGAGCGGGAAGGGCGCCAACAATTGGCCATTTTGAAGGGGAACAGTGGGTACACTTATCCTGACTAAAGTTGGTCCTCGCCGCCAAAGGCTCTGGTGATGACGCCTTTGCTTGGGCTCCACGATGATCGCATTCCAGCCGTTGGGGCTGGTCTTGGTCTTGTTGCACGAAGCGGATGCCTTTGCTCGATGCCCTTGCTGCGCTTGCCCCTTTGCACCAAAGAGGAAAGGAGGATCGCCAGCTGGGCTGGCGCCTCGATCGCGCCCTAGGCCGTCATGGCTTACGTCACGGGCACCTCGCGAGGTACCCCGCCTTGAGTTCTCCGCCTCCTCATGAGCCAGCCTGACGAGGCCGCGCCTGAGGAAGCTCTTGGCCATCCGCCCCGCGAGGCTTGGCCCCTCGCGAGGGTCTTGAGCTTGTGTTGATGAAGATGGGCCGTCCTGGGCCTCCTCTGAGCCACGCCGCAGGCCGCAGGTAGGCAAGTCTGGGGACCCCCGTTCCCAGAACGCCGACAATGATGATCTTCATTTAATAGAGCATTGTCCCAAAAAAAGAGAGAAAGGCCAAATAAAAAAAGAAGGCCCCAAAAAAAGAGAAATAAAAAGGGGCAATGCTACTATCCTTTTTTCCACACTTGTGCTTCAAAGTAGCACCATAATCTTCATGATAGAGAGTCTCTTGTTATGTCACTTTCATATATTAGTGGGAATTTTTCATTATAGAACTTGGCTTGTATATTCCAATAATGGGCCTCCTCAAGTGTCCTAGGTCTTCGTGAGCAAGCAAGTTGGATGCACACCCACTTAGTTTCTTTTGTTGAGCTTTCATATATTTATAGCTCTAGTGCATCCGTTGCATGGCAATCCCTACTCCTTGCATTAACATCAATCGATGGGCATCTCCATAGCTCATTGATTAGCCTCGTTGATGTGAGACTTTCTCCTTTTTTTCTCTTCTCCACATAACCCCCATCATTATACTCTATTCCACCCATAGTGCTATATCCATGGCTCACGCTCATGTATTGCGTGAAGGTTTATAAAGTTTGAGATTACTTAAGTATGAAACAATTGCTTGGCTTGTCAACGGGGTTGTGCATGATGAGAGCATTCTCGTGTGACGAAAATGGAGCATGACTAAACCATATGATTTTGGAGGGATGAACTTTCTTTGGCCATGTTATTTTGAGAAGACATAATTGCTTAGTTAGTATGCTTGAAGTATTATTATTTCTATGTCAATGTTAAACTTTTGTCTTGAATCCTTCGGATCTGAATATTCATACCACAATTAAGAATAATTACATTGAAATTATGCCTAGTAGCATTCCGCATCAAAAATTATGTTTTTATCATTTACCTACTCGAGGACGAGAAGGAATTAAGCTTGGGGATGCTTGATACGTCTCCAACGTATCTATAATTTTTGATTGCTCCATGCTATATTATCTTCTGTTTTGGACATTATTGGGCTTTATTATTCACTTTTATATTATTTTTGGGACTAACCTATTAACCGGAGGCCCAGCCAAGAATTGTTGTTTTTTTGCCTATTTCAGAGTTTCACAGAAGAAGAATATCAAACGGAGTCCAAACGGAATGAAACCTTCGGGAACGTGATTTTTGGAATGAACATGATCCAGGAGACTTGGACCCTACGTAAAGGAAGCTTCGAGGAAGCCACGAGGTAGGGGGGCGCGCCTACCCCCCAGGCACGCCCTCCACCCTCATGGGCCCCATGTTGCTCCACCGACGTACTCCTTCCTCCTATATATACCTACGTACCCCAAACGATCAGATACGGAGCGAAAAACCTAATTCCACCGCCGCAACCTTCTGTACCCACGAGATCCCATCTTGGGGCCTGTTCTGGAGCTCCGCCGAAGGGGGCATTGATCAGGAGGGCTTCTACATCAACACCATAGCCCCTCCGATGAAGTGTGAGTAGTTTACCTCAGACCTTCGGGTCCGTAGTTAGTAGCTAGATGGCTTCTTCTCTCTTTTTGGTTCTCAATACAATGTTCTCCCCCTCTCTCATGGAGATCTATTCGACGTAATCTTCTTTTGTGGTGTGTTTGTTGAGGCCGATGAATTGTGGGTTTATGATCAAGTTTATCTATGAACAATATTTGAATCTTCTGAATTCTTTTATGTATGATTGGTTATCTTTGCAAGTCTCTTCGAATTATCAGTTTGGTTTGGCCTACTAGATTGATCTTTCTTGCGGTGGGAGAAGTGCTTAGCTTTGGGTTCAATCTTGCGGTGTCCTTTCCCAAAGTGATGAGGGGCAGCAAGGCACGTATTGTATTGTTGCCATCGAGGATAACAAGATGGGGTTTTATCATATTGCATGAATTTATCCCTCTACATCATTTCATCTTGCTTACATGCTACTGTTCTTATGAACTTAACACTCTAGATGCATGCGGATAGCGGTCGATGTGTGGAGTAATAGTAGTACATGCAGGCAGGAGTCGGTCTACTTGTCTCGGACGTGATGCCTATATACATGATCATACCTAGATATTCTCATAACTATGCTCAGTTATGTCAATTGCTCAACAGTAATTTGTTCACCCACCGTAAAATACTTATGCTCTTGAGAGAAGCCACTAGTGAAACCTATGGCCGCGGGTCTATCATCATCATATTAATCTTCCAACACTTAGTTATTTCCGTTGCCTTTCTACTTTGCTTTTATTTTACTTTGCATCTTTATCATAAAAATACCAAAAATATTATCCTATCATATCTATCAGATCTCACTCTCGTAAGTGACCGTGTAGGGATTGACAACCCCTTATCGCGTTGGTTGCGAGGATTTATTTGTTTTGTGTAGGTGCGAGGGACTCGCGCGTAGCCTCCTACTGGATT
Source organism: Aegilops bicornis (assembly GCA_021605145.1). Lineage (NCBI taxonomy): Eukaryota > Viridiplantae > Streptophyta > Magnoliopsida > Poales > Poaceae > Aegilops > Aegilops bicornis. The sequence goes on along the minus strand of CM038672.1, from coordinate 261,720,750 downwards.
GATACCTTTGGTTCTCAAAATCTGAGGGAAATACTTACGCTACTGTGACGCCCCCGATTTAATCATGCACTAATCATACACGCAAACGTGTACGATCAAGATCAGGGACTCACGGGAAGATATCACAACACAACTTTAAAAATAAAAATAAGTCATACAAGCATCATAATACAAGCCAGGGGCCTCGAGGGCTCGAATACAGGTGCTCGATCATAGACAAGTCAGCGGAAGAAACAATATCTGGTTACAGACATAAGTTAAACAAGTTGCCATAAGATGGCTAGCACAAACTGGGATACAGATCGAAAGAGGCGCATGCCTCCTGCCTGGAATCCTCCTAAACTACTCCTGGTCGTCATCAGCGGGCTGCACGTAGTAGTAGGTACCTCCAGCGTAGTAGGAGTCGTCGTCGATGGTGGCGTCTGGCTCCTGGACTCCAGCATCTGGTCGCAGCAACTAGGTAGAAGGGAAAGGGGGAAAAGGGGGAGAATAGCAACCGTGAGTACTCATCCAAAGTACTCGCAAGCAAGGATCTACAATACATATGCATGGGTATATGTGTAAGGGCCATATCAAGGACCGAATCGCAGAATGCCGTAATAAGAGGGGATAACTAATCATGTCGAAGACTACGCTTCGCAGCCTCCGCCTTGCAAAGATGTAGAAGAGAGTAGACTGAAGTCCTCCAAGTAGCATCGCATAGCATAATCCTACCCGGCAATCCCCTCGTCGTCGCCCTGTTAGAGAGTGATTGTCGGGTTGTATATGGCACTTTGAAGGGTGTGTTTTATTAAGTATCCGGTTCTAGTTGTCATAAGGTCAAGGTACAACTCCAAGTCGTCCTGTTACCGAAGATCACGATTATTCGAATAGATAAACTTCCCTGCAAGGGTGCACCACATAACCCAACACGCTTGATCCCATTTGGCCGGACACACTTTTCTGGGTCATGCCCGGCCTCGGAAGATCAACACGTCGCAGCCCCACCTAGGCCAACAGAGAGGTCAACACACTGTTCTAAACCTAAGCGCACAGGGGTCTCGGCCCATCGCCCTTAGCACACCTGCACGTTGCGAGGGCGGCCGAAAGCGTAATCTAGCCCCTTAATACAAGATCGCTTACGTTCCAATCCGGTAGCGCGCCGCTTCGATCGGCCACGTCCACGAAGACTTCGGATGATACCACGACGCCGAGTGCCCATATCTTTCCCACGTAGTTGGTTAGTGCGTATAGACCAAATGGCCAGACTCAGATCAAATACCAAGATCTCATTAAGCGTGTTAATGATGTAAATCATGACACCGGACACCAGGGCCAGGCCCACCTCTCACCTAGGCGGTCTCAACCTGCCCTGTCGCTCCGCCACAAAGATCCACACAGAGGGCCGTTGGGACAAAGGTCCTTTCAGCCCCCAATCCGTGAATCACTCATGGGTGCTCCACGAGCCGACCCGACTTTAGTCACCACATGTATCATGTATAAAGTATATAGTATATGCCTGAGATCACCTCCTGAAGTGATCACGGCCCAGTAGTATAGCATGGCAGACGGACAAGGGTGTACGGCCACTGATGGAATACTAGCATCCTATACTAAGCAGTAGGATAGCAGGTAAAGGTAACAACTGTAGCAACAATGACAGGCTATGCAACAGAATAGGATTAACCGAAAGCAGTAACATGCTACACTACTCTAATGCAAATAGTATAGAGAAGAATAGGCGATATCTGGTGATCAAGGGAGGGGGGGGGGGCTTGCCTGGTTGCTCTGGCAAGAAGGAGGGGTCGTCAACTCCGTAGTCGAACGGGGCGGCAGCAGCGTCGGTCTCGCAGTCTACCGGAGAGAAGAGGGGGGAAGAAACAATAAATACAATGCAACATAGGCATGACGATGCGTGACGTGATAATGAGCGGTGCTAGGTGTGCCCTAACGCGGTAGTAGGTGATACGGGCAAAGGGTGGAAACATCCGGGAAAGTATCCCCGGTGTTTCACATTTTTCGGACAGGTGAACTAGAGGTGAAATGTTGCAGGTTTGCTATGCTAGGGATGTGTGGCAGACGGACGGGTGCGTATTAGGATTTGTCTCGTCGTTCTGAGCAACTTTCATGTACAAAGTATTTTCATCCGAGTTACAGATTATTCTATATGATTTTCTAAAGTTTTAAATCATTTTTAGAATTAACATAACTAATTTAATTTAAAAAATCATTTTATGATGTCATCATGACGTAAGCAGTCAACTCTGATTGTTGACTGGTCAAACTGACAGAAGGGCCCAACATGTCACTGTCTAAGGTTACTTAACACTATTTAATTAGGTTAACTACTAGCACATATGCCCTGCGTTGCAAGGGAGAAAATTATTGTGCCCACTATCCATCGAAACGACTGTCATCATGGCATAATAACAGCCAAACGGCGCCACCCAAATATGTTAGTGCGTTGCAACAGGAGAAAAAATCACCTCACTCTCCTATGCCAGTAAGCAAGTGATGATTTAAGCCAAAACACAGCCTAAAAGATAGGCAACGATTTGATTTATGATACACATCAATTATTCTAACATGGATAAAAATTGTGGGCTTTCACCATCTTTGCAAAAGGCTACTCTGCATGACTATTCAACAATTAATACTATAGAAAAGCTAACCTTGATTCATCAATGTGAGCTTGCACGGGTAGTTGTTCAGTTACTCCTTTGCATATAGCAAGATATGAAAAATAGCATAAGTAAGTATTAGTTTTTCTGAAACCATGATGAAAATAATAATATGAATTTAGCCTTGAAGATGAACAAAGAAAGGTAATTCTCCTTGAAAATGAACACAGAAAGGTAACATGCATGCTGATCTGCATTGCGCTGAGAGGATCCCAACTCTTGCTCTCTAGCTTCGAGTTACACAAAACCCATATCAAGTCAGATAGAAATACATGGGCCGGCGAAAACACAGAATTGTAGGAATATGAAAATACCTCGTTTCACCTTCCTTGTAGAACAGTAACTTATTGTGTAGTCGGTTTAGCTGTGGAAACCTGATGCATGAACGCTTGGCTGGGAAGAGTAGAAAATAAAATAAAATCAAGCAGTTACTAATAAACGACTAACTTGACTCATTGAAGCTAGGGTCGTGCATCTGTTAGTTGACTCACGTGCAAGTTCTCAGGGGGCAATTGATCGAGCCAAGTAATCGCCGCCAAATCGATCACCACAACTTGCTTAGCATGTACTTATGTGTTTAGCTGGGAATTAATCAACCTAGTCGGCACCCGGAAGCTCGTAGCTAGTTTGCTGCGTGCATGTGTTTAGCTAGGAAAGAATCGATCCAGCTGCTTCCTTAGGTTTTTTTGTTGCATCACCTTGTATTGTGTCTTCGTAACATCCATCGACTTGGAGTAATCAAGCATGTACTGTACATGCATATGTTTGCCGAAAGCACCAGAGCGAACTTCTAATTGAAGAATTGATCAAGTAACACGGTAGAGCCCGCCCGTCTAGACTGCGGCCGCCACCACGGATTCGAGCTCCTCTACAACACCACGAAGTTTCTTGCCGGACATGCCAGCGTAATGGACTAATATCCTGTAGGTATCTAAATAGGATTTGGACTCTTGGTACTAAGCTGTCCACTTCCCACCTCCCATGTATAATTTTTTGGGTCAGGTACGATGTGTGGCCAGTCGGTCGGCCGGTTCGCTTTGTTTTAATTAAGTTTCCTTTACACTTACGCTTTAGTTTCGTTCGTATCGTCTCAGTTTCCTTTGTTTGCACATCTGTTTGTTAAACGGACAGAACTAAATAAAATAATGCACGTAAAAATAAATGGGGCGAAACAAAACGGTACCAAACCAAGAATACCTATTCCTTTTAATAGTAGGTATAGATATAGATATAGATATAGATATAGATTTGTTAGGTCAATTTAAACGTGATTAATTAAGTTAATTAATTAAGTAAGTAAGTAATTATTATTTTTTAATTATATATTCTTTTTTTCTTTTTTAATAACGTTTCAGGGGGTGGGGCCCCCTCGCCATAGACCCAGGGGGCCTAGCGGGCGTAACGGGCTGCGGACACGCGCCCGAGTCCACCCGGGATGGGGGTGACGGGCGCCTGTGCGGGCACTCGCCCGCAGAGAGCGGGCGGGCAAGGCCGAGGCCGAGGCGGCCCGGTGGCCGCCGGGCGGCAGCACGGCCGTCGTGGGAGGCGCGACGGAGCAGCAATAGGGGCGCCGGGCGCGACGGTGGAATGCGGGCGAAGCGGCAGTGCTGGGCGGCAGAGGCGCAGCGCGGTGAGCGCGAGGTGAGGGAGAGAGGAGGACCGGGGTCCTCACCGCGAGGCGTAGGGACGGGGCAGTGGGGCGCGAGGTGAAGGTCGGAGACCTGCTCCAGAGGGGAGGCAGTCCGGCGGGGAGGTCCGGCGAAGGCGCTCCGGGACGTCGGCGTCGGGGGTGGTGGGCCGATGGCGTCCGACGGGTCGGGGACATCGGTTGCCCCCAATCCAGATCCACTCCGGGCGGGGCCGGCGGGACCCTGCCGACAAGGTCCGGTGGCTGGACGGGCCGGCAGGCGCGAGGATGAAGCAGAGGTGTGGAGGAAGAGGAGCCGCGATGAGGAGGCCTTGGAGTGGGGCGGCCTTCGGTGCCGGTGGTTGGCAGCCTCGACGGAGCAGGGAAGACGGCGATGGGCGAAGGAGACGTGACGGTGGAGGGGAAACTCGCGGTGGCGGCGATGCTCTACAGCAGGAGAACCAGAGGGAGACACGGCGGAGGCGTCGTGGTTGGCGAGGGGATCGGGCGCGGGGAGTTCCTCTCCCAGGCACGATGCGTGCGTGCGAGTGCGTGCGGCGCGAGGTGGGGGGAACGAGGGGAGAGATGGGGATCGGGGGGAGTGGTGTAGTGCGGTCGGGCTAGGGTTTGACCGGGGTGGGGTTATGGTGGAGTGAGGGGGCGGCCTGGGCCGGTTTGGGCCGGCCTGGCTAGCATCTGGGCTGACTGGCCCGGTGGGGGGGGGGGGGTTTCCCTTTTCTTTTGTTTTGTTTTGTTTTTACCTTTTATTTACTTTACTTTTTCTGTTTTTGTTTTGTTTTCTATTAGTTTAGTTTTAGTAAAATATACACTTAGTATCTAAATTAGTATTTCAACTTAGTCATAGTCACAAGAAGTCTAGTCCTCAAATAAATTAGTTTGACATTTTATTAATTACAAAAGGTTTTTAAATAATTGCTTTTGTTGTTGTTTTATTCATCTTGTAGTATTTAAACATTTTATAAAGGTGTGGTTTCTCCACCAGAATTACATACACAATATTTGGTTCATTTCGAACATTTTAGTTTTAATATTTGAAATTTTTTATTTTGCTTGCTTTTGGATTTGAATTCTAATCGGTTTCGAACTACCGCGAGATTAGCAACAGTAATCGAAGTGACATGGCATCATTAGCAAGGAATTACTGTAGCTTAATTATCCGGGCGTCACAATTCTCCTCAACTACAAGAAATCTCGTCCCGAGATTTAAGAGGTTGTGTAGGGGGGAAAGTTCTGGTTACGAAATTCTAACGAGTCTTCTCGGTCTCGGCTGCTCTTCTCGAAGAGGTTGATCCATTACATTGATGTCTTCATTTCTCTGCTTCAGGTCATCATGATGAAGTCGACATTCTTTTCTTCAGGAACTCCATCGTACTTACGAAAGAATAAAGGGTGGGCATTCCGGGAGAATTGACCTCTACAAGGTCGACTATCTGGTCGATAACATCGAGGAAGGTGGCGGAAGTAACTGTCGAATTGAAACTTACAAAAATATCGAGAGCAGAGTAAGGAGGTATCATGGGAAGTTTCGAGCGGGCAGGCAATCATTCGATGCCTGAAACAGGGCATGAAAAGGGGTTCAAAGCAATGGGAATAAGTATTGTGTCTGATACCAGAATTTATGATCTCTTGGAAGGTGGCTAGTGAATCACATACGAGGCCAAGTGCGAGGAATTAACTTTGGAAACCGGGGGGTGTATAGGACAGTCAGGTTTCGATCCTGTGGAACTTTGGGTTATGGGCCCACCATGTGGGTTAAGAAATAGGGAGGGTGATGTCATCTTGCATGGTCATGATAGCATGGCATGCCAGAAATTAGTCTATCAGTTATGTCGCCAACAATGTCGGTACCAAGGGCAAGGGATGAAGAGAACCATATTCCTGCTCGTTGAACAAGGCGGACCAATAGGCAAAGTTCTCGTCCATCGATGGCTACCGGAATGTCATCAACAATAGTAACAGGGTCTTGTTGACAGAATTGTACAACGAGGGGTTTACATAAGCAGGAGAACATTACTGCTCAGATCATACATATCACAAGACAGGTTAAACCAAACAATGGAAAGGAAAATATGATTATCAGATTAAACAGAACAATGGAAAGGAAAATGTGTCAAAACACATATTCCAGGGGTATATCCTTCCCATGAACAAGCAAAACATGGCATACATGGTAGGAGAGAAATTACCCAACCATTCAGACAAGAGGCAAGGATTAATCAAGATGTTAACCATACAACGGCGTTTGGATAACTGACCAAGAAACATTTAGGATCGCGCCTCCAATGTTCTTGTTGATGAGCGGGGTATCATAGTCATGCTTTGAGGTAGCAATTATATGGTGTTTCAATCAAGGGCCAGACTTCGGATACACAAATGATCCATCAGGAGCAACTTATAAAATAAGTCTTACAATTTCCTCCAGGAAGAATGGTTAACCTTGCAAAAGAAATTATAATGATAGGTCCTCCAGCCAGGTGGTGCTAGGCATGACATCACCTTACTGGGTCATTTAAGACCAACATTATAAATCTTGGAAATATGTTCCAACCATCATATCTGATCGAGATTTAGATCCAATTGGTGTTAGGATACCTCAGATTCAGGATGCCTGAGAAGAAAGTGCAACACAAATTATCGAGATGACATTATAAGATTCTCGGGAAATGAACTATGGAAGAAAGTTCCAAAACAAGAGTTCATCAGTGAACCAACGAGAGGATGAGGAGGTGGCTGATGGAATCAGCGACGATTCATCGAGGTTTCCAAAAAGACAGATTTCCACAATTATGTGAACAAGGAGAAAACATTTGTCAGATCAAACAGTACAATATAATGATGTATGTTCGAGGAAAACATCCATAGTTAAACTTTGGTTGAACGGTGCACTTGAAATATGGTCTGGGTTGCACGAACAACGTTGGGATGGCGATTTAGCAACTAGCACGCTAAATTGGAATAGTTGTCCATTAACTCATAAGCAATAGGGTTGCTAGGAATATTAAGTTCTCACAACATAGTTCACTTATTGGTATTCCAGTTGGAACACAGGGACCAAGAGAAGGATGGTGATGATGAGAAGCATCACAATACAAAGAATATTAAGAGGTGGAGCAATTCTCTCAACATCCTCGACATAATCAGATGGTAATACTCCAAGGTAGAACATATCATAAGCTAGATAGTAAGGAAATCAAGATACAACACAAAACATGAACACGTTTGTGTTGGGGAAAGGCAAGAATGTGGTCGATGATAACACAATTCATCGAGGGGCAAGGATGGTATTTCTCATCCTGAATTCGACAACAACTTGGAAGAAGTCAAATTGTTGGCAATGATCACGAAAAATTTGTCGAGAGGTTTCAAGAAGATGTAATCGATCGACGATGACATCAAGTCAAAGAAATGATGAAAGCGAAAGGTTTTTGAAACCACGGGTAGGACACAAACTCGAAATCAAGTTTGCTGTTCAAGGAGAAGTGGTATGACGAGGAAGATCGACGCAAGGTTAGCTCATCGTCGAAATTTGTGCTCCGGAAAGAAGGACCAGGTAGCACAGCAAAATTTAGCATAATTAATATATAGCCGATCAGGCTAGGAATGACTTGAAGAATTATTAAACTCGTAAGCAATGAAAATTACTTAGAGTTATTGAATCAGAGTGCGAAATCGATTCACTTATCCGTGTTCTCGAGTGAAATAACTTCGTAACTAGGGGAAATCTCAAATCGGTGAGAAGCAATACCGATGAAGACTCATAGGAAGCAACACGGTTCTTTGATATTCTCGAGATCTTTGGAGGGTATTACTCGAAGGAAGATCGACATAGGGGTGGCGGGGATGTATGATCTGCAGAACACAAGTGTTTTCACTTGCTTGAGAAATGGAATCAAGTGGAAAATATGGTCAGAACCACGATTGAAAAGGATCAATTCACAGATTCCAGATGATATTATATCAAGGAAATAGTTATTATTATAAGAAGCTTCCAGGATAGGATCTACATCGTGTCCATGGGCATGAACACAAAGGTTCAAGGTCGATTCCCACTTCGTCAATGCATAACCTTCCATTCACATCTCGTCTTTCAAAAATGACATTAGTTCTTGAAAGTTTTACCTGGTGCAATACCAGATAAGTATGACCCGTGAAATCTTTCAGGTTCACACGGATTAGGGAACGCGTAGGTTCAACCCATCAGGGCATCTTAGGAACATATACCACAAACTTCAATAGTAATTAACACAAGCTCGATAGTAGAGCATGGGTGACAAAAGGAGAGGATACAATTTACCGAATGCATTATGTATCCGGGGAAAATCTTCTCGAGGTTTTTGTATACGAAGGACACTGTCGGATGATATTACAATAAAGGATCCGACGGTCCATAGCGGAGCTGATGTGAGTATCAATACACAAGCAGAGGAAGCAACAATGCGAAGGCATTGGATTATAGAAGCAACTAACTAATCCAAAGCTCAATGTAAAGAATCATGATTTCTGATTCAAGGGATCAGAAGCAAACACTATGATTAAAGATGGGTAAGATTAATAGACTTAGGGGTACAACCGACGACAATTTGATTGGTCAATAAACAGATCATGTTCAAAATGACATCTCAGCCAGAGAGATAATTTTAAAAGAATCAACCGATGATTGCGTGCATTCGCACTCATGTTGAATCAATAGGATCAAAATGACGGTGTCAAAGGAGACTAATGAATGTTGCTAGACCTACGGGAAGCAACCATAATGTAAGCAGACAAGTATATGTAGAGCAATAGTTTTAAAGAGGATTCTCGAATGATCGGATAGAATTTCAAAGTATCATATGAAACATATGAACAACTGGGGATGGATGAATACTCGATAAGTGCAAGTAATTATTTGCAGGGGAATTCATGTGGTAAAGAACTGCAAAGCAGTAGACACAAGGTATTCTCATATCAATAGAGAGCAAGATCAACTGGGGATAAAAGTAAGAACGACAGGTGTATGTATTTATCCATAGGGATATTTCGGTGGTAGGGAATTGCAAAAGCAACTGACAGAAAGTCTCGAGAGAACATCAGAGTGTATCTTTGGAATCCTTCGGTGCACCAAGCAATCATCTGGAGTGAGGGGCTCTCCGGGAGAAAGTAGTTACGAGAACCTAGTGTTGGAGTTAGCAAAAATCATTTAACCCGAGTAGAAGAGAGATCAGAATCCCAGAGTATAGATGAGGAATAAAAGATCCTAATACCACCCAATGGCGACGTGGGCCCATGGGCTGCACAGCCGTGTTTGTAAAACAGTTTTGTAATGTCTAGACTCGACTTTGGCAAAGGAGTGTGGAAGGGGGATTCCTACATGTCGGCGTTCTGGGAACGGGGGTCCCCAGACTTGCCTGCCTGCGGCCTGCGGCATGGCTCAAGTGGGGGCCCAATGAAGCCCAGCTTCATCAGCTCAAGCTCAAGACCCTCGCGAGGGGCCAAGCCTCGCGGGGTGGACGACAGGAAGCTTCCTCAGGAGCAGTCTCATCAGGCAGGCTCGCGAGGAGGCGGAGAGTTCAAGGTAGGGCACCTCGCGAGGAGCCCGTGACGCAAGCCATGACGATCGAGACCAGGCGGGCGCCGACCTGCGCAGTGTCCTTGTTTCCCCTTCGGTGCAAAGTGGGCAAGCACAGGCCAAGGCATCAGGAAAAGGTTACCGTTTCGGTGCAACAAGACCAAGACCAGCAGAACGGCAGGATGGAGGTCATCGTGGAGCCCAGGACGGCGTCATCGTCAGAGCCTTTGGCAGCCGAAGACCAACTTTAGTCAGGATAAGTGTACCAGATTTTCCCCTTCAAAATGACCAATTGTTGGCGCCCTTCCCGCTCATTATTTGGGAAGAGGCCCAGGGCCTCCCTCTATAAATAGGACTTGCCACCACAGTAGAAGAGAGAGGATCCAGATCACGCATAGAGAGAGAGAGAGAGAGAGAGAGAGAGAGAGGCGACTGAACTCACCCAAGCAGTTCATCCCACCAGCTCAAGAACAGCCCTCGCGAGGCTGTTCTCCCTTTGTACTATTCATCATCAGCCCCAGAGGCAATCCACCACACCACACACTGGAGTAGGGTATTACACCAGAATGGTGGCCTGAACTAGTATAAATCTCATGTCCCTTGTGTGTTCTTCTTTCTAGCCTAGATCCTTTGCGAGACTTCAAGACGTGAGCTGGTAGGGGAAAGATCTCCGCGCGCACCCCAGAGTTCGAACCTCAAGGGTCTGCCGGAACCCGAAATCCGACATTTGGCGCACCAGGTAGGGGTGCGCCGAGAATCTTTCTTTCGCTGGTCATGTGTGATCTTCCGTTGTGTCCATGGCTAACGCTCGCCGAGCCCGCGCCGAGCGTCGGGCTACTCTCGCCACCCGCGTGGCCTGTGACGGGCGCCGTCGTGGTCGCCCCGTCATTCCCGTCACCGCCGCCAACTCCGCCACCGGCCGGCGGGAACGAGCAGCAGTTCGCCCCTGCATCGCTTCGGTGCGGCTGGAAGGCCGCACCGCCACCCCGTCGCTGACTCCAGCTGGTTCGTCGTCCCACGCCCGTTGCACCCGCACGGACGCGCACGTTGTGCTGCTCCTGGCGCGTGAGCTCCTGCACTACCGTCCCGTCGACGACCTCTATGCGGACTTGCTCGCCCGCATCACCGAGCTCGTCAGCGCCACAAGGGGGCTCTCCTACGCCATCCCTCTTGCTGCCTCGCCCTCCATCCGGCGCAGGAGGCGAGGATCAGGAGGTGCTTCCGCCACCTCCTCCCCAAGAAGGCGCCCTGGCTCCAAGGCGCGTGGCCCCAGGACGAGACCCTCCGTGTCCGGCGCCTCCATGACAAGAAACGAGTTGCCAAGAAATCCCTCGTCCCCAAGAAGGTGCCCGCGTGCTCCTAGCACCGGTGCGCCATGACCGCATCCCTGCGCCGCCACGCCAAGACCCGTGCTGCTCCAGGCAGCAGCGCGCGGGAATCCCCAGGAGCAAGCCCCGCATCAGCAGAGAGCTCCGGTGGCCACTGCAGGCTGCCGCGCCTTCACCTCCGAGCTGCGTAGCGTCGCATGGCCCGACAAGTTCAAGTTGGACCTGCCTCCTCGCTACGATGGCACTGCAGACCCCACGGAGTTCCTCCAGCTCTACGAGCTGGGCATCAAAGCCGCCAGCGGGGATGAAAAGGTCATGGCGAACTGGTTTCCCATGGCGCTCAAGGGCGACGCGCCACTTTGACTCCTGAACACGGCTCGCACGATCTCCTCCTGGGACGAGATGCGCACCCGCTTCATCGCCAACTTCCAAGGCACTTCATGACCGGCCCCGGCCATGAGTGACCTCTGTTGCATCAAGCTACAGCCGGAGAGACCTGTGCAGTACATCCAGCGCTTCAACAACACTCGCCTCAAGATCCCCAGGGTGACTGAGGAAGCCATCATCTCAGCCTTCTCCAATGGCGTGCGCGACATCAAGATAAAGGGGAGCTAGCAATCCATGAAGACCTGTGCGCATCCCTGGAGATGTTCAACTTGGCAACCAAGTGCGCTAGGGCTGAGGAAGGGCGCCTCTCCCTCCTCAAGCTTCCGGCTGCCGATCCAGAAGAGAAGAAGCCCAAGGTCAAGGACGTGAAGCGTAAGGGAGCTGCCGTGCTTGCCGCGGAGCCAGACACCAAGCGAGGCAGGGATCATCCTGAGTCATCCAAGGGCAGCTGGTACTACGTGTACCACGACCTCCACACCCACAACACCAACGAATGCCAAGAGATTAGGGCTGTGCGAGATGGGCGCATCGGCCGACGCCCCGAGCGTAGCGACCGGGCTATGGCCGAGGAGGAGGAAGAGGCGGAGGACGATGGGAAGACCGTGGCCCTCGCCAAGGGTGGTGTGACCGACCTCGCGAGGACCGCTGGCAGGACCAACCTCGCGAGGGAGGTTGGAGGGATCAGCCTCGTGAGGACCACCCTCAAGGCAACGCAGGCCTCCCTCATTTGCCACCACCGTCGAGGAGGAATGAAGAACATCATCAGGACGAGGGGGTTTGGGGCTTCCAGGAGCCGCGCGCAATCGCTTGCATCCTGGGCGGCACTCAGGCCCCAGCCTCTCGGCGCATCTTCAAGCAGTTTGCTCGCGAGGTGAATGCAGTCCTCCCCAAGCTTGAGGCCACATGCCCTCTCAGGTGGTCTGCGTGCGCTATCACATTTAGCTCAGCGGATCAGCTCAAGTGCGCAGCAATGGCCGGAGTCCTCCCGATGCTCTGTTCCCCAGTCATTAGCAATGTGGAAGTCACCAGGACCCTCATCGATGGCGGAGCGGGACTCAACGTCCTGTCCGTCAAGACATTCGACAATCTCCAAGTGCCATATGATCAGCTTCAGCCAACCATGCCTTTCTCAGGAGTCACCGATGGTTCCACTGTTCCGATAGGGCAGGTTCGCCTTCCAATCACCTTCGGGCAGCGCAACAACTACCGCACTGAGCTCATTGACTTCGACGTTGCCCACATTCGCCTGCCATACAATGCCATCCTCGGGTACCCAACCCTGGCCAAGTTCATGGCAGTGACTCACCATGGCTACAACGTCCTCAAGATGCCAGGAAGCGGTGGAGTCATCACGCGTTCACAGTGAGGAAAGGGATGCGATGTGTTCTCTTGGCGTGCCTTCCAAGCCGCGACAATCGAAGACCCAGATCACAGGCGAGAGACTTCGAGGCAGTCCCTAAGAAGAAGAAGGCTTCACCTGGCCCAAACCCTCGGGGAGGCAGGCCCCTCCAGGCGTTGAGTCAGGATCCGCGCCATCGAGGCGCCACCCTCTGTCGCATAGGAAGGCGCGCCCGGCACCCTCCTCGGGCAGGGCTCGAGGGCTCTTTCTGGGAGAGCCACCGAATTTGCCAAGGTCACGAGGTAGGTGATCGGGCACCACTTGGAGGCGTGCTTCAAGGCACGTTTCCCTCAGGAAGGTATGAAGCAAGGAGGGCCAAACCCTCAGGAGTTCATCGCGAGGAACACTCAGGAGCTACAGGAGTCAAGGATCAGGCGCGGCAGCCGCCGCTTGCCTGCTGTGGCCCCACATCCAGGCGAGGATGGTGGGCTGCGCGTCTGCATCGACGAACCAGGGCTCAACCGAGCCACGTCTCAGGAGCGCCTCTGGCCTTCACGCGTGGGGTGTTGTGAGGGTCCACCTCACAGTTACGTTCGCATGCCTTTCGGCTTGCCGAACACGATCACCACTCGTCAGCGCCTGCTAAGGAGCATTCTAGAAGCTTAGGAGGTCAGGCATCGCGCGGTCCTGGCGGAGATGGAGATGGCCCTCGAAGATCCACCCGTGCCCCCGGAGCCTCCCGAGGCTCCAGATCCCGGGAGCTCGTGAGGGTCGGCCCCCTCACCGCGCGTCGTCCGCTGCTTCAGCATCACTTCATCTCCAACGGTATCAGGTGACATCTTTCAAGTTCCATTTTCAGCTGGGAGCGCCCGCAGGGCTGCATCATTCCCAGGTCGCGTGGGTCTGTCCCTGCGACATGTATCCGTTTTGCTTATGCTCTTTACCTACCTTGCTGGGGGCGCCCTCGGGCTGCATTATCCCCAAGCCGCTTGGGCCTGTGTCGGATTTCGGGTTCCGGCAGACCCTCTAGGTTCGAACTCTGGGGTGCACGCGGAGATCACACCTCCAACCTACCTACGCCTCGTCGCCTTGCAAGGATCTAAACTACACAAAGAACAACACAAGGGACAAGAGGTTTATACTGGTTCGGGCCACCATTATGGTGTAACACCCTACTCCAGTGTGTGGTTTGGTGGATTGCCTCAGGGGCTGATGGTGAACAATACAAGGAAGAATAGCCTCGCGAGGTTCTGTTCTTGGCTGGTGCGATGAACTGCTAGGGGGAGTTCAGTCGCTTCTCTCTCTCGCTTGCCTATTTTCCGGTCGATCGGGTCTCGATCTCCCCCCCTACCCTGTGGGTGGCTAGCTCTATTTATAGTGGGAGGCCCTGGGCCTCCTCCCAAATATTGAGCGGGAAGGGCGCCAACAATTGGCCACTTTGAAGGGGAACATCTAGTACACTTATCCTGACTAAAGTCGGTCCTCGCCTGCCAAAGACTCTGACGGTGACGCCGGCTTGGGCTCCACGGTGACCTCCTTCCTGCCGTTCTGCTGGTCTTGGTCTTGTTGCACCGAAATAGCTGCCTTTGCTTGATGCTCTCGGCTGCGCTTGCCTCCTTTGCACCAAAGGGGAAATGAGGACACTACGCGGGCTGGCGCCCGCCTGGCGCCCTCGGTCGTCATGGCTTGCGTCATGGGCACCTCGTGAGGTACCCCGCCTTGATCTCTCCGCCTCCTTGCGAGGTACCCCGCCCTGAGGAAGCTTCATGTCGTCCACCCCGCGAGGCTTGGCCCCTCGCGAGGGTCTTGAGCTTGTGTTGATGAAGATGGGCCGTACTGGGCCACCCCTTGAGCCACGCAGCAGGTCGCAGGCAGGCAAGTCTGGGTACCCCCATTCCCAGAACGCCGACAGTAGCACCCGGGCCCAAGGCGCACCTGGACTTGGCTTAGCAGAGAAGCGAAGGGGCAAGTGCGAAGCGCCGTGGGCCCCAATAGCCTGCGGCCTTGGGCGCCGCGTGTCGATTGGTTGGTCGTGGGTGTCTCCACTTCCCCATGACGCCTCGACAACTGCATGAATTGACAAGTCCTTGCATGCAAAGCGGGTCATGATTACCTGTGATCATGGAGGTCGACGGTTGGCCTTCCCCGGCTATAAGTACGGAACAGCGCGAGCCCTTCTAGTCCATCTCTTCTTGCTTTTCCTTCTTCTCCATCCTTGCCCTTGCTCCACATTGCGGCAATGGCTCTGATCCGCCGGTTCTCCGCAGAAGAGAAAGGAAAGGCCCCTCGAGAGGGTCCCGATCCGCTCACCAAGAAACGGCTAGCCCTCTGCCGCCGAGATGAGGGCACCCGGCAGGAGGTGTCGAGGCCCTGGTACGAGCGGCCACCGCCAGGGTTCCCGCTGCCCTTGTACGCCCGCATTGAGGGGCCTGAAGGAGTTGACGCCGAGTGCCACGGACGACGCCGCCGTTGGCGTCGGCGGGTCACGGCGGTGCGCGTTGTTCCTCCCGGAGTACATGCCAAGGGCTCCTCCCTAGAGTTTGTGCTCCACGGTGCCATGCCTCCTCAGTCTTGGATTCGCCTTCCTCCCTCCTTCGCCTTCGTGATTCCGCAGAGGGGCTCTCTGGAGCTCTGGTTGCAGCATGCCGGCTGCAGCACCCTTGCGACCGGAGCGGAGGTTGCAGTCGTCGCTCCGGGCAAGGTCTTCGTGACTCGAGGATGCGGCGAGATCGCCCGAGTCTGCAGGCCGAGGGGCGCCCTCATGATCCACCTGGAGTACGACGGCGCTTCCGTGATGTTCTTCAAGTTCTTCGACGCGGAAGGATGCCGGCTGGAGTGCTGCCCTAAGAGAGGCGGTCGGGGCCCTGCCGTGGCGAGGACTAGGCTCGCCGACCGCTCCCCCACCAGCTCCTCAGGCAGCGGAGGCGTCGGAGGATCCAGTGACTCCGCCGAGCTCCTCACGACTTCGGAGACGAGCGACGACAGCTACGATCCCCTGAGCTCGCACCGCGCTCGGAGCCGGGTGGGCGCGTCAGGCCGCCGCCGCCACTGATCTGGATGAGGTTGGCGCCGGTGTTTGACGACCCACTGTTGATGACGGCGTCTTTTGCAGAGGTGCGTGTAGTTAGCGTTCTTTAGGATCTGCTCCTTTTGTTCCCTGCGAGGAATCGAAGAACACACCCCGTGGGGGCTTGTAAGGTGCATGTGGTTCCGTTTGTTAATATGATCATTGTCGTGAAGTGGTGCGAGATGCTCATCCCATCTTAGCTTAGTTCCTCCTTTCGAACCTCGCGAGGGCTTGATGCTCTGCGCCGACAGGTCCCGGTCCCAAGGCAGGCTTCAACCGTCACTGGTATGCCAGGTCGCGATGCCGTGGTCAAGGCCAGGAGGTGAGCGGCCCGGGGTCCAGTAAGAGCCCCTGAGTCGCGATGCTCAGGAGGTCCCCTTTAGCGCTCAAGCATCCATCGTCTGGTGAGAAAGGAGCGCGACGTTGCTAACACGGGATTGCTTTTAGGTGTGAGGTCGGTGCTGCGATAGCTAGTATTTTTGGAGGATGACTTATCTCGGGAGTCAGGAACCGCTTCTTGGTGCGGCGTTAGGTCTGCGCATCGGCAGCTGAGGAGTTGCCCGGCGAGGTCCCCGCGTGCCTCTTCCCTCTCGCCTTTACTCCCCTTTCTGCTCTATGTCCTCGGGTCCCGGCCCTCGACCGAGCTCAGCCGTTGCTGGTATGCTAGGTCGTGATGCCGTGGACAAGGCCAGGAGGTGAGGGCCGAAGAGCCAGTAGGAGTCCATGAGTCGCGATGCTCAGGTACCCCCCCCCTTTAACTGCAAGCGGTTCGTGCGGACGAGAGTGAAGGAGGCATCGTGAAGGCCTCACCTGACGCTGCCCCTTGAAGAGATCCTGCAAGTTCATCACAAGAAGAACGAGAGTTCACCATGACAATCGACACTCAGCCATTGGTTGCTCTGGAGGGGTGATGAGGCACTGAAGGCTTGACGAGGTGGCGCCATGCGGGGCTGCCGCCGTGAGCTCAGCCATTCAGGTTTGGCGACGCGTTGCGGGGGACGGACCCATGCAAGCTGCCGTGCCGTTAGGGAGCAGCTCCATCAGTTGGTGTCAATCGAGCGGGCGATTAGGTCAAACACGTTAGTCACGAAGGAGCAAATCCATTTAGATAGGTGCAGAGAAGGCGAACATCGCTGGGTCGGGCCCGAGCGATTTGGGGATGACGCAGCCCGAGGGGCGCTCCCAATAAAGTAAACTAGAAACATGAATCAAAAGGGATACATGCCGGAGGGACGGACCCACGCAGCCTGGGAATAATGCAACCCTGGGGGGCGCTCCCAGCTGAAAATGAAACTCGAAAGATGTCACCTGGTGATGTTGGGGACAAAGGGATGTTGATGTAGTGGACGTCGTGCGCTGCGAAAGCCGATCTTCACGAGCCCCCATGCCCACAAGCCTCGGGAGGCTCCGGAGGCGCTATTGGCTCCTCGTGGACCATCTCCATCTCCGCCGGGACTGCAGAACGCCTGGCCACTTGAGCCTCCAGGATGCTCCTCATGAGGCGCTGGCGCGTGGCAGCCGCGTTCGGCAAGCTGTAAGGCATGCGAACATAGCTGTGGGGTGGACCTTCATAGCGCCCCACGCGTGAGGGCCAGAGGCGCTCCTTAGAGGCGGCTTGGTTGAGCCCTGGTATGTCGATGCAGACGCGCAGCCCACCATCCTCACTTGGATGGGGAGCTACGGCGGGTAAGCGGCGGCTGCCACTCATGACTCTTGACTCCTGCAGCTCTGAATGGTCTTGGCTGACGAACTCCCGAGGGTTTGGCCCTCCTTGCCTTGCTCCTTCTGAGGGAAGCGTGCTGAAACACGCCTCCAAGTGGTGCCCGAGCGCCTCCCTTGTGATCTTAGCAAAGTCGGTGGCCCTCCAGGAGAGAGCCCCCGAGCCTTGCTCGAGGAGGGCGTCGGGCGCGCCTTCCTATGCGACAGAGGGAGGTGCCCCCTGAACAGGCGTGGACCCTGAGGGGCCTGCCTCCCGAGGGGTCGGGCCAGGCGATGTCTTCTTCTTCTTAGGAGCAGCCTCGGGAGGCCTCCCGCTCATGTGATCTGGGTCTTCAATTGACGCGGCTTGAAAAGCACGCTCCAGGGAACACACTGCATCCCTTTCTTCACAAGGCACCGTGATGACTTCACCGCTTCCTGGCATCTTGAGGACATTGTAGCATTGATGAGTCACGGCCATTAACTTGGCTAGGGCTGGGTACCTAAGGATGGCATTGTACGGCAGGCGAATGTGAGCGACGTCGAACTCAGTGAGCTTGGTACGGTAGTTGTCGCGCGTCCCGAAGGTGACAGGAAGGCGGACCTGCCCAATCGGAACTGTGGAACCATCAGTGACTCCGGAGAAAGGCTTGGTTGGCTGAAGCTGATTGTATGGCACTTGGAGATTGTTGAATGTCTTGACGAACAGGACATTGAGCCCTGCTCCGCCATCGATGAGGGTCCTTGTGACTTGCACATTGCTGATGATTGGGGAACAAAGCATCGGGAGGACTCCGGCTGTGGCTGCACACTTGAGCTGATCCGCTGAGCTGAACGTGATGGCGCACGCTGACCACCTGAGAGGGCGCGTGGCTTCGAGCTTGGGGAGGACTACATTCACTTCGCGGGCGAACTGCTTGAAGATGCGCTGAGAGGCTGGGGCTTGAGCTCCGCCCAGGATGCAAGCGATTGCGCACGACTCCTGGAAGCCCCGAGCCCCCTCGTCCTGATGATGGTCTTCATTTCTCCTAGGCTGCGGTGGTAGAGGAGGGAGGCCCGTGTTGCCTTGTGGGCGATCCTCGCGAGGCTGATCCCTCCAGCCTCCCTCGTGAGGCGGGTCCCTCCAACCTCCCTCCCGAGGCTGATCCTGCCAGTGGTCCTCGCGAGGTCGGTCACGCCACCCTTGGCGAGGGCCACGGTCTTCCCAGTGTCCTGTGCTTCTTCCTCCTCTCGGTCGTAGCCTCGATCACTGCGGTCGGGGCATCGACCGATTTTCCCTTCTCGCACGGCCCTGAGCTCTTGGCATTCGTTGGTGTTGTGTGTGTGGAGGTCGTGGTACACGCAGTACCGGCTGCCCTTGGAAGACTCGGGCTGATCCCTGCCTTGCTCGGTGTCTGGTTCTGCCGCGAGCACGGCAACCCCCTTGCGCTTCACGTCCTTGACCTTGGGATTCTTCTCTTCTGGGTCGGCAGCCGGCAGCTCGAGGAGGGAAAGGCGTCCTTCCTCAGCCCTGGCGCACTTGGTCGCCAAGTTGAACAGCTCCAGGGATGTGCACAGGTCTTCATGCATCGCCAGCTCCTCCTTCATCTTGACGTCACACACACCGTCGGAGAAGGCTGAGATGATGGCCTCCTCGGTCACCTTGGGAATCTTGAGGCGTGCGTTGTTGAAGCGCTGGATGTACTTCGCAGGTCTCTCCGGTTGCTGCTTGATGCGGCGCATGTCGCTCACGGCAGGAGGCCGGTCGCGAGTGCCTTGGAAGTTGGTGATGAAGCGGGTGCGCATCTCGTCCCAGGAGGAGATCGTGCCAGGAGCCAGGTTCAGGAGCCAGGTGCGGGCACCGTCCTTGAGCGCCATGGGAAACCAATTCGCCATGACCTTCTCGTCCCCGTTGGTGGCTTCGATGCCCAGCTCGTAGAGCTGAAGGAACTCTGCAGGATCGGCCGTGCCATCGTAGCGTGGAGGCAGGTCTGGCTTGAACTTGCCGGGCCATGCGACGCTGCGTAGCTCGGCGGTGAAGGTGCGACATCCTGCAGTGGCCACGGCGGGCCTTTGGTGACGGAGGGCTTGATCTTGTGGGTCCCCGCGCGCCGCCGCTGGGAGCAGCGCGGGGTCTTGGCGCGCTGGAGCAGGATCGCGGTCGTGACAGGCCGGTGCAGGGAGCACTCGGACAGCTTCTTGGGGGCGAGGGACCTCTTGGCAGCTCTTCTCTTGCTGTGCTGGCGCAGGACGGAGCGGGTTCCGCCCAGGGGCCACGCGCCTTGGGGCCAAGGCGCCTTCTTGAGGGGGAGGCGGCTGAGGCGCCCCCGGAGCTTCATCGCCCACGCAAGGCGGGGCGCGGTGCAGCGAGAAGGACGGCGCAGGGGAGCCCCCTGCGGCGCGGACGAGCTCGGCGACGCGGTCGAGCCACTCCGCCGTAGACGCTGCCGTCGGCGAAGCGCAGGAGCTCGTTTGCTGCGATGGCGCTGACTCGAGCCTCCATGGGCGCGCGGAGCGCGCGGGACGAAGAACCAGCTGGGGCTAGCGAAGGAGTAGCAGTGCGGCCGTCTCGCCTCACGGATGGATGCTGGGACGACGCCTGCTGCTCGTTCCCCGCCGGGCTGGTGGCGGCGTTGATGGCAGCCGATGGGGAACAGCGAGGGCGGCCGCCGACGGGGGCCGTCTGGGCGACGCGAGTAGCGAGAGCGGCCCGGCGCTCGGCGCGGGCTCAACGAGCGTCTGACATGGATGCGAGGGGCGGCGAAGAGCAGGGCGGCGGAAGGTCGATTCCGGTGCACCCCTACCTGGCGCGCCAAATATCGGATTTCGGGTTCCGGCAGACCCTCTAGGTTCGAACTCTGGGGTGCACGCGGAGATCACACCTCCAACCTACCTACGCCTCGTCGCCTCGCAAGGATCTAAACTACACAAAGAACAACACAAGGGACAAGAGGTTTATACTGGTTCGGGCCACCATTGTGGTGTAACACCCTACTACAGTGTGTGGTGTGGTGGATTGCCTCGGGGGCTGATGGTGAACAATACAAGGAAGAACAGCCTCGCGAGGGTCTGTTCTTGGCTGGTGCGATGAACTGCTAGTGGGAGTTCAGTCGCTTCTCTCTCTCTCTCTCTTGCCTATTTTTGGGTCGATCGGGTCTCGATCTCCTCCCCCTACCCTGTGGGTGGCTAGCTCTATTTATAGTGGGAGGCCCTGGGCCTCTTCCCAAATATTGAGCGGGAAGGGCGCCAACAATTGGCCACTTTGAAGGGGAACACCTAGTACACTTATCCTGACTAAAATCGGTCCTCGCCTGCCAAAGACTCTGACAGTGACGCCAGCTTGGGCTCCACGGTGACCTCCTTCCTTCCGTTCTGCTGGTCTTGGTCTTATTGCACCGAAATAGTTGCCTTTGCTTGATGCTCTCGGCTGCGCTTGCCTCCTTTGCACCAAAGGGGAAATGAGGACACTGCACGGGCTGGCGCCTGCCTGGCGCCCTCGGTCGTCATGGCTTGTGTCATGGGCACCTCGTGAGGTACCCCGCCTTGATCTCTCCGCCTCCTCACGAGCCAGCCTGACGAGGCCGTGCCTGAGGAAGTTTCCTGTCGTCCACCCCGCGAGGCTTGGCCCCTCGCGAGGGTCTTGAGCTTGTGTTGATGAAGATATGCCGTACTGGGCCACCCCTTGAGCCACGCCGCAGGCCGCAGGCAGGCAAGTCTGGGTACCCACGTTCCCAGAACGGCGATAGCCTGACCCAGTGGCATTTGCTTTTTCTGCATCTATCTAAATGGATTTGCTCCTTCGTGCTTAAGATGCTTGACCTAATCGCCTGCTCGATTGACACCTACCTTTGGAGCCGCTCGCTCTGGCATGGCACTTGCACACTGGTCCGTCCCTGCAACACCGATAAATCTGAGTGGTCGAGTTCTGGCCGCGGCAGCCCCGCAAGGCGCCACCTCACCAGGCCCTCAGTGCCCCAGTCACTCCCTCGGAGCGACCAATGGTTGGCTGGCAACCGTAACAGCAGACCTTGTTTCCCCTCGTGATTGGTATGCAGGACCCACTCCAGAAGTAACACTGGGGACGTCACGAGCTTTCTCTCCTTCTCTCCGGCACGATCCGCTTGCGCGTTAAAAGGGGGGCGCCTGAGCATCGCGACTCATGGGCTCTTACTGGCTCTCCAGCCCTCACCCCCTGGCCTTGACCCACGGCATCACGACCTGTCATACTAGCGGCAGCTGAGCTCGCTCGAGGGCCGGGACCTGAGGACTTAGAGCATCAAGGAAAGTGCGGGGGAGCGGGAAGAAGCTCACGGGGACCTAACCCAGCAACACCTCAGCTGCCGCCGCGCAGGCCCGGCACCTCGACGAAAACTATGCCAAACCCACGAGATAAGTCACGCAAAAACTGATTCGACTCAGTGCTAAACCCTCGCCTAGTGCAGTTACATCACGGCAACGTTACTGCCTTTCTTGCTTGCCCGGTGGCTGCTTGAGCGCTAAAGGGGACCTCCTGAGCATCGCGACTCAGGGGCTCTTACTGGACCTTGGGCCGCTCACCTCCTGGCCTTGACCATGGCATCGCGACCTGGCATACCAGCGACGGCTGAAGCCTGCCTGGCGACCGGGACCTGTCAGCGTAGAGCACCAAGCCCTCGTGAGGAAAGAAAGGGGGAGCCGATCCGGGACAGGACAAGCATCTCGCATCAATTCGTAATAAGGATAAAATATTCACAAAAGACATGGCCGGCGCCTTACATACCCCCGCGGGGTGGTACTTCGATTCCTCGCAGGGAACAAAAGGTGCTAATCCTAAGGAACGCTAATTACGCGCGCCTCTGCAGGAGACGCCATAATCAACAATGGGCCATCAGGCGCCGGCGCCAACCCCATCCAGATCAGCAGCGTCGGCGGCCTGAAGCACCCGCCCTGCTCCGAGCGCGACGCGAGCTCGGGGGCTCATAGCTGTCATCACTCGTCTCCGGAGTCGCGTGAAACTCGGCGGATTCGCTGGACCCTCCGGCTCCTCCGCTGCTGCCCGAGGAGCTGCTGGGGAAGCGGTTGGCGGGCCTGGTCCCCGCCACGATGATGCCCCGACCGCCTTTCTCGGGGCAGCATTCCAGCCGGCATCCTTCCGCGTCGAAGACCTTGAAGAACATCAAGGAGGTGCATCGTATTCGAGATGGATTACGAGGGCGCCCCCTGTCCGGCAGACCCATGCGATCTCGCCCCAGCCATGGGTCATGTATACCTTGCCCGGAGTGACGACCGCGACCTCCGCTCCGGCCGCAAGGGTGCTGCAGTCAGCATGCTGCAGCCAGAGCTCCAGAGACCCACTAGGCGGCATCTCGAAGGCGAACGAAGGAGGAAGGCGAATCCAAGATCGAGGAGGCTTGGCGGCGTGGAGCACAAGCTCGCAAGAGGAGCCCTCGGCATGGACTCCAGGAGGAACGACACGCACCGCTGTGACCCGCCGGGGTCGACGGCGGCACTGCCGGTGTCGCTCGTCGCCTTCTTCTCCAGGGCCCTCGATGCGGGCGTACAAGGGCAGCGGAAACCCAGGCGGCGGCCGCTCGTACCAGGGCCGCGACATCTCCTACCATGCGACCATGCCGCAGCGGCCGGGAACAGGCCGCTTCTTCAACGGAAGCGGATCGGGACCCTCCCTGGGGGCCTTTCCCTTCTCTTCTGCAGAAAACTGGCGGATTGGCGCCATTGGCGTAATGTGGAGCAAGGGCGAGGAAGAAGAAGAAAAGGAGCAGCGGGAAGAAATGGACTGGAAGGGCTCGCGCCGTTCCATACATATAGCCGGAGGAGGCCAACCGTAGGCCTTCACGACCGCAGGTAATCATGACCTATTTTTGCATGCAGGGACTTGTCAAGTCGTGCGGTTGCCGAGGCGTCGTGGGGAAGCAGAGGCGCCCACGCCCAATCAACCGCCATGCGGCGCCCAAGGCCGCAAGCTATTGGGGCCCGCGACGCTTCGCACTTGCCCCTTCTCTTCTCTTCTCTGCTAAGCCAAGTCCGGGCACGCCTTGGGCCCGGGGGCTACTGTCGACGTTCTGGGAATGGGGGTCCCCAGACTTGCCTGCCTGCGGCCTACGGCGTGGCTCAAGTGGGGGCCCAGTGCAGCCCAGCTTC
Source organism: Aegilops bicornis (assembly GCA_021605145.1). Classification (NCBI taxonomy): domain Eukaryota; kingdom Viridiplantae; phylum Streptophyta; class Magnoliopsida; order Poales; family Poaceae; genus Aegilops; species Aegilops bicornis. Next base: position 261,696,958 of record CM038672.1, on the reverse strand, counting down.
ATCAGCTCAAGCTCAAGACCCTCGCGAGGGGCCAAGCCTCGCGGGGAGGACGACAGGAAGCTTCCTCAGGAGCAGCCTCATCAGGCAAGCTCGCGAGGAGGCGGAGAGATCAAGGCAGGGCACCTCGCGAGGAGCCCGTGATGCAAGCCATGACGATCAAGACCAGGCGGGCGCCGGCCTGTGCAGTGTCCTTGTTTCCCCTTCGGTGCAAAGGGGGCAAGCACAGGCCAAGGCATCAGGCAAAGGTTACCGTTTCGGTGCAACAAGACCAACACCAGCAGAACGGCAGGATGGAGGTCATCGTGGAGCCCAGGACGGCGTCATCATCAGAGCCTTTGGCAGCCGAGAGGCGACTGAACTCACCCAAGCAGTTCATCGCACCAACTCAAGAACAGGCCTCGCGAGGCTGTTCTCCCTTTGTACTATTCATCATCAGCCCCAGAGGCAATCCACCACACCACACACTGGAGTAGGGTATTACACCACAATGGTGGCACGAACGATGTAAATCTCGTGTCCCTTGTGTGTTCTTCTTTCTAGCCTAGATCCTTTGCTAGACTTCGAGACGTGAGCTGGTAGGGGAAAGATCTCCGCGCGCACCCCAGAGTTCGAACCTCAAGGGTCTGCCGAAACCCAAAATCCGACACTACATGCAGTCGGCTCTGATACCAACTTGTGACACCCCCGATTCAATCGTACACTAATCATACACGCAAACGTGTACGATCAAGATCAGGGACTCACGGGAAGATATCACAACACAACTCTAAAAATAAAAATAAGTCATACAAGCATCATAATACAAGTCAGGGGCCTCGAGGGCTCGAATATAGGTGCTCGATCATAGACAAGTCAGCAGAAGCAACAATATCTGGGTACAGACATAAGTTAAACAAGTTGCCATAAGTTGCTAGCACAAACTGGGATACAGATCGAAAGAGGCGCAGGCCTCCTGCCTGGAATCCCCCAAAACTACTCCTGGTCGTCTTCAGCGGGCTGCACGTAGTAGTAGGCACCTCTAGGGTAGTAGGAGTAAATGCGTGACGGTGGCGTCCTGCTCTGGACTCCGGATCTGCAGTTGCGGCAACCAGGTAGAAGGGAAAGGGGAAAAGGGGGAGAATAGCAACCGTGAGTACTCATCCAAAGTACTCGAAAGCAAGGAGCTACACTACATATGCATGGGTATATGTGTAAGGGCCATATCAGTGGACTGAACTGCAGAATGCCAGAATAAGAGGGGGATAACTAATCCTGTCGAAGACTACGCTTCTGGAAGCCTCCGTCTTGCAGCATGTAGAAGAGAGTAGACTGAAGTCCTCCAAGTAGCATCACATAGCATAATCCTACCCGGCAATCCCCTCCTCGTCGCCCTGTTGGAGAGCGATCGCCGGGTTGTATCTAGCACTTGGAAGGGTGTGTTTTATTAAGTATCCGGTTCTAGTTGTCATAAGGTCAAGGTACAACTCCAAGTCGTCCTGTCACCGAGGATCATGGCTATTCGAATAGATAAACTTCCCTGCAGGGGTGCACCACATAACCTAACACACTTGATCCCATTTGGCCGGACACACTTTTCTGGGTCATTCCCGGCCTCGGAAGATCAACATGTCGCAGCCCCACCTAGGCCAACAGAGAGGTCAGCACGCGGGTCTAAACCTAAGCGCACAGGGGTCTGGGCCCATCGCCCTTAGCACGCCTGCATGTTGCGAGGGCGGCCGAAAGCAGAACTAGCCCCCTTAATACAAGAGCAGGCTTACATTCCAATCCGCGCCAAGGCCAACAGCCGACGTCACGAAGGCTTCGGCTGATACCACGACGCCGAGTGCCCATATCTTTCCCACGTAGTTGGTTAATGCGTATAGCCCAAATGGCCCGACTCAGATAAAATTACAAGATCTCGTTAAGCATGTTAATGATGTAACCGCGGACACCGACCAGGGCGAGGCCCACCTCTCACCTAGGCGGTCTCAACCTGCCTTGTCGCTCCGCCACAAAGATCCACACAGAGGGCCGTTGGGACAAAGGTCCTTTCAGCCCCCAATCCGTGAATCACTCGCGGGTGCTCCACGAGCCAACCCGACTTTAGTCACCACATGTATCATGTATAAAGTATATAGTATATGCCCGAGATCACCTCCCGAAGTGATCACGGCCCAGTAGTATAGCATGGCAGACGGACAAGGGTGTAGGGCCACTGATGGAATACTAGCATCCTATACTAAGCAGTAGGATAGCAGGTAAAGGTAACAACTGTAGCAACAATGACAGGCTATGCAGCAGAATAGGATTAACCGAAAGCAGTAACATGCTACACTACTCTAATGCAAGTAGTATAGAGAAGAATAGGCGATATCTGGTGATCAAGGGGGGGCTTGCCTGGTTGCTCTGGCAAGAAAGAGGGGTCAACTCCGTATTCGAGCAGGCGGCAGCGTCGGTCTCGTAGTCTACCGGAGAGAAGAGGGGGAAGAAATAATAAATACAATGCAACATAAGCATGACAATGCGTGACGTGACAATGAGCAGTGCTAGGTGTGCCCTAACGCGGTAGTAGGTGATACCGGCGAGGGTGGAAACATCCGGGAAAGTATCCCCGGTGTTTCGCATTTTCGGACAGGTGAACCAGAGGTGAAATGTTGCAGGTTTTCTATGCTAGGGATGTGTGGCAGACGAACGGGCTGTGTATTCAGATTCGTCTCGTCGTTCTGAGCAACTTTCATGTACAAAGTATTTTCATCCGAGTTACGGATTATTCTATATGATTTTCTGAAGTTTTAAATCATTTTTAGAATTAACATAACTAATTTAATTTAAAAAATCATTTTATGATGTCATCATGATGTAAGCAGTCAACTCTGACTGTTGACTGGTCAAACTGACAGAAGGGCCCCACATGTCATTATCTAAGGTTACTTAACAGTATTTAATTAGGTTAATTATTTGTTAGGTTAATTTAAACGTGATTAATTAAGTTAATTAATTAATTATTATTTTTAATTATATATTCTTTTTTTTCTTTTCTTAATAACGTTTCGGGGGGGTGGGGCCCCCTCGCCATAGACCCAGGGGGCCTAGCGGGCGTAACGGGCTATGGGCACGCGCCCGAGTCCACCCGGGATGGGGGCTACGGGCGCCTATGCGGGAGCTCGCCCGCAGGGAGCGGCGGGCGAGGCCGTGAGGCAGGCGTCCGCGGTGGCTCCTGGCCGAGCGCAGCACGCCGCACGTGGAGGCGACGAGCAAAGTGAGGGGCGCCGGGCGCGGCGGGTGCTTGAGCGGCGGCAAGTGCGCAGCGGCAGAGGCGGAGCGCGGTGAGCGTGGGGTGAGGGAGAGAGGAGGACTGGGGTCCTCACCACGAGGCGTAGGGACGGGGCAGTGGGGCGCGAGGTGGAGGTCGGAGATGTGCGCCGGAGGGGAGGCAGTCCGGCGGGGAGGTCCGGCGAAGGCGCTCCGGGACGTCGGCTTCGGGGGTGGTGGGGCGATGGCGCGCGACGGGTCGGGGGCATCGGTTGCCCCCGATCTAGATCCACTCGGGGCGGCGCCGACGGGACACTGCCGACGAGGTCCAGTGGCCGGACGGGTCGTCAGGCGCGAGGATGAAGCAGAGGTGCGGAGGAAGAGGAGCCGCGATGAGGAGGCCGTGGGGTGGGGCGACCTTTGGTGCCGGCGGTTGGCGGCCTCGACGGAGCAGGGATGACGGCGACGGGCGGAGGAGACGTGACGGTGGTGGGGAAACTCGCGGTGGTGGCGATGCTCGGCAGCAGGAGAACCAGAGGGAGACACGGCGGAGGCGTCTTGGTTGGCGAGGGGATCGGGCGCGGGGAGTTCCTCTCTCCGAAGACACGATGCGTCGCGTCTTGATCGCGTCTTGTGTGGGGGAACGAGGAGAGATGGGGATCGGGGAGTGGTGTAGTGCGGTCGGGCTAGGGTTTGACCGGGGTGGGGTTATGGTGGAGTGAGGCGGCTGGGCGGCCGGTTTAGCCGACTTTGCTAGCAAATGGGCTGACTGGCCCAGTGGGAGGGTTTCCCTTTTCTTCTATTTTGTTTTGTTTTTACCTTTTATTTACTTTACTTTTTCTGTTTTTGTTTTGTTTTCTATTATTTTAGTCTTAGTAAAATATACACTTAGTATCTAAATTAGTATTTCAACTTAGTCCATAGTCACAAGAAGTCTAGTCCTCAAATAAATTAGTTTGACATTTTATTAATTACAAAAGGTTTTAAATAATTGTTTTTGCTGTTGTTTTATTCATCTTATAGTATTTAAACATTTTATAAAGGTGTGGTTTCTCCACCATAATTACCTACACAATATTTGGTTCATTCCAAACATTTTAGTTTTAATATTTGAAAAATTTTATTTTTCTTACTTTTGGATTTGAATTTGAATCGGGTTCGAACTACCGCGAGATTAGCAACAGTAATCAAAGTGAGGAGGCATCATTAGTAAGGAATTACTGTAGCTTAATTATCCGGGCATCACAGCTACTTTGCTGCATCACCCTTTCCTCTTCAAGGGAAAACCAACGCAGTGCTCAAGAGGTAGCAGCCAGCGGCTATGCCACATGGTCCACGACGTCGGCCTACGGCATGGCGCCGAGGATCGTCTCTAGACGGTGTTGGAGATCGGCTGGTGGATGGCCGCTGTCGACGACAACTACGACTCTCAGTTGGACCAGATGATCTGTTGGAGTAATGGGCCACGGGTAGGTTAACCCGAGCCCCTGGACCTTTCAAAACATCGGGGCAGACTGCGCCCGTCAAGACCCCAAGACGAAGAGCCGCCTTCTGAGAGTCGGCGGCAGAGCCGCCGACTGCCCCTCCCAGCCGAGTCCCAGAGACGGCCTCGAGATGAGCCGACTCCCAGCCAGTGACTTCCGGAGAAGCCGACTATGGGGAGTCGGCCCGCGACTCCAACCACCTCCTGCCTATGCGACTACGGACGAGATGGAATGAGGCCGCCTCGCAGCCCATCCCTGCCCCGTTCACAAAGGGCCGATGGCATGGCACAGAGCGCCCGTCTTGACGGAGATCTCCGTCGGCAACCTTTGTTGCCACGCCGGCCCTGACATCAGCCCCGTGGGCAGATCCCTGTACCCACGACGGCTTGTGCATTTCACGACCCAAAGACGGCGGGATTCCGCTTGTCGGCGGGAGTGCAGAAAACGGCGAGCGCCCTAAACGGACCACCGAGTCAGCCTCCAAGAGTCGGCCGGCCCCTCCCACGGGCTCCGCGCCATTAACTGACAAGGCAGGGAATGGCAACAGTGATCGCCTGTCAGCGGCGGCACTGCTGTTATGACCCCATGACCAAGCTTCGCATCATTAGAAGCACGACTTCAGTAATCCGCAGCGGCAAGACCCGCCCATGCCGGACAAGGGTTGTCGGCCCCATGCTGGACCGTCGGTAGGGCCCACTAGTCGGCGGGCCCCAGAAGTCGGCGGAGAAGACGGCGACCTGAGAGACTGACGGCTGGGACCTGCGCCCAGCTGGATTACCATTGTACCCCCGGGGAGTAGGCCTATATAAACCCCCCGGGGCACCCATACAAGAGGTTGGACCCTATTAGTTCTAGAAACACATAGAGGGAAGAGAGGAGCTAGCCGTGCCCTTCTCCTTCCTCACCCTGAATAGCTCGAGGAGCAACCTTGTGCCCACTTTGCCATAGTGAACATGCGGAGACCCCGCAGAGCAGCAGTAGGGGTGTTATCTCCACGGAGAGCCCAGAAGCTGGGTAAGATTCGCCGGCGTGCATGCCTTCGCCTCATCCCGTTTCCAGGCACCGGCGACGTTCTACTCGCCCCCACCATGATAAGCCATCCTTTGGCATATGTCGCACCCAACCCCCAACATTTGGCGCCCACCGTGGGGCTAGGTGCACCGTCGTCTGGAGACCTGCCCTGGACGGGAACCCTTTTCCTCCCTGGCGAGCGCAGCCAGCCCGGCACGGCAGATGGAGTCTGTGCCGACGTACTGCATGGCGCTGTGATCGCCTGCGCCGCCAGCTGCCTCGCCGAACTTGTCGGTGAGATTCGCCTCTCCGACGAGCCTGCATCCGATGCAGGCACGGGCGGCCCCGAGAGCCTCCTCGCGGGCCTCCTCGAGCATCTCCACGTCGCCGGCGAGCTCGCCACCGACCGAGTCTCAGAGGGCTCCACCGACCCGATGCGTCGTCGACTCGACACCGCGTCGCTGACGCGTTCCCCACCAACGTGGTGGTCTCGATGAGCCGCTCCCTCGCGAGAGGCGGCGGAAGCACCGTCACGGAAGTGCTCATCATCGGTGATAGCGAGCCTTCCGGTGAGGGAGCTCATGACCCTCTCGACGCGGTTCTGCAAGACCTGACCGCGCCTATTCTGGAAGACGCTGACGCTGGGGCGCTGGAAGCACGCCGCCTTCAGCTCCTCGTAGGCGCGAAGAAGCTGGCAAGCATGAGACGCTTGTCAGAAGCCTACCAGCGTGAGCTGGATCGCGCCGTGGGCGGCTCGCCGGCTCCGACTGGGCCTAGCCGCCTAGGCGCGGTCCCATCGCCAACCTGTTCGGGGCCAATCGCCCTGTGTACGCCACGCCCGCGGAGAACATCCGCGCCGCCCAGGCGGCGGCGGACGAGCTGGATAACTTCGAGGGCGAGGAGCGCCGCCTGATGATGGAGCGAGTCCAGCAGCTCCTCGGCAGCTGCTGCAGCGCAAAAGAAGACGGTTGCCGCCGCAGGCGCCGCGACGACAACACGGCGACTTGCCTTCCCGCCGAGATCAAGGAGCGACGTCTCGGACGCCGACTGGCGGTGTCCGTGGAAGAAAAAACAAGGATCCAGCTGTCAGCCACAGTCGGACTCACATCTCCATCGAGCGCGACCAAGACGGCCGTCCAAGAGCAGTGGGGTGGCGGGACGACTATCTGCCTCCTCCAGTACTCGGCAGGGGATCGCACCGGCCGGCCGGGAGGCAGAATGGTCGGCCGGGATCGCCGGGGATCGCGCCCGGTTCGGATCAGAGGGACTGCCGGGACTGTGCCGATTGGCCAGGGACTTCTTCAACCCAGCAAGCTGCTGCGGACTCCAGCCCGCCGCCTCCCAGCCCAGCCGCCCCCCTCGTCCAAGTGGCAGTACTGGCAGTTGAAGAAATAGCAGCACCCTCATGGGCCCAGCCCATCTGTAACTTCCTAGTAAGCGGAGAGCTACCAACCGATGAGACCTTGGCTTGGCAAGTACAACGCCGAGCGGCAGCCTACACTATAGTCAACAGAGAGCTGGTCAGGCGCAGCGTCACTGGTGTCTACCAGCGTTGCGTCGAGCCAGAGCAAGGCCAAGCGATTCTCGAAGACATTCATCAAGGCGAGTGCGGCCATCATGCAGCCTCAAGAGCACTCGTCGCCAAAGCCTTCCGACACGGTTTCTTCTGGCCAACTGCCCTAGAAGAGGCCAAGGAATTAGTTCAAAAATGCAAGGGGTGCCAGGTGTTCCGCTCCAAGCCGTTTCAGCCGGCTTCTGCACTCAAGACTATCCCCATCGCCTGGCCCTTTGCTCTTTGGGGCCTGGACGTGGTGGGACCATTCAAAACGGCACGAGGCGGCCTAACTCACTTACTTGTCGCGGTGGACAAGTTCACCAAGTGGATAGAAGCAAAACCCATCAAGAAGTTAAATGGTCCCATCTGCGGTGACTTTCATCGCCAACATCACGACTGCATGCGGCGTACCACACAGCATCATCACCGACAATGGCACAAATTTTTGCCAAAGGCGCTCGACCCGTTCTGCGCGACGCAAGGCATCCGATCGACTTAGCGTCTGTTGCCCATCCATGATCAAAGCGGCCGATGGAAGCGGCGAAACGACCTCATCCTGCGGCATCAAGTCTCGACCGGGTCGAACCATCGGAGCGTTCGGCCGGCTGGCTTGAGGAGTTGCTACCGTCCTCTGAGTTTGTGCACGACTCCAAACAAGTCAACTGGCTTCACACCTTCTTCCTTGTCTACGGTGCGAAGCCGTCATCCCAACAGATATAGAGTTCGACTCCCAGCGAGTCACCATGTACACCGAAGAGGAAGGAAGAAGCACGTCAAAGGCCGGCGTCGATCTGGCTGGAAGAGGCGGCTGTTGGCACTCAGCGGTCCGGCATCTACCAAACAGAGCCTGCGCCGCTACTACAACAAGAAGGTCAAGCCAAGATCATTCCAAGAGGGCGACCTTGTGCTCCGGCTGATCCAGCGAATAATGTACCGGCCAAAGACAAGCTGTCGGCGCTTTGGGAAGGCCCATTCATTGTCGGCAAAGTGCTTTGGGCAACGACTCCTACTACCTGATCGACGCCTTTCGAAGCCCCGCACGCGCAAGAGGGACGACTCCGGCAAAGAGACGGAACGGCCATGGAATGCGAATCTTCTCCGAAGATTTTTACAGTTGATGCGATATGTACCACGCTACCTTTTGTGTTTAAAGTACCAAGACTTCGGGCCCCCCGAGACGAGCTCGGGGACTGCCCTCTTTTGTTATCTGTATGATAAGAATTATGCCTTCGAGTATGTTACTCTTTGTTATGCTGTTTGGCACCGGGCTCGACTAGTCGGCCCGGGGACTCACCATATGGGCTATGAAATGCTTCCTGCAGTCGGACAAGTAACGTCTTGGCGCCTAAGCCGTCTCTGTCGAAGCCGCTTGATTCGCAGAAGCGACTGTTTGGTGGGCAGGAGTAAGGGAGAACGGGCGCCCACACGAAAAATGGCTAAGGACCCAAGGCATAAACATAGCTTAAGCCGGCTTCCAGACCCTTGTTGCAAAAACCGACTCTTAAGTAGTCGGCTGGCTGTTTTCTATCCAACTTGTTTAAAAGACTCTAAAAAATGGCCAAGTACTTGCCTTCTCAAAGGTAGGCAAGCACTTGACCCAAACGGCAGTCCGCAGAGCGGTCGTCCGATGGGCAAGGCGGCGACTAAGGGAAGGCGGCAAAGGAAAAATCCATAAGAGCAATGAGCAAGGAAAGATAAAATAAGGATAATATTTACACAGCTTAGGCCCTTGGCCGGATCTTCGGGCAGAGGTTCAAAATACACCCCGCGGGTGGAATTGTGCGAATTAACAAGTTTTTTCAAAGATTATTAAAGCAGATAAAATAAAGGCGCGACAGCAGCCTAGGAAGCGGCAGACGGGTTCGGGGGGGCGGAGGAGACGGCGGCGTCAGGCGCCGGGGCGGCCGGCTGGGCAGTCTCGGCTTGATCATCTCCGGCGGCAGCCGGCCCAGACGGGCGCGGCTCGTTGCTGGAGGCGCGGTCGATTTGAGGCTGGTCGCCCGCTCTGTCTTCTGCCGCCTCCATCTCATCTCCCTCCTCCGCCTTGCCTTCCTCCTCGGTGCTGGAGCCGATCACCTCTGCCGAGTCCTCGTCGTAATCCGGGTTCATCCCGAACCACTCCGGCGGCGCCTCCCCGCCGTCCTCAGCCCGCTCAGGGACAAAGACGCTGGTGTCCGTGTAGTCGGTGATCGCCGCCGCACGCTCGACGAGGGCGTCTTCCGCAGCCAGCAGCTCCGCCTGGGCCTCTGACCGGAACGCGGCCAGCCGGTCCAGATCCAGCCCTGGATACCATGCCTTGACGAATTCCAAGGCCCGGGCGCTCCAGCCCGGCCATGAACTTTCCGAGCCTCAAGGCGGCCAGCGACCTCCAGCCACCGGCGAGTCCGAAGATGTCCGATCCGCGAGGCAGCGATCGCTGGCGCCGGCAGCTGAAGCCGGGCGCATCATCCGATGGGCGGCCGTGACGAGCCTCAATGCTCGGGAGCTGCTCGTCAAGGGTCCGGGAGCGTTGGCAGCGATCTGCACCACTCGCCGCCTTGGCGCCTCGCGATCAGCCTCGATAAGCGATTGGCGCTGCGTATGGCCGGGGAAGAAGTCTGCCAAGATGAAAAAGAAGCAAGTCTAAAAACCAGGAGTCGGCCTGACCTATAGTCGGCGGTCCAAAGGAAGAAAGTAAAAACAAACTCACCGTCGACGATGTCCTCGATTTCATGGAAGCCGGAGGTCAGCAGTGCTTCCTTGTCGGTCCAGGAGGAGCGCTCGCTCTCGAACTCGGCCAGGAGAGCGGCCTCTCTCTTCTCCGGCTCGTCCTGCGCCGCCCTAAGCAGCTCCCTGTGCTCTGCCAGCTGCGTAGTCAATAGGTCGCGCTCTGCGGCGAGCTTGCTGCATTCCTCCTCCTTGGCACGCAAGGCGGTGTCGGCTACGCCCAGCTGCCGTCGAAGAGTGGCGTTGGCCTCTGAAGAATAAAAAGAAGAAGGACGTGAAGTCGTCAGCTAAGAAGGTCGCCAGGAAGATCCGCCCGACTGCTCGTGATCGGCCCGAATCTCGAGGACTATAGCCCTGAGTGCGCCAGTAGCGCCCTTGAAGAAGAAAGAAGACTCACCTCGGCTCCTCGACAAGTCGGCAGTCCGCTTGCCCAACTCCTCAACGTTGCGGTTGAAGGCAGTGGCGCGGAGGTTGTGATACTCCTGCAATAAGACTTTTAGACAAAGGTAAAAATTTGGAAATCAACAGATAGAGTTCCGAGCCGCCTGCTCAGCAACCGGCCCAAAACTCGGGGACTACACCCAGTGGGTGCGCTGGCGCGCCCCCACAGAGAAGAACAAGAAAAAACTCAAAGAGGAAACGTACCCGCACGACGGCTCGTGACGCCAGGTGCGCCTTGGTGCAGTTCTGGATGGCGTCACCCTCAGCCCGCAGCTTCGCCTGGACATCCAGAAGCGCCGTGTTCAGCGGGCCCGTGCCGCCTCCTCGCTTTCCTGTGAGCGCGGCGCTTATCGCCTCGGTGTCTGCAGAATGGCCGACGCGGCGCCGGTCTCCAAAGGGCGCGGCGCCGAAGTTGCCTTCTCAAGACGGCGGCGCGCTGGCGAGGCGACTTGAAGGAGCAGCCTCGCCACAGCCTCGTCGTCGGTCGGCGGCACAGGCAGGTCCGCCGGCTGTTTGCCTCGCGCGCTCTTAGGCTGCGATGGAGGCGGCGGGGGCGGCACGGCCGTGCCCGACAGGGAGGTCTCGCCGCCTTCCTTCTCCATGACGGGGAACTCGCTGCCGGCTCCCTCCGTCTGCCCCATGAACTCCGACGGCGGCGGCGCAGAGCTCAGCAGGGTGACGAGCAGCGCCGACTGGAGGCGCGCGGCCTCCTTGGCTCGCCTCTTGGCTGCGACGGCGGTTTCGGCCTCCTCCAGCCTCTTCTGGGCCAAAGCTGCCGCCTTTTCGGCCTCCGCCTTCTCCAGGCGGGCGGCCTCCTCCTCGTCGCGCTTCTCCTGCGCGTTCCGCTCCGTCGCCTCCCGGAGGTCGGCGAGGTCAATCCGCCGAGTATTGGCGGGCGTCTCTCGCCGACCCATGACGGAGGCGGCGACCTCTCAAGGTGAGAGGGGCCCCGATCTGCGAAGACACATAAAAGACTTGGACAAGATGGACCAGAAGAAAACAAGACAAAGAAAGAAGTACTTACGCAGAGACCAGCGGCGGCTTCTTCACTTCCTTGCGGAAGCGGTTAGCCTTTGCGACCGCTTCCTCTTGCTGGGTCGCGGCGGACGTCCCCCCTGAATTTCTTCGCCCGGCCCCCTGGCAAGCTCGGCCCGGCCCGGCGCTTCTCCGCGCCGCCTCAACCACCCAAGCCGGCGGAGGAACTCGCGCCTGGGTGGCCGACCTTCGGTTGGCGGCGGGGGACGACTTCCCTCTCACCGTCATCTTCAGGCCAGTCGGAGAAGGTCGCCGAGGCCTTAAGTCGTCGGCCCCTCCTCCTCCCTCGGCGTCGGCCTCCATCGCCGCCACCCCCAAGTCGGGGTCGTCGGCGTCGCTCTCCGGCCAGTCGGGGACGAACCCACGGGCCGGCCCCGTAGTGCCGGCTGACGGCTGCATGAGGGGTTCTGACTCGGAAAAAACCAAAGAAAATCAGAGTCGGACTCGGCTGAAAAAGAAACCAGAAGAGCAAGAGGGATGACTTACCACAGGCGGGGGTTGGCCTTGATCACGGCTCCTTGCCGAACGGCCATTCCGCCGTGAGACTGCAGTTCGCCAGGAAGTTCACCGTGTCCGCCACCTCCGCGTGGGGGATGTCCTTGGAGCACAGCCAACTGGGGTCCCGGTGGCCACTCATCTGACAGATCAGATGAGGTCGGCCTTGGAGCGGAAGGACTCGGCGCACCACGGCGGCTGACCAGCAAGTCGGCCCAGTCAGGCCCTCCGATCGGCCAAGTCGGAGTCGCGCGACGGCGGCGGCGCCTGCAGGAGTCAGCGTCCAGGCCCGATGGGACCAGCTGGGAAGCCGCCCCGCCAACTCGCCGGCTCCGTAAGGCGGAAAGTTGACCCAGTCGCCTTCTGGAGCGACATTCTTCACATAAAAGTAGGAGCGCTGCCACATCTTCACCGACTTGATCAGCGGGATGGCAGGGAAGGGGTTGTCGGCCAACGGCCTCCGCATCGCGATGAAGGTGCCGCGACAAAGCCGCACGCCGCGGCGACGTGTGCCGAGCTTGGCCTGGAAGAATTCCCCCCACAGCTCGATGGTGGGGAGAACGCCAAGGAAGCCTTCGCACAAGGAGGCGAAGGCGGCCAGCAGCACCACCGTGTTTGGAGTGAGGTGGTGCTGCTGGAGCCCGTGGAACTCCAGGAAGGCGCGGAAGAAGCTGCTCGCCGGCAGCCCTAGACCGCGCATGAGGTGCGAGCGGATATGACCTGCTCGCCCTCCTCCGGCGCCGGCGTTATTTCACCCGCCGGCGCGGCGCGGGTCCGCACCAAGTTTCTGCCAGGGATGCGGCGCGTCTGGCGGAGGAACTCGATGATGTCGTCGTCCATTTCGGAGCCGTCCCACACGCCGGAGCGCGCGGCGGGAGGCGCAGCGGCGGAGGAGGAGCTCATCTCCGCGGCGTGGCGTGGTCCAGCGCGGCGGAGGCAAGAGGAAGACAAAGCAAGGAGGAGAAGGAGCAAGAGGAAGCGGGGAAACGAGGAGATGGGTGCGCGTGCGTCGCCGCCCCCCTCCTCCCGCCTACTTATAGGCGCATAGGCTGAGAAGCCGATGGGGCGGGCGTGGGATTAACTGCGCCCAGTACCCCACGCCCCCACAATTTAACCCATGAAGTTACTGCACGCAGTAACGACGTGGGGAACCCAACCGCCTGCGTGGCCGCAACGTATCCGCCCGTGCGCCGAGGCGCGGTAGTGGCAGGCCCCGCCTGACGGGCCTGTCTCGTCATGCGCGTGGGTGGGCAGACTGACCCTGCCGCGTGGCGTCGCGCGGCGGGCCCGCAACGGGCAGCTGCCTGGAAGCTTATCAGGCACTCTGCCTGGATCCCGCCACGACCTTCAAAACCTTTGAGGAGCAAGATGGCCTCCTGCAAGGCCGACACCAGCTAGTCGGCTCAAGAGAGAGACGGCGAGCCAAGCCTAGATTCTTCCACTAGAGGGATGAAACTGTTGAGGCTCCTCGACATGTCGCCCTCGGCGCCTCACCAGCTTCCGGGACTACTGTCGGAGTAATGGGCCACGGGTAGGTAAACCCGAGCCCCTGGACCTTTCAAAACATCGGGGCAGACTGCGCCCCTCAAGACCCCAAGACGAAGAGCCGCCTTCTGAGAGTAGGCGTGAGCCGCCGATCGCCTCCCAGCCGAGTCCCAGAGGCGGCCTCGAGATGAGCCGACTCGGCCAGCGACTTCCAGAGAAGCCGGCTATGGGGAGTCGGCCCGCGACTCCAACCACCTCCTACCTATGCGACTACGGACGGGATGGGATGAGGCCGCCTCGCAACCCATCCCTGCCCCGTTCACAAAGGACAGGCATGGCCACAGAGCGTCGTACTGACAGAGATCTCCGTCCGGCGCGACACTGTTGCCACGCCGGCCCTGACATCAGCCCCGTGGAAGATCCCTGTACCCACGACGGCTTGTCTGTACGACCCGAAGACGGTGGGACCCGCCTATCGGCGGGAGTGCAGAAGATGGCGAGAGTGCCCCTAAACAGACCCGCTGGGAGTCAGCCTCCAAGAGTCGGCCGACCCCTCCCACGGGCTCCGCGCGCCATTAACCAGGCAAGACAGGGAATGGCAACAGTGATCGCCCGTCAGGTGGCGGCACTGTTGCCATGACCCCATGACCAAGCTCGCGTCATTAGAAGCAGGGCTACAGTAATCCGCAGCCGGCAAGACCCGCCCGCGGCGGACAAGGGCTGTCGGCCCCATGCTGGACCGTCAGCGGGGCCCACTAGTCGGCGGGCCCCAGAAGTCGGCGGAGAAGACGGCGACCTGAGAGACTGACGGCTGGGACCTGCGCCCAGCTGGATTACCATTGTACCCCCAGGGAGTAGGCCTATATAAACCCCCCGGGGCACCCATACAAGAGGTTGGACCCTAATAGTTCTAGACACACATAGAGGGAAGAGAGGAGCTAGCCGTGCCCTTCTCCTTCGTCACCCTGAACAGCTCGAGGAGCAACCTTGTGCCCACTTTGCCATAGTGAACATGCGGAGACCCCGCAGAGCAGCAGTAGGGGTGTTATCTCCACGGAGAGCCCTGAAGTTGGGTAAGATTCACCGGCGTGCATGCCTTCGCCTCATCCCGTTTCCAGGCACCGGCGACGTTCTACTCGCCCCCACCATGATAAGCCATCCTTTGGCATATGTCGCACCCAACCCCCGACATGATCGTTCCCACCACCAACAAGTTCACTGTCCTCAAGAAGGTCGCGGACGACATCGCTGTACTCCTCCAGCCCACGCGCCCGGGCTCCTCATTGCCTGCCACCCTAATCGGCCTCCATGGCCGGAACCTCTTTCAAGCACTGGTGGCCCTGCGACTGCCCGCCGACGCCACGAAGAATGTCCACCTGGAGGTCGCGCTCGCCACGAGGCGCCTCGCCCTGCAAGAATTCGTCGACCTACACATCCACGTGTACGAGCAAATTGTGTACATAGGTATCTACAAGGCCAGTGAGGACGCTACGGCATTGGCCTTCCTCAACCGGCTGGAAGCCTTGGATGCCTTTGCTGAGAAGCACCTCGACCACGCCACAAAAGCCGCCGCTCCTTAGCCGCCGGTCGGTGGCCCGGCGCACTAAGTTGAGGAGGAGGAGGTCGTACATTGCTGGATGCATCTTTCTTCTTGCCTTCTGTAACCACCACTGCGATCGCATCATCATCATGGCCTTAATTCTTATCGTGATGTTGCATTCTCGTTCCAGTAAATACCGACATGTGCGATCCCTTTGCTTAATTATATGCATCACTGTAACTAGTACTACATCCGTCAATTTAAGTTGTGCTTACCTTTTCCATCAACTTCGTGCAACGCGCGGGCATCCTGCTAGAAACACTAGAACATGTCGGACCGCGTGTGACCAAACCGACGATGCGCCAACCTAGCTACTACGTACCCTGCTTATCTGGCGGAAACAGCCCCGCCCTAGCGTTTCCAATCGTTATTTCTATCTATCGATCGTGCCAAGGAGCAGAACCAAAATGTTACAATTTATACATGTTTCTCTACTTCTACTCCTATAAAAGACTCAGTTGGTGATGGTGGTGTGTCTGCCATCCGTCGTTTCTGACCATTAGATCTGCATCTAACGGTTGTGAGGTAAGTTGTGGCATTTTTGCAACAATAGCCCACTTCTCTGCTCCAATTTGCAGAAAACCCCTTATTATCTTAAAAGCAACCACATCCCTCCCTCACCTCATCAAAACAGCCCGAGAAATATATTTTGGGTGAAAAGTACTCCCTCCATTCCTAAATATTTGTCTTTCTAGAGATTTCAGTAAGTGACTACATACAGAGAAAAATGAGTGAATCTACACTTCAAAATATGTCTATATAATCCGTATGTGATAGTCCATTTGAAATCTCTAAAAGACAAATATTTAGGAATGGAGGAGTAATATATTAGGAGTATATCAAAACAAGAGTGATTTGTTTCAAGTTTGTGAACAAGTACTACTATTCTACTACTTTGGATCCGTTGCAGCATGCGGGCACATTGCTAGTAAAAGGAAAAGGCTGCTGCGTTAAGTGTCGCCTCCCCACACATGCCCGGAATCGGAGTACTCCACGTCTGCTCTAAGCACGACACATAGCTTAGGGAAGGCGTGTTGCCTAGCATTTTCCCTTTCATGTAGGACTGCCGTTGAGCAAATCGACTATTGGCAAACCGCACCCCGCCCGCCGCCGGGTTGGAAAACATAAACGAGGGGAAGATCTAGTTGTAGCACGGAAGCCAAGATATTTGGTGTCAGATGGGGCTCGTTAATAGAGTAGGAGCATTCTGTACTACTCTACTCCTACTAGTACCAAGTTTGTACTATACAACTAGTACTACCACTATACAACTAGTAGGTACGTGCATGGCACAACATCGTAGGAACAAAAAACGGGAAGATCTTCTTTTGGGTGATCTATCTTTTTTTCAGTCAACGTAGTATGAATAATATGGTGTGGGGGGCACCCATGAACCTTATGTGGCTTGGTTGCATGGCTACGAAAGGTTAGATAAAAATAAATAGATAATGTGTTTAGAGTGCACTCCACTAAACAGATATACTTTGGATCCATTGCAACGGGCCGACACATCTATATCTATACCCCCTATATAGTGTGTGAATAACTTTGAAAGTTGGTCGTTGGATGAAGCCAATCCGACGGTACAAACATGGCAAATTCGAGCACTACTGGCTGTTGGATATCATCTACATTCCACCAGATTCTGCCACATGTAAAATCTAGAAGACTCCATGGTTGAACTTCATTCATGACTAACTTTGCCACAACTAAGCTTAGGCAAAGTGTGTACATACAAAAATGTGGCTAACAAAATGGCCACCACAAGTGTGGCAAGATTTGGCAAGAAGATGAGTCGATGACATGTGGACCATGTAGCTAGAAAAGTGTGGCAAGCAGTGTAGCAATGAACCAAACACATGCACAGTGTGTTTGGTAGGGTGTATGAAGGGTGCATGATCCCAAGAGTTCCCTTCTCGACCCACTTTTGGGTGTTTGGTAGAGTGTATGGAGGGTGCATGAGTCCACACTAGATTAGCACAAATACACTAGAAGCATGCATGAAGAGAGCATACATGAAGAGGGGTGTTGAGTTGAGCATGCATGAAGAGGGAACAACTATGCTGAGACGAGAACGTAACCAAACACACTTGTGGCACTCCTAAGCTTAGGCGTGGCAACCTTAGGCTGCAAACCAAACCATAACTTTGAAAGTTGGTCGTTGGATGAAGCCAATCCGACGATACAAAGATGGCAAATCCGAGCACTACCGACCGTTGGATATCATCTACATTCCACCAGATTTTGCCACATGTAGAATCTAGAAGACTCCACATGCAGAAGCATAATGCACAAACCACTAGAATCTCATGCGTGCAATGCATGTGTACCTTACTAGTACTCCCTCCGTCCGGAAATACTTGTCCTAGAAATGGATAAAATGGATGTATCTATAACTAAAATAAGTCTAGATACAACCATGTCCCGGACAAGTATTTCCAGACGGAGGGAGTAGTTGGTAGATAGTAAGAAACAAATTCTGGGTTTGGCATGAGCTCGTACTGCGGGAGCACCACAAGGCCTGCCACAGGAGTTACATTTCCCTCTCGGGGCCCATGGGACCGAACTTTAGTGGCGTAGTGCCTGGCCTATGAGTCAATGACATGCGGACCTTAACTGCGGCCGGCCCACATGTCATTCTCATGGTGGTGGTGTGGTTCACGACTCACTCGTTCGAGATGAACTGGCCAGTGGTGGCGTGGCCGTGGCGTGGGTGCCACAGCTGGGCGTTGGGGCGTTACGAGGCATAGATGGCCACACCAGCAGGTACTACCTGTAGTACATAAGTACTCCAGCAGAGGATTGATGCCTGGGATGAAATGTGTCACAGCCGCTAGATGAAAATTCGATGGTGAGGGAGTACGGATCGGAGCACAGCAGCGGAGCAGGCAAACCGCGTCCAATCGGGTGTGGCTGTGGTAGAAAGTTGATGGTTGCCCAGTTCAGCTGGCCCGCATGTCATGCACACAAAGGTAGAGGGGCGGTGGGGCTGAGAGGGATGAGGCGCATGTCGAGGGGATGAGGATCCCCTGACGTGAATCCTACCATTCTATCACTGACATGTGGGACCCGCAAGTGTGGGTCCCACCAGTCAATGAAGGAAAGGCAGGGTAAGGCAATGATAGCCACATCAGAGGATCCATGTCCACGTCGGGGGATGTCGTGCTTACAGGTAGGGTTGGAGCAGCGTCGTGGGAATCACGTGTGGGTGTCGCAATGGTAGAAACAAGAAACGTGATGGTCGCCGTGGTTCAACTTCCATGGACTAGCTTTCATGTCTGCTGACACATGTATATCAAAACTAGAGTGTTTATATTTCAAGCACATGAACAAGTATTATTCTACTACTTTGGATCCATTGCAACACACGGGCCAGCACATTGGTAGTAGTAGTGTCTATCTCTATCTCTAGAGGCCTTCCCTCGTTCATCCTTTTCTCTCACAAGATAAACTACTCATACAAATGCATCTTGATGTTCCGTGGAATGCACGAGGATGTTTCCTTGGGGGTCTCTCCAGCGCGGCGTGGCCGTAGTTGCAAGTTGACGCCCCTTTGCGATGCCGACGTTGAGGGGCACTCGGATTTCCTCCGATGAGCAGGTAAGATGAGTTTGATCACGTAGTAAATGCATTCTAAAGACTACTCCCGTGTCCATTTCCAAATTCTCCCCCTGCCCACTGTTTGACAGGTTAGGCTCGGTGCGAGTGGAGATTGGCTTGCATATGTACGGGAGGGTACCAACATCAATTTGCATAACATTTACAACGGTGACACCATTCCCGTAGAACCTTCGTCCAACATTGGGATAAGCCATGCAACGGGCCCTGCATGAATTGGTACGATAGAACCACAATGAGATTGAATAAGATAGCACGAACCTTGCACATGGCGGTCAAAGGTGGACCATGCTGTCTGCGGCCGATTTGTTGCCGTACGAGTACGAAGACGCTGTGCTCCTTTCTAACCGCATCTTCGCGGTGACAAACCAGGGGACTTGTTTCGTATGGCATCCTACGATATACTCCCTCTCTCCCAGTTAATTTGTTTTGAATCTTTTCATTTTATAAGTTTCAAATTGAAATTTAGAGGGGCAGTGGGGCCGAGAGCGGTGAGCCGCAGGTCGTGGGACATGTGGTGTCATGGGTTCATGCGGTGTCGTGGGAATCGGCTGTGGTAGAAACTTGATGCTCACCGCATTTAAGGTGGCCCACATGTCATGCACACAAAGGTAGATGGGTGGTGCGGCCGAGAGGAGTGAGGCGCACGTCGGGGGACGTGGTGCCATGGGTTGGAGCAGCGTCGTGGGAATCACGAGTGACAATGGATGAAACATGATGGTCGCCGTAGTTGAACTTCCATGGACAAGCTGTCATGTCTACGAACACATGCATTTTGCATACCGATCACTGGAAGGAGTAGTAGAGAAAGCTAGGCGGATAAGTAGTTCCTTATAGTCAAGTGGACCCACGCTACTACTTGTTCCAAAGACATACACACCATCGAAATAGTCCATCTATATCAATATACATAGAGAGGGGATATTTTTTCTAAAAGAGAGGAAATAGTTCATCCATCCATAATGCCCTGCTGCTGGTGCAGCATCTTCTTCTTCTTCTTCTTCTTCTTCTTCTTGTTCTCATTTTCTGTGGGAGATGGCTTCGCAACAAGCTCTCTGGACCTTGCAGCTATCTCGAAACTCCCACGGGCATCGAGGGTAGCATATTTTATACGCTCATACGTCAAGGGATAATTCTCCCATCCAGAAGACCTTAATGCCAGCGTCTCGTCACCCTTCTGAAGATTTGTTCCTAGCACAAAATTTGCTACGTCGAGTAGGGATGGTGTCGGTTTATCACAATCTTCTACAGGAATTTTTATTTTGGTTTGTAGGTCAGCGATGATTTTCAAATCAAGGTTGTACAGCTCCATGATGAGGACATCAATACCATTGTTACACCCACAACCCCTGCTGCTATACATACTGGACCAATTACTAGAACTCGCGCACGCCAATTGAATTACCAGGTACTTTCGTTTCTTGGTAACGATTCGAATGTTCATGAGAATATGATGCTCCCTAAATTGGATACATTTGTTTTGCTTACAAATGAAGGCCTCGCATGGATAAGAGGGATGAACACTGGAGCAAGACAAAGCCTGGAGATGATGGCATGCGCAAGGGGAACAAGAATGGAGTTACAAGTGATGATTTCAGGACTTTGAAGCCACCATAAGGAGTGCATGAAGCCTTGGACGAAATATACAAGATGCCACTTCATAAATTTCGTCCAGAGGCTATTCTAGGTGCCGCGTCACCTTATTATTGGGACAGGCCCATGTAATTTCGAAATACTTAAGTATAGGCTTTTTTAGAGTATGTATGTGTGGGGAAACAAGAGTTCGGGTTGGATTCGGACCCCTCCCACAAGGGCCACAAACTCCCCCTATTTCTCCATATATACAGCCCTTAGGGCATCGTTTAAACTTTGGGTTTTGTTTAGATTAAAGTTCGCCATAGTTGCAACTTCGCGTACTTCGTTTGTGTTCAACGACCAGACAAAGGCGTCACAGAACCCCACCTTGATCAATAAAGCTTTCCTCTTATATTCACAATATCCAGATTGCAATCTCAGTTTCTTGCTTGTTCTTCATTTGCCTGTAGGAAACAGACCTTCGTTGTCAGGTTGATCGTGCTCCGGCGTGGTCAATAACCTCTCGGAGTTGGTTTAGCGATTGCTAAGGCGCGACTTCCTCGCACGTTTGTAGTCAGATCGTCAAAGTCGACTTCCTCCAAAATGATAGCCACCATCTCATCGAAAGACGGGACACCTTTGCCCCTATCAACTGGTATCCGATTTCCAGGTTGCTCGGTGAGATTTTATAGTTTTTCGTAGTTTAGATCGAGTCTGTTCTTCATACCTACAGTCCACGAAAAAAGCCAAAAAAAATTAGGGTTAGTTCATCCTATCCGAACCAGTCTGAGCCTTTACATAATCTTTTCTGTATTTTCTTTGTTGAATTTTCGGTTGCATCATCATGTCAAGTTGCTGGTCTTAGCGTCTGGTTTCCCATAGAGTTTCAAGTTCTGTTCACAAGTTGTCACGCCGCCGCCGCACCATCGTCATCGTTCCTACCATATACCACCACCACCAACATATCCCTTACCACTGCCATATACATCCGCCTGTCCACCACCAATCCGAGTCCACATATACATCTTTGTCCACCACCAATCCGAGTCCACATATACATCCGCCTGTCCACCACCAATCCGAGTCCACATATACATCCGCCTGTCCACCACCAATCCGAGTCCACATATACATCTGCCTGTCCACCACCAATCCGAGTCCACATATACATCCGCCTGTCCACCACTTGTTAGTAGTCTGTAGGATCATATTCTTGAGTGTTTCTATTGCTGCTAACCATGCCAGGATCACAAGCCGACGAGATTGACTGGGAGAACTTAACGAACAAGGAGCTTCATGATAAGTTTCAGCAAATGATGACTGAATAGGTGCAAGATGTGCTGAACAATTTTGAAGAGGCCATGGAGAAGATCGATGGCCTTGAGAAGACGTTCGAAACAAAGCTCGATAACAGATTTAATGAACTGCTTGCACGTCTTCCACCACCGGCTGCGCCTGCCGCACCTCTGCAACAACAACAAAAACTACCTCCACGTCGCGAAACAGCCCTCCGCCGAGCAAGTCGTGTCCTTCTTCAGCCTGGCCCAACTGTTGGTGCTACTGTTGATACTTCTGTGGCTCCTGCTGCTAATGCGGAGGATGATTATGCGAGAGATTACGAGGATGAGGTTGATCAAAATCAGAACTAAGTGCAACCACCAGCACCACAACCACCAGGTCGTCCGCATGCAAATAATCACAATGGTAGGGCTCTCCCTCAGGTACGAGATCATGACCATCTTCCTAAACTGAAATTGAATATTCCACCATTTGAGGGTAGATATGTTCCTAATATATATCTTACTTGGGAGTTAGAAACTGAACAACAATTTACATGTTTACAATATCCTGAGGGGAGACGTGTTCCTGCTGTTGTTTCTGCTTTCACTAGCTTTGCATGTGTTCTGAACATTGTAGATTATATCCTATTCGAGCTACTTGGGTTGCTTTGAAAACGGCTATGCGTATTCATTGGGTTCCACCATATTATCAACGTGGATTAATTCAAAAATTGCAGCGTTTGAGACAAGGAAAAAAATTCTATAGAAGAATATTATCAGGAATTACAAATTTGCATGATTAGATGTGGTATTGTTGAGGAGAATGAAGCTATGCTTGCACGTTTTATGGGTGGATTAAATAGACAGATTCAGACCATTCTAGAGTATGAGGAGTATAATAACATCACTCGTTTATTCCATCTTGCTTGTAAAGCTGAACGTGAAGTGCAGGATCGACAGGCATTGGCGCGAACTAAGTTTTCTGCAGGTCGACCTTCATCATGGACACCACGTGCATCCTCTACTTCCACTGCACCATCACCTCCATCAGGTGCCACCTCCAGCCGTGATACAAGAAAGCAGGCACAACCACCACTCTCTGCCAAGAGCACACCTGCCGGGCCTGCGCAGAGCTCTTCTTCTTCCATGGCGTCAACAGGGCACACAAGTGATATTATTTGTCATTGTTGTAAGGGAAGAGGACATTCTGCGAGAGAATGCAAATCTCAGCATGTGATGATTGTTACTGAGGATGGTGGGTATGAGTCCGCTAGTGACTATGATGAGGAGACTTTGGCTCTTATTACACATGAAGAAAACGGTGGAGATGATTCTGATCATGAGACGCAATACATGGCTGCTGAAGATGCTGACAGGTATGAATGTTTAGTTTCTCAACGTGTTTTAAGTGTGCAGGTTACACAAGCTGAGAAAAATCAGAGGCATAATTTGTTCCATACAAAGGGAGTTGTGAAGGAACGTTCTATTCGCGTCATCATAGATGGAGGGAGCTGCAACAACTTGGCTAGCATGGAGATGGTGGAGAAGCTATCTCTCACCACTAGACCACATCCACATCCTTACTACATCCAATGGTTCAACAACAGCGGCAAGGTTAAGGTAACACATAACGCTTCGTGTGCATTTTAGTATCTCTACATATGCTGATTATGTTGATTGTGATGTGGTACCTATGCAAGCATGTTCCTTATTACTTGGTAGACCATGGCAATTTGATAAAAATTCTGTACACCATGGTAGAAACAATCAGTATACTCTTGTTCATAAGGATAAAAATATTACTTTGCTTCTTATGACTCCTGATTCCATTTTGAAAGATGATATTAATAGAGCTAATAAAGCAAAACAGGAGAAAAATAAGAGTGAAAATCAGATTGTGGCAAAAGAATTTGAGCAACAAATGAAGCCTAATAATAAACCATCTAGTGTTGCTTCTGAAATTTAATTGAAAAGTGCATGTTTACTTGCCACCAAATCTGATATTGATGATCTCGATTTTAGCATATCTGTTTGCTATGCTTTTGTGTGCAAAGAGGCATTATTTTCATTCGAGGATGTGCCTTCCTCTTTGCCTCCTGCTGTCACTAACATTTTGCAGGAGTTCGCTGACGTCTTTCCACAAGACGTGCCACCGGGATTACCACCTATTCGAGGGATTGAGCATCAAATTGACTTAATTCCTAGTGCATCATTACCCAACCGTGCACCATACCGTACCAATCCAGAGGAGACAAAGGAGATTATGCATCAAGTACAAGAGCTGCTCGACAAAGGTTATATACGCGAATCCCTTAGTCCTTGTGCTGTTCTTATCATTTTAGTGCCGAAAAAGGATGGTACGTCGCGTATGTGCGTTGATTGTAGAGGCATTAACAATATTACTATTCGTTATCGTCATCCTATTCCTAGGCTAGATGATATGCTTGATGAATTGAGTGGCTCTACAATATTCTCCAAAGTTGATTTACGTAGTGGATACCATCGAATTCGTATGAAATTGGGAGATGAATGGAAAACAACATTTAAAACTAAGTTTGGATTATATGAGTGGTTAGTCATGCCTTTTGGGTTAACTAATGCACCTAGTACTTTCATGAGACTAATGAACGAAGTTTTACGTGCTTTCATTGGACGATTTGTGGTAGTCTATTTTGATGATATACTGATTTATAGAAAATCTTTGGAAGAACATTTGGAACATTTACGTGCTGTTTTTATTGCTCTACGTGATGCACGTTTGTTTGGTAACCTTGGGAAGTGCACCTTTTGCACCGAGTGAGTATCTTTTCTTGGCTATGTTGTTACTCCACAGGGAATTGAAGTTGATAAAGCCAAGATTGAAGATACTGAGAGTTGGCCGCAGCCCAAAACGGTCACACAAGTGAGGAGTTTTCTTGGCCTTGCTGGATTCTATAGGCATTTTGTGAGAGATTTCACCACCATTGCTGCACCTCTCGACGGGCTTAAAAAGAAGGATGTGCCTTTTGTTTGGGGTACCGCATAGGAAGAAGCCTTCACAATATTGAAAGATAAGTTGACACATGCTCCTTTCCTTCAACTTCCTGATTTTAATAAGACTTTTGAGCTTGAATGTGATGCTAGTGGAATTGGATTCGGAGGTGTGTTATTACAAGATGGCAAACCTGTTGCATACTTTTCTGAAAAATTGAGTGGGCCTAGTCTGAATTATTCTACTTATGATAAAGAATTATATGCTCTTGTTCGGACTTTAGAGACATGGCAACATTATTTATGGCCCAAAGAATTTGTTATACATTCTGATCATGAATCTTTGAAACACACTAAAAGTCAAGCAATACTGAATCGTAGACATGCTAAATGGGTTGAATTCATTGATACGTTCCCTTACGTAATTAAACACAAGAAGGGTAAAGAAAATGTTATTGCTGATGCATTGTCTCGTCGCTATACTATGCTTTCACAACTTGACTTCAAAATATTTGGTTTGGAGACCATCAAAGATCAATATGTGCATGATGCTGATTTTAAAGATGTAATACAGAATTGTAAAGAAGGAAGAACATGGAACAAGTTCGTTATTAATGATGGCTTTGTTATCCGTGCTAACAAGCTATATATTCCAGCTAGCTCTGTTCGTCTTTTGTTGTTGCAGGAGGCGCATGGAGGAGGATTAATGGGACACTTTGGCGTGAAGAAGACGGAGGACGTACTTGCTACACATTTATTTTGGCCAAAGATGAGACGGGATGTTGAGCGTTTTGTTGCTCGCTGCACTACATGTCAAAAAGCTAAGTCACGACACAATCCTCATGGTTTATATATGCCTTTGCCTGTACCTACTGTTCCTTGGGAGGATATATCTATGGACTTTGTTTTAGGTTTACCTCGAACACAGAAGGGGAGGGATAGCATATTTGTTGTCGTGGATAGGTTCTCCAAAATGGCACACTTTATACCATGTCTTAAAAGCGATGATGTTGTTAATGTTGCTGATTTGTTCTTTCGTGAAATTATTCGCTTGCATGGTGTGCCAAATACTATTGTTTCAGATCGTGATACTAAATTTCTTAGCTACTTTTGGAGATGTTTATGGGCTAAGTTGGGGACTAAACTGCTTTTTAGTATTACTTGTCACCCCCAAACTGATGGTCAAGCTGAAGTAGTCAATAGAACATTGTCTACTATGCTTAGGGCTGTTTTGAAGAATAATAAGAAAATGTGGGAAGAATGCTTGCCTCATATTGAATTTTCTTATAATCGTTCATTGCATTCTACTACTAAGATGTGCCCTTTTGAAATTGTGTATGGCTTCCTACCTCATGCACCCATTGATTTGTTGCCTCTTCCATCTTCGGAGAAGGTTAATTTTGATGCTAAACAACGTGCTGAATTGATCTTAAAAATGCATGAGTTAACTAAGGAAAACATTGAGTGTATGAATGCTAAATATAAACTTGCTGGAGATAAGGGTAGAAAACATGTTGTCTTTGCACCTGGAGATCTTGTTTGGTTACATTTGCATAAGGATAGGGTTCCTAATTTGCGCAAATCAAAGCTAATGCCACGTGTTGATGGTCCTTTTAAGGTGTTAGAGAAAATAAATGATAATGCATATAAACTTGAGCTGCCTGCAGATTTTGGGGTTAGTCCCACTTTGAACATTGCAGATTTGAAGCCTTATTTGGGTGAGGAAGATGAGCTTCCGTCGATGACGACTTCATTTCAAGAAGGGGAGGATGATGAGGACATCAATACCATTGTTACACCCACAGCCCCTGCTGCTATACATACTGGACCAATTACTAGAGCTTGCGCACGCCAATTGAATTACCAGGTACTTTCGTTTCTTGGTAATGATTCTAATCTTCATGAGAATATGATGCTGCCTAAATTAGATACATTTGTTTTGCTTACAAATGAAGGGCCTGGCATGGATAAGAGGGATGAACACCGGAGCAAGACAAAGCCTGGAGATGATGGCATGCGCAAGGGGAACAAGAACAGACTTACAAGTGATGATTTCAGGACTTTGAAGCCACCATAAGGAGTGCATGAAGCCTTGGACGAAATATACAAGATGCCACTTCATAAATTTCGTCCAGAGGCTATTCTAGGTGCCGCGTCACCTTATTATTGGGCCAGGACCATGTAATTTTGAAATACTTAAGTATAGGCTGTTTTTAGAGTATGTATGTGTGGGGATACAAGAGTTAGGGTTGGATTCAGACCCCTCCCACAAGGGCCACGAAATTCCCCCTATTTCTCCATATATACAGCCCTTAGGGCATCGTTTAAACTTTGGGTTTTGTTTAGATTAAAGTTCGCCATAGCTGCAACTTCGCGTACTTCGTTTGTGTTCAATGACCAGACAAAGGCGTCACAGAACCCCACCTTGATCAATAAAGCTTTCCTCTTATATTCGCAATATCCAGATTGCAATCTCAGTTTCTTGCTTGTTCTTCGTTTGCCTGCAGGAAACAGACCTTCATGGTCAGGTTGATCGTGCTCCGGCGTGGTCAATAACCTCTATGAGTTGGTTTAACGATTGCTAAGGCGCGACGTCCTCGCACGTTCGTAGTCGGATCGTCAAAGTCGACTTCTCTAAAACGGTAGCCACCATCTCATCGAAAGACGGGACACCTTTGCCCCTATCACTCCAACTTCTGTTTGTCCCCTGCGGTGGCTGCCCCACAGAAGTATATGTCCTCCCGAGACAAGAAATCGTGAAGACCTGGTATGGAGGGCGCGTGTATGATGTGGTACACCAAAACATCATCTTGAGGCACGGTGAAGGACAGCGCGCGTTGGATCTTCCCAGTGGCACGCTCCGTGTACTCTGCATCGAGACCGATGACATTCATCTCCACCTTTTGGAGGGAGTTGGATACATTGTTGATCCACTTCTGAACAACCCTTGGGTGGTCGGTGACTGTGGCAACTATGCTTAACGAGCCTTCGACGAGGACATGTTGGATGCTAAAAACCTGCATCTTGATCTCTTTCGCCATTTGGAACCGCTGAACCAGAGGGCTATGGTTTGGAGAATTAGGATTAGATGGCTAGTCTAACTGAAGAAGATGATTATTTATAGGGGCTTTGGAATTACTCCAGGAGGATGTGAAGAGGTTAAAACAATGTGAATGCAGTGTGGTTTGGATGGAAATGAAGATCAAGGAGTAGTGAAAAAGACAAGGAAAATCGGTTCCCGATGGAGAAGTAAATGGGAGAAGTTATGCGCATGCATGAGGAGAGCTGCGGTGGTTTGAGTGCTGCATGCAATGGATTGGACGGGCTCTTCGGTTGCCTTTTCTCTCTCCCACACGCACAGAATGGCCCACTTGCATGCTGCAGTTTATTGGCTGGAGTCTGGCTGCAGCTGCTCATGCGTACGCTAATTAATGCTGTGAATGCGGGGCATGGAGGGAAATGGGCGCATGCAAAAGGGTATATACACAGACTAATTAGAGAAATACTGAAAAAAGTTATGCGCAGACAAAAGAGGACCGGAGGGAGTACTACTCATGTTCCTACTATGGTTAAGGAATATGCGGTTATCCTCAAAAAAGAGAAGTCCTTCTTTGCGCTTCCGCATGCACGAGAATTTGGTTCTGCTTGCAATATGGATGATAGCTGGAGGATGAAGTGAACCCAGAGGCATGCTAGCACGGAAGTGTACTCGTGTTCCTACTACTCCTACTAGTAGTAGTAGTACAACTGTGGTACACTTGATGGTCAAAATACTATTATTCATCTGGTCCTCACAGTGAAGTGACAAGACCCTGCGCCCTAGGTGACACCATCCCAGGCGGTGTGTACGAGTTACCAAAGTCAGCCTCACCTTGTCCTCACAGTGAAGCACGACGGCCGTTGGATGGACATCCAACAGTCACTGCTTGTGCGTCAACCTTTTTTTAGGAAAGCCTCAAATCTGTGGAAAACATCATACAACCCATCTGCCATTATTTCTAATAATTTACAGCCCATTTGCTAATTCTTAAGGTTTTTTGGAGCCCATATTCTTTTTGTTAGCATTACAGCCCATATTGTGGCCACGGTTAAAAAATTATACGAAATTTTACATATTTCGGTGCGGTCCGAACTGTTTTTAATCCCGAAATTTCGAGTCACATTCAAACTAATTTTAAAAATAAATGTATATCAATATAAAATCCAACAAATTGTCCACGCATAAAAATCAATGCAATTTAAAATCTCGAAAGGAAAAAAAGAAATTTGAAACTAATTTCCGGTTTGATGTGTTTTAAAAACGTACAACCCATTTCTCATTACTGATAGGCCATTTTCTCGGCCAGCCGAATGAAGCTCTCCTCGCCTTGAAAGATTTGCAGCCCAACAGGCCACAAAAAAACTAGGTTGTGGCCGTGGAACCAGCTGCGGCCGTGGACCCAGCTGTCAGCCTCTCCAGGTACAGTACTATTCCGATGGAAGTCGATCGTTGACCACATGCCGAGAGCAGCAAGGCGGTGGACGACGGTGAGGCCTAGGAAGGGGACGACGCGGAGTCGAGGAAGACGCGGCAGTGGATGCCCACGCAAAGAGGAGTACGAGGGTTCACTGGTTCGGCTGCGGTGTGAGGCTGCCATCGCCGCAGAATAACAGGGGGTGTGGGTGAGTGGAGGGATGGCCTGGCCAGCGGTGGGAGTAGTATGGGGCGGTGAGGCCTCCGCGGCAGCACAACCGGCCACGGGAGGTAGGAGCAGGCGGCACGACTGGCGCTGCTTTGGGCGGCTGGAGCAAGAAGACCAGAGGTTGAAGAAGCACTATGGCCATTGGATGGACATCGTACGGTCACTGGATCTAGAATCGTTCATATTGACTAACTTGACAAAGCCCTCTGTCCCCGTCAACTTAGTAGGCCCACAAGTCAGCCACCCACTATAGTGGGTCCCAGCTAGCAGGGGGTATTCATTTATTTGTCCGTCATAAGGAGGCACTTCCTTGCGTGCGAAGATATAGCTGGCGGGTCCGACCTGTTAGCTGGGGGAACATTTTTTTGTGAAATACGGAAGCCCTTCCCGTGGGTCCTAGCTGTCAGGTGGAGGAATCATTATTTTGCGCGTAATAAGGAGGCATTTCCTTGCATGCGGCCGTGGACCCAGCCGTCAGCCTCTCCACATACAGTCCACTTCCGATGGATGTCGTTCATTGACCATGTTGACCAGGCCGCGCCGAGAGCACCAGGGCGGTGGACGATGGCGAGGCCTAGGAAGGGAACGACACGGAGCCAGGGAAGACTCGGCAGTTGTTTCCCACGCGGAGGAGTACGAGGGTTTACTGGTTCGTCTGCCGTCCCCGGAGAATAACAACAGGTGTGGTTGAGTAGAGGGATGGCTAGGCCAGCGGTGGGAATCTGAGGGGCAATGAGGCTGCCAAGGCAGCATAGCCGGCCGGGAGGAGGAAGCGAGCAGTCCCGTCGGCGCTTGTTTGAGCGGGCCGAGCAGGAAAAGCAGAGATTGAAGAAGCACGACAGCCATTGGATGGACATCCAACGATCCTTTGCTCCGTGTGCATTATTTCTAATAATGTACAACCCATTTGCTAATTCTTAAGAATTTTTTGGAGCCCATCTTCCTTTTGTTAGCATTACACCCCATATTGTGGCCACGGTTAAAAAGTATACGAATTTTTGCATATTTCGGTGCGGTCAACTGTTTTTAATCCCGAAATATCGATTCACATTCAAACTATTTTGAAAAATAATTTATATAAATATAAAATCAAAATAATTGTCCACGCATAAAAATCAATGGAATTTAAAATCTTGTAAAGTAAAAAATTGAAACTAATTCCCGCTTTGATGTGTTTTAAAATGTACGACCCATTTCTGGGCAAACCGAATGAAACTCTCCTCGTCTTGAAAGATTTGCAGCCCAGCAGGGCTGATAAAGCAAGTAGGCCTCGTTTGGGTATTTCTTTTAAAAAAATAGAACTAGGCTAGCCATTTTCATCAAGAAAAAAACAAAACCGGGCTCATGATGTGGTAAACATAAATAAAACCCTGGCTAGACGGGCCACAGCCCTCGCACAGCCCCGTTGTTACCCTGATCCGTCGCTAAAACTAGTATAAATAATAACTGCTTGTTCCTCAAAAAAAATGTGCGACCTACTGGGTCCCTGGTGTCAGCCGCTCGTAGTGTAATTCTCTCGTTTATTGACTACGTTGACAATGGCGTGAGCCCCAGATGTCCAACCATTAGGAGGAACCATATTTTTGGGCTTGTAATATAGAGGCACTTGCTTGCGTACTGCCATGACGCTAGTGTGTCCCTACTGTCATCCTCTCCACGTACAGTCATCTCCTTGTTCCTCTCGGTTGTTGCCGACGTTGACAACGCAAGAGGGCGGCGCACCGCGCACGACGAGCGAACCAACGCCGCAAGGCGGAGGACGATGGCAAGGCCTCGGACGGAATGAACAGGAGCCGTGGAAGATGCGCTGGTCCAGTCGTAGGCGGAGGGGAGTACGAGGGTTGACTGGTTCGGGTGTTGGTGCGTGTTGGGGCTGACGTTGCCGGAAAATAACAAGACGTGTGGGGGAATAGAGGGAGGGACTGACCAACGTTGGAGGGTATGTAGTGTTGGGGCTGACGTTGCCGGAAAATAACAAGACGTGTGGGGGAATAGAGGGAGGGACTGGCCAACGTTGGAGGGTACGTACGGTAGGGCAGCGGAGGCGCAACTAGCCATGGGAGGCGGGAGCAGGCGGAGCCGACGGGGTGGTTTGGTTTGGGTGGCTGGAGGAAGAAGAAGACAAGAGATAGAAGATACACGACAGATGTTGGATGTCAATCCACCGACTGGTAGGCAGAATCGTTTGTTGACTGGCTAGTAAGTCGAAACCACCTTGGATAGGCTATTTCCTCGCGGGTCCCAAATGTCAGAAACCAAATTTGTCACGGTCATGCAGCCCTTCCTATGAAAATTTACAGCCCATTTGATGTGCTAGTTGGAAATAAGTTTGTGGGTGCTGGTGGGGGCTAATCACTTGGTTTCTGTAATGCACAGTGAGCTCAAGCAGCCGGCGAGAGTGATGTTATTTCCCTTGGTTGGGATTTGTTATTTGTTACAATATTTCACTCTAAATTAAACGACTGGCAAGCCATTTGCCTTGCTTTAAAGAAAATATGACAGTCACAACCGAGTTGAGCATAGAACATAATGTTAGTACAAAATGTGTACTCCAGTATGACATATAACTTATGCGTAGAAATTTAAAATGCAACTTATGGTTACAAGTGTAGATGATAATGTAAAGTTCCTGAAGAACTGTGGAGCCAAACACCATATTGAAATGAGCACAGAGATCATGTATTACACCCAAGGTCTCCAGTTTAGGCGCATAGAGGACGGTTATTTGCAATGGTGAATAACTAGAATCAAGGATCAACCTTTGAAGTGAAGGGACATCTAGGATGATGAGCTGCCTTCCGTCAAAACAAATTCCAATTCTTACAAGGTTAGGCGACTTTATTTGGAGACAACCGATTCTAACTGTGAAAACAAGCACGAAGCACTCCAGGGAAGGGCAACTGGAGTGGATGATGTTGTGCAATGTGGCCTCCGATATACGAAACCGCACAAGTGAAAGTTTCTTGAGAAATGGGAGTTGAAGGTTTAGTACCAGATTGTCTGGTAGGTCGCACAGTGCAAAGGTGGCGGTGTGGAGAGAGGAGGAAAACCGCGAGATGGACATCGGTGCTGAGGGCACAGGTAGATGGCGTTCGGTATCTGCTAGGTGATTTCCAGGGGAATAGTAGAACTCAAGCAGTTGTAGTTCTGTGAATTCAGGGGATATCAGTGAGGCATCCATCGTGCAGGGCATGGTATGCTTGCTCAGGTAGCATGACGGGATGCAGAGGCATTGAACGGAGCCCTAGTGGGAGGAGATGATGGCTCTGGGGATTTCAAAATCATTGAAGAGAGATAGCTCACGACAGTCGAGATTAAGGGGCACGGCGTGCCATAGAGGGCGCCACCGAATTGAGAGGACTTGGGTGCGGCAACAATCCTTGGTGGGGAGAAGCGGGATTATCTCCCCAAGGACGACGTCCGAGAGATCGCTGATGCGGTCCACCCGAGATTCTATGGGTTCCTGGGATCCGGTGGGGGCGGGGTCGCCGCTTCTCCCCACGCTGTCGGGTGCGGGATCTACAACATGCATCGCCGCTGGCGGGAGCCTCATCTTCGTGGTGCTGGGGTCAACCGACTCCATTTTCCTCAGGGCATCGCGTCGCGCTCACGGATTTGAGCAGAGTAACGAATGACGAGCCTAGTTGTAGTGCGAGTGAAGAAGAAGGGGAGCTGGGGTTTTTCTGTAGTAGTGAGGAAGAAGGGGAGCTGGGGTTTTCTATAGGAGTGAGGTGAGGAATTTGGGGGTACGAGTGGAGCGAGCTGACGTGAGGTGGGTGGGAGTGGGGAGGAAGAAGAACACCCAGGTTTTTTTGGGGGCGGTGTGCTGGGTGTGGGTAGCGCCTCTCATTCAGGAAATATATGGACTTTTGAATTGATTTTACTATTTACTAGGGTGGATGGGCTGTTTTGTCTTGGGCCCAGAGAAACAATTACTACTAGTACAGTGGAGACACTCTACAGCTACCCAGCTAAACAATTACTACTAGTACAGTGGATACAATACCGCTTCTGGCTCCTCCTAGGTCATCGAAACGTCTCCCTCTACTGAATGCCGCTATACTTTTGTTCACCGACATGCGGGCCATGCAGCGCGCGGGCCCAAATGCCATCCACCAAATTAGAAGGCAATATGTAGACGGAGAGTCACCTCGGTCGTAGCGCGGCAATAACGAGCCGTCGTATCACAAAACCCCACCTCCCCGCAGTCTAAGTTTGACGGATGAAGCAACCATCATTT
Organism: Aegilops bicornis; assembly: GCA_021605145.1. Classification (NCBI taxonomy): domain Eukaryota; kingdom Viridiplantae; phylum Streptophyta; class Magnoliopsida; order Poales; family Poaceae; genus Aegilops; species Aegilops bicornis. Next base: position 261,663,550 of record CM038672.1, on the reverse strand, counting down.
CACTCTTCGCTGAATCCCCTTCTCCCTCACCGTCTTCAAGAAAGGCAATACTCGCATCTGCCACTATTCTTCTCTCCCAACAAAGGGAAGGTAAGCGGATCCGTGATGTTGGTATATTTTCGTTCAGAGAAAAAAAAGAACTTTTGCAAAGCAGTAACCGATCCTCACTCTCTTTTTTGTTTTATTGGCATTGCGATTGTGTTTTCCTTTCAGTGGTCTCCTAGTATTCGTCAGTTTCATGATGGACCAAGGAGAACCAGGCAATGCCGATATTGGAGCAGACGCGGGAGGCTGATCCCCACGAGACAGAGAGCTCCAAGAAGATGGAGGCAGCCACCGAGCCGACCCCAGATACTCTCACGGCCACTATTGGGATGGTCAACGCCCCATTTGAGGTTACAGACCCCATGGCACTGCAGGAGCAGTTTTCCCCACTTCCCGGTTGGGTCCCCCCCCCCCCCCCCCCGCTGAGCTGCCCAAGGTGATTTTCTTCTTTGCCAATCTTGATTGTGGTTTTTCATCTAAGTATGTGGTGATGAATAATGCAAAATTTTATTAGCTTCGGTGCCATGCTATACATAGTGGTTTAAATAACTTGTGTTTCTTATACTGGAAAGTAATTCAGAATTTGTTTCTGTTTCAATTAGAGACCTGATGTAGACAAGGATTGTGTGGTTGTACATGTCGCTCACTATGAGGCGGATGACCTGAATATACGCACTAGGAAAACAGAGTTTTTAGGCTGTTGGATCCTGGAAGCCATTTGCGCTTATACCAATGAAGAGTTGTAATCCAACCTCACTGTTGTCAGGCATGTTGTCCAGGGTGTACTGAAGCACAAGAAGTCCAAAGCTACTCCTTCGTTTGTGAGGCATACTGTTCTTGTCAAGCTTACGCAGGAAGATGACGTGGCATGCCTCCACAAACAAGTTTATGAGTGGCAAGGCCACAAGGTTGTCTTCATGAAGGTTCACAGGATTGAGCTGCTGCTGGACGTCCTCGATGATGTTCATGGCAAGGTCTGTCTTGTGTCCAGCCCAAATTAGATCGAGGCATGAAATACTTGCCCCAACTAGTGTTTAATAGTAGTTTGGATTCTGTCTAATTATCCAAACCTTGCCTATTATCGAGCCCTCCGGGGCTAGTACTCTGTTTGAATCCGTCTATGGGAACTGCTGCTACTTTTGTGTGCCCGTGAATCATCGTAATTGTTGCCGAAACAGATGCGTCCTCACTAGTTTTATCATACGAGCAGTGTGTGTTTTGATGAAATAGAGTACTCGTTTGAGAACTGTGCGCTGATGTATACATAAGTACTTGTAAACACTGTTGGTGCTACCCCACTTGCAAGCAGTTGTGCAAAACACAGCACATTGATCAGCTCGCTTCAACACTAGGCTATCGACCAACTAACAATCAACAATCTGATGTCTGACATATAAGCAACTATTTGTCTTTTTACAGTGGTTCATGCAGTTAACTGAGGCCACAATGTAAATTCCAAATGTTCACACGCTAGTCCAGCGTTCATGTGGAACACTCACATTAAACTCGGCTTCATAAAAAACTTGAAAAGCATAAGTTAAACAATTTTATACATCTCAATGATTCATAGAACATAACAAACATATACTAGTTCACAACAAAAGACAAAGTTGTGAGAAGGTTTACAAATCAGGAAAAAACAAGCAAGGCTTCTCTCTGAGCAAAGGGCCTCCCGGCAGGCTTAAATTTCCTGGAGTTCACTCTGGTTTTTTCTTGTTGCCACCATCTAGGGTTAGGTTCTCTCCTTCCAGAATAACCAACTATAATTGTGTTCTCAGCTGGAATGCTGAACTGAACCATGTAGTGTACTGACCAACTGAAATTCTTGTGCATTCCACTAAATTTAAGCACCGCTATTTGCAGAAATAAGCAGACCACAATGCCTCTTGTCCGTGCACCTGTCCAAAAAACCGCCGTGCAGCCGTGCCAGCTAGTCCTCGGTCCATGGATGAACTGGTAGAAAGTGCATTCCGGACTAGGATGCAGTTGTTTTCGCTCGTCCCTGCACTGCAATCAGGAAGTAAAACGTATGAATCAACTTCTTTTAGATTGCGTTGGTCATTCTACCTTAGTTACTACCAATGTAGGAATACGGAAGGCGGGTGGTTAGGCGACGACAACGAGGGATAGCCATCTCATTTTGCGCAGTTCTACTAAAACTGAGGTGTGTGCTTTTGATTGCGCGGATAGAAACGATTCGGAGACAGACATCCCGAAACGATATGGAGACAGACATCCCTGTTTGCGCAAATTTGAAATACGGTTATTTAAACAATGATAGATATTTGCAGTGGCGTATGATTAACAGCAGCATCTATTGTGTTATAATTGGCACTAGATTGACAGTATGAAAGTGTCCTTAAGTAAATAGCATCACATCACATCAACACTGCCACTAGATTAACATGCAGAACAATAGCATTAGTATTACTATCATGAGAGTAGCACATGGTCAGTAAATGTGCAATCAAATTTGTGCAGTTCCACTGGGATGAAGCAATGTTAGCGGTGTGAGATTTAAGTGTAACTGCAAAAACACAATTCATGGGAAATAAAGCAAGATGGAAGCACTTCATAAAATGGTGGTGGCATTGCTTCAATTTATCGACGACACTAGACCATTACTTATAGTGACATTAGGTGGCATTGCTTAATACTTCATGTGATTTTACATTAACGGTAGCGATATGGGCGTAGGGACACCAGAGGCATAAAGTGGTGAGGCAGATGTGGTTGCCGAGAGCGGCAAACACTCAGGCAACATGTCTGCATTTGTCCCATTTTTTTCTCCTCGGCGACATTTTCCTATGTGAGCACAGGAAATCTAGACCTGCTCATTCTCATTTGCGTTGTCCCCCAACACCCTTCACTTTCTTTCCTTTTTCAACAAAGAGATAGGTCCACTTCCCCCCACCCTTCGCCATCCACCATGCTTTCTTCGTCTTTTCAACCAAGAGACCGGTTGGGTAGCCAGTATCTACTACTTTCCCTCGTTTCCTCTTAGAACCAAGTCCTAGATTCATGCTATAGCTTTCCCACTTTCTTCCCTGTTTGAACCAACTCTTAGAGTCGACTGTATGAACTAGCTTTACCTCTGATAATAGTAAAAGTCTAGGTGGCTTTGGAACAACGGATGGAAGTAGAAAAAGATCCACACGAAGCCAAGTGGGGAGCTGGGGCAATAGAGCAAGGCAGGTTTCTAAGGAATATATACCTGAGGGTCGTTGGCATGTGGCAAAGACGGTGTCGGGAGGCCGCATCTTGGCCACAATACCGTAGGGAGGAAGAAGGGGTCGGAGGCCCTCCGGAGCTGGTGCTCTCTCAGAGAGAACGGCACGGAAGCCGATCGGGACGCGCGGGCAGCCATTGGTCTCCTCCCTCGCCGCCGACGATAGCGTGAACGATGCACCTACACCCCTGCCCCGGTCGAGGTTGTCCGGCCGGATTTGTGACCAGCTGTGAGCTGAGAGAGAGTGTGGCCACCTATGTCTTGCTTAGATCTGGAGAGCATGAGAGAGTGAACGAGAGGAACCCTAGTAAAGCAAGCGCTAAGGCTCCTACTTATATATATATATATAGTGGAGTGATTTTGTTGTACCAGCTTCAAAAAAATGCGCTCCTACATGTACCGCGAGTGGGTGTGAGAGAAATAGTGCATGCGTGCATCGCTTCTCTTCGTGAGAGTACAATATACTATGCCCAAAGAACGTTCGCCACAAGAGTAATAGTATAAGTGTGTGACGTGTGAGCTAAAATAAAATGTGCGCGACGTCTTTTGTTTTTAGAAGTTCTGAGGGTAGGGTGTGAAGAGCACATATGTGTGTGACGTCTACCTGCAGATAGACGGTGGGTGCGAGAGGACTCGGGAGGGTGTGTGTGCGTGAGAGAGAGGAGGGCACGTATCAATGCAATGCATGTGTCCGTAAATCATTATCCGACAAACGTTCGCCACAAGCCTTTTCCTGACGAACGCCGTAAGAACCGTTAGATCGGCATCCAAGCGGTGTCAGTTTTGCCATGTCATTTAACAGAACAACCACTCCTCCTACACACAAATCTTCCACGTGAGTGTAAGCAACTGCCGTATGCTCCCTCTGTTCCAAAATGCAGTGCATATAGCTTTATTGAAAATTTGAACCTCGCAAACTTTTACCGAGTTTTCGTGTACCAAATTGCACATGTAGAATACCCTGTATATATCATTTCATTCATCTTCGAGAGGTAACTATAAAGATGGGGGAGGAGTCTACAAAGAAAGACCATCGTATCACCTGCAGCAATTTCAGCCATCCTTTGGTGTGGAGAAACATCATAGGAACTCTATATGATATGATTTTTATAGGATTTTTTTTCCTTTAGAGCCAATTGGTTCATAGGAATAGATTCGTATACTCCACATTTCAAAGGTAATAAACATGATATCATTTCTATAGCTTTAGAGCCACTCGGTTCATATGAATGGATTCCTATACTCCCATAATTTCAAAGGAAAATAAACATTAGCGTATATTCAATAGAAAAGTTCCTATGATATGAACCAAATTACATCTCTTTTCTAATCCCTCCTCATAGGAATTGAGATACATGTCATCTCTAGATTCAATAGAAAAGTTCCTATGATGTCAACCAAATGACATCTCTTTTCCAATCCCTACTCATAGGAATCGAGATACTCCATGTCATCTCTTTCCCTACAACTTCCATGTATACATCTTCTATTCCTAAATAGCTAGTACAACCCACTAGTAGCTTTTTTCCAAGACATGCAACTATGGCACAAGAACTATATAGTGTGCGAATAACTTGAAAGATGGTCGCTGGATGAAGCTAATCCGATAGTGCAGAGATGGCAAATCCGAGCACTCTTGGCGTTGGATATCATCAACATTCCACAAGATCTCCCACATGAACAATATAGAAGACTCCATGGTAGAACTAAAGCAAAATGCACAAACCACAAAACACAATCACAACTCCTTAGTTCTAGAATCTTACAGATCATAATTGATTTTTTTTCTAAATGAATTGCCATTATTTGTTTTTTTACTTTATGCTTTACAATGCACAACCCCATGAATCTTAACATTTTTCTAAAACTAATTGATTCTGAATGAGATGAACTATAAGAACTAAACGAACATCTACATCATGCATATATGACTCAAAGCTTTACATGCTATAGTGTATATTTATTCATAATTTGGTTTCGAAATCTCATGCGTTCAATGCATGTGTACCTTACTAGTTTTGAGTAGAGTAGCAAATTTCACGCGGCCCCGGGTATATCAAAATGCACGGCCCATGCATCATTGCCTTTCGGTCGAACCTACGTCCACAACTTTTTGTACGTAATATATCTCCACTGGTCCCCGAACCCAAAATGATGCCTCGTTCCCCTAAAACCAAGCGGCCCACACATATTTAAGGCATCGACTCGAACTCAATTCCTCTCCCTTTTACTATGACATGGCCCCGCACGCCCTAGTAATACTCCTACAAACCCTACCGCCGCACGCATCATCGGTTTTCTTCAAGAGGACGAGGGAGAAGCCAATTTGTAGTTGAGGCGCTTTAAAAAAATGATCTGTAGTGGAGACCCCTACCCTAGGGTGCCCTAGATAGCTGCCACACACATCATTGGTTTTCTCTTTTCTTTATGCTCTTGCGCCCTAGAGTGAAATGATGGTTGCTTTGTCCGTACAACTTAATGCGGGAAAGGTGGGGCTTTGTGATTTGACCCTCATTGCTCATTTTCTACTCTTTCTTGGCGCTTCTGACCGGGTGCCTCCAATTTACTTTGCTGCTCCGAACTGTAATTTGGTGCATCACACGTGGAACAAGACGGTGGATGAGCCACATGTCGGCCAAAGGGGTCCTGTTAAGTTTGTCGCCATTTTGTGTGCGGACTGACCCTGCTTGAGTCGCTACACCAACACGACAGGTGCAGCCTACCACTTGGTTTCGCTCCTTGGTGAATCCCGTCTATATTGATCTAAAAAGATACGTACTGAACTACCCTCTCCGTCTCATTTTTTTAGACGTCTCGGTTTATAGGGCGTGCATATAGTTCTAGGTCATCCATTTGACTTACTAAATCTGATTTACTATGTCACAAAAAGTATATCATTGTATTATTAAGCGGATGTAGTTTCTAAACATATACTGTTCATCACATATATAGCGAGTTAAATTCTCAACCTAGAACGACGTGCATGCCATGTAAACCGATACAGAGGAAGTATAGTAGTAAAAAGGAGGTGATTTTACCGAGCGATCGGCGGGGGAGCATGGCCTGTCATGCGGTGCCATGTGTCATGATGTACCAAGGCGATGCGCGTGTCCCTCTTGAGGCAGAAGCAATACTACGTGGTTTGAGATGATGGCGAACCGAAGTGCAAAATAATGGTTGCTTCGTCCATCTGGGAAGGTGCGGCATTGTGATTTGACGTCTCATTGCTCATTACTACTACTCTTTGGGGCGATGCAGGTGGGGTGCGTCCCCCTGCTGTTCTTCACTGTTATTTGGTGCTTGACACGTTGACCCGGTTGCTATATGTCCCACATGTCGGCAACAGGAAGTACAAAATTCATGAAAGCGAGCATCGACGGAGCAGTACAAGACACAGCTTGGGTTTTTGCTGCTTCGCGCGATCCATCGATACAAACCCGGACTAAAAAAAGGCGAGGGCGGGTCTTTTCCCGCGCGGCAGGCAGGGGAGTTTGGCATAGTCTGTTCGAGGCAAGGAGGCAGGAAGGGAAACAAGCAAATAAAGGTTGAGCGACTTAGTTTTGGGAAAATCTGATTTTACGGAGTACGTACCCACTAGGATTTATAGGGATCATCTAAAACCCTTTTGTTTTTCCGTTTGAGAAGTTTCAATTCTACTACTAGTAGTAGTACCATCACATGTTGGATTTCGATGTGCGTTAGATCACCCGATGCAAGCAGTGTCAAGAGAAAACTCACCAATGCATGTAGAAGTTCATAGAAATTTAGTGGTCATTCATGCATTCGTTCTAATTAATGCCACAGTAAACATAACTTCTTGAGAAAAACGAGCGTACTAATTACTTGTGCAAACTAGGAGTACGAAATTAATTCGACAACTCACAGTCTACCTTGGTTGGAGAGATTTTGAAATTGAGCCGTAAACTGGAAAGGAGGGAGTAGTAACTTTTGTCTCGATTACTATTTGTGGCCTTGTATAGATGCAGAATGTATTTTTTTTATAGTGGCCTTGTATAAGTAAATGGAGGGAGTACTAAAGGACATATATATTCAACAATATAATAATATCTCTAACCAAGGTAGTAGGGACGAGGAGTAAACGGAGGGAGTAGTAAAATTTTCTCCTCGTCCTGCGAGCCACCCAGCGTGGGCGAGGAGCGGGCGTGGCGTAGTAAGCAAGCTTCACCTCATCCTGCGAGCCACCGCGCCCATGGGCGGGGAGGCAGTGTACTAAGCAAGCTTCTCCTTGTTCTCATGAGTTGACGGGACATATCAAAAGTACTCCAGTGTATAGAGCCTTGCCTCTAAGGTAGGCCCCACATGGTTTGCCTCCTTTTTAACATAACGCGTCAAGTCGCAATTTGTTTGTTCACCCGTGGTAGATGATCCTCCCTCCATCTAGTGGACAACCAGTACACATGTCAAGTTACCACGTGGGCTGCCTTTTCGTACAGAAATGAGCTCCACAGTGTACCAGCTGGTCTGGTTGGGAAAGAGGCAGAATGCGTGCGCCCGTGCGTGCACCTCTTATCTTCGTGCACGTCCCCCACCTACGTGGGTGTGTGTGAGAGGGACTATAGAGATACAAACCTAGACATAATGCGCCGTCCATCCCCATGCCTCCGCCCAGTCCGACCACCAGTCACCACCACGCCGCACTCCTCACCTTATCTCTCATATTTCTCCCTCCATTTTTATATACAAGGCCACTATCAAAATTACGATTTTCACATATACAAATACACTAACACTAATCGATGCAATATTAATGGTGTTTGCCTCGTAGTACTACTAGCAAAGGAGGACATTAATTATCCCTTGCATGCATGCGGGAGTGTGAGCATTGGCTTGATGTGCATGAAAGAGAAGAATACACATTAATTTACCACGGCAAACAAGGAAACAAGGTGGCTTGCAACATTGAGTTAGAAGACATTAATTTTTGCCTTGGTACCTGTAATATGGGTTTGTGGCCGTGTATACAAAAATGGAGTCCGATAAAATTCTCGAGATACCATTTATCCGATAAAATTCTCGAGCAATCATTAGTTTTTACAAAATGGGATTACTCCTGCATGGGTCAATCACAATAGGTGTTTTGTAAAAAAATGCATCTTGATGTTCCGTGCAATGCACGGGCATCTTGCTAGTACATGAAAAGAACAAATGGCAAAATTCCACGGCGAACGAGGGATTTGAATATGTTGGAAGGGGCTGTTTGGATCTTGCCCGGGGTAGCCAAAATATAGCCGACCCTTTTGTCCACTGGTGCCTTTGCCACCGATGAGCGAGGAATGGCTCGAGTTCTCATGCATCCTCGAGCGCGCACGTTGGAGATGAGCTCGCACGAGCTGTGTTCTTTTTGTCGCACCACGCCGCCGGAGCCGCCCGCAGACCGACTGGCGACCCTCAAATTACGCCATCCAACCGTGGCCACACACATCATGACAGCAAGTCAACCAACCGGACGAAATTCATGCGAACATGGCGATACTTCATATAAACAACGACGAAAATCATATAAGATACCAGATTTTCATACAAACATGACGGAGTTCATTACATTCAAATGAACAACGTGGTGCTACTTCTAGACAGAACATGTATATAATAACTGGCCTAAATGGTGGCCCGCCGATCGATTTGTGTTCCTCATGTCCGGCAGCATGATCACCGGACTGCCGGGAGCCCCGGAGGTATATGCGGGGTCGACGAAGGTCCTCGCAACAAAAGGATTCGGCAAGACACATGCTGTGTACGCCGGCGTCGCCTCCGTGGTGGCCTTCATGGGACCCAAGCGGCAGCAGCCTCCCGTGTTCTACTTCTCCTCGATGATGGCGACGGACGCGGAGGCGCTGGCCACCGACTCGTTTCTCTCCACGCACCTGGCTTCTGTCGCTGCTTGCATGGCGCGGCCGCCGGCATGGGAGTCTCAGCCACAGAAACGGGAGATGCGGTACGAGGTGGCGGTGTGGACGGCAGCAACGACGCCCGTGCGCTGCTCCTCGTCGAGCTGGCATGGAGCGGCGAGTTGCTGAACCGCGCGCCGGCTTGGGGCGACAACTAGCTCCATCGGGCGAGGGGAGGGAGATGGATCAGCGAGCTGCATAGCTCATATCCGGTGGGCTCGGCGGGCCACCCAGCCGGCTTGGATGCGGAATAACTACTCTTCGTAAGCCATTGTAAGAGTGGACAAAATGGTGAAGGAGGAGATAGGGGAGTGGCGGAGGTGTGCGATTCTTGGCCGGCGTTTGTCCTCGTTTAAATAGGAGATTAAATAGATGGCGGACGGGAGGAGCTCGGTCAGTGTTGCGTTTAATGCCGGCCCGGTCACGAACGGACGTGTGTCCAGAGTGGGTTTCTCGGCTTCCACATGGGTGTCGGTGTCAAAACCAGCGGATCTCGGGTAGGGGGTCCCGAACTGTGCGTCTAAGGCAGATCGTAATAGGAGGCGGGGGACACAATGTTTACCCAGGTTTGGGCCCTCTCGATGGAGGTAATACCCTACTTCCTGCTTGATTGATCTTGATGATATGAGTATTACAAGAGTTTATCTACCACGAGATTGTAGAGGCTAAGCCCTAGAAGCTAGCCTATGGTTATGATTGTTGTTGTCCTACGGACTAAACCCTCAGGTTTATATAGACACCGAATGGGGCTAGGGTTACACAGAGTCGGTTACAAGGGAGGAGATCTACATATCCGAATTTCCAAGCTTGCCTTCCACGCAAAGGAGAGTCCCATCCGGACACGGGATGAAGTCTTCAATCTTGTATCCTCAAAGTCCAACAGTCCGGCCAAAGTATACAGTCCGGCAGTCCGAGGACCCCCTAATCCAGGACTCCCTTAGTAGCCCTTGAACCAGGCTTCAATGACGATGAGTCCGGCGCGCAGATTGTCTTCGGCATTGCAAGGCGGGTTCTTCCTCCGAATACTCCATAGGAGATTTTGAACACAAGGATCGTGTCCGGCTCTGCAAAACAAATTCCACATACCACCGTAGAGATATAATATTTCCACAAATCTAATCCGCTGACACATTTCATAGCGTGACATCAAGCCATGGCTCGGTCATTATTCGAACCGTTTTTCTCAACCAGCTACTACACATATTGCAAGGCGGTTTCCTTGGCACGTCTTGTCGAAGCAAAGATCGTGTTCCCTTATCATGGGATTCTCATCAATACGGGTGTGGGTAACCCAACCGCGCCATCAATTACGGCGCTTGGGGAATAAGCGAGTTTACCAGGAAGGTGAGGAGGCGCATAGTTTCCTCCGCCCTTATAAAGGGACAAGGACTCCTCCTTTTTACGCACGCCTTCTTCTTCCCTGCCCATCCATTCCTGCGCGTTCGAGCTCCAGTGCCCAAGTTCGCATTTTCTCCACGAAACCACTCCAAACATGTCTGGAGCGGGAGGCAAGTGGATGGTCTCCTCTGTTACGGAGGAGAACATTGCGAAGCTCCGAGAAGCCGGATACCTGGCCGCAGATATCATGCACCGGCTCCCAGACGCGGGGCAGATCGTCCCCACCCCCGAACCCCACGAAAGGGTTGTATTTGTTACCCATTTCGTCCGTGGGCTGGGAATTCCCCTCCACCCATTTGTCTGCGGGCTCCTGTTCTACTACGGGCTGGATGTTCATGATCAGGCCCCCAATTTCATCCTCAACATCTCGGCGTTTATCGTCGTGTGCGAGGCCTTCCTCCGCATCAAGCCCCAGTTCGGCCTGTGGCTGAAGACCTTCAACGTTAAACCGAAGGTGGTGGTCAGCCAGCAAGCAGAGTGCGGAGGCGCCATGGTGGGCAAGATGCCCAACGTCACCTGGCTCGAAGGCTCCTATGTGGAGACCGTAAAGGGGTGGCAATCGGGGTGGTTCTACACCATCGAGCCGTGCGACACCAACTGGGTGGCGGCCCTCGAATTTTGATCCGGTATCCCCATGCGGCTCACCTCCTGGAAAGAGAAGGGCCTATCCTGTGGTTCATCGGTGGAGCTGGCCGGACTCCAGAACTGCGTCCAAAACATGATAAGCAAGAAAATCAAGCTTGTCAACGTGGTCCAAGTCATGATCTTCCGCCGGATCCTCCCGTGTCAAAGACGGGCATTCAATTTGTGGGAGTTCGACTCGGCTAAGCACCAGACGCTACGAGAGCTCTTCGACACAACGCACCAGGACATCTAGAAGGTGTTGTTCAAATCTGCCGGGTACATTCTCCCCTTACCGAGGATCGTGGACTTAGTGCAAAGCGCCTCGCTAATCGGGTAAGATCCTTATATCTCGTAAGATGTTTCTTTCCCCAGTATAATCATGTGAGGGATCTAAACCTCCACGCCATTTAACAGGACTGGGTCGCTACAGCGGAGCGGATCGATTGTCTGGCGCCACTGCCCGAAGATCCAGCAAGGGCTCTCTTAACAGAGATGCTGGTTCCAGCGCCCTATGAGGCACCGGAGAAGAAGGCCACGGGGACCCGGAAAGGTCTCCGGCGCAAGGTTATATCGGACTCATCGTCCGTTAACACCGAGGCGCCCTCCTCCCACAAAAACAAGGAGGAGGAAGAGGAAAGTTCTCCCCGCCAGCCGGGGGAGACAAGAAAAGGAAGGCCGCCCCATCAGGGGAGGCCGAAGGGTCCAAGAAGGGAAGGACTCATCTTCCGGACTGCTCCGCAGCGGCCGCTTTTAGCGACGAGGAGTGGTTACCCCGGGACAAGCCCCTCGCGAAGCTGTAAGTATCCGGATACCCTAATAGTTCTTGGTGTGTTTTATTTTATTGCTTCTTATCATGCCGAACATGATCATGCAGTCCATCCAAAGCCCATATCAACGTATCCTCTTCGGAGGAGTCTTTGGGCCCGTCCGATATGAACAGCGATTCACTCCCGACCGCCTCCTCCCCCGGCTCTATGGACGATGTCGAGGTGTTGTCTCAAAGGGCACTGAACCAAGGGGAGATAGTTCCGGAGGCGCCCCAAGGCGACATTCCAGGCGCTGGGCGCACGAGGGGCAAAACTCCCATGGGCCCTAATGTCAGGGGCAGCAAGTCTTGCCTCCAGCCGAATACTGCACCAGAACCTCCAGTGGTTCCGGATTCTGTCAGGCAACCCATCGCCAAGGGGAGCGATCCGTTTGTGCCGATGGCCTCTGTCCATCCAGAGGCATCAGACAATTTGTTGGAAGCGCTTTGTGGCACTTCCATTGACGAAGAGCACCGCACTATCATGAGTGCGGTGGTCGAGAAGGTTCGGTCCGCCAAAAGCGGACTGACTGAAGCCTGTGCCAGCCTCCTAATAGGCTTTGAGGTAAGTGATCAAATTATGAGAAAATGTTATAGCATAGACAGTAGCCCCTGATGCTCTGTTTGGTGTTCGCGAAGAAAGGCCGAACAGAGGATCAAATAATAATCACAGGAGTCTAACCAGAATATGTCTATGTGAATAAGCAGGCTTAGCTGCTGGCAGCTGCCGCTCGCATAGCGAAGGTCGCGGCACTGAAGCAGGACCTTAAGCGGTCCGAAGAAGAGCTCGGCGTTACCAAGAGGCAGCTCGAAGAGAACAAAGGTAAGTAATACCCCGTCTGTTTATTGATAAAGAAGAAGTAAGGTGGTTGTTAGACCACAGGATCGTCATGAATTTTGATAGAGGCCACGACTGAAGTGGCGGCCCTGAAGAAGGTGTTGTCCGAGGCCGAAGGCAAAGCGGCCAAGGAGCGCGCCGAGCGCGAGAAGCAAGAGGCCCGAGTCGGCGAGGTGCAGCAAGAGCTCCAGGACTTTTTAAAGAAGTACGAGTCCTTGGAGCGTGACTCTAAGACGCAAGGGTCCGAGCTTGCGAAGGCCCTCGAGAACACACAAAATGCCAAGGCCGAAGCCCAAAAGGCCCTCCAGGAAATTGAGGCGGTCAAGAAGATAGCGGCGGGTAAGGCATTCATTATGCAAAGCAAGCATGTGAAGGAAACTTTCCTTTTACTTACCCGAATTCGGAGCTCTCCAGGAGCGTTCGCAGATCTACCCAGCAGTGTGTCGGATGCCGCGGAGTTCTACCGGGCCGAGGAAGGGAGCTCGATGGAGAAGTTGTTCTGGTCTCGGTATACTGGGACCGAACATCCGATGCCCTTGAGCGACCAGTTGAAGCAACTGGTCGAGCTTCACAAGGCGGCCGAACTGGCCATGAAGGGCCTCATGGTCCGGATGTGGCCTGGCAAGCCCCTACCTAGTAGCTATTTCGGCCTGGTAAGGTGGCTTGTGAACGCCTGCCCACGGTTTGAAGTCATAAAGCGGTCCGTCTGCATTGAGGGTGCACGCAGGGCTTTCGCTCGGGTGAAAGTGCACTGGGCGAAGATGGACGCCGAAAAGCTGGTGAAGGAGGGGCCGCCGGAGGGCAAGGAGCATCGCCACCCCGAAAAGTATTATGACAGTGTCCTGAAGGGTGCTCGCCTTGTGGAAGAGGAATGTGCTAAGGATGTAATATTTGAATGAATGTACTCATGTGATCCTGTAATATGAAACGAGTTCGTGTGCGCTATGTAATGCTTGTTAATTTAAAATATTACCTTCTGTCCGGCCGTTTATAAATTTTGAGAGTTGGCGAGTCGTCAAACCACGCCCCCATGTAACTAGTACTGAGGTGTTCGGGATAAACCTGAGCACTCTTTATCCCAATTTTGGGTCCTTCGAAGGAGGTGTTCAGCACAGCGAACCAGGCAATCGGACTATAAAGCTTTATCACTCTCACTTAGCCATAGAAGTCTACAATTTTAAATTTTGGCGAAGCCCCTATTATTCGGAAGGCCGAGCTTGGGGCGCTATGTACGCCTAAATCGGACAAGGCCGACTCCTCGCCCGAAGCGGAAAAAATCTTTAAGGATTTGAGACCTCTCGAACAGCGACCAGCTCTCGCCTCATCATGACAGTCAGTTTTTGGCTTTCTCTACTGAGGTGTTCGTCCGGAAGAACCGAGACAAAGTCGCAGTAGTTCTCCTAGGGCTACCTTAGCCGATATAGCGGAATGTAAGGTACCAAAACATGGGAGCCGGGAAAACCCAACTATTGACCCAAGACATGATTCGGAGCTGATGCATATAATACTATAAGTTTGGGAGCCGCATTGTGGGCCGTGCCATGGCCGTGCCTCCGCTTATGCCCATGGTATCTTGAGTGCGTAATTATGTACGCCGCAGCTAAATTTCGCCCGCTTATTTGGGACTAGGACGGAGGCCGGATTGCTAGGCGAGCTCTAAACGTGCCTGGAGATCCTCTTGCATGGTACTCCGGACTCGCTTGAAGGTGTCCAAGGTCTTTTTCGCCAAATTGGCGATTTGCCTAATAAGGCTGCTTTGCGCTTCTGCTGCGAGGGCTGCAGTGTTCTCCTCCGTGCAAAGCGAGCGCTCTGCATTTCCATTAACTGTTATAACCCCGCGAGGCCCTGGCATTTTGAGCTTGAGGTATGCATAATGCGGTACCGCATTGAATCTGGCGAATGCGTTCGCCCAAGCAGTGCGTGGTAGCCACTGCGGAAGGGGACGATATCAAATATTAACTCCTCGCTTCGGAAGTTATCCGGAGATCCGAAGACCACTTCCAGTGTGATCGAGCCTGTCGGCGTTCTGGTAACGGGGGTCCCCAGACTTGCCTGCCTGCGGCCTGCGGCGTGGCTCAAGTGGGGGCCCAGCGCGGCCCAGCTTCATCAGCTCAAGATCAAGACCCTCGCGAGGGGCCAGGCCTCGCGGGGCGGACGACAGGAACCTTCCTCATGGGCAGCCTCGTCAGGCAGGCTCACGAGGAGGCGGAGAGATCAAGGCAGGGTACCTCACGAGGGTGCCCCGTGACGCAAGCCATGACAAACGAGACCAGGCGGGCGCCAGGCGGGTGCCAGCCTGCGCAGTGTCCTCGTTTCCCCTTTGGTGCAAAGGAGGCAAGCACAGGTCGAGCCATCAGGCAAAGGTTGCCGCTTCGGTGCAACAAGACCAAGACCAGCAGAGCAGCAGGACAGAGGTCATCGTGGAGCCCAAGACGGTGTCACCGTCAGAGCCTTTGGCAGCCGAAGACCAACTTTAGTAAGGATATGTGTACTAGATGTTCCCCTTCAAAATGGCCAATTGTTGGCGCCCTTCCCGCTCATTATTTGGGAAGAGGCCTAGGGCCTCCCTCTATAAATAGGACTAGCCACCATAGAGGTAGGGGGATCGACGAGACACAGGTCGAACTTACCAGAGAGAGAGAGAGAGAGAAGCAGCTGGACTCACCCAAGCAGTCCATCACACCAGCTCAAGAACAGCTCCTCGCGAGGCTGTTCTTCCATTGTACTGTTCCTCATCAGCCCCAGAGGCAATCCACCACACCACACACTGGAGTAGGATATTACACCACAACGGTGGCCCGAACCAGTATAAACCTCGTGTCTCTTGTGTTGTTCATCGTTCCTAGTTTAGATCCCTTGCAAACCATTAACACATGAGCTGGTAGGGGAAAGATCTCCGTGCGCACCCCAGAGTTCGAACCTCAAGGGTCTGCCGGAACCCGAAATCCGACATTTGGCGCGCCAGGTAGGGGTGTGCTAGAATCCTTCCTCCGCCGCCTCGCGTTTCGTCGTCTCGTCATTTGATGTCAAGCAACCCGGCAGCCATCGCCGATCATTGGCGGCGTGGCGTGGCCCACGCTGCGTCAGCCACTTCCGGTGACCTCAACCTTGCACCTCAGGCAGCTCGCGCTCCGCAAGGCGCTACGGGGCATGGGCGACGCGGCCAGACGCCACCAGCCCTCACGCCGCGGCAGGCGCGGTCAGCGGCCAGAGCCTCAAGCCACACCGCGGCCACGACGCCGCACACCCGACGGGAGCGGGCAAACTCCAGGGCCGCGCTCACGGTGGCCCGAGAGCTGTTACGGTGCATGCTTCTAGAGGGCGTCCGCGACGTGTTGTTAGAGCGAGTGGCCGAGCTCCTGGAGGCCGCCGCCTCGGGAGCACCTCCTTTCTGGGTCCGGCTGCCGCCCCAGGTCGAGAGCGTGCCGTATGGTGGCCCCATACGTGCCCATGCAACCTCAGGCGGGCTCCAGGGCCTACTCGACGCCAACCCGGCCAGCAGCACCAGGCGGCAAGCCGCGCAGGCCCCATCTCCGGCCGCCGAAGGAGCGCACGCCGTGACCTTTGGCCTCGACGGACCACCACGCCACCACTCTCAAGACAACGCTCCGGGTCGGACTGCGTGGCAAGTGGGGCACTACAGCGAGACCTACGGGGCAGCGTCCCCAGAAGCTTATGTGCCCCGCATGATGGATCAAGAGGCGACGGAAGAAGACCATGGCTCGTTCCTTGGGCCAGGCTGGGGCGAGGAGACACCACCAGCTGAGCTCTTTCAGGAACCCCAAGAGGGCCTCGACGACCGCTCCGGCGGCAGCAACTATCTGGTACCGTTAATTCCTCAGGAGCAAGCTTATGCTAACCATGTGCCACAGGAGGTACAGGTCGCCACGACAGGTGGCTGCCCCAACACTGCAGCCTCCTACCCCTCAGGAGGAGGGCACCAGGGGCTGCAGGAGAGGGGCCAAGACCCGGGTTCATCCCCACGGCGCTTGGCGAAAGATGTTCTCAGGAGGTAGGCCTTCTGCCGGGGAGGTGCCTCAGGGCCTGCCCCCGACAGAGGACCCGTGGTCGTCGGGGGAACCGCTGGCGACCGATCTACCCCATTGGCGTCGTCCTTGGTCTCCGGCCGCCGTCAGTGGCGGCAGAGTGTGGTGCAAGGCGGGGCCCTCATCTGGCGATATCAAGCAAGGCCGATACCTGTGAAGAAGGCCCAGTGCCTGTGAAGCTCGCCGCCCCATGACACTCTCACGTAATAATGAGTGGGGTTGTACACGCCCCGGAGTCTCCGGAGAGCCGCCCTCGGGTCTCGGGGCTCCCTCCCACGCTCCAAAGGGCAGCACTTAGCTCCGTCTTTGGTGAGAAGACGTCGAAGACTAGACTAGGTGCCGGACGCGGCCTTTTTCTTTTTTGCCTTTTCCTCTGTTGACAAGTTTTCGATTTGAATTTAAGTTGGATTTGAGTTCGAGCCTTGCGTGCGTTTGGGGAAGGGGTGTTTAGTCTCATTCAAGCAATCTCTCGTGTTCTGGTTTCGGCTTTGCGTCCAAAGCTAGCGTCAGTTGCCTCCCTCGTGAGCCGTGCCGCCAATCAAGCGTCCACAATCGGACGGCTGTCGCCATGCCCTCTCCGGAGGTTCTTATCGCAGGATGAATGGGTTCACCTAGAAGACACATATGGCGCTATGGCCCCCACAGCCCCGCTCGGGCTCACCAGGGCCAAAAGGTAAACGAGCCAGCTGACCCACCACCAGGCCGGCCGTTAAGCTCACACGCTGCGTTAAGATTACCAAGGCATTTACCACAAACCTTTACATGAGGGGCTTCCCCTCCCAAAGTTCTCTCACAGTCTTCAGGGCCAAGCCCGAAGTTCTTTCGTGCAGGGTAAACAGCGGTGACAAACAATCAGTCAGACATATCGCTCGCCGCATCTTCTGGGTCACCTCTAGAGGCGTCGCAGGCGTCGCTGACATCATCGCCACCTCCAACACCACCGCCAGCACCAGGACCGTCCACCACGCCGCCGTCATCATCAGATGCGAAGGCCCTGAGAAGGTCGTCCACGTGATCCTCCACCCATTGCGCCAGGTCGCCCCGGACAGCTATGGGCACCGGCGCAATGGCGGCGTCGAATTCGAAGTGGGGATCCCTGTCCCGCAAATAACTGAAGACACGGGAGAAAGCATGCCCGAGCAAGGCTCGGCTCCTCTCCTCGACGAGCCAACGAGACCTCTCGGAGCGGTTCTCCAGGAGCGTCACCACGTCGCCAAAATAATCGAGGTTGCCAAAGATAGTTGGTCTCATGCGGCTCCTCAGCAGAGGCCTTGCAAATGTTGCCCAGGGCCGCGTTAGCTCGTTCCCTGAGCGTACGGAGCATGGGGGCGTGCTCGTGCTCCAGAACCCGCCGCCGGCGAATCTCGTCCTCGTTCTGCCATGCGGTGGCCTCGGCGCTATCAATCCTCTGCCGGAGAAGAAGCAGTTCGGTGCGGGAGGAGGTCAGCTCCGCCTGCGCTGCGCGAAGGTCGGCTGCGGAGGAGTCCGCACCCCGCGTCACTTCGTCTAGTTTGGCCTTGAGGGCCGCGGTCCTGCCTTCAGCTTCGGCCCTGACAAGCTCCAGTTTCAACTCATACGGGCGCTCGAGGCCTGAGCGAGCTTCTGCTACGTGGCGGTCGACCTCTTCTTGGGCTCGGGCTTCGCGCGCGGAGACATCATCCTCCGCCTGAGCCACCAGGCGCTCCCTCATCTCCAACCGCTCAAGGTCGAGGTTGCTCTCGACGGCCTCCAGCGTCAGCGCTTCCTCGCGCTTATGGAGCTCCGCCTGGTCGACGGAAGCCTCCTTCAGCGACACCAGTGCAGCCTGGCGCAGCTCCACCTGCTGCTCCAGAGAGTTGCTCCAGGCTTGGAGCTCCCACGCACGCTCCTCCGTGTCCCTGCTCCGCCGGTCTGCTTCCAGGGCCTCCTCGACGGCTTGAGAGCGAGCCTCTCGCGAGGCCGCCAGCGACACCTCAGCCTTCGCATTGTCAAGGTCACGCTGGTGACGCGCGAGGGCAACGGCTACCTTCAGCTTGCGCCTCTCCTCAGGAAGGCGCAAACCTTCGACCTCGAGACACGCATCCTCGCCGGCAGGCTCCGCCCCGAGCCGGTTCACCGCGTCCGTCGCCCCGTGGAGAAATTCTTGACAAAGGGCGCGGCGTTCGCGAGCATGCCTGAGCACATCTTCCGCGTCACCCTCTGCTGCTGATGTATGCGCAGGGCCCAGAGGCGGTGCACCTCCTCCCGACG
Source organism: Aegilops bicornis (assembly GCA_021605145.1). Classification (NCBI taxonomy): domain Eukaryota; kingdom Viridiplantae; phylum Streptophyta; class Magnoliopsida; order Poales; family Poaceae; genus Aegilops; species Aegilops bicornis. The sequence goes on along the minus strand of CM038672.1, from coordinate 261,644,427 downwards.
TAGGGCAGGGGCTGGCACCCCAACCATCATCGGACGGGCCTCGCCAGGAGCAGGGCCTGGCGCCGGTCCGTCCCCAGAAGAAGAGCCAAAGCTGGACTTCAGCCAGCCACCATCCGCGATCGAGGAAGGGGTGCGGGGCAAGCTGGCTATGCCCCAGGAGAACTCGTGAAGGAAGGACAGCAGGCGCACATGCTCGGGACGCCCAGCTGAACGGGCCACCTCTCCGACCGGCTGAGTGATAAGGGTGCCACTTGAACCCGACGCACCAAGGATCGGCAACGAGGACGGAGCTTGGGGAGATGGCTCCTTGGCCGTCTCCGCGAACTCAGCAGGAAGGGCCCTGATAGGTCATGGTCAGCTGCAAGAACCGAGAAGTAGAGGAGCAGAGAGAGAAGAGGACTTACTCGTCAGTGGCGAAGTACCTCCTGCACTTCAGCAAGCGGCAAGGGCGATCGTCACCGCCCGAGGCCTCCTTCCCCTTGCGGAGGGCCATGAAGTCTACGCGGAACCGGCCTAAGCGCTCGGCACAGAGGTCGGTTCGTGGCATGGAGGAGGCAGTAAGGGGATCATCGCCAATGGGACCAGCCTGGGGGACGCCACCAGGCGCCGCCTCATGAGGGACGACCGGGGCCTCGGGAGCCCCAACCTCGGGAGCCGGAGGCCGCAACTCCTCACCTGTCACTATTCCGGAACAAGCTCCGGGAGATGCCGCCCTCAGGGCTCCGCGCGGCGTCACCACCTCAACGCCGTCCCCTTCAACTCCTGACGGTTCTCGTCTCCCCGCTCCATCACCTGAGACAGGGCCACTTTGGGCGACCAAAAGAGCGACCACGTCAATTGGACTCTCGCGAGGCCCCTTGAGGTCAGCCGGGCGCAGCCCCCACTCATCAAAGCTGGGCATCTGCTGCACGAAATCGGTCCTGCCCGAACAGAGATACAAAAGGGCACCACCATGTCGAAGACTGCCTGGGGAAGGATCGCCAACCAGGACCCTGAGCACCGTCCTCAACACTTCAGGCGACAGGTCCCGCTCCTGAAGTCGCATGCGGTCTGTGCGCCCCGCAAACTCCCACATCCGATGAGAGTGGCGCTGGAGAGGAGCAATGCGACACTGGAGGAACTCCTTCACCACCTTGGGCGCTGTCACATTGAGCGCCCTCAAGCTCTCGAAGCGGCGCCAGACGATTGCAAGCCGGGTGTCTGCGAGCATCTCGTGACCCCAGCCTGAGTTGGGAACAGCAGGCAAGGTAGGGTGTGAGAGCAGGCGGCTGGGCACCCCAACATCCACATACAACCGCCGCTCTCTGAACTTGGCCTCAGGGGGAGGGAGTCCGAAATCGATTCCCGAAGCAGCCGTCTCTGGCACCGCAAGGAAGCTCACACACCCCGAGCATTGAGTAGGATCACTCAGGCGCAAGGAGAAGAAGTGATGCAACAGGGCAACGGAAGGAGGGATGCCCACCATTGCCTCACAAACAAAGGCAAAGACAGCCAGGAGGGTAATGGACTCAGGCCTAAGATGCATCATGTGGATCTGATAGTGGGAGAGCACCGCATTGAAGAAAGCGGAAAAGGGGGGAACCAGACCCGCCCACAGGGCATCAGCAAAGAACCGGACCTCCGTGACAATCCTGTCGAAGGAGGCATGGGACGCAGGCCATGTCGTGGTCCCGCCGCACTCGTTGAAGATGGTGGCAAGAGCAGAGCGGACCTTGCCCAAGGCCTCGGGGTTGAGTATGATAGATCGACCGACGGCGGGGGCCATCGCCGGAGGCGAGCGGGACGAAGGCGCGGGCTTCTTCACCTTTTCCTTCTTCGTTGGCGCCGTGGCGACCGGATAGGTGAGAGTCCGAGTTAGATTAAGGGCGGAAGTTGGAGCCAGACGAAGAAGGAAGGGTCGGGAGTGCGCGGATGGCGAAAGGGGAATGGCTGTGTGCAACCCTAGGTCCGCTTAGCCGGGCGTGTAATGAGGCATCGTGGGGAAGCGGAGACGCCCACGACCAATCAATCGCCACACGGCGCCCAAGGCCGCAGGCTATTGGGGCCCGCGGCGCTTTGCACTTGCCCCTTTGCTTCTCTGCTAAGCCGAGTCCAGGCGCGCCTTGGGCACAGGGCCCATCGTCATGCTCGGGAACGGGGTCCCTGTGACTTGCTCGCTCAGAGCCTGCGGTGTGGCTCAAGTGGGGGCCCAGTGGCCCAGCTTCATCACTCAAGCTCAAGACCTCGCGGGGCCAGGCCTCATGGGCGGGCAACGATGGAACCTTCCTCAGGGGCAGCCTCGTCAGGCAGACTCACGAGGAGGCGGAGAGATCAAGGCAGGGTACCTCACGAGGGTGCCCCATGACGCAAGCCATGACGAACGAGACTAGGCGGGCGCCAGGCAGGCAGCAGGCGGGCGCCAACCTACGCAGTGTCCTCTTTTCCCCTTTGGTGCAAAGGAGGCAAGCACAGGCCGAGGCATCAGGCAAAGGTTGCCGCTTCGGTGCAACAAGACCAAGACCAGCAGAGCGGCAGGATGGAGGTCATCGTGGAGCCCAAGCCGGTGTCACCGTCAGAGCCTTTGGCAGTCGAAGACCAACTTTAGTCAGGATAAGTGTACTAGATGTTCCCCTTCAAAATGGCCCATTGTTGGCGCCCTTCCCGCTCATTATTTGGGAAGAGGCCCAGGGCCTCCCTCTATAAATAGGACTAGCCACCACAGAGGTAGGGGGATCGACGAGACATAGGTCGAAGTTACCAGAGAGAGAGAGAGAAGCGGCTGGACTCACCCAAGCAGTCCATCGCACCAGCTCAAGAACAGCCCCTCGCGAGGCTGTTCTTCCATTGTACTGTTCCTCATCAGCCCCAGAGGCAATCCACCACACCACACCTTTGGACTAGGGTATTACACCTGGCGGTGGCCCGAACCAGTATAAACCTCGTGTCTCTTGTGTTGTTCATCGTTCCTAGTTTAGATCCCTTGCAAACCATTAACTCGTGAGCTGGTAGGGGAAAGATCTCCGTGCGCACCCCAGAGTTCAAGCCTCAAGGGTCTGCCGAAACCCGAAATCCGACAGAGCCCGTGCAACATGCCTCTACACCTGGGATGATACCTTTAAAGGTGGTTTTAGTGGGTTTGATCCTTGAGGGGTGAGGGAGTCCTGGACTAGGGGGTGTCCGGATAGCCGAACTATCATCACGGCCGGACTCCAAGACTATGAAGATACAAGATTGAAGACTTCGTCCCGTGTTCGGATGGGACTTTCCTTGGCGTGGAAGGCAAGCTTAGCGATACGGATATGTAGATCTCCTACCATTGTAACCAACTGTGTAACCCTAACCTATCCGGTGTCTATATAAACCGGATGGTTTTAGTCCGTAGGACGAACAACAATCATACCATAGGCTAGCTTCTAGGGTTTAGCCTCCTTGATCTCGTGGTAGATCTACTCTTGTCAGCGGAAGAAGCCATTCAAAAGAAATACCCAGGGCCCGTTCAACTTGGACCGAATACTCGATCGCTTGTGCCAGATACATGGCACCCCCGAAAAACCAGCCAATCACACCAACAGGGATTGTTGGGTGTTCAAGCAAGCAGGCAAGTTAAGTGCCGAACTCAATGACAAGGGGCTGCATAGCGATGACGAGGAAGAGCCCCGGCCACGAACAATAGAGGATGTAAGGGTTTTCCTACACAAGTGCGGACGGTGAACATGATATACGCAACCCACATACCCAAAAGGGAGCGGAAGCGTGCACTAAGGGGCGTATATGCGATGGAGCCAGTCGCCCCAAAGTTCAACCCATGGTCTTCCTGCCCGATCACCTTCGATCGAAGGGACTACCCCACTAGCATTCGTCACAGCGGGTTCGCCGCATTGGTTCTTGACCCAATTATTGACGGATTTCACCTCACAAGAGTCCTGATGGACGGCGGCAGTAGCCTGAACCTTCTTTATCAAGATACAGTGTGCAAAATGGGCATAGACCCCTCCAGGATTAAGCCTACAAAGACGACCTTTAAAGGCTTCATACCGGGTGTAGAGGCCAGTTGTACGGGCTCAGTTACACTCGAAGTGGTCTTCGGATCCCCGGATAACTTCCGGCGAAGAGTTAATCTTCGACATCGTCCCATTCCGCAGCGGCTATCATGCACTGCTTTGACGAACCGCATTTGCAAAGTTCAATGCGGTGCCGCACTACGCATACCTCAAGCTCAAGATGCCAGGCCCTCGAGGATTAATCACGGTCAATGGAAACACCGAACGCCTTCTCCGAACGGAGGAGCACACGGCGGCCCTCGTGGCGGAGGTACAAAGCAGCCTCTCACAACAATTCTCGTGTCCGGCCACTAAGCGTCCGGACACTGTCAAGCGCGCCCGGAGTAACCTAGAACAAGACCGCCTGGCACGATTCAAGCACGCGTAGCAATCCGGCCCCAACCCCAGCCCTCGCGAAATTGCGAAGCTAGTATTACGCATACATAATTATGCTCTTGAGATACCATGGGCATATGGGGAGGGGCAAGACCACTGCACGCCAAGAATGCGGCTCGACCGCACCAGGGGCTCCCGATTGTGTCATTCCTTTTCTTTTTTCCTTTTCTTCCTTTTTCTTACTTTCAGACTCCGTCTTTTCAGAAGTCCTGTCCGCACTAGAATCGCCGAACTCACGATGCAACAGCCTGTGGAAGCGTAAAGCCACGCCGAGTGTTCGTGTGGTCTCTATTACGAGCATTATACCTGCTTTTACATACCATCCCGCAGCTTACCCTCGGAGGGGACATGTTAGATAGTCCCATCCCTTGCTTATCGCACTATTTGTATCGTTACGCTTTCATCGCAGTACCTTTTGAATAAACAATACATAGCTTTTGCTTATTATTGCACTACTTCCTTTATCTATACATATGTTCATTTCATGACATGTTGCAACCGTACACTTTGGTACGGCCAATACACCAGGGGCTTAAGTATCCCAAAATTATGGTGTGATAAGTCTGAACACTTTCACAAGTGCGGCACCCCGAACTTATAGCATTATATGAATCGGCTCCGAATCATGTCTTGGGTCAATAGTTGGGTTTGCCCGGCTCCCGTGTTTTGGTACCTTACGTTCCGTTATATCGGCTAAGGTAGCACCGGAGAACCATCACTGATTGTGCCCCAGTTAAGCTGGGTTGAGCACCTCAGTGGAGAAAGCTAAAACTGACCGTCATGATAGGGCGAGAGTCGGTCGCTGTTCGAGAGGTTTTTTCGGGTCCCTAAAGACTTATGCCGCTTAGAGCAAGGAACCGGAATTGTCCGGCCAAGGCATGGATAGCGCCCCGAACTCGGTCTTCCGAATACTAGGGGCTTCGCCGAAATTTAAAATTATAGAATTCTATGGCTAAGTGAGAGTGTTCAAGCATTATAAGTCCGGTTGCCTTGCTCGTTGTGTTGAGCGCCTCCCTAGATGGACCCAAGAATGGGAACAAGAGTGCTCAAGTTTATCCCGAACACCCCAAAGACTGCGTGGTCATGGGGGTCTGAAGCCGACGACTTGCCATCTCTCAAATTTGATAACCGGCCGCATAGAAGGTAATATTTTAAATTAACAAGCGTTGCTTAGCGCATATGAAAAAGTTTTCAGCATACAGGATAACAAATGCGAGTCTATTAAAAAATTACATCTTTGGAGCACTCATCCGCTATTCAGCGGGCACCCTTCAGGAGGCCCTCATAGTACACTTCGGGCGTGCGATGCTCCTTGCCCTTCGGTGGCCCGTCCGTCACAAGCTTCTCCGTATCCAGCTTGCCCCAGTGCACTTTAGCACGAGCAAGGGCCCGACGGACACCTTCAATGTAGACGGAGTGCTTGATGACTTCAATCGTGGGACAAAGGCTCCACCACCAACAGTGACTAAGCCAAGTAGCTCCTGTGCATGGCTTCCAATGGCCACATACCAAGGCTTATAAGGCCCTTCATGGCCTGTTCGGCGACCTTGTGGAGCTCGACCAGCTGCTTCAAATTGGTCGCTCAGGGCACCGGATGTCCGCCTCAGATATTGAGACCGTAACACCTTTTCCGTCGAGCTCCCCTCCTTGGCGCAGTAGAATGCGGCAAAGATCGGACACACAACGGGGCAAAACTGCGAATGCTCCTGGAGAGCTCCGAATCCGGGTAAGTAATAGGTAATTAACTTTCACATGCTTGCTATGCATAAAGAATGCCTTACCCGCCGCTATCTTCTTTAACGACTCAATTTCTTGGAGGGCTTTTTGGGCCTCGGCCTTAGCAGCTTTGGCACTCTCAAGAGCCGAGGCGAGCTCGGACTCTCGAGTTTGAAGTCACGCCCAAACTCTCGTGTTTTTCCACGAGAGCTTGGAGCTCTTGTTGTACCTTGGCCAGCTGTGCCTCCCTTTCCCTCGCTCGGTCAGTTCCAGCCGCTTTGAGCTTTCGACCCACGGACACGCTTCCTTCTGTGGTCGCCACCTCGTTCGTGGGCCCCCGCAGCATCCATGTTATTCCTGTTATTTTTTGCAAACCGCAACCTTTCTATAAGGTATTTCTTTAATAAGGTACTACTTACCTTCCTTGTCCTCGAGCTGCTTCTTGGCTTGGCCGAGCTCGTTCTCGGACCGCTCGAGGCTTTGCTTCAATGCATTGACCTCTGCAGCCAAGGTCGGCAGAGGTCAAGAAATACAATTGCATTCCCATATTGACATACTTATGTTAGACTCTCACAGATATCTTTTTAGATCCTTAGTCCGCTTTTCTTTCCAACACCGAACTAATCATCAGGCTACCGCCTATGCGGTAATATTTTTACATATTCTAAACTTACCTCAAAGCCTGTTAGAAGGCTTGTACAGGCTTCGTCAGCCCGCTTGGCGGATCGAATCGTCCGGATCACCGTGACTCATAATAAAGGCGGTGCTCCTTCGATGGAGGCGCCTGTTAGCGCCTCAAGATGCTATCCGGTGCCTCCGGTTGGACGGAGGACACCGGCGACACCTTTCTTACGAAGGACCGCTTGCGGACTCCGGAACCGCCAAGGTTCCGCATGGAGTCCGGACAAGGGTCGGGCTTAGAGCCCCTGGGGTCTTGCCCCCACACGCCTCGAGTCTCGGGAGGTTGCCTTGTGGCGCCTCTGCGCCACCTCCTCTTGACCAAGCCCCCCCTTGGGGCTCCCACCGCAGCGTCGTCTGCAGCAGAGGTGAGGAGGCGGCCGGAAGTGAAGTACTCTCCATTTCCGACGAACTCAGGGACCCGCTCGACGAAGTGGCGAACTCGACCTTGGGCGGGCTGCATGATTGTTCGGCATTAGAGAACACTATGCAATGATAAAAAATCCATGGGTATCCGGACACTTACGATCTCACCAGGGGCTTGGCCCTTGTTGGCCAATCCTCCTCGTCGTCGTCGTCGTTGGTGGAGAAGTCCGGGGAAAGGGTTCTTCCCTTCTCGGACCCTCCGACCTCCCCAGTTGGGGCGGCCTTCCTTTTCCTCTCCTTCACCGGGGAGAAGCTTTTTTCCTCCTCCTCGCCCTCGGAGAAGATTCTGCTTCAGAATCGACAAAGACTCAAGGCCGAGCTCCTTCGAGTTCCCGTGGCCTCCTTCTTGGCCTTCTTCTCCAAAGACCACATGGGGTACCGGAGCCAAGCAGCCCGTCAATCGGGCGTCTGCTGGTCTTCCCAAGAAAGGAGCCGGAAAGTTAATCTGTCCGGACGCCTTCACCAGTCCTGTCAAAGATTAGGGAGTTTTAGATCCCACATAGAGTCAATCTATGAAAAGGAGTCCCGTAAAGGGCAAAATAACTTACCTCGCCGGCTTGACGCCGCGAAATGTATCCGCGATCTTTGTTAGCGGATGTCGGGGCTTCAACGCCTTGAACAGCACCTTCCGTGCATCTTCGCACGTAGTGTCGAAGAGCCGGCTCAAGGTTCGGTCTTTGGGCCGGATCGAACTCCCACAAATTAAAGGCCCGTTGTTGGCATGGGAGAATTCGGCGGATGAGCATCACCTGGATTACGTCGACAAGCCTGAGATTCTTGTCCACCAGGTTTCGGACGCATGTTTGGAGTCCGAAGAGCTTGTCCGTATTCCCCCACGTCAGGCCCGTCTCTTTCCATGACGAGAGCCGTGTGGGGAAGCCAGATCTGAATTCGGGGGCCGCCACCCATTCGGGGTCGCGTGGCTCGGTGATGTAGAACCACCCCGATTGCCAGCCCTTTATTGTCTCCACAAAGGCGCCCTCGAGCCATAGGACCTTGGCCATCTTGCCGACCATGGCGCCTCCGCGCTCCGCTTGACGGCCGCCCACTACCTTTGGCCTGACATTGAAGATCTTCAGCCATAGGCCGAAGTGGGGCTGGATGCAGAGGAAGGCCTCGCACACGACAATAAACGCCGAGATGTTGAGGATAAAATTCGGGGCCAGGTCGTGGAAGTCCAGGCCGTAGTAGAGAATGAGCCCCCGGACAAATGGGTGAAGTGGAAAACCTAGTCCGCGGAGGAAGTGGGGGAGAAATACCACCCTCTCGTGGGGCCTGGGGGTTGGAATGAGCTGCCCCGCGTCGGGTAGCCTGTGCGCGTTGTTGCCGGACAAATATCCGACCTCCCGTAGTCTTGTGATGTGCCCCTCCGTGACGGAGGAGGCCATCCACCTGCCTCATGCTCCTGACATGGTTGGAGAAGGTTGAGGTGGGATGTGCGGACTTGGGCGCTGGAGCTCGAGTGCGCGGAAATGGATGAGCAAAGGAGGAAGAAGGCATAGGTGAAAAGGTGGATCCTTATCCCCTTATATAGACGGACGAAGCTATGCATCCCCCACCAGCCTGGTAAAACTTGCTTATCTCCCAAGCGTCGTAATCAACGGCGCGGATGGGTTACCCACGTCCGTATTGATGAGAATCCCGGAATAAGGGGGCACGATCTATGCTTTGATAAGACGTGCCAAGGAAACCGCCTCGCTAAACGCGCTAAGGTGGAACGGTAAAAACGATTCATATAAAGGCTTGGCCGGGTGTGATGTCACGTCATGAATACGCCACAGATCTGTGCAAAAATTATTCTCTACGTGTTATGTGGAACTTGTTTTGCGAGCCGCACACTATCCTCGTGTTCAAAACCTTCTATGAAGTATTCGAGGAGGAACCCGCCTTGCAATGCCGAAGACAATATGCGCCGCCAGACTGGCCGTCATTGAAGCCTGGTTCAGGCTACCGAGGAGTCCTGGACTAGGGGTGTCCGGATAGCCGAACTATCATCACGGCCGACTCCAAGACTATGAAGATACAAGATTGAAGACTTTGTCCTTGTCCGGATGGGACTTTCCTTGGCATGGAAGGCAAGCTTGGCGATACAGATATGTAGATCTCCTACCATTGTAACCGACTCTGTGTAACCCTAACCTATCCCAAGTGTCTATATAAACCGGAGGGTTTTAGTCCAGAGGACGAACAACAATCATACCATAGGCTAGCTTCTAGGGTTTAGCCTCCTTGATCTCGTGGTAGATCTACTCTTGTACTACCCATATCATCAATATTAATCAAGCAGGAGTAGGGTATTACCTCCATCGAGAGGGCCCGAACCTGGGTAAAAACATCGTGTCCCTTGTCTCCTGTTACCATCCGCCTAGACGCACAGTTCGGGACCCCCTACCCGAGATCCGCCGGTTTTGACACCGACAAGAGGTCTATACCCATTTTGTGCATTATATCCTGATAGAGCAGGTTCAGGCTACTGCCACCGTCAATAAGGACTCGAGTGAGGTGAAATCCGTCAATGATGGGGTCAAGGACCAATGCAGCGGAACCGCCATGACGGATACTGGTAGGGTGGTCCCTACGATCGAAGGTGATCGCACAAGAAGACCATGGGTTGAACTTTGGGGCGACTGGCTCCATCGCATAGACGTCCCTCAGTGCACGCTTCCTTTCCCGCTTGGGAATATGGGTTGCGTATATCATGTTTACCGTTTTCACTTGGGGAGGAAATTTCTTCTGTCCTCCTGTGTTCGGCGGCTGGGGCTCCTCCTCATCGTCGCTATGCAGCCCCTTTTCCTTGTTTTTGGCATTCAGCTTGCCGGCCTATTTGAACACCCATCACTCTCTGTTGGTATGGTTGGCTGGTTTATCGGGGGTGCCGTGAATTTGACACGAGCGATCGAGTATGCGGTCCATGCTGGACGGGCCCGGATTGCTTCTTTTGAACGGCTTTTTCCGCTGACCCGATTTAGAGCCGCTGAATCCGGCATTGACTGCCGTATCTTCGGTGTTGTCGCTGTTGTTGCGGCGCTTGTGTCTATTGCGTCGTGGCCTGCCGTTGCTGTCTTTGGCATCTGAATTGCCAGGGTTGCTTGTTGTGTTGTTGCTACGGGCAAACCAGCTATCTTCGCCCGCGCAAAAGCAGGTCATGAGTGTTGTGAGGGTTGCCATGGATTTTGACTTCTCTTGGCCGAGATGTCGGGCGAGCCACTCGTCGTGGATGTTATGTTTAAAGGCCGCTAGGGCTTCGGCATCCCGACAGTCGAGGATTTGGTTCTTTTTAGTTAGGAACCGAGTCCAGAATTTCCTGGCTGACTCTCCGGGTTGTTGTGTTATGTGACTTAAATCTTCAAAGATCCGGTGGTCAGCACATAAGTGCCCTGAAATTGTCCAGAATGCGTCGCGTGTTCTCCCAACTTCCGATGGAGTTTGCGGCAAGCTATTCAGCCAATGCCGCATGTGTCCTTTGAGTTTTAGCGGGAGATACTTGATGGCGTGTAGATCATCCTCAAGGGCCATGTGAATGTGGAGGAAGAAATCCTCTATCCATACCACAGGGTCTGTAGTGCCGTCATATGATTCAATGTTTACGGGTTTAAACCCTTCTGGGAATTCATGATCCATTACTTCATCAGTGAAGCATAGGGGGCGTGCGGCGCCTCTGTGCGGGCTATATCACGACGCAGTTCATACGAGTCTTGTCTCCTGTGTTTGGCCCGGCTGGATTAGCTTGTAGTGTATCCGGCGCGACGTTTGTCGTCACGCATTGAGGCACGCCCCCGCGACCCGTAGATCGATCTTGCATGTCCTACTTTGTTTTCCAATACGTCTCGCAGGTCCTTCGTATTACCCCGGGCCTTAGTATTTTTTTAACTGCCGACGGGGTGCAGGCTGGAGTTCGGCCTGATATGCCGCTTTGTCTCGGCCACGAGGTGGCCGGTCAGCCGCGTCATACGCTGGAAGCGTAGGCTTTAATGCTTCCTCCTCGAGTTGGGGTAGCAACCTGCGCTTTGGGTAAATTTTGGTTGGACGCTCGAGTTCGTATTCCTCGGCCGCCAGGACCTCAGTCCATCTATTTGCTAGCAGATCTTGGTCAGCTTGAAGCTGCTGTTGCTTTTTCTTCGTGCTTTTGTCGTGGCTATAAGCCGGCGCTTGAAGTGCTCCTGTTCGACGGGATCCTCAGGCACGACAAATTCTTCGTCGCCGAGGCTCACCTCGTCTTTGGAGAGAGGCATGTAATTGTCATCCTATGATTCTCCGTCTGCTGCCTGTTCTTTAGGGCTAGCTTGCCCATCCTCCCGCTCGAGGTCTGGCTGGAGGGGATTGTCTTCGCCTTCGGCACTACCTGGAGCGTTATTGTCTCTTGTGCCGGTATCGCTGCTTTTGCTATGGCGGGGCTTAGAGCGGCACCGATGACGCCGGTGCTTAGATTGCTTCTTGAGGGGATTATCCTCCATTGCCTTATTGCCATTGCTTTCTTTGGGGGTGTCCACCATGTATATATCGTATGATGAGGTGGCAGTCCAGCGCCCTATGGGCGGTGGTTCCTATTCTTTTCCTACATCGCCGTCCATACCGTCGATGTCTTCGGAGCCAAAATCAAGCATGTCGGTTAAGTCGTCGACAGTGGCTATTAAGTGGGTGGTGGGTGGGGAACGAATTTCTTCATCGTCCGCTTCCCACTCAAGCTAGACACAGTTCAGCCAAGGGCCTCCTGACAAGGAGAGAGACCTTAATGAATTTAGCACATTGCCCAGGGGTGAGTGCTGAAAGATATCCGCGGAGAAAAACTCCATGATTGGTGCCCAATCAGATTCGATAGGCACTGACGCAGGCGGTTTGGAGCCCATGGCCGGGGACGAGTCCAAGAGTCCGGTGACACATGTCTCATAGGAGGTGAAGTCAGTATTCGACTCTATCGCCATTGAGTGTGCAGCCTCTGAGGCGGGGTCCATCCACCCATCCTCGGACTGCGCAATCGGCTCCGGATCGAGGGCCGGAGTAGCCACAGGTGCGATCTCCCGAACACCGTCCGACGGCAGAGCTAAGTCATGCTCGTCGTGGATCGCGACGACCGACATGGGCTCGAATCATTAAAGATCAAGTCTCCGCGAAGTCGGAAATATATTTTAAGCTTTCCAAACCTGGACGCTGTGGGCGTAGCTTCGATTCGCTCTAGATGGCTGCTGAAGTTGGCCCAAGAAGGCGGTCAGCCGAATACGAAGATCTATCCGGGAGAAAAGCCTCACCCTGGATCACATCGTTGCCGATGATCGAGGGAGCCATCAAGCCTTATGGTGACGGCACAGTGGAACTCTCAATGAAAGCACCAATGTCGGTGTCAAAACCGGCGGATCTCAGGTAGGGGGTCCCGAACTGTGCGTCTAAGGCGGATGGTAACAGGAGGCGGGGGACACAATGTTTACCTTGGTTCGGGCCCTCTCGATGGAGGTTATACCCTACTTCCTGCTTGATTGATCTTGATGATATGAGTATTACAAGAGTCAATCTACCACGAGATCGTAGAGGCTAAGCCCTAGAAGCTAGCCTATGGTTATGATTGTTGTTGTCCTACGGACTAAACCCTCAGGTTTATATAGACACTGGAGGGGGCTAGGGTTACACAGAGTCGGTTACAAGGGAGGTGATCTACATATCCGAATTGCCAAGCTTGCCTTCCACGCAAAGGAGAGTCCCATCCGGACATGGGACGAAGTCTTCAATCTTGTATCCTCAAAGTCCAACAGTCTGGCCAAAGTATATAGTCCGGCAGTCCGAGGACCCCCTAATCCAAGACTCCCTCAACGGGCGGGTTTCATGGAGGCGTTTGAATGCGGCAAGGAGGCGTGTTCAGCCGGGCGTGCAGCGAGTGGAGCCCTCGACTCTGATGTAGGACAGCGCACCGTTCTTCCACTGACGTGTGGGCTCTTTGGGTACATGGTTTGCATGTCAGTGACCCAACGCAGGCAGCGCACAGCAGAGGAACCTTTGGTGGGCCAGGGCAGTCAGAACCGGGCATTTCATAAACCGATGATTGTTCATTGAGTGTGACGTCATACTTTTCATGTAGATAAGTCTACTATGTTGATAGCCCGTTCGATACGTTGTGATTCATAAAGACCGCTACAAACATCAATGTTCTGCTTATCACAGATAAGATTGATTAATACCCGTAACAATCCATGTCCTTAACAATGGGTGCATGCACGTATAGGTTGAGCATGTGTCTTGCGTCGTGTGTTGTGTGCATGCATGCGTGCAAGTGTTGCGTGCGTGCAAGGGTATGTTTCAGTATTGCATGCATGTGTGTGTACGTGCGTGTGTTCGTGAGTGCATGTGTACGTGTCAGTGTTGCACGCCTGCATGTGTGCGTGTGTTCGTTATATGTATGTGTCAGTGTTGCACGCCTGCATGCGTGTGTGTCTTGCGTGCGTGCATGTGTACGTGCGGGGTGAGGCTACACGTCACCGATCGACTTTTTCATCTCTGGTCATTAGATTTTCCAGCCGTTGGATACAAAATCAAGGGCCCGCAGCTTATCATCAAACTCCACCCCGAGCCGCCAGCCACCGCCGCCGAACCGCTGCCCGCCGCCGTCATGCCGCCCAAGGCCGCCACGCTGCCCCGCCTACCAAACCACTCCTCACCGCCGGTCCGCCGCCAAGACCGTCATTCCTCTAGGCTCCCCCACGCCGAGATTTTTCTCCGCGATCCCCACCCCACCACCCAATCAACGCCTTCACCACCGCGATCGCCAACCAGAGGTCTCACGACTTCGAGTACCCACCGACCACTAATTTATTACCATTTCTGTCCTTCCTATACGCGCTGACGGGTGGGCCCTATGTTAATGTGCGCTGCTGAATGTGGACTATTTGACTAGTCAATTGATCGTGTCATCAACAATTACGGAGCTGTATGGTGAGCCAGTGACCGTATAATCACCCTAAAATGTATTTTATTAACACAGTACAGACTCAAACTACCATTTCTTTCTTTCATGTACGGGCTGATAGGTGGGCCCCACGGTTATGCGCCCCAATGGTGCAACACTAGTTGCGCGACGTGGAACGTTTGACTGGTCAATTGATTGTGTCATCAACAAAATACGGAGTTGTACGGGTGAGCCAGTGACCGTATAATCATGACATGTATTTTTTTAACACGGTACAGACGCAAGGGCTCATATATACGCGCAAGCACTCACCGCTATAAGCGCACATACACAGACCCTACCACTATGAGCACCTTCAAGAGAGTGGGCCAGCATGATCTTGAGATTTTACGAAGTCACCATAGGTGCCTTGTAGTTGAGTGGAACATCTCCTCCCACTAAACGCACATCGCCGGAAAATACTGAAATTAACCCAGGATAAATGCGAGCACCGGGACTTTAACCCTGGTGGGCTCGAGGAACCACTGTCCTCCTAACCATCCAACCACATGTTGGTTAGCACGACAAAATGTATGTGGTGACCGTGATGAGCTTATTCTAAAGTCCAGTGACCATATCGTGCTTTCGCTTCAAATACAATGACCGTAAGTGTCGTCAACAAAATACGGAGTATGCATCAAATGCAAAGTCCGTCAGTGTCATCAAAAAAATAGGGAGAAGTACCGTGAGCTAGATACTGTATGATCACCACGAGAATGTATACGGTGACCGTAATGAGCATATTCTGAACTCCAGTGACCGTATAGTGCTTTAGCTTGAAATACAGTGACTGTCATGCGTGAATGTGTCGTGGGAATGCATACTTTTAGAGGGTCGAGAGATAGTTTGTGTGCGTACGTGAAAGTGGTGTAAAAAGAGGGGATGTCTGGTGGAGACAAGGAGAGATATGCCCTTCGTTTCTCTTTCCTGTGACTAATATTTTAGAAGAATATATAAACATTCACAATGCAGAACAAATATTTTTGGATGCACCATGCAATTAACTTTCATGAATAACATTGTACTATTGTATATGCTTATTTTCTTAGTGGCCGATTGCGTGTGTGGTGTGGTGGGCACATCATTTCTAGTTGTGGTGGGTTAACATGAGGACTCATGGGTCGGTTCCATCCTGCGCCACATAGGTTGGATCGAGACGCGTTATACAAAGACCCATGTGGAGGACTCGGCGTACAACACGAAGCTAGCTACCAGAGTCGCGGAGGACTCTATCCCCATTGGTGATAAGCCGACTATCTATGATTTGTAACCCTAGGCCCCCAGCATGTTATAGAAGCTTGGGGGCTAGTTTGTCGATAGTATACACACACGCACAATTCCTGGTATTCACGTGTACTTTGTACACACCCCTATCACTAATATACAGTACCATGAGTAGGCTTTTTCCTCAACTGCAAGGGTCTGAACTAGGGTAAAACTTTGCCTCAGATACCATCCAGCCTAACAAATGTGGATATCTCACCGAATGATATGATGGAATCATATCTGCCAACTACTAAGAGAGAGGTTTGTCTGGGGGGAACAAATGTAGAGAGGCCTAAAGATAATGTGCGTATGGGAGACACGTGAGGCACATATATGTGCGTATAGAGGGCTAGTAGAGACCGTGCGTGTGTATATATGCATGTGAGAGAAATAGTGTTTTCCAACTAAGATTAGTGAAAAGAGTGGTACATAGTAGTCAGAAAGAGAGAGAGAGATACAGAGAGAGCATGTGCGTGAGACCCCCCGATACCCCGAGAGAGATTGTGAGCATGTGTGAAAGAGAAATGCCGATGCATATAAAGTGTGCGCACTTATGCGGTAGATAGAGAGATATATAGCGTGTTTGTGAGAACATGCCGAGGCATAGTGCATCTACGTGTAAAAGGCGGTTCTACGCATTAAATTAAAATATAAATGGCATTATTATTTTTGGATGAGATCATGAATTTTGCAAATTGCGTATGGACGAAAATCGGTCTATCAGACACCCATACTCTATTGAATTCTAGCATGTGCATGTGTTTATTTCATATTATCGATCCATAGAGTGAGAGCGGTTTGAAATACAGGCAATGGATGCTTTTGCAATTCATATATAATCATTAATTAGTGCACTCCATGTTGTTAGTGTGAAGCACTTTATACATTTGTCACTTGCATGGATACATTCCAAATTGCTAGCTACGAAATAGAATACATGTCGAATTCAACACAAAGGGGTTTCGAAGATTCAAATTCATAGGAAGTGCATTCATCTATTTGAACCCGAGATAATGGCATTTGTAAATCAGATGTAAAAGGGGGCATCAGTCTTTGTTGTGCGTTTGAACATGCTATATATATTCAGACGCATGTCTAACTTTTTTTTGCAACCAAGGAGATTATATCTGGAACCATGCATAAACTGAGGTAAGTTGCATATTTTTAATATATACTCGTGTACAATGTATATTCAAATGTATCACCTCCATTCCAAAATAATAGTAGCTTGAGGATTTTCAAGAGTAAAGATTTGTGAAGTTTGACAAATCCTGAATGTTCAATTCAAGAGAACCAAAAACGTTAATGCTTCAGCTCCCAAATATTGAACGAAGCGCCAAATAGGCCTCTGGTCACCCGAAACTACGCGAGACTAATGTTTGGTGGTAGGAAATTATTGTCCTGACTCTGGCCCGTGTAGCCTATCGGCCCGATGTCCAAAGGTCTAAACCGGGGTAAGTTTGTAACTTCACCAAGACGCCAGTCTCAACCGCCTCCGAGAAGCATGCATACGCCGTGGGTGCCTAAACACCCATGCGCTTGGCCGAAATATATCCCGCCCACATTTGGGACACCTGAGATTACTGTCCTACCGCCAACCCGCAATATGTCCGAAATTTTAGATGGGGGCAAAGTTTGTAACTTTCCCCAAATTTCAAACAAGCGCGTCCCAAACCGAAACATTGTTCCCCCTTAGTTCCCCGCCTCCCTCTGTTTCCCCATTCATACTCCGTGGGCGCCAAAACACCCTCTCCACCAGCCGCGAAACCCCAGCCTCCTCCGTACTCCACCCCATAGCGCCTAATCCACCGCCGCCCAACTCCATCACGCCGAAGCCGGTACCCCGACATCGTCGTCCAACGCAACTGCAACACCCTCAAGGACTTAGCAGCTGAATCCGAGGTAGGGATGCCTCCACGACGCTGATGCCGACGTGCGCCGTACCAGAACCACTCCGACCATGTCGTCCCGCGCCTCACTGCTGCCGCTTCACTGTTGCAACCATCCACTGCACCGGAGTTGTTCCCGCTACGCCATCGTTCGCTGCCTCGGACCTGCTTCCCCGCCACCGACAGACGGCCACCGCACCACACTCAACAACTTGGCCATGGGTTCATCCAAGGCTGCACCGTCCTCCACAACTTCTCCCTTCCAGCGAACCACAAGAAGATCGTTGGAAAAACAGAAGGAGGACACAACACTGCCAGTAGAAAGAGGTACTCATCTTCCCTTATTCGTGCAAACCTTACGTCTCTGCTCACACCATATTCATCCCACGAAAGAAACAAGTTGAGCACTTCTTACTGCATCTTCTTCGTGATACTAAATGCACAAGGTTTCCTCCCTTTACTATTTCACCTTTTCTAGAGGTCAGTATCCCTCCTGGATTTCAATTCAGGGTCAGTCAAACCGCAATTAAAAGAAGCATCATCCGCTTAGGTGCGCGGAGCACCTAGTCCGCATGTTCGCCGGGGAAGCGGTGCATCGGTGTCTATCATAGGGGTGTGGGGCACAGGAGCTGCTTGCGCCCGATCTGGAGGTCAACGGGGCTTGAATGGAATGCCGGGGGCGGTGCCAAGCACGGCGGTGCGGTGGGGTCGAGGGGAGGGCGCAGGCAGGGGACTGGGCCGGTGGTCGCTGTCGTATCGAGGAAGATCGTTAACACTGACTGGCTGGACGTAGATGAAGGCGATTTGCCCGATCTTTGTACATCGGACGATGCAGAAAAAATGGACTGACCTATTTGTTTTTAGTCGAATGTTATTTTCATAGAATCCTGTAGTATTTAGTGTGCCATGCATGTTGTAGAGCTATCATATGTCTCGCGTCATTTATTTCTCACAAACCTGCTATCTGCTACCTTTACAGTGTACTAATTGTGCACACACTTCACCCATACTCACACTATTGTTTTTTATGCATGGGTATTTCAAACTCTGACGCAGTGTTGATGAATGCTGAAAAGAAAAGACAGAAGTTGCTCTAGTGTAATTTGAAGATAAGCACTAAGCGTTTCAGTGCTCTAAAGGATGTTGTGAGCAGTTGGAGATAGTAAACGTAGCTCTGCAGTTGATGATCTCAATTGCCACACACAACCATCCTAGGTGTTTGCTTTAACTTCGCGCTGTCAAATGTGGTTGCATGTTGCATATGGTGTCTAGCTTGTGTTGCTTCCAATTTGGCTAAATTGCATTTGCTTACTTTACACATTATACCTTTGATAATGACATGCCTTCCTGTTTTTGATACATACTACATATGTCTATTAACCATGTTCGTACATCAAACTAATGCTCTTTTGTATCCCTTGTCAATCACTTATGATGAGACAGTCACCCGGGTGGGTTACTATGAGACGCCATACTCGTTTAAAGAGTGAAGTGTCATCCTCCCCACATTATTCTCAAGAAACAACAAGGATAAATGTAGATAGTCCGACGTAGCTCTCTAGTTGATGACCGCAATTCCCTCACACCACCATCACAGGTGCTTGCTCTAACTTCGCAGTGTGATATGTGGCTGCATGTTGCATACGGTGCCTAGCTTGTAATGCTTCTATTAGGGTAAATTGCATCTGCTTAGTTTACACATTATACCTGTGAATATGACATGCCTTCCTATTTTTGGTACACACTACGTCTATGTGTTAACCTTGTTCTTATATGAAACTACCTCTCTTCTGTATCCTGCATCAATCACTTACGATGAGTCACCTTTATTCATTGCATATTGCATATTATTTCTAGCTTGTTGCCATGTATTGCTTCTAATTTGGTCAAATACATTTGTTAGGGCACCCTTTTAATTTGGCAGAGTGATATTGGTTTCATCTTTCATATGGTTTGTAGCTTGCATTGATTCTAACAAGTTCAAGCACCTTGTGCTTAGTTTACACTTTATACATCATACATGTCAATATGCCACGCCGTCCTGTTTTTCATACATATTCCATCCTCCTATCATGCAGCTGCCTTACATGAAAGTAGTGTTCACAAGATTATGCATCAATGAGTTCAAGAGCAAATTTTATTCCTTTTTCTTGTGGGTTTGACTTGACAAGGCAAAATCAAGAAAGAGGAAGGAAAAGAGTAAGGAAGGCGATGATGGTGGTCCTCTGCAGCAACGTAAACGGAGCATATGTACCAATTCTCCTTGTATTGATAGTGCATTACAACGTCCAAGTCTCCGCTCCCCTACTCCACCATCCAAGGTGCTTGCTCTAACTTGGCAGTGTGATATCTGGTTGCATGTTGCATATGGTGTCTAGCTTGTATTGCTCCTAATTAGTGTAAACTGCATTCGCTTAGCTTACACATGATACGTGTGAATATGACACACTTTCCTGTTTTGGTACATACTATATCTGTCTATCACACCATATTCTTACATGAAACTACTCTTCTTGTGTATCCTGCATCAGTCACTTATGATGGAACACCTTTAAGTTGGCAGTGTGATATTGGTTTGCGTCTTGAATATGATTTCTAGCATGTATTGCTTCTAGTTTGATGAATGCCACCTATGACGAGACAGTTTTAACTTGACAGGGTGATATTGATTGCACCTTTCATATGGTGTCTAGTTTGTAGTGCATCTAATTTGTTGAAGTTCCTTGTGCTTAGTTACCACATCATAGGTGTGAATATGTCGAGCCGTCCATTTTTTCGTACATATTCCATCCTCGTATCATGACTTTGCCTTTCATCAGAGTAGTGTTCGTCGGTATCATGCATGAATGAGTTCTGAAGAGAAAATTGTATTCATTTTTCTTGTTGGTTTGACCTCACAATGCAAAATCAATAAAGCTGAAGGAAATTGGCAAGGAATTGGATGATGGTGCTCCTTCCGAGCAACTGAAACGGAGGTTCTCTACAGATTCTACTCCGCCATCCTCCCAACAAGATTCGCAAGACAACGCAAGGCTAGACAAATAACGTAGCTGTGTAGATGATGAGCACATCTCCCTAGTCCACCATCACAAAATGCTGGCTCTAACTTGGCACTATTATATGTGGTTTCATTTTATGTATGATGTCTAGCTTGCATTGCTTCTATCTTTGTTGAATTGCATCTGCTTACTTTACACATAATGCCTGTGAATATGACACGTGTTCCTGTTTCTAGAACATACGTGTACATGATGAGCAAATCTCCCCTACTCCACCATCACAGGTGCTTGCTCTAACTTGGCACTATTATATGTGGTTGCATGTTGCGTATGACTTGTATTGCTTCTAACTTTGTTGAGTTGCATCAGCTTACTTTACACATAATCCCTGTGAATATGACACGTGTTCCTATTTCTAGAACATACTTGTGCATGATGAGCACATCTCCCCTACTCCACCATCACAGGTGCTTGCTCTAACTTGGAACTGTTATATGTGGTTGCGTTTTCCGTATGATGTCTAGTTTGTGTTGCTTCTGATTATGTTGAATTGCATCTGCGTAGCTTACAACTTATACCTGCAACGATCACTTACCCATAAGACACATTTAACTTGGGACTGTGATGTAGGTTGCATCTTGCATTGTCTTCTAGCTTGTACTGCTTCTAATTTCTTGAAATGGCACTTACGACGAGACACTTTTTACCTGATAGAGTGATATTGGTTGCATGTTCATATGGTGCCTAGCTTTCATTTCTTCTAATTTTGTTGAAATGCCTTCCGCTTACTGTTTTTTCATACATATTCCATCCTCCTATCGTATGTATGAATTTGAAACGCTGTCTTTTTTTGTATATATTCCATCCTCCTATCCTGCACTTGCCTTACATCAAAGTAGTGTTCGCCTCAGATCATGCATCAACCAGTTATGCAGAGCTAATTTTATTCATCTTCTTGTGGTTTTGACTTCATAAGGCAATATCGTAAAATACGAAGGAAAAGAGTAAGTTAGGGGATGTTGGTGGTCCTCCGCACCGACGCAAACAGAGACTCTCTAGATTTGCCATCGCCATCGCTAATGAAGTTGAAGTCCCAAGTCCACATGATGAGTTCATCTCCGTACTCCACCATCGCAGGTGCTTGCTCTAAGTTGACAGTGTGATAATTGGTTTCATGTTGCATATGTTGTCTAGCCTGTATTTCTTCTATTTTGATTAAATTGCACCTGCTGAGTTCATACATTATACATGTGCATATGTCATGGCGTTCTGTGTATAGAATACACTGCATCTATCTATCATACCATGTTCTTACATCAAAGTACTGCTGTTGTGTATCCCGCATCAGTCACTCATGATTGGACACTTTTGACATGGCAATTTGATAGTGGTTGCATCTTGCATTGATTTCTACGTTGTACTGCTTCTAATTTTCGAATTGCCACTTATGACAAGACACTTTTAACTTGGCAGAATAATATTGGTTGCATCTTTCATATGGTGTCTAGCTTGCATTACTTCTATTTTCTTGAAAAATCCTTCGGCTTAGTTTACACATCGTAGTTGTGAATATGTCATGTCGTCCTATTTTTCTTACATATTCCATCCTCATACGGTTGTCTTACATCAAAGTATTGCTTGTCTATATCATGCATTAATGAGTTCTGAAGAACGATTTTATTATTTTGTGTTGTGGGTACGACTTGACATGGCAAAGTCAAAAAAGAGCAAGGAAAATAATATAATAGCGAGTGGTGTTACTCGTCGGTGAAACGGAAAAGGATCTGCCGTCCAGATTCTGCTGGTACTTATAGTGCAGTAGAAGGTCCAAGTCCACCGGCTAAATCTACAAACATAGTATCACATGCTCCACCAGTTGCAGCATCCGCTTCAACTGTACCAGCGTCTCAATGAGTTACTCATTCGTTTGCTCCGGAACTGGCCAGTTCCCAAGCTGCCTTCACACATAACACTACTTCTGAAGCACTGCTGACACAACAGGACTTGGCAAGATCAGATGAACCTCATGAGCATCAACACCGAGACGGTACCTGACCGAGTCAAGTTGCAGTTGCATGCTCCTTTATATGTACTCTCACAGTTTGATGTACACTAACAATTTCCATATTCGTTGTTGAACTAGCACCATGAGGCAAGCGGAAACAGACATCAGGGATAATGCTTGACAGATTAACACAATCTAAAGGAGGAAGAATGGAGATCCATTTTGAGGTAGGTTTAAAAAGGCCACGTGATGCTACAGAGTGAGGCAAGTTAGTATCAGAGGCAGCCTTTGCTGTTAGGTGTCATGCACGTATCCTCCCAACGTGGATCCAGTACAGGAATGAGAAAGACAATACCCAGTTTAACACCTTCCTTGACCATTTATCCGTAAATAATGTTATTCATCGCAATTAGTAATATTGTCTTGCTCTGCCCCATACTTTCTAGCTTCCTCCTAATAAGACTCACATTCTTTTTTCAACAGATGAGGTTCAAGTTGGATCCGAAAGATGATGCAACTAAACAAGCATGCACTCATGTTTTTCAGTCTGCTCTGCGACAGTATTGGTACCACCTTAGAAAATCTCCCTTTGAAGGCAAGGCTAACAATGAAATCGCCCAAACATCTCAAGTGGAATATATTACAGATGAAGACTCGACGGCCCTCGTTAAACACTGGTCTGATCCAAAGTATCAGGTAAGCTATATGTATTTGATCAGACCACATATTGAACTTGTATTTATGTATGTGCCTTACAAGTGTATCTTCTTCTAGGCGAACTATTTGAAGAACAAGACCAACCGTTCTAAAGTGAAATTCCAACAGACAATGTGATCTCGTAGCTATATTGCACATCGCGAGGCTCTTGTAAATAGCTGCTACTTCCTTCTTTTTCTCGTGCCATATTATCGTATCTATATTGACTTGTTCCAAATACAGAGGAAAGCCTGTGCGGACCAAAAAGAACCTGAACCGAATGCAGTGCAAATCTTCAAGGATTGCCACACCAGCAAGATGAAGGGCATGCGCACACCAGTTCAAGCCGATGTTGTAAGTCCTTACTCCTCCTGGCTTTGAACTGATTGGTACTATGATGTGTTCATTTAACTACTTGGTTTGCAACCAATGTCAGTTACTCTGTTCACTTTTATACACAGTTGTCTTAACGTATCATTTCACCTTACATGGTTTAAAAGAGATGGAGGATATTCTTTTGGTCTTGATCTATATTCTAGTTGTTATGTTCATGTGCGCACACAATGATAAAATAGCCTGTTTGTTTCATATCTGTTTGCCCATGATATGAATGATGTCATACTATGTTCATCCTACTTTAAACCATACTTTTCCCTCAAATTTAACCAACAAAATGTTAATGAATGTTTTAAAAATTATATAATTGGAAACTATGTTCAAATACAAATCCAACTATATAATGTTTGGCGACATGCATTCATATTTTATTAGTTAAATCATACTTATGAACCAGGACGATGGTATAGTAGGTAATTAAACCGCAAATGTTTTTTATTAACCGTATGTGTATGTGGCCTTTCGTCCTCCTCTCGCACGTCTTGTCACCCCGCTGCCACAGACGGCTTACAGTGCAAGCTTGCGCAGCGCGCGGGGGCGTTCTTTTTGCCAAACGGTGGCGCCAATGAATCGTCGGTGAGCCTGTTCCCATGCAAGCTTCCCGCCCGACTCGGCGAAATCCCCCAAAATCTCAATACTTACCGGCCTGCTATAAAAATCCTCACGGTCGGCCAGTCCTGCATCGCATTTTCCCCTCCATCCCTGTAGCTTATCTCGTCTGCTTCTCCCACAATCACCATTGGCACCGGTCCGTCATTGTCACTCAGCCACTCTGCCGTCATCAGAGGACAGCTCCAGCTAGGAGGCTACACCGCGGCGGCGGCGCAGTCCCCGGCATAGTGTAGTGCGCATGGCGTCCCTGTTGGGTGTGCGCGGAACACCCACCAACGCTCTGACGCCGGTGCCCGTCGGCAGCTGTTGTTGGCCGCCATTGCCGCCACACCACCGTCGAAAGCCAGGGCAATCGCCCGATCCGCCGCCGCAACCCGAAGGCGGGAGGTGGCCGTCGTGGCCGCCACCCCACTACCGGCCACTCTGGCCATCACCGGCTCCGCCGCCACGGCCCGGAAGGCGGGAGGTGGTGGTCGTGGCCGCCACCCTGTCGTTGGCCGCCGTGGCCGCCAGGTCATCATCGACCGCCGGGATCATCACCCGGTCCGCCACCGCCGCCCGAAGGCGGGATGCGGAGGTGGCTGCCCGCACGTGCGTCAGCGACCTTGCGCGCTACACCGAGTTCCTGCGGGAGGAGGAGGAGTGCCTCGTCGAGCACCCAAAGAGCCTTACCATCGTCGTGGCTGGCAGACACGATGGGCTCAGGGTTTTGACTGCTGTTCATTCCGATCTTAGGTCTCGCTCAGCGAATTCATAGAGCACTTTTTTCATTGAGAATAAGTCCTTCCCTTTTGTGTGAATTTCCCAGCGGCCAATTAATAACCAGTAGTAGTAGTAGTAGTAGTAGTAGTAGTAGTAGTAGTAGTAGTAGTAGTAAGTCGCGATGTGATAGCGATGGCGATGTGATGCGATAGCGATGGCGATGGGAGTGGCGATGGCGATGGCGTTAGCGATGGCGATGGAAGTGGTAGTGGTAGTAAGTGGTGAACAGCGATGAAGCAGCGGCGGGAGGAGGAGGAGCAGGAGGCGAGGAAGCGGGAGGCGAGGAGCGAGGCAGGCGAGGCAGGAGCGAGGGAGCAATAGCGATGGCGATGCGATGGCGATGTGATGGCGATGTGATAGCGATGGCGATGTGATGTGATAGGAGTAGTAGCAGTAGCAGTAGCAGCAGTAGTAGTAGTAGTAGTAGTAGTAGTAGTAGTAGTAGTAGTAGTAGTAGTAGTAGTAGTAGTAGTAGTAGTAGTAGTAGTAGTAGTAGTAGTAGTAGTAGTAGTAGTAGTAGTAGTAGTAGTTGTTAGGGGCTATTTCGTTCAGTTCATCTGACTATAGATGTGGTGGAACTGTATAACGTACTTAAAATTAGCTAGTATATATAGTTGAACTAGCTATTTCTGTACGTGGTTGTCAACAATTGGGGAAAAGTTTGGTCGGTTAAGCTGTCGAGTTGAACTGTTTGTATAAATTAAGAACGACTGCTTAATCTATCAATGAAATCTATGGTTAATTACTGAATTTTAGTTGCAAAAATTAGATACTGGTAGTGATTTTTAGCTTCATATTTTGACAAATCACAGTGTTACAAGGATTGACAAATCTTACCAAAAAATTTGTACGTGGTTGCACACGGGTCATCCAAAACAACCGTTTGCATTGAAGGGATGCACAAATCATGCACTGCTCTCACTTTGCATTCGGGTGTTCTATCTAAAATGTTTGCGATCAAGAGCTACAGAAATCCTGCTCGACACATTTTCTCTTGGCTTCCAGGGGAAGCTGTCGGTTTGCATACGGGTGTTCTAACTAAAACGTTTGTGATAAGTGTTTTCTATTTAAAAAGCGAATTAAACTGCAGATTGGGCGCCATTAATGGAGAGGGTGCGAGCAAGGCGGCCGGCCATGGAAGTCAAAGGGCTCGCTTCCCAGTGAGCTTGCGCAGCGTACAACTCACACGGTTCCCGGTGAGCCTACGCACTCGAGGACGGCTTGCATGCCTCTCGGTCAGCCTGCGCATCGGACGGCGCTCACACGCCTCCCATTCAGTCAAGGTCAAGCAGCTATCCGCACGGCACCTCCTACAGCCATTAAAACCAAGACACGTGGCGTCACGTGAACGGTTAACAGAATTTTGGATTTACTAGAATTTAAAAGCCAGGCATCTCAATGTTTTACCAGCAATCAACGGTGTCGTGGTGTTTGAAATTCATTCCCATTTCTTGCATGGGACCTAAGCATGCACCCAAGGACACAGATTTGATTTTTCGACCAATTTATATGCACTGGAGCATGTGCATGCAGTTCCAATTTGAATTATGCATATAAATGCATTGAAACTCAGTTAATGCACAAAAATGTCCAAACGAACCCCGAAAAATCACAAAAATTCACACAACACTCCTGTTGTTCTATGTTGACACGAGAAATATTTTTTGAAAGCAATAAGAGGCAATGGATATCATTTCGTCCCCAAAGGTGGGACATTCCCTACCGAAAACCATCATGCTTGTTGTTACAAGCTCCGGTTTGTGAGAAGCATATACCCAAACCTGCCCCAAATGGGACAAAATTTGTACCACGGCATGTGGATGTCGCTCCATGATAGCACGCCAAGTTTCATGAATTTCAGACGAGTTTTGGATTTACTAGAATTTAAAAACCAGGCATCTCAATGTTTTGACGGCAATCAACGGTATCCTGGTGTTTGAAATTCATTCCCATTTCTTGCATGGGACCTAAGCATGCACGCAAGGACACATATTTGATTTTTCGACCAATTTATATGCACTTGAGCATGTGCATGTAGTTCAAATTTGAATTATGCACATAAATGCATTGAAAACTCAGTTACTACATAAAAATGTCCAAATGAACCCCAAAAAATCACAAAAATTGACACAACACTCCTGTTGTTCTATGTTGACATGAGAAAAAATTTGAAAGCAATAAGAGGCAATGGATATCGTTTCGTCCCCAAAGGTGGGACGTTCCCTACCGAAAACCATCATGCTTGTTGTGAGAAGCTTCGGCTTGTGAGAAGCATATACCCAAACCTGCCCCAAACGGGACAAAATCTGTACCGCGACATGTTGATGCTGCTCCATGATAGCATGCCATGTTTCATGAATTTTAGACGAGTTTTGGATTTACTATAATTTAAAAACCAGGCATCTCAATGTTTTGCCGGCAATCAACGGTGCCCTGGTGTTTGAAATTCATTCCCATTTGTTGCATGGGATCTAAGCATGCACACAAGGACACATATTTGATTTTTTGACCAATTTATATGCACTGGAGCATGTGCATGTAGGTCAAATTTAAATTATGCGCATAAATGCATTGAAAACTCAGTTAATGCATAAAAATGTCCAAACGAACCCCGAAAAATCATAGAAATTCACACAACACTCCTGTTGTTCTATGTTGACACGGGAAAAAAATTTGAAAGCAATAAGAAGCAATGGATATTGTTTCGTCCCCAAAGGTGGGACGCTCCCTACAGAAAACCATCATGCTTGTTGTGAGAAGCTCCGGTTTGTGAGAAGCATGTACCCAAACATGCCCCAAATGGGACAAAATTTGTACTACGGCAAGTTGATGCCGCTCCATGATAACATGCCAAATTTCATGAATTTCAGACGAGTTTTGGATTTACTAGAATTGAAAAACCAGGCATCTCAATGTTTTGCCGGCAATCAACGGTGCCCTGGTGATTGAAATTCATTCCCATTTCTTGCATGGGACCTAAGCATGCACCCAAGGACACATATTTGATTTTTCGGCCAATTTATATGCACTGGAGCATGTGCATGTAGTTAAATTTGAATTATGCAAATAAATGCATTGAAAACTCAGTTAATGCATAAAAATGTCCAAACGAACCCCAAAAAATCACAAAAATTCAAACAACACTCCTGTTGTTCTGTGTTGACATGAGAAAAAAATTTGAAAGCAATAAGAGGCAATGCATATCGTTTCGTCCCCAAAGGTGGGACGTTCCCTACCGAAAACCATCATGCTTGTTGTTACAAGCTCCGGTTTGTGAGAAGCATATACCCAAACCTGCCCCAAATGGGACAAAATTTGTACCACGGCATGTGGATGTCGCTCCATGATAGCACGCCAAGTTTCATGAATTTCAGACGAGTTTTGGATTTACTAGAATTTAAAAACCAGGCATCTCAATGTTTTGACGGCAATCAACGGTATCCTGGTGTTTGAAATTCATTCCCATTTCTTGCATGGGACCTAAGAATGCACCCAAGGACACAGATTTGATTTTCAACCAATTTATATGCACTGGAGCATGTGCATGTAGTTCAAATTTGAATTATGCACATAAATGCATTGAAAACTCAGCTTGTCGGTGTTCTGGGAATGGGGGTCCCCAGACTTGCCTGCCTGCGGCCCACGGCATGGCTCCACTAGCGGCCCTGTGCGGCCCATCTTCACCAGCAAACACTCAAGACCCTCGCGAGGGTCCAAGCCTCGCAAGGCGGGCGACATAAGACCTCCTCAGGGGCGGCCTCGCTAGGTTGGCTCGCGAGGAGCGGAGAGATGAAGGCGAGGGGCACCTTGTCAGGTTCCCGTGACATGAGCCATGAGGACCAAGGCCAGGCGGGCGCCAGCGGGCGCAGAGTACTGGTTTCCTCTTTGGTGCTAAAGGAGCTGGCGCAGGCGAGGAGTCCCGAGGCGTCAGACAAAGGTTTCCATATCGGTGCAACTAGACAAAGACCAGTGGGACGGCAGGATGGAGGTCATCACGGAGCCCATGACGGCGTCACCACCAGAGCCTTTGGCAGGCGAAGACTACCTTTTGTCAGGATAGCTTGTACTAGCTGTGCCCTTCAAATTGGCTGTTGTGGGATCCCTTCCCACCTAATATTTGGGGAGAGGACCCGGGCCTCTATAAATAGGACTAGCCACCACCTAGCAAGG
Source organism: Aegilops bicornis (assembly GCA_021605145.1). Lineage (NCBI taxonomy): Eukaryota > Viridiplantae > Streptophyta > Magnoliopsida > Poales > Poaceae > Aegilops > Aegilops bicornis. The sequence goes on along the minus strand of CM038672.1, from coordinate 261,615,466 downwards.
GGACGAATCATTTAGATCATCCTCAACCACACAAGCTCACCGATCTCAAGAATGCCTCTCCTCAGGAGGTAGTTCTTCCCTTGTACTTGTTCATCCTGGCCTACAAGGCAATCCACCACACCACACTGGAGTAGGGTATTACACCACATCGATGGCCCAAACCAGTATAAACTCGTGTGTCCCTTGTTCTTCGAGTTCGACGAGCTGAGCTTTGAGACCGTGGTGAGAGAGTGAGCTAGGGGGAGAGAGAGATCTTCGTGCGCACCCCAGAGTTCGAACCTCAAGAGTTTTGCCGGAACCCGTGATCCGACATTTGGCGTGCTAGGTAGGGGTGCACTGAAGCTTTCCTTCTGTCGATCCACGCTCCACCGCTCCACCGCATACATGGCAGACGCGCATCAAGCTCGCGCCAACCATCGGGCCGCCCTCGCCACCCGTGTCACTCAGACAGCCCCTATCGATGGGCCTCCCCGTCGTTCTCCATCACCCGCCGCCAACGTCGCCACCGGTCCGCCGGGAAACGAGCAGCTAGCATCTTCGCTGCACCCCTCTGTGCGGCGGGACGAACGCACCGCCACCCTGTCGCTGACTCCGGCCAGCTCATCGTCCCACGCTCGTCGCGCACCCACGGACGCGCAGGCCGCGCTGCTCATGGCACGCGAGCTTCTGCGCTACCGCCTGGTCGACGACCTCTATGAGGACTGGCTGGACCGCATCGCCGAGCTCGTCAGCGCCACTGGGGGCTCCCCCGCACCGTCCCCTTTTGCTGCCTCGCCCTCCTCTAGCTGCGGGCGATGTAGCTCATGGAGCGCCTGCACCGCCTCCGCACCAAGATGGCGCCCCGGCGCCAAGACGCGCGGCCGCTCGGCGCAACCCGCTGCGCGGGGCACGCGCGCATGAAGAAGGAATCTACCAATAAGTTTCCCGACCGCGAGAAGCCGCTCCCGCACTCCCGGTGCCACCACGTCAAGATCGTGCGCCACCCCGCGGCGGTGGTGCACGGGCATCAGGACCAAGCTCCGCCCCCGCGACGGGCCCCGGTGGCCACAGCAGGCTGCCGCGCCTTCACTCCAGAGCTGCGTAGCGTTGTTTGGCCAGGCAAGTTCACGCCAGACCTGCCTCCATGCTACGATGGCACCCTCGACCCTACGGAAGCTCTATGAGCTGAGCATCGAGGCGCCCAACGGCGACAAAAAAGTCATGGCGAACTGGTTTCCCGTGGCTCTCAAAGACGGTGCTCGCTCGTGGCTCCTGAATCTGACCCCGGGATCGATGTCCTCCTAGGGTGAGATGCGCGACCGCTTTGTCGCCAACTTCCAGGGCACTCACGACCGCCCGCCGGCCGCGGGTGACCTACGCCGCATCAAGCAGTAGCCGTGAGAGACCCTGCAGAAGTACATCCAGCGCTTCAACAGCGTGCGCCTCAAGATCCCCAAGGTGATGGACGAGGCCATCATTTTGGCATGCTCTAATGGCGTCCGCGACATCCAGATGAAGTAGGAGCTCGCCATCCACGAGGGGCTATGCACATCTCTGGGGATGTTCAACATGGCGACCAAGTGTGCAAGAGCTGAGGAGGGGCGCCTTTCCCTCCTCGATCTCCCTGCCGCCGACATAGAAGAGAAGAAAGCCAAGTCCAAGGACGTGAAGCGCAAGGGGGTAGCCGTTCTCACAGCAGAGACAGATACAAAGCGCCGCCGGGACCACTCCGAGTCATCCAAGGGCAGCTGTCCGTTCTACGCCTTCCCCAACTTACACATCCACAACACCAATGACTGCCAAGAGCTCAGGGCCATTCGACATGGACGCTTCGGTCGATGCCCCGAGCGCAACGACTGTGGCTATGGCCAAGGAGGAGGACAAAGTGGAGGAAGGTGGGATGACCGCGGCCCCCGTCAGGAGTGGCGCGACCGGCCTCGTGAGGACCACTGGCAGGACAAGCCTCGTGAGGGCGCCTAGAGGGACCAGCCTCATGAGGACCGTCCTCAGGGCAATCCTGGCCTCCCTCAGATGCCACCACCGCCAAGAAGGAACGACGACCACCATCAGGACGAGGGGGCTGGAGGCTTCCAGGAGCCGCGCGCTATCGGTTGCATCTTGGGCGGTGCTCAGGCCCCAGCTTCCCAGCGCGTCTTCAAGCAGTTTGCTCGCGAGGTGAACGCGGCCCTTCCCAAGCTCGAGGCCACGCGCCCGCTTAGGTGGTCCAAGTGCGCCATCACCTTCAGCTCGTCAGACCAGCTCAAGTGTGCGGCTACTGCCGGCACCCTCCCGATGCTTTGCTCACCCGTCATTAGTAATGTCCAAGTCACCAAGACCCTCATTGACGGCGGCGCAGGGCTCAATGTCTTGTCCATCGAGACGTTCGACAACCTCCAGGTGCCATACGATCAGCTACAGCCAACCAAGCCTTTCTCCGGAGTGACCGACGGCTCCACCACCCCGATAGGGCAGGTCCGCCTCCCTGTCACCTTCGGCCAGCGCGACAACTACCACACCGAGCTCATTGACTTCGACGTCGCCCACATCCATCTGCCGTACAACGCCATCCTTGGGTTTCCAGCGTTGGCCAAGTTCATGGCGGTGACCCACCACGGCAACAACGTCCTCAAGATGCTAGGGAGTGGCGGCATCATCACGGTTCCGTGTGAAGAAAGAGATGCAGTGTGCTCCCTTGAGCGCGCCTTCCAAGCCGCAACAATCGAAGACCCCGACAACGAAGGAACGCTGTACCCTCCTGAGGCCATCCTCAAGAAGAAGAAGCAGTTACTCCACCCCGCATCTCAGGGAAGCGGTGTCTCCAGTGGCACCACCTCAGGATCAGCGCCCGCGGCCGGGGCGCCTCCCTCCCTTGTATAGGAAGGCGCTCCCGGTGCCTTCCTCAGGGATGGGCTCGGGGGCTCTCTTATGGAGGGCCTTAGACCTAGCCAATGTCACGAGGGAGGCGCTCGGGCACCACGTGGAGGCGTGCTTTGCTGCACGCTTCCCTCAGGAGGGCACAAGGCGAGGGGCGCCTAGTGCTCAGGAGTTCATCACCAAGGAGACCTAGGAGCTTCAGGAACCAAGAACCATACGCAGCGACCGCCGCCCACCACCCGGCGTAGCTCCCCATCTTGGCGAGGACGGTGGGCTGCGTGTCTGCGTCGACATTCCAGGGCTCAACAGGGCCTCATCTCAGGAGCGCTTATGGCCTTCGAGCATTGGCCGGTGCGAGGGTCCGCCTCATAGCTATGTTCGCATGCCGTTTGGCCTGCCGAACATGGCTGTCACCTACCAGCGTCACCTATGGAGCATCCTGGCGGCTCAGGAGGCTAGGCATCACGCAGTCCTAGCGAAGATGGCAATGGTCCTCAATGAACCGCCCGATCCCCCAGAGCCTCCTGAGGCTCAGGGCCCTGGCGGCTCGTGAGGAGCAGCCTCTCCAGCATGCACCTTCAGCTACCTCAACACTCCTTTAGCAACGGAACCAGGTAACATTTTCTGGTTTACTCAACTAGGAGCGCCCCTCGGGCCGCATCATTCCCGGGTCGCGCGGGCCCGTCCCCACGACGTGTATCTTTTTGCATCTTAGCTTACTCTGTTGGGGGCGCCCCTCGGGCTGCATCATCCCCAGGCCGCTCGGGTCCGTCATAGTGGCATGTGTCATTCTTGAATCTACCTAAGCTAGCTTGTGTCCTTGCATAAATTATCTATGGCTATCACCTGCTTATCTGGTACATCGATATCCCACCAGGGACCACCCTCATTGCCACAGGAGCCGCGTGCCGGTCGTTTTCCCTTAGGATTCCTCGCATGAGTAGGCTCGGCACGACGTTTGTGCTCGGGTCCGTCCCTACAGCGTTGATAAACCCAACGACTGAGCTTTCTCTGGCGGCTCGGCCCCATTCACGTCACCTCCGGGGGTCGTTGGTGTCTGGCCTTCTCATGGGATCGCCTCAGGAAATTCGTCCAGTGCAGGTTACCTAACCATCTTGCAGGATCACTAAAGCTATCAAGAACCAAGACCAAGCGCAACCTGCCTTGAGGTAGGGCCTCGCGAGTCCTGCGCTGGCTCACGGGTGCCCAAACACACCTCGTCTAGCCCTACCATGTAAGCCACGTGTCAGGGCGGGGTTGTACACGCCCCGGGGGCTCCACGCTGAGGGAGCCCTCACCCACGCACCAGTGGAAGCACCATGCTCTGTGCTGGCAGTCGACACGGTCGAGGAGCGGCTATGCCCATGCAAGTGTAGAAGCGCTACGCTCCGCGCTGGTGATAAACAATTGAGGGCGGCTCCACGGCCGTACCAACCTCAGGGAGCCACCCGGCTTAGTGTCCAGCCTCACCGCAACGCTTTCCCGTCGGGAGAGTCGCGCGAGGGGGTTGAGCACGGGGGCTATGCTTAGGCCCTGCCTAGCATACGCCGCCCTGCCAGGTCCCTCGGACCTGGTCATCACGCGCCACTCCCGAGCGGGACCTCGGCGAGGACAGGTATGAATGACTGTTTGAGCGTCAAGGGGGACTCCTAAGCATCGCGACTCAGGAGCCTAACTGACCACGTAGCCCCTCACCTCTTGGTCGGTCCTGGTGATCCGGATGGACCAACGGCGGTTGAGGTATGCGTGGGGTCGGGCCTGCCGACGTAGAACCCTAAGACCTACTTTAGCGGTTTCTTTCCGCAGGCCGTTTGTGCGTCAAGGGGACTCCTGAGCATCGCGACTCAGGAGCCTAACTGGCCAGGTAGCCCCTCACCCCTTGGACCGTCCTGGTGATCCGGATGGCCCGACGGCGGCTGAGGTACGCGCGGGGTCGGGCCCTACCGATGTAGAACACAAGGCAAACGGGAAGGAAATCCCGGAATCTCAAACAAATATTACAAAATATACTATTCTTCAAATAACAAACACAAGTTCAAACGCCTCCACGAGGCATGGTGCATGTTGTAGAGGCAGAGCAGGAAAAGGAGCCGCCAGCAAACCATCCCGTCATCCTTGGACACCGCTGTCACTTGCAAGGGGTGCCCCTTTGAGGGTGACGTTGCCCTCACCTGTGCCGCCCGCCGGAGTCGCAGGTTTGGCACCACCACCGGGCGAGGGCGCAGGGTCGAAGGTGCATAACTTCTTCAGCAAGGCGTCCACCCGGCTCTTCACGGCTTCAGCAGCGGCTGCGCAGTTCTCATCATCCACCGGCTCGAGCAGCTCATCAAGGTCGGCGTCAGGATCACGAAGATGGAGGTAGCTGAAGACGCGCGTCAGCGTAGATGAGGAGAGTGCACGGGCTTCCTCCTCCACCAAGGGGCCGATCCCGTTGACGACGTCCTCGAGCACCACGACAAGATGAGGGAGCAGCTGGGTGGGGCCCTCGTCGTCTGTCGCCAGCGGCTCCTCAAGGGACTTGAAGGCCACACGGTCCTCAGCCAGGACCTTCACATTGGCTTCTAGCTCGGCCTTCTCTGCCTTCATCTCCTGCTCCAGCTTCTCCAGCCGGCTGCGCTCCGTGGCATATGCCCTCGCCAACTGCTCCAGCTCGGCGTCGCGACCTCTGACAGCCTCCTCTCGGGCCTTCATCCTCTTACACGCTGATGAGGACACAGAAATAAATGGACGTCGATCCGGTACTGAAATTGCATAGCACTCATTTCAAGGGGGTGCAACACTTCTCAGTTTGGGCCTAATATTTCTCCTTTATACCATGTTCGTATGCTTATAGGAAGATTGGCAAGATGGGGCCATCATCCTTACTGAGTTGCCTCGGCCGCGCACTCATTGCGCATGGTCTCCAGCTAGGCCTCCAGCGATCGGCATCGATCCTGGGCGGCCCTGGCGTCCTTGAGCGCCGCCACGCGGGCAACCGCGGCTTGGGCAGCGGCCTGCTTGTCCTTCTCGAAAGCTGCCACGGCCTAGCTCAGCGCCTCCCGGATGGATGCATCAGAGTGCAACCAGCCAGAGATCAGCTCCAGGTGCCCGGCCACTAGGCGACGGTCGGTGCCTTGAAGGTCACCCCGCAGTCGGGTCAGCGCAGAAAGGGCGTGCTCCAGGACGTCAGGCAAGGCAGAAGGATCGCGAACTTGCAGTAGGGTGGAAGGAGAAGCAGCGTCATCGCCAAGAAGAAGCTAGGAGTTCTGGAGCCTGCGGGGCCTCAGCCAGCGAGCTGGGGACAAGCGCCTCTGGAGTCGACCTAGCATCAGGGGCCGCTGTCCCCTGGAGACGCTCCTTTGGGCCTCGCGAGGAATACCGGGCCAGAGAGGGGCGGGCGCCATCGCCGCCCTTCTACGCCGGAGGAGGGGCGACCATGCCAGGCTGCTAGGTCCGCGAGGATGTGGCCGCCCCTCCTTCTTCGATGATGATGATGATGTCAACCTAGAAGCTCAATGAGGAAGCATCAGCAAGCCACAATGGAAGCAGGAGCAAGGGCAAGGTCAGGGCAGGATACTCACTAGTTGACGGCGATGTAGTCCCGGCACCTCTTCAGAAGTGCGGAGCTTAGGGGCCTAACGGCCTGGGACGCAGACGCGTAGGCCCCAGGAGTCTACGAGGCCGCGGTGGCCCCGGGCGGCGGTGAGGCAGGGGCGTCAACCCGAGAGATCAGCGGCGATCTGCTCTTCGTCTGGATACCGGATGGCAGCTTCCCCGAGGGGGAGACCTGGACCTCGTAGTGACCCCAGCAGTGGGCAAGACTTCCCTCGCTGGGTGGTCACCGGCAGCGTCGTCGTCAGGCAAGGCACGGAGGAGGTCGGCCTTGCGCGGAGGGGAGGTCTCCCCAGACCCCTCCGGGGTGGCCGCCGAGTCCTGCTCCTCCTCCTCGCCAGAATCGCCGGAGGACACCACCACCGGGACCGTCACCACCGAGGCCTGAGAGGGCGCCGGCGGCACAAGACCACGCCCATCAAAGACAGGCATGGCGGCAGCAATCTTTGCCCTGTCCGGGCAGCGGTACAAGGGAACGAAGCTGTCCTACGGGTACCCTTGGTCGTCCCTTCGTCAGACAGGTCCTCCGGACGCAGGCGGAGGTCGTCCCCTTCATCCCCGAGCTTCCACAAGGGGCGCACGCGCGCCTGGAGGGGAGCCATGCACTGCGCCATGAATTCCTTGACGATCATGGCTCCCGTCAGCTTCGCTGCCCTTGGGTCATTAGGCTTCAGGTCGGCGGTCATCCTCTCTAGCACCAACTCCGCCCGAGGGTCGGTGAGCTTCGCGCGGAACAACCCGTCATGAGACACGGGCATCTCCGTCAGCAGCACCATCCGAGGGTGGGAGCACTTGGCATCCATCAGGACCCACTTGCCCCTAAAGCCCTCAGCCTTCTTCCTGGCCTTCGAGATTGCATTGGTCTTGTTGGCCGCGACGAAGTTGACGCACCCCGAGCAGGGGCCGTCCTTGACTCGAAGATAGAAGAAGTGGCGCAGCAGTGCCATGGACGGCATCACCCTAGCGTACGCCTCACAATAAAAGGCGAAGATCGACAAAATGAGGATGGAGTTGGGATGAAGATGGAGGGCGTGAAGCTTGTAATGGCTAAGGACGGAATAGAAGAAGTCAGAGAAGGGAGGAACCAACCCCGCTACGATGCTGCTCATGAAGAAGGGATAGAAGGTGCTGCCCAAGGCCTCTGGCTCGGCGGAGCCGGCCCGGAGTATAGTCTTCCTCTTCTCATCGCCCTCTGTCGTCATCAGGAGCGTGGAGGGGAGGTTCTTCTCCAAGACGCTTGGCGCATTCAGCGCAGGCTCGTACCAAGATGGCGGAGGGGCGACCTGAGCTTTGTTGGGTTCCATTGGCTGCAGGCTCAGAGGAGGATTTGGGCAGGTCAGGAGTCTTTGGGAACGAGGGTAAAGAAAGGGGATCTGGAGCAAGACGAAGGGAAGCAATGAAGGCAGCGCCGCCCATGCCAGCCTTTTGTCAATCGGGCAGTTGCCGAGGCAGCATGGGGAAGCGGAGACGCCCATGTCCCGTCAGTCGCCACGCGTCAATCAAGGCCGCAGGTAGTTGGGCCCGCGGTGCTCCGCACTTGCCCCTTGGCTTCGCCTCGAAGCCAAGTCCAAGCGCGCCTTGGGCCCAGGGGCTACTGTCGGTGTTCTGGGAACGGGGGTCCCCAGACTTGCCTGCCTGCGGCCCATGGTGTGGCTCCACTAGCGGCCCTATACGGCCCTTCTTCACCAGCAAACACTCAAGACCCTCACGAGGGACCAAGCCTCGCGAGGTGGGCGACACAAGACCTCCTCAGGGGCGGCCTCGCTAGGCTAGCTCGCGAGGAGCGGAGAGATCAAGGTGAGGGGCACCTCGTCATGTTCCCGTGACGTGAGCCATGACGACCAAGGCCAGGCGGGCGCCAGCAGGCGCAGAATACTGGTTTCCTCTTTGGTGCTAAAGGAGTAGGCGCAGGCGAGGAGTCCTGAGGCGTCGGGCAAAGGCTTCCATATCGGTGCAACAAGACCAAGACCAGCGGGATGGCAGGACGGAGGTCATCGCGGAGCCCACGACGGCATCACCACTAGAGCCTTTGGCAGGCGAAGACCACCTTTTGTCAGGATAGCTTGTACTAGTTGTCCCCCTTCAAATTGGCCCTTGTGGGATCCCTTCCCGCCTAATATTTGTGGAGAGGACCCGGGCCTCTATAAATAGGAATAGCCACCACACTAGCAAGGGGACGGATCATTTAGATCATCCTCAACCACACAACCTCACCGAGCTCAAGAACGCCTCTCCTTAGGAGGTAGTTCTTCCCTTGTACTTGTTCATCCCGTCCTACAAGGCAATCCATCACACCACACAGGAGTATGGTATTACACCATATCGGTGGCCCAAACCAGTATAAACTCGTGTGTCCCTTGTTCTTCGAGTTCGAAGAGCTGAGCCTTGAGATCGTGGTGAGAGAGTGAGCTAGGGGGAGAGAGATCTTCGTGCGCACCCTAGAGTTCGAACCTCAAGGGTTTTGCCGGAACCCGTGATCTGACACAGTTAATGCATAAAATGGTCCAAACGAACCCCGAAAAATCACAAAAATTCACACAACACTCCTGTTGTTCTATGTTGACACGAGAAAAAAATTGAAAGCAATAAGTGGCAATGGATATCGTTTCGTCCCCAAAGATGGGACGTTCCCTACAGAAAACCATCATGCTTGCTGTGAGAGCTCCGGTTTGTGAGAAGCATATACCCAAAACTGCCCCAAATGGGACAAAAAATTTACCACGACATGTTGATGCCACTTCATGATAGCATGCCAAGTTTCATGAATTTCAGACGAGTTTTTGATTTAGTTGAATTTAAAAACCAGGCATCTCAATGTTTTGCCGGCAATCAACGGTGCCCTGGTGTTTGAAATTCATTCCCATTTCTTGCATGGGACCTAAGCATCACCCAAGGACACATATTTGATTTTTTAACAAATTTATATGCACTGGAGCATGTCCATGTAGTTCAAATTTGAATTGTTCACCTGAAATGGCTAGAAAACCAATTTAATGTATAAAATGTTCAACGAACCCTGAATAATTCCAATTATTTTACGGCACACATATAGTTGCATGTTCACTCCAGATAAAAGGTCTAGTAATCCAAACACCGTCCATTGCCGATGTGACCCCATTATGTAATTCAAATCAAGAAGAAAAATCAAGTAGATCGCACACAATTTATTATCAGTAACCGTGTGAGATGCAGCACAAAATATCATGGAGCATTCTCGGTGTATAGTACGCCTATGGCTTACGCGAGAAGGTGCATCGGCTGCAGTCCACAGGCGGCGTCTCAAGCACACTAGCTCGCTCCCCAAATATCATTTCACTGTTCAATCATCGGCGGTCAAAGATGGGCACGTGGACCCGTGTTGTGAGGGCAACTTCGGTAGCCCACTCCGGCGAGAGCGCGGCCACAGCCACCATGCGCGTGTTAACAAGGTGCATGAGCCCGGCCCCAATCTGCGACCGAGCGGCAAAGGCAACCCAATCGGCTGCTGTTGCTTCTCAGGTGGCGGCAGCAACATCTGCCTCGGGGATAGCAACTGGCGAGAGCGGCACAACAGTTGTCCGTTTTGCGGCGGCGGCTTTAGTCCAGATGGAGTCTGCCCACGACGATGCCGAGGCCGCCCACGCCCAGCTCCTGGCGGTCACCGCACAAATCAAACAAAGATTCTCCGACAACGGTCGGCAACTGATATGTCTCCAACGTATCTATAATTTTTGATTGCTCCATGCTACTTTATCTACTGTTTTGGACTATATTGGGCTTTATTTTCCACTTTTATATTATTTTTGGGACTAACCTATTAACCGGAGGCCCAGCCCAATTGCTGTTTTTTGCCTATTTCAGTGTTTCGAAGAAACGGAATATCAAACGGAGTCCAAACGGAATGAAACCTTCGGGAACGTGATTTTCTCACCGAACGTGATCCAGGAAACTTGGACTCTACTCCAAGAAGTAACAGAGGCGGTCACGAGGGTGGGGGGCGCCCCCTAGGGCGCGCCCCCTGCCTCGTGGGCCCCCTTGTAACACCCTGGATGTAAACTTCCCCTTTTTGGGCAATATATCAACTTGACCTCATCCAATTCTTGTGGGTTCTTGTCATGCTTGGCCTCTTTTGTTTGATTATGTGGGTTTTTCTCTTTTCCTTTGTTTTGCTCTTTTACCATATTGCATTTGTGTCTCTTGTCATCTTGCATTCCATTCTTATCATGTGGTTGTGGTGTTCTCCCACATGTCATGTTGTGGCATGTGCCATTCTCTTTGCATTACCATCTCCTCCTTTCCCTCTACTTCTTTCATTTTCAAGGGCTATAATTTCCTTTCTCATTTAATGTTCATCTTCTCCTGCAAATTTTGCTCTTTGCACTAAAGACTCTCTGCCAAATATCTCCTCATTTGAAGTTGTTATGGTCAGGTTCAAAAATGGCACAAGTTTGAAATATTTCCAAACTTGCATTATTTTTCTACCTTTAAAAATGTCCAGTACAATTTATTTAAATAGCGGAGAATTCCAGGAGTTTGGGGATATTTTCCTTTCACTCAAACTCTTTTCAATCATTTCTGTACTTTCTTTTCTTTTCCTTTTGATTTTTAAAAAGGAGAAGAAAGAAGTCAAGCAGCAGCAGTGGCAGCCCAGCCACTCCTCCCCACTGGCCCTCGGCCACTCCACGGGCCCAGCTTCACGCAGCCCTCAAGAGCTCAGGAGCAAAGGCCAGCCCGCACGCTTTCCTCTCCTGCCTTCACAAGCACCCATCGCCGCCTACCCCCTCTAGCCCTGGCCCACGTGGCAGCTGCTCGGCCCCGCCTTTGGCAGTGACCGACCCGTGCTTCTCACCCACCTTTCCCTCTCCTCTCGCCGCCATGGGGACCCCGAGCACGGAGAGCACGAGCTCGCCCTCGCCACCTAGCCCTCTACTTATCCCCTCTCCTCATCGCACCGCACCCTAGGGTTTCCTCTCCCTCTCGCCGCCGCCAGTAAGAGAACCACCCGATTCGCCGCCCCGCTCCGTCCGGCGCATCCGAGAGCGTGGCCTGCGTGGCCGGCGTGCTCTCCGCCACCCCAACCATCCGTACCTGTCCATCTTCTTCCTCGTCGTCGTCTTCGTCCACGACGTCGACTACGGGGGCCCGGATCGCCAAGTTCGTCGACGCCCTGCTTCGATCTTCTTCTCGGTCAGGTTCCCGGCGAATCTTCAGAGCTCGACCTCGTCGCCGTCAGCCCGTCTCCGTCGCCGATTCCGTGTCCTAGGGTAAGGAGGTATAACCCCCTTCCTCCCTGCTCCTTCTTGCCGTCGTTAGATCCCCGTAGAGTAGGGTCCGATCCATGTTCGTGTCGTGCCCGGCGTGCTCCGGCGTGCTCGTAGTAGTTTAGGTTCAGAGTTGTTTTGGCTGCGTGTATGCCGCTATCCCGCTTCGGGCTTGTCCCTTCTTGCTCTGTGGTGCCCTCTCGCATGCGTACTCCAGTTTATGTACGAGGGCGCAGAGCCCCTAACCAACGCCGTTGCCTCGCCCGGCGTGGCTGCTCGTTGTCTCGCCTCGAGTAGGGCCTGGCAGTTTTGGTCAAGTAGGCAGCGTCCGGATCCTACCGACTCCCCTAGCCTAGCCGAGCTGGTTGACCCCCGGCTCTCTCACCACGGCGACACTGGTTCGAATCCCGGTAGCGCCCCCTTTTTAATTCTGTTTTTCTTCTGTTCTTCGGTCCGCCTCTTCAGCATCGATCAGATAAGCCCCGAGGCCCTTCCTCTGTCAAGAGTCAGCCGCACCAGCCCAGTGGTAGCAGGGAGGGATTCCACTGAGGAGACCCGGGTTCGATTCCACCCGAGGCTGGTTTTCTTCCCCATTTTTAAACCTGCTATACCATCGTCTCCATGACAAGAGGGCCCCACCATGTCGACCTCTCAGCCCTCCTCCATATGCATATTTTTTTCCTTACCCCACGCTTCCATTTCCAGCATTGTTTCCTTTTTCTGTTTTAGGCAAGTCCATTTGGACATTTCCAAATCTGGAATTTGCCATTTCTGTTAACTTCCCTATTAGGCAGGTTATGACTTAGTGCATTTGTGATGATTTCTATGCTGCAACCCTAACATATTATATATGTTTTTGGGTAGAAAAATCCCACCAACTCAGTGGTGGCATTAGTTTCTGCATTTGAGCAAGTTTGTGATCATGTCTTTTGCATCATGGTTATGTGTTGTCTTTCATGGGCATATTTATTTGATTTATGCTATGAGGTAGTTTGCACACGTGCATGGCTTTGTTCCTCATGCTGTTATTATAGGTTTCTCACCATTCTTGTTTTGCTCGCCATATCCAACCCGTGCATCCGTTTCCGGTGATCTCTATATCGATTTCTACCGAAATCATCTCGTCTTTCCGTTGGCATGCTTGGTTTGCCAAGATGATGCCTAGTTTCTCTTTTACCTTCCGGAGCGCACATACGCATTGCATACCACATCATGCATATCATATCGTGTTTTGCATCATGTTGATTGTGCATTGCACCGTGATTTATTGTGGTTCCTTGTTTTGTTGTTGCTTTGGGTAGAGCCGGGAGACGAGTACGTGAACGAGGAACCTGTTGAGAACGTTTTCGAGGATCAGGCTTTCGACAACTCTGAGAACATTGCAGGCAAGATGATCATACCCTCGAAATCACTTCTATCTTTGCTATGCTAGATGCTCGCTCTTTGCTATGCCTATGCTGCCATGCCTACCACTTGCTATATCATGCCACCCATATTGCCATGTCAGCCCCTAACCATCCTTTTCCTAGCAAACCGTTGATTGGCTATGTTACCGCTTTGCTCAGCCCTCTTATAGCGTTGCTAGTTGCAGTGAAGTTGAAGTTTGCTCCTTGTTGAACATGGAGATGTTGTTCCTAAACGGAACATGTTTACTTGTTGGGGATATCACAATATATATATCTGCTATAATTAATACATCTATATACTTGGTAAAGGGTGGAAGGCTCGGCCTTATGCCCGGTGTTTTGTTCCACTCTTGCCACCCTAGTTTCCGTCATACCGGTGTTATGTTCCTTGATTTTCGCTCCTTACACGGTTGGGTGATTTATGGGACCCCTTGACAGTTCGCTTTGAATAAGACTCCTCCAAAGAAGGCCCAACATTGGTTTTACCATTTGCCACCTAAGCCTTTTTCCCCGGTTTTCGCGAGCCCGAGGGTCATCTTTATTTTAACCCCCGGACCAGTGCTCCTTCGAGTGCTGGCCCGAACCGAGCCGTACCGCGGGCCACCACACGGGAAACTCGAGGCTTGGTTTTACTCGTAGCTTTGTCTCATCTGGATGTGCCACGAGAACGAGATATGTGCAGCTCCTATCGGGATTTGTCGGCACAACCGGGTGGCTTTGCTGGTCTTGTTTTATTGCTGTCGAAATGTCTTGTAGTCCGGGATTCCGAGATTGATCGGGTCTTCCCGGTAGAAGGAATAATCCTTTCGTTGACCGTGAGAGCTTATAATGGGCTAAGTTGGGACACCCCGCAGGTAATATCTTTCGAAAGCCGTGCCCATGTTATGAGGCGATGGGAATTTGTTAATGTCCGGTTGTAGAAAACCCAAAGTTGACCTCAATTAAAATACACATCAACCAAGGTGTAACCGTGATGGTCTCTTCTCGGCGAGTCCGGAAGTGAACACGGTGTTGGAGTTATGTCCGACGTAAGTAGTTCAGGATCACTTCTTGATCGCTATTAGTTTCACGACCGCCGCTTTGCTCCTCTTCTCTCGCTCTCTTTTGCGATGTAGCCACCATATATGCTAGGCGCTTGCAGCAGCTCCACTATACTACTGTCCTTCCTATAAGCTTAAATAGTCTTGATCTCGCTGGTGTGAGATTGCTGAGTCCCCGTGACTCACAGATACTTCCAAACAGTTGCAGGTGTTCCGACGATGCCGGTCAGATGATTCCACCGAGCTCAAGTGGGAGTTCGACGAGAACGTGGTCGTTACTATGTGTCTTTCCCGGATGATCGATGGTGGTGCCCAGCTTGGGACGATTCGGGATCTGTGTAGCATTTGGGGTATCTTCTTTTATTTTGGTTCCGTAGTCGGACCTTGAGTGTACTCAATGATGGATGTTTATTTATGTACTGTGAAGTGGCGATTGTAAGCCAACTATGTATCTCTTTCCCTTATTTATTACATGGGTTGTGTGAAGATTACCTCACTTGCGACATTGCTTTCAATGCGGTTATGCCTCTAAGTCGTGCCTCGACACGTGGGAGATATAGCCGCATCGAGGGCGCTAAGTTGGTAATCGTAGCCTTCCCGACTTAGGAGCCCCTACTTGATTGTTTGTCGGGCGTTGTTGAGTCTAGAATGGAAAAATGTTTTGAGTCTTAGGATTATATATATCGGAGAGTAGGATTCTTTTTACTCCCCGGTCCTTCTGTCAGCTCTGTGAGGTATCCTGACGTAGTGTTTTGACTCTTCTCTCCTCAAATTTCACTAAAAATTTTTTAGGATCACGTGGGTATCTTGGAATCGTTCGATGGTTTTGTGACGAGAACATTGTTCTTGGTGCCTCGACATTTAGGGGTTGTGGCGGTGTCCCGGGGAGTTGAGCTCCGAGGTGTTGTCGTCACAATTTTATCGCTTGCGATTCTGAATACCGAAGTTTTGGCCGACATCGAAATCTCTTTTGTGCGTTGTTGGTGAGATAACCCTGATAGCCCAAGATCGTGGCGAAAAGGGAGTATTGCCATGACTTGCATAACGGATGTTTTTCAAGGTCGAGGTACACGATTTCCGAGGATTTCTTGGTTATGTGTTGACGGATGGATACAAATGGATCTAGGTATTGTTAGTTTGGGTGATATATTTTGTGTCCCTGTATCCCCAACACCAGATTGCATAACCAGAAAGTTTCGGGAGTTTATAGGTGGGAATTCTAGTAGCTTACGGGATATTCTTTCCGATGATGTATGATTTGAGATTGGGGTCCAACGTCTAGTGGTCCGCCCATTCACGATCGATTCTGATTGGTCGCGAGACGTCTTAAAGAATCCTTGGCTATGCTGATTCGGGACGTCTTGTTAGTCATTCGTGATTTGCCGCTATACGTCAGGCGTGCAGGGCCCCACCACGTAACACTTTGGGCGTAAATCTCCATCATGTGTTTGTTCCGGCTCATTCTAGAAGCCAACCTTTTGTTTTCAGTTGTGATATTCGAATTGTTTCTAAGATGTTTGTTGTTTCCATATCCTTATCTAAGTGGCTTCTCACCTTATTGGACGTGTGATGATTATCTTTGGAATTCATTCGTTCATTCTTGTTCTAATGTTTATTGTGAAGACTATATGTTGCAATTTCTATCCGTTGATTCTACTTATCAATTTGTCTATCAAAGGATCGACGGATGTCACCCTCTTCAGATGGCTCCGCCAACGCGTCCGAATCCGGATCGCAATGATGGGGATCGGTCAGAACCTCCACCTCCACCTCCACCTCCGCCTTCAGAGGCTGGCAAACTATCATGGCAGCCACCAATGCCAATGCTCGATGATTTTGCAGCTCTTGCAAGAACGTACTCGAGGGCAAGGCAATCAAGGCAATCAAGGTCAAGGCAACAATCAGCCACACTTTGCTACTCTCGCCAGTTTCTTGCTAATCAGCGAAGTC
This sequence comes from Aegilops bicornis, assembly GCA_021605145.1. NCBI lineage: Eukaryota > Viridiplantae > Streptophyta > Magnoliopsida > Poales > Poaceae > Aegilops > Aegilops bicornis. The sequence continues at coordinate 261,599,386 of CM038672.1, read as the reverse complement.
TTTCGGTTTACGTGTTGAGGCCACAGACGGCGATTGGTTAGTGGATATCTGCAAGCACTTTGATCTGTAGCAATGTCGCACGAGGACTTTGTCAAGTTTGCATCGTTTCAACTCAAGGATCAAGCTGCTGAGTGGTTCCAAGAATACAAAGATTCCAGAGGAGGTCGTGTCATTACACAGGATGAGTTCCGCCCGTGATTTCGTGAGCTCACCACATTCAAAAAGTGTTGTTGAGAGCAAGCGTGAGGAGTTCCGCAATCTCAAGCAAGGCACCATGTCTGTCTATCAATACAATATCCAGTTCGGAAGCTTGCCTGCTTTTGCTAAGCAAGACGTGCACGATGAAAGGAGTATGATCTATCAATTCAGAGGTGGTCTCGAGAGAAGATCTGCAATTAGCTCTTGTGCTTTTTGAGCCGATTAAGTATGATGATTTCTACAACATGGCACTTTGAAGCAAGAAGCTGCCCAGCTCAAATGTGAGGCTTCTAAGAAGAGAATCGGGGATGCAGTTCAGTCTTCTTCTTCCTCTCAAGTGGCAGCTAAGCAGAAGTTTTACCTTCCTCCTCCTCCGTTCCGTCGGCCTTTATCGGCGAGAAGAACTCAGGTGGCCGTGGATCTTCCCACCCACCCAACCCAAGCTATCGTAACAAGTCTAATTCTCAAGCTCCAAGGTCAAGTGCTCCTTACCACCGTCCGCTCTCGAGGTGACTTGCAACAAATGTCGCCAGAAGGTCACTATGCGAACAAATGCTTCAACCAGAGGCGCCTTCCGCCTCCTCCTCCGTGAAATCTTCCAAAGAATGCAAAGGGTCAAGCATAATCCCAAATCTGCAAAGGTGAACATGATGAATGCAGCTCAAGCGGAGGAATCTTGATGTGATAATGGGTAATCTTCCAGTTAATGATATTCCTGCAAAAGTCTTATTTGATACTGGTGCATCGCATTCTTTCATGTCATATCCTTTTGCATCGAAGCACAATTTTGAGACAGAGGCTTTACCTAAAGCTATGCAAGTTATTTCTCCGGCCAAGCGTTTGAGATCTACCATGTTGGTTCCAAATGTCGGTATCAAGATGGGTGATTATAGATTTACGCTAAACCAATTGTTCTTGGTGACTCGGATATTGATCTTATTCTCGGAATGGATCGGCTTTCTCAGACAAAGCTCAGCTTGATTGTGCTGCTGTGAAATTCAATTGACTCACTCTTCTAATGATGTGATCATCTATGCCGCTTCGTGATGAAACCATTCGGTTGTTTTCTCTCAATGAGAAGGGCGAACTGAATGCCATCTCTCGATTCCGATCGTTTGTGAGTACCAAGATGTCTTTCCGTAAGAGCTTAGGGTATGCCTCCTCATCGGCCAGCTTGAGTTCGTTATTGATCTTGAGCCCGCATCGAACCCGTTTGCAAGCGTCCATACAAACTTGGACCTGATGAGCTGAAGGAATTGAAGAAGCAGCTCGATGAACAAGAGCGTCTGGTTTGATCGCATCGAGTTCATCTCCTTGGGGTTGTGGTGTTCTTTTTGTCCGGAAGAAGGATGGCACGGACCGACTTTTGCGTCGATTACCGTCCATTGAATAAGAAGACAATCAAGAACAAGTATCCACTTCCCAACATCAATGAGCTTTTCGAGCAACTCAAAGGTGCTACGGTGTTCTCCAAGCTTGACCTTCGTATGGGGTATCATCAGATTCGCATTCGTGAACAAGATATTCCCAAGACGCATTCGTAACAAGCTTTGGTTCTTATGAATATACCGTCATGTCTTTCGGTCTTGTCAATGCTCCTCCAACTTTCTCTTGATGATGAATTTCATCTTCAATCCCTACACCAATGAATTCGTCTTGGTCTATCTTGATGATATTTTGGTCTTCTCCAAGAATAAGAAGGATCATGCCAAACATTTGCGATTGGTGCTAGACAAGCTCGAGAGTATCAATTCTATGCGAAGTTCTCCAAATGTGAATTTTGGCTTGATGAAGTGCTTTATCTTGGTCATATCATCTCCGCCAAGGGCATCGCTGTTAATCCCGAGAAGGTGTCCGCAATTGTGAATTGGGAACCTCCTCGAATGTCAAGCAGCTCAAAGCCTTTCTTGGTCTTGCAAGCTATTGTCAAGATTCATTGAGAACTTCTCCAAGATTGCAAAGCCTCTTTCCAACCTTCTCCAGAAGCATGTGAAGTATGTCTGGTCTCCCGAGTGTGACGTTGCTTTCAATACCCTCAAAGAGAAACTCGTCACAGCTCCTGTCTTGACTCCTCCTGATGAATCCAAGCCATTCGAAGTTTTCTGTGATGCTTCTCTTCAAGGTCTCGGTGCTGTGTTAATGCAAGAGAAGAGAGTTGTGGCTTATACCTCTCGCCAGCTTGAAGCTCAACGAAAAGAACTACCCCACTCACGATCTTGAGTTGGCGGCAGTTGTCCATGCATTGATCACATGGAGACATCTCTTGTTGGGAAGGAAAGTGGACATTTTCACCGATCACAAGAGTCTCAAGTACATCTTTACTCAACCCAACCTCAACCTCAGGCACTCGATGGGTCGAAATGATTCAAGAGTACAACCCAAGTATTGAATATACTCCGGCAAGGCCAATGTCATTGCAGATGCTTTGAGCAGGAAGGCTTATCGCAACAGTCTAATCCTCAAGCCCTTTCACCGGATCTTTGTGAAGCGTTCCGCAAGCTGAATCTTCAAGTTGTTCCTCAAGGCTTTCTTGCCAACCTCATAGTCTCTCCTACTTTGGAAGATCAGATTCGTGAGGCTCAACTTCTGGATACCATGGTGAAGAAAGTGAAACGTGGTATCGACAAGGGCATTTCCAAGTACAAGTGCTTCCACGTTGATGACAGAGACACTCTGTTCTTTGAGGACCGGATTGTGGTTCCTAAGGGTGATCTACGAAAAGTCATTATGAACGAGGCTCACAATTCGCTTCTATCCATTCATCCTGGAAGTACGAAGATGTACCATCATCTCAAGCAGTCATATTGGTGGACTCGAATGAAGCGAGAGATTGCTCAATTCGTGAATGAGTGTGATGTCTGCAGAAGAGTGAAAGCAGAACACCAAAGACCAGCTGGTCTCCTTCAACCTCTTGCTATTCCTGAATGGAAGTTTGATCATATTGAAATGGACTTCGTGACTGGCTTTCCAAAGTCCAAGCGTGGAAATGATGCTATCTTCGTTGTCATTGACAAGCTGACTAAAGTGGCTCATTTTCTTCCTATCAAAGAATCCATCACTGCAGCTCAGTTGGCAGAGCTATACACCTCCAGGATTGTCTCTTTGCACGGCATTCCACAAGTGATCTCTTCGCATCGTGGCAGCATCTTTACCTCCAAGTTTTGGGATTCTTTTCGTAAGGCCATGGGCACCAACATTCGTTTCGGCACAGCCTTCCATCCTCAAACAAGTGGCCAAGTCGAGCGAGTTAATCAAATCCTTGAAGATATGCTCGTGGCTTGTGTCATTTCTTTCGGTATGAAGTGGGAAGATTGTCTTCCATATGCCGAAGTTCTCCTACAACAACAGCTTCCAAGCGAAGTTCGGCAAGGCCCCATTCGAAATTCTCTATGGCGTAAAGTGCCGTACTCCTCTCAATTGGTCCGAGACAGGTGAACGCCAACTTCTTGGCAATGACTTGATCACGTATGTAAGAAATGTGCAAGGTCATTCGTGAGAATCTCAAAGCCGCCGCTAATCGCGACAGAAGAGCTATTATGATGATAAGCACCGTGATGTGACTTTTGAAATTGGAGACCATGTCTACCTCCGCCTCTCCAATGAAAGGCACTCGTCGCCCGGTATCAAAGGGAAGCTTGCCCCTAGATACGTGGGTCCTTTCAAGATCATTGGGAAAAGAGGCGATCTCGCCTATCAACTTGAGCTTCCATCCAACTTTGCAAACGCGTGCACGATGTGTTTCACGTGTCACAACTTCGCAAGTGCTTCAAGACTCCTGAACGCACTATCAACTTCAAGAGATTGACCTTCAAGAAGATCTCTCTTATCATGAGCACCCGTTGCTATTCTTGAAGAAACCGAGCGCAAGACTCGCAACAAGTCTATCAAATTCCTGAAAGTGAAGTGGTCACACCATTCCGACCGAGAAGCTACAGGGGCCTTGAGGATCACCTCCGTTCAATATCCGAGTTCTTCCAGTCCTAGATCTCGGACGAGATCCTCTTGTAGTGGTGGAGTGTTGTAACACCACGGATGTAAACTTCCCTTTTGGGCAATATATCAACTTGACCTCATCCAATTCTTGTGGGTTCTTGTCATGCTTGGCCTCTTTTGTTTGATTATGTGGTTTTTCTCTTTTCCTTTGTTTTGCTCTTTTACCATATTGCATTTGTGTCTCTTGTCATCTTGCATTCCATTCTTATCATGTGGTTGTGGTGTTCTCCCACATGTCATGTTGTGGCATGTGCCATTCTCTTTTGCATTACCATCTCCTCCTTTCCCTCTACTTCTTTCATTTTCAAGGGCTATAATTTCCTTTCTCATTTAATGTTCATCTTCTCCCTGCAAATTTTGCTCTTTGCACTAAAGACTCTCTCGCCAAATATCTCCTCATTTGAAGTTGTTATGGTCAGGTTCAAAATGGCACAAGTTTGAAATATTTCCAAACTTGCATTATTTTCTACCTTTAAAAATGTCCAGTACAATTTATTTAAATAGCGGAGAATTCCAGGAGTTTGGGGATATTTTCCTTTCACTCAAACTCTTTTCAATCATTTCTGTACTTTCTTTTCTTTTCCTTTTGATTTTTAAAAAGGAGAAGAAAGAAGTCAGCAGCAGCAGTGGCAGCCCAGCCACTCCTCCCCACCTGGGCCCTCGGCCACTCCGCCGGCCCAGCTTCACGCAGCCCCGCAGCCCAGGAGCAGGCGCGCCAGCCGACGCTTTCCTCTCCTGCCTTCACAAGCACCCATCGCCGCTCTTACCCCTCTAGCCCCCGTCCACGTGGCAGCGTCGGCCCCTACTGGCGATGACCGACCGTGCTTCTCACCCACCTTTCCCTCTCCTCTCGCCGCGCCATGGGGACCCCGAGCACGGAGAGCACGAGCTCGTCTCGCCACCTAGCCCTCTACTTATCCCCTCTCCTCATCAGACCGCACCCTAGGGTTTCCCTCTCCCTCTCGCCACGCCGCCGCCAGTAAGAGAACCACCCGATTCGCCGCCGCCTCCGGCCCCGGCGCATCTGAGAGCGTGGCCTCGTCGCTGGCGTGCTCTCCGCCACCCCAACCATCCGTACCCTGTCCATCTTCTTCCTCGTCGTCGTCTTCGCCCACGACGTCGACCACGGGGCCCGGATCGCCAAGTTCGTCGACGCCTGCTTCGATCTTCTTCTCGGTCGAGTTCGGCGAATCTTGAGCTCGACCTCGTCGCCCGTCGGCCCGTCTCCGTCGCCGATTCCGTGTCCTAGGGTAAGGAGGTATAACCCCTTCCTCCCTGCTCCTTCTTGCCGTCGTTAGATCCCGTGAGAGTAGGGTCCGATCCATGTTCGTGTCGTGCCCGGCGTGCTCGGCGTGCTCGTAGTAGTTTAGGTTCAGAGTTGTTTTGGCGGCGTGTGCATGCCGCTATCCCCGCTCGGGCTTGTCCCTTCTTGCTCTGTGGTGCCCTCTCGCATGCACCCGGTTTATGCAGGGCGCAGAGCCCTGAGCCGCTGCTGCCTCGCCGGGCGTTGCTCGTTGTCTCTGCCTCGAGTAGGGCCTGGCAGTTTTGGTCAAGTAGGCAGCGTCCGGATCCTACCGACTCCCCTAGCCTAGCCGAGCTGGTTGACCCCCGCTCTCTCACCGCGGCGACTGGTTCAATCCCAGCGCGCCTTTTAATTCTGTTTTTCTTTACATTCTTGGTCCGTCTCTTCAAAGCAGCATCGAGATAAGCCCCGAGGCCCTTCCTCTCACAAGAGTCACCAGACCAGCCCAAGCAGTAGCAGGGGAGGGATTCCACCGAGGAGACCCGGGTTCGATTCCACCCGAGGCTGGTTTTCTTCCCCCATTTTTAAACCTGCTATACCACTGTCTCCATGACAGTAGGGCCCCACCATGTCAGCCTCTCAGCGCCCTCCTCCATATGCATATTTTTTTTCCTTACCCCACGTTTCCATTTCCAGCATTGTTTCCTTTTCTGTTTTAGGCAAGTCCATTTCTGGACATTTCCAAATCTGGAATTTGCCATTTCGTTAACTTCCCTATTAGGCAGGTTATGACTTAGTGCATTTGTGATGATTTCTATGCTGCAACCCTAACATATTATATATGTTTTTGGGTAGAAAAATCCCACCAACTCAGTGGTGGCATTAGTTTCTGCATTTGAGCAAGTTTGTGATCATGTCTTTTTGCATCATGGTTATGTGTTGTCTTTCATGGGCATATTTATTTGATTTATGCTATGAGGTAGTTTGCACACGTGCATGGCTTTGTTCCTCATGCTGTTATTATAGGTTTCTCACCATTCTTGTTTTGCTCGCCATATCCAACCCGTGCATCCGCTTTCCGTGATCTCTATATCGATTTCTACCGAAATCATCTCGTCTTTCCGCTGGCATGCTTGGTTTGCCAAGATGATGCCTAGTTTCTCTTTACCTTCCGGAGCGCACATACGCATTGCATACCACATCATGCATATCATATCGTGTTTTGCATCATGTTGATTGTGCATTGCACCGTGATTTATTGTGGTTCCTTGTTTTGTTGTTGCTTTGGGTAGAGCCGGGAGACGAGTACGTGAACGAGGAACCTGTTGAGAACGTTTTCGAGGATCAGGCTTTCGACAACTCGAGAACATTGCGTGCAAGATGATCATACCCTCGAAATCACTTCTATCTTTGCTATGCTAGATGCTCGCTCTTTGCTATGCCTATGCTGCCATGCCTACCACTTGCTATATCATGCCACCCATATTGCCATGTCAGCCCCTAACCATCCTTTTCCTAGCAAACCGTTGATTGGCTATGTTACCGCTTTGCTCAGCCCCTCTTATAGCGTTGCTAGTTGCAGTGTGAAGTTGAAGTTTGCTCCTTGTTGGAACATGGAGATGTTGTTCCTAAACGGAACATGTTTACTTGTTGGGGATATCACAATATATATATCTGCTATAATTAATACATCTATATACTTGGTAAAGGGTGGAAGGCTCGGCCTTATGCCAGGTGTTTTGTTCCACTCTTGCCGCCCTAGTTTCCGTCATACCGGTGTTATGTTCCTTGATTTTCGCGTTCCTTACACGGTTGGGTGATTTATGGGACCCCTTGACAGCTTCGCTTTGAATAAGACTCCTCCAAAGAAGGCCCAACATTGGTTTTACCATTTGCCACCTAAGCCTTTTTCCCCGGTTTTCGCGAGCCCGAGGGTCATCTTTATTTTAACCCCCGGACCGGTTCTTCGAAAGTGTCGGGTTCAACCGAGCCGCTCAAGGGGCCACCACGGGGAAACTCGAGGCTTGGTTTTACTCGTAGTATGTCTCATCTGGATGTGCCCTGAGAACGAGATATGTGCAGCTCCTATCGGGATTTGTCGGCACAACCGGGTGGCTTTGCTGGTCTTGTTTTATTGCTGTCGAAATGTCTTGTAGTCCGGGATTCCGAGATTGATCGGGTCTTCCCGGTAGAAGGAATAATCCTTCGCCGACCGTGAGAGCTTATAATGGGCTAAGTTGGGACACCCCTGCAGGTAATATCTTTCAAAGCCGTGCCAGCGGTTATGAGGCAGATGGGAATTTGTTAATGTCCGGTTGTAGAAAACCCAAAGTTGACCTCAATTAAAATACACATCAACTGCGTGTGTAACCGTGATGGTCTCTTCTCGGCAGAGTCCGGAAGTGAACACGGTGTTGGAGTTATGTCCGACGTAAGTAGTTCAGATCACTTCTTGATCGCTATTAGTTTCACGACTGCCGCTTTGCTCCTCTTCTCGCTCTCTTTTTGCGATGTAGCCACCATATATGCTAGACGCTTGCAGCAGCTCCACTATACTACTCTGTCCTTCCTATAAGCTTAAATAGTCTTGATCTCGCGGGTGTGAGATTGCTGAGTCCCCGTGACTCACAGATACTTCCAAACAGTTGCAGGTTCCGACGATGCCAGTGCAGATGATTCCACCGAGCTCAAGTGGGAGTTCGACGAGGAACGTGGTCGTTACTATGTGTCTTTCCCAGATGATCAGTAGTGGTGCCCAGTTGGGACGATTCGGGGATCTGTAGCATTTGGGGTATCTTCTTTTATTTTGGTTCCGTAGTCGGACCTTGAGTGTACTCAATGATGGATGTTTATTTATGTACTGTGTGAAGTGGCGATTGTAAGCCAACTATGTATCTCTTTCCCTTATTTATTACATGGGTTGTGTGAAGATTACCTCACTTGCGACATTGCTTTCAATGCGGTTATGCCTCTAAGTCGTGCCTCGACACGTGGGAGATATAGCCGCATCGAGGGCGTTACACCCCTGTTGCTCCACCGACGTACTCCTTCCTCCTATATATACCTGCGTACCCCCAAATGATCAGACGAGGAGCCAAAAAACGTAATTCCACCGCCGCAACCTTCTGTATCCACGAGATCCCATCTTGGGGCCTGTTCCGGAGCTCCACCGAAGGGGGCATCCACCACAGAGGGCTTCTACATCATCACGATAGCCCCCTACGATGAAGTGTGAGTAGTTTACTTCAGACCTTCGGGTCCATAGCTAGTAGCTAGATGGCTTCTTCTCTCTTTTTGGATCTCAATACAATGTTCTCCCACTCTCTCGTGGAGATCTATTTGATGTAATCTTATTTTTGCGGTGTGTTTGTTGAGACCGATGAATTGTTGGTTTGTGATCAAGATTTATCTATGAACAATATTTGAATCTTCTCTGAATTCTTTTATGTATGATTGGTTATCTTTGCAAGTCTCTTCGAATTATCCGTTTGGTTTGGCCAACTAGATTGGTAGTTCTTGCAATGGGAGAAGTGCTTAGCTTTGGGTTCAATCTTGTGATGTCCTTTCCCAAAGGATGTATAAGGGCAGCAAGGCACGTATTGTATTGTTGCCATCGAGGATAACAAGATGGGGTTTTTATCATATTGAATGAATTTATCCCTCTACATCATGTCATCTTGCTTAAGGTGTTACTCTGTTTTTAACTTAATACTCTAGATGCATGCTGGATAGCGGTCGATGAGTGGAGTAATAGTAGTAGATGCAGGCAGGAGTCGGTCTAATTGTCTCGGACGTGATGCCTATATACATGATCATACCTAGATATTCTCATAACTATGCTCAATTCTGTTAATTGCTCAATAGTAATTTGTTCACCCACACATATGCTCTTGAGAGAAGCTACTAGTGAAACCTATGGCCCCCGGGTCTATTCTCATCATATCAATTTCCATTACTTTAATACTTGCTTTGTTTTTACTTTGCCTTTTACTTTTCACTTTGCATCTCTATACAAAAAATACCAAAAATAATATTTATCATCTCTATCAGATCTCACTCTCGTAAGTGACCGTGAAGGGATTGACAACCCCTAATCGCGTTAGTTGCTAGGAGCTATTGTTTTGTGCAGGTACGAGGGACTTGTGCGTAGCCTCCTACTGGATTGATACCTTGGTTCTCAAAAACTGAGGGAAATACTTACGCTACTTTGCTGCATCATCCTCTCCTCTTCGGGGAAATCCAACGCAGTGCTCAAGAGGTAGCAAGAAGAATTTCTGGCGCTGTTGCCGGGGAGGCTTACGCAAGAGCAAGTCAAGACTTGGACTCCTAACAACAAGCCACTTCTGGCGCCGTTAAAGTCTACATACCAAGTACCCATCACAATCCCTATCTCCCGCATTACATTATTTGTCATTTGCCTCTCGTTTTCCTCTCCCCCACTTCACCCTTGCCGTTTTATTCGCCCTCTCTTTCCCAATCTCCTCCTCTTTTTCCCGTTTGCCTTTTTATCGCTTGCCTTTTGTTTGCTTGTGTGTTAGTTTGCTTGCTTGTCGTCATGACTAGTCTCATATCTTCTCCGTTATCTCCCGAGAATGAAGTTCTAAATTTTAAGCAAAGGGAGGGAGAAAATCTAAAAGATGCTTGGTATAGAATTTGCAATGCTCAAAATAGATCTACCAGGAAGCAATCTACTTCAGTTCTTCTTCGTAATTTTTACGTAGGTGCTAGATATATCCTTGATACCATTACCGGAGGGAATTTCTTGGGTAGCCATACTTTTGATTCTTATAATGCTTTAATAGATTTATTTGGCTCACCACCTCTTTTGGTTAATGGAACTATGTTAACTTTGGAGCATGTTATGCAAAGACTTGAAATTATTGAGAATAAAGTTGCTACCATTGAATCAATTGAAAATCTTGATATAAAGATCCACAATCAAATTACCCAATATGGATCTATGGTAGGAATGACTTTGAAAAATATTAAAGAAAAGGAACCCATAGTTAATGAGAAAATAAATCTAGATTCCACTAGAATCGATAAACTTGAGGGTATCATTACCAACTTGGGAACCTCTTTTTATTCCGTAAAAAACACTCCAAGTTCGTCTACTAAAAATACTAAGTTTATTTATGTTCCTAAGAATAAGGGTGAATCATCTAGTAAGGAAACTGCGGATCTTAAATCTATAAGTGTTCATCCCAATCTTTTGCCATCATTAAGGAACCATTTGCTATGAATGAATTTTTCGATCTTTTGCCTAAAAATTTGACAATTACTAGAAAGAAAGAAAATTCTAAAGAAGGTAGACGCCTCATTGAAGAATTGCCTACCAAAGAAGGAAATACTTAAATCTATCCTTGCTTTTATGCCTAGCTAGGGGCGTTAAACGATAGCGCTTGTTGGGAGGCAACCCAATTTATTTTTAGTTTTTTTTTTGCTTTTGCTTCTGTTTAGGAATAAATAATCCATCTAGCCTCTGTTTAGATGTGGTTTTATGTTTTAATTAGTGTTTGTGCCAAGTTAGACCTATAGGATCTTCTTGGATGATAGTTATTTGATCTTGCTGTAATTTCCAGAATCGTTCTGTTCTCGAAAACAATTTTTAAAAATGACCAGAACGTGATAAAATACTGATTCGAATTGATGCTGATCATTAAACAAATTGTCTAGGTCTTCCTATTTTGGTAGAATTTTTGGAGTTCCAGAAGTTTGCGTTAGTTACATATTACTACAGACTGTTCTGTTTTTGACAGATTCTATTTATCGTGTGTTGTTTGCTTATTTTGATGAATCTATGGCTAGTAAAATAGTTTATAATCCATAGAGAAGTTGGAATAAAGAAGGTTTAACACCAATATAAATAAAGAATGAGTCCATTACAGTACCTTAAAGCAGTCTTTTGTTTTCTTTCTCTAACGGAGCTCACGAGATTTCTATTGAGTTTTGTGTTGTGAAGTTTTCAAGTTTTGTGTAAATTCTTTTGATGGATTATGGAACAAGGAGTGGCAAGAGCCTAAGCTTGGGGATGCCCATGGCACCCCCAAGATAATCCAAGGACACCAAAAGTCAAAGCTTGGGGATGCCCCGGAAGGCATCCCCTCTTTCGTCTACTTCCATCGGTAATTTACTTGGAGCTATATTTTTATTCACCACATGATATGTGTTTTGCTTGGAGCGTCTTGTATTATTTGCGTCTTTGTTTGTTATTTTACCACAATCATCCTTGTTGTATACACCTTTTGAGAGAGCCATACATAAACTGGAATTTGAAAGAATACTCTATGTGCTTCACTTATATCTTTTGAGCTTGATAGTTTTGCTCATAGTGCTTCACTTATATATTTTGAGCTTGATAGTTTTGCTCATAGTGCTTGACTTATATCTTTTGAGCGTGATAATTTTTGCTCTAGTGCTTCACTTAGATCTTTTAGAGCACGGTGGTGGATTTTTTTAAAGAAACTATTGATCTCTCATGCCTCACTTAGATTATTTTGAGAGTCGTTAATAGCATGGTAATTTGCTTAATATTAATATACTTGGTATTCAAGATATGTGAAACTTTCTTTTAAGTGCGTGAATACTCAGAAAAGTTTGATGCTTGATAATTGTTTTGAGATATGAAGATGGTGATATTAGAGTCATGCTAGTTGAGTAGTTGTTAATTTAAAGAATACTTGTGTTGAAGTTTGTGATTCCCGTAGCATGCACGTATGGTGAACCGTTATGTGATGAACTCGGAGCATGATTTATTTATTGATTGTCTTCCTTATGAGTGGCAGTCGTGGACGAGCGATGGTCTTTTCCTACCAATCAATCCCCTAGGAGCATGCGTAATACTTTGCTTTGATAACTTCTAGATTTTTGCAATAAGTATATGAGTTCTTTATGACTAATGTTGAGTCCATGGATTATACGCACTTTTTCCCATCCTTCCACCATTGCTAGCCTTTCTAATACCGCCAGCACTTTTCACGGTATCATACACCCACCATATATCTTCCTCAAAACAGCCACCATACCTACCTATCATGGCATTTCCATAGCCATTCCGAGATATATTGCCATGAAACTTTCCACCGTTCCGTTTATTATGACACGATCCATCATTGTCATATTGCTAGCATGATCATGTAGTTGACATCGTATTTGCGGAAAAGCCACCGTTCATAATTCTTTCCTACATGTCACTCTTTTTTCATTGCATATCCCGGTACGCCGCAGGAGGCATTCATATAGAGTCATACTTTGTTCTAAGAATCGAGTTGTAATTGTTGAGTTGTAAGAAAAATAAAAGTGTGATGATCATCATTCTTTAGAGCATTGTCCCAAGTGAGGAAAGGATGATGGAGACCATGATTCCCCCACAAGTCGGGATGAGACTCCGGACGAAAATTAAAAAAAAAAGAGAAAAATGAAAAAAAAGAGGCCATAAAAAAAAGGAGAAAAGGCCCAAATAAAAAAATTAGAGAAAAAGAGAGAATGGAAAATGCTACTATCCTTTTACCACACTTGTGCTTCAAAGTAGCACCAAGATCTTCATGATACAGAGTCTCTCATTTTGTCACTTTCATATACTAGTGGGAATTTTTCATTATAGAACTTGGCTTGTATATTCCAATGATGGGCTTCCTCAAATGCCCTAGGTCTTCGTGATCAAGCGAGTTGGATGCACACCCACTTAGTTTCTTTTGTTGAGCTTTCATATACTTATAGCTCTAGTGCATCCGCTGCATGGAAATCCCTACTCACTCAGATTGATATCTATTGATGGGCATCTCCATAGCCCGTTCATACGCCTAGTTGATGTGAGACTATCTTCTCCCTTTTTGTCTTCTCCACAACCACCATTCTATTCCACATATAGTGCTATATCCATGGCTCACGCTCATGTATTGCGTGAAGATTGAAAAGTTTTGAAAATGTTAAAGTATGAAACAATTGCTTGGCTTGTCATCCGGGTTGTGCATGATTTAAATATTTTGTGTGGGGAAGATGGAGCATAGCCAGACTATATGATTTTGTAGGGATAACTTTCTTTGGCCATGTTATTTTGAGAAGACATAATTGCTTAGTTAGTATGCTTGAAGTATTATTATTTTTATGTCAATATGAACTTTTGTCTTGAATCTTTCGGATCTGAATATTCATACCACAATTAAGAAGATTTACATTGAAATTATGCCAAAGTATAACTCCCCATCAAAAATTCTCTTTTTATCATTTACCTACTCGAGGACGAGCAGGAATTAAGCTTGGGGATGCTTGATACGTCTCCAACGTATCTATAATTTTTGATTGCTCCATGCTACTTTATCTACTGTTTTGGACTATATTGGGCTTTATTTTCCACTTTTATATTATTTTTGGGACTAACCTATTAACCGGAGGCCCAGCCCAAAATTGCTGTTTTTTTGCCTATTTCAGTGTTTCGAAGAAACGGAATATCAAACGGAGTCCAAACGGAATGAAACCTTCGGGAACGTGATTTTCTCACCGAACGTGATCCAGGAGACTTGGACCCTACTCCAAGAAGTAACAGAGGCGGTCACGAGGGTGGGGGGCGCGCCCCCCCTAGGGCGCGCCCCCTGCCTCGTGGGCCCCCTGTTGCTCCACCGACGCATTCTTCCTCCTATATATACCTATGTACCCCCAAACAATCGCACAAGGAGCCAAAAACCTAATTCCACCGCCAAGCAACCTTCTCAGATCCAAGAGATCCCATCTTGGGGCCTGTTAGGAGCTCACAAGATGGGGCATCCACCACGGAGGGCTTCTATATCATCACGATAACCCCTACGATGAAGTGTGAGTAGTTTACTTCAGACCTTCGGGTCCATAGCTAGTAGCTAGATGGATTCTTCTCTCTTTTTCGATCTGAATACAATGTTCTCCCCCTCTCTCGTGGAGATCTATTCGATGTAATCTTCTTTTTGCGGTGTGTTTATTGAGACCGATGAATTGTGGGTTTATGATCAAGATTATCTATGAACAATATTTGAATCTTCTCTGAATTCTTTTATGTATGATTGGTTATCTTTGCAAGTCTCTTCGAATTATCCGTTTGGTTTGGCCAACTAGATTGGTAGTTCTTGCAATGGGAGAAATGCTTAGCTTTGGGTTCAATCTTATGTGTCCTTTCCCAAAGGATGTATAGGGCAGCAAGGCATGTATTGTATTGTTGCCATCGAGGATAACAAGATGGGGTTTTTATCATATTGCATGAATTTATCCCTCTGCATCATGTCATCTTGCTTAAGGTGTTACTCTGTTTTTAACTTAATACTCTAGATGCATGCTGGATAGCGGTCGATGAGTGGAGTAATAGTAGTAGATGCAGGCAGGAGGCGGTCTACTTGTCTCGGACGTGATGCCTATATACATGATCATACCTAGATATTCTCATAACTATGCTCAATTCTGTCAATTGCTCAATAGTAATTTGTTCACCCACCGTAGAATACTTATGCTCTTGAGAGAAGCCACTAGTGAAACCTATGGCCCCCGGGTCTATTCTCATCATATCAGTCTCCATTACTTTAATACTTGCTTTGTTTTTACTTTGCCTTTTACTTTTCACTTTGCATCTCTATACAAAAAATACCAAAAATATTATCTATCATCTCTATCAGATCTCACTCTCGTAAGTGACCGTGAAGGGATTGACAACCCCTAATCGTGTTGGTTGCGAGGAGCTATTGTTTTGTGCAAGTACGAGGGACTTGTGCGTAGCCTCCTACTAGATTGATACCTTGGTTCTCAAAAACTGAGGGAAATACTTACGCTACTTTGCTGCATCATCCTCTCCTCTTCGGGGAAATCCAACGCAGTGCTCAAGAGGTAGCAGCAACCCACGGCCGAAGAGCTGGCAATCACCGAGAGCGTTCGAGCAGCCGTCCGTTCCTCTGCCGCATACCTTGCTAAGACGGAGCCCGTCCAAGCCCAGATCGCGTCCGCCCACGCCCAGCTCATGGCGGCCTTTTCCAAAGAGATGGCGGACGCGGATGGCGAGATGCTTACCGAGTATGCTGTGATGGATGCCATGGAGCCCCTTCCCCAGGAGACTGTCGGGCGCGAGCTGGACATGGAGGCGGCGGCAGAGATCGACGAGCACCAGCCATTGTAGTACTCTTTGTTTTGTTTAATTAAGAGCACCGGTCTTTAATTTGTTAGAGTAATGTTTAGGTCAGCTAGCTCTGTTTAATTGCTGAACTTGCTCGATTAAGAAGTGTGGGTGTGATGTAGTCTCCTTTGTGTACCCAAATTATGCAATGACGTGGATGACCACTGTAACCATGGAAATTCGAACCAAAACTTTTGACGTTCAAACTCATCACATACGGGTTAAGCTATTCGAATCGTTTGTGATGTCCACATATTGTACACAGTTCTGAATAAGGGATCGTGTCTAATGGCACTTTGCGCACCAGTTTTTTCGGTGAAGCGATTCCAAATTTTCGGCTTCCGCGGAAATATCTACCTCCCCGCACCCGTACCAAAAGCCACATTTCCCCTCTTTCCGCTTTCCTTTCAAAGTTGAAACCTTCACTCCTTGCTTGCAGCGCCGCCTCCTCATCAGTGACCCTCCTTCGCGCTACTCGGCCTCCTCTATCCAAGAAGGTAATCCACACCCGACCCCCATCCTCCTCCTCCTTCCACATCCCACATGCCGCGACCGCCGGTGTGAGTGCGACACCTTCCACCCAAATCATGGACCCCTCCACCAAATAAGCGTCGGCCTAAGCCATGGTGCACGCAGTATAGCCATGACCTCAAGGAGCATTTGGCAGCACAGAAGCAAATTGCGGCCACACACGCGGATGAGGTCGCGATGGCTGCCATTTGTGTCGACCCCCAGATCTTGAAAGAGCACCTTGCCATTTGCTAGCTACGCTGGTTAAGCATGCTCGGTTTACCCGTTGCGTGTGCTGCTCCTGCCTTTCCTTCACAAATTCTACTGAATTGTGCTATCTATTTTACCATGCAATCTGTTGCTCTAGTGTATATGTTCTATATGTTGTGCAGTGTGGTGCTCACTTATTAACTGTTTTTTAATTAGTTGCTGTCTTCAGTTAACTGTTTGGTTCAATTCTGTAAATGTGATGTTCAATTCTTTAGGCTGCAATTTTGTATTGTCTTCCATGTGAGAAATAAATTGAATTTATCTTTACAAAATTGTGGGTGCATTTTGTTATTGTATACCATGTGAGGAATAAATTGAATTTGGCTATAGTAAATACATGAGAAACAAATACAATTGCTACAATTGGCTGTAGTTAACTGCTTGGTTAATCGTCTGATCTTTTATTAGGAGTATGTTATATTGTGCAATGTGGTGCTCGATTAATGTTTGGTTCATTTGTTGTGGTGTTTAGTTAACTACTTGGTTCAATTCTGCAATGCAATGTCCAATTGTCGTGGGTAGAATTTTGTATTGTTGTGCATGTGAGGAATAAATCGAATTTGGCTGCACTTAATACATGATAAACATATACAAGTGCTATATTTCCTAGTTCTTAATCATGCTTGGTTTGGGTAAATGGGTTTTCCGTGTGGCTTGAATTAATCGATGAATCTGCAATGTGCTTATTTTTCATCAACATATTTTACTGATAGCATGCGAACCCTTACTTAACCTGATGACTAACTACCTTATATGTGTTGCAGGGAAACAATGGGAAGCACTGAGGTTTACAATCGACGTTAGCACGTGCATGGTCCGTTTTCTAATAGCACATTATTGTGCAATTGCAGGAACCATTCTAATATTTCAGTTTTTAACAATTTGGTCTTGCACATGTGGGTCCTCCTGTCAGAGGTTTTGACCCACTGTTCGACCATTTTTGCATATGGGGAAATGAGTTGTCCATGAATATCAATCAAATCAAGAAACTCAGAAAGATTGTTAGGATAAAGAAATTAGTGACAAAAAACAACAAGATCTTTGTCTGCACAGTGAAGAAGACATCAGTTCACTACAAGATGGTACTAACTATGATACCTTGCCTTTTTTTATTCCTTTGCCCCATTTCCAATATGGAGAATATATTTATGCACATCCTTGTTTACAGGCCTTTCCAAAGCAGTTCACTGATGATTACCTCTCAAACCACCTCTAAGGTCAGGAGGCGAGGAAGGTTTTCATACAACACGCACGGTTCAATATTGAAGTGTTCCTAAAGAGGACGAATGATGGACGGTCAATCATCCACTGGCACTGGCCTAAAGTTGCAAAGACCTTCAACATGAATGAAGGCTCAATATTCGCCTTCCGCTTTAGCAATTTTCCAGATGAGATGCATCTATCTATATACCGTCTATGATGCTAATTTCGAGCTTCTACATGTTGCATGTGGAACTTGCTGCTGGTGTAGTTATGTAATGGGGTAGCTGAGTGCTGAAGCTATATCATGTTGTACTCTGGTGTATTTCAATTATGAAATTCTGCTTCCTTAATATGGAAATGAAATATATTGTGTGCTTAATACGAAATGTTAATTAGATTAATAAATGGATTATGAATAATCAGATAATTAGCCCGCTAATGGCGAATTTGCCTGCTAATTGGGTTTTGCTATTGCAAACGGTTGTTGAAAAAATACCGTGGGCGATGACCTCAGGCAATGCACAGAGTTTCTAGGAATAAACCGTGTTGGATCAATGAATAATAACACATGACTTTATCTTTAAAACTGTTTGCGTTAGGCCACCTTGCGCAAATGTTTACCACATAAAAACTATGTGTGATGGACAACCTTTGCCACACATTTTCTTCTACAGACCGTGTGTGATACATTCAATAACACAAACGATTTAACGGGAAAAATTGTGTGTGATGTACCTGTGAACGGAAACGTTGTCCTTGGGGCGACTGTATGGGATATGATTATGAACGGAAACGTTTAGCGGGGACTGACTGTGTGGGATATACTTTCGACCGGAAACAATTTTGTTGTATAATTGTATTTTTTTTCTAGCTCTACTATACATATTTCCTTATTTGAGCGCTCACCGGTCGCACACGACCTCAATTTGTTGAACGTGTGTGCCAGGAGGGCATATCCCCGACGGTTTCTGGGTCGTGTGGGAAGGACCCCCCTATCGCCCACACTCACTTGGCGAAGGTTCCAAATGCCGTCGCGGAAAGGGGTTAAAAACCGTTTGTTTAGGACCTACGTGCACCAGTGTCAACCGCATCTTGGAGGGCTATGGGCCAATAGAATCCTTGCCATAATGCTTTCCCAACTAATGCCCTTGATCCAAGGTGGGAGCTGCACATGCCTTTGTGTATCTCAACCAGCAGTTCCTTTCCATCTTCCCAGCTGATGCACTTCAATTTCACACCGTTGGGCCTCCTTCTGTATAGTGTGTCATTGACAAACTGATACATACTGGCCCTTCGGGCTACTCTTTCCGCCTCATCATGGTCACCGGGAAGTTCTTCGACAGTGAGGAAATGGACTATGTGCCTTGCCCAAGTTGGAGCTCGGGGCTCGGCAACAAGGACTAGTGGCACCTCCTCAATTGCGGGGGCATGTTCCTCGTTCGCAGGGACCATGGGCCAGCTGGAGGGTGCGGTTCGGCAAGTGGTGAGGAGTTGTTTCCGGCAGGGTCCCTACCAGGAGCGGGAGGCTCTACCGGGAGAGGCTTACCGGAGTCCATTGTTGGTGGGGATACTGAGGGTTGAGTAAGATGGAGAACAAAACTTCCCGGTTCCACAGGAAGCTTCTGCGCAAACACACTTTGGCAGATGATCAGCTATGCTGTTTTCTGCACGGGGTACGTGCTCTGTTTGCAACCCGTCAAAGTGCTCCTCCAATCTTCTCACTTCCTCAACGTATTCCTCCATTAATGGACTTCGGTAATCCTTGTTAACTTGTCTCACCACAAGCTGTGAATATCCTCGAATGATCAGCTTCGTGATTCCCAATTCCGCGCCAATCCTCAGCCCGGCAAGGAGCCCTCCATACTCTACTGTATTGTTGGTCACCTCTTCCCGGGCAAAATGCATCTGGGCGACGTACTTCAAGTGCTCCGCGGAGGTGTCAACGAGAAGCACGCCAGCCCCTGCACCTTGTAGGGTAAAGGCACCATCAAAATACATGATCCATTCTTGGGGTGCCTCCTTGTAGGGGATGACTGTTTCTGGTACTTCCTCATCAGGGGTTGGCGTCTATTATGAAATAAACTCTGCCAATGCCCTGCTCTGGATTGTTGATGTACTCTCAAACTTCAAGCCAAAACTGGATAACTCCAAAGCCCATTCCACTATTCTGCCGGTAGCCTTAGGGTTTCAGAGTATCCTTTGCAACGGGAAGCGAGTGACAACCGTGATATCATGGGCTTAGAAGTAGTGGCGCAGTTTCCTTGATCTAGCCCCTCGCAGCAGGGAGCTGATGAAGTACACTAGGCGCTGCACGACTTCCTTCTTTGCCGTGTCCTGGGGGTTGCCATCGCTGTCGTGCTCATTTCTATCCTGATCATTATTTAATTCTATTGGACCATGCTCACTTTTTGCTTCTTCCACTTCCCACTACGCCACTAAGGCAGCACTGACCACTTGATTGGTTGCCGCCAAGTATAGCAGCAAGGGTTCTTGTGGTTTGGGGGCAACCAAGGTGGGCAGAGAGGACAAGTAGGCCTTCAACTCTTGCAAAGCCGGATATGCTTCTGGGGTCCACTTCATGGCTCCTGCCTTCTTCAGGATTTTGAAGAACGGTAGGGCGCGCTTGGCTGACTTAGAAATGAATCTGCTTAGCGCGGCAACACACCCTGTCAGACGGCTCACATCCTTAACTGTCCTTGGCACCTGGGATCTGCTCGATAGCCTTGATCTTTTCGGGGTTGGCCTCGATCCCCCGATAGGATACAAAGAACCCAAGTAGCTTGCCAGAGGAAACGCCAAACACACACTTCTCTGGGTTGAGCTTCAAGTTGATCTTGAGTAGATTAGCAAATGTCTCCTCCAAGTCTGGGATGAGGGTTGGTCTGTCCTTGGTCTTGACCACAATATCATCCATATAAGCCTCAATGTTTCTGTGTAGCTGTTTCTCAAAACCAATCTGGACTACCCTTGCAAAAGTAGACCCAACACTCTTTAATCTGAATGGCATGCGGATGAAACATTATGTACCACATGGAGTGATGAACGAAGTCTTCTCTTCGTCTTCTTTGGACATGTGATACGTCTCCAATGTATCTATAATTTTTGATTGTTCCATGCTGTTTTATTATCAATCTTGGATGTTTTACATTCATTTTATAGTCATTTTATATCATTTTTTGGTACTAACCTATTGACATAGTGCCAAGTGCCAGTTGTTGTTTTTCCATGTTTTTCACATCGTAGGAAAGCAATATCAAACGAAGTCCAAATGCCACAAAACTCCAAGATGATTTTTTATGGGCCAGAAGGAAGGCAATCGGCCCTAGTTGCACTTGGGGGTGCCCCGAGGGGGGCACAACCCACCAGGGCGCGCCAGAGGCCCAGCGCACCACAGTGGGTTGTGCCCACCTCGGGTGCCCCCCGGACCTCCTCTTTGCTATATAAATACCAAAATATTCCATAAACCCTGGAAGAGGCGTCGAAATATTCATCCAGCCGCCGCAGAGTCCAGAACCACCAGATCCAATCTAGACACCATCATGGAGGGGATCACCACTTCATTGGTGCCTCTCCGATGATGCGTGAGTAGTTCTTTTTAGACCTTCGAGGTCCGTAGTTAGTAGCTAGATGGCTTTCTCTCTCTCTCTCTCTCTCTCTCTCTCTCTCTCTCTCTCTCTCTCTCTCTCTCTCTCTCTCTCTCTCTTTCTCTCTCTCTCGCTGTATTCTCAATACAATGTTCTCTTGGAGATCCATATGATGTAACTCTTTTGCGGTGTGTTTGTTGGGATCTGATGAACTTTGAGTTTATGATTAGTCATACCTTTTTATATCCATGAAAGTTAGTTGAGTTTCTTTGATCTCTTATATGCATTATATCTTATAGCCTCGTATTTCTTCTCCGATATTTGGGTTTTGTTTGGCCAACTTGATCTATTTATCTTGCAATGGGAAGAGGTGCCCGGTAGTGGGTTCGATCTTATGGTGCTCGATCCCAGTGACAGAAGGGGAAACGACACGTATGTATCGTTGTTAGTAAGGATAAAAAGACGAGATCTATATCTACCGCCATATAGATAAACGGATCTTGTCTACGTCATGTCATCGTTCTTATTGCATTACTCCGTTTTTCCATGAACTTAATACACTAGATGCATGCTGGATAGCGGTCGATGTGTGGAGTAATAGTAGTAGATGCAGGCAGGAGTTGGTCTACTAATCTTGGACGTGATGCCTATGTAATGATCATTGCCTGGATATCGTGATAATTATCTGAAGTTCTACCAATTGCCCAACAGTAATTTGTTTACCCACCATTTGCTATTTTTCTCGAGAGAAGCCACTAGTGAAACCTACAGCCACCGGGTCTTCTTTCTCATATATTTGCCTTGCGATCTACTTTTCCTTTGCATTTTTATTCAGATCTATTAAACAAAAAGATACAAAAATACCTTGCTGCAATTTATTTATTTGTGATCTATTATTTCAATCTATTACAATTTACCTCACGTCTGCTTGCCAATTTCTTGCGCCGTTACCCGAAAGGGATTGCCAACCCCTTTAACACGTCGGGTTGCGAGGCGTTGTTATTTGCGTGCAGGTGCTGTTTATGTTGTGTTGCTTAGTTCTCCTACTAGTTCGATACCTTGGTTTCATAACTGAGGGAAAATACTCTACCGTCGATGTGGTACATTGTCCCTCCCTCTCCAGGGAAATACCGACGTAGTTCTAGCTACCACCAACATGAAGATTTGATGATACCCAGAATATGCATCCAAAAAGGAAAGCAAATTGCAGCCTGAAGTGGAATCCACAATGTTATCGATGCGTGGCAAGGAAATGGATCCTTTGGGCATCCTTGTTGAGATCTGTGAAATCTATGCAAAGCCTCCACTTCCCGTTAGGCTTGCGAACAACCACCGGATTTGCTAGCCACGTTGGATG
Source organism: Aegilops bicornis (assembly GCA_021605145.1). Taxonomy (NCBI): domain Eukaryota; kingdom Viridiplantae; phylum Streptophyta; class Magnoliopsida; order Poales; family Poaceae; genus Aegilops; species Aegilops bicornis. The sequence continues at coordinate 261,576,902 of CM038672.1, read as the reverse complement.
CAGTACTCCTCTGACCAAACAAGCTGCGTCAAGCTTCTTAATCTCTTCTACAATAAACTGTTGCCTCTCCAAGGCCTATTTCCGAACTTTCTGCTTGACAGGTCGGGCATGTGGGCAGACAGCAAGGTGGTGCTCGACTACCTCCCTGCGAACAGTAGGGATATTAGATGGTTTCCAGGCAAACACATCGATATTCACCGGCAGGACGGCAACGAGCGCGCTTGCCTATTTGTCATCAAGGGTGGCGCTGGTCATGAAGGTACCATCAACGCTAGCCAGCCCGGCTGAGACCTTCTTCACTTGTGGTGAAGCAACCTTGGATCTCTTGCTGTTGGAGATCTCCCTCAAGTCATCAACGGGCCCAACACGCTCTAGAGAGGTGCACTTCCCGGATTCCTTGCTAGCGTCCCTTCTGTCCTTCTTCTTTCCTTTGTTCTCCTTGACGGGAACGGTTGCTGCCGCTGCCTCTGTCGCGACCACGTCCCGGTACATCTTGTCCACGCAAATGATTGCGTCCTTCTCGTCTGATGGGATGGAGATGACTCCTACCAGCCCAGATATCTTTAAGGTGTTGTAGGCATAGTGGGATGCCGCCATGAATTTAGTCAGAGCTGGTCGTCCAAGGATCCCATTGTACGGCAAGGGCAGGTCGACGACATCAAACACAATCTTCTCAGTCTGATAGTTTAGCTCTCCTCCAAACGTCACCGGCAACGTGATCTTTCCCTTAGGATGACTCCTGCCAGGATTAACTCCTTGAAACGTGCCGGTAACCTTCAGCTCTTCCTCTTCTATCTGAAGATTGCTGATGACCTTTGGGGAAATCAGATTCAACCTAGCCCCGCCGTCAACCAACATCTTTGTGACCTTGAGGTTGCGAATTGTTGGAGAGACAACCAATGGCAAACATCCTACCACAGTAGTACGGTCAGGATGGTCCTCTTCGTCAAAGATGATGGGCGTGCGCGACCATTTGAGCGACTCTCGGGCCTCTGGCGCTAGTTCCACAACATTGAACTCACGCGCTCACCATTTGAGTTGGCGATGAGAGGAGTGCAGGGACGCACCCCAGTTAATGCACAAGGCTTTAGTGGCCTTCTGGAACTCCTGCTCACTGGTTTCCTCTTCATCCCCTCCATCACTCTCATCATTGCAAGCTTCCTTCTCCCGACCCCTGGCGGGTTTTCCTTGGTTTTGGAAGGGTTTGCCGGGGCGATTTGCTTCACCGCCTCGGCCCTTCCCAATAGTGGTATTCAGACCTTTTTCCCTATCACGCTTCTCAAATTATGCTCTCTGTCTCTTGACAAGCTGCTCAGCCAGATGACACTCTTGAAGATCGTGGCCCTTGGTCTGATGAATTTTGCAGTACGGCCCCTCGCCTTTCCCGGCTTTCTCGGTAGCCATAGCTTCCCGGTAGTCAGCGCACATGGCAGCTTCCTTGCCCGGGGCTTCAGCTTTAGCATTCTTGCCAGTACTGGGTGTACCCGATCCTTCAACAGTCATCACTGCCTTATCCTTGCACCTCTTGCTGTGCTTCTTGCTCTTCTTCTGACTGGTGGATTCGTCGTCATCCTTTGAGTCGACGTTGATGCAATCCTCCTCTCCAGCTAGCCTTCCCTCCTCCATCTGAGCACACTTGTCCACCAAGGTGTAAAGCTCCTTCACATTCTTGGGCAACCGCACATTCATCTTGGAGCGGATCCTGCGGTTGCGCAGATTGGATTGGAAGGCAACTATCACAGCTGCTGGATGGATATTCGGGATGTTCCTGTGCACTCTGCTGAACCTCTGCAAGTACTTTCGAAGAGTCTCTCCTTCTTTCTGCTGGATGAGCTGCAGGTCACTGGGCCACCCTGGTTCTTGATGGTCGCCAGTGAAGGCGCCAATGAACTCATGGCACAGGCCTGCCCACGACGAGATGGAGTTCTCTGGCAGGTGCATCAACCAAGACCTCACATTGGATTTGAGCGCCAAATGGGATTGTTGGCAAACACCTTCTCATCCCTTCCCCCGGAAGCTTGAATAGTGATGGTGTAGATGCTCAAAAACTCTGCTGGGTTTAGCCTCCCATCTTATTTCTTGGGTATCTCTAGCTTGAACGTGCGAACGGATGGCCAACGGACTTGCCGCAGCTCATGAGTAAAGGCAGGGCACCCAACCTTGAAAGGTAGGTAGCCGCCAATCTCGAGCGCAGGCTCGTCAACGTCGGGACCATCGCGCCCATTGGCCCGACGGTGGTCATTGCCACATCGCTCAATGATGACGCATGCGTCCCCCCCCCCTCTCCGGTCCTCCGGGGCTCGCCGTTGGCCTGGACGTGCTCGAGTGTTGGCAGAGGCCATCAACACATCATCAGGTTCTTGATTTTGCCGTGCTTGCGCTGGTTGCCGTGGCGGGACTGAAAGGTGGGGGTGCCCCCTTCCGTACGACCAGCAGCGTGAGCTATCATCGTCGCTTGGGGAGGCCGTGGTGGGCCAGCTTGCTGTGAGCCCCTAGCCTCGGCGAAACCGAGCAGACTCTGGATGGTGGCACTCTGAAAGTGCAACTATCCCTGGGTGGTTTTGGTAATGATTAACAACATATAGCTCATTGAGCTAACACTGTTTCAAGATAAATATTTCAGGAAAGCTCAATGATTAGCATGGCATGGATTAGAAAGTGGACCCCTCAAAATGCGAAGGACAAAAGATTGGCTCAAGCTCAAAGCACAAGACTCTACATTTTATTTTTAGTGATCCAAAATCACATTGAGTCCATAGGAAAAGCCAATACTATGAAAAGGGGGTGAGGTGTTGCTTACTGAGTTTCTTTCTCAAACTTCTTAGTGATATGCTCCAAAAACCTTCAACTACTTTCTCATATCCACGGATGTCCCAAACATAAAGTCAAACTCGGCCCCACCGAAACTTTCTATCCGGCACCACCAACTTCACTTGACATAGCCACTACCAGAAACCCTAATCAATTCGGTCTCACCGATGGGATCTCGGTCTCACCGAGATGGGCTTGCAAACTCTCTGTTGTCTATTGCATTAATTTCGGTCTCACCAAAATATGAAATCGGTACCACCGAGTTTGTTTGGCCAACTCTCTCTTGTGCTTATTACCCAAATCGGTCCCACCGAGTTTGTGCAATCGGTCCAACCGAGATGAAGTTTTAGCCTAACCCTAGCACATCGGTCCCACCGAGTTGACATATCTGTCCCACCGAAATGCCTAACGGTCACATTATGAACCAAATCGGTCCAACCGAGTTTTCTGATTCGGTCCCACCGAGTTTGGTGATTTGTGTGTAACGGTTAGATTTTGTGTGGATGCTATATATACCCCTCCACCCACTATTCATTCATGGAGAGAGCCATCGGAACATGCCTACACTTCCAACATACATTTTCTGAGAGAGAACCACCTACACTTGTGTTGAGGTCAAGATATTCCATTCCAACCACATAAATCTTGATCTCTAGCCTTCCTCAAGTTGCTTTCCACTCAAATCATGTTTCTACCAAATCCAATCCTATGAGAGAGAGCTGAGTGTTGGGCAGACTATCATTTGAAGCACAAGAGCAAGGAGTTCATCATCAACACACCATCTATTACCTTTTGGAGAGTGGTGTCTCCTAGATTGGCTAGGTGTCACTTGGGAGCCTCCGTCAAGATTGTGGAGTCGAACCAAGGAGTTTGTACGGGCAAGGAGATCGCCTACTTCGTGAGGATCTACCCTTGTGAGGCAAGTCCTTCGTGGGCGATGGCCATGGTGGGATAGACTAGGTTGCTTCTTCATAGACCCTTCGTGGGTGGATCCCTCCTTGGACTCGCGCAACCGTTATCCTTTGTGGGTTGAAGTCTCCATCAACGTGGATGTACGATAGCACCACCTATCGGAACCACGGATAAAAATGGCCGTGTCTACATTGCGTTTGCTCCCTCCAAACTCCTCCCTTTACCTTCATATGCTATTATTTTACATTCCGCTGCTATACTCTTATAATTGATCTGTGCTAAGTTGCTAAAATCTGCCAAGACTTAAAATTGGGAAAAGGCTAGATTTTTATTTGGTCAAGTAGTCTAATCACCCCCCTCTAGACATACTTTCGATCCTACAATTGGTATCAGAGCTTTGGTCTCCATTTGCTTTGATTGCATAGCTCTTGGTGATCATAGCCTTGGTTTCACAACCTAGGAGAGTATGGCGTCTAGCGAGGGAAATTACCACAGTAGAGGTCCTTACTTTGTTGGTACTAATTTCGCTAGTTGGAAGCATAAGATGAAAATGCATATTCTTGGACAGAACCCCGCCATTTGGGCCATTGTATGTATTAGCTTGCAAGGTGAATTCTTTGATGCGAGAGAACAAAACCGTGAAGCTACCGTGGAAGAGTTGAAGATGCTACAATACAATGCTCAAGCTTGTGATATTCTCTTCAACGGATTGTGCCCCGAAGAATTCAACAATATCAGCCGTCTTGAGAATGCAAAGGAAATTTGGGATACTTTGATTGATATGCACGAAGGTACCGACTCCGTAAAGGAATCCAAATTGGCTGTGCTTCAAAGTCAACTTGACAAGTTCAAAATGAAGGATGGTGAAGGTGTCGTTGAAATGTACTCTAGGCTTGCTCTCATCACAAGTGAGATTGCAGGCTTAGGAAGTGAAGAGATGACCGATAGATTCATAATCAAGAAGATCCTAAGAGCCTTGGATGGAAAATATGATACCGTGTGCACATTGATCCAAATGATGCCCAATTACAAAGATCTCAAGCCAACGGAAGTCATTGGAAGAATTGTTGCTCATGAGATGTCACTCAAGGATAAGGAAGAGCTTCACAACAAGTCAAGCGGTGCTTACAAAGCCTCATGTGAGAAACAAACCTTCAATGAAGAATTAAGCCTAATGGTGAAGAACTTCAACAAGTTCTACAAGAGTAGAAGCATGGAAAGAAGTTCCAAGTCAAGGTCCTACAATGACAAAAGATCTTCGAGTCGTAAACGAAATTGCTACAATTGTGGAAGACCCGGACACTAGTCCAATGAGTGTACGGCTCCCTACAAAAGAAGAGAAGATTCTCCCAAGAGAAGAAGTAGAAGAGAAGAATCACCACCAAGAGAGAGAAGGAGTAGAGATGATCGTTATGAACGAAGACGCTCTCGGAGAAGAAAGGATTCGGAGAGGAAGGACAAATCATCAAAGAGCTACACAAAAAGAAGACATCAAGCTCATGTTGGTGAATGGGTATCCGGCTCCGACTCCGACCATCACTCCGAAAGAAGTTATCACTGCGACTCCGAATATACTCAAGATGAAGGTGTTGCTGGTCTAGCTCTTGTGACAACCAACTCCTATGACATATTTGACTCACCAAATGAAGGAATTGGAAGATGCTTCATGGCCAAAGGTCCAAAGGTAACACACCGCGAGTATGTTGATTTCAATAGAGATGAAGATTATTTGCTATTAGATGATGATTTACTTGTTTACAATTCTAGTTATGAGAACTATGATGAACTTGCTATTAATCATGATAATCAAGATAAAACGAATGACAATGATAAGGAGAAGATTGAGCATCTAACTAAAGAACTAAACACTCTTAAGTTAGCTCATGAAACTACCTTGGAAGATCATCGAGAACTTTTAAAGACTCATGAGAAGCTACGCTTTGAAAATCTCAACCTCGAGCAAGAGCATGAGTTCTTAAAAGCAATCAATGATGATCTTCGCAAGAAAAGTTCTTCTTACATTGCCAAGCATTTACTCTTGTCTACTTACATGCCACAAGTTAAATCCAGCAATAAGAACAAGAAAGATTCTTCCTCTAGTAGTAACAACAATCATGCTAAATCCAATGTTGTTGCTTCTAGCAGTTCTCTTGATTCCACTAATGATTCTCTTAGCCAATTTACACTTGATCAAGAAAATAGCTTATTGAAGGGAATTATAGAGAAAGGTGTTTACAAGAGTCTTGCCAGAAGTAAGCAATTTGAGGAAATTGTATGCAAGCAAGGAAGACACCGGAAGAATCAAGGCGTCGGTTTTGAACGAAAGTTCAATGCCAATGGAGTTGAGTGGGAAGAAGATCAATACCCCAAGACGAAGTTTGTTCCTCAACAAGAGAAGTATGATCCTACTTATTTCCAAGGAACACAAGCTCAAGATGATCTTCCACCACAAGACCACAAGCAAAAAGGCAAGGACAAGCTTCAAGAGGAAATTGGTGCATTTGAAGAAGCTCCTAAAGCCTTGGTCAAGTGGGTTCCCAAGACTACATCAAGTTCCACTTCATCAAGTATGACTACAACTCCAAGCATTCCCATCAAGATGGTGTGGATCCCTAAGAAGAAGAACTAGAGAGTTATTGAGGGTGACTCCGCCAACATACTTCACTCTTATCATTTTGGCAAGTACAAGTGCAAACAACTTCCATATCTTGCACTAGTTCAAGGAGTCACAAACCCTCGTGTTGGTACGACAAGGGACAAGGTAACCTAATGCATTCATGGACATCATCTCACGTGAATATCACTCTATGTCTATGGATATCCTTGTTTGTTCCTTGTGGGACTAACCCGCGTAGGTATTGAAAGTGCAACTCACTCCAAAGGATTGCTCCGGATGATCTACATCAACATTGAGCATCTACATCTTCAACACCTACATGAAGTCATCATCGACAAAACCCAAGGTTAGTTCATCCCTCTTAGGGGGGATATCACATCTAGGGGCAGCTTTACTCTAATTAATTGAGCTAAAGCAACTCTAATGATGTGAACACAACAATGCTTTATGTAAAAGTGGCAACACCACTTGTGCTTAAATGATGAGTATGACCTATGATCAAATGTTCTCATTTGACTCCTAAGTCAATATACTCATATATGGATGACCTAGTCATCGCCAAATTGCTTGATAGATGCTAGAGTAATTGTGCATGCTTTGTCACATATTTCATTTGTCATTTTATTGTGTGAGCATGTTGGATGCATATTTTATTCATTCGAGGACATCCATTTGTTGTTTTGTTTGATTGGTTTTTATTTTGCCAAATGGATGGACAAGAATGCCTATGAACTCCCTCTAGCTATCTATGCTTTTCTCGTCTCAAACTCAATTCATGCTAGATCACAAAGTTTGATCAAGTCAGATTCGAACCACTCTGTGTGAGGAGCACTCGGAGTCCCCAAATGGATGGACAAGAATGCCTATGAACTCCCTCTAGCTATCTATGCTTTTCTCGTCTCAAACTCAATTCATGCTAGATCACAAAGTTTGATCAAGTCAGATCCGAACCACTCTGTGTGAGGAGCACTCGGAGTCCCCGAATCGTCATAGACTTAAACTTCCAAAACCTATTTGTGCATTTCGGTCTGACCGAGAAATCCACTTCGATCAAACTGAGTTCACTAAGTTGATCTAGGTTTTCATCTCTGTGCAACCGATTTGAACACTTCGGTCACACCGAGTTGCAGCAACCGCTTGCGATTCTGCAATCTCAGTGCCACCGAGTTGTTCCACTCGGTCACACTGCTACGTCTTGAGCTTGCGTTGGTTTTCCCCGAAGAGGAGAGGATGATGCAGCACAGTAGCATAAGTATTTCCCTCAGTTTTTTAGAACCAAGGTATCAATCCAGTAGGAGGCCACGCACAAGTCCCTCGTACCTGCACAAAACGATAGCTACTCGGAACCAACGCGATTAGGGGTTTTCAATCCCTTCACGGTCACTTATGAGAGTGAGATCTGATAGAGATAATATTTTTGGTATAAAGATGCAAAGTGAAAAGTAAAAACAAAGCAAGTATAAAAGTAATGGAGATTAATATGATGAGAATAGACCCGGGGGCCATAGGTTTCACTAGTGGCTTCTCTCATGAGCATAAGTATTCTATGGTGGGTGAACAAATTACTGTTGAGCAATTGACAGAATTGAGCATAGTTATGAGGTTATGTAGGTATGATCATGTATATAGGCATCACGTCCGAGACAAGTAGATCGAAACGATTACTCATCTACTACTATTACTCCACTCATCGACCGCTATCTAGCATGCATCTAGAGTATTAAGTTAAAACAGAGTAACACCTTAAGCAAGATGACATGATGTAGAGGAATAAATTCATGCAATATGATAAATACCCCATCTTGTTATCCTCGATGGCAACAATACAATACGTGCCTTGCAACCCTTTCTCACATCCTTTGGGTAAGGACACCGCAAGATTGAACCCAAAGCCATGCACTTCTCCCATTGCAAGAACTACCAATCTAGTTGGCCAAACCAAACGGATAATTCGAAGAGATTTGCAAAGATAACTCAATCATACATAAAAGAATTCAGAGAAGATTCAAATATTATTCAAAGATAAGTCGGATCATAAACCCACAATTCATCGATCTCAACAAACACACCGCAAAAAAGAAGATTACATCGAATAGATCTCCACAAGAGGGGAAGAACATTGTATTGAGATCCAAAAAGAGAGAAGAAGCCATCTAGCTACTAGCTATGGACCCGAAGGTCTGAAGTAAACTACTCACACTTCATCGGAGAGGCTATGTTGTTGATGTAGAAGCCCTCCGTGGTGGATGCCCCCTCCGGCAGAGCTCCGGAACAGGCCCCAAGATTGGATCTCGTGGATATAGGAAATTGCGGCGGTGGAATTAGGTTTTTGGCTCCTGTTCTGATCGTTTGGGGGTACGTAGGTATATATAGGAGGAAGGAGTACGTCGGTGGAGCTTCGAGGGGCCCACGAGGCGGGCGCGCCTAGGGGGACGCCCCACCCTCGTGACCGCCTCTCTGGTTCCTTGGCGAGGGTCCAAGTCTCCCGGATCACGCTCGTGAGAAAATCACGCTTCAAGGTTTCATTCCATTTGGACTCCGCTTGATATTCTGCTTTCTTGAAATAATCAAGAAGGCAAAAACAACAGTGCAGGCTGGGCCTCTGGTTAATAGGTTAGTCCCAAAAGTAATATAAAAGTGGAAAATAAAGCGCATTATAGTCCAAAACAATAGATAAAGTAGCATGGAGCAATCAAAATTATAGATACATTGGAGACGACGTGCATCCCCAAGCTTAATTCTGCTCGTCCTCGAGTAGGTAAATGATAAAAAGAGAATTTTTGATGCGGAGTGATACTTTGGCATAATTTCAATGTAAATCTTCTTAATCATGGTACGAATATTCAGATCCGAAAGATTCAAGACAAAATTTCATATTGACATAAAAATAATAATACTTCAAGCATACTAACAAAGCAATTATGTCTTCTCAAAATAACATGGCCAAAGAAAGTTATCCCTACAAAATCATATAGTCCTGCTATGCTCCATCTTCCCCACACAAAGTATTTAAATCATGCACAACCCCGATGACAAGCCAAGCAATTGTTTCATACTTTAACATTTTCAAAACTTTTTCAATCTTCACGCAATACATGAGCGTGAGCCATGGATATAGCACTATATGTGGAATAGAGCGGTGGTTGTGGAGAAGACAAAAAGAGGGAAGATAGTCTCACATCAACTAGGCGTATCAACGGTCTATGGAGATGCCCATCAATAGATATCAATGTGAGTGAGTAGGGATTGCCATGCAACGGATGCACTAGAGCTATAAATATATGAAAGCTCAACAAAAGAAACTAAGTGGGTGTGCATCCAACTCGCTTGCTCACGAAGACCTAGGGCATTTGAGGAAGCCCATCATTGGAATATACAAGCCAAGTTCTATAATGAAAAATTCCCACTAGTATATGAAAGTGACAACATGAGAGACTCTCTATCATGAAGATCAAGGTGCTACTTTGAAGCACAAGTGTGGTAAAAGGATAGTAACATTGTCCCTTCTCTCTTTTTCTCTCATTTTTTTTATTTGGGCCTTTTCTCTTTTTTTCTGGCCTCTTTTTTTTTGTCGTCCGGAGTCTCATCCCGACTTGTGGGGGGAATCATAGTCTCCATCATCCTTTCCGCTGTCGGGACCCCGATTCTAAGTCACACCGATCTAGCCTGTAACACCTCATATCACTTTGCGGCCCCACGCACGGTATTGTTTCATCAAGTTGTTTCTTAAGCTCGGCTAGTTCTAAGGGTGCCATCTTGTAAGGTCTCCTAGAGATTGGAGCGGTTCCTGGGATAAGATCTATGACGAACTCTACATCTCTGTTAGGTGGAACACCTGGCAGTTCCTCTGGAAAGACATCCGGAAAGTCACGGACTATCGGGATATCTTCAAGGTCTGGAAGAGGGCTGGCATTAAGAGAATAGAGTTGACGCTTTGCAACTCTAGTGGAGACAGTGACTATCTTGCCAGATGGGTGCGTAAGCTGAACAGACCTGGTGTAACAATCAATCTTGGCATGATGAGTTGTCATCCAGTCCATACCCAAGATGATGTTAATATCTGAGGACTTGAGGGCTACAAGTGATGCAAGGAATACAAGTCTATCAACAAGGATTTCATTACCATAGCTGATTCTAGTGGTTTGCCATCTAGACCCTGGGGTTTGGATTTCAAGCCGAGTTGGCATATCACAAAATGACATGTCGTGCAAACGAGCATAGCCTTCAGAGATGAAGGAGTGAGATGCTCCAAGATCGAATAGAACCGATGTGGATGACGATTGACAAGGAGTGTACCAAGAACGACATCCGGATCATCATGAGCGTCTTTAGCTGAGACGTGATGCACACGTCCATGTTCAGTGGGAGCTGACTTGACACTGATCGTCTTGCTTGTTGGCTTAACACAACCAACAGTCTTCTCAGGCTGGGGTGGAGCATAAATGGTCTGAGAGCAGTCACGTGCATAGTGCCCTGGCTCTCCGCATGTGAAGCAAGTCCCTGAAGTAGGACGTGGACCCGCATTGACAAGCGGTCTACCAATAGGCCTGGGTGGAGCATACTGCTGAACTGGGTGAGGCACCACATAGGATGGCCTCGGTGTATATCCAGGAGGAAGAGCGGAGTTTGGAACCCAAATCCGGCGCTTCTGCGAGCCCGAACCGGAAGAAGATCCCAACTCACGGGTGTGCTTACGAGACTCCTCGTAAGTGAGCTGAGCTATCTCTGCATTAATGGCCTTGTTCACAAGAGCCTGGAATGTATCACAATGATGTAGGTGGAGATCACGACGCAACTTGGGGTTGAGACCCTTCCGAAACCTAGCCTGCTTCTTGGCGTCCGTGGACACCTCTTCTGGAGCGTAGCGGGCAAGGTTCTCAAACTCTCTACAGAAGCATCAACAGCCATCTTACTCTGGGTGAAACTACGTAACTCTTCTCTCTTGCGATCGATGAGGGCTTCAGGAATGTGATGCTCGCGAAAAGCCTCAGTGAAATCCCTCCGTAGGAATCGCCAGCCGGAAGCATAGCCTCATAGTTCTCGCCACCAAAGACTAGCGGGACCTTCCGTGGTATGTGGCATAGGTGACCTTGTCATCGTCAGCTACGTTTGCGGAACGCAGCTTAAGAGTAATGCTACGGAGCCAATCATCTGCATCGAGTGGCTCAATGGAATGATGAAAGGTGGGTGGGTGCAAGCGGATGAAGTCATGAAGGGTCACAGATCCTTTGAACTGAAGTGCGGTGTTCTCCTCGATACGTGCCAACAAGCGGTTAGACTCACGCTTGTTCCTCTCCATCTCTAACATGAACTCTGCCAATGAAGGCTGGTCGGGAGGATCCTCATCCGTACCATCTCCGTGGTTCTGGCTACGAGCAACAGAACTTCGCTTAACTGATGACATCCTGAGAAACGAAACCAAGGACGGAATCAACATCAACTACAGAGTGTAAAATGTAGGACAAAGAAATTAGTAACTCTCGAACTCCTGGGGCAATTCCGGCAGCATAACGGCAGTAAAATGCTCAGAATGAGACATCCTGCCAAAATGGGGTAGTACAACAACTCAACATCACCACTCAAAGGTTCTGGGATAATACTAAACAGACTACACCGGAAGTACTCGAAGTTGGGGTATGACCCTGATCAACCAATCCTAAGAAACTACGGAGTAGTAACACGTGATCCTCGATAGACTAAGAGAAAGCCTAGTTCCTTAACCCCGTAGGAAAGATAAGATGACTCAGATCAGAAGGCCATGAGGTAAAGGAGTAAAAAGAGCCTTACGTTCCTTCCCACAATCAATTCCCTTACATAACTAAAGAATTTCTAGACTCAACTTCGACCAGGTTGGCTTGGAAATCCTACAGGCAGTCAGGCTCTGATACCAAAGCTGTCGGGACCCCAATTCTAAGTCACACCAATCTAGCATGTAACACCTCATATCACTTTGCGGCCTCACGCACGGTATTTCCACCGTGTCGCCTTACCATGGCCGGGACCGTTTATGCCTTTTGGCTCACGTATATGATAGTGTCGCTAGCATCCATATGATAGAGAACCCGGCCGACATGACTAGTCTTGAACCCAAAGTGGCACTAACTTACGGGACAGGCATACATGAAACAACATCGAGCATGTCGGTCGCCAAGCTGTGAATCCGGGTCAGAAACTGGGCTAACAGGACTCCGGTAACCCGGGCTGTAGCAGGCTAGGCAGGACTCCGGATGTCACCGCGTGACATTTCCCCGAAGGGACAGACATAGGAACGAAGTGAATCACATGCCGGCCAGTCAAGTGTTCCGGAGCAGTAGTGCTGGGCTAGCAGGACTCCGGTAAACCGGGCTGTAGCGGACTACCATGGCTCAGTGGAAGCACCAGACTACATTTCCCCATAAGAGAGGCTACCAAGGATAGACAACTAGGTTGTCGGATCCCACACATAGCAATACACGTTACACGTACGCATAACATGCAAGTATGTGTTGTACAACATGGCATCACAACATAATGCAAACTCATATAGATAAAGGCTCAGAAGAGCCACATAGCATTTAATACAAACAGGGTCACATGACCCATCATTCGTGAAACATACAAGCAACGGAAGCATTACATGTCCGAAAGTACGCATAACTACAAAAGGAAAAACTGAGAAGCCCGACTATCTACAAGACCCTCCCAAGGGTACAAGATCGTAGCCGAGGTAACAAGCTACTCGTCAAGTCCAAGCGGAACCACTAGTAAGACTGAAGTCTCCGCTGCAAAAACATAAATAAAGCAACGTGAGTACAAAGGTACTCAACAAGACTTACATCGATCCTATCATACATGCATTTGTATCAAGGAGGTAGTGTGGGGTTTAGTTGCAAAGCAAGCCAGCTTTGACTCGATGGCTATCCTGTTCTACGACTACAAGAACTTCTTTGAGGTGAAGCAACAGCACACGAGTCCACCAATCACCACATCAATACACCGCTATGGATTCATTCCGTCTCCCTACGAGAAGGCCATCCATAGCACTCACACTTGTCTTGAGCATTTTAGAGTATCCACTTCAAGTTGTCTATGTACCATGTAAGCATCCAAGAAGTCCATAACCGCGGACCGGCTATTCGAATAGATCATGTTAACCCTGCAGGGGTGTACTTCTTCACACACGCTCTCGCCACTTACCGCCATGTACACGTCATGTATCTCGGCAACCTTCAAGCGGAAGCCTGGCGAGGGTGTCGGCCACGACCTGACTAACCACACAAGACTCTTGCCCAGGTTTATCGCCTATTCGGGTTCCATCCGCAAGGAGATCCGGTCGGGGTGTCGTTCACGGCCCCAAACGATGTGTGCAGGGTTCCCGAGCCCACCATCCGGGTGCCACTCGGTACACCAGGCCACGTGTGCCTAGTCTGTCCCAAGCCCACCCTGCCGGGTGCCACTTGGTAGAAAAATAGCACTACCTACAAACACTAGAAACTAGTTGCGACTCACAGATGTAGATCAAGTTGGTTAATAAGTCGAGAGAGCTTGGAGCGCCTGAGCCCAATGTGTGGTAGTATCGAGTCATTGTACGACATACATAGAAGTCGATTGCTTAAGGACGGTTCCAAAGGAGACAACCCACCATGTACTCCTACATGGCCTCTCACCGCTACCTTTACCAAATCGTGTTCACACACTTCACTCTCAAAGATCGTAACATATCATAACACTCCGATTCATTCCCAATGAATCAGACCGACACAACTCTAAGCAATAGCAGGCATAGCATGGTAGGAACACAACATGGCTCAATCAACTCCTACACATGCTAGTGGGTTTCAACTATTTATCGTGGCAATGACAGTCATGCAGAGGAATGGGTTCAACTACCGCAGCTCAAGTAGCAGATGAATCGTTGTTGTCCTAATGCAATAACTGAGAGCAGGAGTGAGAGAGTAGGATTGTATCGGAATGAACAAGGGGGTTTGCTTGCCTGGTAGATCAACATTGGGGCACTGCTTCATATACAGGTACTCTCGATCGGTCTCCGGAGCAGGACCTATCGAGAAGGAACGATGTCGGCAATCAATACACAATCATATGCAACAATATGACGCATGAACATGGCATGTAGATGTGATGTTGTTTGAGCTAATGCAGCTAGCATTCATTTGGTTGAGTCCATTTGAACCAAAGGTTCAAATGCATCTTCAAATTAAGCTCTTATAAAATCCATTTTAGTGTTTCACTTATACATCAGGTATAACTTGATTTTTCATGCATGAAACTGGTACAGATGGATAGATTGCATTTTTCTGATAATTTTTCATATATAAATTATTTCAATCTGAGCTACGGTTGAATTTATATGATTTTTTGAAGTTTTGCTAATTTTCTGGAATTTCCTGATTAAATTAAATCCATAGAATAAATAATTGCGCCAAGATGATGGCATGCTCGGCCAAGAGGTCAACGTTGCTGACCAGGTCAAACCTGACGACCGGGTCCCACATGTCATTGGCTTACTGTTAACTGGGAGTTAATCCTGTGTTGACTGGGATTTGACCCGCTGCGGGGCCCGCCTGTCTGTGCCTGTTAGAGAGGAATTAGTGGTGATTAGCGCCTAACTAAGCGACCACGTCAGCCCGCCGGAGTTTGGCCGGCGGCGACCTCAAACCGCGGCGGATGTTCGCCGGAGATGCTGTTCCGACAGCGGTTCTACGCTACGAGGGCACCGATGGAGAGCCCACGCCGCCCGCATCTAGGGAAGCAGTGTGGGAGGCAGCGGGCGCCGGAGCTCACCGAGCGCAGATCGCGGCAGCCGGAGCTCGGCTCGAGCGAGCGTGCGGCTACGGTGCACGGGGAGGCAGGAGAGGAGGGGGAACCGACGTGGGGGGCTCACAGGGGACCGGAAGAGGCGACGGCGAGCTCGGGGGAGGCGCTGACGGCGGCGAGCGGCGACAGAGATCCACGGCGGCCGGAGGTGACGAAGGCGACGGCGACGGCTCCACGGGCGTCCGGCGATGCACAGCTTGGCGGAGAGGCTACAGGGCGAGGAGGCGGAGCTCCTGGGCACGTCGGAGGAGCGAGGGGGAGGCGGTGGCTACGGTGGTGCTCGTCGGCGGCGGCGTTGGCGCTCGGACGTTCGCGGGGGAGGGCGAGAGAGATGAGGGGAGGCCATTGGAGAGAGGGAGAGAGGTGCGTGGCGGCGCGTGGCGCTGCTCCGGACGCCCAAAGCGTCGGGGAGGGGAGGACAGGAAGGTGTCGTGGCGGCACGGGCAGTGCGCACGCTGGCCACACGCCCTGGCCTCTGGCGGGAGGTGGAGGACGACCGGCACTGCCAGCCGGGTCAGGCTGCCACCGGGCCAGCAGTGATGCCCTCGGTGAGCACAGGTAAGCATTTTACATTTTTGTTTTCTTTTCTATTTTCTGACATATGTTTTGATTTAATAAAAATAGTAAATCAATTTATTTTCTTATGACAATTTTTGCAAGGGCCATTGGTATTATTCCAGGGCTCCTCAATAACTGGCATAATTTTTGGACAATATTTTATATATATAACAATATTTATCCAAGGCAAATAAATGCTGGATTAATTACAAAAGGCCAAAATAAATATTTGTGAGCTCTTGAAAATATTGATTTGATTTTTTACCTCGACCAATATTTTCAGTAGAGCAACACGAACATTTTCTTGGACCTTTTTGGAGCACTTTTTATCCGGGTCATTTCTAGAAATAATTTACGAGGGTTTCACAAATCCTCATTTCAAAATTAAATGGAATTTAAACATGATGCACAAATGACTAGCTAGCCTAGGTCATACCGTAACTAGGATGTGACAACTCGCCCCACTTGAAAGAATCTCGTCCCGAGATTCGTGGGTCGATGGAAAGAAGGTGGGGTACTCCGATCGAAGACGATCTTCTCGCTCAATTAGCTTCTCTCTCGGAATGATGAGACCATCGAACCTTGAGAAACTTGATGTTCCGACATCGGGTGACACGCCTCGCTTGATCAAGAATGCGAACAGGTACTCTCGATAGGTGAGGTTATCTTGCAGATCAAGCGTTGCGTGGTCCACTCCACGGATGGGATCCGAGAAGCAACGACTGAGTTGAGAGACGTGGAAGACATCATGAACTCGAGAAAGATGTGGGGTTAGTTCCAAGCGGTAGGCAACCTCTCCTCGTTTAGCGAGAATGCGAAAGGGACCAATGTAACGAGGAGCCAACTTGCCCTTGATATCAAACGATGGGTACCCTTCAAAGGAGTAACCCGAAGGTAAGCTTTGTCGCCAATTTCATAAGTCATAACCTTATGATGACGATCATCTTGGCTCTTTGACGAGATCGGGCTGTTTTCAAATTCTCATGAACGATGCGAACTTGCTCTTCTGCCTCCTGGATCATGTCTGGTCCAAAGAATTGTCTTTCACCGGTTTCTGACCAGTTCAAAGGTGTTCGACATCTTCGTCCATAGAGAATATCAAAAGGAGCTTTCTTGAGACTGGATTGATAGCTATTGTTATAAGCAAACTCGGCGAAAGGAAGACATTTCTCCCAATCCATACCGAATGAGATAACGCAAGCTCTAAGCATGTCTTCGAGAATTTGGTTGACCCGTTCCACCTGACCACTTGATTGAGGGTGGAAAGCGGTACTGAAGGAAAGATGGGTGCCCATGGCGCTTGGAAACTCTCCCTAAATGAGAACTGAAAAGACCGCCACGGTCTGAATTGATCTCTAGTGGAACACCATGAAGTGACACTATTCGAGAATGTATAAGTCAGCGAAATGACTAGCAAAGGATACTCTCTCGAGCAGGTAGGAAGTGAGCCACCTTGGACAGACGATCAATGACTACGAAGATAGCATTATTCCCTTTCTTGGTCCCGGGAAAGCCGGTGATGAAGTCCATACCAACTTTATCCCATTTCCACTCGTGAATGGCTAAAGGCTGAAGGGTGCCAAGAGCCTCTGATGCTCTGCTTTAACGCGACGACAAACATCGCAGTTAGCAATAAACTGAGCGATTTCTCTCTTCATCCTAGTCCACCAGAACCTCTGGCGTAGGTCCTGATACATCTTAGTACTACCGGGATGAATTGTGAGAGGAGATTCATGCACCTCCTTAAGAATCAATTTTCGCAGATGTTGATTCTTGGGAACCACCAAGCGGTTTTCAAAGAAAACAACACCTCGATCATCCATAGAGAAGCATCCACCAACTCCCTTCTTAATGTTTTTCTTGATCCGGGAAATTCCCGTGTCCTGCTTTTGAGCGGCGATAATCCGATCCTCAAGATCAGGTTTTGCCACCAAGGTAGAAAGGAATCCGTGAGGAGCAATGTGAAGGTTAAGCCTACAAAATTCCTCATGGAGAAAAGGTTGGCCCGCTGCAACATGAGATTGTTGCAATAGGATTTACGACTTAAGCGCATCAGCCATGACATTGGCTTTGCCTGGGGTGTAGGTAATCCCTAGATCATAATCTGAGATCAACTCCAACCAACGTCTTTGCCTAAGGTTCAAATCTGGTTGGGTGAAGATATACTTGAGACTCCGGTGATCGGTGTAGATCTCGCAACGTTTACCAAGAAGGTAGTGTCGCCAGGTCTTGAGTGCATAGACAACGGCTGCAAGCTCTAGATCATGTGTAGGATAATTCTCCTCATGTGGATGCAACTGACGAGATGCATAGGCAATCACATGACGATCCTACATAAGAATGCAACCTAGTCCCTGTCGTGAGGCGCCACAAGAGATAACAAAGTCTTTAGTGAAATCCGGTGGCACAAGTATGGGAGCGAAGTCAGGCGTCTTTTAGTTCCCGAAAACTGTACTCACACTGTGGGGACCACTCAAAAATTTTATCTTTCTTGAGAAGTTCCGTGAGGGGTTTGGCCACTTTGGAGAAGTTTTCAACAAAGCGGCGACAATAGCTGGCTAGACCAAGGAAACTCCTAACTTGTTTAACTGTTTCAGGTGGAGTCCAATCAAGAACGGCCTGAACTCTCTCGGGATTGACAGCAATGCCCTTACCAGAGATCATGTGGCTGAGATAGGTCACTTCTGGCAACCAAAATTCACACTTGGAGAACTTGGCATAAAGGCGGTGCTCTCTGAGTTTTTCTAGCACAAGTCTAAGATGTTCGGCATGCTCTTCCTCGTTCTTCGAGTAAATAAGAATATCATCGAGGTAAACCACGACAAATTCATCTAAGTCCTCCATGAAGATCGAGTTCATCAAGCGGGAGAATGTGGCTGGGGCGTTGGTTAGACCAAAGGACATGACGGTGTACTCAGACCGCCATAACGAGTGACAAAGGCTGTTTTGGGAATGTCTCCATTTCTGATCTTGATTTGATGGTAGCCTAACCTCAAATCCATCTTGGAGAAGATCGAGGATCCAAATGAGCTGATCATATGTGTCGTTGATCCCGGAAGCAGATATTTGTTCTTTATTGTGACCAAATTAACGGGACGATAATCTACAACCATCCGTCCGTACCATCCTTCTTCTTGACGAAGAGGACGGGCAAGCCCAAGGAGAAGAACTAGGACGGATGAAACCCTTTTGCAAGGACTCATCAAGTTGTTTCTTAAGCTCGGCTAGTTCTAAGGGTGCCATCTTGTAAGGTCTCATAGAGATTGGAGCGGTTCCCGGATAAGATCTATGATGAACTCTACATCTCCGTTAGGTGGAACACCGCGCTTCCTCTGAAAGACATCCGGAAAGTCACGGACTATCGGGATATCTTCAAGGTCCGGAAGAGGGCTGGCATTAAGAGAATAGAGTTGACGCTTTGCAACTCTAGTGGAGATAAAGGACTATCTTGCCGATGGGTGTGTAAGCTGAACAGATCTGGTGTAACAATTAATCTTGGCATGATGAGCTGTCATCCACTCTATACCCAAGATGATGTTAATATCTGAGGGCTTGAGGGCTACAAGTGATGCAAGGAATAAAAGTCTATCAACAAGGATTTCATTACCATAGCTGATTCTGGTAGTTTGCCATCTAGACCCGGGGTTTGGATTTCAAGCGGAGTTGGCATATCACAAAATGACATGTCATGCAAACGAGCATAGCCTTCAGAAATGAAGGAGTGAGATGCTCCAGTATCGAACAGAACCGATCTTTGGATGACAGCTTGACAAGGAGTGTACCAAGAACGACATCCGGATCATCATGAGCGTCTTTAGTCGAGACGTGATGCACACGCCCATGTTCGGTGGGAGCTGACTTGACATCGATCGTCTTGCTTGTTGGCTTAACACAGCCAACAGTCTTCTCAGCCGGGTGGAGCATAATCGGTCTGAGAGCGATCCACGCATAGTGCCCGGCTCTCCGCATGTGAAGCAAGTCCTCGAAGTAGGGCGTGGACCCGCATTGACAAGCGGTCTACCAATAGGCTGGGTGGAGCATATCGCTAAACCGGGTGAGGCACCACATAGGATAGTCTCGGTGTATATCCAGAGGAAGAGCGGAGTTTGGAACCCAAATCCGCGCTTCATGAGCCCGAACCTAAGAAGATCCCAACTCACGGTTGTGCGTACGAGACTCCTCGTAAGTGAGCTGCGCTGTCTCTGCATTAATGGCCTTGTTCACCAGAGCCGGGAATGTATCACAATGATGTAGGTGGAGATCACGACGCAACTTGGGGTTGAGACCCTTCCAAACCTAGCTCGCTTCTTGGCGTCCGTGGACACCTCTTCCGAGCGTGGCGGGCAAGGTTCTCAAACTCTCATCAGAAGCATCAACAGCCATCTTACTCTGGGTGAAACTACGTAACTCTTCTCTTGCGATCGATGAGGGCTTCAGGAATGTGATGCTCGCGAAAAGCCTCAAAGTGAAATCCCTCCAGTAGGAATCGCCACCGAAGCATAGCCTCATAGTTCTGCCACCAAAGACTAGCAGGACCTTCCAGGTGGTATGTGGCATAGGTGACCTTGTCATCGTCAGCTACGTTTGCGGAACGCAGCTTACGAGTAATGCTACGGAGCCAGTCATCTGCATCGAGTGGCTCAATGGAATGATGAAAGGTGGGTGGGTGCAAGCGGATGAAGTCATGAAGGGTCACAGATCCTTTGAACTGAAGTGCGGTGTTCTCCTCGATACGTGCCAACAAGCGGTTAGACTCACGCTTGTTCCTCTCCATCTCTAACATGAACTCTGCCAATGAAGGCTGGTCGGGAGGATCCTCATCCCTACCATCTCCGTGGTTCTGGCTACGAGCAACAGAACTTCGCTTAACTGATGACATCCCGAGAAACGAAACCAAGGACGGAATCAACATCAACTACATACTGTAAAATGTAGGACAAAGAAATTAGTAACTCTCGAACTCCTGGGGCAATTCCGCAAAGATAACGGCAAGAAATGCTCGAGAATGAGACATCCTGCCAAAATGGGGTAGTACAACAACTCAACATCACCACTCAAAGGTTCTGGGATAATACTAAACAGACTACACCGGAAGTACTCGAAGTTGGGGTATGACCCTGATCAACCAATCCTAAGAAACTACGGAGTAGTAACACGTGATCCTGATAGACGGAAGAGAAAGCCTAGTTCCTTAACCCCGTAGGAAAGATAAGATGACTCAGATCAGAAGGCCATGAGGTAAAGGAGTAAAAAGAGCCTTACGTTCCTTCCCACAATCAATTCCCTTACATAACTAAAGAATTTCTAGACTCAACTTCGACCAGGTTGGCTTGGAAATCCTACAGGCAGTCAGGCTCTGATACCAAAGCTGTCGGGACCCCAATTCTAAGTCACACCTATCTAGCCTGTAACACCTCATATCACTTTGCGGCCTCACGCACGGTATTTCCACGGGTGTCGCCTTACCATGGCCCGGGACCGTTTGCGCCTTTTGGCTCACGTATATGATAGTGTCGCTAGCATCCATATGATAGAGAACCCGGGCCGACATGACTAGTCTTGAACCCAAAGTGGCACTAACTTACGGGGACAGCATACATGAAACAACATCGAGCATGTCGATTGACGTGTGAATCCGGGCTGTAGCAATTTGGGCTAACAGGACTCCGGAAACCCGGGCTGTAGCAGGCTAAGCGGGACTCGGATGTCACCGCGTGACATTTCCCGAAAGGGACAGAACCACGAGCGAAGTGAATCACATGCCGCCAGCCTAAGTGTTACGGAGCGGTAGTCTTTGGGCTAGCAGGACTCCGGTAAACCGGGTCATGGCGGACTACCATGGCTCGGTGGAAGCACTAGACTACATTTCCCCATAAGAGAGGCTACCAAGATAGACAACTAGGTTGTCGGATCCCACACATAGCAATACACGTTACACGTACGCATAACATGCAAGTATGTGTTGTACAACATGGCATCACAACATAATGCAAACTCATATAGATAAAGGCTCAGAAGAGCCACATAGCATTTAATACAAACAGGGGTCACATGACCCATCATTCAGAGCATACAAGCAACGGAAGCATTACATGTCTGAGTACAGAAAACTACAAAAGGAAAAAACCGAGAAGCCTGACTATCTACAAGACCCTCCCAAGGGTACAAGATCATAGCTGAGGTAACAAGCTACTCGTCGAAGTCCAAGCGGAACCACTAGTTAAACTGAAGTCTCCGCTGCAAAAACATAAATAAAGCAACGTGAGTACAAAGGTACTCAACAAGACTTACATCAGATCCTATCATACATGCATTTGTATCAAGGAGGTAGTGTGGGGTTTAGTTGCAGCAAGCCAGCTTTGACTCAGTGGCTATCCTGTTCTACGACTACAAGAACTTCTTTGAGGTGAAGCAGCGCACACGAGTCCACCAATCACCACATCAATACACCGCTATGGATTCATTCCCGTCTCCCTACGAGAAGGCCATCCATAGTACTCACACTTGTCTTGAGCATTTTAGAGTATCCACTTCAAGTTGTCTATGTACCATGTAAGCATCCAAGAAGTCCATAACCGTGGACCCGGCTATTCGAATAGATCATGTTAACCCTGCAGGGGGTACTTCTTCACACACGCTCTCGCCACTTACCGCCATGTACACGTCACGTATCTCGGCAACCTTCAAGCGGAAGCCTGGCGAGGGTGTCGGCCACGACCTGACTAACCACACAAGACTCTAGCCTGTGTTTATCGCCTATTCGGGTTCCATCCGCAAGGAGATCCGCCGGGTGTCGCTCACGACCCCAAACGATGTGTGCAGGGTTCCCGAGCCCACCATCCGGGTGCCACTCGGTACACCAGGCCACGTGTGCCTAGTCTGTCCCAAGCCCACCCTGCCGGGTGCCACTTGGTAGAAAAATAGCACTACCTACAAACACTAGAAACTAGTTGCGACTCCTGGACAGAGATCAAGTTGGTTAATAAGTCGAGAGAGCTTGGAGCGCCCGGAGCCCAATGTGTGGTAGTATCGAGTCATTGTACGACATACATAGAACTCAAGGTTAAGGACGGTTCCGGTGAGACAACCCACCATGTACTCCTACATGGCCTCTCACCGCTACCTTTACCAAATCGTGTTCACACACTTCACTCTCAAAGATCGTAACATATCGTAACACTCCAATTCATTCCCAATGAATCAGACTGACACAACTCTAGGCAATAGCAGGCATAGCATGGTAGGAACACAACATGGCTCAATCAACTCCTACACATGCTAGTGGGTTTCAACTATTTACTGTGGCAATGACAGGTCATGCAGAGGAATGGGTTCAACTACCGCAGCTCAAGTAGCAGATGAATCGTTGTTGTCCTAATGCAATAACTGAGAGCAGGAGCGAGAGAGTAGGATTGTATCGGAATGAACAAGGGGGTTTGCTTGCCTGGTAGATCAACAGGGGGGCACTGCTTCACAGACAGGTACTCTCGATCGGTCTCCAGAGCAGGACCTATCGAGAAGGAACGATGTCGGCAATCAATACACAATCATATGCAACAATATGATGCATGAACATGGCATGTAGATGTGATGTTGTTTGAGCTAATGCAGCTAGCATTCATTTGGTTGAGTCCATTTGAACCAAAGGTTCAAATGCATCTTCAAATTAAGCTCTTATAAAAGCCATTTTAGTGTTTCACTTATACATCAGGTATAACTAGGTTTTTCATGCATGAAACTGGTACAGATGGATAGATTGCATTTTTCTGATAATTTTTCATATATAAATTATTTCAATCTGAGCTACGGTTGAATTTATATGATTTTTTGAAGTTTTGGTAATTTTCTGGAATTTCCTGATTAAATTAAATCCAGAAAATAAATAATTGCGTCAGCATGATGTCATGCGTGTGTCAGCAGGTCAACGGTGCTGACCAGGTCAAATCTGACAACCGGGTCCCACATGTCATTGGCTTACTGTTAACTGGGAGTTAGTCCTGTGTTGATCGATTTGACCTGGCCAAGGCCCGCCTGTCTGCTCGTTAGAGAGGAATTAGTGGTGATTAGCGCCTAACTAAGCGACCACGTCAGCCCGCCGGAGTTTGGCCGGCGGCGACCTCAAACCGACGCGGATGTTCGCCGGAGATGCTATTCCGCAGCGGTTCTACGCTACCGAGGGCACCAAAGGAGAGCTCACGCCGCCGCATCTAGGGAGCAGTGGGAGGCAGCGGGCGCCGGAGCTCACGAGCGCGCTCATGGCGGCAGCCGGAGGTCGGCTCGAGCGAGCGCGCGGCTACGGTGCACGGGGAGGCAGGAGAGGAGGGGGAACCGACGTGGGGGGCTCACAGGGGACCGGAAGAGGTGACGGCGAGCTCGGGGGAGGCGCTGACGGCGGCGAGCGGCGACGGAGATCCACGGCGGCCGGGGGTGATGAAGGCGACGGCGACGGCTCCACGGGCGTCCGGCGATGCACAGCTTGGCGGAGAGGCTACAGGGCGAGGAGGCGGAGCTCCTGGGTGCGTCGGAGGAGCGAGGGGGAGGGGGTGGCTACGGTGGTGCTCGTCGGCGGCGGCGGTGGCGCTCGGACGTTCGCGGGGGAGGGCGAGAGAGATGAGGGGAGGCCATTGGAGAGAGGGAGAGAGGTGCGTGGCGGCGCGTGGCGTCGTTCCGGACGTCCAGGCGTCGGGGGGGAGGACAGGCAGGAAGGTGTCGTGGCGGCACGGCGGTGCGCACGCGTTGGCCACACGCCCCTGGCCTCCTGGCGGGAGGTGGAGGACGACTGGCACTGGCCGGCTGGCTGGCCACTGGGCTGCCAAGCAGGCCAGCCTCGTGAGCACAGGTAAGCATTTTACATTTTTGTTTTCTTTTCTATTTTCTAACATATGTTTTGATTTAATAAAAATACTAAATCAATTTATTTTCTTATGACAATTTTTGCCGGGGCCATTGGTATTATTCCAGGGCTCCTCAATAACTGGCATAATTTTTGGACAATATTTTATATATATAACAATATTTATCCAACGCAAATAAATGCTGGATTAATTCCAAAAGGCCAAAATAAATATTTGTGAGCTACTGAAAATATTGATTTGATTTTTTTACCTCTGACCAATATTTTCAGAGAGCAACACGAACATTTTCTTGGACCTTTTTGGAGCACTTTTTATCTGGGTCATTTCGTAAATAATTTCTGAGGGTTTCACAAATCCTCATTTCAAAATTAAATGGAATTTAAACATGATGCACAAATGACTAGCTAGCCTAGGTCATACCAGAACTAGGGATGTGACATCCTCACTTGGGACAATGCTCTAATAATGATGATCATCAGACTTTTATTTTTCTTACAACTCAACAATTACAAAATATGACTCTATATGAATGCCTCCGGCGGTGTACCGGGATATGCAATGAAACATGAGTGACATGTATGAACGAATTATGAACGGTGGCTTTGCCACAAATACGATGTCAACTACATGATCATGCTAGCAATATGACAATGATGGAGCGTGCCATAATAAACGGAATGGTGGAAAGTTGCATGGCAATATATCTCGGAATGGCTATGGAAATGCTATGATAGGTAGGTATGGTGGCTTTTTTGAGGAAGGTATATGGTGGGTGTATGATACCGCGAAAGGTGCGCGGTATTAGAGAGGCTAGCAATAGTGGAAGGATGGGAAAAAGTGCGTATAATCCATGGACTCAACATTAGTCATAAAGAACTCGTATACTTATTGCAAAAATCTAGAAGTTATCAAAGCAAAGTATTACGCGCATGCTCCTAGGGGGATAGATTGGTAGGAAAAGACCATCACTCGTCCCCGACCTCCACTCATAAGGAAGACAATCAATAAAGAAATCATGCTCTGAGTTCATCACATAACGGTTCACCATACGTGCATGCTACGGGTATCACAAACTTCAACACAAGTATTCTTTAAATTCAGAAATACTCAACTAGCATGACACTAATATCATCATCTTCATATCTCAAAACAATTATCAAGCATCAAACTAATCTTAGTATTCAACGCACTCAAAAGAAAGTTTCACATATCTTGAATACCAAGTATATTAACATTAAGCAAATTACCATGCTATTTACGACTCTCAAAATAATCTAAGTGAAGAATGAGAGATCAAGTTTCTTTAAAACAAATCCACCACCGTGCTCTAAAAGATCTAAGTGAAGCACTAGAGCAAAAATTATCATGCTCAAAGATATAAGTGAAGCACTATGAGCAAAACTATCAAGCTCAAAAGATATAAGTGAAGCACATAGAGTATTCTATCAAATTCCAATTCATGTATGGCTCTCTCAAAGGGTGTGTACTGCAAGGATGATTGTGGTAAACTAACAAGCAAAGACGCAAATAATACAAGACGCTTCAAGAAAAACACATATCATGTGGTGAATAAAAATATAGCTCCAAGTAAATTACCGATGGAAGTGGATTTAAAGAGGGGATGCCTTCCGGGGCATCCCCAAGCTTTGAATTTTTGGTGTCCTTGGATTATCTTGGGGGTGCCATGGTTATCCCCAAGCTTAGGCTCTTGCCACTCCTTGTTCCATAATCCATCAAAAAGAATTCACCCAAAACTTGAAAACTTCACAACACAAAACTCAATAGAAATCTCGTGAGTCTGCTAGAGAAAGAAAACAAAAGACTACTTTAAGGTACTGTAATGAACTCATTCTTTATTTATATTGGTGTTAAACCTACTGTATTCCAACTTTTCTATGGATCATAAACTATTTTACTTGCCATAGACTCATCAAAATAAGCAAACAACACACGCAAAACAGAATCTGCCAAAACCAGAACAGTCTGTAGTAATCTGTAACTAACGCAAACTTCTGGAACTCAAAAACTTCTACCAAAATTAGACGGTCTGTAAATTTTGTTTATTGATCAGCGGCAATTGGAATCAGTATTTTATCACGTTCTGGTGATTTTTAACAATTCGGGCACTGAGCGCAAAGTTTCTGGAAATTACAGCAAGATCAAATAACTATCATCCAAGAAGATCCAATAGGTTTAACTTGGCACAAACACTAATTAAAAGATAAAAACCACATCTAAACAGAGGCTATATGGATTATTTATTCCTAAACATAAGCAAAAACTAAAAACTAAAAATAAAATTGGGTTGTCTCCCAACAAGCGCTATCGTTTAACGCCCCTAGCTAGGCATAAAAGCGAGGATAGATCTAGGTATTGCCTTCTTTGGTAGGCAATCCATAAGTGGCTCTCATAATAGATTCATATGTTAATTTTATTTTCTTTCTAGGGAAGTGTTTCATGCCTTTCTTTAATGGAAATTGGAATCTAATATTCCCTTCCTTCACATCAATAATTGCACCAATCGTTCTAAGGAAAGGTCTACCAAGAATAATAGGACATGAAGGATTGCAATCTATATCAAGAACGATAAAATCTACGGGCACATAATTCCTATTTCAACAATAAGAACATCATTAATTCTTCCCATAGGCTTTTTAATAGTGGAATCCAAGATGCAAGTTTAGAGAGCAATCATCAAAATCACGTAAATCTAGCAAATCACACAAAGTTTTGGGAATAGTAGAGACACTAGCACCCAAATCACACAAAGCATTAAACTCATGATCTTTGATTTTAATTTTGATAGTAGGTTCCCACTCATCATAGAGTTTCCTAGGGATAGAAATTTTCAACTCAAGGTTTTCTTCATAAGATTGCATCAAGGCATCAACAATGTGTTCGGTAAAGGCCTTATTTTGACTATAGGCATGAGGAGAATTTAGCACGGTTTGCAACAAGGAAATACAATAAATTAAAGAGCAATTTTCATAATTAAATTCCTTGAGATCCAATATAGTGGGTTTAGCAACATCTAGATTTTTATTTCTTTCAATCCCACTTTTATCAATTTCATCATCAAGATCTAAAAACACCGAATTCTTAGAACGCCTTCTAGGTAAAGGAAGATCATATTCAGTTTCATCAAGATTCATATTGCAAACCAAAGATATAATAGGGGACACATCAATAACTTTTAGATCTTCATCTTGATTTTCATGGGAATTAGAAGAACACGCTTTAATAAAGGCATCTTTGGAAGCACGCATCCTAGCGGTTCTTTCTTTGCACTCATCAATTGAAATTCTCATAGCTTTGAGAGACTCATTGATATCATGCTTAGGAGGAATAGATCTAAGCTTTAAAGAATCAACCTCAAGAGAAATTCTATCAACGTTCCTAGCCAAGTCATCAACTTTAAGTAATTTCTCTTCAAGCAAAGCATTAAAATTCTTTTGTGAATTCATAAACTCTTTAACACTATTCTCAAATTCAGAGGGCATCTTATTAAAATTTCCATAAGAGTTGTTGTAGGAATTTCCATAATTATTAGAAGGATTACTAGGATAAGGCCTACGATTAAAATTCCTCTATAATGCTGTTGTTACCAAAATTATTCCTACCAACAAAATTCACATCCATAGATTCATTATTATTCTCAATCAAGGTAGACAAAGGCATATCATTAGGATCATAAGAAAAACTCTTAGTAGCAAATAATTTCATAAGTTCATCCATCTTTCCACTCAAAACATTGATTTCTTCTATCGCATGCACTTTTTTATTAGTAGATCTTTCAGTATGCCATTGAGAATAATTAACCATAATATTATCTAGGAGTTTAGTAGCATCTCCTAAAGTGATTTCCATAAAAGTGCCTCCATGCCGAATCTAAAAGATTTCTAGAAGCAAAATTCAATCCGTCATAAATTTTTTGTATAATCATCCACAAGTTCAAACCATGAGTAGGACAATTACGTATCATTAATTTCATTCTCTCCCAAGCTTGTGCAACATGTTCATGATCAAGTTGCTTAAAATTCATAATATAGTTTCTAAGAGAGATAATCTTAGCGGAGGAAAATACTTAGATATAAAAGCATCTTTGCACTTGTTCCAAGAATCAATACTATTTTTAGGTAAAGATGAAAACCACGCTTTAGCACGATCTCTAAGCGAAAAAGGAAATAGCTTCAATTTAACGACATCATTATCGACATCTTTTTACTTTTTCATATCACATAAATCAACGAAGCTATTCATATGAGTAGCGGCATCTTCACTAGGAAGGCCGGCGAATTGACCTTTCATAACAAGATTCAACAAAGCAGTGTTGATTTCACAATATTCAGTATTGGCAAGAGGAGCAATCGGAGTGCTAAGGAAATCATTATTATTGGTATTGGTGAAGTCACACAATTTGGTAGCATCTTGAGCCATTGCGACAAACAAGCAATCCAACACACAAGCAAACAAACGGACGAGGAAAAGGCAACGGGAAAAAGAGGAGGAGGTTGGGAAAGAGAGGGCGAATAAAACGACAAGGGTGAAGTGGGGGAGAGGAAAACGAGAGGCAAATGGCAAATAATGTAATGCGAGAGATAGGGATTGTGATGGG
Organism: Aegilops bicornis; assembly: GCA_021605145.1. Taxonomy (NCBI): domain Eukaryota; kingdom Viridiplantae; phylum Streptophyta; class Magnoliopsida; order Poales; family Poaceae; genus Aegilops; species Aegilops bicornis. The sequence continues at coordinate 261,547,720 of CM038672.1, read as the reverse complement.
TACTTGGTATGTTGACTTTTATGTAGACTCCCGACAGCGGCGCGTAAACCCTTCTTGCTACGTCTTGAGCTTGCGTTGGTTTTCCCCGAAGAGGATAGGATGATTCAGCACAGTAGCGTAAGTATTTCCCTCAGTTTTTGAGAACCAATGTATCAATCCAGTAGGAGGCCACGCACAAGTCCCTCGTACCGGCACAAAACGATAGCTACTCGCAACCAACGCGATTAGGGGTTGTCAATCCCTTCACGGTCACTTACGAGAGTGAGATCTGATAGAGATAATATTTTTGGTATTTTTGGTATAAAGATGCAAAGTGAAAAGTAAAAAAGCAAAGTAAAAACAAAGCAAGTATAAAAGTAATGGAGATTGATATGATGAGAATAGACCCGGGGGCCATAGGTTTCACTAGTGGCTTCTCTCATGAGCATAAGTATTCTACGGTGGGTGAACAAATTACTGTTGAGCAATTGACAGAATTGAGCATAGTTATGAGGTTATGTAGGTATGATCATGTATATAGGCATCACGTCCGAGACAAGTAGATCCAAACGATTCTGCATCTACCACTATTACTCCACTCATCAACCGCTATCCAAAGATGCATCTAGAGTATTAAGTTAAAACAGAGTAACGCCTTAAGCAAGATGACATGATGTAGAGGAACAAATTCATGCAATATGATAAATACCCCATCTTGTTATCCTCGATGGCAACAATACAATACGTGCCTTGCAACCCTTTTACATCGGTAAGGACACCGCAAGATTGAACTCAAAGCCATGCACTTCTCCCATTGCAAGAACTACTAATCTAGTTGGCCAAACCAAACGGATAATTCGAAGAGACTTGCAAAGATAACTCAATCATACATAAAAGAATTCAGAGAAGATTCAAATATTATTCATAGATAAGCTGGATCATAAACCCACAATTCATCGGTCTCAACAAACACACCGCAAAAACAAGATTACATCGAATAGATCTCCACAAGAGAGGGAGAGAACATTGTATTGAGATCCAAAAGAGAGAAGAAGCCATCTAGCTACTAGCTATGGACCCAAGGTATGAAGTAAACTACTCACACTTCATCGGCGAGGCTATGGTGTTGATGTAGAAGCCCTCCATGGTGGATGCCCCCTCATGAGCTCAAACAGGCCCCAAGATGGGATCTCGTGGATACAGGAAGTTGCGGCGGTGGAATTAGGTTTTTGGCTCCTGCTCGATCGTTTGGGGCAATGAGGTATATATAGGAGGAAGGAGTACGCCGGTGGAGCTCCGAGGGGCCCACGAGGCAGGGGGAGCCCAGGTCAAGGTCTCTGGATCACGTTCGTGAGAAAATCATGTTTCCAAGGTTTCATCCCGTTTGGACTCCGTGATGATATTCTGCTTATTCAAATACTGAAAAAGGCAAAAAACAGCAATTCTCGGCTGGGCCTCCGGTTAATAGGTTAGTCCCAAAAGTAATATAAAAGTGGAAAATAAAGCCCATTATAGTCCAAAACAATAGATAAAGTAGCATGGAGCAATAAAAAATTATAGATACGTTGGAGACGTATCACACACCGACAGGGTCGGGATATAAATATCCACGGGTGAGACTTTGAAAATTTCTTCGAATTCTCTCAGCCCGCGCGTGTCCTGCTCTGCCTCCTTGGGTCTCCGGATCGTCTCCTTGCCGCCAACGACCTCTCGCTGTTGTATTCTGCCGCCGTCGACGGAATCTGCTCTGCCGTCGCCGCCGTAGCGAACACTCGCCGTTCTAGGGTAAGTGTTCGACCCCTTGTGCTGTCTTTTTCACTCCGATTCCTAGCACAAGGACAATGCGATGTTTCTTGCCACGAATGAGATTAATCTATCCAGTGGAAACTTCCTGAGGTCTAGATTGATTCGAAAATTTTAGGGTCAGCTCTCCACAGAACTCATCTCGGACCTACCGAAATGTAGAAATCGGTCTCACCGATTCTGCTTAGGCCATTGCACATGCGCTTTTCGGTCTGACCGAAACGTGCAAATCGGTGTGACCGAGTTTAAGATTCTGTGAAACCCTAGCAACCTCGGTGCCACCAAACTGTTACTCGGCCCAACCGAGAACTAGTTTAGGTTCCAAATGTTGCTTCGGTATCACCGAGTTTGTCAATTCGATAGCTCCGAGATCACTTCTGTAGAGAACTAAAACTAAGATTTTTGACTCAATTTGTTTTGCAAAACCTCTATACGTTGTGATGCTCATCTACTCCACCTCATCTACAACCTCTTCACGTGGTCTCACGACAGTTTGCTCGCAAGATGTCCGATCAAAGTGACAGCCGTAATGTGCTCGGAGGAACATGTGCAGATGAGTGAGGGCTCAGATCCCTCTAGCACTTGTGATGATGGCAGCAGGAGCACTCCAAGTAACTTGCCAAAGGCAGCCACCAGATCCAGGAAGAAGAGAACCTCAGAATCTGAGGATGAGTATTATGTTTCCATTGAGGAGGAAGTAAGCTCCAGAAGAAGGTGCTAAAGAAGGAGTATGGCACAACTGCTGCAAGTAAGCCAGGACTGAACAAGAAGGTACCTGCAAGGAGGATGCCAATGTCAAAGCCAAGGAAAGTTGCCACAGGTGAAACTATGAAGTTCACCATTGAATCAAGAAGAGGCAGCCGGTGAGGACAAGAAGAAGAAGAGGGCAAGAACCACTACTGCCAGAGTTCTTGGCAAGCCCTCAATGAAGAGAGATTCTGAAGGAGAAGAGGAAGAGGAAGAGGATGCTGCACCAGCACCCAAAGCTCAGAAGCTTATGTGTGATGCTATAAAGGCAAGGGCTGCTCCATCAAAGCCCAAAACATCTCCCAAAGCTCAAACTCACAAGCTCCCAAAAGCCAAGAGGAACACCAGAAGTATTCCAGCTAAGGAGAAGAACAAGGCCCCAGTGCCTGATGCTGAAGAAGCAGAAGATGATTCGCTTGTCTTGAGGAAGCTAAAGCCAAAGATCCTTGACCATAATGATGCACATACTGTTGCAGAAGATATGAGGATCAGGAAGGATGAAGGACTGAGATTGTGGAGACAATCAGATCCTTATGATGTGAGGAGGAGAACAGCAGTTGACTATAGGTTCCACACAAAGGAACAACAAGATTTCTATGAGACTATTCTGCTTGACAAGAAGCCCATAGCGTGTGACATGAGATGGGTGTATTGGGAGTACATCAAAGAAAATGAAGATCACTATCCAGGAGTCTATGACAGCTTCAAGGCTTGTGGAGTAGATACGTTTGTTGGACAGAAGCTCACCAAATGGAATGATGAGCTGATCATGTAGTTTTACTCCACTGCCCATTTCTATCCAGATGGGAGGATAGTATGAATGTCTGAGGGTACAAGGTACCAGTCCATAGTTGAGGAATGGGCTAATCTGATAAATGCCCCTGAAGAACATGAGGATGACTTGGATGTATATGCTGACAAGAAGAAGGATCATAACTCAATGGAAAATATGTACAAGGAGATCCCAGATAAGGCTTTGGAGACTCATAAACTTGGATCTGTACACTTCTTGTTGTCTGGTCTGCCTACCATCAACTGGATCCTTAGGCACGCATTGCTACCCAAGTCAGGAGATCACAAGATGATCAGAGGACATGCTATCAATTTGCTACATTTGTTTGATGTGCCTCAGAAGTTCAAGGTCATGAGTTTGATTATAGAGAGAATCAAAAGGACAACTACTGAGCAGAAGAGAAGGTGTGGGTATGCTCCGCACATTCAGGAGCTCATCAACTCCAAGAGGGGCACAGGTACATACTTGTTGGACAAGGAGCACCTTCCTCTGCATCCTGATTTTGAAGACAACACTGTTGTGAAGAATGAGGAAGACCCCACATCTGTGCAAGCACATGAGAAGAGAGAGAAGGCAAGGGCAGGGAAAGCTGCCAAGATGCCAACTGCTGAAGAGGCATCTCAAGTGTTCTTGAAGAGCAAGCAAGATCAGCTTGGATATCTGATCCAATCCACTTTGAGGATTGAGAAGGGCTTGGCCATCCTGACTCAAAACCAGGAGAGCTTGGTGAGGATCATTGAGCAGAAATTCTATGATCTTGATGTCAAAGTAACTGAGATTCAGTCAGTGGTTGAGCAACTTCAGGAGGAAGTGGAGGAGAAGAAGGGAAAGTCTACTACATATACTTTTACTAGAGTGCCCAGAAGTCAGAGGTCTGCTGCAGTGCCTATTACAGACAATAGAGCTACTACTTCTGCACCAGCAACCACAACCTCAGTGCCACCAGCTCCAGCAGCCACTCCACCAGCTCCAGCTACATCGATAGAAGCTTTCGTCCTTGGAGTCATCTCTACACCACCTGATGAAGGCCGAGCTTGAGAGACGCGTAGCACTATGCATATTTGAACTTTTTGGTAACTTGTTGCCAAAGGGGGATAAATATGTATAGATCATAGCCTTCGAGAGAGAGAGAGAGAGTGTTGTTTTGCCTCTCTTTGCATTCTACTCGTTTAAAATTTATTCTGTGTTTGCTTGCTACATTATGTCTTTTGTGAGATACTTGGATGATCATGTGATTGGTCATTTGCTACCTTAATGCTTGTTTGGATGATACTATCTTATATTATATATATATATGATCATTCACTGTGCTTGGTGATGAGTGCATTGTATTTAATTATTATCATTTTGAGCGCTCCACCAAGATGTATGTTACACGGAAGAGTGACCCATGATCCTAACAAATTGTGCATTTGCAGTGCAAAGCAAATCTTAAATAATGCACAAATTTAGGGGGAGCTCTTCCTTATCACATACTTCTCAAAGCGACAATGTATTTCAATCTTATTATCATTTGTCGAAGCTTTGATCTATATGTTGTCATGAATTACCAAAAAGGAAGAGATTCAAAGTGCAACTATCCCTGGGTGGTTTTGGTAATGATTAACAACATATAGCTCATTGAGCTAACACTATTTCAAGATAAATATTTCAGGAAAGTTCAATGATTGGCATGGCATGGATTAGAAAGTGGACCCCTCAAAATGCTAAGGACAAAAGATTGGCTCAAGCTCAAAGCACAAGACTCTACATTTTATTTTTAGTGATCCAAGATCACATTGAGTCCATAGGAAAAGCCAATACTATCAAAAGGGGGTGAGGTGTTGCTTAATGAGTTTCTTGCTCAAAATGCTTAGTGATATGCTCCAAAAACCCTCAACTACGTTCTCATATCCACCGATGTCCCAAACCAAAAGTCAAACTCGGCCCCACCGAAAATTTCTATCCGGCGCCACCGAGTTCACTTGACATAGCCACTGCCAGAAACCCTAATCAATTCGGTCTCACAGATGGGATATCGGTCTCACCAATATTGCCTTGAAAACTCTCTGTTGTCTATTGCATTAATTGCGGTCTCACCAAAATATGAAATCGGTACCACCGAGTTTGCTTGTCCAACTCTCTGTTGTGCTTATTACCCAAATCGGTCCCACCGAGTTTGTGTAATCGGTCCAACCGAGATAAGGTTTTACCCTAACCCTAGCACATCGGTCCCACCGAGTTGACATATCGGTCCCACCGAAATGCCTAACGGTCACATTATGAATCAAATCGGTCCGACCGAGTTTTCTAATTCGGTCCCACTGAGTTTGGTGATTTGTGTGTAACGGTTAGATTTTGCGTGGAGGCTATATATAACCCTCCACCCACTCTTCATTCGTGGAGAGAGCCATCAGAACATGCCTACACTTCCAACATACATTTTTTGAGAGAGAACCACCTACACTTGTGTTGAGGTCAAGATATTCCATTCCAACCACATAAATCTTGATCTCTAGCCTTCCTCAAGTTGCTTTCCACTCAAATCATGTTTCTACCAAATCCAATCCTATGAGAGAGAGAGAGAGAGCTGAGTGTTGGGGAGACTATCATTTGAAGCACAAGAGCAAGGAGTTCAACATCAACACACCATCTATTACCTTTTGGAGAGTGGTGTCTCCTAGATTGGCTAGGTGTCACTTGGGAGCCTCCGTCAAGATTGTGGAGTTGAACCAAGGAGTTTGTACGGGCAAGGAGATCGCCTACTTCGTGAAGATCTACCCTAGTGAGGCAAGTCCTTCGTGGGCGATGGACATGGTGGGATAGACAAGGTTGCTTCTTCGTGGACCCTTCGTGGGTGGAGCCCTCCGTGGACTCGTGCAACCGTTACCCTTCGTGGGCTGAAGTCTACATCAACGTGGATGTACAATAGCACCACCTATCGGAACCACGGATAAAAATCTCCGTGTCTACATTGCGTTTGCTCCCTCCAAACTCCTCCCTTAACCTTCATATGAAATTGTTTTACATTCCACTGCTATACTCTTAGAATTGCATGTGTAGGTTGATTACTTGATCTGTGCTAAGTTGCTAAAATCTACCAAGACTTAAAATTGGGAAAAGGCTAGATTTTTATTTGGTTAAGTAGTCTAATCACCCCCCCTCTAGACATACTTTCCATCCTACACACTCCACTCATCCATATGTTCGGCCGCCGGCGGAAACCTTAGCAGCAGCTGGGACCGTGCCACGACCCTTGTGGCCATACTTCACATGGGTGATGATGATGTGGACCGCACCATCGCTCGGCTTCTGACGGTGCCAACAACGACATCCCCATGTCGTCGCTGTTGCGAGGTAGCCATCTCGATGGCATGGTGACATGGCGAAGGCACTCAAGGGCCAACGACTCTTTTGGGCGTAGCGACCTGGTTGACTCGCCCCGGGGGAGGTGCATGCCGTTCGACTCTTTTGTGCCTGTTGGTGAGAGGAAGGGACATAGATGGAATAATCCCTTCACCCATACCTCATGGAGCATGGCCGTCAGGATGTTGCTAATGCTGCTCTCCTCCGGTGTTTCCTGCTCCTGTTCGGCTGCGGGGGAGGTGGTGACGGTGCTGCTTGCTCCGACCACATCCCCAATAGCATTCACATCCTTGTGTGCCTCCGCATCCCCTGCGGCGTTGGTGGCTGCGGGCGGCGGAGCCTTCGAGGTGGACTGGTGAGTTGAAGCACCGGATATCTTCTTGGGCGCCATGGTCGATGGCGCCGTCGAAGATGAAGATAGCAATGAAGATGACGCGCTGCTCACGCTTTTCAGGTTCGCGCAAGTGATCCCCCTGCCTTGCATGCCAAAGATGTCGTAGGAAACCACGGCCACCTATGGGACCAAAGGTCCCTTGCTGGTTCGACAGGGGGATGACACGTTGCATAAAGAGCAGAAGAGCGTGGGGCAGCACGGTAGAAATCAAATGGGCAGTTTTACCCAGGTTCGTGCCACCGCGAGGCGTAAAACCCTACTCCTGCTTTGGTGGATTGATGGTGGAAAAATGGTGGTGGAGCGTAGTACACTTGCCCGGCAGGGTTGTGATACGTCTCCAACGTATCTATAATTTTTGATTGCTCCATGCTACTTTATCTATTGTTTTAGGCAATATTGGGCTTTATTATCCACTTTTATATTATTTTTGGGACTAACCTATTAACCGGAGGCCCAACCTGCATTTGTCGCTTTATGCCCATTTTAGTGTTTCGAGGAAAAGGAATATCGACGGAGTCAAACGGAACGAAATCAACTCGGAGAAGTTATTTTGGAAGGAAACCCACGATGGACTTGGACTCCACGTTAGAAGATACGGAGGTGCTCACGAGGGTGGGGGCGCGCCACCCCCCGGGCGCGCCCGCCTCGTGGGGCCCCGTAGCTCCATCGACGCATCCTTTCACCCATATATACCTACGCACTTAAAACTTCCGTAACAGAAGATAGATCGGGAGTTCCGCCGCAAGCCTCCGTAACCACCAAAACCAATTGGGACCCCTTTCCTGCATTCTCGCCGAGGGTTGATCCATCTCCGGTGGCCATCTTCATCATCACGGCGCTATCCATGATGAGGAGGGAGTAGTTCACCCTCGGGGCTGAGGGTATGTACCAGTAGCTATGTGTTTGATCTCTCTCTCTCTCGTGTTCTTGATTTGGTACGATCTTGATGTATCGCAAGCTTTGCTATTATAGTTGGATCTTATGTTTTTCTCCCCCTCTACTCTCTTGTGATGAATTGAGTTTCCCTTTTGAAGTTATCTTATCGGATTGAGTCTTTATGAGAACACTTGATGTATGTCTTGCCGTGATTATCTGTGGTGATAATGGGATATCATGTGCCACTTGATGTATGTTTTGGTGATCAACTTGCAGGTTTCGTGACAATTGGGAACCTATGCATAGGGGTTGGCACACGCTCTCGACTCTCCGGTAGAGACTTTGGGGCACTCTTTGAAGTACTTTTATGTTGGTTGGATGAATCTGAGATTGTGTGATGCATATCGTATAATCATGCCCACGGATACTTGAGGTGACAATGGAGTATCTAGGTGACATTAGGGTTTTGGTTGATTTGTGTCTTAAGGTGTTATTCTAGTACGAACTCTTTTATAGATTGATCCGAAAGAATAGCTTTGAGGTGGTTTCGTACCCTACCATAATCTCTACGTTTGTTCTCCGCTATTAGTAGCTTTGGAGTGACTCTTTGTTGCATGTTGAGGGATTGTTATATGATCTATCTATGTTATTATTGTTGAGAGAACTTGCACTAGCGAAAGTATGAAGCCTAGGCCTTGTTTCCTATCATTGAAATACCGTTTATGCTCACTTTTACCGCTTGTTACCTTGCTGTTTTTATATTTTCAGATTACAAAAACCTATATCTACCATCCATATTGCACTTGTATCACCATCTCTTCGCCGAACTAGTGCACCTATACAATTTGCTATTGTATTGGGTGTGTTGGGGACACAAGATACTTTTTGTTATTTGGTTGCAGGGTTGTTTGAGAGAGACCATCTTCCTCCTACGCCTCGCGGATTGATAAACCTTAGGTCATCCACTTGAGGGAAATTTGCTATTGTCCTACAAACCTGTGCACTTGCAGGCCCAACAACGCCTACAATAAGAAGGTTGCGTAGTAGACATCAAGCTCTTTTTCTCGACGCCCGCTATGGGGAGGCTAGGTAAGTGAAGGTATATCTTTAGATCTTGCAATCGAATCTTTTTGTTTCTTGTTTTAGCACTAGTTAGTTTATGAAAGAAAACTACAAAAAAATGGAATTGAGTTTGTCTCATACGCTTCATCTTTTTAATATCTTTCGTGAGTATGATGAAAAGGAAAATTGTGCTCAAGTACTAGAAGAAGAATTACATAGAATTCTTGGCATAAAATATGTGAATGATGAGCATGATTGCAATGTTGTTAGTATGAATTCCTTGAATATCCATGATGCTAATGATATGCAAAGCCACAAGCTTGGGGAAGCTATGTTTGATGAAGATGATATTTTTTGTCCCCCAAGCTTTGATGAGCAAATTTACTATGATGAAAGCATGTATCCTATCTATGACGATTATTGTGATGACATGTATGCTTTAAAGAATAATGATAACCATGAAACTTGTCATCTTGATCTTAATTTTAAATCACATGATAGTTATTTTGTTGAGTTTGCTCCCACTACTATTCCAAATGAGAATTTTGCTTATGTGGAGAGTAGTAAATTTTCTATGCTTGTAGTTCATGAAAAGAATGCTTTAGGTGCTGGTTATATTGTTGAATTCATTCATGATGCTACTGAAAATTATTATGAGGGAGGAACATATGCTTGTAGGAATTGCAATAATATCAAGTTTCCTCTCTATGTGCTTAAAATCTTGAAGTTATGCTTGTTTTACCTTCCTATGCAAGTTGATTATTGTTCCCATAAGTTGTTTGCTCACAAAATCCCTATGCATAGGAAGTGGGTTAGGCTTAAATGTGATAGTCATATTCTTCATGATGCTCTCTTTATGTTTCAATTCTTATCTTTTTGTGAGCATCATTGAAATCATCATGCCTAGCTAGGGGCGTTAAACGATAGCGCTTGTTGGGAGGCAACCCAATTTTTATTTTTTTTCTTTATTTTTGGTTCTGTTTAGGAATAAATAAACCATCTAGCTACTGTTTAGATGTGGTTTTATGTTTTAATTAGTGTTTGTGCCAAGTTGAACCTATTGGATCTTCTTGGATGATAGTTATTTGATCTTGCTGTAATTTCCAGAATCTTTGTGCTCAGTGCCCGAATTGTTAAAAATCACCAGAACGTGATAAAATACTGATTCCAATTGCTGCTGATCAATAAACAAAGTTTCCAGGTCTTCTAATTTTGGTAGAATTGTTTGGGTTCCAGAAGTTTGCGTTAGTTACATATTACTACAGATTGTTCTGTTTTTGACAGATTCTGTTTTGCGTGTGTTGTTTGCTTATTTTGATGAATCTATGGCTAGTAAGATAGTTTATAATCCATAGAGAAGTTGGAATACAGTAGGTTTAACACCAATATAAATAAATAATGAGTTAATTACAGTACCTTGAAGTAGTCTTTTGTTTTCTTTCGCTAACGGAGCTCACGAGTTTTCTGTTAAGTTTTGTGTTGTGAAGTTTTCAAGTTTTGGGTAAAGATTCGATGGACTACGGAATAAGGAGTGGCAAGATCCTAAGCTTGGGATGCCCAAAGGCGCCCCAAGGTAATATTCAAGGATAACCAAGAGTTTAACCTTGGGGATGCCCGGAAGGCATCCTCTTTCGTCTTCGTTCATCGGTAACTTTACTTGGAGCTATATTTTTATTCACCACATGATATGTGTTTTGCTTGGAGCGTCATGTCATTTTGTTTTGTTTTGTTTTCTGTTAGTTATAATAGTGTTTTGCACCTTTAGTTTCAATAAAAAAGTCAAGGATAGCCTTTTCCATGCTTATTTTGCAAGTATGCATGTTGCTGTTTGAAAACAGAAAGTTTACCGCTGTTGCAAAAATTCCTTAGAAAAGTCAGAGAGTGGTATAATGTTTAATCTTTTTTCATATTGAGCTATGATAAATTTATTACAGTGGGAATTTTAGTTCATAATTTTTGGAGTTAGGGAAATATGATGAATCTTGCATTCTTTACAGACTGTACTGTTTTGGCAGATTGCTGTTATGTTTGCATTGTTTGCATATGTTTGCTTGTTTAATGATTCTATTTGATGATAGGAGTATTAAATATGCAGAGGCATTTAGTATGCAATGTTGAATAATAATTTAAGTGATTTGTTATAGTAGGAAATGATAAGGTTTTGCATTGGTTTATACTAACCTATCTCACGAGTTCTTGTTGAGTTTGTTGTGAATGAAGCTTTTGATAAAAAGAGAAACCATGATATGAGAGGAATTAAGGAGACACAAAGTTAAAGCTTGGGGATGCCCAAGGCACCCCAAGATAATATTTCAAGAAGTCTCAAGCATCTAAGCTTGGGGATGCCCCGGTAGGCATCCCACCTTTCTTCTTCAACAATTATCGGTTAGTACCGGTTGAACCTAAGTTTTTGCTTCTTCACTTGAGTTGTGCTATCCTTGAAATGTAGTTTTATTTAGCCTTGCTTGCTGTTTGGATACAATATCAAGATCTGAAATTATTAAATGAGAGAGCCATACATAAATTGGAATTTGCTAGTTTTGCTCATAGTGCTTCACTTATATCTTTTGAGCTTGATAGTTTTTTGCTCATAGTGCTTCACTTATATCTTTTGAGCGTGATAATTTTTGCTCTAGTGCTTCACTTATATCTTTAAGAGCACGGTGGTGGTTTTATTTTGAAGAAATAGATGAACTCTCATGCTTTACTAATATTATTTTGAGAGTCTTAAATAGCATGGTAATTTGCTTAAATAATCCTAATATGCTAAGCATACAAGATTTGTAAGAATTCTTATGAGTGTGTTGAATACTAAGAGAAGTTTGATACTTGCTAATTGTTTTGAGATATGGAGGTAGTGATATTAAAGTCATGCTAGTTGGGTGATTATGAATTTAAAGAATGCCTGTGTTGAAGTTAGCAAGTCCCGTAGAATGCACGTATGGTTAAAGTTGTGTAACAAATTTGAAACATGAAGTGTACCTGACTTGTGCATCCTTATGAGTGGCGGTCGGGGACGAGCGATGGTCTTTTCCTACCAATCTATCCCCCTAGGAGCATGCGCGTAGTACTTGATTTTTGATGACTTATAAATTTTTGCAATAAGTATATGAGTTCTTTTGACTAATGTTGAGTCCATGGATTATATGCACTTTTACCTTTCCGCATTTGCTAGCCTCTTCGGTACCGTGCATTGCCCTTTCTCACCTCGAGTGTTGGTGCAAACTTCGCCAGTGCATCTAAACCCCGTGATACGATACGCTCTATCACACATAAACCTCCTTATATCTTCCTCAAAACTGCCACCATACCTACCTATTATGGCATTTCCATAGCCATTCCGAGATATATTGCCATGCAAGTTTCCACCGTTCCGTTCATCATCATCATGACATACTTTACTTTTGTCTTATTGCCATTGCATGATCATGTAGTTGACATCGTATTTGTGGCAAAGCCACCATGCATTATTTTTCATACATGTCACTCTTGATTCATTGCACCATCCCTAAGACATCACGGAGGCATTCATATAGAGTCATACCTTGTTGTAGTTTCGAGTTGTAATCCTTATGTTGTAATCAATAGAAGTGTGATGATCATCATTCAATAGAGCATTGTCCCAAAAAAACAAAAAAAAAAGAGAAAGGCCAAAGAAAAAAAAAGAAGGCCCAAAAAAATATAAAAAAATAAAAAAATAAAAAAGGGGCAATGCTACTATCCTTTTTTCCACACTTGTGCTTCAAAGTAGCACCTTGTTCTTCATGTAGTGAGTCTCATATATTGTGCTTCAAAGTAGCACCATGTCTTTCATATAGTGAGTCTCATATGTTGTCACTTTCATATACTAGTGGGAATTTTTCATTATAGAACTTGGCTTGTATATTCCTACGATGGGCTTCCTCAAATGCCTTAGGTCTTCATGAGCAAGCAAGTTGGATGCACACCCACTAGTTTTCTTTTGTTGAGCATTCATAGCTCTAGTGCATCCGTTGCATGGCAATCCATACTCCTCATGTTGACATCAATTGATGGGCATCTCCATAGCCCGCTGATTATCCTCGCCAATGTGAGACTTTCTCCTTTTGTCTTCTCCACACAATCCCCATCATCATATTCTATTCCACCCATAGTGCTATATCCATGGCTCACGCTCATGTATTGCGCGAAGGTTGAATTTTTTTGAGATTATTTAAGTATGAAACAATTGCTTGGCTTGTCATCGGGGGTATAGAAGTTGGGAACATCTTTGTGTGACGAAAATGAAGCATAACCTAACTATATGATTTTGTAGGGATGAACTTTCTTTTGCCATGCTATTTTGAGAAGACATGATTGCTTTGATTAGTATGCTTGAAGTATTATTATTTTTATGTCAATATGAACTTTTGTCTTGAATCATATGGATCTGAATATTCATATCACAAGTAAGAAGAATTACATTGAAATAATGCCAAAGTATCACTCCGCATCAAAAATTCTTTTTTACCATTTACCTACTCGAGGACGAGCAGGAATTAATCTTGGGGATGCTTCATATGTCTCCAACGTATCTATAATTTTTGATTGCTCCATGCTACTTTATCTATTGTTTTAGGCAATACTGGGCTTTATTATCCACTTTTATATTATTTTTGGGACTAACCTATTAACCGGAGGCCCAACCCAGATTTGCTGTTTTATGCGTATTTCAGTGTTTCGAGGAAAAGGAATATCAGACGGAGTCAAAACGGAACGAAATCAACTGGAGAAGTTATTTTTGGAAGGAAACCCACTTGATGGACTTGGACTCCACGTTAGAAGATACGGGAGGTGCTCACGAGGGTGGGGGGCGCGCCCCCCCTGGGCACGCCCCCTGCCTCGTGGGGCCCCCGTAGCTCCACCGACGTACTCCTTTCACCCATATATACCTAAGTACCCTAAAACTTCCAGAACAGAAGATAGATCGGGAGTTCCGCCGCAAGCCTCCGTAACCACCAAAACCAATCGGGACTCCTTTTCCGGTACCTTGCGGGGGGATCCATCTCCGTGGCCGTCTTCATCATCCCGGCGCTATCCATGAAGAGGAGGGAGTAGTTCACCCTCGGGCTGAGGGTATGTACCAAAGAGCTATGTGTTTGATCTCTCTCTCGTGTTCTTGATTTGGCACGATCTTGATGTATCGCGAGCTTTGCTATTATAGTTGGATCTTATGTTTTTTCTCCCCCTCTACTCTCTTGTGATGAATTGAGTTTCCCTTTTAAAGTTATCTTATCGGATTGAGTCTTTATGACAACACTTGATGTATGTCTTGCCGTGATTATCTGTGGTGACAATGGGATATCATGTGCCACTTGATGTATGTTTTGGTGATCAACTTGCGGGTTTCGTGACAATTGGGAACCTATGCATAGGGGTTGGCACACGATCTTGACTCTCCGGTAGAGACTTTGGGTCACTCTTTGAAGTACTTTTATGTTGGTTGGATGAATCTGAGATTGTGTGATGCATATCGTATAATCATGCCCACGGATACTTGAGGTGACAATGGAGTATCTAGGTGACATTAGGGTTTTGGTTGATTTGTGTCTTAAGGTGTTATTCTAGTACGAACTCTTTTATAGATTGATCCGGAAGAATAGCTTTGAGGTGCTTTCGTACCCTACCATAATCTCTATGTTTGTTCTCCGCTATTAGTAGCTTTGGAGTGACTCTTTGTTGCATGTTGAGGGATTGTTATATGATCTATCTATGTTATTATTGTTGAGAGAACTTGCACTAGCGAAAGTATGAACCCTAGGCCTTGTTTCCTATCATTGCAATACCGTTTACGCTCACTTTTACCGCTTGTTACCTTGATGTTTTTATATTTTCAGATTACAAAAACCTATATCTACCATCCATATTGCACTTGTATCACCATCTCTTCGTCAACTAGTGCACCTATACAATTTGCTATTGTATTGGGTGTGTTGGGGACACAAGAGACTTTTGTTATTTGGTTGCGGGGTTGTTTGAGAGAGACCATCTTCCTCCCACGCCTCATGGATTGATAAACCTTAGGTCATCCACTTGAGGGAAATTTGCTACTGTCCTACAAACCTGTGCACTTGCAGGCCCAACAACGTCTACAAGAAGAAGGTTGCATAGTAGACATCAGGTTGCCTTGGGGCGACAGTGGCTACGCGTGTATAAGTGTGTGGGTATACAACCTTCTAACCCTTTCTACGGTTGCCATGGGCCTCCTTTTATAGATTAACGGGTCGTCACAATGGCAAATTAGTTATTTTGCACAGATAAGATAGCGTACAATGCTATCATACCTAACGCTGCAGGCTGACAGAGTGCATTAAATGTGTCGCTCAACGTCACACCGTCGCTTGCCTGACAAGCCTTGCCGGGTTGTTTCGCCAGCTTCGCACCTGCTCACTCGACACGTCGCAGGATGGGTGTCGTCGAATTTGCACGGCAGATGACCTATTGTGAGGACTTAGTCGTGAGGCCAATGCATCTATGTGGTTGCTTGATAGGGGTTGATCGGGATGACAGACGAGAGGCGGATCAACACACAAGACAAGGATTTACACAGCTTTGGGCCCCGGGAAACATCATCCGGTAACAACCCAACATGCTGTTTGTGGCTAGGTCTCATTATGATCATGAGGGAGTCGCTGTAAACTGGCTCTCCTAGTTGTGTCTAGCCTTAACCATTATTTTCCTCCTCTCTTGGGGTGCCCTGCCCCTCCTTATATAAGTTGAAGGGGCGAGTTACATGTAGAGTCCATCTTGGACGAAGACTTAAACTATTCTGACTTCTCTTCATGGGATTCTTAACATCTTGGGCTTCTTAACGTCTCCGGCTTATTAACCCCAGGCGACTCTGTCTTCTGGGTTATGACTGTCTGCCGGTTTACCATCTGACTTCCCATCTGGCTTAACATCTACCGGCTTACCATCTGTCGGGTTACCATTTGACTTAACATCTGCTGGCTTATGATCTGACTTAACATCTGCCGGGTTACCATATGATTTATCATCTGGCTTATCATCTGTCGGGTTACCATCTGACTTAACATCTGCCTTATCTTCTGGCTTATAATCTGCCGGCTTACCATATGACTTAACATCTGCCGGCTTACCAATGAAACACCAAGTCCCGGCTGGGTCATATCTCCGGCCGGGTCATACCGCGTGGTATATCCACGACAACGGGTGTCCTCTGTAGGTATTTCCAGCTGAAAGAGGCTGCCATGTGGCAAATGTCTGGCAGTCAGTCACTTTGCATCTTGACACCGCATCAAACGATGACGTGCGTCATGGCGAAGTGGTCTGGTAAGGTGGCTCTGCCTCCGCATGTCCCGGCAGGCCCTGCCGGGACATCTTGGATGTTTTCTTCCGGGGGCGCCCCCATCCTTGGCAGGCTCGCCTGCCCGGCAAGGGAGGCTCTTCTCCTGCTGGTTTCATACTTCTCTGGCTTGTCCTTGGTCCTCTCGATCTGCATGTTGGTCCTTTGAAGATCTTGATCTCTTGTATCTTGGCCTGATCTTGGTGCCGTAATCAGGCTCCCGTGCCTGTGCACAGTCTGGGCAACGGACCCAGGGTTTCTTGCACCAACACCATCCTTCTTGATGAAGAGGACAAGGCAAGCCCAAGGAGAAGAACTAGGACGAATGAAACCCTTTTGCAATGACTCATCAAGTTTTTTTTGGAGCGGTTCCTGTGATAAGGTCTATGACAAACTCTACATCTCTGCCAGGTGGAATGCCTGGTAGTTCCTCTGGAAAGACATTCAGAAAGTCACGGACTGCCGGGATATCTTCAAGGTCTGGGAGAGCGCTGGCATTAAGGGAATAAAGTTGTCGCTTTGCAACTATAGTAGAGACAGTGACTATCTTGCCAGATGGGTGTAAGCTGAACTGACCTAGTGTAACAATCAATCTTCTCATGATGAGCTATCATACATTCCATACCCAAGATGATGTTTATATTTGAAGACATGAGAGCTATTAGTGAGGCAAGGAATACAAGTCTGTCAACAAGGATTTCATTGCCATAGCTTATTCAGGTAGTTTCCATCTACACCCTGGAGTTTGGGTTCCAAGTGGAGTTGGCATATCACAGAATGACATGTCGTGCAAATTAGCATAGCCTTCAGAGATGAAGGAGTGAGATGCTCTAGTATCGAATAGAACTTATGCTGGATGGCAATTGACCAGGAGTGTACCAAGAACGACATTCGGATTATCATGAGCATCTTTAGCTGAGACGTGATGCACACATCCATGTTCAGGGGAAGCTGAATTGGCACTGATCATCTTGCCTGATGGCTTACCATGGCTATCAAACTTCTCAGACTGAGTGGAGCATAACTGGCCTGAGGGCAGTCGCGTTCATAGTGTCCCGGCTCTCCGCATGTGAAGCAAGTTCCTGAACTAGGACATGGACCCGCATTGGCAGGCGGTCCACCAGTAGACCTGGGTGGAGCATATAGCTGAATTGGTTAAGGCGCCACATAGGATGACCTCGGTGAATATCTGGGTGGAAGAGCAGAGTTCCGAACCCAAATATGGTGCAGTTCCGAACCCAAATATGGCGCTTCTGAGAGCTGGAGCCAGAGGAAGAAGCCAATTCACGAGTGTGCTTGCGAGACTCCTTGTAAGTGAGCTGAGCTGTCTCTGGATTAATGGCCTTGTTCACAAGAGCCTGTAATGTATCACAATGGTGCAAGTGGAGATCACGATGCAACTTTGGGTTGAGACCCTTACGGAACCGAGCCTGCTTCTTGGCATCCGTGGGCACCTCCTCTGTGGCATAGCGGGCGAGGTTCTCAACTCTCTACTGTAAGCATCAACAACCATCTTACCCTCGGCGAAACTGTCGGCGTTCTGGAACTGGGGTACCCACACGTGCCTGCCTGCGACCCATCGCTTGGCCCCATCAATGGCTTGGTATGGCCCATCTTCAGCACCAACAGCACAAGACCCTCGCGAGGGGCCAAGCCTCATGAGGCGCACGACGTCAAGACCTCCAGAAGGAACGACCTCCTGAGGATGGCTCCTGAGGAGCGGAGATTTCTACGCAAGCCCTCACCTCATGAGGTTCGAATGATGCAAGCCATGACGACCAAGGCCAGGCGGGCGCCATCGGGCACAATACAGCAGGTTTCCTCTTTGGTGCTAAAGAGACAAGCGCAGGCGCGGATTCCCGAGGAATCAACCCAAGGTTTCCATTTCCACGTTACAAGACCAAGACCGCCAGGATGGCAGGAAGGAGGTCATCGCCGAGCCCACCACGGTGTCACGACCAGAAGCTTTCCAGGCGAAGATCACCTTTCTTCAGGATAAGATGTACTAGTTGTCTCCTTTCGAATTTGGCTGTTGTGGGATCCCTTCCTGCCTTCATTTTGGGAAGAGGACCAAGGCCACTATAGATAGAGCCTAGCCACCATCGTAGAGAGGGATCCTGGGATCAGATCCAGTCCATCCTCACACCCACCAGCTCACCCAAGAACACACCTCCTGAGGTTGTTCTTCCATTGTACTAGTTCATCCTCAGCCCACATCGAGGCTAATCCACCAAAAAGCAAGAGTAGGGTTTTACACCGCAACGTGGCCTGAACCTTGGTAAACTGTCGTTTCCCGTTTCCTTCCAGTTCATCGAGCTAGGCCATGGGATTGACGAGTTTGCAGACTGGGGAGGTTGAGTTCTTCCCACACACCCAGAGTTCGAATCTATCCAGGGTCGGCGGAGCCCGAAATCCGACATTCGGCGTGCCAGGTATGGGTGCATGTCGAAGGGCCGCCTTCCCGTCGGCCGCGCTCCGTTCACGCAATCAAGCTTCCATGGCCAACACCGCTCCACCTGTCGCCTCATTGGGCGTGTCTGGAGACGCTCCGGGCCTCCGGGCCTTCTTTCCCACCCTCCAGCGAGTGCAGTGGCCACCGAAGTTCAGGCCGGACTTGCCGCCGCGGAACGACGGCCCGGCGGACCCCATGGGGTTGCTGCAGGCATACGAAGGGGCGGTTTGGGCAGCAGGCGGCGACGACAAGGTCGCAGCGAACTGGCTACCCATGGCCCTTACGGGCGTGCCGCGCGCCTAGCTCCTGGGCTTGCCGGAGTCCTTAGTTGCCTCCTGAGAGGAGCTGCGTGACCATTTCATTGCGCGCTTTGCGGCACCAGCACCCCACGCCGCCACGACACTCCTTGACGGCTCGCGGGCGCCAACCTCGGATCGCCACGTCAAGCAGTTCTTTCACCAGATGGGCGCCGCCCACGTGTAGCGGGGAGCTCCTATGGGCTGGGCGGCGCCTAAGGCTGACCTCACCATTGACTCCAGGGACCACACCACGAAAGCGACCAGTGTCGGCGCGCTCCCGATGCTCCGCACCCCCACCATCTGCAACGTGGTTTTCACCAGGACCCTCGTCGACGGCGGCGCCGGCCGGTGGCCATGGTTTCCCACGACATATTTGGCATGCCAGGTAGGGGGATCACTTGCGCGGACCTGTAAGCTTGAGCCGCGCGTCATCTTCACTGCCATCTTCATCATCTATGGCTCCATCGACTATGGCGCCCAAGAAGAAACCCGATGCTTCGGCTCACCCATCCAGCTCGAAGGCTCGGCCGCCCACGGCCGCCAACGCCGTGGGGGACGCGGAGGCCCACGAGGATGTGGGCGCTGCTGGGGACGCGATCGACATAGGCGTCGTCGTCACTACCTCCCCCACGGCCGAAACAGGAGCGGGAGTCACCGGAGGAGAGCAGCATCAACAACACACTGGTGGTCATGCTCCACGAGGTACGAGCGAAGCGGTTATCCCATCTATACCTCTTCCCCTCGCCGAAGGGCACAACAACAGCTATGGCGCCTGGTCTGGGGCAAATTGCCGCCCTCCGGCCACCCCCGCCACAGGAGCGACCGCAGCGCGCGCGCCTCCCCCGGAGTGGGTCGACCCAGCCACTGTATCCAATGGATCCACTGGCCCTCAAGCACCTTAACCATGTCACCGTGGCATCCAAGTGGCTGGCTCGCAACAGCGAGGGCGTGACACCATCGCCACTGGCACCGTCAGAAGCCGGGCGACAGTACAATCTACATCATCATCACCAATGCCAAGCACTGCTACGGAGTCCATGGCGCGGGCCCAACTACTGTTAAGGTTCCCGCCAGCGGTCGATCAGATGGATGAGTGGAGAGCCACCATTCAGAGTCTAATTGTTTTCGCTGAGGCTGGGGGCTCATAGCGAGCTGGCCCACCATGGCCTCCTCAAGCAACGACAACGGCCCGCACTGCTGTCCGTACAGAAGGGGCCACTGGTACGTCCACTTTGCATCATGTTTTCCTACTGTTATTTATGATCTTTTTATGCATAATAATGCTTTTTGGAGTAATTCTACTGCCTCTTTCTCTCATAATATGAAAGGTACACACAAAGAGGGAGAATTCTGGCAGCTGGAAATCTGGACCTGGAAAAGCTATGTCAGGCTACCTATTCTGCACAACTCCAAACAAGCTGAAACTTCATGAAGAATGTTTATGGAATATATGATGAATATTAGAGCAAATGAGTACCAGAGGGGGCCCACCAGGTGGGCACAACCCACCTGGGCGCACTAGGGAGCCCAGACACGCCCTGGTCGGTTGTGCTCACCCAGGACCAGCTCCGGTCCCCATCCTGTGGTATATAGGTCATTTTGACCTAGAAAAAATAAGGAGAGGACTTTCGGGACGGAGCGCCACCATCTCAAGGGAGAACTTGGGCAGGAGCACTTTTGCCCTCCAGCGGAGCGATTCCGCCGGAGGAACTTCCCTCCCGGAGGGGGAAATAATAATCATCATCATCACCAACAACTCTGTAAGGGACCGATTGGATCCAAAAGTTTTATGCTATGGTTACACTACTAGGGAAATGCTTATACATAGAAGCTCAGTAGTAGCGCTTTTTATAAGAAAGCGCTGCTGTTAAAGAACAGTAGCGCTTGTCACTGAAGAGCGCTGCTACTATTCATGTAGCAGTAGCGCTTTTGTTATAAAAAATGCTACAACTATAGTTTCCAACGGTTGCATGGCAGTGTACTAACAGAAAAGCCACTAAGTAGCGCTCGTAATTAAAAAGCGCTACTGCTATTGTACATAGCAATAGAGTTGTCCTTTGACGAGCGCTACTGCTAAATAGCATTAGCGTTTATTCCTAAACAACGCTACTACTATGCTTACCTTATCCACACCCGGCGCCCCGCGCGCGTCCCTCACTCTCCCTCACACACTCTCACTCGCCGCACGTCGCCTGCCGTTGCCGTTGACGCCCCGCCAAGGTATCTACCTCCCTCCCTCCCTCCTTTCGCCACCCTCCCCTCCCTCCCTCCCTCCTCCTCCTCTCGCTGCCCTCCTCTCTCCCTCCTCCCACGACCCTCTTCTCTCCTCCCTCTCCGCCGGCGGCCCCCTCCGATCCTCCTCCTCCCTCTCCGGCGGCCCCCTTCGATCCTCCTCCTCCCTCTCCAGCGGCCCCCTCCGATCCTCCTCCTCCCTCTCCGGCGGCCCCCTTCGATCCTCCTCCTCCCTCTCCAGCGGCCCCCTCCTCCTCCTCCTCCTCCTCCTCCGTCCTCCCTCTCCTGCTCTCTCCTCCTCCTCCCTCCTCCTCCTCCCTCCTCCTCCCTCCTCCTCCTACTCCTTCCTCCTACTCCTAGCCTCCTCCCACCTCCTCCTCCCCCTTTCTGTAAATAGGTTTTAGTTTTTGTTAAATGTAGGTTTTTGTTTTTAGTAAATGTAGATTTTTAGTATATTTTATTTTTAGAAAATTTGAATAAGTAGTTTGAAAAGAATAAGTAAATGTAGGTCTTTCGAATAGAATAGGAATTTTTTAGAAATTTTGAATAAGTATATTTGAATATAAAAAATTATGAAATTGAAGAAAATAAGTAAATGTAGGTCTTTTGAATAGAATAGGAAATTTTTAGAAAATTTGAATCAGTAAATTTGAATAGAGTAGGAAATTATAAGTAAATTTGAATAGAATAACTAAATGTAGCTTATGGAGTTTCACTAAGTCCTAAGATGACAATAATAATGTTTTTGTTTATATTTTGTTTTTGCAGAAATCAAGGACCCCCTGCATCATCCCCGCCATCGTCCCCGTCACCGACCCCCTCTGACCTCGATCGAGGTGAGACCAGCCACCCCATGTTGTTAATTTAATTTAGGTACATTAGGTGTTTAATCGTAGAATAATGTAGTATGAATCCTAGTTATGATCGAATCATGTTCAAAATATAGGTGTTAATTAGGTGTAGTTAATAGAATTTAGGTGTTTTAGGTGTCACATTTGTTGTTATTTTTTTAGTTAAAGAAATTATTTCCGCATCGACGTCAACGATGCCTATCCCGCATCCTCATCGTCGACTCGGCGGACGAGGCCTGCCTGATCAGAGGGGCCATGTCCGGGATTGGGCTTCGCAAGGCTGGTACTGGGAGGTGCTACCTTTCGGGGGGCGCAACTTGCTGAGGAGCCAGCCCATCGTTGACCCGAACCTTCTTTGGTGGCGGCCGCGTGGGCCAGTGAAGGTGCGGAGGCTTGAGGACCCCGCGGAGGTGGTACGTCACCATGTCAGCGAGGAGGACAAGCACGTCCGTCGCTACATGGTTGTGTTGGAGGGCAGGTTCTCCAATACCTGGCAGGTTCTTGAGGAATCTCATTGGAGCTGTGATCCTATGATGATTCCTTCTCTTTGGGTGTCTACCGCCCGCGCCGATACCCATCGTTCGCTAGGGTTTTAGCTGTATTAGTGATGTTATATGTATGATACTATTTGAGATTTATTAGTCATAATATTCGACGATGTACAGACAAAAAAGATGATTTAGTTTTTCTTATTGAATGAATGCTAATTTGAATACTAATTTATTTTACGATTTGGTTTTGTTTATTGAATGCTCAAATTGGAAAACTAATCCATCAAGTTTGAATGCTCATATGATGTAGATATAAACATGTATATCTTGTGTTGCTCAAATAGGATATGTGCTTGCCCAAGTGGCTGGCCATGTTTGCATGTTACACCTCCTATAGTGGCCTATGTTTTGCCAGGGTGTTGATTAATTTCCGTTCCGGCAAATTTTAGGCGCTCGATATGTCCTTTTTTAGCAAAGGTCATGCCGGATTTTTCCGTGAATTCTGGCATGACTTGTGCTAGAATATGTAGGAAATATCGAGTGGCCTGGATTTTCTCGAAAAATAATTAAACGACAATTCGGGTTGACTTTAAGTTTGTCGAGGCTCCATCACCGACGGTCGAAAAATCAGTGAGGGAGTGTATCCACCATATATGAGAGAGGATGACGAATCCCGACTGTTGTCGTGGGGTTCGTTTCTCCTTCTTCTCCGGGTGCTGGACCTTTGTTACGCACTAGGGGAAGGAGGAGTAATGACCATCACCGATGGTCGCAAATGTCAAGGAGGGATTAGTGAGTGAGAGTCTCCACCACATATGAGAGGACGAAAAATCCCGACTGTTATCGTGGGGGTCGCTTCTCCTTTGTTCCCGTGTGCTAGACATTTTGGTGTAATGCGCTCGGGGACGAAAGGAGGAGCGATCATCACCAACGGTCGAATGTGTACACTGATAGTCAAGAAAAAGACTCGGCAGACCGATAGTCAACCCGTGATGAACAATAATGATCTAATTTAATTATTTTAGTACATACATTGAATTGTGCAAGCTTAATCTTTGAAATATGAACCTAGGAAATGTTGTACTCGGACAACGTAAGTCTTCCAGGGGAGTGCGACTGGTGCAAAGACGACCGGGGTCTGTGCGACAGGCCTCACCTGGACGAAGGTCGGCGCTTCAGCATTAAGCTCCAGGAGACCTTCGACGTTGAAACGGTACGCAACAACGTCAAGTGCCTTTTTTCATAATTAAGCACGACCTCAACTATTTCAACGTGTAATTTTCATCTTTTACAATTAGACTAGCTTATCCCATGCCATGCAAGACACTATGTCTTGGAGAGGATGGGTTTTGAAGACCATGAAAGTTTCAAAAAAAAAGAAAATTCAGCTAAGGACCCATCATGGTATGGATTTTGAAGTAAATATGTACATTTCTAAGAGCGTAACCCATTTTGGTTGCACAAATTGAGAAGCACTTTGCAAGATGTATGGTTTTTATGAGGGTATGCTTGTCACCATGGATCTTGGTGATCCTAACATCGAGCAAGACAATATGGACATTTGGGTCCTTGTTGATATGCTTCCAATTCTATCGATATGTGAGTTTCTCAAACATAGTTATTAACTAAATTATATTGTTTATTTCAAAATAGTTGACAGCTTATTTCCATTGATAGCTTATTTTCATTCTTCAAACAATGTGCGGAAGATGGTAGACATAACCTACTATACCGATGGCTCCGAATTAACTTATCAGGAGAAAAATCATATGATCGCATTTTGTACTGAACTTGAGAATTACAATATGTATTATCAAACTCCTCCACATTATGGTCAATACGTGCCACTAGTGCACATGTTGAACCACGGTAACATCCATGGAGATGCCATGGTAAGATTTTTTACTATTAAGACATTTGTGCATCTTTTGCAGACTTCTAAAACTGAACTACATTGCTAACTATGAAGTTATTACTATGTTTTTCAACAGAAAATCCTGAAGGATTGTGTGCCTCATCTGATGTTTCATAATGGTCGCCTTGTACAAATCTCACCTATCCATATCGGATTTCTAAAACCGGTGAACACATGGTAATCAAAGAACGGAAAAAATGTATGGAAAGTCGTAAGGAGGTTCTTGGAAGCAACATTGTGCGAAAGGCAAGAATCAGAGACAGGATAATCTCCATTCTCCATAATGGAGAGTCAGGGGCTATCTTGTTTTATGCTATTTTACCAAAGAGAAGGTAGTAGGTCCTAGCTAATACTCATGATCATGTGCTAAGAACAACTAAGTAGGATTGGTTAGATGACTATGATGATGATGTGGTATCGAGTAGAAGTTGTATGATCGATGATGATGAGTAGGACTTGTTATTATGATACCAATGATGAGTTATTTATTATTATGATCGATGATGCATGATGCTAAGTTGTTATATGAGCATGATGAGTTATTATATATATCAATAGGTGAAATGAACATGGATTAGATTCAAGTGGAGGCAACATGTGGTGCACCTCGAAAGTACTACTAATCCAAACTAGATCAAGTTTGGATTAAAAGTACTTTCGACATGCATCACACATGTTGCCTCCACTTGAATCTACTCCATGTTCATTTCACACACTGTTATATATAATAACTAATCATGGTCATAAGATCATATGATGAAAGTACTGTATATAAAACCACAATGAAAATATGCTGTATTTCCAAAGAAACGCTACTCCTACTTACACTTATCTGTAGCACTTTCACAAAGAAAGCGCTACTGCTAACTAGGTATAGTAGTAGCGCTGGCATTCCAGTGCTACTGCTAAAAGTTAGCTGTAGCGCCTTAGTGGTAGCGCTTGTACAAGCGCTACTGCTAGCTACAAAACAAGTGGTACTACTAGTGTTTTCCCTAGTAGTGTTAGAATTTATTCTTAATACTTTTCCTGTAGTTGCGGATGCTTGTGGGAGGGTTAATCATAAGTAGGAGGCTGGTTCAAGTAAGAATAACACCTAAACACTGGTCCACCCTAATGTCTACTACACAACCTTCTTCCTATAGACATTGTTGGGCCTCCAAGTGCAGAGGTTTGTAGGATAGTAGCAAATTTCCCTCAAGTGGATGACCTAAGGTTTATCAATCTATGGGAGGCGTAGGATGAAGATGGTCTCTCTCAAACAACCCTGCAACCAAATAACAAAGAGTCTCTTTTGTCCCCAACACACCCAATACAATGGTAAATTGTATAGGTGCACTAGTTCGGTGAAGAGATAGTGATACAAGTGCAATATGGATGGTAGATATAGGTTTTTGTAATCTGAAAATATAAAAACAGCAAGGTAGCAAGTGTTAAAAGTAAGTGCAAATGGTATTGCAACGCTAGGAAACAAGGCCTAGGGTTCATACTTTAACTAGTGCAAGTTCTCTCAACAATAATAACATAATTGGATCATATAACTATCCCTCAACATGCAACAAAGAGTCACTCCAAAGTTTCTAATAGCGGAGAACAAACGAAGAGATTATTGTAGGGTACGAAACCACCTCAAAGTTATCCTTTCTGATTGATCTATTCAAGAGTCCGTAGTAAAATAACACAAAGCTATTCTTTTCGTTCGATCTATCCTAGAGTTCGTACTAGAATAACACCTTAAGACACAAATCAACCAAAACCCTAATGTCACCTAGATACTCCAATGTCACCACAAGTATTCGTGGGTATGATTATACAATATGCATCACACAATCTCATATTCATCTATTCAACCAACACAAAGAACTTCAAAAAGTGCCCCAAAGTTTCTACCGGAGAGTCAAGACGAAAACGTGTGCCAACCCCTATGCATAAGTTCACAAGGTCACTGAACCCGCAATTTGATCACCAAAACATACATCAAGTAGATCACATGAATATCTCATTGTCACCACAGATAAGCACATGCAATACATACATCAAGTGTTCTCAAATCCTTAAAGACTCAATCCGATGAGATAACTTCAAAGGGAAAACTCAATCCATTACAAGAGAGTAGAGGGGGGCGACATCATAAGATCCAACAATAATAGCAAAGCTCACGGTACATCAAGATCGTGCCGAATCAGGAACACGAGAGAGAGAGAGAGAGAGAGAGAGAGAGAGAGAGATCAAACACATAGCTACTGTTACATACCCTCAGCCCCGAGGGTGAACTACTCCCTCTTCGTCATGGAGAGCGCCAGGATGATGAAGATTGCCACCGGTGATGGATCCCCCCTTCGGCAGGGTGCTGGAACAGGGTCCCGATTGGTTTTTGGTGGCTACAGGGGCTTGCGGCGGCAGAACTCCCGATCTAGGTTTCTTTTTGGGGGTTTGTGTATTTATAGGAATTTTTGGCGTCGTTCTCACGTCAGGGGGGTCTCCTCCACGAGATAGGGGGGGCGCCCAGGGGGGTAGGGCGCGCCCTCCACCCTCGTGGACGGCTTGGGACTCTTCTAGCCCAACTCTTTTACTCCGGGGGCTTCTTTTGGTCCATAAAAAATCCACAAAAATTGGCAGGTCAATTGGACTCCGTTTGGTATTCCTTTTCGGTAAAACTCAAAAACAAGGAAGAAACAGAAACTGGCACTGGGCTCTAGGTTAATAGGTTAGTCCCAAAAATCATATAAAATACAATATAAATGCATATAAAACATCCTAGATAGATAATATAATAGCATGGAACAAGAAAAAATTATAGATACGTTGGAGACGTATCACACCCACATATCAAATTATCAAAGTAGCGGACACAAATAGAACAAACATGATGAAAGTGACTAGATGAAATTCCCGTGTACCCTCAAGAACGCTTTGCTTATCATAAGAGAACGTTTTGGCCTGTCCTTTGCCTCAAAAGGATTGGGCTACCTTGCTGCACTTTTGTTACTACTATCGTTACTTGCTCGTTACAAATTATCTTGCTATCAAACTACTCTGCGACTTACAATTTCAACACTTGCAGACATTACCTTGCTGAAAACCACTTGTCATTTCCTTCTGCTCCTCATTGGGTTCGACACTCTTACTTATCGAAAAGAGCTACAATTGATCCCCTATACTTGTGGGTCATCAAGGCTATTTTCTGGCGCCGTTGCCGGGGAGTGAAGCGCCTTTGGTAAGTGGAATTTGGTAATGAAACATTTATATAGTGTGCTAACATTTATTGTCACTTGTTACTATGGAAAACAATCCTTTGAGGGGTTTGTTAGGGGTATCTTCACCTCGACCGGAACCACAATTATCTACCCCTCAACCTACTGCACCTACTGAAAATATTAAATATGAAATTCCTTCGAGTATGATAGAACAACTGTAGCTAATCCTTATGCAGGAGATGGAACCAAACATCCTGATATGCACTTGATATATGTGGAACAAATTTGTGGATTGTTTAAGCTTCTAGGTTTACCCGGAGATGAAGTTATGAAAAAGGTTTTCCCTTTATCTTTGAAGGGAAAAGCATTGGCATGGTATAGGCAATGCGATGATATTGGATCATGGAATTGGAATCGACTGAAATTGGAGTTCCACCAAAAAAAATTATCCTATGCATCTAGTTCATCGTGATCAGAATGACATATATAATTTTTGGCCTCGTGAAGGAGAAAGTATCGCTCTAGCTTGGGGGAGGCTTAAGTCAATGTTATATTCATGCCCCAATCATGAGCTCTCGAGAGAAATTATTATTCAGAATTTTTATGCTCGGCTTTCTCGTGATGATCAATCCATGCTTGATACTTCTTGTATTGATTCCTTTATGAAGAAGACTATTAAATTCTGGTGGGATATCTTGGAAAGAATTAAAAGCAACTCTGAAGATTTAGAACTCAATGAAGGTAAAGAGTCAGGTATTAAGCTTAAGTATGATTCTATTAAAACTTTTATGAATACCAAAGCTATTCAAAAGTTTAGCACTAAATATGGACTTGGCTCTGAGATAGTAGCCTCCTTTTGTGAATCATTTGCTACTCATGTTGATCTCCCTAAGGAGAAGTGGTTCAATATCACCCACATATTAAAGAAGAAATTAAAGAACCGGTACCAATTAAAGAAGAAACCATAATTTATAATGTTGA
The DNA here is from genome assembly GCA_021605145.1 of Aegilops bicornis. Lineage (NCBI taxonomy): Eukaryota > Viridiplantae > Streptophyta > Magnoliopsida > Poales > Poaceae > Aegilops > Aegilops bicornis. The sequence goes on along the minus strand of CM038672.1, from coordinate 261,518,982 downwards.
TCCAATTGTTCCTACTACTTATATTGAGAAACCACCTTTCCCTATAGGATTAAGGAACATGTTAAATTTTCAACTGTAGTTAACAAAAGCTATATTAGAACACCTAAACCTCATGCACAAATCAATGTAGAATGTAGCATTGCTATGGTTAAAGATCTCTTGCAAGAAGATAAGGAAGGGCCTGTTATTTACTTCTGTAATGAAGCCACTAGAATTGCCAAACCTGATAAAGAGGATAAACATAGACCTGTTTGTGGCATGCCTGTTGTCTCAGTTAAAATTGGAGATCATTGATGAAGCTATGTACCTAGGGCAGGGTCATAGGCCTGACTTAGACACCCTCCCCTAGGACATCACCTTAAAGTCAGAACTATTCAAAGGATAACAACATACACTCGACCAAAAGCATTCCACTCGGAAGGTTCTATGTCACTCAATCGCAATGTAAACCACTCGATGCATGTAAGATCTAAAGTTACTCTGCACAGCAACGGTCGGGCGTTACTCATAGACTTAATGATCATTTATATCACTTTATTACGGACGTTACATGTAACGCTCCCTCTTTATGTACATTGAACTCCTTGTAACGTGGGCTGGCTGGGGTCCTGGCGCACTCTATATAAGCCACCCCCTCCACTGGCACAAGGGTTCGCACCCCCTGTAACACACACACACACACACACACACACGCATAATCCAGTCGACCGCCTCCGGGCACCGAGACGTAGGGCTATTACTTCCTCCGTGAAGGGCCTGAACTCGTAAAACTCGTGTGTACAACTTCCCCATAGCTAAGATCTTGCCTCCCTAATACCTACCCCCCATTCTACTGTCAGTCTTAGATCCACGACAGTTGGCGCCCACCACGGGGCAGGTGTCTTAGCGACTTTTTGGTGAAGTTGCATTTTTCCCTATTCCCATCATCATGGTTTCTGGCGGTGGGTTGGCTGAGGACCGCGAGATCCGTCTCGGCGCGCTTGTCTTCGTCACCGACGACTCCGCCTGGCTTCAAGAGGCTCCACTCGACATCGAGGCACTCCCCGTCCGCGGGGTGACACACTATTGCGCGTGCGTCCACGGCGTCCTTCTCCGGCAGCCGTCGACCCTCGGTCGGCTCCTGTGCTGTCCTCGCTCCCTGCTGTTCGCCTGCGCAAGCATCCGGTCGGTCACGGCTCTAGCGGTGGGTGAGACACGCGGTGGCCCGTCAGTCGGCCACCCCACAAGTCGCGGCAATCGAGCCCGACGAAACTCTCTACGGCCTGTTCGACCGGGTTCACGAGATCGCATCCGAAAGTGCGACAAAGATGATCCCGCGATGGAAGTCTTGACGGTCAATGGACCACGTAGTCCTCCTGGCTTCCCCCGCGACGACGGTGGCGATGGCGGCGGCGATCTGTCGCGCGCTCACGAGGAGTACCGCCCCGTGCCCCTTTCTTTGTAGCAGAGGGAAGAGCTTCGCTATGCAATATGGATGTACTTCACACTCCTATCGTTGAAGAAACCCCCGAGGCCCGGGCCTTGGAGGAGGCACGCCTGGTGTAACATCCCAAAATTCTAAATTTTGGAATGTTATAAACAAATAGATAGATTTGATTGATTGTTTGATTGATTGAGTGAAATTCGGAACTTTTTGAAAGTTAAATGAGAGGGAATAAAAGGACTTTCCCAAACTTTCATTTTTGCTTTTATGATCTTCATAAATTCAAATCCTTTTCACCACAAAACCCTGGAGAGAAGATGACAAGACTTCTTCCATTTATTTAAATGACAAGGGGTGTTGAAAATATTGGAATTTCATTTGGAAAATATTTCCAACCCAGGAACTTTATGCAACTCAATGATTTTCACGAGTGAAGATAAAATGACTTCTTCAAAACATATGAAATATGAGTTGGGAGTTTCAAAGAATTAAATTCAAAGTTCTTTTGAATTTATTTTCAATTCAGAGTTATTTGAGTTTTATTCAAATTATTTTTCTCCAAAAATAAAATATATGGAAAATAGGGTAACATGATTCCCTACAGTGGAAAAATGGAGAGAAATAAATTTGAAAGCATTTTGGTATTTTTTAAAATGATTTTTATTGGATTTTTGTAGAGCAGGAGAACTGTTTGAATTATCTGAATTTGTGTAGATTTTATTTGATGCTAGAAAAAAGTTCAAGTCGTAGAATTTTTTTTCTGAAAATTTTGATATATTATATGCCTATGTATTATTTCTATTTATTTTGTTTTTATTATTTTTGATTTGTCTGACAAACTGTTTTATAAAAAACTTCTGACTGGCCGGGCCCAGCCAAATACCAAAGCCACGGCCCACTGCACACGCGCAAGCTGCTCGTCTCGAGCTCGGGATTTAAGTCCCGAGCCGCCACGATCGCCGGGCCGTGTCCACCCCGGCATCCCCTTTGCCCCTCCTCCACGCCTTGCACCTCCTCCCCTCCTCCTATAAATCCACCACTCCGGGCCCCGCCTCCTCCCCTCTTTTCCCTGCCGCGCCGCAGCCGGAGATCGCCGCCACCAACCGCCGCCAAGACTCGATCAAGGCCACCCCGCCACCTCGCCGCCTCGTCATGCCGCGGCTGCGCCACGCCGGAGCTTGCCGGACTCACCGAGTCCGCAGCCTCGCCGGAGAGCCGCCGGTTTTCCACCGAAGACCGCCGAACCGCCAAGGACCGGTATAAAAACCGAACCCTAGATCGGTTTTCTACAGAAAACCTAGATCTGATTTTTTATGTTTAGTTATGTAGTGAGCGTTCACTAGTTAGGCTTCTGGAGCGAACGGTTTTCGTCGGTTTTGTCTCTCAGAGCTAACGATTCGCTCGATAGGATTTTTCTTTTCTTTTTATTTTCGCCGAGGACCCAAATTGTGATTTTTTTTACAGATTAGCCTCGGTTTTCAAACGATCATAACTCTTTGCTCGTTAGTCGGAATTAGATGAAACCAACGCCCACTTCTTCGCTATTTATCTCCCTATCCAAAGTAATCCAACTCAAACATGTTTTTGAAAGTTTAAAATTTGAATTAGATCAGATTTGAATTTAAACTTCGTTTGATCATAACTTGAGTTTCGTAACTCCGATTTAGTTGATTCTTTTTGCAAATCGAAGCTCTTGACCTAAACTTTCTGATAAGGCCAAATTCAAATAATTTTGGTACTATTAGAAACTATTTTATGATGCAAGAGTTATTTGCTTGTTTTCGAAGGTTTCCGAATCATCTTCTTCGTTCTTTCTGATCTTTTGAGTGATTGCTTATGTGTGGTTACTATTGCTTGATTACGATAGATTGACCGGAGTGTGACGAGTAGAACTATCAAGAGTTTGAGTGCAAATCATGTTCATCAACATTGCAAGCAAGTAACACTTTGATCATACCTTTTTCTACTACCCAGTTTTATTGCATTAGATCAATCCTCAAACATTGCATGATTAGGATCTAATTAAATTGTGGGTTTTGGGAAGTAGATGAGGTAGAACCTATTACCTGATTTATATTCAAACCTTTGGGAGTTACTTCTACGTTTTCTTATTATGCCATGCTATGCTAGTAGACGTGGATTGGGTGAGTGTATCGATGACAGATGTGAGATTCTTAATTAATGGTTTATGTAAGGTGGCAACTTAAACACACATCTGGGTGGATTGAGGCACCTGGTTTCTATCAGGATATGCATGTATTTCTTCGGACCGCCACCCAGGCTCAAAGGGATCATGAGATTATTCATACTAGAAACTTCCGTGTGCAACCACATGCTACTATGGGCTCTAGCATAGTTGACTAAGTTGTGCAAACTCTTACGGGTGGACTAGCTGATGTAGGGGTTGTAGGTTGGTACGGTCTACCCAAACGTAAGGTGCTAGCGCTTCTGAAAGACTATGTCTCGGTCATCCGTTTCTCAAACACCATGTAGTGCGAGAAATCAAACGGAGGAGATCGAGTCTTGTGGGGAAAAGTGCACAAACCTCTACAGAGTGTAACGAACTAATCATGGTTAGCCGTGTTCCCGGTTATGGACATCTTGAGTATCTAGTACTTGGATTATCATGTGAATCTCATCATGTTACTTTAATTAATACTGTTGGGTTGTTAATGAGTACTTTTAATTGGGATTGAGGATGCTGTCAACCATTCTCAATGTTTAACAACCACCATGATAGTTAAATAATTTTTTTCCTATGTAGTAGGGAAAAATTGGCTTTACGCAAAACTGTAACCATAGAGCTTTCTACCAGCCATATATGCATATAGTATAGGCTTATTCTTTCATTACTCTCTATGTGTTACATTGCCAAAGATATTCCATGTGTCAATTGCTTTTTGGCTGCAACGCTTCATGTTGCAGACTTTTCTGCATTTACAGTAAGTGATACGTTAGGGTTACGATTTCTACACGCAACTTTGCCGTTGGTGTTGATGGGAATCCACAACCTTGTTACTTCTGCTATTTGGATTGAGGTAATATTATTTACGTTATTTATACATGTGATTTACCTCTGTTATAAATCCTCGAGTACTGTGTGTGTCAAAGATACCGATCCGTGGATGACACTTAAGCACGTAGACTTGTTCCATTCGGGTCGGGTCGCTACAAGATGGTATCAGAGCACATGTTGAATGTAGGACGTGACCCTAGAAACTGGCAAGCCCATAGGAAAGATTTTTCTCTACAACTTCATTTTCAAAAAGATCTTTTACCTCTCTTCTCTTCCGAGCTTATTCAAATATTCCCTTTTAGTGTGACCACACCCCTTTTCCCCTTTGACCACTCGAAGATTCGACCGATGAGACCACTCCAAGGAGACAAGATATCGGACAACTAAGACCATTTGGAATGAAGAGGATTTTACCGTGCGTTACAATGACGGAAACTACAACGGTGAAGACTCCGAAGACTAGGAGAATTTGAAGGCTTTGAAGAATTCCCAGATTTGTATGACCTAGGAAGGTTACGCTTATGGAATTTGATAGACTATGGAAGTTATCAATACCCGAGATCAAGGTGTATTGGAGTAAGACCGGAACATGGAGAGTTAGAAACTCAAAGTTTTGTCAAGGAAAACCCTAAGGCAGGAGATATCAACTATGGAGAGATAGCTCATGGAAATGAGAAGAGCAGAAACACAGCTATCCATGAGTTTATCACCAGCATATGCTATTGCCACTGTGCTGAGTTAAGCATGCATATGCATGGAAGGATTGGATGGTAGAATGCTGATGGAGCACCTATCAGCAAGATGAAGATTTAACCTTAGCTGGTGTATCACTAGTATCCGGAGTATTACATGAAGAAGTTTAAGGTGGATCTGCAGGAAGCCGTATTTGACAAGGAAGCAGTTCGTGAAGAACTCAGGACCCAGAAACTGAACGTAGCCAAGCTGGAGGAGCAAAACCTCGAGATACCGGAGATTCGTCAGGAACTGAAGGACAGTAGAACCATGGCTCATGCCAAGGATGTTGAAACCCAGAAGTTTGGAATGCAACTCCAGGACTATTAAAGGACATCACAAGAGACTTCGTGTCAATAGAGATGCTCTGGCAGAAGAACTTGAGAAGGACAAGCACGATCGGAAGAAGCCATCGGAGACATGAACATGACTTGAAGAGTTTGACGACATTGACCATTAGAATCCCAGACCCTATTATATACCTGTGTTAGATGCGCCGATTGTGAGCTGTCATTTGTTTGATGTTTTTCCGACAACCACAATAAAATCTGTCTTTTCAAAACTTTTGTTTGTATTGTGTGTATCGCTCTCTATCTCTCTTATCCCACCCCCAAAACCCATGGACCCATTAGAGGATCAATGGAGATGAGCTTGTATTTTCTGGACCGATGAGTCAATTGGAGATGTAATCGATGGATTCAGAACATGGAAGATCATATGACGAATAACACTATAGCTAGAAAGTATATGACCCAGCATGCTCTCAATGCTTTGAAAGAGGTGCTGCTACCTGGTGGAGGATGTACCAAACCATCAATGGATGGCAAGGAGTAACTGTTTGGGAAGAATTTAAGTTGACTCTGATAAAGTCTCAGCTTGTGTCCCAGAAGTCAAAGCCTTATGGAAATGATATGGAGAAAGTGCATGAAAGCTTTGTGGAGAAATAGGACACAACCATAAAGAACACCAGGATGAATACCCTCATAAGTGGGGGATTACCAAAGGAGTTAGCCGAGGATCTCAGGGAACTTCGGTTGGAGATTGTTCCCAAAGGTTTTGTTGCAGCAATGGAAGTTCAGTCTACATTGCTGGGAAAGATCTGTGAAGCTCACAAGGGTGACAAAGAGATTGCTGAGGTAAAAAAAAGGATGAGCAAAGGAAAGACCAAAGGTTTTCGTAAGGATAAGCATGACACCTTATGGATCGAGGACCGTGTATATGTGCCCAATAATGCAAAGATCAGGAAGTAAATACTTCAGGAGGCTCACGACTCACCATACTCGATTCGCCCTGGAAACACCAAGAAGTATTTGGATTTGAAAGAGTGTTTCTGGTGGACTGGTATGAAGAAGGATATTACAGAGTATGTAGTAGTAAGTGATGTATGCCAGAGGGAGTAAAAGCAGAGCATCAGAAGCCAGCCAGATTACTATAGCCTATGCCGATACCCGAATGGAAGCAGGATAAGTTTGGCATGGATTTCATTACCGGATTTCCCAGAACCCGAACGGGACATGATTCTATCTGGGTAGCAGTTGACTCGCTTGACCAAAATGGCTCACTTTATCCCAGTGAAAACCACCTATACAAGTGCGAAGTTGGCCAAGATATATTTGACTAGGATCGTATGTCTGCATGGAGTTCCAGGACCATCGTATTAGATAGAGGAACACGTTTACCTCAAAGTTTTGGAATCAGCTGCACCAGACTTTGGGTACTAGGCTAGAGTTCAGTACAGCCTTTCATCGCAGACAGATAAGATAGACCGAGAGAGTCAATCAGATTCTGGAGGACATGTTGATAGCGTGTGCGCTAGATTATGGATCTAGTAGGGATGATAATCTACCTTACGCGGAGTTCTCATACAACAACAGTTACCAAGCCGGTTTGAAGATGGCCCTTTTAAGCTTTGTATGGGAGAAGGAGCCGCACCGTTGATGTGGGATGAAGTTGGAGACCGTCAGGTTGTTTGGACCAAATGTGATCAAGGAGTCAAGAGAATGTTAAGTGGATTCAAAATAGATCAAGGTAGCTCACCAGTGTAAGAGTTATGCAGACTAAAAAATGCAAGGAGGTAGTCTATGAAATTGGAGACAGAGCATGTTCGTGTGTCCCTCTGCGAGGAGTTAAACGATTTGGAGTTAAGGGAAAGTTAGCCCGAGATTTGTAGGACCATACCGAAGTTTTGGAGCATATGAGAGAAGTGGCCTACAAGTTGGAGTCACCCAAGGACTGTCAGAGTTCATGAGGTGTTTCACATTTCCAGCTTGAAGAAGTGCCATGCGTAGATGGCCAATATTCCTCAGAAGGACGCTTGACCCTGGAAAGGATAATGATGTTCCATGAAGTGGAGTATGGACTTCTTAAGTATAAGTTTTTATCTCGGTATGTGGGACATCCCACGAGGATGACGAGATAAATTACTATTGGACATAAAGGAGGTATGATGTTGGAAGTATGGATCAATGGAAATTCCATGATGAGTCTGAGTAATCACGTCCGAGTTTGGTGCCAAAAGAAGGAAGGAAGACATTACAATTGGATGGATTTTAAGTATGCTAGGAAGCTGGAAGTTGAATATTGGAATAACGATCAGTTGCCCCGAGGATGTGTTCAAGGTTTGCAAGTGATGAGATGGGCCATAACCCACAGGCCCCAGGACCTGCCAAGAAGCAAGCACATTCTTGCTGAAGGAAAAAAACCCTGGAAGAAGTTATGAGTTTTTATCAACCGACGATTTTATAGGAGTAACGCAAAACCTGAGAGTTGTTAAGGAATGATAGATGTTTGTTTGGCTTGCAGAATCAATGGATTTATCCGAACTTGGTTCATCGACAAGAGAAATTCTGTAATGCTTGTGAGGATGACCGAGTGTTAGAATGCGAGATTCGCTAAACCATGTACAAGGTAATGATTTGGGTGCGGGATGGATTGATCACCATACCGACTTACTCTTATTATTCGTCTTGCTATATGGGATGGTAAATCTGAGTGACTTACCTATAGTAGAGAGACGACGATCAAAACCTTGTTTGAACCTTAGAATTGTATACGTATTTTTCCCCTTGTATAAGGCAGCTATTGCCAATCGTAGGATATACGGTGAGGTTCAACCCAGAACCGTTTTCTACAGGAGAAACCATAAATTGTTGACCACCATGAGATATCGATAGTTGTTTAGTATTGGCGCCAGACCCGTCAGCTAAGAGGACCCAGTCTTGGAATAACCTTACCAAGATAAAAGGACAGAAGTATTGAGGAAAAAGGTTATGCCGTTACAAGAAGAGCCCAGAGAAGGAATTATCCTGAAGATTTGAGAAGACTGACACTGTCAAAAATAAGGATGGAGTATATGAGTTTTTGATGGAACCGTGACAATGCTTCTAAGGGTGGTAGCAGCTGAGACCCCCTGTGATGATCGATGGATTTTGAGAAGACCCAAAACCTAACCTATTTCTTGCTAGCCTCTCCGAATCTCGAGGACGAGATTCATTTTAAGGGTGGTAGTTTTGTAACATCCCAAAATTCTAAATTTTGGAATGTTATAAACAAATAGATAGATTTGATTGATTGTTTGATTGATTGAGTGAAATTCGAAACTTTTTGAAAGTTAAATGAGAGGGAATAAAAGGACTTTCCCAAACTTTCATTTTTGCTTTTATGATCTTCATGAATTCAAATTCTTTACACCACAAAACCCTGGAGAGAAGATGACATGACTTCTTCCATTTATTTAAATGACAAGGGGTGTTGAAAATATTTGAATTTCATTTGGAAAATATTTCCAACACAGGAACTTTATGCAACTCAATGATTTTCACGAGCTAAGATAAAATGACTTCTTCAAAACATATGAAATATGAGTTGGGAGTTTCAAAAATTAAATTCAAAGTTCTTTTGAATTTATTTTCAATTCGGAGTTATTTGAGTTTTATTCAAATTATTTTTCTCCAAAAATAAAATATATGGAAAATAGGGTAACATGATTCCCTATAGTGGAAAAATGGAGAGAAATAAATTTGAAAGCATTTTGGTATTTTCAAAATGATTTTTATTGGATTTTTGTAGAGCAGGAGCACTGTTTGAATTATATGAATTTGTGTAGATTTTATTTGATGCTAGAAAAATGTTCAAGTCGTAGAAATTTTTTTGTGAAAATTTTGATATATTATATGCCTATGTATTATTTCTATTTATTTTGTTCTTATTATTTTTGATTTGTTTGAGAAACTGTTTTATAAAAAAACTTACGATCGACCGGGCCGCCCAGCCAACGCGCTCACAAGAAGCTCGTCCCCGAGCTCGGGACGAAGTCCCGAGCCGCCACGGCATCGCCGCCGCCGACGTGTCCGCCCCGGCATCCCCTTTGCCCCTCCTCCACGCCTTGCACCTCCTCCCCTCCTCCTATAAATCCGCCACTCCGGGCCCCGCCTCCTCTCCTCTTTTCCCCGCCGTGCCGCAGCCGGAGATTGCCACCACCAACCGCCCCCGCCGCAGTTGTCACCCACCACCGCCGCCGTTGTCAACCGCCAAGATTCGATCAAGCCCCGCCACCTCGTCGCCCTCGCCCCTCGTCGCGAAGCCGCCGCGAACGCCGGAGCTCGCCAGACTCGTCGGAGTCCGCAGCCTCGCCGGAGAGCTACCGGTTTTCCGCCGAAGACCGCCGAACCGCCAAGGACCGGTATAAAAACCGAACCCTAGATCGGTTTTCTACAGAAAACCTAGATTTGATTTTTTTTATGTTTAGTTATGTAGTGAGCGTTCACTAGCTAGGCTTCTGGAGCGAACGGTTTTCGTCGGTTTTGTCTCTGTAGCGAACGATTCGTTCGATAGGATTTTTCTTTTTCTTTTTATTTTCGGCTAGGGACCCATCTATGAATATTTTTTTTACAGATTAGCCCCTGGTTTTCAAACGATCAAAACTCTTTGCTCGTTAGTCGGAATTAGATGAAACCAACGCCCACTTCTTCGTTACGATCTCCCCTATCCAGTAATACAACTCAAACATGTTTTTGAAAGTTTAAAATTTGAATTAGATCAGATTTGAATTTAAACTTCGTTTGATCATAACTTGAGTTTCGTAACTCCGATTTAGTTAATTCTTTTTGCAAATCGAAGCTCTTGACCTAAACTTTCTGATAAGGCCAAATTCAAATAATTTTGGTACTTTTAGAAACTGTTTTATGATGCAAGAGTTATTTGCTTGTTTTCGAAGTTTTTCGAATCGTTTTCTTCGTTCTTTCTGATCTTTTGAGTGATTGCTTATGTGTGGTTACTATTGCTTGATTACGATAGATTGACCGGAGTGTGACGAGTAGAACTATCAAGAGTTTGAGTGCGAATCATCTTCATCAACATTGCAGGCAAGTAACACTTTAATCATACCTTTTTCTACTACCCTGTTTTATTGCATTAGATCAATCCTCAAACATTGCATGATTAGTATCTAATTAAATTGTGGGTTTTGGGAAGTAGATGAGGTAGTACCTATTAGCTGATTTATATTCAAACCTTTGGGAGTTACTTCTACGTTTGCTTATTATGCCATTTTGTGCTAGTAGATGTGGATTGGGTGAGTGTATCCATGACAGATGTGAGATTTTTAATTAATGGTTTATGTAAGGTGGCAACTTAAACACACATCTGGGTGGATTGAGGCACCTGGTTTCTATCAGGATTTGCCTGTATTTCTTCGGACCACCACCCAGGCTCAAAGGGATCATGAGATTATTCATACTAGAAACTTCCGTGTGCAGCCACATGCTACTATGGGCTCTAGCATAGTTGACTAAGTTGTGCGAACTCTTACGGGTGGACTAGCTGATGTAGGGGTTGTAGGTTGGTACGGTCTACCCAAACGTAAGGTGCTAGCATTTCTGAAAGACTATGTCTCGGTCATCCGTTTCTCAAACACCATATAGTGCGAGAAATCAAATGGAGGAGATCGAGTCTTGTGGGGAAAAGTGCACAAACCTCTGCAGAGTGTAACAAACTCATCATGGTTAGCCGTGTCCCAGGTTATGGACATCTTGAGTATCTAGTACTTGGATTATCATGTGAATCTCATCATGTTACTTTAATTAATACTGTTGGGTTGTTAATGAGTACTTTTAATTGGGATTGAGGATGCTATCAACCATTCTCAATGTTTAACAACCACCATGATAGTTAAATAAATTTTTTCCTTTGCAGTAGGAAAAAATTGGCTTTACGCAAAACTGTAACCATAGAGCTTTCCACCAGCCATATATGCATATAGTATAGGTTTATTCTTTCATTACTCTCTATGTGTTACATTGCCAAAGATATTCCATGTCCTGGCCTGTTTTCGGCTGCAACGCTTCATGTTGCGCACTTTTCGCATTTACCAGTAAGTGATATGTTAGGGTTACGATTTCTACACTCAACTTTGCCGTTGGTGTTGATGGGAATCCACAACCTTGTTACTTCCGCTATTTGGATTGAGGTAATAGTATTTACGTTATTTATACATGTGATTTACCTCTGTTATAAATCCCCGAGCATCGTGTGTGTCAAAGATACCGATCCGTGGATGACACTTGCCACGTAGACTTGATCCATTTGGGTCGGGTCGCTACACCTGGCCAACATGGCTGAGCGCACTCGACTGGAAAATCTGCAACATGCACTCGACGAGCGCGGTCGGTAGCGGATTCCTGAGTCCAGTCGACGACAACTTTTTCCGCCTCAAACTCAGGTATACCGAACTCCGATTCAAAATCTCACAGCTGCAGCCCGAATAGCAGAGTCGAGTCAGCCTTCCCAAATGTCGCAGATGTTTGATGCAGATCCGGCTTTACTCCGCAGCAGGAGAGCGTAACACGCAAGATCTCGGCCATGAATAGGATTCATAGCAGATCTGTGATGGCAAACACAGTTCAGTTGGCTCACAGCCCAAGATCGCCCCGCGGCGTGAGGGACGTGGGGACCGGAGAGATCAGTACAAAAACCGTGAGCAGTATGATCATCGACTCGACCACGATGACCGTCGTCGAGTGCCCACGCCTCCCCCGAGGAGTGGGTCATATGTGCCTCGGCAGCACGATGACAGACACCCTCACAATGGCGGGCTAAGAATTCCAGTCGACCCTAGGGAGCTAGGCTTTGATGCGAGATCTATTCACGTTTAAGGTCTGGTTGACAGGAACAGAGCACATAGACAGGGTCATGACAGAGATCACCCGACTGGCAGCAAAGTACATGTTCCAGGTCCAGAGTGCTTCAACAGAGCCATCATGGGCTGCAGCAATTCCTCCAAACTTCATTTTGGCGACTGGAGTCAGCAAGTTCACTGGTGAGTCCAAGCCTGACGCTTGGCTTGAGGATTACCGAGTGGCTGTACAGATTGGTGGCAGCAATGATGAAGTGGCCATGAAGCACCTTCCTCTTATGTTGGAAGGCTCGGCCAGAGCATGGTTGACTCAGTTGGCACCTGGCAACATATACAGTTGGGAAGAACTCGCCCGAGTGTTTGTTAGAACTTTTGAGGGTACCTGCAAACGGCCGGTAGGGTTAATGTAATTACAAAGACTGCAGTGTGCGTTTAATGAAACCCCGAGGGACTATATCCGAGATGGATCACGTTGCACAATACAAAGGAGAATGTGTCGATCACCAGCGGTTTGTGCCTTCAAGGAAGGCGTTAAGTATCGAGAGTTGAATTGAAATTGGTCGGACAGGGATATGTCCCCACTTCGGATGATGGAGATTGCCACCAAATACGCTAACGGTGAAGAGGAAGACCAACTCCAGAGTGGCAAGCACAAAACAGTCGCCCAGGAAACCGGAGGAGGGAATTCCAATCGGAAATAGATGCGCAAGGCCAAGCTAGTTGCTCCTGGTGAGGCTTTAGTTGTGGCTCAAGGAAAGTTCAAGGGAAGCCCAAAGGGCCTTGGAATCCCAAGAAAGTGAAAGATCAAGCTGGAAATGATGTGTTGGATTTACCATGCCACATTCATACCAAAAAGATGATGAGGGTAATCTCATTTACCCTAAGCACACCACTCGACAGTGTCGACTCCTGATCCAGCAGTTCCGAGAGAAACAACACAATGAGAAGGAAAAGGATTTAGACAAGGGTGAGGATAAGGAAGAAGATTATGATGGTTTTCCCAATGTCAATTCCACTCTGATGATTTTTGCTGATGTTGAGAGCAAAAGTCAATTGAAAGTTATCAACAGAGAAGTGAACATGGTTGCTCCGGCAACACCAAGTTATTTGAAGTGGTCCCAGACTGCCATCACATTCGACCAGTCTAACCATCCAGCACGTATAGCCACCCCTAGGAGGCAAGCGCTGGTGGTCGACCTAGTTGTTGAAGGCACTCGACTGACTAAAGTGCCGATGGATGGTGGTAGTGGCCTGAATATCCTGTATGCTGAAACCTTGAAGGGAATGGCCATTCCGATGTCCAAGCTTAGTGAAAGCAATATGAGTTTCCATGGCGTTATACCTGGCAAGAAGGCTGAATCACTCGGCCAGATCACCCTTGATGTGGTTTTTGGTGATTCCAAGAATTACCGCAAAGAAAAGTTGACATTTGAAGTAGTGGATTTCCAGAGTGCTTATCATGCTATTCTGGGTAGGTTTCGCCTATGCACGTTTCATGGCTCGACCATGTTACGTGAACCTCAAATTGAAAATGCCTGGTCTCAGAGGAGTGATCACTATCACTGGCAATCGGCAGAAGGCAGAAGAGTGCTTCCAGAAGGGCTCAAAAATCGCCGATGAACAAATGAGAGCAGTCAAAATGCAAGAATACCAGAAGAACGCGGATCTGAGTGATTTGTTGCGCTCCAAGAAGCCTGCCACTGAGTCTGCATTTCAGTCGTCCGGTGAAACCAAGCCGATTCATATTCACCCGACCGATCCTAGTGCTGCTCCTACTCATATCTCAACCTCACTCGACAGCAAATAGGAAGAAGCGCTCATCCAGTTCCTCCATGAGAACTGGGACATCTTTGCATGGAAACCTTCTGACATGCCGGTTGTACCCAGGGGACTGGCTAAGCATCATTTGCAAGTCGACCCGAAAGTAAAACCAGTCAAGGAACATCTTCGACGGTCCGCTGTATAGAAGAGAAAAGCAATTTGTGAGGAAGTGGCTCGGCTCCTGGCAGCTGAGTTCATCCGAGAGATTTACCACTCCGAGTGGCTCGCCAATGTTGTCATGGTCCCCAAGAAGGATGACTCGCTTCGCATGTGCATTGGCTTCAAGCATATCAACCGGGCCTGGCCGAAAGATCATTTTCCTCTCCCCCGCATCGACCAAATTGTCGACTCGACTGCGGGGTGTGAGCGATTGTCTTTTATGGACGACTATTCCGGGTATCATCAGATCCGACTGTATGGACCCGATGAGATAAAAACGGCTTTCATCACTCCATTCGGATGCTTCTGTTATGTCACCATGCCATTCGGCCTGAAGAACGCCGGAGCGACATTCATGAGGATGACTCTGAAGTGTCTGCTCACTCAAATTAGTCGGAATGTGGAAGCATACATGGATGACATTGTGGTCAAGTCATGTAAGGGTTCCGACCTGCTGGCTGACCTTGCTGAAACCTTTGCCAACCTCAGAAGGTGCGATATCGTACTTAATCCATCAAAGTGCACATTCGGAGTTCCTGGCGGAAAGTTACTCGGCTTCCTCATTTCTGAACGAGGGATCGACGCAAACCCAGAGAAAGTTGGTGCCATACTCCGGATGAAGCGCCCTGTGCGTGTACATGATTTCCAGAAGCTTACTGGTTGTTTGGCCGCCTTGAGTCCATTCATATCTCGTCTCGATGAAAAGGCCTTGCCTCTTTACCGACTAATGAAGAAGTCTAACAAGTTCGAGTGGACAGATGAAGCTGACGCAGCGTTTGTAGAGCTAAAAGCCCTGCTTTCCACCCGGCCGGTGCTTGCTGCCCCAATCAGCAAAGAGCCTTTACTGCTTTATATTGCAGCCATAGGACAAGTTGTTAGTACGGTGCTCACGGTCGAGCGGGAAGAAGAAGGAAAATCTGTCGGCATCCTGGGAACAGGGGTCCCCAGACTTGCCTGCCTGCGGCCCAAAGCGTGGCCAAGCAGCAGGCCGTATGGCCCATCTTCGTCAACAAGGCACCCAAGACCCTCGCGAGAGTCCAAGCCTCGCGAGGCGGACGATGCAAGACCTCCTCTGGAGTGGCCTAGCCAAGCAGGCTCACGAGGAGCGGAGATATCAAGGCGAGGTAAACCTCACGAGGCTCTCGTGACGTGAGCCATGACGAATGGTACCAGGCGGGTGCCAGGCAGGCGCCAGTGTGTGCAGCGTCCCTATTTCCTCTTTGGTGCTAAGGAGGCCAACGCAGGTGAAGAGTACCGAGGCATCAGGCAAAGCTTGCCATATTGGTGCAACGAGACCGAGACCAGGAGGACGGCAAGGCGGAGGTCATCGTGGAGCCCAAGACGGCGTCTCCCAGAGCTTTTCGCAAGTGAAGACCGCTTTTGTCAGGATAGCTTGTACTAGCTGTCCCCCTTCAAATTTGCCCGCCGTTGTTGGCTCCCTTCCCGCTCGATATTTGGGAAGAGGACCAGGGCCTCTATAAATAGGACTAGCCACCACAGTAGGAGGCAACTGATCCCAAACTGGTTCGGATCATCCTCATCTACACAAGCACAAGAACACATCAACCTCAGGAGGCTGTTCTTCCCTTGTACTATTCATCATCAGCCCAAGAGGCAATCCACCACCACCACACTGGAGTAGGGTATTACACCACAACAGTGGCCCGAACCAGTATAAACCTCGTGGCTTTCTGTGTTGCGAGTTCGTTGAGTTCGTCCGCGAGATCTTAGCGAGCTAGAGCGTAGATCGGTAGGAGGGAGAGACTTCGCGCGCACCCCAGTGTTCGAACCTTAAGGGTTTGCTGGAACCCCACATCTGACATTTGGCGCGCCACATAGGGGTGCGCCATAGTTTCCCTTCCATCAGTTTGTTGCTCCACCGCTCCGTCGTTTCCATGGCGGACGCTCGCCGTGCTCGAGCTGAGTGTCGGGCTGCCCTCTCCGCCCGCGTCGCTCAGAAGGCTCCCGTAGGCAGGCCACCTCGTCGTTCTCCGTCTCCCGCCGCCGACGCTGCCACCGGCCCAGCAAGGAATGAGCAGCAGGCGTCCTCGCTACATCCTTCGGTGCGGCAAGACGGCCGCACCGCTACTCCATCACTTACCCCTGTCGGTTCTTTGTCTCACGCGCACCACGCTCCCATGGAGGCACGAGCCATGCTCATCGCGGCGAACGAGCTCCTGCATTACCGCCCCGTCGACGACCTCTATGAGGAGTGACTCGACCGCGTCGCCGAGCTCGTCCACGCCGCAGGGGGCTCTCCTGCGCTGTCCCACTCTCTGCCTCCCCCTCAACCAGCCGTGGGCGACGGGGCTCATGGCATGCCTCCACCACCTCAACCCCAAGACGGTTCCTTGCACCAAGGCGCGCGCCTCCGCGGCGCGATCTACCGCACCCGGCGCCTGCGCGTGAAGAAAGAAGCTGCCAAGAAATCCCGCGGCCGTGAGAAGCTACGCCGGCACTCCCCGCGCCACCTCGTCAAGACCGCGTGCCGCTTGTAGTGGCGCAGCGCGGAGCTCGCCAAGACCAAGATCCACCTCAGAAGCGGGCCCCGGCAACCACGGTCGGCTGCCACGCCTTCACCTCGGGCTGCGTAGCGTCGCCTAGCCAGGCAAGTTCAAGCCAGATCTGCCTCCTCGCTACGACGGCACCGCCGACCCCGCGGAGTTCCTGCAGCTCTATGAGCTAAGCATCAAAGCGGCCAACGGCGACGAAAAAGTCATGGTGAACCGGTTTCCCATGGTTCTCAAGGATGGGGCCCGCTCCTAGCTCCTGAACCTGCAGCATGGCTCGATCTCCTCCTGGGACGAGATGTGCGACCGCTTCGTCGCCAACTTCCAGGGCACTTGCGACCGCCCATCGGCCGTGGGTGATCTACGCCGCATCAAGCAACAACCAGGAGAGACCCTCTAGAAGTACATCCAGTGCTTCAACGACACCCGCCTCAAGATCCCCAAGGTCACAGACGAAGCCATCATTTCCGTGTTCTCGGACGGCGTCCGTGACGTCAAGATGAAGGAAGAGCTTGCTATGCACGAGGAGCTCTGCACATCTCACGAGTTGTTCAACCTGGCGACAAAGTGTGCAAGAGCTAAGGAGGGGCGCCTCTCTCTCCTTGAGCTGCCAGCTGCAGGAGCAGAGGAGAAGAAGGCCAATGCCAAGGACGCGAAGCGCAAAGAGGCAGTAGTGCTCGCAGCAGAGCCCGACACCAAGCGAGGCAGAGATCAGCCCGAGTCATCCAAGAACGGCCGACCGTTCTACGCCTTCCACAACCTGAACACCCACAACACCAGCGACTGTCAAGAGCTCAGAGCCATATGGGAAGGACGCTACGGTCGACGCCCCGAGCGCAACAACCGGGGCTACGACCGCGGAGGAGGACGCGAAGGAGGACGTTGGGACGACCGTGGCCCGCGCCAGGAGTGGCGCGACCGGCCTCGAGAGGACCGCTGGAAGGACCAACCTCGCGAGAGCGCCTGGAAGGACCCGCCTCATGAGGATCGCCCCCAGGGCAATGCCGGTCTTCCCCGCTGCCGCCACCAAGAAGGAACGACGACCACCACCAGGACGAGGGGGCTAGGGGCTTCCAGGAGCCGTGCGCGATCGCCTGCATCTTGGGTGGTGCCTAGGCCCCAGCCTCTCAGCGCATCTTCAAACAGTTCGCTCGCGAGGTGAACGCGGTGCTCCCCAAGCTCGAGGCCACGCGCCCGCTCAGGTGGTCCCAATGTGCCATCACCTTAAACTCGGCAGATCAGCTCAAGTGCACAGCCACCGCTAGCGCCCTCCCTATGCTGTGCTCCCCAGTCATCAGCAATGTGCAAGTCACCAGGACTCTCATCGACGGCGGCGCAGGGCTCAAGTCTTGTCCTTCGACAACCTCCAAGTGCCATATGAGCAGCTCCAGCCAAACAAGCCTTTCTCAGGAGTGACCGACGGTTCCACCACACCGATAGGGCGGGTCCGCCTGCCTGTCACCTTCGGGGAGCGCAAGAACTATCACACCGAGCTCATCGACTTCGATGTCGCGCACATCCGCCTGCTGTACAATGCCATCCTCGGGTATCCAGCCCTGGCCAAGTTCATGGCAGTCACTCATCACGGCTACAACGTTCTCAATATGCAGGAAGCGGAGAAATCATCATGGTCCCGTGTGAAGAGAGGGATGCGGTGTGCTCCCTTGAGCGCGCCTTTCAAGCCGCAGCAATCGACGACCCCGACAGCAGAAGTGAAGGCCCTCCGGAGACCATCCCCAAGAAGAAGCTGCCGCGCCGCGCAGGACCCCAAGAGGATGGCGTCGCGGCAGGAGCCTCATCAGGACCAGCACCCGCTCCAGGGGCGCCTCCCTCCACCGCATAGGAAAGCGCGCCCGGCGCCTTCCTCAGGCAGGGCTCGGGGGCTCTCTTCTAGAGAGCCTCAGACCTTGCCAACCTCACGAGGGAGGCACTTGTGCACCACTTGGAAGCATGCCTCACGGCACACTTTCCTCAGGAGAGCACAGGGCAAGGAGTGCCCACCACCCAGGAGTTCATCACCAAGACCACCCAGGAACTGCAAGAAGCAAGAGCCATGCGCGGCCACATCCGCTCACAAGGCGCAGCTCCCCATCCATGCGAGGATGCCGGACTGCGTGTCCGCGTCGACGTCCCAGGGCTCAACAGGGCCGCATCTCAGGAGCACTTCTAGCCATCGCATGTGGGCCGCTGCAAAGGCCTACCACACAGCTATGTTCGCATGCCCTTCGGCTTGCCGAGCGTGGCATCGACCGGTCAGCGCGACATGCGGCAAGTCCTGGCGGCTCAGGAGGCCAGGTTCCACGCCATCCTGGAGGAGATGAAGACGGTCTTCAGGGAACCTCCTGAACCTCCAGAGACTCCCGAGGCTCAAGGTCCCGGTGGCTCATGAGGAGCCATTCCTTCAACGCGCGGCTTCAGCTGCACCAACTCTACTTCGCCATGTAACCAGGTGGCATCTTCCAAGTTCGTTTAAGCCTGGAGCGCCTTTGGGCTGCATTATTCCTGTGCCACATGGGTCCGCCCCTCGGCATGTATCCCTTTTGCTTAAGTCTTTAGCTTACCTTCTTTGGGCGCCCCTCGGCTGCATCATCCCTAAGCCGCCGGGCCGCACCCGTGGCGTGTATGTTCCTGCATTTATCCAATTTGATCTGCTCTTCATGCTTAACCTGCCAATGGCTATCGCCTGCTCGATCATCGCCTCCCCCGGGGCCTTCACACAGGCACGGCGCTGGTGCATGGGTCCGTCCCTGCCACGCCGACAAATCTGAGTGGTCGAGCTCTGGCTCGCGGCACGCGCCGCGCACGTCACCTCACCAGGCCCTCAGTGCCTTCACCTCACCCAGAGCAACCAGCGGCAGGCTAACAGCTGTAACGGCAAACCATGTTTCTTCTTGTGCCTGCTCACAGGGATCCCGAGGGAAGGATAGCTGGCGGCACCGCGAGTCTCTTTTCTCTTGTGCAATTCCGCGTTAAAAGGGAGGCTCCTGAGCATCGCGACTCAGGAGCTCTTACTGGCTCTCCAGCCCTCACCCCCTGGCCTTGACCACGGCATCGTGACCTGGCATACCAACGGCGGCTGAGCTCGCTCAAGGGCCGGGACCAGAGGACATAGAGCACTAAGGAGAGCATGAGGGGAGGGGAACTCGTATGGGCCGACCTGGCTATGCCGCGCGAGTTGGCGCGCAGCCCTAGCGCAACATCAAGAATCGCCGTGAAGTCAGCAAAGATAAGTTTCGCCCCAGGATCGGCTAAATATCTGGGCCTAATGGCCTTTCGCGCCATCCCGCAGCCCCGTTGTGGCCAAGTCATTTTCCTTTCTTGCCTTACCATGGCTGCTTGAGCACTAAGGGGGACCTCCTGATCATCGCGCCTCAGGGGCTCTTACTGGACCTCGGGCCGCACACCTCCTGGCCTTAACCACGGCACGCGACCTGGCATACCGGTGTGGACGATCAGAATTGCCAGGACTGGGACCACAACAGAGAGCAACAAACCATCGTGAGGAAAGAAAGGGGGGACCAAGCCTTAACGGGATATGCACTCACCAAGTTTTCATAACAAGGAAGATAAGCACCAAAGACATTACAGATCCTTACATGCCCCCACGGGGTGATTCATGGTTCTTCGCAGGAAACAAAAACTGATACTAAGGGGAATCCTATCTACACCCTTCCATGGCAGACGCCATCATCAACAGTGGGCCACGGGAGGTCGGCGCCAACCGCATCTAGATCAGCGACGGCCGGACGCCGCAACTCGCTCGGCCTTGGCGAGAGCTTCGGGGCACGTGAGTCGTCGCTCATCTCTGGAGTCTCGTAAAGCTCAGGAGAGCTGCCGGACTCCCAAGGGTTACTGCTGTTGGAGTAGCTGTGGGCGGAGCGTGCGTTGGTCTGGTGCTCCTCCCCAGGGCAGCACTCCAGGCGGCGGCCCTCGGTGTCGAAGACCTTGAAGAAGAGCGTGGAGGCGCCATCGTACTCGAAGTGGATCGCGAGGGCTCCCTTCGCACGACAGACCCGCGTTTTCTCGCCCCAGCCGCGAGTCATGAAGATCTTGCCGGTGGGGACCGCTTTGATCTCCGCTCCGGTCGCCGGAGCGCTGCAGTCGGCATGCTGCAGCAAGAGCTCGAGAGGCCCCCTCGGCGGCATCACGTCGGAGAAGAACCGCGGGAAGCGGATCCAAAAGCTTGGATACATCGGCGCCCACAACACCAACTCACGCGAGGAGTCCGCGGCGTGGACCCCAGGGGCGACGGCACGTGTCGCCGTGGCGCAGTGGCCCCGGACGCGGCGCGGGCGGCGCTGCTCGTCGCTCCAACCTCCCGAGCCCTCGGCTCGGGCGTACAAGGGTAGCGGGTACCCCGGAGGAGGCCGCTCGCACCAAGGCCTCGTCACCAGCTGCATCGCTGCTTCATCAGGGCGATGGATCGACCTCTTCTTCGGTGGAAGTGGCCCCGGATCGTTACAGGGAGCTTTTCTTTTCACTTCGGCGGAAAACCTTCTGATGGGTGCCATTGTTGTCAGCAGTGGAGCAAGGAGGAAGAAGCTAGCGAGGAAGAGATGGGCAACGGGGGTTCCGACCCCCCCATTTATAGCAAGAGAAGGCCAACCAGCATCTCCCACGATCGCAGGTAATGATGGTTTTCCTTGCATGTCGTAGGGACTTGTCAAGTCAAGAAGTTGCCGAGGCAACGTGGGGAAGCGGAGACGCCCACGTCCAATCAACCGCCACATGTCAACCAAGGCCGCAGGCCTGTTGTGGCCCGCGGTGCTCTGAATTTGACCCTTGGCTTCGCCGCGAATCCAAGCCCGAGCGCACCTTGGGCCCGAGGGCTACTGTCGGTGTTCTGGGAAAAGGGGTCCCCAGACTTGCCTGCCTGCGGCCCACACCGTGGCCAAGCAGCAGGCCGTATGGCCCATCTTCGTCAACAAGGCACCCAAGACCCTCGCGAGGGTCCAAGCCTCGCAAGGCGGACGACGCAAGACCTCCTCTAGAGTGGCCTAGCCAAGCAGTCTCACGAGGAGCGGAGATATCAAGGCGAGGTAAACCTCATGAGGCTCTCGTGATGTGACCCATGACGAACAGTACCAGGCGGGTGCCAGTGTGCGCAGTGTCCCTATTTCCTCTTTGGTGCTAAGGAGGCCAGCGCAAGCGAAGAGTACCGAGGCATCGGGCAAAGGTTGCCATATTGGTGTAACGAGACTGAGACCAGGAGGACGGCAAGGAGGAGGTCATCGTGGAGCCCAAGACGGCGTCACCCCAGAGCTTTTCGCACGCGAAGACCGCTTTTGTCAGGATAGCTTGTACTAGCTGTCCCCCTTCAAATTTGCCTGCCGTTGTTGGCTCCCTTCTCGCTCGATATTTGGGAAGAGGACCAGGGCCTCTATAAATAGGACTAGCCACCACAGTAGGAGGCAACTGATCCCGAACTAGTTTGGATCATCCTCATCTACACAAGCACAAGAACACCTCAACCTCAAGAGGCTGTTCTTCCCTTGTACTGTTCATCATCAGCCCAAGAGGCAATCCACCACCACCACACTGGAGTAGGGTATTACACCACAACGGTGGCCCGAACCAGTATAAACCTCGTGTCTTTCTGTGTTGCAAGTTCGTCGAGTTCGTCCGCGGGATCTTAGCGAGCTAGAGCGTAGATCGGTAGGAGGGAGAGACTTCACGCGCACCCCAGTGTTTGAACCTTAAGGGTTTGCCGGAACCCCACATCCGACAAAAGCCTATAAAGTTCAGCCCCCAGTATACTATGTTTCTGAAGTTCCGACTCCATCCAAGCAAAGATATCCACATTATCAGAAGCTTGTTTATGGGATTCACATGACCACGAAGAAGGTTGCACATTACTTGTCTGATCACTCCATTACAGTCGTCAGCGACTCACCATTGTCAGAGATCCTGAACAACAGAGATGCAACTGGTCGAGTGGCAAAGTGGGCGATTGAACTCCTTCCCTTGGATATCAAGTTTGAGGCAAAGAAAGCTATCAAGTCCCAAACAATAGCATATTTCCTCGATGAGTGGGTCAAACAGCAACTGCCGACTCAGATTCACTCGGAGCATTGGACCATGTTCTTCGATGGATCCAAGATGCTGAATGGTTCCGGTTCTGGGGTGGTACTAGTATCCCCCCAAGGTGACAGACCAGTTATGTTCTCCAGATTCATTTTGACTCCTCCAACAACGAAGCTGAATATGAAGCACTTCTGTATGGGTTGCACATGGGCATTTCACTCGACGTCCGTCGCCTTATGGTCTACGACGACTCAGATTTAGTGGTTAATCAAGTGATGAAGGAGTGGGACATCAGAAGCCCAGCTATGACTGGCTATTGTAATGAAGTGAGAAAGTTAGAGAAGAAGTTTGAGGGGTTAGAGCTCCATCACATACCCCGACTGAAAAATCAAGAAGCCGATGATCTGGCAAAGATAGGTTCCAAGAGGGAGGCCATTCCCAGCAATGTGTTCTTGGAACATATTCATACAACTTCAGTTCAAGAAGATCCTTTCACTGAAGAGCCCCCGCAACCAAAGAGTGCCACAGATCCGACTGAAGTCGAAGTCCCAGCCGTGGTCGACTTGATCATGGAGGTTTTGGTCATCACTCCCCACTGGACAGTACCGTACATCGCATACATTCTTAGGAAGGAACTCCTAGAGGATGAAGAAGAGGCTCGACAGATCGTCCGTCGATTCAAAGCCTTTACTGTGATAAGAGGACAGTTGTTCAGATAAAGTGTGACTAGAGTCTGCCAGAAATGCATAACACCAAAAGAAGGTCGAGTGATCCTCAATGACATCCACTTGGGGACCTATGGTCACCATGCGTCCTCTCGGACCATCGTGGCTAAAGCATACCGATCGGGGTTTTATTGGCCACGAGCAAATGAAATGGCAAAAGAAATAGTCGATAGATGTGAAGGTTGCCAGTCTTACTCCAATATGTCTCACAAGCCTGCATCAGCCTTGAAGACCATTCCACTCATCTGGCCCTTTGCTGTTTGGGGATTGGATATGGTCGGGCCTCTGAGGACTGGTAGGAGCGGCTTCACTCATGTGCTCGTGGCAGTCGACAAGTTTACCAAATGGATTGAAGCCAAGCCTATCAAAAATATTGAAGCCAGTACTGCCGTCGGCTTCATCAGAGAGTTAACATTCAGATATGGTGTTCTGCACAGCATCATCACTGACAATGGGTCGAACTTCGATTTTGATGAGTTCAAAGCCTTCTGCGCTTCCCAAGGCACTCGAGTCGACTATGCTTCAGTCGCCCACCCCCAGTCGAATGGACAAGCTAAAAGAGCAAACGGGTTGATTCTCAAAGGAATGAAACCCCGACTGACGCGTGATCTCAAGCACGCAGCAGGCGCCTGGGTCGATGAACTTCCATAAGTGATTTGGGGATTGAGGACAACTCCCAATCGGTCGGCTGGCCAAACTCCATTATTCTTGGTCTATGGAGCTGAGGCTGTACTTCCGAGTGACTTGCTTCACAATTCACCCCGAATCGAGCTTTTCTCAGAAGATGAAGAAGAACATGCATGGCAAGACACAGTAGATATCCTGGAAGAGGAAAGAGAGATGGCCTTGATCCGATCGACCATCTATCAGCAAGACCTGCATCGATTCCATGCCAGAAACATGAGGGGTCGAGCATTTCAAGAGGCAACTTGGTTCTTCGATTGGATCAGCAGAAACCACACAAGCTTGCTCCTGGTTGGGAAGGCCCCTTCATTGTCACCAGAGTGCTCCACAACGGAGCGTACCACCTTTACAACATCGAGCACAAGAAAGACGAGCCACGCTCTTGGAATGCGGAGGTGCTCCGCCCCTTTTACACTTAAGCATTCAGACTGTTGAGATGTAATAAGAAATACCTTCTAGTTTGATTATCAAAGACACACTTTTACAGTCTCCTAAATGATTGCTGTTTCTTTTTTATATGTTTCAAATCCCCTAGTGGGTGCCTTAGATGCGAATCCGTTTCGCCTAAGTTTGAAAAAAAATATTGTTGAGTGAAGAGCAAGCCTCTCACTCGGAGGCTTAGCTATGAATCCGTTTCGCCTATGTTTGACAAATCCTACCGAGTGGCGAGCAATCCTCTCACTCGGAGGCTTAGCTGCAGTCCAGTACTCGCCTAAGTTTGAAAAATCCTACCGAGTGGTGAGCAAGCCTCTCAATCAGGGGCTTAGCTGCAGTCCAGTACTCGCCTAAGTTTGTAAAATCCTACCAAGTGGAGAGCAACCTTCCCACTCGGGGGCTTAGCTGCAGTCCAGTACTAGCCTAAGTTTGTAAAATCCTACCGAGTGGAGAGAAACCCTCCCACTCTGGGGCTTAGTTGTAGTCCAGTACTAGCCTAAGTTCAAAAAATCCTACCGAGTGGTGAGCAAGCCTCTCACTCGGAGGCTTAGCTGCAGTCCAGTACTCGCCTAAGTTCAAAAAATCCTGTTGGGTGAAGAGAAAGCTTCTCACTCAGAGGCTTAGCTATGAATCCATTTCTCCTAAGTTTAAAAAATCCTACCGAGTGGTGAGCAAGCCTCTCACTCGGAGGCTTAGCTACGAATCCGTTTCGCCTAAGTTTAAAAAATCCAACTCGGAGGCTTAGCTGCAGTCCCGTACTCGCCTAAGCTCAAAAAATCCTACCAACTGGTGAACAATCATCTCACTCGGGGGCTTAGCTGCAGTCTAGTACTCGCCTAAGTTTGAAAAATCCTACCGAGTGGTGAGCAATCCTCTCACTCGGAGGCTTAGCTGCAGTCCAGTACTCGCCTAAGTTCAAAAAATCCTACCGAGTGGTGAGCAATCCTCTCACTCGGAGGCTTAGCTGCAGTCTAGTACTCGCCTAAGTTTAAAAAATTCTACCGAGTGGTGAGCAATCCTCTCACTCGGAGGCTTAGCTGCAGTCCAGTACTCTCCTAAGTTCTAAAAATCCTACCGAGTGGTGAGCAATCCTCTCACTCGGAGGCTTAGCTGCAGCCCAGTACTCGCCCAAGTTTGAAAAATCCTACCGAGTGGTGAGCAATCCTCTCACTCGGAGGCTTAGCTGTAGTCCAGTACTCGCCTAAGTTCCAAAAACCCTACAGAGTGGTGAGCAATCCTCTCACTCGAAGGCTTAGCTACAGTCCAGTACTCGCCTAAGTTGAAAAAACCCTACCGAGTGGTGAGCAAGCCTCTCACTCCGGGGCTTAGCTGCAGTCCAGTACTCGCCTAAGTTTGAAACACGTCCCGATCCGCAAGGACGACGAGGTGCAGGTCGACTGCGACCTTCTCTTTGGAGCTGCGCCACAAGTATAACATGCACTCCATCCTGATCCGCAAGGACGACGAGGTACCGGTCGACTACAACCTTCTCTTTGGAGCTGCGTCACAAGTATAACGTGCGCTCCATCCTGATCCGCAAGGACGACGAGGTGTAGGTCGACTGAAACCTTCTCTTCGGAGCTGCGTCACATGTATAATTTGCGCTCCATCCTGATCCACAAGGACAACGAGGTGCAGGTCGACTGCAACCTTCTCTTCGGAGCCGCGTCACAAGTATAACATGCGCTCCATCCTGATCCGCAAGGACGACGAGGTGCAGGTCGAATGCAACCTTCTCTTCGGAGCTGCGCCACAAGTATAACGTGCGCTCCATCCCGATCCGCAAGGACGACGAGGTGCAGGTCGACTGGGACCTTCTCCTCAGAGCTGCATCTCAAGTACAAAGATTATTCCGAGTGAAGGAAAAGTTCCACTCGAAAGCAAACACAAGCATATCCGGATAAACCCTAAGGTTTCGGACTGCGGATTAAAGTACTCGGGCATCAAGCCCGAAGGAGTTTAACGGTTACAAAATCACTCGGCATTCCGGGGTAAATTTAAGGTGAGGCATAAAAGTTCGTTCACTCCGCAGGAGGAGGGCTAGCAGGCTCGACGAATTCGTCCAGGTCGATTCCGTCAGCAATCCAAGTGGCAGCAACAATAAAGGTCTCCATGAAAGATTGGAAGTCGTGCCTCTTGGTTTTGGCAACCTTTATCGCCGCTAGCTTCTCTTCTCGCGCTTCCTTCTAGTGGACAGGAACCAAGGATAGAGCCACATCAGCGCCGCACCGAGCAGAAGACTTCTTCCATTCTTGCACTCGACCGGGAACCTCATTAAGTCAAGTCATCAAGGACTCGAGGTCATTCTGGAGCGTCGCCCTTGGCCAGAGTGCTATGTCGATCCGCGACATTGCGACTTTCAGTCGAGCAAGATAGTCGAGAACACCAGCAACGCGAGATTCCAATCGGAGTACGTTCATGGCAGCTTCGTCCTTCACTAGATAGTGGATGGGGTCCAAGCTTGTCTCAACTCGCCCAGTCTCTTCCTCGAAGTTCTGGCAAAATTCTGCACACACAATTCAAAGATGAGTCAGTGGTTGTATGTCGAGTCGATAGTAATAAGTCAGTCGGGCCGAAGAAAATACGTTGAAGCATGACGAACAGCTTCTTGGCAAGACCTCCCAGATAGTTCTCCAGATCGTCCCTCTTGCGAGCAATGCCTTCCATATTCTCGTTCAGATTGTTCTTCTCCTTCTTCAGGCGAGTCGCTTCCTTATTGGCTTCATCAAGGGCAGTTTTCAGCTTGGCGTTCTCTTCTTCCAGTTTGCCGACTGAAGCTAGCTTCTGTTCAGCAAGTGCAGTTTTTTCATCAGCTATTTTTTGTGCGGCTGCAAGGTCTTGATCCTTTTTCGCCAGAGCTTGGTTCAGGTTCTCTGAAAGAAATAAGGCTCGGTTCAGAAAGAGCAAATAACATCCAGTTCAGAGACAAATCAGTCGACAAGTTTTCTCTTACCAGCGGCTTCATCCTTGGCCTTCTGTAGATTTATCTTGGCAAGCTCCAGATCGAGGTTGAGCTGAATCTGCTTCTTCTCCAGGTCAGCAAAACGAGCTCCAAGTTCACAAGATTTCTGTAATCAAAAGACAGCCAATCGATAGATGGAATGATTGGTTACTTCAGAGTAATCATCTGATAAATCCAACAAGTTCTAAGACTACTACTGAATCAAACATCCAACAGTAGTCTCGGGGACTACACCCAGTGGGTGCACTTAGCGTGCCCCCACTGGTCCAGTTTCCACTCGACGTGGTCTATCCAGGCCGAGTGTAAAAAAAAGAGGCAAGTTGTTCTCAGACCATAGTCGACTGCCCGCAGTCGACCACGGTCTCGGGGACTACACCCAGTGGGTGCACTTACCGTGCCCCCACTAGTTCAGGTTCCACTCGACACGTTCCGTCCGGGCCGAGTGGAAATTTTAGCTTCTCAGACCACAGTCGACTGCCCGCAGTCAACTATGGTCTCGGGGACTACACCCAGTGGGTGCACTCAGTGTGCCCCCACTACTTCAAAGATCCGATCGACACAACCTAGTCGACTCAAGATACAAGTTTGCTCAGTGGCAAATCAAAACACCAAGTGGGTGTATGAATGTGAAACGCAGACAGATGAAAAGGTTCTTCAAGGAAAGTTTTCAGGTAGCATATCCTAACAGAACAAGCGACAAGCTAGAGAGTCAGTCGGTGATCAACCAACCTGGACGTTGCTCTGAAGGGCTGAGTTGGCGTTGTAAGCCACTTGGCTGGCTTCCCGGACCACCTTCATCTGCTCCATCATGATGCCCGCCTGGCGTATGGCTTCCTTGGCAGCACCCACTTGGTCCTCTTGGACGTGACGCACAGTAAAGAGCGAAGATGGATCGGCTGGAGTCTGAGCAGTCTACACTAAAGGCTGAGCACTTGTCAGTGGTACGGCAAAATTTACAGAAGTCCGATTGGCATTGCCACCTTCCTGGATTGCCGTTTCGGCCGCCGATGCTGACTGAGGTGTCTTTCTAGCTGACGCCTTCCTGTTTCTTCTCCCCTGGGACCTCAGTGGCACGTCTTCGTCATCATCTGGAGGATCAATGACATGGGGAGGAGCTGCAAAAAGAATCAATTGCCAGAAATTCAATCGACCAATAAAATGACCGAGTAAATAAGGATAAGATTACGAGAATCGTACCAGGATTGGAGGTGACTGCATCTTCCATTTCTTTGTCTTCATTCTTGTAAGCGGAAGTCTCGAAGGTAGCAACACTGCAAATTTCAAGATCCAGTCGGTCATATATATAACAGTGAGTCGACCAAGACCCAGTTCGTACTAAACAAAGAATTCAAGTCCAACTATTACCCGGAAACAGTGGGAATGGTCACTTTGATCTTGGGCAAGGCTTTCTGCGGTTTTGACGACACAACTTTCGGTTGCTTCGGTGCCTTCTCAGTTAGCGCTGGAGAAGACGTCCGAGGGCGCTTTGACGACTGCCCGGTTTACGCGGTCGCTTTGCCGCGGATGCTTGTCGGATCATGAGTGTGCTTGGATCGCCTTTCCCTACGGGGAGGTGAGTCTACCTCTTCTTCACCACTCGGGTCATCGCTCTCCTCGTCCTCCTCTCCGTCAGAATGCCACTCACTGCTCTCGCCTCCACTCGCCTGCCCCTCTGGATCTTGCTCCTGCTCCCCGTAGGGCATCGAGTACATCTCAGTAAAGACCTGAAAGACATCAAGTGAAACAAAAATCAGTTGGTTGACAACAAGCAGTTACATGATAAATGAAGAAAACACTCGACAATTCAGAGTTGGACCTTGTCTGTTTCGTACGAGTTGTCGAGTGGAGGGACTCTCCTAGACCCCCTGGGGTTATCTTTGTTGCCAGTGATACCCCTCAACCACTTCTCCACCGTATCCTCGTCGACCTCTTCTGGGTGGATCCGAGTGGAATCATCAATGCCCGAATACACCCACATAGGATGGTCACAAGCTTGAAGTAGCTGAATGCAGCGTCTAAGGAAGACCTCCAACGAATCCATGACGGTCACGCCATCGCGGACGAGCTAGACCACTCGCTCTACTAGCACATTCACCTCCGCTTTATCCTCTGGGGTCACTTTCATGGCGGAGGGCTTCTCTACTCGAGCCATGGAAAAGGGGGAAGTCCAGTCGACTGACCTGGAGTTGGCTGGTCTTTGCAATAGAACCAGGTCAACTGCCACCCTCGGACTGACTCAGGAAGGATCATGGCTAGGAAAGAGCTTTTACCCCTCATCTGAATCCCAAGACCCCCACACATCTGGATCACTTGCGTCCTTTCATCACTCAGATTGGCCTTCTTGACCGACTGAGAGCGACACGTGAAAATGTGCTTGAAGAGGCCCCAGTGTGGTTGACAACCCAAGAAATTCTCGCACATAGACACGAAGGAAGCAAGGTACACGATGGTGTTGGGGAAAAAATGGCGGAGTTGTGCTCCAAAGAAGTTCAAGAAAGCTCGGAAGAATGGATGAGGAGGCACAGAAAATCCGCGGTCGACGTGGGTGGCGAGGAGAACACACTCACCCTCCTGCGGCTACCGCTCGGTCTCGCCCTCCGGGAGCCGCGCGGATCCATGGGGGATCAGTCCCCCCTCGGCCAGATCATCGAGGTCGTCCTGAAGGATCGTCAAACGAATCTAGTCACCCTGGATCCAGCCCCGGCTAGACTTCTTCCCCTTCGCCTTCGCTGTCGCCTTCTTCACGCGCTCCAAGGCCACCGTCTTCTCCTTCCCCATTGCTGCGAGCGGGGCTCGAACAGAGCGGCGGCGCTGAGAGCAGAGGTGGCTGTGGCGGAGAAAATTGAGGAGGAAGAAGAGGAATGGGAACGCATAGTCCAAAATCCCCAGGCCTGCGCCTTATATGAGATCTTTTCCGAGTGGCTGACCCATGGGCCTAGGTGATCCTGTCAAATCCTGCAACATCCGCGCACGTGATACGTGGCGAAAAAGGCGGCGCGAGAATCGAGGCGACCCTGCCTAATCCGCCCCGATTACTGCGGTCTCCTCCGCCTCGTACGCTTCCCAAAATTTGAATCCCGGGAGATCCGCGAACAGCAGAGCAACCTGTCAGACTGAAGAGTATTTCCATATCAGCACTCGAAGCTTAACAATGAGAGTTGACTCGACGAAACCAAGAATGGATCAAGGCGACTGAAAAAGAAGTTGGAGTCGTCATGTTGATTCATTATACCAGGCAAGACACTGCCATAGCGCAAAAATTGAGTCGCCAGTATTCTCAACTCCTTCTCCACTCGAACCCTGAACCATTCAGGGGATAATGATGAAGCTATGTACCTAGGGTAGGGTCATAGGCCTGACCTAGACACCCTCCCCTAGGACATCACCTTAAATTCAGAAGTATTCAAAGGATAACAGCATCCACTCGACCATAAGCATTCCACTCGGAAGGTTCTATGTCACTCGACCGTAGCAAAAACCACTCGACAGACAGAAGATCTAAAGTCACTCTGCACAGCAACGGTTGGGCGTTACTCGTAGACTTAATGATCATTTATATCACTTTATTACGGACATTACCTGTAACGCTCCCTCTTTATGTACATTGAACTCCTTGTAATGTGGGCTGGCTGGGGTCCTGGCGCACTCTATATAAGCCACCCCCTCCACCGGCACAAGGGTTTGCACCCCCTGTAACACACGCATAATCCAGTCGACCGCCTCTGGGCACCGTGATGTAGGGCTATTACTTCCGCCGCGAAGGGCCTGAACTCGTAAAACTCATGTGTACAACTTCTCCATAGCTAGGATCTTGCCTCCCTAATACCTACCCCCCATTCTATTGTCAGTCTTAGATCCACGACAATCACTGTTATCATGGTTTATGTGACATAGGTGCTAGAGTAAGTGCTATCCCATTTACCTTATATCAAGTAATTATGGATGACATAGCACCTGCTGAGATAGAAGAAATAGATGCCACTATTAAACTTTCTAATAGAGAGACCATCACACCACTGGGGATTGTTAGAGATATCGAAGTCTTGCATGGGATAATAAAATACCCTACTGATTTTCTTGTTCTTGGTTCCCCACAAGATGACTTATGTCCCATTATCTTTGGTAGTCCTTTCTTGAACACCGTTAATGCTAAAATAGATTGTGAGAAACAAATTGTCGGTGTTAGTTTCAGTGATGAATCTCATGAGTTTAATTTTTCCAAGTTTAGTAGAAAGCTTCATGAAAAATAATTGCCTAGTAAGGATGAAATAATTGGTCTTGCTTCTATTGCTGTGCCTCCTACTGATCCTTTAGAACAATATTTGCTAGGCCATGAAAATGATATACATTTGCATCAAAGAAATGAAATAGATAAGATTTTATTTGAACAACGTCCTCTGCTTAAACACAGTTTTCCTATTGAAACTCTAGGAGGTGATCCTCCACCTAAATGTGATCATGTGTTTGAATTAAAAAAATGCCGGACACTTTGAAATATGCTTATCTTGATGAAAATAAGATATATCCTATTATTATTAGTGCTAACCTTTCAGAACATGAAGAAGAAAGATTATTGAAAGTTCTAAGGAAGCACCAAGCTGCTATTGGATATACTATTGATGATTTAAAGGGCATTAGTGCCACTCTATGTCAGCAAAAAATTAATATGGAACCTAATGCTAAAGCCTTTGTTGATCACCAACGTCAGTTAAGTCCAAAAATGAAGGAAGTGGTAAGAACGGAAATATTAAAACTTCTGGAAGTAGGTATAATCTATCCTATAGCTGATAGTATATGGGTAAGTCATGTTCATTGTGTTCCTAAGAAAGGAGGTATTACTGTTGTTCTAATGATAAGGATGAACTTATTCCACAAAAAATTGTTACAGGCTATAGAATGGTAATTGATTTTAGAAAATTAAATAAAGCAACAAGAAAAGGTCATTACGCTCTACCTTTTATAGATCAAATGCTAGAAAGATTATCTAAGCACACACATTTTTGCTTCCATGAAGTATACTCTGGTTTTTCACAAATACATGTTTCTCAACTTGATCAAGACAAGGCCACTTTCAATTGTCCCTTTGGAACTTATGCTTATAGGCATATACCTTTTGGTTTATTCAATGCACCTACTACCTTTCAAAGATGTATGACTGCTACATTCTCTGACTTTTGTGAAAAGATTGTAGAGGTTTTCATGGATGACTTCTCATGTTTATGGGAAGTCTTTTGATGATTGTTTAAGAAATCTTGATCAAGTTTTGTAGAGATGTGAACAAACAAATCTTGTCTTGAATTGGGAGAAGTGCCACTTTATGGTTAATGAAGGTATTGTCTTGGGTCATAAAATTTCTGAAAGAGGTATTGAAGTGGACAAAGCTAAGGTTGAAGCAATTGAGAAATGCCATGTCCTAAAGATATCAAAGGTATTCGTAGTTTCCTAGGTCATGTTGGTTTCTATAGGAGATTTATCAAAGACTTTTCTAAAATTTCTAGGCCTCTTACAAACCTTTTGCAAAAGGATGTTCCTTTTGTTTTTGATGATGATTGTTTAGAAGCCTATGAAACACTCAAGAAAGCTTTAATTTCTGCACCTATTGTTCAACCACCTGATTGGAACTTGCCTTTTGAAATTATGTGTGATGCTAGTGATTATGTTGTTAGTGCTATTCTAGGACAAAGAGTTGATAAGAAGCTGAATGTTATTCATTATGCTAGTCAAACTCTAGACAGTGCTCAAAGAAATTATGCAACTACTGAAAAAGAATTCTTAGCAGTGGTGTTTGCTTGTGATAAATTTAGATCTTACATGTTGACTCTAAAGTAATTGTTCACACCGATCATGTTGTTATTAAATATCTTATGGAAAGAAAGATGCTAAACCTATACTTTCGATGGGTTCTCTTGTTACAAGAATTTGATTTACATATCACTGATAGGGAGCTGAGAACCCCGTAGCTGGTAACTTGTCTAGGCTTGAAAATGTGCTTGATGACCCACTACCTATTGATGATAGTTTCCCTAATGAGCAGTTAGCTACAATAAATGTATCTAATAACTCTCCTTGGTATACTGACAATGCTAATTACATTGTTGCTAAATATATACCACCTAGCTTTACATACCAACAAAAGAAAAAATTCTTCTATGATTTAAGACATTACTTTTGGGATGACCCACATCTTTATAAAGAAGGAGTAGATGGTATTATTATATGTTGTGTACCTGAGCATGAACATGAACAAATCCTATGGAAATGTCACTCCGAAGCTTATGGAGGGCATCATGTTGGGGCTAGAATTGCTCACAAGGTATTGCAATGTGGATTTTATTGGCCTACTCTCTTCAAGGATTCCTGTAAGTTTGTCTTGTCTTGTGAATGCCAAAGAATAGGTAATATTAGTAAGCTTCAAGAAATGCCTATGAATTAGTCACTTGCTATTCAACCATTTGACGTTTGAGGATTTGATTACATGGGACCTTTTCCTTCCTCTAATGGGTATACACATGTTTTGGTTGCTGTTAATTATGTTACTAAATGGGTAGAAGCTATTCCAACCAGTAGTGCTGATCACAAAACCTCTATTAAAATGCTTAAGGAAGTTATTTTCCCATGGTTTGGAGCCCCTAGATATTTAATGACTGATGGTGGTTCACACTTTATTCATGGTGCTTTCCGTAAAATGCTTGCCAAGTATGATGTTAACTATAGAATTGCATCACCTTATCATCCTCAGTCTAGTGGTCAAGTTGAACTTAGCAATAAGAAATAAAGTTGTGGAAAGGCTTTTAGGAACCAAGGAAAACCCTCTAGAGGCCGAGGGAAGGAAGTTAGCAATATTGAGAGTGATGGAGGGGATGAAGAGGAAACCAGCGAGCAGGAATTCCAGAAGGCCACTGACGCCTTGTGCATTAACGGGGGTGCATCTCTGCACTCCTCTCACTGCCAACTTAAACGGTGGGCGCGTGAGGTCAATCCCGTGGAGCCAGTGGCAGAGTCTCGAAAGCCGCTCAAGTGGTCAGGCACGCCCATCATTTTTCACGAAGAGGACCATCCTGACCGCACCACCACAGTAGGATGTTTTCCATTGTTGGTCTCTCCAACGATTCGCAACCTCAAAGTCTCAAAGATGTTGGTTGACGGCGGGGCCGGGTTGAATCTGATTTCTCCAAGGGTATCAGCAAGCTATAGATATCAGAGGTAGAACTAAAGGTCAGAGGCACGTTTCAACGAATTAACCCCGGCAGGAGTCATCCTAAGGGAAAGATCACGTTGCTAGTGATGTTTGGGGGAGAACTGAACTATCAGACTAAGAACGTTGTATTTGATGTGGTCGACCTCCCCTTGCCATACAATGGGATTCTTGGATGCCCAGCTCTGGAAAAATTGATGGCGGCATCCCACTATGCCTACAACACTCTGAAGATGCCAGGGCCAGTAGGAGTCATTTCCATCCCGTCAGATGAGAAGGACGCAATCATTTGCGTGGATAAGATGTAATGGGACGCAGTCGCGGCAGAGGCCATGGCAGCAGCAGTTCCCGCCAAGGAAAACAAAGGAAAGAAGAAGGACACTAGGGAAACCAGCAAGGAATCCGGGAAGGGTACCTCTCTGGAGTGCGCTGCGCGTGTTGATGACTTGCGAGAGAGTTCCAACAGCAAGAAATCCAAGGTTGCTGCACCACATGTAAAGAAGGTCCCGGCAGGGCTGGCTGGCATTGATGGTACTTTCACTATCAGCGCCACCCTTGATGACAAATAGGAAACCGTGCTCGTTACCTTCCCGCGGGCGAATATCGATGTGTTTGTCTGGCAACCATCTAATATCCCCAGTGTTCCCAAGGAGGTAATCGAGCGCCACCTAGCTGTCTGCCCACATGCCTGACCCGTCAAGCAGAAGGTTCGAAAGCAGGCCTTGGAGAGGCAACAGTTCATTGCCAAAGATATTAAGAAGCTTGAGGTAGCTGGTCTGGTCAGAGGAGTGCTACATCCGACATGGTTAGCAAACCCAGTGGTCGTGCACAAGGCTCACAGGAAATGGAGGCTTTGCATCGATTTCACAAACGTCAACAAAGCTTGCCCGAAGGTCCCATTCCCCTTGACGCGCATCGACCAGATTGTGGATGTCACGCCCAATATGCGATCCTGTCTGAGAGGAACTCGAAGGTCTCACCAAGGATAGAGCCGCATATTGAGGACGCTTTTGCAACGTGGATATCATTACATCATAGCATTACATAATATATGGGAATACATACAAAGGCATACAAATGCCACATGAATACATCAAACATCATACATGAGAACAACATCCGACTATGGATGAAACACAAACAGAAACTCAAATGACATCGGCCCTGCTAGCCCAGGCTGCCGACCTGGAACCTATCCCTGATCGAAGAAGAAGAAGAAGAAGAAGAAGAAGAAGAAGAACTCCAAAACAAGCAAACATCGCTCTCACGTTGGATCATCACATTACCTGTACCTGCAACTGTTGTTGTAGTAATTTGTGAGCCACGAGGACTCAGCAATCCCATTACCATGGGTATCAAGACTAGCAAAGCTTAATGTGTATGGAATGGATAAGTGGTGAGGTTGCAACAGCACTAAGCATTGTATGGTGCCTAACTTACGAGTATGAGAGTAAGATGAGAAACTACACAAGCGGTCGTAAACTAGTAATGATCAATAAGTGATCCTGGGCTACTTGCGTTCAAACATAACCCCACTGTGTTCTCTTCTCGACTACCTCACAAAGAGACGGTCACGGTTACGCATGCGGTTGATGCATTTTATTTCAGATCTGGTGTCAAACTATCTACAACCGGATATTAAAAATTGCCATCAGCCACATAACCGCTGGCACGGCTCTCGAACGTTTAAACCCTGCAGGGGTGTCCGAACTTAGCCCATGACAAGCTCACGATCCGCGGAGACAATCCTCCATCTCGGACCCTTCGATCAGACTCGGAATCGTGGTGCACAGGACATTTCGGCAATGGTAAAACAACTCCAGCAAGACCTCCCAACGTGCCGACACCCTGATAGTAGCCGCGTGTATCTCGTCTCAGGCCACGATCGAATGGGTCAAGATATGAGTAAAACCAGCCCTCGAGTTTCCCCGAGGTGGCCCCGCGGGCTGCCTGTTTGGGACCCACACCATCAGCACTGGCCCCCCATGTATGATGTGGAATTAAGAATCCTCGGGTTCATGACGCCCTATGCCAATTAAATATTTAGTTCAACATTATTATGTTGGCAAATGGTAAAACCAATGTTGGGCCTTGCTGGAAGATTTTTATTCAAAGTGAATTGTCAAGAGGGGCTCATGAACACTCACCGTGTTAGGGACGCAAAATCAAGGAACATAACACCGGTATGACAGAAACTAGGAGGCAATAGTGGAACAAAATACTAGGCAAAAGGTTGACCCTTCCACCCTTTACCATATATATAGATGCATTAATTAAATAAGAAATAT
This sequence comes from Aegilops bicornis, assembly GCA_021605145.1. Taxonomy (NCBI): domain Eukaryota; kingdom Viridiplantae; phylum Streptophyta; class Magnoliopsida; order Poales; family Poaceae; genus Aegilops; species Aegilops bicornis. Next base: position 261,481,876 of record CM038672.1, on the reverse strand, counting down.
TGTGATATCCCATAATATCCATGTCCCAACATGGAACAAACTGCAACTGCACCTACAACTAGCAACGCTATAAGAGGGGCTGAGAAAAGCGGTAACATAGCCAAACAACGGTCTGCTAGGATGGTGGAAAAGGTTAGAGGCTATCATGGAAATTTGGGAGGCTTGATAAACAAGTGGTAGGTAGCACGACATAGCGATAGCATCGAGACAACTAGGATAGGAAAGATAGTAGTTGTATCCAGGGTAACGGTCATCTTGCCTGAAATCCCGCTAGGAAGAAGATCGAGTCCATGAAGAAGACGAACCAACATAGTCGAACAAATCCTGACTATCGCAATGAATCAGGAACTACCGAGAAGAAGCACAACCAGAAAGAATTAAAAAATACGGTAAACAACCATCACATAAACATGGCATGATGCACAACCAATTATGATGCATGTCCGGTTTAAATAGGCATGGAAAAGATAGTAGTGAGATCCAAGGTGACGGTCATCTTGCCAAAATGATAGAAAGAAGAAGGAAGGAGGAGGTGATGATGCATGATCATACATGGAGCATTCAACAAACATAATGTATGGGCAATGCACATGATGGACTTGGAAACAACATGGATGACACAATGCTATAATATGATGCATCAGGCAAAGGATGGCATAATGCAAAATGACAAGAGGCTCAATGCAACCAAATGAAATGGCACAATGCAATATAATAAAAGATGAACATGATGCAATAAACAAAATATGGCAATGGCACTAATCATGATCATTTCATAAACACATCGGAATGAAATAGGCAAAACAATTATGATAATGCAAGAAAACACAATAAACACACGACAACAACTAAAATAAAGGAAGGCATCTGGAGCATCGGTCTCGGGGCATTGTAACTCTCCTCCACTAACAGAAGATCTCGTCCCGAGATCTTAGGAATGAGACGGATGAGAAAAATGATAAGATAAACAAGAGCGCCAGAGAGAAGATTAAGGAAGTCGAGAGCACTCGGGTAGAAAAGAGGAACGACGATTAAGACGGGAATCAAAAGCTCAAGTCATAAGATAGACTCTGAAACCATTCCGGTTAGAATAAGATAGAAAAGGAATAAGAATGAAACAATTGGGATAGCACCCTGGTATAAGAGAAAAGGCAAGGTAGACAAGATCAAGGATTCGAAAATAGGACAACACGCTCAGGTAAAATGGATAGCTTGGAAAAAACAAGGTCTTAGTGAAATGAGATGATGGGCGGAAAGAGCAACATCCCAATGCCTTCGGAACGAAAGAATAGAAGCTAAAACATTGAAAGGAAAAGAAGGGGAGAAAGAAATATTCCTTCATAATTGAATTAAGGAGCATCCTTGCAAGGAAGGATTGAACAGAGTTGTTGGAAATTCAACAACGAAAAGAATAAGCTTGTTGTGGGCTTATGGAAAAACATCTCAAAATTATGAGCTGACAACCGACCACAACCAAATGCCTAAATAGCTGAGAAGAACGAAGAAATGCAAAACTCCACTTCAAAAGAATACAAAGAATTAATTGCACTTCAAGACGCAAGAAGAAAAGATACTTGAGATCCTTCAATAAGAATCTTGATGAACACTTGAAGAATGAATTAAATCCTTAACGAACCACCGTGAGGAACTCCGGTAACAAAAGGATGATGAGATAGAACCGAAGGATGAAAAGAACAAGATTAAGCCTTGTAGTTATTTAGATGAAGGTTCAAACGAGAGGGCCGAGGAAATTTTGAACTCCGGAAAAGAAAAGATGAACAACATAGCAACGAGAGATTGTTCATCATGAACAACCTCCAAAAGAAGGAATATTTGACAACAACGAAATGAGAATAATAATTATGTTATGCTTATCCTCATCACTTAAGTTGATGAAAAGCAATGGATTTGCATACTAATTATTCGCGTTGAAATGATTAAAAGAGATATAGCACGGACTTGGAAAGGTCTTCAACGAACCACCGTAAGAAATGAAAACAAATGAATAAAAGAGAATGAATCGCCTGGAAGAATTAGAAGAATAAATATGCTTGAGGGGATTTAGATACAAGAGAATGAAGAGATCACCAGCTGATTAAAGAAAACTTGAACGAAGCACTGGAAGAATTTGAGAACACGGAAAAAATGTCGTGAATAAAGAATTCTTCTGAAGTGACGGGCTCTGTAGAATCGAAAAGGAAAGAACTCATGAAATGCTGCGGATGAGTATGAAATAATTCTCACAATCGAAGACAGTTTGAGGATGGCATGAAGCTATAACCATGAACCTTCACGTGAATGGACAAGATTTAAGAGAGATTCTTCTACGGTCTTCAAAATTGAGAACGATGATGAGGAACACCACCATGAATAGTTGAGATACTCCGGAAGAATGAACAGAGGAAAGGTTGAACCAAGATGAAAATAATTCGATAGCAATCTTGGAGAAGGCAATTGACTGATGAAAATTCATTCTTACATCAAACTTGAAAAGAATTGGGAGTAAATCAAGAAAAGTTAGAAGAGTCAGGTAAGATCCTAGGGATAAACATGTGGGTTAGGTCCCACTCAAAGAGACACTGTTAAGAATGATCGGTTGAGAGAGAGATTATGCACCGGAACGATTGAAGGACTTGAATGAGATGACAACTTTGAATGAATTGAATGCAAACGCAAATCTTCTAAGATGTCTTGAGCACTCCGGAAGAATAAATTGGCGAGAGGCAAATGAGCAGCGGGAAACATTTGAGCTAAAGGACAGAATATGATCAATAACGAAAAACTTTAATTGGATCCACCTAAAAAGAAAACGAGACGAATACTAATGAAGTAGATGATAATTTACTTATTGAAATAATTGAGGAAAGACTGAAGAGGCTCGCACTAATGAAATTGATGCTCGAATAGAGGCTCAGACTCCAGGAAGAAAAGGGGTGGGAGGGCAGGAAAAACAAAGGCAACTTGGAACAGGGAACCAATGAATAACTTGAAGAGAAAAGCACCGATTGAAATAACTGAGGAAATAATGCAAAGGCTTCGCACGAGTAGGATGGATACTCGATTATGGACTCTGGCTCCGAGAAGAAAAAAAGGGCGGGTGGGTGGGAAAAAGAAAGACAACTTCGAACGACATTGTTTATCTTCGGAGGGCATTGTTTATCTTAGGACAACATAGTTTTTCTTCGTACAACATTGCTTCCCCGTCCGAGAAAGAACTGAGGATTGATCTTGCAAAAGGTGAAGATGATCGAATAAACTTGACGAGAAATGCACCGGATAAAAAGAGCGGACATCGCAACGTACGAAAACTAACTGCGTGATCCTAAAAAAATTGAAGGGGAAGAGGAGTATATCAAAACACATAAGTCAAGATTCCTTACCAGAGCGACGAAGGGGATGAAGAGTAAAAAGAAGTCCTACTCTCCGATATAACTAGACTCCAAAAAAGGTTATCTTCTAGACTCGACAACGGCCAACTACGATCAATCAAGAGGGCTCCTAAGGTCGGTCGAGGCTTTGATACCAACTTGTCACGCCAATATGCGATCCTGTCCGAGAGGAACTCGAAGGTCCCACCAAGGATAGAGCCGCACATTGAAGACGCTTTTGCAAGGTGGATATCATTACATTGTACCATTACATAATAGCTTGGGATACATACAAAGGCATACAAATGCCACATGAATACATCAAACATCATACATGAGAACAACATACGACTACAGATGAAAACACAAATAGAAACTCAAACGACATCCACCCTGCTAGCCCAGGCTGCCGACCCGGAACCTATCCCCTGATCGAAGAAGTAGCAGAAGAAGAACTCCAAAACAAGCAAACAACGCTCTCACATCGGATCATCGCATTACCTGTACCTGCAACTATTATTGTAGTAAACTGTGAGCCACGAGGACTCGACAATCCCATTACCATGGGTATCAAGACTAGCAAAGCTTAATGGGTATGGAATGCATAAGTGGTGAGGTTGTAACCGCACTAAGCATTGTATGGTGGCTAACTTACGAGTACGAGAGTAAGATGAGAAACTACGCAAGCGGTCACAAACTAGTAATGATCAATAAGTGATCCTGAACTACTTGAGTTCAAACATAACCCCACCGTGTTCTCTTCTCGACTCACTCGAAAAGAGACGGTCACGGTTACGTACGCGGTTGATCTATTTTATTTCAGATCTGGTGTCAAATTCTCTACTACCGGATTTTAAAAATTCCCATCTGCCACATGACCACCACGGCTCTCGAAAGTTTAAATCCTGCAGGGGTGTCCCAACTTAGCCCATGAAAAGCTCACGATCCGCTGAGACAATCCTCCATCTCGGGACCCTCCGATCAGACTTGGAATCCCGGTGCACAAGACATTTCGACAATGGTAAAACAAGTCCAGTAAGACCTCCCGACGTGCCGACACCCTGATAGTAGCCGTGCGTATGTCGTCTCAGGCCACGATCGGATGGGTCAAGCTACGAGTGAAACCAGCCCTCGACTTTCCCCGAGGTGGCCCCGCAGGCTGCCCATTTGGGATCCACACCATCAGCACAGGCCCGCTCTGTATTATGTGGAATTAAGAATCCTCGGGTTCATGACGCCCTATGCAAATTAATAATGTAGTTCAATATTATTATGTTGGCAAATGTTAAAACCAGTGTTGGGCGTTGCTGGAAGATTTTTATTCAAAGCGAACTGTCAAGAGGTGCCCATAATGCCTCAACATGTTAGGGATGCAAAATCAAGGAACATAAGACCGTTGTGACGGAAACTAGGGCCGAAAGAGCGGAACAAAACACTAGGCAAAAGGCCGAGCATTCCACCCTTTACCAGGTATATAGATGCATTAACAAAATAAGAGATATTGTGATATCCCATAATATCCATGTCCCAACATGGAACAAACTGCAGCTGCACCTACAACTAGCAACGCTAGAAGAGGGGCTAAGCAAAGCGGTAACATAGCCAAACAACAGTTTGCTAGGACGGTGAAAAAGGTTAGAGGCTATCATGACAATTTGGGAGGCTTGATAAAAAAGTGGTAGGTAGCATGACATAGTGATAGCATCGAGACAACTAGCATACCAAAGATAGTAGTTGTATCCAGGGTAACGGTCATCTTGCCTGAAATCCCGCTAGGAAGCAGATCGAGTCCATGAAGAAGATGAACCAACGTAGTTGAACGGATCCTCAGTATCGCAACGAAACAGGAAGTGTCGAGAATAAGCACAATCGGAAAGAAGCAAACAACACGGTAAACAACCATCACATAAACATGGCATGATGCACAACCAAAAATGATGTGTGTCCGGTTTAAATAGGCATGGCAAAGATAGTAGTGAGATCCAAGGTGACGGTCATCTTGCCAAAATGAAAGAAAGAAGAAGGAAGGGGGAGGTGATGATGCATGATCATACATGGAGCATTCAACAAACATAATGTATGGGAAATGCACATGATGGACTTGGAAACAAGATGGATGACACAATGTTGTAGTATGATGCATCAGGCAAAGGATGACATAATGCAAAATGACAAGAGGCTCAATGCAGCAAAATGAAATGGCACAATGCAATATAATAAAAGATGAACATGATGCAATAAACAAAATATGGCAATGGCACTCATCATGATCATGGCATAAGCACATCGGAATGAAATATGAAAAACAATTATGATAATGCAACAAACACAATAAACACACGACAACAACTAAACTAGGAAGGCATCTGGAGCATCGGTCTCGGGGCGTTACATCTCGCTAGCCCTTTCTGAGACCACAAAACATAAATGCAGAGCACTTCCAAAGTTCAAGCAGCGACTAAACATTGTAATTCATGGTAGAGAAGTTCAAGTCATGATGCACCTAACATTATCTACACACAATGCATGAGGATGAAAATAGTGCTGTAAGGATCTTGCACTTATTTGAGAAGCTGATGACACAACATAAAAGTAAATAGATAGCCCCTTCCAAGAGGGAAACAATGATTTGCAGCGGTGCCAGAGCTCAAGTTTTAAAAGCACAGGTACATGAAATTTTGAGAAATGCACCCTTCTTGTTTACTTCGCGACCATTAGTTATCGGTATCTTCCATGCTAAACACATTAGTGGTGGTTCCCAAGCGATAAAAGTAAAGGTTTACTCCCCCTCCACCAACAAACACACACCCACGGCTGATCCGAATCCACAGGTACTGTCCATACCAACAATAGTCCTGGGGGAGTTTTCTTTAATTATTTGCAATTTGAATTTGGGACTGGGAATCCCTATTACCACCCCCTCGTTCAAGGACGCGTGAATAAACACTCATCATGAGAATAACCCGCTTAGCATGGAAGATACTGACTACCTCCTGTCGCTCTATGAACAATCTAGGCACACAAAAAAGGATATTTATTTGATGTTTCTAGACGGCAGGGTAATACTGCATATATCTTGGAATGGTGGACTCATCTGAAATAACTTGGGTTTCAGGATTTTGATGCACAAGCAGTAATTCTGCTTAGTACAGGAAAAGGCTAGCAAATAGGTTGGGAAGTGGCCAGCTAGAGAGCAAAAAAGGTCATGAACATGCACCATGCATAAGTAACACTAGATACTAGCAATAGTAGTATATGAACACCATGAACATAATCATAGAGGCTATGTTGGTTTTGATTCAACTACATGCATGAACATGTGCCAAGTCAAGACACTCGAACATTCAGAGGAGGATACCATATCATCATACCACATCAGAATCATTTTAACGCAATGTTAACATCCAAGATAAATCATTATCCACTCCTAGCTACTTAAGCATGGCATGAGAAACTATAATCTCTAATTGTCATTGCAAACATGTTTGATCATTATAGGCTGAATCATAGATAATAGGTTAAGCATATTTACAAAAATAGAACAAGTTGAGTTCATACCCGTTTCTCCCTGCCATAGCCAGTTCATCAAATATCGTCATTATTGCCTTTTACTTGCACGACTGAATGATGAGAGAATAATAATGGTGCAAGAGTGTCGTGGACTAAGCTAGAATCTGCAAACATTTTATTCAAAAGGAGTAGTCATGGTAATATGGTCTCTTTGTTAGGTCACCAATAATGCATATGAGAGCCACCCAACATTTTCCTCGTGGCCTTCTCCTCGGTACGACTCAATAAATAGAAAAGAAATTCAGAGAAACACACTGAAATATTTTTGGAGTGTTTTGGGTATTTTCTAGAAGAAAGCAAATTAAAGGGGAAACAAAAACGAGAAAAACTATTTACACGGGAAAGCTCCCAACAAGCAAAAGAAGAACAGAGAAATCTTTTTGGGTTTTATTTTTAACACTACAACTAACTACGCTAGAAAGTAAAACCGAAAAGAAGAAGGAAATATTTTTGGATTTTCTCAAAGATTTTCAAGCACACAAGAAGAAGGCGAGAAAATAAATCTAACATTGATAATACAATGAAAAAGTATGAACACCGACAACTGGAATGAAATGTATGAACATGAATATAATGTCGGTGGAAATACATACTCCCCCAAGCTTAGGCTTTTGTCCTAACTTGGTAATCACCACTCGAAAAAGCCATCAGGTCCCATGTTGAAGTGGTGGGAAGCGGGCACCTGAGGGACCCACTCCTGAGGTTCCTCCTCTAATGCTACCTGGGCGTTCTGGTAGGCAATGATATCCTCTGGCATGATCCTATATCTTCCCCTTGCAACATGATCAAACAAAGCAGGTGCAGGCAATTGAATAATATCTCGAGTGTTCTCACTGAAAACTAGGTTGTTGGGAGCAGGAATGTCAGTGTTCTCACTATCAATAAACTGATGATGTACCATACCATGACGATCTAGGTAAACCTTGGCTAAGGCATAATCATGTTGGCATATATGAACATTAAAGTGACTCACTAAGCGAGTAGCATAAATACCGCCATGAATTTTACCCTTGGACCTATTGATGTGGAGGCGACGTGCCACAGTAGCTCCCAAGCTATACGTGTTATAGCTGTAAAGTGCACGGCGTAAGACAGCGAAATCTAGGGCACCGAGTGCACCTACCTTCTCTCTAGCAAGTAAACACTTCGCAATGAATAGAGCAAAATAATGCACAAAAGGAAACTTCAAGCTAGTGGCGGCGACACTCGACACCCTTCTATCATCCCACACTTTCAAAGTGCTGTAAAAACCATCAAACTCTGCGGGCCTAGGCTCTATTAAATCCCCTTCAGAAGGGATCAAGCATATGTCACAAAATTCAGTGAGTGGTATCTCATGTGTTTCATCATATAAATTAAACTGTACCTCAAGAGGATTATTCCTACTCCAGAAACGAAAACTTTGCACAAAGGAATTTGTGAGGAGATGATAATGTTCACACTCAGCTGCAATGAAGTCGGTGAGGCCAGCATGAGCAGCAAATTGTGCAAACTCTTGGCGGATCCGGCTCCATCCATGTATCGGTTATGCGGCCATTTGCACGGCCGTACCTCCGCCATTCTCCGGGTGTGGAGGTCATTGTCCGACGACTGCCCAATAACTCCCTTGGAGTTCTTCTTGGAAGCAAATTTCCTAAAGAAACTCATCTTTTTCCTATGAACAAAATGCTGAAATTTTTAGTCCACAATTTTTTCTCTCAACAAAACTTCACAAAATCGATAGCAACTACTCATAGGGATGCATAGAGGCCATATCAAGCATTCAAACTACTTAGAACTCTAAGAATTCAACATGCAAGCTCATCTATAGCAGCACCAAGAGTAACTAATTATTGAAAATATAAATCACTAAAGCAAAAACTAATTGGACCAATGGAGGAGTCACATACCAAGCAATAATCCTCCGAAATAGTTTCATAAACGGAGCTTCGAGCAAAGAGATCGAAATCCGCGGGTTTGAGAGCAAGAACACGAGAGAGAGATAGCAATGGTGATTTTTTTTGGAGGTAGGTGCTGACATGGGCTAAAGAGATAAGTGAGGGGCCCACGTGGAGACCACAACTCACCAGGGCGCGCCTGGGGTGCTGTTGTTCCCACTTGGTGCACCCTCGTGTGAAGTTAGTTGCATCAAAAATTCAAAAATATTCAGAAAAAACGTATTAAATTTTTAGAGCGTTCTGAGAACTTTTGGGTCATTTTTTTATTGCACGGGAAATTCAGAAAATAGACAAACACATGGCATTTTTTTTGATTTAACTAATAAAAACAGAAAACAAAATGTAAGGACAGAAGGTAGTGCTCGCTAAATTCATCAACTTCATACCTCTCAAAAATGATTCATTAATAAGGTTGATCAAGTCTTATTAACAACCACTTCCGGTTAGCATGAAGCCGAAGAACTTTCGTAAAACACTAAGTTATCTCAATAGGGATATGAATGTCCCCAACAATAAGCATATCATATTTCTTTTTGCCAGTAGGTAGAGGTAGTTGAAAACTGCCAATAGTGATAGTCGGAGATTTTTCAATAACATTAATACCATTCACTTGGAATTGTTTCTTCGGAAAGTGCACCGTATGCTCATTACCATTGATATGAAAAGTGATCTTGCTTTTTATTGCAATCAATAACAGCCCCTGCAGTATTCAGAAAGGGTCTACCAAGGATAAACGACATGTTATCGTCCTCGGGCATCTCAAGTATAACAAAGTCGGTTAAGATAGTAACGTTTGCAACAACAACGGCCACATCCTCACAAATACCGATAGGTATGGCAGTTGATTTGCCAGCCTTGTGCAAAGATATTTCGGTAGGTGTGAGTTTATTCAAATCAAGTCTTTTGTATAAAGAGAAATGCATAACACTAACACCACCTCCTAAATCACATAAAGCAGTTTTCACATAGTTTCTTTTGATGGAGCAAGGTATAGTTGGTATTCCCGGATCTCCAAGTTTTTTAGGTACTCCATCCTTAAAAGAACAATTAGCAAGCATGGTGGAGATTTCATCTTCTGGTATTTTTCTCTTTTTGGTGATGATGTCTTTCATGTACTTTGCATAAGGGGCCATTTTTAAGATATCAGTAAAGCGGGTACGCCAAAAGACTGGCCTAATCATTTCAGCAAACCATTCAAATTCATCATCATCCTTCTTCTTAGTTGAATTAGGTGGAAAGGGCATAGGTATTTTAGCCCATGGTTCTCTTTCCTTACCATGTTTTCTAGCAACAAAGTTTCTTTTGTCATATCTTTTATTCTTGGTGTCGGTGTACAAAAGTAGGGGCTCTCCTTTTGACCCCTTTACTTGTGCACGGGCAGTCAGAGCCGCGCCCGCGGCCACACTTAGCAGGGCAGAGGAGGGAAGCCGGAGCACAAGACAACCAAGGCAACGCCAAGACCAGAAACACAAAAGAGCAAAGGGGCAAGGTGGACTCCCCCGGCAAGACCCTTGCCAGGGTGACCTCCGCAGCCCCGGCAAGAGCCTTGCCGGGGCAACTTGCCCGACGCCAGCGGGGCGCGCCACCCTTGAGCCCAAGGGTTTCCAACAACCACATTGGGACCAGGGCTCGGGGTGCACCTCCGTGGTGGCATGCAGATCTTCGTCAAGATCATAAACACACAAGATCAAATGAAGACTAGAAGACGATGCTCCTCGGCAGGATCCTAGCCGAGGAAATCCACAAGACCCCCGGCAAGACCCTTGTCGGGGACGACCACGGTGCCGCGTTAAGACCCTTGACGGGGCCCCGGCAAGGCCCTTGCCGAGGAGACCTACGAGGCCATAGCAGGGCTCGCGTCTGCCAAGGCTCCACCGCCGTCCCCATGCAGATGCTAGCTCAACCGGCTGAGCAGGCACCTCGTGGCGATGAGCGGCCTCCACGACCAACCCAGCAAGCACCTGCGTGGTGGCATGCAGTTCATCGTGAAGGCTCCACCATCGCGCCAGCCCAGCAGCCAGCCAACATGGCGCCACGACACCTCGTCAGCTCGGACGCGTGTCGTAACCAAGTGAGGCGGCGACAGCTGGGACGTGCTTCCTTGTCGTCCCCGATAAAGTACACCTTTCCACCTCCTGTGTGCCACTGTGCCAACCCCTTTTGTCTATAAAAGGAGGCCCGAGGCGACCAGGAGAAGGATATGGATCTTTTGGGCAAGTTACACCCTGTATCTAGCTCAAGAACACAAGAGCACTCAAATACATCCACGAAAGCAGGACTAGGGTATTAGACATCTCCGTGGCTCGAACCTGGGTAAACGATCTGTGTGCTTCCTGTCAGACCCGCTCTTTGCACAACCTCGCGCCCGCCAGTCGTAGAAGGGATCCAAGTGATTCCATAGGTGTCGATTTCCCCCAACATCTTTGGCACGCCAGGTAGGGGGCGCGGTTGTGGAAATCTAGTCTGATTGGAGCAGCGTCTTCATCGTGGCCGTCATTCCAAGGAAGAAGACGACCAAGCTTGACAGCACCATCTGCAGATGCGGTGGACGCCCATGCAATGACAGAAAAGCTAAGTCGTGCAAAACTTTAAGCAATTTCTTTTTATATATAAGGTTATTGTCCTCGAAGGTCCTGCCCTATGTATGGAAAACCTGCACACAAAGGGGCCCTTCCGCTATTGGCAACACCCTTGCTCTGTTTCGACTCCGCTCAACAGCTCAAGCGGCCGCGTCAAGAATGGCGGGGTAGCCTTCCGCAATTGGCAACGCTCTCGATTCTGACTTGAGTCAAGCTCGACAGTTCGAGCGGCCGCGTTGAGAGCGGTAAGGTGGTTCGCCTGGCAGCAAGCACACCCGGCAGGTAATTGGGGATCCGTCCTCAAGGTGCCGTGGCCTGGGTTTACGCGCCAGCAAGCCTACCCGATTAACATAGGGTGAACATACAAGGGGAGATCTAATGGGAAGATAGCGTGCATAATATGAAAAGTGCTGCAGAGTTATATTACATCAATTGTTGCTGCGGTTCTAACTAAAGATAAAAATTGTCTTGGTCATGAACCTGCAGCGGCGGTGGGAGACGGGGTGCCTAATCCCGGCGCTGGCCCTCTATCCTCTGAATTCCATCGATGCGGCTGATGATGGGCTCGATACGCTCCTTGAGCACCGCGAGGTCCGCATCCTCCGGCAAGCTCTCCAGCGCGGCGTCGAAGTCGAGGTTGGGATTCCAGTGCGCCACCTTGGTGAGGACCTTGGTCATGGCACCCCGGCAAAGCCTCCGGGCCTCATCGGCCAGAGAGGCCGCCCGATTGGAGTGGAGCTGCTCCAAGGCCCCGAAGACACCCTCGAAGAATAGGGTCAGCTTGGCGTTGGGACTCACGTTGCGCTTCGGGGTGTACCTCACATTTGGCATCCCCATGGCAGCCAGCTTCGTGGTGATCCTGCCAGCGACGTCTTCGAGGCGGCTGATCCAGCGGTTCTCGCCCTCCACAAAATCCTTGTGGTTGGCGGCTTTGTTCTTCCGCAGCTGCTTCTCGGCCTCCAGATCCTTCGCCAGGGTCTCCTCCCGGGCCTTGGCCTCCGAGAGCGTCTCCTCAAGACCCTCCAGCTTCAGCTTCAGGTCTTTGATGGAGTCGTTAGCCTTGGAGAGCTGCTCAGACTTGCCGAGGACTGCGCCCTGCGCCTCCACCAGGGCACCATTGAGCGTGTCCTTCTCCTTGGCCAGCTTCAGGGGCTGATCCTTCAGCCTGTCCCGCTCCACCTCCAGCTCTTTCACCTTACCAGCGTGAACCAGAGCCTGGGCATTGAGTGCCTCCTTGTGCCTGTGCTCCAGCTCCTGGCTCTGCTGCACGACGAGCTTCTCCACCTCCTCGTCCTTGCCGTGGAGCGTTGCGGCGAGCTTCTCCTCACGTGCTGCAAGGTCCTCCTCCTGGGAGTTCAGCGTGGCCTGGTGCTGGGACCGAGCGGACTCGTCCTTGGCGGCCTGGTTCATCGCCGTCTCCTGGGCCTTCTCGATGCCGGCCGGCTTCATGACGAGCTCCACCTTGCGCTTGGCCAGCTCGTTCGGGGCGATCTTCAGATCCTCACAGGCCTGGCGGAACCAAGCCTGTGTCTTGACAGCGCGCCCCTCGACGTCTGCCTCCGCCTTGTCCACCGCTCCCATCCTAGACTTGGCCTTGTCCAGGCGGGCGCGGTGGAGCGCCTAGAGCTTCCGAAAGCTGGCGCCCATGGCCTGGGGAGCCGCTCTTCCTGGGAACCACCGCCGTCGGTGCTCGGCTCGTTAACGACTCCAAGCCCGGCGGCGGCAAGCACCCGCTCGTCGAACACCTCTCCCTCGGTAGGCGCCCTGGTGCTCGCCATCCCTGGGAGGTGGACGAACAGGTCGTCACTCACCTTCATGTACTTTCTCGAGCCAGAGGCAGCGGAGGAGGAAGGTTGGTCGTCAACCACCTCCTCCTCGGCAGCGGCCTTGCCGGCCTCCCCGGAAGGCCTCTTGCCGGCCTCCTCGGCAGCAGCCTTGCCAGGCTACCCGGCAGCCCCCTTGGCGGCGTCCTCAGCAGCTTCCTTGGCGGCCTCCTGGGCAGCGATCTTGTCGGCCTCCGCCGCGGCGTCCTTGGCGACATCCTCGATGACGGTGTCTATGTCCTCCCGGTCCGCCGAGGGAGAATCTGGATATCGAGAAGGGGATGAGGCTAAGCTAAGACGAAGATTCGAAAAGAAAAAGAACAGGGACGTAAGGCGAGTGACTTACCCGTGTCAGGATGGGATGAAGTAGCCCCTTCCCCACCAACATCTGGCGCCGGGACGGAGCCACCAGCACCCGGGTTCGCCTCCTCCTCCTCCGTGCGCATGGGCTCGACGCTCGGCGCCCTTGCCGGGGACGCCCCTCGGGGCAGCGTGGTCGATGGGGGCAGCGTGTTGGGGTAGCCCTCAGTGGCTCCTCCTGCTGCTGTCCTGCTCCTGCAACCCCGGCAAGGTCAGCATCGAAGAGTCGTGCCCCGACACACGTTGAGGAGGGGCAAGTGGTGAACTTACGCTGGGGGCTGCTGTCCGGGCTGCTCACTACCACCAGTGGCGTCCTCGAAGTGCCCGGCGGGGACTGGCCTCCCTCCGAGGACCTGGCCCTCTTCACACTCTGGGCCAGTGTCTCTGCGTCCCTATAAAGATGAAAACAGATCAAGATAAGCGGCACAGTCTGAGGAGAAGGAGATGACAAAAAGGAACAAGACACTTTCTCATCCTCCACCTCCTCTTCTGCTGCCTTCCTCTTCCTCCTTGGGCTGAGGGACACAAAGTCGAAGACAACCTCCGCGTCGACGTCTGCCGGAGGAGGGTAAGAAGGTGGAGTCTGGCCACACTTGGACGAAGAAGAGGCAGTTGCTTTCTTCTTCGCCACCGCGGCTGTCCGTGTCAAAACCGGTGGATCTCGGGTAGAGGGTCCCGAACTGTGCGTCTAGGCGGATGGTAACAGGAGACAAGGGACACAATGTTTTTACCCAGGTTCGGGCCCTCTCGATGGAGGTAATACCCTACTCCTGCTTGATTAATATTGATGATATGGGTAGTACAAGAGTAGATCTACCACGAGATCAAGGAGGCTAAACCCTAGAAGCTAGCCTATGGTATGATTGTTGTTCGTCCCCACGGACTAAAACCCTCCGGTTTATATAGACACCGGATAGGTTAGGGTTACACAGAGTCGGTTACAATGGTAGGAGATCTACATATCCAGACGCCAAGCTTGCCTTCCACGCCAAGGAAAGTCCCATCCGGACACGGGACGAGGTCTTCAATCTTGTATCTTCATAGTCTTGGAGTCCGACCGATGATAGTTCGGCTATCCGGACACCCCTAGTCCAGACTCCTCAAGAGCCCCTGAACCAGGCTTCAATGACGACGAGTCCGGCATGCATATTGTCTTCAGCATTGCAAGGCGGGTTCCTCCTCCGAATACTTCGTAGAAGGTTTTGAACACAAGGACAGTGTCCGGCTCTGCAAAACAAGTTCCACATACCACCGTAGAGAGAATAACTTTTGCACAGATCTGCTGACACATTCCGCGGCGTGACATCACACCATGCCCATGCCTTTATATGAATTGTTTTTTACTGTTCCACCTCAGCGCGTTTAGCGAGGCGGTTTCCTTGGCACGTCTTAGCAAAGCATAGATCGCGCCCCCTTATTCCGGGATTCTCATCAATACGGACGTGGGGAACCCATATGCGCCATTGATTACGGCGCTTGGGAGAGAAGCGAGTTCTACCAGGCTGGTGGGGGACGCATAGCTTCGTCCGTCCATATAAGGGGATAAGGATCTACCTTTTCACCCACGCCTTCTTCCTCCTTTGCTCATCCATCTTCGCGCACTCGAGCTCCAGCGCCCAAGTCTGCACATCCCACCTCAACCTTCTCCAATCATGTCTGGAGCAGGAGGCAGGTGGATGGCCTCCTCCGTCACGGAGGGGCACATCACAAGACTGCGGGAGGCCGGATACTTGTCCGAGGACATCGCGTGTCGGCTACCCGACGAGGGGCAGCTCATCCCCACCCCAGGCCCCGTGAGAGGGTGGTGTTCCACACCCACTTCCTCCGCGGACTAGGTTTTCCACTTCACCCATTTGTCCGGGGGCTCATGTTCTACTATGGCCTGGATTTCCACGATCTGGCCCCAAACTTCATCCTCAATATCTCGACGTTTATCATCGTGTGCGAGGCCTTCCTCTGCATCCAACCCCACTTCGGCTTATGGTTGAAGACCTTTAGCGTCAAGCCGAAGATAGTGGGTGGCCGACAGGTGGAGTGCGGAAGCGCTATGGTGGGCAGGATGCCCAATGTCCTTTGGCTCGAGGGCTCCTTCGTGGAGACAATAAAGGGGTGGCAATCGGGGTGGTTCTACATCACCGAGCTGCGCGACTCCAACTGGGCGGCGGCCCCGAATTCAGATCTGGCTCCCCCACATGGCTCACATCATGGAAAGAGACGGGCCTGAAGTGGGGTGATTCGGAAGAGCTGACCGGACTCCAAACCTGTGTTCGAAATCTGGTGGACAAGAAGCTCAAGCTTGTCCACGTAGTCCAGGTCATGCTCATCCGCCGGATTCTCCCATGCCAAGAACGGGCCTTTAATTTGTGGGAGTTTGATCCGGCCTGACACTGAACCTTGAGCCGGCTCTTGAAACTACATACGAAGATGCACGGAAGAGTCTTTGTTCAAGGCGCCAAGCCCCGCATCCGCTAACAAAGATCGCGGATACAACTCGCAGCGTCAAGCCGGGCGAGGTAAGTTATTTTACCCTTACGGGACTCTTTTTTCATAGTTTGACTCTATGCGGATCTAAAACTCCCTAATCTTTGACAGGGCTGGCTAAAGATGTCCGGACAGATTAACCGTCCGGCTCCTTTCTTGAAGACCCAGTGGGCCTTTCGATTGATGGGGCTCTTGGCTCCAGTACCCATGTGGTGCCGGAGAAGAAGGCTAAGAAGGAGGCCACGGGAACTCGAAGGAGCTCCCGACGCCCAGTCTTGTCGGATTCTCAAGCGTAATCTTCTCCTGAGGACGAGGAGGAAGAAAAAGAGGCCTCTCCCCCAGCGGGGGAGGAGAGGAAAGGAAGGCCGCCCCAACTGGGGAGGCCGGAGGGTTCAAGAAGGGAAGAACCCTTCCTCCGGACTTCTCCACCAACGTCGACAACGACGAGGAGGATTGGCCAACAAGGGCCAAGCCCCTGGCGAGATCGTAAGTGTCCGGATACCCATGGCTTTTTTATTGCATAGTGTTCTCTAATGCCGAACAATCATGCAGCCCGCCCAAGGGCGAGTTCGCCGCTTCGTCGAGCGGGTCCCTGAGTTCGTCGGAAATGGAGAGTACTTCACTTCCGGCCGCCTCATCGCCTCACGCTGCAGACGGCCCGAGGTGGGCCCCAAGGGGGGCCTGGTCAAGAGGAGGTGGCGCAGGAGGCGCCCGCAAAGCGACCTCCCGCACTCCCGAGTAGCGTGGGGCGAGACCCCGGGGGCTCTAAGCCCGACCCTTGTCCGGACTCCATAACGGAACCTTCAGCAGTTCGAAGTCCGCAAGCGGCCCCTTCGTAAGAAGGGTAAGACGCCGGTGTCCTCCGGCCCAACCGAGGCACCGGATAACTCTTGGAGGTGCCTCCATCGAGGAGGAGCACCGCCTTTATTATAAGTGCGGTGATCCGGACAGTTCGATCCGCCAAGAGCGGGCTGACCAAGCCTGCACCAGCCTTCTAACAGGCTTTGAGGTAAGTTTAGAATAAGTAAAAATATTACCGCATAGACAGTAGCCCTGATGCTTAGTTCGGTGTTCGGAAAGAAAAGCCGGACTAAGGATCTAAAAAGATATACGCAGGAGTCTAACATAAGTATGTCAATATGGGAATGCAGGCTGCGCTGCTGACCTCTGCCGCACTGACTGCGGAGGTCAATGCATTGAAGCAGAGCCTCGAGCGGTCCGAGAACGAGCTCGACCTTGCCAAGAAGCAGCTCGAGGACAAGGAAGGTAAGTAATACCTTATTAAAGAAATACCTTATAGAAAGGTTTCGGTTGCGAAAAATAACAGGAATAACATGGGTACTGCAAGGGCCACGAACGAGGTGGCGACCCTGAAGGAAGCGGTGTCCGTGGCCGAAAGCAAAGCGGCAGTGGAGCACACCGAGCGAGAGAAAGGGGAGGCGTAGCTGGCGGATGTGCGGCAAGAGCTCCAGGCTCTCGTGAAAAAACACGAGGGTTTGGAGCGTGACTCGAAGACCCGAGAGTCCGAGCTTGCCTCGGCTCTTGAGAGTGCCAAAGCTGCTAAGGCCGAGGCCCAAAAAGCCCTCCAAGAGATTGAATCATTAAAGAAGATAGCGGCGGGTAAGGCATTCTTTATGCAAAGCAAGCATGTGAAAGTGAATTACCTATTACTTACCCGGATTTGGAGCTCTCCAGGAGCATTTGCAGATCTTCCCCGTAGTGTGTCTGATGCTGCCGCATTCTACCGCGCCAAGGAGGGGAGCTCGACGGAGAAGGTGTTCTGGTCTCAGTATGCTGAGGCCGAACGTCCGGTGCCCCTGAGCGACCAGCTGAAGCAGCTGGTCGAGCTCCACAAGGTCGCCGAACAGGCCATGAAGGGCCTTATAGTTCGGCTGTGGCCATTGGAAGCCTTGCCTGGGAGCTACTTCGGCTTAGTGCAGCGGCTGGTGGACGCCTGTCCACGGATTGAAGTCATCAAGCACTCCGTCTGCATTGAAGGTGTCCGTCGGGCCCTTGCCCGTGCTAAAGTGCACTGGGCAAGCTCGATGCAGAGAAGCTTGTGACGGACGGGCCACCGAAGGGCAAGGAGCATCGCACGCCCGAAATGTACTATGAGGGCCTCCTGAAGGGTGCCCGCCGAATAGCGGATGAGTGCTCCAAAGATGTAATTTTGAATAGACTCGCATTGGTTATCACATGCGCTGAAAACTTGTTCATATGCGCTAAGCAACGCTTGTTAATTTAAAATATTACCTTATGCGGCCGTTTATCAAATTTGAGAGATGGCAAGTCGTTGGCTTCAAATTTCATGCCATGAGTGCTTTGGGGTGTTGGGATAAACTTGAGCACTCTTGTTCCCATTCTTGGGTCCATCTAGGGAGGCGCTCAACGCAACGAACAAGGAAACCGGACTTATAATGCTTGAACACTCTCACTTAGCCAAAGAATTCAATAATTTTAAATTTCGGCGAAGCCCCTAGTATTTGGAAGACCGATTTCGGGGCGCTATCCACGCCTTGGCCCGACAATTCCGGTTCCTCGCTCTAAGCGGCATAAGTCTTTAGGGACCCGAAAAAACCTCTCGAACAGCGACCGGCTCTCGCCCTATCATGACGGTCAGTTTTAGCTTTCTCCACTGAGGTGCTCTACCCAGCTCAACCGGGGCACAATCGCAGTGGTTCTCCCAGTGCTACCTTAGCCGATATAACAGAATGTAAGGTACCAAAACACGGGAGCCGGGCAAACCCAACTATTGACCCAAGACATGATTCGGAGCCGATTCATATAATGCTATAAGTTCGGGGTGCCATACTTGTGAAAGTGTTCGGACTTATCACACCATAATTTTTGGGGTCTTTGTAAGCCCACAATTGTATTGGCCGTACCAAAGTGTACAGGTGCAACATGTCATGAAATGAACATATATATAGATAAAAAGAGGCAATAATAGGCAGGAGCTATATATTGGTTATTAAAAAGAAACTGCAAATAAAAGCAGGACGATACAAATTGTGCATAAGCAAGAGATGGGACTATCTAACATGTCCCCCTCCAGGGGTAAGCTGCGGGATGGTATGTAAAACAGGTATAATGCTCGTAATAGAGACCACCTGAACACTCGACGTAGCTTTCATTCCACAGCTATTGCATCGTGAGTTCGGCGATTCTAGTGCCGGACAGGACTTCTAGAAAACGGAGTCCTGAAAGTAAGAAAAAAGAAGAAAAAAAGAAAAAGGAAAAAAGAATGACACAATCGGGAGCCCCTGGTGCGGTTGAGCCGCATTCTGGGCGTGTCGTGGTCGTGCCCCTCCCTTTATGCCCATGGTATCTCCAGAGCGTAGTTATGTACGCGTAGTACTGGCTTTGTAATTTCGCGAGGGCTGGGGTTGGGGCCGGATTGCTACGCGTGCTTGAATCGTGCCAGGCGGTCTTGTTATAGGTTACTCCGGGCGTGCTTGACAGTGTCCGGACGCTTAGTGGCCGGACTCGAGAATTGCTGTGAGAGGCTTCTTTGCACCTCCGCCGCGAGGGCCGCCGTGTGCTCCTCCGTTCGGAGAGAGCGTTCGATGTTTCCATTGACCGTGATTACTCCTCGATGGCCTGGCATCTTGAGCTTGAGGTATGCGTAGTGCGGCACCGCATTGAACTTTGCAAATGCGGTTCGTCCAAGCAAAGGCGTGATAGCCGCCATGAACGGGACTATGTCAAAGATTAACTCTTCGCTTCGGAAGTTATCCGATCCGAAGACCACTTTGAGTGTAACTGAGCCTGTACAATTGGCCTCTACACCCTGTATGACGCCTTTAAAGGTCGTCTTTGTAGGTTTAATCCTTGAGGGGTCTATGCCCATTTTGCGCCTTTGTATCACGATAAAAGCGAGTTCAGGCTGCTACCGCCGATCCATCGGGACTCACGGTGAGGTGAAATCCGTCAATAATTGGGTCAAGAACCAATGCAGCAAAACCGCCGTGACGAATGCTAGTGGGGTGGTCCCTTCGATCGAAGGTGATCGGGCAGGAAGACCATGGGTTGAACTTTGGGGCGACTAGCTCCATCGCATATACGTCCCTTAGTGCACGCTTCCGCTCCCTTTTTGGTATGTGGGTTGCGTATATCATGTTCACCGTCCGCACATGTGTGGGAAAGCCCTTCTGTCCTCTATTGTTCGGCGGCCGGGGCTCTTCCTCGTCATCTCTATGCAGCCCCTTGTCATTGAGTTCGGCACTTAACTTGCACCTTGCTTGAACACCCAACAGTCCCTGTTGGTGTGATTGGCTAGGTTTTTCGGGGTGCCATGTATCTGGCACAAGCGATCGAGTATTCGGTCCAAGTTGGACGGGCCCTGGGTATTTCTTCTGAATGGCTTCTTCCGCTGACCGGGTTTAGAGCCTCTGAATCCGGCATTGACGGCCGTATCTTCAGCATTATCACCGTTAATGCGGCGCTTGTTCTTGTTGCGACGCGACCTGCCATTGCTATCCTTGGTATCCGAACTATCAGGGTGTTTGGCCAAGTTGTTGCTTCGAGCTAGCCAGCTGTCCTCTCCCGCACAAAAGCGGGTCATGAGTGTTGTAAGGGCTGCTATGGATTTCGGCTTTTCCTGTCCTAGGTGCCGGGCAAGCCATTCGTCGCGGATGTTATGTTTGAAGGCTGCAAGGGCCTCTGCATCCGGGCAGTCAACGATTTGATTTCTCTTTGTTAGGAACCGCATCCAGAATTGTCTGGCCGATTCTTCTGGCTGCTGAATTATATGGCTAAGGTCATCGGCGTCTGGTGGTCGCACGTATGTGCCCTGGAAGTTATCAAGGAATGCGGCTTCCAGGTCCTCCCAACAACCAATTGATTCTGCTGGCAAGCTGTTGAGCCAATGCCGAGCTAGTCCTTTAAGCTTGAGTGGGAGGTATTTGATGGCATGTAAATCATCACCGTGGGCCATGTGGATATGGAGGAGATAGTCCTCGATCCAAACCGCAGGATCTGTGGTACCATTGTATGATTCGATGTTTACGGGTTTGAAACCCTCAGGGATCTGATGATCCATTACTTCATCTGTGAAGCATAGTGGGTGTCTTGGCGCCTACGTATTGGGCTATATCACGGCGTAGCTCATATGAGCTTTGTCTCATCGTGTTCGGCCCGGCCGGTTTGTCATATCCGGCGCGACGGTAATCATCCCGAGTCGTTGGGTGCCCACGCGATCCGTAGATCGATCTTGTATGTTTTGCCTTATCCTCCAATATATCTCGCAAGTTCGGCGCGTTTTCTCGTGCCTTGGTACTTTTTGAGCGGCGTCGGGGTGAAAGCTTGAGCGGAGGGCCGAGAGGCTTCTGTCATGACCGCCACGGGTGGCCGGTCTGCCATGTCATGCGCTAGTGACTTGGGTGCTTCCTCCTCCGATCGAGGCAACTGCCCGCGTTTGGGGTAGCTTTTGAGGGCGTTGAGTTCATACTCTTCGGCTGCAAGGACTTCAGTCCATCCGTCGCCTAGCAGGTCTTGGTCACTCTAAGTCGCTGTTGCTTTTTCTTGAGGCTGCTTGCCGTGGCTATAAGCCCGCGCTTGAAACGCACCTGTTCGGGGATCCTCAGGCACGACAAATTCTTCGTCGTCGAGGCTTGCCTCATCTTCGGAGGGAGGCGCATAATTATCGCCCTCGACCTCTCTTTCTGCCGCACTGTCGTGCGGACTTGCTTCTCCCTCCTCCTGCGCTGAGTCCTGCTGGAGGGGGTTGTCTTCGGCACTGTCCGGGGTGTTATTATCTCCTGTGCCAGAATCACCATTTTTGTTGTGGCGGGATTTAGAGCGGCGCCGCTGACGTTGGTGCTTCGGTTTCTTCTTGGAGGGGTCATCCTCCGTTGTTCCATCGTCGTTCCCATCTTTTGGGATGTCCACCATGTATATGTCGTATGACGAGGTGGCCTTCCAGTGCCCTGTAGGCGCTGGGTCTTGGTCGTCTCCGGCATCGTCGTCCATACCGTCGATGTCTTTGGAGTCGAAGTCGAGCATGTCGGTTAAATCATCGACAGTTGCTACAAAGTGGGTGGTGGGTGGGCGTTGAATTTCTTCGTCGTCCGTGTCCCAACCTTCCTGTCCGTAGTCCGGCCAGGGCTCTCCGGATAAAGAGAGAGACTTTAGCGAATTCAGGATGTCGCCAAAGGGCGAGTGCTGAAAGATGTCCGCGGCAGTGAACTCCATGACCGGCGCCCAATCGGATTCGATTGGCAGGGGCGCGGAGGGTTCGGGGTTCGGAGAGGAGTCCGCACCTGGAGTCAAGGTCTTCGCAAAGGACAGGGATGGAGTTCGGCTCAATCGCCGTAGAGATCATAGCCCCCGAGGCGGTGTCCAACCACTCGTCCTCGATCGGGGAATCCGACTCCGGATTAAGGGTCGGAGCAGATGCTAGTGCGGCCTCCAGGGCACTGTTCGGCGGCAGAGCTAGATCATACCCATTGAGACAGTGCGGCACGCTCGGCTGTGGCTCGAATCCGTCGAAGATCAAGTCTCCGTGGACATCGGCTGTATAGTTCAAACTTCCAAATCTGACCTGAAGGCCAGGGGCGTAGATTTTGTTATGCTCCAGATGGCCAAGCGAATTGGCCCGCAGTGCAAAGCCGCCGAATACGAAGATCTGTCCGGGGAGAAAAGTCTCACCCTGGACCGCGTCGTTGTTGATGATCGAAGGAGCCATCGGGCCTATCGGTGATGACACAGAGGAACTCTCAATGAAAGCACCAATGTTTTTACCCGGCGGATCTCGGGTAGGGGGTCCCGAACTGTGCGTCTAGGCGGATGGTAACAGGAGACAAGGGACACGATGTTTTTACCCAGGTTCGGGCCCTCTCGATGGAGGTAATACCCTACTCCTGCTTGATTAATATTGATGATATGGGTAGTACAAGAGTAGATCTACCACGAGATCAAGGAGGCTAAACCCTAGAAGCTAGCCTATGGTATGATTGTTGTTTGTCCTACGGACTAAAACCCTCCGGTTTATATAAACACCGGATAGGTTAGGGTTACACAAAGTCGGTTACAATGGTAGGAGATCTACATATCCGTATCGCCAAGCTTGCCTTCCACGCCAAGGAAAGTCCCATCCGGACACGGGACAAAGTCTTCAATCTTGTATCTTCATAGTCTTGGAGTCCGGCCGCGATGATAGTTCGGCTATCCGGACACCCCCTAGTCCAGGACTCCCTCAGCGGCCTTCACCAACTTCCGCGCTACCGCGGCCCTTGTCTGGTGCACGGACCCCTCCTGGATCTTTGTGCGGTTGCACAGTCCAGTTGGGTCGGACCGGCTCGCCGGAGCTGGCCCGCCGCAAAAATTGCCCTCTCCCCGAGACCGGAGGGTCGACAGTCTCGACTGTCAGGACCCTGATCCTAAGTCACACTGATCTAGCATGTAACACATCATATCAC
The DNA here is from genome assembly GCA_021605145.1 of Aegilops bicornis. Lineage (NCBI taxonomy): Eukaryota > Viridiplantae > Streptophyta > Magnoliopsida > Poales > Poaceae > Aegilops > Aegilops bicornis. The sequence continues at coordinate 261,458,340 of CM038672.1, read as the reverse complement.
TTTGTGGCCTCACGCACGGTATTCCCACGGGTGCCACCTTACCTGGACCAGGACCGTTTGCACCTTTTGGCTCACGTATATGATAGTGTTGCTAGCATCCATATGACAGAGAACCCGGGCCGACAGGACTAGTCGTAAACCCAAAGTGGCACTAACTTACAGGGACAGGCATACATGACCCAGCAACAAACGTGTCGGTCATCAGCGAGTGAATTCGGGCTATAGCAACTGGACTAGCAGGACTCCGGTAATCTGGGCTGTAGCAGGCTAACAAGACTCTGAAAGACACGGCGTGACATTTCCACAAAGGGACAGACACAGAATCGAAGAAGGACACATGCCGGCCAGTCTAAGTGTTCTGGAGCAGTAGCAACTAGGCTAATAGGACTCCGGGAATCCGGGCTGTAGCAGGCTACCATGGCTCAGTGGAAGCACTAGACTACATTTCCCCATAAGAGAGGCTACCAAGGATAGACAACTAGGTTGTCGGATCCCACACATACCAAGAATTTCAATCATACACACAATATGATCAATTTGTGTAAATAAAACATGGTAAAACAACAAAACTCTACGACTCAAGTATTTATTCATAAGGCTCCGAAGAGTCAGATATTACAAACAAGGGTCTCATGACTCAACATACAGAGCATACAAGCAACAAGCACATGCGGAAGCTTAACTTGTCTGAGTACAGACAACTACAAATGAAGAAGGATGAGAAGCATGACTATCTACAAGACCCTCCCAAGGGTACAAGATCGTAGCTGAGGTAACAAGCTAAACGTCGAAGTCCACGCGGAATTATTAGTGAGATTGAAGTCTCTCTACAAAACATAAATTAAGCAAACGTGAGTACAAATGTACCCAGCAAGACATACATCAGAACTATCTACATATGCATTAGTATCAACTAAGGGGGTGGGGAGTTTAACTGCAGCAAGACATACATCAGAACTATCTACATATGCATTAGTATCAACTAAGGGGGTGGGGAGTTTAACTGCAGCAAGCCAGCTTTGACTCGGTGGCTATCCTAAACTACGACTGCAAGTAACTCTTTTGAGGTGGCGCACACGAGTCCACATATTCACCATATCAATACACCACTATGGATCTGCTCCCGTCTCCCTACGAGAAAGCCATCCGTAGCACTCATGCTTATCTTGTGCATTTTAGAGTATCCAGTTTCACTTGTCTATGAACTGTAGAGGCAACCCAGAAGTCCTTTTCCGAGGACACGACTATTCAAATAGATGATGTTAACCCTGAGGGGTGTACTTCTTCACACATGCTCTCACCACTTACGACCATGTACACATCGTGTATCTCGGCAACCTTCAAGTGGAAGCCTAGCGAGGGAATCGGCCACGACCTGACTAACCACACAAGTCTCTAGTCCAGGTTTATCGCCTATTCGGGTTCCATCTGCAAGGAGATCCGGCCGGGGTGTCGCTCACGGCCCCAAACGATGTGAGCAGGGTTCCCAAGCCCACCATCCGGGTGCCACTTGGTACACCGTGCCACTGTGCCTAGTCTGTCCCAAGCCCACTTGGCAACTCCTGGACAGAGATCATGTTGATTAATAAGTCAAGAGGGGACGAGTTACTGGAACCCAATGTGTGGTAGTAGCTGTTCATGGATCAGAAACAGAGAACTCAGTTCCTGAGGACGACTGCAATGAGACAACCCACCATGTACTCCTACATGGTCTCTCACCGCTACCTTTACCAAATCATGTTCACACACCTAGCTCTCAACAATAGGACATGTTCACCAAATTCCAGTTCATCCCCGATGAATCAGATCTTGGCTCAACTTTAAGCAGTAGAAGGCATGGCAAACAAGCATGAATAAGTAGGCACATCAGGGCTCAAACAACTCCTACTCATGCTAGTGGGTTACATCTATTTACTGTGGCAATGACAGGTCATGCAGAGGAAAGGGGTTCAACTACCGCAGCATGTAACCGTTGAATCGTTGTTGTCCTAATGCAGTAAAAGAGAGCATGAGCGAGAGAGTGGGATTGTATCGTAACGAACAAGGGGTTTTTGCTTGCCTCGCACTTCTGAAGATAATATAGCTCTTCATCGGTGTCATCGATCTCATCGTCGGAACCATGTCTACTGAGGGGGAACAGTTACCGGCAACAGAGAGGAAACACAATCAATGCAATGCAACAATATGATGCATGATCATGACATGGCAATATGCTATGATTTGAGCTAATGTAACTAGCAACAGGTTAAATGAAATTGGTTTGAATCCATGATTCAAATTCAAACTCCACATGTGGATATTCAAATGCCATTTATATGATTTGTCCTAAACAGCAGCTATAACTTGCTTTAACATGCATGAAAATGGTACAGATGGATATATTGGATTTTTCTGATCATTTTTCATATATAAATTATTTCATTTGGAGTTACGGTTGATTTTATATGATTTTTAGAAGTTTTAACAATTTCTGGAATTTTCCTGAATTATAAATAATTCAGAAAAACACTTATTGCGTAAGGGTGACGTCTCTCTGATGTCAGCAGTAAACAGGGCCGGTCCAGGTCAAACCTGACCCGTGGGGTCCACTGGTTAGTGACTCAGTCAACAAACAGGGTTAATTAGCACTAACTAAAAGTTAATCTAAGCTAATTAGTCCCTGGACCCACACGTTATTGGCTGTGGGTTTCAACTTAAGTTAATGTAACACTTAGCTATTTAGCAGGGGCCAGGGCCCAGTTGTCAGCGGCTAGCCTAACTAACCTAAATAGGATTAGCCCTAACTAGCAGATTGGCAGGCGGGGCCAGCGTGTCGATGAGAGAGAGTCAAACCCCTGGTCAGACGGGGTCAAACCCGGTGGGTTTGGGTCAAACCCACCGGCGGTTAGCCGATGGTGACCAAAGGCCAGGGCGGAGGGCTTCGGGAACCGCCGTCCGGCGACGGTTTGGCACGCGGGAGGCACCGGGGAGCAGCTCATGGTCTCGCGCATCTTACGGACCGGGCAGGAGATCACGGGGTGGCCGGAATCCATGCCAGCGACGAGCTTTAGCGGTGGCCGTGGTTCGGCTAGTGCGAGCGCGGGGTTGCAGTGGTCTTCAGAGCTAGCTGAGGGTCTCGTTTACCTCCCAGGAGTTCCAGGAGCTCGTCTACGTGCGCGGTTCGGTCAGGCAGTGTCGGCGTTCTAGGAACGGGGGTCCCCAGACTTGCCTGCCTGCGGCCTGCGGCGTGGCTCGAAGGAGGCCTAGCACGGCCCATCTTCATCAACGCAAGCTCAAGACCCTCGCGAGGGGCCAAGCCTCGGGGAGCGGGCGACAAGGAGCTTCTCGAGCACGGCCTCGTCGGGGCCGGGCTCATGAGGAGGCGGAGAGTTCAAGGCAGGGTACCTCGCGAGGTGCCCATGACGCAAGCCATGACGACCAAGGGCGCCAGTCGAGGCGCCAGCCATGATGTCCTCCTTTCCTCTTTGGTGCAAAGGGAGCAAGCGCAGGCGAGAGCATCAAGCAAAGGCATTCGTTTCGGTGCAACAAGACCAAGACCAGCCCAACGGCTGGAAGGGAGTCATTGTGGAGGCCAAGCAGGCGTCATCACCAGAGCCTTTGGCAGGCGAGGACCAACTTTAGTCAGGGTAAGTGTACCCGCTGTTCCCCTTCAAAATGGCCAATTGTTGGCGCCCCTCCCGCTCAATATTTGGGAAGAGGCCCAGGGCCTTCGCCTATAAATAGGAGTAGCCACTCCCAGGGCGATCCAGATCCGAATCCTCATCAAGAAACCAGTAGCTAGAGCGACTGAACACCACCTAGCAGTTCATCGCACCCGCCAAGAACAGACCCTCGCGAGGCTGTTCTTCCTTGTATTGTTCCTCATCAGACCAAGAGGCAATCCACCACACCACACACTGGAGTAGGGTATTACACCACAATGGTGGCCCGAACTAGTATAAATCTCGTGTCTCTTGTGCTGTTCCGTTTAGTAGTTTAGGTCCCAGCGATTCGGCGAGGTGCGAGACGGTGGAGGGTTGGATCTCCGTGCGCACCCCAGTGTTCGAACCTCAAGGGTCTGCGGAACCCGAAATCCGACATTTGGCGCGCCAGGTAGGGATGCGCCGGAATCTGCCTTCCGTCGCCTCGTTCTTCCCCGACCACCGCAACCATGTCTGACGCTTGTCGGGCTCGCGCCGAGCACCGAGCCGCCCTCGCCTCCCATGTCGCCCGGACGGCTTCCGGCGGCGGGCGCCCTCGTCGTTCCTCACCGCCCGCTGTCAACACCGCCACTGACCCGGCGGGGAAGGGGCAGCAAGCATCATCCCTGGGCTCCTCGGCGACCTCTGGGGAGGAGCCACGCAGCTTCCTCGTCACCCGCCCCGTCGCGCCGGTTCCTCCGGTCGTCGCGGCCCTCCTGGCGGCTCAGCGCCGCCTTCCAGCCGCCATGTCAAGACATTAAATCCGCCCGGGTGGCGCCGCCTCCACGCCGAGGCTCCCTCGGGCAGACGGAGCCGTCGGCCGGGCTGACCTTCGACTCTCGGGACCACCCCACCAACTCGGCCGGCTCAGGTGCGCTCCCCATGCTCTGCACACCCACCATCTGCCAGGTTGCCGTCACAAGGACCCTCATCGACGGCGGCGCTGGCCTCAACGTACTCTCAGTCGAGGCCTTCAACCTCCTCTGCATACCCAGGGAGTGGCTGCAGCCCAGCCGGCCTTTTTCGGGCGTAGGAGGAGGGTCATCCGGCTCCTTGGGGCAAATCCGGCTTCCGGTGACCTTCGGCACCTACAACAACTCCCGCACGGAACTGGTCGACTTCAACATCGCCCCCATCAGCCTCCCCTACAATGCCATCCTTGGCTATCCAGCATTGGCCAAATTCATGGCCGCAACCCACCCGGGGTACAACCTCATGAAGATGCCTGGGAGCAGCGGCGTCCTCACCGTGCCCGGGGATACTGAAGGTGCGCTGCGAGCGCTCAGGTTCGCCCTCAAGACGACGGCCGCAGCACAGCCCGCTGATGCGGAAGCCCTCAAGCCCAAGGGGGCTGCGCCGACCAAGAAGAAGCAGTTGTTCACTCAAGACAAGGCGGAGACCAAACAGATACCTATCGACGAGGACGGGTCCACAAACGCCACCTTCACCATAGGCGCCAACCTCGAGCCCGAACAGGAGGAAGCCCTAGTCAAGTTCCTGCGTGCGAACAAGAAGGTGTTCGCCTGGGAGCCCGGTCAGCTGGAAGGGATCCCACGGGGCGTAATCGAGCACCACCTCAACATGTGCCCCAACGTGCGTCCTGTGAAGCAGAAGGCGAGAAGGCAGTCCACTGAAAAGCGGGCCTTCATCGTCCAAGAGACCCGCAAGCTAGAAGCCGCGGGGGTTATTCGCGAGGTCCGATACCCAGATTGGCTGGCCAACCCCGTGGTGGTGCCAAACAAGGGAGGAAAGGAGCGCATGTGTGTCGACTTCACCAACCTCAACAAAGCATGCCCGCAGGATCCGTTCCCGCTCCCTCGCATCGACCGTGATCGTTGATTCCACCGCCGAGTGTGACTGTTATGCTTCTTGGGCGCCTTTTCCGGTATCACCAGATCAAGATGGCGGTGGAAGACGTGGAAAAGACGGCCTTCTTAACCCCGTGTGGAGTGTACTGCTATACATGCATGCCATTCTGAGCTCCATAACACGGGCAACCTTCCAGCGGCTCATGCACATCACCTTGGGCCCACAGCTCGGGAAGAATGTGGAGCCTTACGTCGACGACATCGTGGTGAAGTCTCGCGAGGCCAAGATCTTGATACAAGACCTGGAAGAAACCTTCGCGACCGTCAACGCAGTGAGCCTGCGACTCAACCCGGAGAAGTGTGTGTTTGGAGTTCCCTCGGGCAAGCTCCTGGGTTTCCTCGTGTCCCACCGAGGCATCGAGGCAAACCCAGAAAGGGTCAAGGCAGTTGAGGACATGAGCCCACCAAAGACCCTCAAGGAAATGCAGAAGCTCACGGGCGCCAGAACGGCGCCGGCGTTCATCTCCCGATTGGGGGAGCGGGCGCCTTTCTTCCAGCCGATGAAGAAAAAGGCCCTTCGAGTGGACTGAAGAGGCCGACAAAGCATTCCAACACCTCAAGAGTTACCTGACCAGCCCTCCAGTGATGGTGGCCCCGCGCCCTCAGGAGCCCTTGGTACTCTACCTCGCCGCCACTCCCTACTCCTCTAGCGCAGCCCTGGTGGCAGTTAGGGAGGAGCGTCAAGCCAAGACCACGGCAGCCACCCGAGCTAAAGAAAGGCCGAATCAGAAGGAACTCGCAGAAGCCGGCACCAGAACGGAAGAAGATCAGCCATCACAGCAGAGCACACCAAGGGCGGGAGAGGCCCTCCATCCAAGCACCCAGCTTCTGGAGGCGCCGTCACCTCGGGAGGCACCACAGCTTCCGGAAGACGCCACCAGCACCAACGCCCCTAGCCTCATCGAGCACCCGGTGTGCCATTCGGCCACAAGTGTTACAGGATGCGAGGGCACGATACCCCATGCTTGAAGCTCCTCCTAGCGCTGTTGGTGGCTTCGCGCAAGCTGCCGCACTACTTCCTGTGGTCATCCAATCAAGGTTGTCTCGGCATACCCCTGGAGAGGGTGCTCAGGGAGCTAACTCGGCCGGAAGGGTCATGAGTGGAACATTGAGCTGCAAGCATTCTAGCTCGAGTTCAAGCACAACCAGAGTCATCAAGGGGCATGTTGGAAGATTTCGTGGCGAATGGACAAGCACCGGGCCTCGGGGCGGCGAGGATCGATCCCTCTCCCGAAGCGAAGCACCGGAAGGTTGGGTCATGTACTTGACGGAGCTGTTCTCCGCAGGCGCTGGGCTGGAGCGGTGCTCATATCTCCCGCTCAGACAAGCTCTACTATGCCGTGCGACTCTGTTTCAGATGAGGGCGAGAAGGTCTCCAACAATATAGCAGAATCACGAGGGGCTGAGAAGCGGTCGAAGGCTGCCGCTGCCACAGGGGTGAAGCGCCCACAATCAATGGTGATTCACAGCTCCTCGTCAATTTCTCCAACAAGGTGTACGAGCCAAGAGATGAACACATGGAGGCCTACCTTGCGGAGGTCCGCAGGATGGAGAAACAGTTACGGGGTTGGAGGCTGCGGCCACGTGCCCGAGGCACCAATCAAGAGGCCGACGACATCGCCAAGCGAGCCTCCGTGAGGTTACCCAGGAGCCGGGCGTCTTTGAGGAGCGACTCTTCAAGCCCTCAGCCACCGCGCCGTTATCAAGCACAGCCAGCCTCGGGTGGAGCTCCCTCAGCCACCTGCCTCGGGAGCCCGTACTGTGGCCCGGCCTCAGGAGCACGCCTGCTCCTAACGATGGAACCTCAAGAGAGGTGCTGGATCACGGAGCTCAAGAGTTACTTAACGCATGGAACTTTGCTGGAGAAGGAGGAGGAGGAAGAGCATGTGGCGCGGAAAGACACGACATACAACATCATGGATGGAGAGCTCTACCGGAAACGACCGAACGACGTATCCCTACGCTGCGTCACCAGGGAACAGGGGAAGGAACTGCTGGCAGATATACATGGTGGAGATTGTGGCCACCATTCGTTGTCACGTGCCCTCGTCGGCAAGGCGTTCCGCAGCGGTTTCTATTGGCCCACTGCGCTCAACGACGCTGTTGAACTCGTGAAGGCCTGCGAGACTTGCCAATTCCATGCCAAGCAGATCCACCAGCCAGTAGGAGGTCTGCAAACCATCCCCCTCACTTGGCCATTCGTGGTCTGGGGGCTGGACATCCTGGGCCCTTTTCCTCGGGCGCCAGGGGGCTATCGCTACCTCTATGTCGCCGTGGACAAATTCACCAAGTGGGCCAAAGTCGAGGCCGTCCGCACCATCCCCGCAGGTTCTGCGGTCAAGTTCGTCAAGGGCATCGTGAGCCGGTTCGGAGTGCCGAACCGCATCATCACCGACAACGGTTCGCAGTTCACCAGTAACCTTTTCAAAACGTACTGCGCTAACCTTGGGGCGCAGATATACTACGCCGGTGGCGCACCCCGCAGCAATGGACAGGCCGAAAGCGGGCTAACGCGGAAGGTCCCGAGAGGCCTCAAGACCAGGACGTTCAAGAAGAAACTGGAGGCCTGCGGCAGAGGCTGGTATGACGAGCTTCCGTCCGTGTTGTGGTCCATCCGCACAACCGCAACCAAGCCAACTGGAGAGACCCCCTTCTTCCTGGTCTACGGAGCCGAAGCGGTCCTCCCTCACGAGGTCAAGCGTCGATCCGCGCGGGTCCTGGCGTTCGATGAAATGCTGCAGGACGCCATGCGGGGGACGGCCCTCGTGCTGGGGGAGGAGCACTGTCGAGAAGCTGCGCTGCGAGCGGCGAGGTACCAGCAGGCACTCCGGAGATACCACTGCCGCAATATCCTCCCCAGAACTCTCAAGGTAGGGGACCTCGTGCTCCGACGAGTCCTCTCCAGGGAGGGACTGCATAAGCTCTCTCCCATGTGGGAGGGCCCGTTCAAGGTTGTTCATGTTTCCAGGCCCGGCTCCGTGCGCTTCGAGACTCAAGAGGGAGTACCTATACAGAACACGTGGAACATCAAGCACCTCCGGAGGTTTTACCCCTAAAAAGGCCCAGTGCCTGTGAAGAAGGCGAATGCCTGTGAAGCTCATCATTTTGGAAAAGGCCTAGTGCCTGTGAAGAAGGTGAATGCCTATGAAGCTCATCCTTTTGGGAAATGGCCCAGCGCCTGTGAAGAAGGCGAATGCCTGTGAAGCTCATCCATTTTGGAAAAGGCCCAGTGCTTGTGAAGAAGGCGAATGCCTGTGAAGCTCATCCTTTTGGGAAAGGCCCAACGCCTGTGAAGAAGGCGAAAACCTGTGAAGCTCATCCTTTTTGGAAAAGGCCCAGTGCCTGTGAAGAAGGCAAAATGCCTGTGAAGCTCATCTTTTTCGAGAAAGGCCCAGAGCCTGTGAAGAAGGCGAACGCGTGTGAAGCTGTCGCGTTCTGGAAAGGGCCCGGAGCCCGTGAAGAGGGCTAACGCCCGTGAAGCTTGCTTCCCAGAAGAAAGGCCCGGAGCCTGTGAAGAGGCCAACGCCCGTGAAGCTTGCTTCCCAGAAGAAAGGCCTGGAGCCTATGAAGAGGGCCAACGCCTGTGAAGCTCGCTGCCCGTGACACTCTCACGTAATAATGAGTTGGGGTTGTACACGCCCCGGAGTCTCAGGAGTGCCGGCCTCAGGCCCTGGGGCTCCCTCCCACGCCCAGTGGCAGCACTTAGCTCATACTGGTGAGAAGGCGTCGAAGACTAGACTAGGTGCCGGACGCGGCTTTTTCATTTGCTTTCTGCGGTTGACTAGTTATTCCCATTTGGAGTTTTTATCGAAACTATCGCTATCTTTTGGTCCGTGGTTCTTCGATCTTTTTCGCTCTCCGCCTCGATTTCTCTTGCGTGGGGACTCATGAGGCAGAAGCCTCGGAGCCCTCGCGAGCGTTCCTACCCCTATCGCTCAAGTTTTCACGTACTGGTCCATAGCTGGAGCACCCTCTTGACCATGCCTCACGGGCAAGACAACTCGAACACGGGGCTGGATCGGTGCGCCCCGCGGCCACCTGGAGTTCACTTGCGTAATGGGCGTACAAAGCGAAAGGAACGATGTCAGGATAACAAAAGCGGTACAATAATTAACGGTGTTAACCAAACGCGCTTACAGGGCCACACATTATTGTCTTTTACGCAGGAGAAAAGAAAGGAAAAGGACAAAAGCAGGTGAAGCACGCCCCGTGCCGACCCTCTTGGAAGGCTCAAGCCGTCTCCGGAGCTCAGGCGGACTCCCTCTCGCGCTTCACCGGGGCGCGGCGGCGAGAGGACCTGTTGCCACCCCCAAGCAGGCGCGGCGGTGTGGGGGCTGGCCACGGCCGCTGCTGGAAGAACCACCACCCGAAGAAGAGCTAGTGAAGCTTGAGGAGTCACGGGCATTGCCAGCCGCCCGCGCGCTGCCCTCTCCATCCGCGCCGGGGCTGAGTCCTCGGCCGTGGTCGCTGCCTTCGTGGCAGCACCCCATGCGGCGACTGTCTTCCCGAACACCCTCACGTAGAGGGTGGCGTCGCCCGTCGTGCTTGAAGTGCGAGGAGCACCGGCGGCGAAGACCACGCTGAGCGAACGCTCTGCCACCCATGGATCGGGAGCGGTGTTCCCCAGAGCAGAGACCTCCGTGAGAAGCCCACGGCCGGCTGCAGCAGCCATCCGCCTGGAGCCAGAGCCCGCCAGGCTCCAGCTGGGAGCTCATCCAGGAGGAAGCGCGGGAGCTGAAGCCGGACGCCGGACGGCTCCTCCGCCCACACCATGAACTCCGGCAGCGCTTCAACAGCATGGAGGCGCGGCCTCGGGGGACGCGCAGCCGGGGCAGGCCCTCCGACCATGGCCGGCCGCTCGTCGCCACGCCGAGAGCCTCCTCCACGACAGCGGGGGACCGCCGTGGAGGCCACAGGATGCTTGCGAGGGTGACCTCGACCACGCTTAGGCAGAGGAGGGGAAGACTCGACCTGACGACCCTTCCCCTTCTCTGCGGCCGAGAACTTCCTTGGTGGAGCCATGGAGAAGAAGGAGAGACAAGAAAGGATAGACTGGAAGGGCGCGCGCCGTTCCGTACTTATAGCCAGCGAAGGCCAACCGTCGGCCTCCACGATCACCGGTAATCATGACCGGCTCTGCATGCAGGAACTTGCCGCATCCAGGTGGTTACCAAGGCATCGTGGGGAAGCAAGGCGCCTGGCGTCAATCAACCGCCACGCTGGCGCCCAAAAGGCCGCAGGTTGTTAGGGTCCGCGACGCCGCACTTGCCCTTTCGCCTCTGCTCGGCCAAGTTCGGGCGCGCCCGTGAGCCAGGGGGCTCTTGTCGGCGTTACGGAAGCAGGGGGTCCCAGACTTGCTCGCCTGCGGCCTGCGGCGTGGCTCGAAGGAGGCCCAGCACGGCCCATCTTCATCAACGCAAGCTCAATACCCTCACGAGGGGCCAAGCCTCGCGGGGCGGGCGACAAGGAGCTTCCTCAGGCACGGCCTCGTCAGGCTGGCTCATGAGGAGGCGGAGAGTTCAAGGCAGGGTACCTCGCGAGGTGCCCATGACGCAAGCCATGACGACCAAGGGCGCCAGTCGAGCGCCAGCCCGCGCAGTGTCCTCCTTTCCTCTTTGGTGCAAAGGGAGCAAGCGCAGGCGAGAGCATCAAGCAAAGGCATCCGTTTTGGTGCAACAAGACCAAGACCAGCCCAACGGCTGGAAGGGAGTCATTGTGGAGCCCAAGCAAAGCGCCATCACCAGAGCCTTTGGCGGCGAGGACCAACTTTAGTCAGGGTAAGTGTACCCGCTGTTCCCCTTCAAAATGGCCAATTGTTGGCGCCCTTCCTGCTCAATATTTGGGAAGGTGCCCAGGGCCTTCGCCTATAAATAGGAGTAGCCACCCCCAGGGCGATCCAGATCCGAATCCTCATCAAGAAACCAGTAGCTAGAGCGACTGAACACAACCTAGTAGTTCATCGCACCCGCCAAGAACAGACCCTCGCGAGGCTGTTCTTCCTTGTATTGTTCCTCATCAGCCCAAGAGGGAATCCACCACACCACACACTGGAGCAGGGTATTACACCACAATGGTGGCCCGAACCAGTATAAATCTCGTGTCTCTTGCGCTGTTCCGTTTAGTAGTTTAGGTCCCAACGATTCGGCGAGGTGCGAGACGGTGGAGGGTTGGATCTCCGCACGCACCCCAGTGTTTGAACCTCAAGGGTCTGCCGGAACCCGAAATCCGACAGGCAGAGGTTGCAGCGACGACGGCTACGCGACGGCGGCGGCGAGCGCTCGGACATGGTGGCAGTGCTAGCTAGGGGATGCGCTAGAGTGAGGGGGCAGGGGTGTCGGCATTCTTGGAACGGGGGTCCCCAGACTTGCCTGCCTGCGGCCTGCGGCGTGGCTCAAAGGAGGCCCAGGACGGCCCATCTTCATCAACGCAAGCTCAAGACCCTCGCGAGGGGCCAAGCCTCGCGGGGCGGACGACGAGGGGCTTCCTCATGCACGGCCTCGTCAGGCAGGCTCATGAGGAGGCGGAGAGCTCAAGGCAGGGTACCTCGCGAGGTGCCCATGACGCAAGCCGTGACGACCAAGGGCGCCAGTCGGGCGCCGGCCCGCGCAGCGTCCTCCTTTCCTCTTTGGTGCAAAGGGAGCAAGCGCAGGCGAGAGCTTCAAGCAAAGGCATCCGTTTCGGTGCAACAAGACCAAGACCAGCCCCAACGGCTGGAAGGGAGTCATCGTGGAGCCCAAGCAAAGGCGTCATCACCAGAGCCTTTGGCAAAGCGAGGACCAACTTTAGTCGGGATAAGTGTACCCGCTGTTCCCCTTCAAAATGGCTAATTGTTGGCGCCCTTCCCACTCAATATTTGGGAAGAGGCCCAGGCCTTCGCCTATAAATAGGAGTAGCCACACTCGGGCGGGGGCGTTGGAGACGGAGAGATCGGCATTTGGAATCGAGAGAGAGATATAGAGACCCGATCCTCAAGCTAGAGCGACGGAACACCACCTAGCAGTTCATCATCACACCCACCAAGAACAGACCCTCGCGAGGCTGTTCTTCCTCAGATCTTATTCCTCATCAGCCCAAGAGGCAATCCACCACGCCACAAACTAGAGTAGGGTATTACACCACAACGGTGGCCCGAACTAGTATAAATCTTGCGTCTCTTGTGCTGTTCTTTTTAGTAGTTTAGGTTCCTGCGATTCGGCGAGGTGTGAGACGGTGGGAGGTTGGATCTCCGCGCGCACCCCAGTGTTCGAACCTTAAGGGTCTGCCGGAACCCGAAATCCGACATTTGGCGCGCCAGGTAGGGGTGCGCCGGAATCTGCCTTTCGTCGCCTCGTTCTTCCCCGACTACCGCAACCATGTCTGACGCCCGTCGGGCACGCTGCGCCAGCCGAGCCGCTTCGCCTCCCATGTCGCCCGACGGCTCCGTCGGCCGGGCACCCTCGTTGTTCCCGTCACCTGCCGTCAACGCCGCCACCGCCCGGGCGGGAACGAGCAGCAAGCATCGCCCCAAAGACCAGTACATGACGCGGGACGGCCGCACCGCCACGCCTACGCTCACCCCGCTGGTTCTTAAATCACGCGCACCTCAAGGCCCATGGAGGCCCGAGCTGCACTCATCGCGGCAAACAAGCTCCTACGCTACCGCCCCGTCAACGACGTCTACGAAGAATGGATCGACCGAGTCGCCGAGCTCGTCCGCGCTGCAGGAGGCGACCCCGCACCGTCCGTCTCGCTGCACCGCACCCCGCCCCGCACGGGCGATGAAGCTCCCGGGGCGCCTCAGCCGCCTCCTCCTCAAGACGGCGCCCTGGCCCCGAGGCTTGCGGCCCCAGGGCGAAACCTGTTCCGCCAGGCGCCGGTGCGGCAAGAGCAGAGCTGCCAAGAAGTTCCTCGCCCACAAGAAGTTGCCCGAGCGCTCCCCGCTCCGGCACGTCAGGACCCTACGCTGCCCCCATTCGTGGCGCAGGGAGGCCTGCAAGACCAAGCTCTCTGTCGTCCGGAGCCCCCCACGGCCACGGCGGGCTGCCGCGCCTTCACCTCCGAGCTGCGCAGCGTCGCGTGGCCTGCCAAGTTCAAGCTAGACCTGCCTCCTCGCTACGACGGCACAGCTGACCCTACGGAGTTTTTCCAGCTCTACGAGCTAGGCATCGAGGCTGCCAACGGGGATGAAAAGGTCATGGCGAACTGGTTTCCCATGGCGCTCAAGGACGGGGCCCTTTGGCTCCTGAATCGCCCAGGCACGATCTCTTCCTGGGCCGAGATGCGTACCCGCTTCATCGCCAACTTCCAAGGTACTCGCGACCGGCCACCCGCCGTGAGCGACATGCGCCGAATCAAGCAGCAGCCAGGGGAAACCCTGCAAAAGTACATCCAGCACTTCAACAACGCGCGCCTCAAGATCCCCAGGGTAACGGAGGAGGCCATCATCTCTGCCTTCTCCGACAAGCGCGCGACGTCAAGATGAAGGAGGAGCTGGCGATGCATGAAGATCTGTGCACCTCCCTGGAGCTGTTCAACTTGGCGACCAAGTGCACTAGGGCTGAGGAGGGGCGCCTCTCCCTCCTCGAGCTGCCTTCCGCGGATCCTGAAGAAAAGAAGTCCAAGGGCAAGGACGTGAAGCGCAAGGGGGCTGCCGTACTCGCGGCCGAACCAGACACCAAGCGAGGCAGAGATCAGCCCAAGTCCTCCAAGGGCAGCCGGTACTGCGTGTACCACGACCTCCACACTCACAACACCAATGAATGTCAAGAGCTCCGGCCGCAAGGCTGAAGGAAGGGTCGGCAGACGCCCGAGCGCAGCCGACAGGGCTACGGCCGAGGAGGAGGAAGGAATGCAGGACGCTGGAAGACCGCGGCCCGCGCCAAGGGTGGCGCTGACCAACCTCGCGAGGACGGCTGGCAAGACCCACCTCGCGAGGGAGGCCGAGGGATCAGCCTCATGAGGATCGTCCGAGGGGAATGCAGGCCTCCCTCCGCTGCCCGCCGCCAAGGAGAATCAAGACCGTCATCGGGGACGAGGGGGCTTGGGGGCTTCCAGGTAGCGCGTGCGATCGACTTCATCCTGGTCGGAGCTCAAGCCCCAGCCTCTCAGCGCATCTTCAAGCAGTTCGCCCGCGAAGTGAATGCAGTCCTCCCCAAGCTCGAGTCCACGCACCCTCTCAGGTGGTCGGCGGGCGCCATCACGTTCAGCTTAGCGGATCAACTCAAGTGTGCAGCCACAGCCGGAGTTCTCCCGATGCTTTGCTCCCCAATCATCAGCAATGTGCTAGTCACCAAGACCCTCATCGATGGTGGAGTAGGGCTCAACGTCCTGTCCGTGGAGACATTCAACAATCTTCAAGTGCCTTACAGTCAGCTTCAGCCAACCAAGCCTTTCTCCGGAGTCACCGACGGCTCCACGGTCCCGATCGGGCAGGTCCGCCTTCCTGTCACCTTAGGGGCTCGCGACAACTACCACACCGAGCTCATCGACTTCGACGTCGCTTACATTCGCCTGCGTACAACGCCATCCTCGGGTACCCAGTGTTGGCCAAATTCATGGTCAGAACCCACCATGGCTACAACGTCCTCAAGATGCCAGAAGCGGCGGGTCATCACGGTGCCCTGTGAAGAGAGAGACGCAGCAGTGTGCTCCTGGAGCGATCTTTTTCAGCCGCATCACCGGAAGACCTGCACCACAAGAGCAGGAGGCCTCCCGAGGCCGCACCCAAGAAGAAGAAGACATCGACCGGCCCGGCTCTTCGAGAGACAGGCCCCTCAGGGTCCACATCGGGCCAGGGGGAGCCTCCTTCCATCGCATAGGAAAGCGCGCCCGGCGCCCTCCTCAGGCAGGGCTCGGGGGCTCTCCCCTGGAGGGCCGTCGACCTTGCCAAGGTCTCGAGGGAGGCGCTTGGGCACCACGTGGAGGTGTGTTTCAAAGCACGTTTCCTGCAAGCAGGAGCAAGACCAGGAGGGCAGAACCCTCAAGAGTTCGTCAGCAAGGCAATTCAGGAGCTACAAGAGTCAAGGGCCATGAGGGGCAGCCGCCGCCACTCATTGTGGGACCCCCATCCAGCGAGGATGGTGGGCTGCTGCGTCAGATCGACATACCAGGGCTCAACCGAGCCGCATCTCCAGAGCGCCTCTGGCCCTCGCGAGTGGGACGTTGCAAAGGTCCGCCCCACAGCTACGTACGCATGCCTTACGGGCTGCCAAACGCGGCTGCTGAGCACCAGCGTCTCATGAGGGCCATCTTGGAGGCTCAAGAGGTCAGGCACGCCGCAGCCCTGACGGAGATGGAGATGGCCCCTAAGGAGCCGCCAGCGCCTCCGGAGCCTCCCGAGGCCCCTGGGCCTGGGGGCTCGTGAGGATCGGCTCCTGCAGCCCATCGAGTCTGCTACGTCAACACCCCTTCGTCCCCAACATCACCAGGTGACATCTTTAAGTTTTATTTCCGGCTGGGAGTGCCTTCAGGGCCGCATTATTCCCAAGCCGCGTGGGTCCGTCCCTGCGGCATGTATCTCTTTTATTTCATGTCATTAGCTTATCCTGTTGGGGGCGCCCCTCGGGCTGCATCATCCCCAAGCCGCTCGGGCCTGTCCGAGCGGCATGTATCCTTCCTACTTTTTCCTTAGGATTATGCTCTCGCTCCACCATGCTTGTTATTTGGAGCCTTTCCTGGATGGCGGAAGCTTGCGCGTTAAGGGGGGGGGGGGGTGCCTGAGCATCGCGACTCAGGGCTCCTACCGGCTCTCCGGCCCTCACCCTCTGGTCTTGTCTACGGCATCGAGACCTGGCTTGCCACACGGTGAGACCAGCCCGAGAGCCGGGACCCGAGGACGAGAGTTTCGTCATCCAACTCTAGCATGGCGTTAAAGGGGGTGCCTGAGCATCGCGACTCAGTGGCTCCTACCGGCTCTCCGACCCTCAAATTTCTCTGGTCTTGTCCATGGCATCGCTGACCTGGCTTGCCTACCGACGGCTGAGACCAGCCCGAGAGCCGGGACCCGAGGACGTAGAGTTTCGTCATCCAACCCAGCTTGCGCGTTAAAGGGGGGGTGCCTGAGCATCACGACTTAGGGCTCCTATCGGCTCTCCGGCCCTCACCCTCTGGTCTTGTCCATGGCATCGCGACCTGGCTTGCCAGCGACGGCTGAGACCAGCCCGAGAGCCGGGACCCGAGGACGTAGAGTATAGGCATCTAACCAAGCTTGCGCGTTCAAGGGGTGCACGAAGCCATGACTCAGGGCTCCTACCGGCTCTCCGGCCCTCACCCTCTGGTCTTGTCCATGGCATCGCGACCTGGATTGCCAGCGATGGCTGAGACCAGCCCAAGAGCCGGGACCCGAAGACGTAGAGCACCGGCATCTGGCCAAATTTTCAGGAACACACTCGAAGATAAGGCCTAGAGCCAGGCACAACCCGCCTTGAGGTAGGGCCCCGTGAGTCCCGCGCTGGCTCACGGGTGCCCAGATACACCCCGTCCAGCCCTACCGTGCCAGGCCGCGTGTCGAGGTGGGGCTGTACTCGCCCGGCTCCTCCGGAGGGGATCCCCCTCCACGTTCAGTGGAAGCACCATGTCTCCTTGTTGGCCGACAACTGCCGAGGCGGCTATGCCGTCACGCATCTTGAGCGCTTATGCTCCATGGCTGGTGATAAACAAGCGAGGGTGGCCTTGGTCGTGCATCAACCTCGAGGAGCCCAGAGCTCGGTGTTCGGCCTCGTCGCAACGCCTCCTCGGAGCGCCGCGCGAGGCTGAGGCACGGGCTGCGCCAGGTCACGCCTGCACATGCCACCCAGCCAGCCCTCGGGCCTGGTTCGTCTGACGTCACTCCCCGAGCGGAGCCAAGGTACGAATGCCGTTTGAGCGTCAAGGGGGACTCCTGAGCATCGCGACTCAGGAGCCTAACTGGTCACGTAGCCCCTCACCCCTTAGTTCTGAAAGGCTAACGGCGGTTGAGGTATGCGCCGGGCCGGGCTCTGCAGATGTAGAACGGTGGATCCGCCTGCGTCTCACCTCCCTACTTGTTGTTCATGCGCCAAGGGGGACTCCCGAGCATCACGACTCAGGAGCCTAACTTGTCACGTAGCCCCTCACTCCTTGGTCCCGTCCTGGTTTCCGGTCGGGGCTAACAGCGGCTGAGGTTTGCGCGTGGCCGGGCTCTGCCGGCGTAGAACATAAGCAAGTAGGAAGCACAAATTTCAAGGAATTCAAAAGCAAATATTACAGTCCACACTGTTATCGCAATACCAAACACAAGTTTAAACGCCTCCTCGAGGCATGATACATGTGCAGGAATTAAAAGCAAGGCAGGAGCCACAACGGAGTTACTTGTCGGCGGTGGAGCAGCACGGAGTGGGCTCGCCTTGTGGCTGTGAAGCAGCGGCAGCGCCTCGCTTGGCTTGGTGCAAGGCCCGGAACTTCCCACAGAGCCTCCACGTGACCCTTTCACAGCCTCGGCAGCTGGAGCTGCATGCTTGCCGCTTCTTGGCTCCAAGCGAGCTGTCCATGTCGACGCTGGGATCGCCAAGATAGATGTGGGTGAGGATCCGCGTCGGTCTTGCGCGGAAGACAAGACAGCGCCTCGGCCTCAGCCGTGGGGCCAAGACCAAGGGAGACATCTTCAAGAGCCTTGAACCAGGAAGGAAGCATCTTGGCGGGGCCGTCCTCTGCACCGGCCAGTGGGCTCTCCAGGCCGCTATCGTAAAGCTCCCTCATCAAGGCGCGAGCCTTCACCTCCATATCCATGAAGGCCACGCGATCTTCGGCAAGAACCCATGCCTTGTCGTCCAGCTCGACCTTCCTCGCCTCCAGTTCCTGCTCCAGCGCGCCTAGGCGGTCACGACGCTTCTTTAGCTTGGCCCCCTGGTCGCCCAGCGGCCGCCTCACGAGCCTTCATGCTTTCCTCCTGCTCCTCACGGAGGCGGGCCTCCTCGGCAAGCTGGTTCTGCAGGCCCTTCAGCTCACCCTCCAACATCTCATAGCGACCTTGGATGCTGGCTGCCTCCCCCAGGGTAGCATCGCGGGCTACCTTCGCCTCGCGAATAGCCTGCTTCTCCTCGTCATAGCCGTCGAGGCCTGGACCAGCGCCGCCCGAATCAAGCGTCGGGCGAATCCAGCTGGAGGCCGGCTCCAAGCGCCCGGCCACCAAGCGAGGGTCGGCGCCAGAAGATCCTGCCGCAGCGGTCCAATTCAGCGGCACGATCCGGGGCAGTGGGAGGAGTCGAGAGACAAAGATTGGTGGAGTAGGAGGACATGGCGGCGTGGCGAACCAATCGCGCCTGAGGCGGAACCAGCCGGCGCCACGGCAACAAGGGAGGCAACGCCAAGCAAGGGCACCTCGAGTCGCTGGGCCAAGGGGCTGAGCTCACCCAGCTGGCTCAGCCGAACCTCGAGGGCGCCCGGGCAGGAGAGGCCTGGGAGTCAGGATCATCTTCCTTTTCGGGCAGCGGCACCGTCACGGATGGAGCCTCAGGAGCCCCCTTTCAGCTTCTTCGCCGCGGGCGCCAGCCTGGCCGAAGAACATGGACATCAGATCTCGTCGTGAGCAATAATCAAGACGGAAGGCCACTTACAGGTCGTCGCTGGTGGACTCGAGCAGCCTCCGGCCATGCTTGAAGCCCGAGAGCCGGCTGCACGGATCAGCCTCAAGGGGACCAGGAGCAGGAGGCGCGTCTGCGTATCGCCCCGGGGCCGGGGTGGACCCGCGGGGGACCAGCCCAGTCCGGTCTTTCTTCGGGATTGGGGGCAGGCTCCTGCCTCCCCGCTCATCCTCATCCTCGTCGTCGTCACTCTGGGGGAGGCGGAGAATGCGGGGCCCGTGCCGCAGGGGAGGAGCCCTTGACTCCGCTCTCGAAACAACCCCCTCTCCCGCCTCTCCTTCCTCCACCTCTTCGCTGGAGTCAGAAGAGGACACGTCCACTAGGTCCTCCGGAGACTCCGCGGGCACGGGCCCGTCCCCATTGAAGACAGGCATGGGCCCCACTACCTGCTCCCAATCCTCACGAAGGAACAAGGGCGCGGGGGCGCCCTCCAGTCTCGCCCCATCGCCCCAACCAAGGATCGGAGGACCGCTGCCAGTCCTCGCTGGCCGAGGCCACGGGGCTCAGTGCGGCCTCCACATGGGAAGCGAAATCTTGGCCAAGCGGAGCCAGTTGGTGCTCCAGAACTCCCTCGGCCAGCGGCCTTGCCGGTCAACCGCGCCCGCCCGCTTGCCCGGCTTCAGATCTGCATCCGTCTTCTCCAAAGATTGAAGCTGGGATCCCGAAGCTCCGCTCGGGACCAGTCGTCGGAGCTCTCGGCGGGCTCCGTCGGCAGGATCAGCCATGGGTGGATACGCCCAGCATCCACCAAGACCCAGTTGCTCCTGAAGCCCTCAATCCGCTTCCCAGGGCTTGAAATGGCGATGGCTCCACCGTATGCAACGCAGCTCGCGCACGCGGAGGTGGAACCACGGGAGGTTCGGAGGAAGAAGTAGTGGCGCAGCAAGGCCACCGAGGGCTTCACCCCAACATGGGCCTCACAATAGTAAGCGAAGATTGCCAGGAGAAGGACGGAGTTGGAATGGAGGTGCAGAGCTTGGATGTTGTAGTGACGAAGGACGGAGAAGAAGAACTCAGAGAAGGGAGGCACCAGACCAGCAATGACGGCGCTCACGAAGAACGGGTAGAAGGTACTCCCCCGACCCTCAGGGGCGGAGGAGCCGGCCTTGAACACCGCCGTTCCATTGGCGCCCTCGCCCGCCAACAAAGATTGTGGTAAGGCTCGCCACTGACACATTCGGCGGGTCCAAGGCAGGAGAGTACCAGGCTCCGGCCGGGGTTTGGCGAGGAGCCATGACTGGCTAGGGCACGCAGGCGAAGTGGATCTGAAGATCTTGGAAGCAGAGAGGAGAGGCACAAGAAAGGGGATCTCGAGCAAGAATCGGCGAATGTAAAGGAGGCAAGGAAGATGCCGCCTCATATCAACCCACGCTGCTGCAGAGGCGCACACGCCCAATGAACCGCCACGCGTCGCCCAAGGTCAGAGCTGTTAGGGGCTCCGCGACGCTACTTGCCGCTTCGCCTCTCTGCCGGCCAAGTTCGGGCGCGCCGTGGGCCCGGGGCTACTGTCACGGGCGCTGGGAACAGGGGTCCCAGACTTGCTCGCTCGCGCCTGCGGCGTGGCTCAAAGGAGGCCCAGGACGGCCCATCTTCATCAATGCAAGCTCAAGACCCTCGCGAGGGGCCAAGCCTCGCGGGGCGGACGACGAGGGGCTTCCTCAGGCACGGCCTCGTCAGGCTGGCTCATGAGGAGGCGGAGAGCTCAAGGCAATGTACCTCGCGAGGTGCCCATGACGCAAGCCGTGACGACCAAGGGCGCCCGATCAGGCGCCAGCCAGCAGTCAGCGTCCTCCTTTCCTCTTTGGTGCAAAGGGAGCAAGCGCAGCGGGAGCATCAAGCAAAGGCATCCGCTTCTTGCAACAAGACCAAGACCAGCCCCAACGGCTGGAAGGGAGTCATCGTGGAGCCCAAGCAGGCGTCATCACCAGAGCCATTGGCAGGCAAGGACCAACTTTAGTCAGGATAAGTGTACCCGCTGTTCCCCTTCAAAATGGCCAATTGTTGGTGCCCTTCCCACTCAATATTTGGGAAGAGGCCCAGGGCCTTCGCCTATAAATAGGAGTAGCCACACTCAGAGCAGGGGACGGTGGAGACGGGAGAGATCTGGCATTTGGAATCCAGAGAGAGAGATAGAGACCCGATCCTCAAGCTAGAGCGATGGAACACCACCTAGCAGTTCATCACAGCCACCAAGAACAGACCCTTGCGAGGCTGTTCTTCCCTGTACTGTTCCTCATCAGCCCAAGAGGCAATCCACCACGCCACAAACTAGAGTAGGGTATTACACCACAACGGTGGCCCGAACTAGTATAAATCTTGCGTCTCTTGTGCTGTTCTTTTTAGTAGTTTAGGTTCCTGCGATTCGGCGAGGTGCAACACGGTGTGAGGTTGGATCTCCGCGCGCACCCCAGTATTCAAACCTCAAGGGTCTGCCGGAACCCGAAAACCGAGAAGGGGGATAGACAGAGGAGCTCACGTCGGGGTTGTCAGAGGCGACGACAAGGCCGGGGAGTCCCTCACGGCGACGAAATCAACGGCGACATCTGGCAACCGAAGGTGGGAGATGATGGCGAACCCGGCATTGCAGCGCTTCCCTGCTCGTGTCTGTTGATGAGGCGACTCGGAGGAGCTCGGCGGAGTCGAGGGACACGGTAGTTGGCGAGTGGAGGACGGGTAGCGCGGTAGCAGAGAACAGCGGCGAGGCAGGGCTCTCGGTTCTCTTGGGGACAGGCGCTAGGGAGAGGGAGGCGTCCAGAGGAGAAGATGGGAGAGGGAGAGAGAGCTCTGGGCATCTCCCTGGCGAGGGGAGAGGGATGGGGACACGCAGGACAGCGCAAAGCAGGAGGTGGCATCGACGCTCGCGCGTCCAGCATGCATCTGCTTCAGTCGGCGGGGGTTGAAGATGACTGGCAAGCTACTAGTGGGCTGGGCCAGCCAGCTGGGCCGCAAGATGGGTTGCACGGGTGAGTTCTCTGCCTCTCTCTGTTTTGCTATTTAAGTTTCTGTTTTCTATTGCTTTAACTCTATTTTTATTTAGTATAATACTAAACCACATCTAAAAATCCTAAAATAAATTGTGGGGACCTTTTGAATTATTTCCAACAACCCACATTTAGTGTTAGAATTATTTGAGCATTTAAAATAATTATAGCAATTAAATGCCCAAATTCAAATACATAATGATTTAATTCAAATGTCCAGAAATGACCTAAAATATGTTCATCATTTTTGGCAGAGGTTTTCACCTTTAACAGAAATCATGAACATTTTCAAAGGCATTTTGGGTTCATTGAAAATGATTTTATGTTGAACCTATTTGATTTGATATGGTGCTAGGGTTTGATCAACCCCCATTTCAAATTCAAAATAATTTAAACATGATGCAACACAAGACTAGCTAGCTTAGAGCATACCAGAACTATGGATGTGAGAACTCATCCCCACTAAACAAGAATCTCGTCCCGAGATTCAAGACGTGAGGGAAGAAGACAGAGGGAACACAAGGCTAACATGATTTCCATGATCCAATTGTCCTTCTCGAAGATGTTGATTCATTGCATCATCTTGATCTCGATGTCTTGCTTTGAGAACTTCATCCAACATGACAACGAGAAGAAAAGGGAGAATTTCATAAGAATCGATCTTCTTGAGGTTCGAGCAACTTAGGATCATCTCAATGATCACAAGATCAACTCACAGAATGAGACGTAGAAACATCTCTGGAGTTGAGAGGCAGAACATGCATCAGGAGGGACGGAAGAAACAATTTGACAGGGGTTTCAAAGTAGCGAGGAAACAATTCCCATGATCCCATAACGGGGCACCTTGGGAGAGGTGACTCGCAGAATTATTCCCTTAAGTAGCAAAAGAATTACTTTTGATCCATAGATCATTGAAACTCTTCATACCAGCCTATGGCAAAAAACAAGCAATCATTTGAAGGAGTTTGAAATAATGACATACTCTTACTAGGACGGATGATATGGACTACCTTGTTGAAGACAACGTAATGGATGACTTTGCTTATCACCGAAAATGGATGGGACCCATGGTAGGACCACTTTTGAAGATGATCTTGGACAATAAGAAATTGGCACAACAGCGGTGCAAGCTGGGAACAAAATGAAAATGTTGGGAATGTTCCAACCATCATATATGCCTGATATTCATATCCGATTGGTGACAAGATACTTTAGACTCAGCCTATCTGAAGAGAAAGGTTGCAACACAAATCGACGAGATAACGTTGCGAGATTCTCAGGAAATGAACTACGATAGCAAGCTCCAAAACATGGGTGGGTTCTTCAACATACATGTGAACACGCTATCCAAGACAAGCACGACCATGTAGAAGTCTTACAACAAAACACTACCACGTTCAGGTGGGGAACCATCAACGAGGATATTGGAATCTTGTGCATGAACTAGTATTCGCACAACAACTCCTTTTCCTCGAGAAAATAAGTCAGTGGCTTGGTGTGCTAGGAACACATATGGAGTGGAGGCGGCCAGCCTATCAAACCATAGAGCACTTCGCACGTGCATGACTAACTTGGGATGACTCCAGAAGAGGCAAAAACAAGCTTTCTCGGATTCACGGCGGCAACTTGCACCAAATGCACGTGAATCAAAGGAAGTCACTTCTCTCATCCAAACATATACCTCATGAACTAGCATGAAGAAATGCTTTCGAAAGTTGCCAACACTAGCTTACTGTTCAATATGGATCATGGAGAAGATAAAATGCTGCTGATGGGCTCAACAACAAGTCATCAAGGCTCCCATATAGACGGAATTCCACAATTAAGTGAACACGGTGTTAGCATTGGTCTGACCAAAAGATGTAATGTTGTATGCTCGAGGGATCAACCACGAGTAAGACAACATTACGAACATCGTTGGTTCTGATTTGATTTGACGATAGCCCACACTCAAATCAAGGATTGGATAAGATAATAGCATCGACAATTGATCACGAGGATCAATTGATGAGGATATCTTCTTTCTTCAACGCACACACACACAAGGTTATCCCTTAGTGATGAACTAAGTCGGAAACGCTTTCATCTTCCAACTCTCCAAGTTGTTGTTCAGCTTAACCAACCAGTTCAGGGTATCCAACACAGAATCTTGGAAAATGGGTGGTTTAGAAGAAAACCAACATGATCACGAGCTCAACATAACAGTCAGAGAACAACCTGGTAATACCTCCGAGAAGATATTCGGAATATCACGAACCACCAGTATGTTATTAAGCTCGAGAATAATCTTGCTTTCAAGGGCAAGATGATGACCAAACGAGTGAGGAATTAGCACAATCCTAACCCATTGAACAAGGAGTGCACCAGTGAAAATGGACTAGGTAGCACGATCAATCTTAGAATGATAATTCAATACCAACACGCTAAGAATGAGATTATTGTCCACTAACTACCAAGCAACGGGGTTGTTAGGAGTATTGATTTCGCACATCACAGTACACTTGTCGGCATTCCGGTTACAATAACACGGGAACCGAGGAATGAATAATGATGGTAAGAAGTATCACTGCGGAAAGAATCCATAAGAGGTGGTGCAATTCTCACGTCATTCTTGATAAGAAAGAGGGTGAAACTCCATGGTAGAACAGAACAAAAGCTGGATTGGCATTTGTTCTGCAGAATACAACTACTTTGACCCAATCCCAGAAATGGACGAGGCACTAGAGTTTGTTTCTCCTAGTCATTCTGGAATAAAATGGCTTGATAGATCACAAGAATAATTGGCATCGATGAACGAATGCACGCATACTGTTGACTATAAAATGATAGACGGAGGTCAAAATACAATTAAAGAGGAACAACTCAAAGGGACATATAATTTATTTAAGTTGCAGATGCATAGATTAGTATGTCGAAACAAGTTCAATAGGTTTCTTTCGGATAATTCATGCAGAGAGGTAGGATTAGCAGAGTCACAAACATAATAGAGAACTCATCAAGAGCACTTTGGTTGTGATCATTGGTTCAAAGAACTCCTGCCATATTGGTTCATGGTATTTGGAAGAAGGAAATACCATGGACCTCGAGTACTATCGCAAAGGTTACTAATATCCTAAAGGACCTAGAAACACTATCAACATGAAGTAAGTAGGGTGAATCTTGGGTTCAAGAACCCAGAAATGGAATACCTATTAACTAAGAACATCACAGATGCTTTCGATAATGATGGATAGAATCATCACACTGGGAACACAAAACATGGCTAGATTACTAGGTGATCCTCTAGGACACCTAGGGTCATAACAATAGCTCCAACATATATGTCGAGGCCACAGAGTACCTTATCTCACCGATTAGTGTAGTTAAACTGGCCCAAAGAAACATCTGGAACAGGAAGGAAGAATTTGCAAATGCATCAGATTGTTTAGAAACCTGGGATGACTCGGACAACATAACGGCTGTAATTGCTCAAATAGATTTGAGACATCCGGCAAAATGGTGGCATAACCACTCAACATCATAATATCAAGTTTCTGAGGCCAGCTATGAACATACGGAAGTAGTAGAACTTAACTGAGGCTTGAATCCATCAATCCTATGAGTCTATGGATTAGTAACACGTGATTCTGATAGAAAGATGAGAAAGCCTAATTCTTAATCCCCGTAGAAGAGAAGAGGATGACTCAGATCAGAATTGAATAAGGTAAAGGAGTAAAAAGAGCCTTACGTTCCCTTCCACAATCAATTCCCTTATATAACTAAAGCATTTCGAGACACGACTTTGACCAATTTGTCTGGGTAGTCCTACAGGCAGTAAGGCTCTGATACCAAAGCTGTCAGGACCCCGATCCTAAGTCACACCGATCTAGCATGTAACATATCATATCACTTTGTGGCCTCATGCATGGTATTCCCACGGGTGCCACCTTACCTGGACCGGGACCGTTTGCACCTTTTGGCTCACGTATATGATAGTGTTGCTAGCATCCATATGACAGAGAACCCGGGTCGACATGACTAGTCGCAAACCCAAAGTGGCACTAACTTACAGGGACAGGCATACATGACCCAACAACGAACGTGTCGGTCATCAGCGAGTGAATTCGGGCTATAGGAACTGGACTAGCAGGACTCCGGGAATCTAGGTCAGAAAGGTGCTAACAAGACTCGAAAAGACACCACGTGACATTTCCCGAAGGGACGTATACACAAGATCGAAGAAGGACACATGCCGGCCGGCCTAAGTGTTAGGAGCAAGAGCAACTAGGCTAACAGGACTCCGGGAATCCGGGCTATAGCGGGCTACCATGGCTCAGTGGAAGCACTAGACTACATTTCCCCATAAGAGAGGCTACCAAGGATAGACAACTAGGTTGTCGGATCCCACACATACCAAGCACATGCGGAAGCTTAACTTGTCTGAGTACAGACAACTACAAATGAAGAAGGCTGAGAAGCCTGACTATCCACAAGACCCTCCCAAGGGTACAAGATTGTAGCTGAGGTAACAAGCTAAACGTTGAAGTCCAAGCGGAACTATTAGTGAGACTGAAGTCTCTCTACAAAGCATAAATTAAGCAAACGTGAGTACAAATGTACCCAGCAAGACTTACGTCAGAACTATCTACATATGCATCAGCATCAACTAAGGGGGTGGGGAGTTTAACTGCAGCCCCTGTTTAAGAATTCGTCCGTTAACCAGTTTACTTGCCGATTAATCCCTACTCGTAGTGTCACCGAGTAGTAAATAAACCGATAAACCATCCGATTAATTGATTAAATGGCCGATTAACTTGCCGATTAGCCTATTAATCCCCTACTCGCCAGCCAACCGAGCAGCTACTAGTTAACGATTTCCTCAACAATGTCTGCAGCAAGCCAGCTTTGACTCGGTGGCTATCCTAAACTACGACTACAAGTAACTCTTTTGAGGTGGCGCACACGAGTCCACATATTCACCATATCTATACACCACTATGGATCCGTTCCCGTCTCCCTACGAGAACGCCATCCATAGCACTCACGCTTATCTTGCGCATTTTAGAGTATCCACTTTCACTTGTCTATGAATTGTACAGTAACCCGTAAGTCCTTCTCCGAGGACACGGCTATTCGAATAGATGATGTTAACCCTCAGGGGTGTACTTCTTCACACACGCCTCGCCACTTACCACCATGTACACGTCGTGTATCTCGGCAACCTTCAAGCGGAAGCTCATGCGAGGGAGTCGGCCACGACCTAACTAACCACACAAGTCTCTAGTCCAGGTTTATCGCCTATTCAGGTTCCATCCGCAAGGCGATCCGGCCGGGGTGTCGCTCACGTCCCCAAATGATGTGAGCAGGG
Source organism: Aegilops bicornis (assembly GCA_021605145.1). Lineage (NCBI taxonomy): Eukaryota > Viridiplantae > Streptophyta > Magnoliopsida > Poales > Poaceae > Aegilops > Aegilops bicornis. The sequence continues at coordinate 261,430,887 of CM038672.1, read as the reverse complement.
TTCCCAAGCCCACCATCCGGGTGCCACTTGGTACATCGTCCCACTGTGCCTAGTCTGTCCCAAGCCCACTGAGGGAGTCCCGGATTAGGGGGTGTCCGGATAGCCGGACTATGACCTTTGGCCGGACTCCTGGACTATGAAGATACAAGATTGAAGACTTTGTCCCGTGTCCGGTTGGGACTTTCCTTAGCGTGGAAGGCAAAGGCAAGCTTGGCGATACGGATTTGTAGATCTCCTACCATTGTAACCGACTCTGTGTAACCCTAACCCTATTTGGTGCCTGTATAAACCGCAGGGTTTTAGTCTGTAGAACGAACAACAATCATACCATAGGCTAGCTTCTAGGGTTTAGCCTCTCTGATCTCGTGGTAGATCTACTCTTGTACTACCCATATCTTCAATATTAATCAAGCAGGAGTAGGGTTTTACCTCCATCGAGACGGCCCGAACCTGGGTAAAACATTGTGTCCCTTGTCTCCTGTTACCATCCGCCTAGACGCACAGTTCGGGACCCCCTACCCGAGATCCGCCGGTTTTGACACCGACATTGGTGCTTTCATTGAGAGTTCCTCTGTGTCGTCGCCGTCAAGAAGGATGCCTCATCCCGTCTTTAAAGACGGCACTATTTCTAAAGAAGCTTCGGCTGTTAGCCAAACTCTCCGGCTAGGCGGTTTTCTTATGACCGCCTGTTCGGCCGCCGCACCGACGATGACTTCTCGGGTCATCGAAAGCAATCTTCACGTTGACTCGGAGCTCGCCGAGCAGTTAGATCCGATGGAGCTCTCTTCCTTAAACGAGCTCTTGGATCGCATCGCCGCCCTGGGAGTCGCTACAGACTATGATCAGATTGGGCCTAAACCCGATCTGAGAGAGATTAACTCTCCCCAGGTTACCCACCATGTTGCTGTGGTAGAGGAACAATACGGCGACCCTTCTTCTATCTTAAGGACTAGCTAAGTCCAGATTCCCGATCCCTCCATGCCGGATTCCCGCGGAAGAGAGGACGTCACACAAGCCCTGAACCTAAAGTCAGGCAACGGGCTAGATTCATTGGACAACACCGAAGAATGCAAGCTTCCAAGTTCGGAAGCTCCTTGGCCCTTAAGTCTCAGATTGGGTGCGGTTCCGGATTTAATTCCACCCGCCCACTCTAACATAAGCAACCTATCTCAAATTCGGCAAGAGCCCGCAGATGCAGCACACCATTACTGGGCCAGATTCCTCCTGGTTATGGACAGGATAAAGGACTGCCGCGAGGAGGACGCAATCTCATTCTTCTGCAATAATTGCACGGACAACGGGATCCTCAACACTATAAGTCGCCGTGACATTACATGATTTGCCGACTTGGCGTCCATAGTACGAAAGTACTGTGCGATGGAAAACGCCTGGAAAACCGAAGCAAGATTTTGGGACAATCCGGCCTTGAATACAACCCCAGTCCGAAATAAAAGGGTGCACCATCGCCAGCACTGGGTTAAATACCAAAAAGCAAAACCCCTATATAGGGCATGGAACCGTCTTGGAGGGATGGCTCAATGGACCTCAGAAATTCATAGTACAGAGGGCGCCACTCCAACTCATAGCCTCAGAGCATGTTGGATACTACGGCAGGTGGCCAAAAGTGGCGAAGAGCTTCTAGCTCTAGAGCACCAGCCCAGGGATACCAGTACGGTATTAACAGTCTTCGAGACTTTCGCATCAAATAATATGCGGAAACGAACACTCCGTAGCCTTGCCGAAGTCTACCAAGTAGCAACAATAAACCCATGGAGTGAGACGGCTATTACCTTTAATGCCGGTGACGAACCTAAATTCCGAACAGCCCGAGCACCAGCCGCATTGGTCCTCAGTCCGATAGTGGACGGCTTTCGCCTTACCAAGGTACTCATGGACGGTGGCAGCGGATTGAACCTCATTTACGAGGAAACCCTCCGAAAAATGGAAATAGATTGGAGCCGCATTGAGCGAAGCAGCACAACCTTTAGAGGAATAATCCCACGGGAAGCACGCTGTCAGAGGAAAAATCACACTAGATGTGGTGTTTCACGCCGAATAATTACAGTCCGAGGAAGTCACGCTTCAAGTGGCCCTGCTCAGCGCCGGATACCATGCTCTATTAGGGCGAGAGGCATTCACAATTTTTCAAGCTATACCCCATTATGGGTACATGAAGCTCAAAATGCCCGGGCCCAACGGAATCATCACTCTTTCTAGTGATCCGGACATAGCACCCACGCCGAAAAATAAGACAGCCAGACCGGCCCTTGAGGCACTATCCGAAGCCCTAGCGGCCGAGGAACTCATCATGCGTTAAGGCCCATGGTGAATAGGGACGATGTGATACTCGATAAGAGATCCAAGTCCACCTCCTTCAAACCAGCGGATGAAATAGTCAAATTCCAAGTCCATCCAACGAACCCTACAAAAATTGCCTCCATCGGGGCACAATTTAATCCTGATGTAGACGCCGCACTAAGAGAATTCCGACGCGAAAATTGGGACATTTTTTCCTGGTACCCTTAGACATGCCAGGAATCCCACGATGGCTGGCCGAGCACAGGCTAAACATTCTAAAAGGGTTCAAGCCAGTCAAACAGGCTCTTCAGTGTTTTTCCGAACCCAAGAGACATGCCATGAGAGAGGAGCTAGCCAAACTATTGGAGGCCGGATTCATCAGAGATATAAAACATCCGGACTGGCTAGCAAACCTGGTGATGGTACCAAAGAAGGACAAATCCTGGCGCCTATGTGTCGATATCAAGGACCTCAACAAGGCTTGCCCAAAGGATCCTTTCCCCCTCCCCCGCATCGATCAAATCATCGACGCTACCGCAGGACATGAGTCATTGTGTTTTCTCGACGCATACTCCGGCTACCACCAAATTAAGATGGCAGAGCCTGACCAAGCCGCAACGACATTCATCACTCCATACGGCCCATTCTGCTTCAACACAATGCCCTTCGGCTCCAAAACGACGCGCAACATATATCAAGATGATTCGTATACATGTCTGGCAAACCAGATTGGCAAAACAAGGAGGCATACGTAGACGATGTGGTCGTCAAAAGCAAGCATGTCGAAACTCTAGTAGACGACTTGAGGCTCACATTCGATAATCTTGAACATATGACATCAAGCTCAACCCGAAAAAATGCGTTTTGCGCATCAGCCGGAAAGCTCTTGGGCTTCATTGTATCCGGTAGAGGAATTGAAGCAAACCCAGCCAAGGTCCGAGCTCTGTCACAATTGGATATCCCAAAAGACCTCAAACAAATACAAAAATTGACTGGATGTGTGGCGGCTCTATGCCGCTTTATCCCCCGTTTGGGAGAAAAGGAATTACCCCTTTATCGCCTCCTCCGACGCACCGGACACTTTGAGTGGACGGATGCCGCCATGGCCAGACTCGAAGAAATAAAAGCCATATTGGCAACAAACCCGGTCCTGGCCGCGCCCAACACGGGCGAACCAATGCTATTATACATCGCGGCAACTCATCAAGATGTAAGCGGTGCTCGTTGTCGAACAAGAAACGGACGACACAAGTTCCCCTTCAAAACCAGTTTACTACGTGTCCACCGTCCTAACTCCATGCAAGTCACGGTACCTGCATTATCAAAAGATAGCGTGACGTAGTGTTTATGGCATCCCGAAGCTGCGACACTACTTTCAAGAGTGTTCAATAACAGTAGCCTCCGGCACCCTTAACGACATTATAAACAACCGCTGACGCGACGGGCCGATTGCCAAATGGGCCATTGAGCTCCTCTCGTTCGACATAACCTATAAGCCACGGAGAGCTATTAAGTCGCAAGTTTTGGCCGACTTCGTCGCCGAATGGACCGAAGCCGAACTCCCTAAAGAGTACGACGCATATTCCAACTGGATAATGCACTTCGACGGCTCCAAAATGTTGGCTGGCCTGGGAGCTGGCGTCGTTCTGACGTCCCCAACCAGAGATACAGTTCAATATGTACTCCAGATAATGTATACAGACTCCAACAACGCAGCCGAATATGAGGCCCTTCTACATGGTCTCCGGATGGCTGTCTCCATGGGCATTCAATGCCTAGAGGTGCGCGGGGATTCGAACCTCGCGATATCCCAAATAAATGGAGACTTTGATGCCAAGGATCCGAAAATGGCGGCCTATCGCAATGCCGTCCTAAAAATGTCAGCTCGGTTTGAGGGGCTCGAATTTCACCATATAGCCCGGATAACAACCAGCAGCAGACGTGTTGGCACGCATCGGGCGCAAAGCACGATGCTGTCCCCCCAACATCTTCCTAGAGAGGCTGTTCAAGCCATCCAGACATGGGAGGGAGAGTCCGAAATAATAACCCGGTCCCAAACAAGACCGCCCCCACATCAACATTCTAACACAGTTGGTGGTTCTACCAACGAAATAACACCCTCAATTTCAATGTAATAATGGCAGTCATTGCCCCGTTAGCTGATGAATCCATTCTAAGCCTACCTAACCAGGCAGGAACTTCCCGAGGACCAAAACGAGGCCCGCTGCATAGTGCGGCGATCTAAAGCCTATAAAGTCCACGAGGGAGAGCTTTATAAGAAAAGCACAACCGGAGTCCTTCAAAGGTGTATCTCCGAAGAGAAGGGCGGAATCTTCTGGCTGAAATTCATGCCGACTCAAGGGCACCACGCCCATGACTCCCGGGTCCTTGTAGGCAAGGCCTTCCGTGATAAGATTTTATTGGCCGACGGCCCGAGGCAGATGCTCAGGACTTAGTCCAACGATGCGCCGGATGCCGCCTCTTTGCTAATCAAAGCCACATGCCACTCACCTCCCTCAAAACGATACCCATCACCGCCCTTCACGGTCCGGGGCTTGACATGGTCGGACCCCTTAAAGGGGGAACCCACAAGCAAAAATACCTACCGGGTCATGGTGGATAAATTCACCAATTGGATAGAGGCCAAGCTCACAAGACGGCCGAATCCGGACCAGTGATAGACTTCATATCGTGGGTCGACACCGTTACGGTGTCCCCCACAAAGATCATCACCGATAATGGCACGAACTTTACTACGGTGGCGAGGTCAAACTCATGCAAAAACATGGGCATTAAGCTCGACTACGCTCAGTCTATCACCCTCAAACTAACGGGTCAAGTTGAGCGAGCAAATGGTCTAATTATGAGCGGCATCAAACCCAGATTAGTGCGGTCCCTCAAGGAATCTAACACACACTGCGTAGAGGAGCTCGACTCCGTACTCTGGGGGCTGCGGACCACTCCGAATCGCACGACCAGATTCACACCATTCTTTATGGTATACGGCGCAGAGGCAGTTCTTCCATGCGACATAATTCATGACTCACCTCGCGTGCGCATGTACGAGTAAAGAGAAGCCGAGCTCGATCGGCAGGACAGTTTGGACGCCTTGGAGGAGGAGCGTGACGTAGCAAAAGCCCGTTCCGCATTCTATCAACAGCATGCTCGAAGATATCAAAGCAGAGAAGTACGGGCCAAAACTTACAATGTTGGCGAGCTAGTTCTACGCCTGCCGGACAAGAAAAAGGACAAACAAAAGCCCAAATGGGAAGGTCCCTTTATCATCGACCAAGTCCTGGCCGGTGGAGCGCATCTGCCCGCGAGATGCATCGGATAACCGACTCGAGCCGAACCCATGGAACGCAGCCCGTCTCCGAAGATTCTACGCCTAGCGCTGGATTCTGAGTTCGTCTCCTTCTTCTGTCCATATTTTATATTTTAGTTGTCTTCTATTTTTCTCCTTCTCCCTCCTTTTTCTTTCTAGCCTTTGAAGGCTCGTTAGCGCATTGTTCGCACACACTTGACGCGCTATCCGCGCTCATTGTACCTGGGGGCTTCTTTCACAGAAGCTTAATTATAAGGGCTTCATGCCCAATACATGTGTCACACTTCCGCATGTACCTTTTATTCACCATTATATGCATCGATATGACTTAAGTTTTGGCCAAGCTGGGTTGCTCGGCTCCTGTGCTTACCCCCTACGCTCCCGATTGTTCGGCTAGGTGGTAAAGGGAGCACCTCTGCGATTATTCTTGCTGGTCAGCCGGATGTGTACCTCAGACTGGATGAAGCCTAAAGCTAGCGTTCTTAAGAGAATATTCGGTCGGTGAACTAAAAGAAGATTTCTTACCTATTTATTTATCTGCCCCGGATGTTTTTTCTGCTTTTCGCAGTCCGGACATGCACTTTAGGGCATGCCTCCTGTGGAAAGGAACCCCGACGGAACTATTCTCCACGGAAGATGTTTCTTACTAACCATGTAATATAACATAACTAGTTGGGCACTTGTCCGATAAAGCACTAATGACCCCTACGCCTGGTCTCCACGCATGCCCCGGTTTTTATATAACCGCGAGGGTATTCGGACACACTCTGGACTATTGGGTCCCGACGTTGAAGCGAAAAGGTACGCTATGACAAACGATCTACAATCCGGCTAGAAGGCATTTTACATGTCACCTTAAATTACATAGTCAATTTAACTGATTGTATTCCTCTTCAATGCCATCTAACAGGCTGTCTAGTCTACAGTCCTGCTGGGAATACTTTGCGGCCAATTCTACCTGGCCGTACACTAAGCTCACAGGGATCTCCTTCCCATCTGGCCCCACAGGTCCGACCTCGGCCATATGGTTTGGGTCAGCCTTCGTGTACCGCGTCTTCGCCATGGCCCAGGCCTCCCTGGCGCCTTGACGACAGGTCGATATCTTCCATAATCGGAAGCGCCTCCGCACCCCCTGGAGCTGTTCTACAAGCTCCCCAAGGCCTTTGGGCAGGGAGACAGATGGCCACAAAGCCTGGGCGACGCCTTTCATCACCTACCGAACTCGTTCGTGCAGTTGTAAGAGCTCGGGAAGAAGGTCACCCGTAGAACCGGGCATTTCCTCTGCAGACGGCTCGTGAGCATACCTCTGAGACATAACTCGTTAGTCGACTTCCTCGCTGAACTCTTTTTCCAAAGTTTGTTTAAGCACTTACTAAAAATGCTGCGTCCGAAGCCACGATTCTCCTTAACGGAGTCGATGTACCGGGCACGAACATCTTTTAGTTCCTCACCCAGCTGGGTGTTGGCATCTTGGAGATTATTTTTCTCCTGCCTCACCCTCGTAAGCACGTTCTCGCCGGCCTTTAACCAGCGCAAGAGCTGTTGCTTGTCTGGATCTACCCTGGCGCCATCTGCAATGTTATTATCAGATCTATATACACGCCGCACTTCACAACATACTTATCTTTTAAAAGCGTATGTTACCAGAGGGGGTCTCTTTGGCTTCCCCTGTTGCGGCTTGTGTGGCCTCAAGTTGGGCTTTGCACTCTTCAAGCTCCTGAGACAGTTGGGTATTCTTTTCTGTAAGATCCTGCACAATAAATGATCCTTAAATCAGTTATTCTAACTATTTCAAGTCTCGGGGGCTACTGGGATATATAACTGTTAAATTTCCTCACTCATATGTCTTTTACATACTGCTCTGTGGCTCTGGCTAGACCATCTTGAGCGGCACGGAGGTGCGCATCTCCCGAATTGAAGGCGTTCAACACCTCTTGGGAGAAACATGTGTCACGAAGAATTGTCCGGCGGCGCCTGTGATTCATGGCACTCTCCACCTTGGAGTTGGTGGCGGACAATCTGTCGGCATCCTCTGTCGGAGGAGCATCCGACGCACGCCTCGTGTTCGCCTCCGCTTCTGGGCCTGGCTTTGAAGCCTGGCTGGCGGGGGCTCGATTGGCAACCTCTCCGGATATAGTCCGGCGAGCGCTCTTTTTCCTAAAGAGAGCACGAGCGTTAGTACGCCTTCCGGAATAAAACACTCGAATAAGGTGACACGCCATACCGCGTTCTTGCGGCGTTTTGATCCGGACCGCACTTCTTTTAGCCTCCCGGCCGCCGCCCCTCGTTGGCTAGCCGCCGCAGGCTCGGCCTTCCGCCTCAAGGGCTCCCCCTGCAAAACACCGTTGGTATACGATGATAAAAAATAAGCACGGATGATTCATTCTCAAAGTATTGGGGCTTCGGTCTCAATTACCTGCGAGGCAACTAGGGCATTATCAATGCTCAGTTGGTGAAATACCTCGTCAATCAGCTCCACCGATATGTCCGGATCCTCTTGGGAGGCCGGATCGAGGAACCGCTCCGGATCTTCGGGTTGTGGAGGCAGGCCGTTTATAACCTTTACGGCCTGGCGCAGTTCCTGCGTCCAAATCACAAAAATGAGATACTTGACTATGGGAATATGGATTGGATGGGCACAAAGAAATGTCCGCTTACCCAGCTTGGAGGATTGTTCATAGAAAATCCGTCCTGTGGGTTGACGCGAAGAAATTCCTCCTCTTCTCCCTTGTACAATGCGGACAAGATCTTCATCAGATCGGCGACCGATCCCGGCCCCTTACGGACATGGCGGGTGGCATCATCCTCCCCGTTGAAATCCCACATGGGGTGGACTCTATACTGGAGCGGCTGCACCCCCCGCATAATGCATGTGGCCATGACTCTGATCATGGTCAGTCCGGAATGAGCCAACAACCTTATTCGGCTCATCGGTAAAGGACGTCCCGTCATTTTCCCTCACGAGGGCTCCGTGGGCGCTTGACTTAGGGCGTTTCTTCAAAGGAGCATTACTGAACTCCGGAGGCCGATCCAAACAGGTCCGGCAGGGGACATCTTCTATATAAAACCATTCCGAAGGCCAGTCTTGAGCGCCTTCTTCGGGTTCCGGATAGATATCCGTGCCGCCGATGCGCCATAGTTCGGCTCGCCCACTTGATATATCGACCCCTCCCGAGAACGGGTACGAGGCGTAACAACCTCTTCCATAGCGCCGAAATGAGCCTTGATGCCCAAAACAGCTCGCAAAGGGCCACGAAGCCCGCAATATGCGTAATGGAGGCGAGCGTAAGGTTGTGCAACCGGAGGCCATAGAACTCCAGAGCCCCGGAGAAAGCAGATGAATTGGAAATCCGATCCCTCTTATCAAATAAGGGACAAGGCATACCCGCTCTCCTTAGGAGGGACTGGGACGCTCTCCGCTTGTTTTCCGCCTTATAGGTGGCGAGTCCGCTCGAACCGGAACCATGAAGGCCGGGGAAGAAATCCCTTGGTTTGGAGCGTCACTAGCTCATTGTCTTGAGATGGAGCATCTCTCCCAATCTCGGTCCCGAGGACCGGGAGGGCGAGAGGAGGAGCCGCCACGACCGGCCCATGATGGAATGGATTTACATCGGATGTGCTCCGATGAAAGCTCGCGAAGGGAAGATGGTGTGATTCGGATCTAGATCCTCGTCTCTTATATAGGCAGCTCATTTGCGCAACTAGGGGTAAATGTAAAAATACCACGGCTTTTCGCATTCATTCAACACGTGGAAGATGGCCATTATTGGGCGTGGAAGCCAATGAGCGATATTTATGAGAAGCGGACACTATTCAAACAGTACACAGATTTGGAGAAGAACCCGCCTTGCAATGCCGAAGACAATCTGCGCCGGGCTCGTTGTCATTGAAGCCTGGTTCGGGGCTCTTGAGGAGTCCCGGATTAGGGGTGTCCGGATAGCCGGACTATGACCTTTGGCCGGACTCCTGGACTATGAAGATACAAGATTGAAGACTTTGTCCCGTGTCCGGATCGGACTTTCCTTGGCGTGGAAGGCAAGCTTGGCAATACGGATATGTAGATCTCCTACCATTGTAACCGACTTTGTGTAACCCTAACCCTATTCGGTGCCTATATAAACCGGAGGGTTTTAGTCCATAGAACGAACAACAATCATACCATAGGCTAGCTTCTAGGGTTTAGCCTCTCTGATCTCGTGGTAGATCTACTCTTGTACTACCCATATCATCAATATTAATCAAGCAGGAGTAGGGTTTTACCTCCATCGAGAGGGCCCGAACCTGGGTAAAAACATCGTGTCCCTTGTCTCCTGTTACCATCCGCCTAGACGCACAGTTCGGGACCCCATACCCGAGATCCGCCGATTTTGACACCGACACCCACTTGTACCGGGTGCCACTTGGTAGACTACTAACACTACCTACAAACACCAGAAACTAGTTGCAACTCTTGGACAGAGATCATGTTGATTAATAAGTCGAGAGGGGCCGAGTTATCGGAACCCAATGTGTGGTAGTAGTTGTTCATGGATCACAAACACAGAACTCAATTCCTGAGGAAGGCTGCAATGAGACAACCCACCATGTACTCCTACATGGCCTCTCACCGCTACCTTTACCAAATCGTGTTCACACACCTAGCTCTCAACAGTAGGACATGTTCACCACATTCCAATTCATCCCCGATGAATCAGACCTGACTCAACTCTAAGCAGTAGCAGGCATGACAAACAAGCATGAATGAGTAGGCACATCAGGGCTCAAACATATCCTACTCATGCTAGTAAGTTACATCTATTTACTATGGCAATGACAGGTCATGCAGAGGAAAGGGGTTCAACTACCACAGCATGTAACAGTTGAATCGTTGTTGTCCTAATGTAGTAAAAGAGAGAAGGAGCGAGAGAGTGGGATTGTATCGGAATGAACAAGGGGGTTTTGCTTGCCTGGCACTTCTGAAGATAATATAGCTCTTCATGGGTGTCATCGATCTCATCGTCGGAACCACGTCTACTGAGGGGGAACAGTTACCGACAAGAGAGAGGAAATACAATTAATGCAATGCAACAATATGATGCATGATCATGACATGGCAATATGCTGTGATTTGAGTTGGTTTGAATCCAAGATTCAAATTCAAACTCCATATGTGGATATTCAAATGCCATTTATATAATTTGTCCTAAATAACAGCTATAAGTTCTTCTAACATGCATGAAAATGGTACAGATGGATAGATTGGATTTTTCTGATCATTTTTCATATAAATTATTTCATTTGGAGTTACGGTTGATTTTATATGATTTTTAGAAGTTTTAACAATTTCTGGAATTTTCCTGAATTATAAACAATTTAGAAAACACTTATTGCGTCAGGGTGACGTCACTGTGATGTCAGCAGTCAACAGGGTCGGTCCAGGTCAAACCTGACCAGTGGGGTCCTCTGGTCAGTGACTCAGTCAACTAGCAGGGTTAATTAGCACTAACTAAAAGTTAATCTAAGCTAATTAGTCCCTGGACCCAGACGTCAGTGGATGTGGGTTTAAACTTAAGTTAATGGAACACTTAGCTATTTAATAGGGGCCAGGGCCCACTTGTCAGTGGCTAGCCTAACTAACCTAAATAGGATTAGCCCTAACTAACTTAGTTAGCCGGGCGAGGCGCGCGTGTCAGTGAGAGAGAGGGGTCAAACCCCTGGTCAGACGGGGTCAAACCCACCGGCGGTTAGCCGCCGGTGACCAAAGGCCAGGGCGGAGGGCTTCAAGAACCGCCGTCCGGCGGCGGTTTGGCGCGCGAGAGGCACCGGGGAGGAGCTCATGCTCTCGCACATCTTACGGACCGGGCAGAAAATCCCGGGTGGCCGGAATCCATGCCGGCGACGAGCTTTAGCGGTGACCGTGGTTTGGCTAGTTCGAGCGCGGGGTTGCAGTGGTCTTCGGAGCTAGCTGAGGGTCTCGTCGACCTCCTAGGAGTTCCAGGAGCTCGTCTACGTGCACGGTTCGGTCAGGCAGAGGCTACAGCGACGACGGCTACGTGGCGGCGGCGGAGAGCGCTCGGACGTGGTGGCAGTGCTAGCTAGGGGACGCGCTAGAGTGAGGGGGCAGGGGGGATAGACAGAGGAGCTCACGTCGGGGTTGTCAGAGGCGACGGCAAGGCTGGGGAGTCCCTCGCGGCGACGAAATCAACGGCGAAATCTGGCGGCCGAAGGTGGGAGATGATGGCGCACCCGGCATTGCACGCTTCCATGCTCGTTTCCGTTGATGAGGCGACTCGGAGGAGCTCGGCGGAGTCGAGGGACACGGTAGTTGGGCGAGTGGACGCGGGGAGCGCGGTAGCAGTGAACGGCGGCGAGGCGAGGCTCTCGGTTCTCTTCGGGACGGGCGCTAGGGAGAGGGAGGCGTCCAGAGGAGAGAGGGGAGAGGGAGAGAGAGCTATGGGCATCTCCCTAGCAAGGGGAGAGGGATGGGGACGCGGGACAGCCTGAAAGCGAGGAGGTGGCGTCGGCGCAGGTCCACCACGCACTGCCTTGTTGCCGGTCGGCGGGGGTTGAAGATGACTGGCAAGCTACTAGTGGGCTGGGCCAGCCAGCTGGGCCGTGAGATGGGTTGCACGGGTGAGTTCTCTGCCTCTCTCTGTTTTGCTATTTAAGTTTCTGTTTTCTATTGCTTTAACTCTGTTTTGATTTAGTATAATACTAAACCACATCTAAAAATCCTGAAATAAATTGTGGGGACCTTTTGAATTATTTCCAACAACCCACATTTAGTTTCAGAATTATTTGAGCATTTAAAATAATTATAGCAATTAAATGCCCAAATTCAAATACATAATGATTTAATGCAAATGTCCAGAAATGACCTAAAAATATGTTCATCATTTTTGGCAGAGATTTTCACCTTTAACAGAAATCATGAACATTTTCAAAGGCATTTTGGGTTCATTGAAAATGATTTTATGTTGAACCTATTTTATTTGATCTGGTGCTAGGGTTTGATCAATCCCCATTTCAAATTTAAAAGAATTTAAACATTATGCAACACATGACTAGCTAGCTCAGAGCATACGAAAACTAGGGATCTGACATCGACCTCCGACGATGATGACTCGTCGACCACATCTTTGATGAGAGGGGCCCCGGTGCCGGCGCTGCTGGCCTCCCCAGCGGACTTCGCCCACTGGGGGAGCTCCTTTTCCTCCGCTGCCACCGCGGCCTTGTCCTCCACGCCGCTGGTGCTGCCGTCCTCCCTGGCGAGCTCTGCCTCCGCCGCCCTAGTGGCGATGTAGTCTAGCTCCGCCTGGGTGGTGTCTTGGACGAGCAGTGGCTCGTCGTGGACGTACTTCTCCTCCAAGGTAACGAAGAACTCCTGCACCTAATCCGCCGGCGGCTCGGCCCAATTTGGGACGAGGCCGTGCACGTTGAACTCCGGTATCGGGCGATGATGTCGTTTCGGCGCGAGTTATTGCTCAGTGGGACCACCCCCGCCGGCAACCCAAACAAGAGCCCCTTGGCGACCTTGCTGGCCTTCGCAGCCTTGCCGGACCGCTCGAGCTTGCCATCGCGGTTCACGTCAAGATGGAAGAGCCGCTGGTAGAAGTAGGCGTGCCCCATCACTGTGAGGTTGTGGTCCAAGCCGGGGCGAAGCCTCATGATGTCGGCCGCATTCGTGAAGAGCCAGGCCGGCCTCCCCTGGTTGTGTAGCAGAGCGATTCGGCACCGGATGAAATCCGCCCCGATCATCTCAAGGTTGAGCCTGGCATCGGTGAGGCGAAGAATCCTGGTGGTGGCTACCGTGAGCTTCACATCGTCAGCATCAACATCACCCCAGTTGTTTCTGCGAAACGGTGGCGCCTGGCGAACCTGGCAGAATTCCTGCCGGTCCTCCTCCTCAATCCAGCACCACTGGCCCCGCCACTCCTCCCACCTCTCCTTCTGAGTGCCCTCCGGGTATGTCCCTTTGGTCCTTGGGATATAGGCGACACAACCAGAGATGGCGCCTCCCTTTTGGATTCGAGGATAAAAGTAGTGGCGAAAGAGCATCGTGGTGGGGAACATTCCGGCGAAGCCCTCGTAGAGATGGGCAAAGAGATCCATGCACGCCACGGCGTTTGGAGTGAAATCCAGAAGGTGAAAGCCGTAGGTGTGCATGACATCATTGAAGAAATCAGAGAAGGGGGTGCAAAGGCCGCAGGAAAAGTAGTCGACGAAGAATGGGTACCGATACAGGCTGGGATCGGCGAAAGCGGCAGGGATGACGCGCGGGGCCGGGTTCCCCGTCGTCTCCCTCTCCCCCCCCCCCCCCGTCTTGCACCCCCACAGGTTCTTGAAGTAGTCCCGGAGATGGACCGCATCGACCGTCATGGGGAAGTAGGCGGACTACGTCTGCCGCGCCGCCAACTCGCTCTCCGGCGGCTCCTTCGCCCCGGCGTCCTTGGCCACTCCCTTGCCTTTACTAGTTTTGGGTACCATGGCGGCTGCAAGAGGCAAAGGGGGAAGGACGACGAAGATGCAGCGGCGGCGAGCAAAGGCAAGAGCTTTAGAAGGAGGAAGAAGGGGATGGCGGTTCCGAGATTGGAGAAAGCACAGAGGGTAAAATAGCAGCGCGCCTGCGGTTATTCCTTTTTATGGGGAATGCGCGGGCCGCCTCCTTACCATTTACTGTGATGTGATGCATGCGTGCAGAGACCGCCCCACGCATGACCCCCACGTCACGCACGACCCTCCATGTCGCGCGTTCAACGGGGGTCGTGGGGAAGCACAGCGGACGTAAAAGTTACTACAGTAAGAAGATCTGCCCACCTGCCCGCATACCGTTCTGGGACTAGCCCAACAACACATCGCGCTTACGTGTGGCCCAGGCCCGGGGGCTCCTGTCGGTGTACAAATGTAGGGGCTCTCCTTTTGACCCCTTTACTTGTGCACGGGCAGTCAGAGCCGCGCCCGCGGCCACACTTAGCAGGGCAGAGGAGGGAAGCCGGAGGGAATCCGGAGCACAAGACAACCAAGGCAACGCCAAGACCAGAAACACAAAAGAGCAAAGGGGCAAGGTGGACTCCCCCGGCAAGACCCTTGCCGTGGCGACCTCCGCAGCCCCGGCAAGAGCCTTGTCGGGGCAACTTGCCCGACTCCAGCGGGGCGTGCCACCCTTGAGCCCAAGGGTTTCCAACAACCACATTGGGACCAAGGCTCGAGAGGCACCTCCGTGGTGTCATGCAGATCTTCCTCAAGATCACAAACACACAAGATCGAATGAAGACCAAAAGACGACGCTCCTCGGCAGGATCCTAGCCGAGGAAATCCACAAGCCCCCGGCAAGACCCTTGTCGGCGACGACCATGGTGCCGCGGCAAGACCCTTGCCGGGGCCCCGGCAAGGCCCTTGCCGAGGACACCTACGGGGCCGCAGTAGGGCCCGCGTCTGCCAAGGCTCTACCGCCGTCCCCATGTAGCTGCCAGCTCAACCAGCTGAGCAGGCACCTGCGTGGCGACGAGCGGCCTCCACCACCAACCCAGCAAGCACCTGCGTGGTAGTATTCAGATGTTCGTGAAGGCTCCACCACCGCGCCAGCCCAGCAGCCAACCAACGTGGTGCCACGACGCCTCGTCAGCTCGGACGCGTGTCGAAACCAAGCGAGGCGGCGACAGCTGGGACGCGCCTCCTTGCCATCTCTGATAAAGCGAGAGGGGCACGTCGGCAGCGCATTAAATGCGTTTGTCCGACGGTGCCAGAGGATAGACTCATCCACTGTACACCTTTCCACCTCCTGTGTGCCACTATGGCAACCCCTTTTGTGTATAAAAGGAGGCCCGAGGCAACCAGGAGAAGGATTCAGATCTTTTGGGCAAGTTACACCCTGTAGCTAGCTCAGGAACACAAGAACACTCAAATACATCCACCAAACCAGGACTAGGGTATTACGCATCTCCGCGGCCCGAACCTGGGCAAATGATCTGTGTGCTTCCTGTCAGACCCGCTCTTTGCACAACCTCGCGCCCGCCAACCGTAGAAGGGATCCCAGTGATTCCATAGGTGTCGATTTCCCCCGACACTTGGGTTGTGGGTTATCAAGATTAACAGCTGGTTCAATTTCAACATCATTGTCTGGTTCTTTATTATTTGTTTGAGTGTCTTCATGAACCTCATCATTATTATCAGAAGGTGAGTTCATTACCAGATTGAGTTTTAGCATCAGAAATAGAAACATCATTATTATTATCAGGAGGTTTTTCAATTTCAGGTTCACTAATGGCATGCAAAGTCCTATCATTTTTCTTCTTCGTTTTCCTTTTAGAAGGTCTAGGTGCATCAGTGTTAAATCTTTGAGAATCTTCTTCAAATCTTTTGGGGTGTCCCTCAGGGTAGAGAGGTTCCTGAGTCATTCTACCTCCTCTAGTCATTACTCTAACAACATGATCATTGATATTATTGTTCATTTCATCAAGCAATTCTCTTTGAGATTTAGCAACTTGTTCTAGTTGAGTTTGAGCCATAGAGGCATGTTTTCCTACACCTCTGACATCATTGGTAATTCTAAATAACAAGTCACTCAAGGGAGCAATCGTATCAGAATTGTATTTCAATTATTTCATAACATTCACATTGAAGTGATCTTGCTTTCTAATGTAATTATCAAACTCATAAAGTCACTGACTGGGATGCATATTATAAGGATTGTCATTGTCATTGAATTTCATTAAAGAATTTACCTCTACCACCTTAGGTAGTGGTGGTGTTTCAAACCCATGTATTTCTTCAATAGGAGGTAAATTTTCTACATCCTCTGCTTTAATACCTTTTTCCTTCATAGATTTCTCTGCCTCTTGCATATCTTCAGGACTGAGATATAAGATACCCCTCTTCTTCGGAGTAGGTTTAAGCGCTAGTTCGGGAATAGTCCAATTCTCGTAATTTTTCAACATGTTATTCAATAGTTCTTCAGCTTGTTCAAAAGTTCGTTCCGTGAAAACACAACCAGCACAACTATCTAGGAAGTCCCGAGAAGCATCGGTTACTCCATTATAGAAGATATCAAGTATTTCGTTTCTCTCAAGAGGATGATCAGGAAAAGCATTAAGTAATTGGAGAAGCCTCTCCCAAGCTTGTGGGTGACTCTCTTCTTCAATTTGCACAAAGTTAAATATTTCTTATAAGGCAGCTTGTTTCTTATGAGCAGGAAAATATTTTTTCTGAGAAGTAGTAAATCATATCCTGGGGACTATGCACACAACCAGGAGCAAGAGTATTATACCAAGTCTTAGAATCACCCTTTAATGAGAACATAAATAATTTGAGAATATAATAATAGCGAATTTTCTCATCAAGAGCAAAAAGGGTGGCTATGTCATTTAACTTAGTAAGGTGTGCCTCAATAGTTTTAGTTTCATAACCATGGAAGGGATCCGATTCAACCAAAGTAATCAACTCTGGGTCGACAGAGAATTCATAATCCTTGTCATCAACTAAGATAGGTGAAGTCGCAAACTTAGGATCACATTTCATACTAGCATTCAAAGATTTTTCTTTCGGTTTGCATAATAATTTTTTAAGACCATCCCTATCATTGCAAGCAAGAAAGTCTCTAGTTGTCTCCTCATCCATAACATAACCTTCTAGTATCTTAGGCAATTCATATCCGGGAGAACTAGATCTAATAGGTGTTTCAAGATTTTCAGTTTCAAGCTCTTCATCAGTTTTAATAATTTCTTCTGGGTTTCAAAGATTCTCAAAAGCTTTAGTTCTAGCAAGTTGTTCATCAAGAAATTCACCTAGTGGCACATTATCATCAAGTAGTTCATCAAGAAATTTGGATTCCCCTTCAATCTCGATGATTTCCCCCTCGAAACATGAAACTTCCTCGGTGATGGTTTGACTTAAGAAGGGCGTGCATGACGATATAAGCCAAACCTTCTCAATTTTTTATGAGGGCACGATGAGGCCATACCATGGCACCATGCCAAGCGTCATGTTTTTCAAGCATGTATTTCATTTTTCTATAGTTGAAAAACCAATAAATGAACGTTCGTGGTTGACTATTGCCACACATTTCCTTGAAATCTCTGCCCATTCCTTGTAAAAGGCATGAGAATTTACTAAATAGCACGAGCATGGTTTCCAGACCGTTCTTGTGCACCTTTCATGCACCGATTTTTTGAATTTAAATTATGTGCTTTAATGCCTAGAAAATGCACATAATCCCCTAAATATGGTAAATGAACCCGGAAAAGTGCCCAATTTGAACACGGTGATTTGAAGGGTGTATGTTCATCATAGAAAAAATCATGGACAAACTAGGAATGGAATTTGGATTCCCCTTCAGTCTCGGTGATTTCCCCCTAGAAACCATGAAAGTTTCTCGGTGATGGTTCGATTTATGAAGGGCGTGCATGACGACATAAGCTAAACCTTCTCAATTTTTTACAATGGCATGGTGAGGCCATACCATGGCAACATGCCAGGTGTCATGTTTTTCAAGCATGTGTTTCATTTTTCTACACTTGAAAAATCAATAAATGACGCATTTGTGGTTGACTATTCCCACACATTTCCTTGAAATCTCTGCCCATTCCTTGTAAAAGGCATGAGAATTCACTAAATAAAATGAGCATGGTTTTCTAGACCGTTCTTGTGAAACTTTTCATGCACCGATTGTTTGAATTTAAATTACGTGCTTTAATGCCTAGAAATGCACATAATCCCCTAAATATGCTAAATGAACCCGGAAAAGTGCCCAATTAGAACACGGTGATTTGAAGGGTGTATGTTCATTGTAGAGAAAAATCATGGACAAACTAGGAACGGAATTTGGATACCCCTTCAGTCTCGGTGATTTCCCCCAAGAAACCATGAAAGTTCCTCGATGATGGTTCGATTTATGAAGGGCGTGCATGACGACATAGGCCAAACCTTCTCAATTTTTTACAAGGGCATGGTGAAGCCATACCATGGCAACATGCCGGGTGTCATGTTTTTCAAGCATGTGTTTCATTTTTTTATAGTTGAAAATCAATAAATTACGCGTTCGTGGTTGACTCTTCCCACACATTTCCATAAAATCTCTGCCCATTCCTTGTAAATGGCATGAGAATTCACTAAATAACATGAGCATGGTTTTCCAGACCATTCTTGTGCACCTTTTCATGCACCTATTGTTTGAATTTGAATTATGTGCATTAATCCCTAGAAAAGGCACATAATCACCTAAATATGGTAAATGAGCCCGAAAAAATTCCAAATTTGAACACATTGCATTGGAGGGGGTATGTCGAACGTAGCAGAAAACTTAATGACACATTAGGAAGAAAATTTGGATTCCCCTTCAATCTCGGTGATTTACTATCTCACATGATTCATCTCCACCACCTCTGTGAACCATGTGTGTTCACCCACACATGTAGAAGGAAAAAGAAAACCCTCGCCCGCCCTGCCCACTTCGTACCCACCCACTCACCGCGGACTCCTCGGCAACTTTGCACCTCATCAAATTCTAACGCGACGGCCACCCTAAGCTCGACGACTGTCGTCTGTGGGCGGAGGTAACGCTCCAAACGGCATAGGATTTCGCCCGTACCGCTTGCCGCTGCCTATCTACTTGATTAGGGTTCATTGGGGTTTTCTGCGGGACTGAGCTGTGGATTTTTCTAATGGAGAAGGTAATCAATTTAGCGAATTATTCACTCATTTCTAATCGTAGTCCATCCGTCGTTGTTAATCAACCGGCGGAAATCGCTGTGGATTCATATTTCTTTTACCTGATTTGAGGGTTTGCATTCAAATGTCCACAGTGCAAGCACAAATTGGGAAAGTGTGGTCGCGTCCAGTTGGAAACAAAGTTATATCTCACCATTCTGGATGACTTGAGGGAGCGCTCAGTATGTTCAATCTCACCCTACCACGATCGGCATGGCCTAAATTTGTGAAAATATACCGTCTATTGCTACATTTGGATAAAAGGTACGATGCCACATGCAGCCTAGATGTTGAAGCCGATTTTTCCCTATATTAGGAAAATTAATGATGTATTGTTCATTCAGTTACTCTCATATTTGCATCAAATCTTTGTTACATTATCTATTTTTAATTATATATTTTTGTAGTTTTCTTTCAGCTATATATAGTTTTGTTCTCTCAGTTACTCCTATATTTGCATATTTCTCTGTTATTTCAATATATCTAATTTACGGTTTTAATTTTCATTTCAAGCAATACATCCCTTGCTTTTTAAGAACACTAGTAGAAGGAAATATTGGCCTTTATTTTGTTGATGACTCCATGGATGTCATATTAATAATGCAGTGTGGATTTACAATGACAGTTAGCGTAAAACTTGATAAAGATGGTCACTCCTATTTTGTTGCGGACCTTTGGAGAAAAATTTCTAAGTTTTATGAATTGAAAGATCGCAATAAAATTCTAGTGTGTGCTCCACATGCTAGTATAATTAACATGGATGTTTACTTCCCCAACATCATCATCTGACCAAAGTCTGGTCGAGGTTAGTGTTCTTTCAACTTTCTCCATGCTTGCATATTACTTAGAAAAATCGAGGTATTTGTTGTGACTAACTGATCACTATTTAAGTAACCAATTGTGATTTCGTTTTTTGACTCCGTTCCGAGGCAGAAAAAAATATATTTACCAATTTATGCGCACTATATATATTCTTCTGCCATGTTCTGAATAAATAATAACTTTCCACCATTTAAGCAGGATATGGTGGATGCATTGTTTATGATCTGTAGGTTACTCAGCGTACCAAATTTCACTAGAAATACTTGAAGCATGTCATAAAATTTGTTGATAATCTGAAAGAGGTAGCACAGCGTATGAACACTAGATTTTGGATGGTTTTAATTCTACCTATGGTGCACACATCGAACAAGACCATTTGTGTGCACAAAACGCTGGTACAAAGTCTTTTTTATGTTGGTGTTCATTAACTATATATATATATATCTTCAACGATATGTTACAATTGGTTTTGATTCTACATTTCAAAATCAATTGCCCGATGTAGCTATTCCTGAATTGATTTCCCAGCATGGTCGAATTACACTTGTGCCTGCTAATAATGCCAAAGTGATTGCAAGGTACTGCATTTCCTGCAGAAATGGAACCATTCAATTTAACAAGTTCTCGCTTGTCGTGGCAATGCATCCACATTGGAAAATTGGATACAATGTACTACTCATGCTCTACGAAGGCACAAGAGAGTTCTTCCTTTTCAGTGATGAGATGCCGAGTGGCCATGATCAAGCCACTTCTAGCGGATAGTTGTGGTTGTTGGCCATCAAAACCATGTTACCAAGATCAACCTTTTGTCGAATAGTGTCACCACTATATATATGTTACTCAAATGTTGTTAGCCAAGTTCTTAAATTTTCATGCAAATTATTAGTATCGTACACAGTTCATTCAGTTTAAGTGTGTGCCTGGTAGAGTAGAGGATGTCCATGTTTTCGACGTGGCGATCAACACCGATGTCCAGAAGGCATTTGCATATTAATTGTCCATATTGCAAATTCAGATAATATATAGATATGCCAGCCCATACAATTGACATATTTGATATGCATGAAGAAATCAATTGAACGGAGGAAGCCCATAAATATATCGCTAATTTACAAGAATATAAGGAACTGCGCACGCACAAAAGAGCTACACTTTGCACCTGACGCTGACCCAGCACGCACATCAGCCATCGTCCAGTCCATCAGCGTGTCCATCATTGGCTTAGTGGGAGCAGAGGCTGCCAAGTCGATAACTCTCACACCCTGATCGATCTAGCCTGGGACAGACTCGACATCGGGAATCGCCAGTACTGCCTCGGGCTAGCGCTCGCCAGGGCTACCACGACCGTCGGGTCTGCCCCGACGACTTCCAGCGAGACGATGTTGGTTCTCGCCAGGGCTGCTGTGACGGCCCCCACAAATGCCCCGGCGACGTTTGGTGTTGCGTCCTCCTCCATCTAGAACATAAGCCTGCGCCTCATGCGGCATCCGCCACTGCCACAGTTGTCCTTTCGTCCTCCTTCGCTGCCTGCACCATCCGCCGCACTCTACATTGAGCCAGCAGTATCGCCCACTGGCGATCCCTGCCGCTTTTAGGACGACCCTGGCTAACCTGACGACTTGCTCATACCATGTTTCCTGTTTCCTCTGGCAGTCATCGGGAGAGGCGGCGGCATGGCTGCTCATACCAAGCCGACCATAGTTCCTTTAGCCTCAATTCCGCCGTCGCACGACTCCATCCCGTCGTCAGCCATTGGGCGTATGCCGGTATGTGTGGGTAACTAGCTATCAACTGGGTTAGTAGCGAGTCGCTGCTGCCGGCCATTGTTGTGGTTATTTATAGCTAGTAGCCGGCTAGGGGATTGGGGATTTTACAATTCACCCATGTGGAGCGCGGGAAGACTAAGTGGAGCACACAACCCGACAAACCATATGTGGTGTCATGTGTTATCAGACACGTGTTACCATAAGGACACATATGTGTAACTTACTAATCATCGCACACGAGTACTCGCACACGCATCATGTGCGATACTCCTAATCATCGCAAGCAACTAGTTTGCAGTTTTCCAAGTTTTTTCTACACATAGGACCGCACATGAATTAACTCTTTTAACTGTCTGTGTTATATATTCTCATCGCATGCAGTTCTTCCGAGTGGGCTGTTTGCCGTGTAACACACACATCTTGTTTACACGGATCGTCTGTGTTCTTTTAGCTCATCGCAAGCAGTTCATCTATGTGAACGGTATGCCGCATATCACACACATCTTGTTAAACTGAATCGTTTCTGTTGTGTTCCCTAATTGAAAACAGATCGTCTGAGTGAACCATATGCCGTATATCGCACACATCCTGATCTGGGTGACCATTTCCGTTGCATTGCCTAATAGCAAACAGTTCATCTGAGCGAAATGTATGCTGTGTATTGCACACACCTTGATATAGCAGCCCATTTCTGTTGTTCTGTATGATCGCAAACAGTTCATACGGATTAACCGTATGCCATGCATCACAAACGTAATTAGAATATGAACTATGCTTGATGTATCCGCCATCGCAAACATTTTGCATCTTTCTGACGGGTTTTTTCCATCATCGTTTGCGATTAATGCATCACACATAGTTTCGTCAAAGGGTCTCTGATTGTAGTGTCGCATTAGGAGCATCCTGCAGTAGTGTAACTGAGGCACTGGAGGTAGAGGCCTGCACGAAAATAAAAACGTAAACATAGAACTCATTGAGGGAGTCCTGTACTAAGGGGTCCTCGAGCGTCCGGCATGTTAGCCATGGGCCGGACTGATGGGCTATGAAGATACAAAGACCGAAGACTCTACCCGTGTCCGGGTTGGACTCTCCTTAGCGTGGAAGGCAAGCTTGGCGACCAAATATGAAGATTCCCTTCTCTGTAACCGGCTTTATGTAACCCTAGATCCCTCTGGTGTCTATATAAACTGGAGGGCTAGGTCCATAGAGGACAACAATCATAATCATAGTCATACAGGCCAGACTTCTAGGGTTTAAGACATTACGATCTCGTGGTAGATAAACTATTGTAATACTCTTATTCATCAAGATCAATCAAGCAGGAAGTAGGGTATTACCTCCATAGAGAGGGCCCGAACCTGGGTAAACATTGTGTCCCCTCTCTCCTGTTACCATTGACCTTAGACGCACAGTTCGGGACCCCCTACCCAAGATCCGCCGGGTTTGACACCGACACTGGTTCTTTCATTGAGAGTTCCACTGTGCCGTCCTCAAAAGGTTTGATGGCCCCTTCAATCATCTACAACAATGTTGTCCAAGGAGATTCTTCGCTCTGCGGGCCAACTCGCTTGGCCATCTGGAGCAGATCGACAGCTACGCCCCTGGCTGTCAGGTAAGATTCGGGAGCTTGAACTACGTCGCGGATATCCGCGGAGACTTGATCTTCGACGGATTTGGGACCACGACAGTGGCTCCCCGTCACCATGATGAACATGACTTAAATCTGTCACCAGACCGTAGCCAGGAGATAGCACCTGTAACTACTCTGGACTTTGATCCGGAGCAGATTGCGCCATCCGAAGATGGGAAGCTCAACCCCGCCACAGATGCTGCAGTCTCAGCGGCGTCAGAGCCACACACAGACCCAACTTTGAGTGGAATCTGTGTTACAGGAGCCTCGGAATCGTTTCCGGCTATAGGTTCCGAACCATGTGCGTTCACGTGCGTCGACCTCGATCAGTCATCGATCGTGGAATTCAGCTCCGCGGACATTTTTTGGCACTCGCCTTTGGGCGACGTGTTAAACTCGTTAAAAGCACTATCCATAGCGGGGGCCTCACAGCCGAATTATATCTGGTTTGAACTGGAGGCTGATGACAGATAATTTTGCTTCCCACCCACCGCCCACTTCATAGCCACTATCGAAGACTTAACCGACATGCTCGATTAAGGCTCCGAAGACATCGACGGTATAGACGA
This sequence comes from Aegilops bicornis, assembly GCA_021605145.1. NCBI lineage: Eukaryota > Viridiplantae > Streptophyta > Magnoliopsida > Poales > Poaceae > Aegilops > Aegilops bicornis. The sequence goes on along the minus strand of CM038672.1, from coordinate 261,406,794 downwards.
TGATGCTGATGAGGAGCAGGGCCAAAACCCGCCGTTTACCGGTCGCTGGACGACCACCTCTTCTTACGACGTATACATGGTGGATACACCTAAAAGAACTAACGATGATGACAAAGAAGATCCAGTCAAGGATAAACCTCCTGAGATGCAGCCAAAGCGCCGGCATCAGTGGCGCCGCTCTAAGTCACGTCATGGAAAAGATAGCAATATCAGCATGGGAGAAAACAATACTCCGGAAGATGCCGAAGATGATGAAGACCCCATTGACATAACTTCCGAACAGGAGGAACGGGAAAACGGGCAAGTTAGCCCTGATGAACAGGCCATACATGACTCAGAGGACAGTAATTATCTTCCACTCTCCGAGGATGAGGTGAGCCTCGGCAACGAGGATTTTATCGTGCCTGACGAGCCTCTCGAGCAGGAGCGCTTTAAGTGACGACTAATAGCCACTGCAAGGAGCCTAAAAAAGAAGCAGCAGCAGCTTCAAGCTGACCAGGATCTGCTCAAAGATAGATGGACTGATGTCCTAACAGCCGAAGAATACGGCCTCAAGCGCCCAACCAAAAGCTATCCGAAGCACAAATTGCTACCTCAGTTGGATGATGAGGCGCTGGAGCCCGTACCATCATCGCGCAATGCGGCTGACCGACCACCACGCTGTCAGGATAAAACAGGAACTCAAGCCGAACACCAGCCTGCCCCACCTCATCGTAAAGACAAAGATAAAACAGCTCGTGGTTATACATATGATCTTCGGTAGGAACTGGACAATAGAGCAGGACATACAAGATCGATCTACGGATCGCGAGGACGTGCCCCGACACGTGACGACGGCTATCTATTCAGACGTGACAAGCCTAGTCACGCCCGGGACGAAAAGCGGAGACAGACTCCATTGGAGCTATGTCGCGATGTGGCCCGATATAGAGGCGTCGCACACCCTCTTTGCTTCACTGACGAAGTAATGGAGCACGAATTCTCAGAAGGGTTTAAACCCGTGAATATTGAATCATATGATGGAACAACTGATCCCGCGGTGTGGATCAAGGATTTTCTTCTCCATATCCATATGGCCCGTGGAGATGACCTCCACTCCATCAAATACCTCCCGTTAAAACTAAAAGGGCCAGCTCGGCACTAGTTAAACAGTCTGCATGAAACCTCTATTGGCAGCTGGGAGGATTTTGAAGACGCCTTCCACGACAACATCCAAGGTATATATGTCCGGCCACTAGATGCCGATGACTTAAGCCACATAGTTCAACAGCCCGGAGAGTCAGCCAGGAAATTCTGGACTAGGTTCTTAACTAAAAAGAACCAGATCGTCGATAGTCCGGATGCCGATCCCCTAGCAGCCTTTAAACACAACATCCGCGACGAATGGTTCGCCCGCCACCTCGGCCAAGAGAAGCCGAAGTCCATGGCAGCCCTCACGGCCCTCATGACCCGCTTTTGTGCAGGTGAGGATAGCTGGCTGGCCCGTAGTAAAAACATGGCAAGCGAAGCTGGCACTTCCGAGGTCAAAAACAGCAACAGCAAGCTCCGACGCAACATGCACAAACGTCGAAACAATGGTGACAACACCGATGACACTACAGTCAACGCCGGATTCAGTGGATCCAAGTCAAGTCAGTGGAAGAAGTAATATAAAAGAAACAACTCGGGACCATCCAGTTTGGATCGCGTACTCGATCGTCCGTGCCAGATCCATGGCATCCCAGAAAAACCAGCCAACCATACCAACAGGGAGTGTTGGGTTTTTAAACAGGCCGGCAAGTTAAATGCCAAAAACAAGGAGAGGGGATCGCAAAGCGAGGATGAAAACAAGGAGCCCGGGCCACCGAACACAGGGGGATAGAAGAAGTTTCCCCCTCAGGTCAAAATGGTGAACATGATATACGCTACCCACATCCCCAAGAGGGAGCGCAAGCAAGCACTCAGGGACGTCTATGCGATAGAGCCAGGCGCCCCAAAATTTAATCCATGGTCGTCATGCCCGATCACCTTGGATCGTCGGGATCATCCGACTAGTATCCGTCACGGCATTTCGATCGCACTGGTCCTTGACCCAATAATTGATGGATTCCACCTGACGCGAGTCCTCATGGACGGCGGCGGCAGCCCGAACCAGCTCTATCAGGATACAGTGCGCCAAATGGGCATTAATCCATCACGGATCAAGCCCACAAAGACTACCTTTAAAGGAGACATACCAGGTGTAGAGGCCCGCTGAACGGGCTCAATCACACTATAGGTTGTCTTCGGATCTCCGGACAACTTCCGAAGCGAAGAGTTAATCTTCGATATCATCCCCTTTCGCAGCGGCTATCATGCACTGCTTGGACGAACCGCATTTGCTCGATTCAACGCGGTGCCACACTATGCTTATCTCAAGCTCAAGATGCCCGGGCCACGCGGCGTCATAACAGTTAATGGAAACATGGAACGCTCCCTCCGTACCGAAGAGCACACCGCTGCCTTAGCAACAGAAGTACAGAGCGGCCTTTTCAATCAGAACCTTAATTCGGGGGCCGAGCTCCCAGACACTATCAAGAGAGTCCGGACTATTCTGCAGCAGGACAGCTCGGCTCGTCAAGAGCTCGATTAGCTATTTGGCCTCCGTCCTAATCCCGATCAAGTGGTGGCATTCGTACCGCGCGTACATAACTATGCACTCAAAATACCATGGGCATAGAAGGAGGTATAACTAGCTTGTGATCCACAATACGGCTCGACCGCCCCTGGACACACATACTTTCACTGTTTCCTTTTTCTCCTTTTCAGGTCTCTTTTCCACAGGTCTTCCCTGATGGCCTAATCACCGGTCCTTTCAAAGGACAAATACACCAAATGGCAGTAAGCATGGTCGTATAGGGGAATTTCTAGGTGGTCTCTTAACGATCACTCTACCTGTTTGCAGGACCCACACGCAGCTCTCCCTTGGTTGTGGCATATTAAATAGCCTGTTGCTTATTGCACTACTTGTACAAATGCGCTTTGACGTATTAATGAAACTATAATGGAAACAGTTTGCGGCCAAAATTCTACGGCTCTAGCTTACTACCCTTTCTTCTTTCCTTTTTTGATAACTTTATCAAATAGCACCCGTACACTTTGGTACGTTTCAATTTGCCAGGGGCTTCATAGCGCCCCGCAATACGGCAACAAAGTCTGAACAACTTTTACAGTATAGTTTGGCACCCCGAATTTAGCACTATATGCATTGGCTCCGAATCATGTCTTTGGTCAATAGTTGGGTTTACCGGCTCCTGTGCTTGCTACCTTACGTTCCGTTATATCGTCTAGGGTAGTAAAGGGAGAACTACTACGATTGTGCCCTAGTTTACCCGGATGAGCACCTCAGTAGAGAAAGCCGAAAACTGATTGTCATGATGCGGCGAGAGCCGGTCAGCTCTTCGGAGGTCTCAAATCCTTCGAGATATTTCTTCGCATTACACGAGGGATCAGTACTTACCCGATCAGGTGTTTACAGCATCCTAGTTCGGATACTAGGGGCTGCGCCTATATTTTTATTGTCGAACACCTATGGCCAAGTGAGGGTGCTAAAGCCGCATAGTCCGATTGCCTGGTTTGTTGCGCTAAACACCTCCTTCAAGGACCAAATAATTGGGTCAAGATTGTTTAGATTACATCCCGAACACCCCCATACTACCTACGTGGGGGCAGAAGCCGACGACTGGCCAACCCTCAGATTTCGCACAACACGGCCGCACAGGAGGTGAATTTAAAAAAAACAAACATTATATTACATAACAACTTTGTTTCATCATACAAGGAAGAAACAACTTGAATGTATTCATTCGAAAATAATGTCTTGCGCACATTGTGTCGCCACAATACGAGACACTTCCAGGACGTCTTCAAAATACCGCTCGGGCGTGCAGTGCTCCTTGCCCTCAGGCGGACCCTCGGTCACAAGCTTGACGGTGTCCATCTTCGCCCACCACACCTTGACGCGGGCAAAGGCCATGCACGCACCCTCGATGCAGAACAACCGCTTGATGACATCCAGCCAAGGGCAGGCATCCACCAGCCGCTTCACGAGGCCTAAGTAGCTGCTCGGTATAGCTTTGGCAGGCAACAGCCAGATTATTAAATCCTTCATGGCCAGTTCAGCCACCCTATGCAGCTCGGCCAGCTGTTTTAGCTCATCGCTAAGCACCAGATGTTCTGGCGCAAGGTATTGCAACCAGAGCAGCTTCTCCATTGAGCTCCCTTCCCAGGCTCGGAAGAAGTTCGCAGCATCAGAAACACTGTGCGACTGATCCACTAACGCCCCTGGAGAACTCCAAATACGGGTTAGTAAGAAATACTTCTTCTTTACGTACTTGCTTTGCATACTAAATGCCTTACCGCGATTTTCTTGGCCTCCTTGATCTCCTGGAGGGCGCCCTGGGCTTCAACCCGGGCCTCTTCTGCGCTTTGGCGAGCCTTGGCGAGTTCGATCTCTTGAGCCGAAACATCGCGCTCCACGGTCTCGCACTTTTTCACGGCATCCTGGAGCTCTTGCTGGACCTCATTAAGCCTGGCCTTGAGCTTCTTACGAGCGGCTTGTTCCTTGGCAGCTTTCTCCTCGGCTTCGGCCAGGGCCTTTATAAGGACCTCGACCTCGGTCGCCGCTCCTACAAGGCCGAGCTCTTCTTCAGCCTGCTCTAGACTCTGCTTTAGTCCGGAGACCTCTGCAGCATGAGAGGTTGCGGCCATCAATGATGCCTGCTCATGCATATAAGACATCTTTAGTTAGTTTCCTGCGAAAATAAATCGATCCTCTATCTGGCTTTTCTTTCCGAACACCGGGCAGTGTCTCAGGGGCTACTGTCTATACTCAGACTTTTTCTTTTGCGTCGCTTACCTCAAAGCCTGTTAGCAGGCTGCCGCAGGCTTCGGTCAGTCCACTCTTGACAGACTGAAACCTCTCAATCACCGTACCCATAAGGATACGGTGTTCCTCCACAATGGAAGTGCCTCGTAGCGCTTCCAGCAGATTATCCGGTGCCTCTGGTTGGACAGATGTCACCGGCGGGATAGGCACACCTCCTTCTCTCGAAGGAGGCTGCACATCGGATTCCAGAGCCATATAGGTCTCCCGAACCGTATCAGGTTGGGGGCCGAACTGAACATGGCCCCCATCGCCAGTCTCCATGGGGACCTGCTCCCCCAGGTGTTCGGCGACCGAGGTTTCGCCCTCCGGCGCTACCGTGACGGCCTCCTGAACCTCTCCCTAGCCTGGGAAGGTCCTTTGGGACAGCACCTCATCGCCACCCTTGGCCTTGGTAGAGTTAGCGGCCAGCGGTAACTCGCTGGCCATCGCCTTTGAATCCAGCGAACCTCTTGATGAGGATCGCGGGGAGCTGTCGTGGGCCGGACTGCAATAAGATAATTAACCATGTTTATACCATGAAGAGGAGAGGCCGGATACATGGATGGATACGGGCTTTTAGTACTTACGATGCGGCCAGGGGTTTGCTTCGGGGGCGTCGTTCTAGGCTGTTGTCAACGTCTCACGCGGAGTTATCCACGAGGGGGCCCTTCCCCCTCTTGGGCGCCTCCGCCTCCAGATTTGTGGAGGCCGACCTCTTCTTCCTCCCCCATCAGGGGAGAGTTTCTTTCTTCCTCCTCCTCCTTGTCGTCTTCGGCAGCAGAGGAGTGAGTCTTGTCTTCGGACGTCACATCCAAAGCGCCTTGCGGCGAGGGCCACTTTTAGCCCCCTTGGTCTTCTTCTCCGGCGCCTTGTAGGGCAACAAAACCAGCAGCTTCACCAGGAGCGGGATGACTGGTTCCTCGGGCAGCGGAGCCGAACACCAAATCCACTCCGCTTTCTCTATCTATACCTGAAAAATAATAATGAATGGTGAAGTTTTAGCTATCTTCCTTGAACAAGCAAGTAGAGGATGTACCTTGAGACGAGAAATAATTACCGCACTGGCAGGATGGGCAAGATCGTGCCCGCGGTCCGAGTCTATGGCCGGTGGCGTCTCATTGCCCTTAAAGAGCAACTTCCAGACATCTTCGTGAATGGTTCCAAATAGTCTTTCCAAGGTTTGGTGCTTCTCCGGATCAAATTCCCATAAAGGGCATGTTTGGCTCTGGCATGGAAGGATCCGGCGAACTAGCACCTGGATCACGTGGACGATCTTGATGTTTTTAACCACCATGCTTCGGATGTGCGTTTGCAGCGCTATCAGCTCGTCCGACCAAGACTAATGTGGGCCCTTCTCTATCCAGAAGGTGAGCCGCATTGGAGCTCCGGATTTCAAATCGGGAGTTGCGGCCCAGGTGGCATCGCGAGGCTCTGTGATATAGAACCACAACTTCTGCCACTCCTTGACAGTCTCCACGAAAGTACGTTTGGGCCATGTGACATTGGGCATCTTGCTCACCATGGCACCTCCGCACTCCGCGTGTTGGCCATCCACCACCTTCGTCTTCACGTTGAAGATCTTGAGCCATAGTTCGAAGTGGGGAGGAATGCGGAGGAAGGCCTCGCACACGACAATAAATGTCGAGATGTTGAGGAAGGAGTTTGGGGCTAGATCATGGAGATCTAGCCCGTAGTAGAACATAAGTCCATGGACGAAAGGGTGGAGAGGAAACCCTAACCCATGGACGAAATGAGGGATGAACACCACCCTCTCGTTGGGCTTCGGGGTGGGGGACCACTTGCCCCTTTGCCGGAAGCCGGTGGGTGATTTATTTCGCCAGATACCCGACCTCCTGAAGCTTAGTGATGTCCTTCTCCTTGACGGAGGAGATCACCCACTTGCCTTGCCCTCCAGATCCGGACATGGTTGAGTCCTTGCTTGAGGCGGAAAAGATGAGGACTTGGTCGCTGGAGCTCGAGAATGGAAGGGCAGAGAGAGAAGGCGTGAGTGAAGAAGGGGAATACTTATCTCCTTATAAAGGCAGTGAATATCAAGCGCCTCCCCACTCGCCATAAAACTCGCATGTTCCCATGGGCTGTGCAAACGGCACAGTTGGATTACCCATGCCCGTATTGATGAGAATCCCGCAATAAGGGGACACCATCTCTGCTTTGACAATACGTGCCAATGAAAACCGCATCTCGAAACATGGAACAATAGATGAAAACGGTTCGAAGTAATGACCGGTCGGACATGATGTCACATTGCAAAAAGTTGTCAGCGGATTAGACTCGTGAAATATATCCTGGAGTATTCGGAAAGGGGAACCCTCCTTGCAATGCCGAAGACAATCTGCATGCCAGACACCTCGTCATTGAAGCCTGGTTCAGGGGCTACTGAGGGAGTCCTGAACTAAGGGGTCCTCGGGCGTCCGGCCTATTAGCCATGGGCTGGACTGATGGGCTGTGAAGATACAAAGACCGAAGACTCTACCCATGTTCGGGTGGGACTCTCTTTGGCGTGGAAGGCAAGCTTGGCGAACAAATATGAAGATTCCCTTCTCTGTAACAGGCTTTATGTAACCCTAGATCCCTCCGTGTCTATATAAACCAGAGGGCTAGGTCCGCTGAGGACAACAATCATAATCATAGTCATACAAGCTAGACTTCTAGGGTTTTAGCCATTACGATCTCGTGGTAGATCAATTCTTGTAATACTCATATTCATCAAGATCAATCAAGCAGGAAGTAGGGTATTACCTCCATAGAGAGGGCCCGAACCTGGGTAAACATTGTGTCCCATGTCTCCTGTTAACATCGACCTTAGATGCACAGTTCGGGACCCCCTACCCGAGATCCGCCGGTTTTGACAACGACACCCATGTCCAACTTGATTCGATCCCATGTTAGTTCCTTTGAGAACTAACACGATTCTCGGGGGCTGAGGGCGGTGACTAGACTACTTGACCAAATAAAACCTAAGATTTTCCCAATTTTAGTTGTAGATAGATTTTTGCAATTATAACAAGTGAAGTATCACCCTACACATGCAATTCTAAGAGTGTAGCAGCGGAAAGTAAAACATTGCACATGTAAGTAAAGGAGGGGTTTGCAGATTTGAAACACAATGAAGACATGATGATTCTTGGCATGGTTCCACTAGGTGGTGCTATCGTACGTCCACATTGATGGAGACTTCAACCCACGGAGGGTAACGGTTGCGCGAGTCCACGGAGGGCTCCACCCTCAAAGGGTCCACGAAGAAGCAACCTTGTCTATTCTAGCATGGCTTATGTCCATGAAGGACTAGGCTCACTCGGGTAGATCTTTACGAATTAGGCCATCTCATTGCCCTTACAAACTTATTGGTTCAACTCCACATCATGTCGGAGGCTCCCAAGAGACACCTAACCAATCTAGGAGACACCACTCTTCAAAAGGTAATAGATGTTGTGTTGGTGACGACTCCTTACTCTTGTGCTTCAAATGATAGTCTCATCAACGTTATATCTCTCTCTCACACACACACATATTTGACTTGGGTAGGAAAAGGATTGGACCGGAAAGCAACTTGAAGAGGCTAGAAATCAAGGTTCAAATGGAAGGAATGGAATCTTTTGATCTCAAAACATGAGTAGGCGGTTCTCTCTTAGAAAATGAATGGTGGAAGTTATGTTTTGTTCTGATGGCTCTCTTTGAGAGTAAATGGTGGAGGCGTATAAATAGGCATCACCAAAAATCCAACCGTTTTAAGATTTTGACCTAACTCGGTGGGACCGATGTGATAAACTCGGTGAGAGCGACTGGTGCAAAAGACTTGACCGTTAGAGTTTTTGGTGAGACCGATTATACCATCTCGGTGGGACCGAAATGGATTGTATCGATGGGATCGAAATAATGAATTAGGGTTTTGTACAGATGTGTTATGATAAAGTGACTAAGGGTTTTTGGAGCAATATCACGTAGCATTTTGAGCAACAACTTCATCAACAATACCTCACCCACTTTTAATAGTATTGGCTTTCCTAAGGGACTCAATGTGATCTTGGATCACTAAACCAAAAATGTAGTCTTGGGGTAGCCAAATTTGTTCTTCAGATTTTGAGGGGTCCACATCCATTAGTCCATGCCATGCCAATCCACTACAAAAAAACCACTACCGTGATAATACTGTTTGCCATAGTAGGTCACGTTTTCTGTCATGCATGTACATCCATGATGATTTTATGACAGAATCAAGATAGTCATACCTATGCTGTCGTAGAAGTATTCCATGACAATACAAAAATTATCATCACAGAAGTGTCCACTTCCATGATGATAAATGGCGTGTCAAAGTGCTTTCGTAAAGGGTAACCGACACGTGACATCCACCATAATGGGTCACCGTTAAGCTATCGGGTTCCGTTTTGGATCCGGTAACCAATTAACAGCTGTGATGTGATGCCCCCGATTCAATCATACACAAATCATACACTCAAATGTGTACTATAAAGATTGGGACTCATGGTAATATATCCCAACACAACTCTAGACACAAATAAAATTAATCAAAGCTTCATATTACAAGCCAGGGGCCTCGAGAGCTCGAATACAAGCTCGATACCCAAGCGTCAGCGGACGCAACAATATCTGAGTACAGACATAAGGTTAGACAAGAATGCCTTAAGAAGGCAAGCACAAAACAAGCAACGATCGAAGATGCAAGGACTCCTTCCTAGGACCTCCTAACTACTCCTGGTCGTCGGCGGTCTCCATGTAGTAGTAGGCAACATCGGGGCAGTAGCAGACGTTGGCGGTGGCATCTGGCTCCTGGGATCCACCAACTGGTTGCAACAACCGGAAAGAAGAAAGAAGGGGGAAAAGGGGTAGCAAAGCAAACGTGAGTACTCATCCAATGTACTCGCAAGCATCAGATCTATACTAAGTATGCATTGGTATCAAAGGAAGGTATGTATCTGTGGACTGAACTGCAGAATGCCAGAATAGAGGGGAAGGCCTAGCCTATTAAATACTAGCATCTTCAACCAGCTCCAAGCATCTTGCAGCAGGTAGAAACGTATAGAATAGCAGTTTATAATTAACAAACATGTTGTAGTATTAACGCCCAGAGATCCTTCCTGGACTCCCTGCAAGAAAGCAATCCCGGAGTCACATATCCATCACATGTCTCAGTTAACCAGTTCTAGTTGTAATAGATTGAGATACAAGTCCGAACGTCCATTACCGTGGACACGGTATTCGAATAGATAACTTCCCTGTAGGGGTGCACCACATTGCCCAACATGCTTGATTACTCTTGTCGTACACACTTTTCTGAGTCAATGCCCGGCCTCGGAAGATCTACATGTCGCAGCCTTACCTAGGCTCTGCAAAGAGGTCCCTGCCGGTCTACTCCAAAACACTCCGGGGTCTTGGGCCCGTCGCCCGTTGCACTCCGGGTCCTTGCGTGCAGGGCGATATAGGCCAACTCCACTGGGGCGCCGACCAGGCCGTGCCGCAATGCTGAACTGGATGTGTGATAAAGCTTCAGCTGATACTGCGACATCAAGGCCCATAACTATTCTCGCATGGTGGTTAGTTCGTAAAGGTGAGAGGCCAACTCAGAACAAATACCCAAACCTGTTAGTGCACGGGGGGCTCGCAGAGACGAGCAGAGACTCACGATAATGTGACCCCATCGCCCCGTCTCATGGACTTACAGCAAGGGCCCAGAATGCTCGTCCATGCCACGTAGAAAACTCACGGGTGCTCTACGGGCCCGCCCGACTTTCACATCAACTCGAAGGTACCCCTTAGGGCCGATCCGACTTCCACAATGGTCTCAAGTAAAGATAAGGTAACCGTGTGTCCATAACATCAAGGGGGAATCTGAAGCATCACCCTCGATGGATTCCACTCGATGTAATCATCAAGGTGACCATATGAGGAACCACCCTCGAGGTTCACACTTGAGGTGTTGCACGACAGAGCTGTATCGGGAATAGTGAAGGAGGAATCACCATTGTTGACCATGACCGAATAGCTACACTACAGAATTATCATCAAGAGTGCGTTATGAGGTATCACCCTCGGCACTCGATAGTAGCTCTGCAGAGGCCAGCAACAAAAGGGGAGCAATGTGATGTGAGGTGTCGGGCCCTGGTCGTCAATCACGTTGATCGAGTCGTCGATGATGAAGCAGGGGCAAGAAGGACAAGGTGGGGGTCACTGATGGATTACTAACCAAGCTATACTAAGCAGTTTAGGATAAGCAGGTAAGGTACTAATAGGTTACAAAAGTGGGCTATGCATGAGAATAGGAGCAAACAATAATAGTAGCAAAATCTAATGCAAGCATGAGAGAGAATGGAATGGGCGATATCGGAGTGATCAGGGGGGGGGGCTTGCCTGGAAGCTCTGCTGAAAGGGAAGAAGGGTCGCGGCGACATAGTCGATCAAGGGGCATCTTCAGCAGTCTCGGGGTCTACCGTAGAGAAGAGGGGGAAGAAACAATAAATACAGAGCAAACAAGTGCAATACTATGCATGAAAATACAAAAATCAGCGCTAGGGGTGTTCTAGCGCAGTGCAGCACGATACCGGTGAAGGAGGAAAACATCCAGGAATGTTTTCTCGAATTTTGGCATGTTTGGACAGGTGAAATGGAGGGAAACGGTTGCATGTTCGCTATGCTAGGGGCGTGTGATAGGCAAATGGAGGTCGTATTCGGATTCATCTTGTTTTTCTGAGTAACTTTCATGTATAAAGCATTTTCATCCAATATACAGTTTATTTTATATTAATTTTAGAAGTTTATTTTTCATTTTCAGGAATTAACAGATTAACAAAAAAATAATTATTGCATCAGCAAGAGGTCATGCAGATATTAGTAGGCTAAGCAATCAACTCTGACTGGGTTGACTGGTCAAATCGGGCAGTGGGGCCCATCTGTCATTGTTACAGTTTTATCCAAACAGAGCTAAATAGTTTAGTTACTTAATTAAGTTAACTAACTTTAATTAGTTTAGTTAATCATGATTAATTAAGTTAATTATGTCAGTAAATAACTCAGTAATTAATTAATATATTTTTTAATTTCAGTTTTCTTTTAAACAAACGTTTTTCATTTTACAAGGGCGGGGCCCAGTTGTCATTAGCCCATAGGGCCAACGGGCGCGGGCGAATAACGGGCACAGGCGCCGGTCCGACCGGGCATTGGCTCAGGCCAGCTGCGGTTGGGCAAGTCCAGCACGGCCGCCGGCGAGCGAAGGCCAGGGGCGGGAGCGAGGAAGGGGCGGCCAGGCATGGTGGAGTGGTGTGAGGCAGCGAGGCGGGGTCGCACCAGGGTGCCGCGGCAGGGAGGCGACAACGCCTGGCAGTGGGGCAGCAGTAGCATGCAGCGGTGTCGTGCGGCTGCGGACGAACGGCGGCAAAAGCAGGCGAGCCACGGGGACGGTCGCGTGCGGTGAGGCACGCGCGCGGGGCGTGAGCAGGACAAGCTGGGCCGCGCGGGACGCACGGTGAGCAGACGTCTATGGGGGGGTCGGAAGGTGAGGCGAGGGGGATTGCTCACCCCCGTTGCAGGGGAGCTAGGCGGCGAGGCATGATGGCGCCGATGGGGAGGAGGACGAGGCACACGGCGGCGAGGTCCGGGGTCGGTCGGCGATGAAGAGGCAGGGTGGGGTAGTCCGGTGACGCGGCGTCGGGGAGGCGTGGTCGAAGTAGCTATGAGCGGGGTTCAGCTAAGGCGCAGTCGTGGACGGGGCTGCAAGGTGGCGGGGCACCGGCGGGGCGACGGGCTGCGGCGTCGAACGATGGGGACACCGGCTGCCGTCGGGGCAGAGGCAAGGTCGGGGGGTCGCGTCGGGGCGGCGGGTTTAGTTTCCCCTGAACGCGATCTAGATAGGGAGGGAGGCAGAGGGAGGAGTGGGACGGGAGGAAGAGGGGGTCGGGTGGGGGTTAGGGTTTGGGGAGGTGGCCTTGTAGGCCAGAGAGGGGCGGCCGGGCGGTTGTTATTAGTCTGGGCAGTTGGCCCAAAGATGGGGGAGGTTGTTCCTTTCTTTTTCTTTTAAAAAGTTTTCTCTCTAACCTTTCCTATTTCTTTTAGTTCATTTATATTAGTTTTGTTATATATGAAACTAGTTCCATAATTAGTGTTGCCAACGAACCCACTGCGACAACAAGTTTGGCACATTAATAAATAGTATAATTTGTTTATTAACTAAAAAGAATTTAGGTAAATGTTTTAGCCCTCATTTCCTTCATTAAAGAGCATTTAAAAAATTTATAAAAATGTGGTTTCAACATGACAAATATCCAGGGATCATTCGCCACACTTTGAACATTTTAGTTTGAATGTTTGAAAACTTTGGCGTTGCCTTGATTTTGAATTTTGAAATCGAACAGGATTGAACCATCATGAGATTAACAACAGTAATCATGGTGAAGTGGCACCACTAGCAAAGGGTTACTATAGCTTAATTATCCGGGTGTCACAATTCTCCTCCACTACAAGAAATCTCGTCCCGAGATTTAGAAGGGGAGTAAGGGGGAAAGACTCGGGAAGGACGGAGCTCAACAAAAGATAGGTACCTGGGGCATATCTTAATGAACATGGCAGAGAGGCATCTCTCGAGTTGAAATTCAAGGAACTCATCGAGAGCAAGGTAAGAAGGTGCAATAAGAAGCTTCAAGCGGGTAGGCAACTGTCCGATGTGTGAAACAGGATGTGAAAAGGGGTTCAGAGTAACGCGAATAAGTATTGCATCTGATAACATAATATATCGTCTCTCGGAAGGTGGCTCGTGATTAAATACGAAGCCAAGCGCGAGGAACAATTTTGGAAAACAGGGATTTACAGGAGAGTCAGGTTTCAATCCCGTGGAACTGTGGGTTATGGGCCCACCGTGTGTGTTAAATGTAGGGAGAGCAGTGATATCTTGCACGGTCAGGCTAAAAAGGTTTGTCAGACGATAGCCCATCAGTTATGTTGGTAGCAATGTTGGTACCAGGGGCGAGGGACGAAGAGAACCATTTTCCTCCTCGTTAAGACGAGGCGGACCAATAGGCAAAGTTCTCGTCCATCGGTGGCTACCGGAATGTCATCAACAATAGTAACAAGTTCTTACTGATGGAGTTTGTACACTGATGTGTTTACATAAGCAGGGAATTATCACTGCTCAGGTATGTTAGGTTACAAGAAAGGTTAAACAAAACAATGGATAGAAAAGTGTAGACATGAATCATTTATCAGTGTTCTCGATTCTCTAACAACTCAGAACCCATGGAAAATTGGAATTAGCGAGAATTTACCAAAGTCGTTATGTATCCAAGGAAAGGCTCACAAGGCTATTGAAAATGAAATAAGTTGTCGGATAAAATCCCACAAAGGATCTAGTGGTCCACAAGGGATATGATGTGAGCATCGGTACTCAACCAGAAGAAGAAAGAATGCAAGGAGATCTGATTATAGAAACAACTGGCAAATTCAAAGAAGCATTCACAAACATATCGAATCAAATGCTTGAAACATTACAATGAAAAAGGATGCTAATGAGTATTGCTAGACATATGAAAGTAACCTTAATGCAATCACATAAGGAGGAACCAGAGCGATAGGCTACTGAGGATTTTTCAGAAGATCGAATAGTATTCCAAAGAGTTTTGTGGAACACATGGACAACTATGGTCGAACGGATACTCCACAAGCATGAGTAATTATCTGCAGGGGTATTCATGTGGTAAAGGACTGCAAGGTAGTAAGTATAAAGGATCCTTGGAGCATTGGAGAGCATTTCATGACATCTTGCAATAACAAGAGCAACTGGGGATGAAGGTATGAACGATTATCTAGGTAGTTACCCATAATGATTTATCAGAGGTAGGGATGACAACGGCGGAGGGCACAAGTGTCTCGGGAAAACATCAGAGAGTATCTTCAGAATCTTCTGGTGCACCAAGCAATCATCTGGAGTGAGGGGGTTCTCTGGAAGAAAGTATTTACGATAGCCTAGGGTTAGAGTTAGCAAAACCATTGAACCCGAATAGAAGAGAGATCAGAGTCCCAGAGTATGGACGATGACTAAAAGGTCCTAATACCACCCAATGGCGATGTGGGCCCGTAAGCCACACAGCCATGTTAGTAAAACCGTTTTCCAAAGACTAGACTCAACTTCGGCCAAGGAGTTGGAAAGGGGGTTCCTAAAGGTAGTCTGCTCTGATACCAACTTGTGACGCCCCCGATTCAATCATACACTAATCATACACGCAAATGTGTATGATAAAGATCAGGGACTCACGGGAAGATATCACAACACAACTCTAGAAACAAATAAAATTAGTACAAGCTTCATATTACAAGACAGGGGCCTCGAGGGCTCGAATACAAGCTCGATACACAAGCGTCAGCGGAAGCAACAATATCTGAGTATAGACATAATGTTAGACAAGACTGCCTTAAGAAGATAAGCACAAAACAAGCAACGATCAAAGAGGCAAGGCCTCCTGCCTGGGACCTCCTAACTACTCCTGGTCGTCGGCTGTTTCCATGTAGTAGGAGGCTCTGTCGGGTAGTAGCAGAAGTTGGAGGTGGCATCTGGCTCCTGGGATCCACCAACTGGTTGCAACAACCGGAAAGAAGAAAGAAGGGGGAAAAGGGGTACCAAAGGAACCCTGAGTACTCATCCAAAGTACTCGCAAGCATCAGATCTATACTAAGTATGCATTGGTCTCAAAGTAAGGTATGTATCTGTGGACTGAACTGCATAATACGAGAATAGAGGGGAAGACCTAGCCTATCAAACACTAGCATCTTCAAGCATCTCCAAGCATCTTGCAGCATGTACAAGAGTATAGAATAACAGTTTATAATTAACAAACATGTTGTAGTATTAACGCCCAGAGATCCTTCCTCGACTCCGTGTAAGAAAGCAATCCCGGAGCCACATATCCATCACTTGTCTCAAGTAACCAGTTCTAGTTGTAACAGATCGGGATACAAGTCTGAACATCCATTAATGTCGACACGGTATTCGAATAGATAACTTCCCTGCAGGGGTGCACCACGTTACCCAACACACTTGATTACTCTGGCCGGACACACTTTTCTGAGTCAATGTCCAGCCTCGGAAGATCAACACGTCGCAGCCCTACCTAGGCTCAGCAGCGAGGTCCCCGCCGGTGTACATTGTAAGCAATCCGGGCTCTTGGGCCCATCGCCTGTTGCACTCCGTGTCGTTGCATGGAGGGTGATACAGGCCACCACCACTTGGGCGCCGACCAGACCGTGCCGCAATGCTGAGCTGGACATCTGATAAAGCTTCGGCTGATACTGCGACATCGAGGCCCATAACTATTCTCACATGGTGGTTAGTGCATAAAGGCCAGAGGCCAACTCAGAACAAATACCCAAACCTGTTAGTGCAACGGGGGCTCGCGGAGACGAGCAGAGACTCACGATAAGGTGACCTCGTCGCCCCGTCTCATGGACTTACGGCAAGGGCCCAGAATGCCCGGCTGTGCCACGTAGAAAACTCGCGGGTTCTCTACGGGCCCGCCCGACTTTCACATCAACTTGTAGGTACCCCTCAGGGCCGACCCAACTTCCACAATGGTCTCAAGTAAATTTCAGGTAACCGTGTGTCCATAACGTCAAGGGGAATCTGAGGCATCACCCTCGATGGATTGCACTCGATGTAATCATCAAGGTGAACATATGAGGAACCACCGTCAAGGTTCACACTTGAGGTGTTGCACGGCAGAGCCGTATGGGGAATGGTGGAGGAGGAATCACCCTCGTTGACCAGGACCGAATAGCTACACTACAGAATTATCATCAGGAGTGTCTTACGAGGTATCACCCTCGGCACTCGATAGTAGCTCTGCAGAGTCCAGCGACAAAAGGGGCGCCATGTGTTGTGAGGTGTCGGGCTCTGTTCGTCGATCACGTTCATCGATTCATCGATGATGAAGCAGGGGCAACAAGTACAAGGTGGGGGTCACTGATGGATCACTAACCAACCAATACTAAGCAGTTTTGGATATGCAGGTAAGGTACAATGAGCAGGTTACAAAATAAGGCTATGCATCAGAATAGGAGGAAACAATAACAGTAGCAAAATCTAATGCAAGCATGAGAGAGAATGGAGTGGGCGATATTGGAGTGATTGAGGGGGTGGGGACTTGCCTGGAAGCTCTGCTGAAAGGGAAGAAGGATCGTCAGTGACGTAGTCGATCACAGGGACATCATCAGTGGTCTCGGGGTCTACCGGAGAGAAGAAGGGGAAGAAACAATAGATACAGAGCAAGAAAGTGCAATGCTATGCATGACAAGCCAAGTAGCAGCGCTAGGGGTGTTCTAATGCAGTGCAACACGATACCAGTAAAGAAGGAAAACATGCGGGAATGTTTTCCCAAAGTTTGGCATTTTCGGATAGGTTAAATGGAGGGGAACAGTTGCATGTTCGCTATGCTAGGGGCATGTGAGAGGCGAACGGAGGGCGTATTTGGATTCATCTTGTTCTTTTGAGTAACTTTCATGTATAAAGTATTTTCATCCGATATACAGTTTATTTTATATTAATTTTAGAAGATTATTTTTCATTTTAATGAATTAACAGATTAACAAAAAAACAATTATTGCGTCAGCAAGACGTCATGCTGATGCCAGCAGGGTCAACAGTCAACTCCGACTGGGTTGACTAGTCAAAAGGGGTAGTGGGGCCCATCTGTCATTGTCACAGTTTTATCTAAAGAGAGCTAAATAGTTTAGTTACTTAATTAAGTTAACTAACTTTAATTTGTTTAGTTAGTTAATAAGAATTAATTAAGTTAATTGTATCACTAATTAAATAATTAATTAATTTTATTTTCAATTTTCTTAAAAAATGTTTTTCCTTTACAAGGGCGGGGCCCAGTTGTCATCGGCCCATAGGGCCAACAGTCTTGAGCGAATGAGGGGCACACAGCGTCGAGCCGACCGCTTGGCTCGAGCCTGGGCCTGGCAGGCAAGGCAGTGTGGCCACCGGCGAGCGAAGGCCAGGGGCGGGCGCGAGGAAGGGGGCGGCCAGGGGCGACGGAGTGGTGAGAGGTAGCGAGGCGGGGCAACAGCAGGGTGCCACGGCAGGGAGGCGACGACGCCTGGCAGTGGGGCAGCTGTTGGTGTCAAAACCGGCAGATCTCAGGTAGTGAAAGTGCGTTATATCGACTAGAGGGGGGTGAATAGGCGATTTTTATGAATTCTTCACTGAGGAATTTGCCGGTGAGGAAATTCCTTAGCGAAGAACTACTTGCAATGAATAAGTACTCAAGTACGCATAACAGAATACACGCATGGTCATCATGATGAAATGAAGACAAACACAGAGTACGTAAAGCGTAATCACGAGGATAACACAAGATGAAGACAAACCGATCAAGAAACTGAACTGAGGAAATTGAGAAAGTCTTCAGTCAAAGTCTTCAAACACAGATATGAATGAACACTCAACACAGAATGAGGAAATGAAAGGGTTGAGGAAATAGAACCAGTAAGGTTGGTGAAGACAATGATTTGGTAGACCAGTTCCAACTGCTGTCTCAGTTGTACGTCTGGTTGGAGCGGCTGAGTATTTAAACTCGAGGACACACAACGCGGACACCCGGTCGGCCGAAAGACGCAGCTCAGGACATCCAGTCCTCACCGTATTCTCCTTGAACTAAGGTCACGCAGACCTCGTCCAATCACTCGTGGTAAGTCTTCAGGCGACTTCCAAACCTTCACATACTTGGTCACTAGGCGATCCACAATTCCTCTTGGATGCTCTAGACCATGACGCCTAACCGTCTGGAAGAAGCACAATTTTCAAAGGTAACAAGCGTCGGATCCACGCAGGATCAATCTCTTCAGTGATGCTCAATCACTTTGGGTTTGTAGGTGTTTGGTTTTGGGGTTTTTCCTCACTCGATGATTTTCGCTCAAAGTCCTCAGAGGATGGGTTGCTCTCAAATGACAAGTGTCAAGTTTCTCTCGGAGCAGCCAACCAGCTAGTGGTTGTAGGGGCGGCTATTTATAGCCTAGGGAGCAGCCCGACATGATAAGACATAAATGCCCTTCAATGATATGACCGTTAGGTGGATAAGATATTTTGGGACAGTAGCGCATCACAAAGAATCGGTCGGAAGTTTGAATATCAAATTCCTCGTGGCTATCATGTTCCTCATCGTAGGCAATCCGCATGGCGAATTCCTAACTCCTCGGTCGGAACAAATTCCTCAACACTGTAAGAACTTCGTCTTTGTCATCAAGAAATTGACTGAATCTGTATGAGATTTCCAAAGGCTTCACTCAAGGGATTGGTAGGTGTAGGATTTTGAGTTGAGCATCACATGGAAATTTTTCCTTAGTATTTCCTCGACCCCCTTTAACAAAGACGGTGTTTCCTATGACTCAAGAAAGAGAAAACGAAACTACGAAAACAAAAGTCTTCACGCTTCATGTTCCTCAAATGAATACCAAGTCTTCAAGGTCACACCAATTTCTTCACTTTCAAAGTCTTGAAAGTCTTCGAATATCAAAGTCTTCAGTTGAAGAACTTCATTTTTAGCGGTCGACTTTCTCTGTAAATATCAAACTCCTCATAGACTTATAGACCTGTGTACACTCACAAACGCATTAGTTCCTTAACCTATAAGTCTTCAATACACCAAAATCACTATGGGGCACTAGATGCACTTACAATCTCCCCCTTTTTGGTGATTGATGACAATATAGGTTAAGTTTTCAACGGGGATAAACATATGAAGTGTAAATACTAATATTGAGGAATTTGATTGCAAGATATAGAAGAACTCCCCCTGAAGATGTGCATAGTGAGGAATTTGCTTTTGAGGCAATGCACATTTGAAGAGTTGAATCATGGAGATCTCCCCCTATATCTTGTAATTCATGCACGCATTTGACATATAGTATGAGGAATTTGAAATGCATGATGAAATATGGTGCTTGATTGTAATTCAGCATGCGTGCGATAACATTAATGAGGAACAAGCATGCAAAATAACGCATCAAGAGTATCAGAGCTCAAATAGTTTTGCTATGAAGATTTTCAAGGAGCTCAAGAGAATCAGAGCGTAGTGCAAGAGCATAATGCATCAAAAGTATCAAAGCACCATCGGGTTTAAGATTACAACTCGATCCAATAAAAGTTTCAGAAGAACGAGAGTTGTAACTAACAAAAAAATACTGTATATAGGCAATAAACTAGACCCGCTTGAAGACTAACTCAAATTTCTCCCCTTTGTCATCGAATGACCAAAAGGATCGAACCGAGGACTAACGCCTCTGAAGAATTTCAAGTTGAAGAAGGAGCGCCAGCGTTGTTGGGGTCGGTTGTTGTAGTAGGACCGCATGTGTCGTCCAAGTCTTCATTTTCATCAGTGTCGCGCGATGAAGAATAGGAGCTGGCCACCAAGGAAGGAACTTTGACCTTCTTGTATTTCTTCGGAGGAGGTGCAGACCAGTCAAATTCTTCCTTGAGTCCCATAGTCTTCAGTTCTTCCTCACTGTAGACATGTGAAAGAACAGCCCAGGTGCGTTTGAAGGTTTCATGGAGGTAGTAGTGGTTTTCTTCACCGCATTGTGTGTTGAGGTCATGTTGTGAAGAATTGAACCAAACCGACGCTTGACCCATTTATGATTGCGATCAACCTTCAGATGAAGACCGAGGAGTAACTCACGATCAGTCATCACCTCGGGTGCGAGCTTGAGGACTTTGCTTGACCGAGGTATTTATGCGAGTCATGTGTGGCGAGTCATCATTGGTGGAGTAGGATGCTGCTTTGGAAACTGTCCATCCAATGGACGAATGCCTTCATTGATCATGATAGTAGCCTTGCCCTTGTCATCATCTCGAGGTAAATGTCCGCTTGAGGACTTCAATCGAGGGCAAGTAGTCAGCGGTGGTTCGTAGTATCAGCCTTGTAATTGAGTGAAGACCTTGTCCCGATGAATCTCATTATCCAAGGCGCATAAGGCTTCAGCTCAAATGGTGACATAGCAACGTTTGCCAGAGTCCTCATGAAGAAATCATGGAAGTTGACGGGAACGCCATGGATGATGTTGAAAAGCATATTCTTCATGATGCCAACGACTTCTTCATCACTCGAGTCGTGGCCTTTGATAGGACTCATTGTCTTCGTCAGAATCCAATAGACAGTCCGAGGCACATACAATAATTCCTTGACGAGGAATTTGGTTCTTGGGGCCTGTCTTGGCTTCAAAGGCTTCATCAGCACTTGCATATAGTGATTTGAAAGTTCTGGTTCGTTGTAGATACAACGTGCACCATCAAGTGGAGGACTTAGTGGTAGAGCACGAAGCAGTTCAGTTGTTGGTGCCTTGTAGTGAGTATTTTCAGACATCCAATCTAATACCCATGAGTTCACGTCTTCAGCGTCTCCGGTGATGTGCAGCGTTGCATAGAATTGAAGAATGAGTTCTTCATTCCGATCCACGAATATCGATCCGTAAATTCGTAAGTCTGCGTCGTGAAGAACACCGAGGACCTGCTCAAAGCCCGGCAGAGACTCCATGTCCACATGAGGAATATGAGCATGATCGAAGACTTTGTCTTTGTTGAAGAGCACCGAGGAATAGAAGTTGGCTTGGCTGGCAGTCCGTAAACGCCTCTTCCTTATGCGGCGTAATCATATGGATTATAGTTAGTGAAGAATACGTGCTCGGCGAAGAAATCATCAGCCTTGAACTTTTGTTTGCTTGAGAATGGATTCTTTTGCTTGGGCAGAGGGGTGTCAGTGAGTTGCATCACCACCTCTGGAATCGAAAGTTCAGGTTCTTCTGAGGAATTTCTTGTTCCTCAACAAAAGTGCGATCTGTGGATCGTGGCAGTTCATCAGCACTAGTGGCTGGAATTTCTTCATGCACAGTAGGTGGGTTGAGTTTCTTGAGTCCATTTGGACTGTTTGTGCAGGGACCGAGGAATCTGTTGGAGCGGGGTGAAGAGAGGAGTATTGGGATGCAGACTTTCCCAAAAGTCATCATTCATCACCGTGTGGTGCACCCTATATCCACATCTTCATCTTCAATTTCCTCAACACCAGCCTCTTCACCGTGGAACCGAGGCATAGGTGAGGGAATGACTGGGGTTGAAGGGATTGCGTCCACTTCAATTTCTTCATCAATCTGCTTTCGACGAAGCAAAGCAGCGATGTTCTTCATCAGATCCGATTGGGATCTCATAGTCTTCTCCAAAAGAAACAAGGTCCTTTGATGGCATGGAGGAAATCGGAACAGCATCAATTGGATTTTTGAATGAGCTGGTCATTGGCTTCATTTTCTTGAGTCAAGAATTTGACACGGTGATGCTTTCCGTTTCTTCACCGCAGCTCGCTCGCAGCCTTGGTTTTCTTCACATCGAGGTCGATGGAAGAATTGGAGTTGGTGTTGGCGCAGGAGGAGCCGAGGAATCTGGTTGAATTTCCTCAGCGCAATCGATGCGCTTGTCCTGTCTTGTTCGATTTCTTCAGCGCACCACTAGTGGATGCCACGGCAATTTCTTCACGGGCTGGAATGGGATCATCAGCCCTCGAACTAGCATTTTCATCACCGCCGAACTTCATCGCCGTGCCGGCATGTTCTTCGGTTAAGCGAGCCGAGGCTTCATCCTGAGGAATTTCATGTTGTGTTGGGGCAGCAACATTTGTGAATTTCTTCGTCAGATTGACGAATCTGACCTTGGCTCCTTGCCAATCAGCATAGTAAGAATCAAAGTTTTTGCTGAGGTCTTGAATTTCAGTCTGGACCTTGAGAAGTTCCTCAGGTGTCATTTTGACAATGTTTTCTTCAGAACTTCTCCTTCTCGTATTGAGCCTTCTTGATCTCTCTTGCCTTTTCAAACTTCCATTTCTCTTCAAATGAAATGGGTCAAGATATGACTTTGTCCAGGGTCGATGAAAGTCGTGCATAGGGGTATTGGGATCCTTGTGCCGTAGATCAATATGATCGAGGACTTTCTTCGGATCCAACAAAGAAGTGGCAACAAATGTACCTGTGGCTCTAGCGGCCCTTTCTTGGCGATCTCTGATGATTTCCGCAAGTTCATCATCAGAAGCTTCATCATCAGAGGGCACATGGAATGCAACCTGTTTCTTCTTTGGACTTGGTCGAGGACCTCGTCCAGCTGTTGCTTTGGTCTTCATCAGAGTCGGCCCAGATGATGAAATTGGTGCTGCTGAGGAACTTGCAGAAACACCTAAGGCAATCGAGAAACCAGCAGTCCTTTGACATGTAGCCAGATGCACAGGAGCTGAGGACTTTGACGGAGATGTTGAGGACTTTGGTGAAGCTGTAGCAGTGTGAGGAATTTGCCGTGAGGGCGCCTGGCGAGGAACTTGGCCGTGAGGGCGCCGATGGTGAAGCACTTGGCTTATGAGCGGACTTCTTTGGCATGGATTTCCTCGGTTTGACCGAGGCCTCGATGAGTGAGCAAAGTGGCAGAATCCTCATTGAATTTCTTCACCGCCTCCTTGGCTTGTCTTGCCAATTTAGCTTGGCGCTTAGCCCACTCTTCAGAAAGTCCTCACCACGCTTAATCTTTGGTGGGGTGAGCTACTTGGCCAAAGTGCCAATGGAGCTCTTGGGCATGGAGGATTGAGAGCGAATTTCTTCATGTACTTTGGAGTCACATATCTGTATTCCCTCCATTCCCTTGCCCATCTCCGTTCAATCTTCTGAATACGCACCTTGCGCTGATTTTTGTTTTCTTCATCAGGTGTGCAATAGTCAGCACAGATTTCCTCAGGGATCTCAAACACAGTCATAACCTCAGGTTTCTTTCCTCCTTTCTGTTGCCTCTTACCGTCTGCCATATTCAAATTGAACAATTGAGTTCTCTGAAGAAGTATGCAGTTTTTCTTCGAGGAACGCTGCAAATGAGTTAAGTTGATGAGAACCTAGTGATTCAAAGAATGACATGTGTACCGTGAACAGAGTATAGTTGCGAGGAATTTGGAGAGGTCATATGCGTTCTCGTAAGGTTTCTCAAAAGAACAAGTTTTGAGGATTTTGACCAGATGAGCCTTGAAGAATTTCACTAAGCGTTCTTTGTCTTAGGTTCCAGAGTTGTACAGATCGAGGATCCGCATAATTGAGGAATCTTGAAGAAAATCATTGCTTAGAGAAACGAATCAAGAGCATATTTTGTTTGAGGTGTTCATATGTGTGAAGATTTGAAGAATAAACACCTTTGAAGATTTTCAGGAAGGTTTGAGAATCAAAGCGAGTAATAAAAGTAACTTTTAATTACCCAAAGTGAAGAACACGATGAACTAAGAAGAGCAGTTGGGAAGTTAAATGGGTTCAGATCTTCCACGCCCTAACTTGGCGGAGGAAGACAGCTACGGCGGCGGCGGAGTGAGGAATTTCATGGTCGGCGCGAAATACGACGAAGAGGTCGAGGCAAGGAAGCTCTTCCTCACCGGGCGATTTATGGAGAAGCGGGCGCTTAGGGTTTGAGGAGCTCGAACGGGAGAGAGAGGTCAAGCGGGGTAAAAGAAGTGAGGAAGGGGAGAGGGGTATTTATAGACAAGGTGAAAAACTATTCGCCCGAAGATTTGGGACGAACATGCCCCTGCCCTTTCTCCTTCATGCGACATGTGTCACCCACGTACTGTATAGTGGAGATCGTGTACGATCGTGAGTGAGTAAAATAATGCATCATGGGATGCGGAACGGTTTGAGCGGCAAAACCGAAAATTTGGATAAGATCAGTTTTAAAGTTCCGTTCGCAATTTCTTCAAATTGACAAGGACACACAGTGAAGATTTTGAACGAGTTTCAAATAGAACGCACATGAAGAATTTGTGAATAGATTGGATTGAGTATAGCATAGAGGGGGAAGGGTCCGATCACATTCACTTAGCAGAAAAAGCGACTTGAAGAAATAGCCATAAGTGAATGATGTAGAGGACATAAACCCATATATATATATATATATATAGCCAATGAAGAAAGACGACGGAAACAGTGAAGATTTTGCAAAGTTGAAGAATTTGAAAACTGAAGAATTTCAAAACTGAGGAAAAACTCAAATTGAAGATTTTCAACTTTGGTGGTGGCGTGTCCCAATCAGATAAGAATGATGATTTCAGACACAACGTACAATTGTTGTAGGGTTCTGAGAATCAAATTCTTCATTAATTTCTTCACACTTAGAGTGTTATTCTTCATTGATTGAAGAAAAACGTTTCTTCATGTGTTGCACATTTAAGTCATCAATTTTGCATAAATGTCAGTATGTGTGTCCTTTTCAAAGAACATTCGAAGATTCTAAGATATTTAGCTCACAACGCAACTTGCTAAATCTCTTCTCATCCAAGGGCTTAGTGAAGATATCGGCTAGCTGTTCTTCAGTCTTCACGTGCTCGATAGAGATGTCGCCCTTCAACACATGATCACGAAGAAAATGATGACGAATTTGAATGTGCTTTGTCTTCGAAAGTGCTGAACTGGGTTGTGAGCAATCTTGATGGCACTCTCATTGTCACAAAGAGAGAGGCACATTCTTCACGTTGATGCCGTAGTCCTCGAGAGTTTGCTTCATCCACAATTGAGCACAACACGAGCCGGCAGCAATGTATTCAGCTTCCGCAGATGAGCGGTGATACGCAGTTCTGCTTTCTTCGAGGACCAACGGACCAAAAGATCGTCCGAGGAAATGACAAGTGCCGATGTTGACTTGCGGTCCACGCGATCACCAGCATAGTCGTGAGTCGGAATATCCAATGAGATCAAAAGCAGAGCCCTTGGGGTACCATAATCCTAGTGTTGGTGTGTGAGCTAGATATCAAAGAATATGCTTCACACCTTATGGTGTGATTCCTTCGGTGTAGCTTGAAATCGGGCACACATGCAAACACCGAGCATTATATCCGCCTAGATGCACATAAGTACAATAAAGAACCAATCATGGAGCGGTATACCTTGTGATCGAAGTCAATACCATTTTCATCGGTGCATAGATGGCCATTTGTGGGCATAGGAATTTTGACGCCTTTGCAATCTTGCATGCCGAATTTCTTCAGAACATCTTTGAGGTATTTCTCCTGAGATATGAATATGCCATTGTGTTGTTGACGAATTTGAAGACCTAAGAAGAATTTCAACTCTCCCATCATAGACATTTGATATTCTTCACTCATCATATAGGCAAATTCATCACTATAACGTTGGTCATTACAGCCAAAGATAATATCATCAACATAAATTTGGCACACAAACAGTTCACCATCATAAGATTTAGTAAAGAGAGTAGGGTCGAGTGAACCTGGTGTGAAGCCATTCTTCATGAAGAATTCCTTCAATGTATCATACCACGCCCGTGGGGCTTGTTTGAGACCATAGAGGGCCTTGTTGAGTCTGAAGACTTTGTCGGGATTCTTTGGATCTTCAAAACACAGGGGTTGAGCAACATATACTTCTTCCTCAAGCTTACCATTGAGGAATGCACTTTTCACATCCATTTGATATAAAGTGATATTGTGATGGTTAGCATAGGCGAGTAATATGAATAGACTCAAGTCTAGCAACAGTGCAAAAGTTTCATCGAAATCAATTCCTTCAACCTGTGTGTAGCCTTGAGCTACTAGTCGTGCCTTATTCCTCACCACAAGGCCATTTTCATCTTGCTTGTTGCGGTAGATCCATTTTGTGCCAATGATATTATGCTTGCGAGGATCTGGACGTTTGACCAGTTCCCAGACATTGTTGAGCTCGAACTGATGTAATTCTTCTTGCATAGCCTGAATCCACTCCGGCTCCAGAAATGCTTCATCTACCTTAGTGGGCTCTGTGATAGAGACAAAAGCATAGTGCCCACAAAAGTTAGATAAATGTGAAGCTTTTGAATTCTTCAGCAGTTTCTTCAGTAGGAATGGCGCTTTAATGTCATCGATGATCTTCTCCACTTGCACTTCTTTTGCAACGCGAGGATGAGCTGGTTGTCGTCGAGGAATTTGATCATTTTCCTCAGCACCATTGTCTTCAGCATTATCTTCAGGTGCATCACTCGACGTTCTTGGCGTCAGGAATGAATTCTTCAAAGCAGTTTCTTCAAGAGGAATGACATCCTCGGTTGCCTTGAACTTGATAGATTCCTCGGTGCTAGTTCATCTAACACGGAAGGTAGGTGCTCTCTTTGCGAGCCATTAGTTTCATCGAACCGCACATCTACAGGTCAACAATCTTGTGAAGAGCGATGTTGAAGACTACAGAGGTGTGCGAGTCATTTCCATAACCAAGCATAAAACCATCATGTGCTTTCGGTGCAAATTTAGAATTGTGATGAGGATCTCTAATCCAGCATTTAGCACCGAAGACTTTGAAATAACTTACATTGGGTTTCTTGTCAGTGAGGAGTTCATAGGCAGTCTTCTTGAAGAATTTGTGAAGATATACTCTGTTGATGATGTGGCACGCCGTATCAATTGCATCAATCCAAAAAACGACTAGGCGTTTTGTATTCATCAAGCATAGTGCAAGCCATCTCAACAAGAGTTCTGTTTCTGCGCTCCACGACGCCATTTTGTCGAGGAGTATAAGGAGCAGATAACTCATGAGTAATACCAAGTTCATCAAGATAGTCATCAAGACCGGAATTCTTGAACTCAGTTCCATTGTCACTCTTGATGTGTTTGATCTTCACACCAAAGTTAGTTGAAGCCCTCGAGGAAAATCGTTTGAAGACTTCCTGCACTTGATTTTTGTAAGTAACAATGTGTACCCATGTGTAACGAGAGTAATCATCAAGAATAACAAAGCCATATAGAGATGCATCATTAGTGACTGCTGAGTAATGATTAGGACCAAAGAGGTCCATGTGAAGCAATTCAAGGGACGAGTAGTGGTCATGATAGTCTTTCTTTGGATGCTTGGCCTTGGTCATTTTTCCAGCTTCACAGGCTCCGCATAAGTGATCCTTGAGGAATTTGACATTCTCAATGCCAATGACATGCTTCTTCTTCGCAAGTGTGTGCATATTCCTCATGCCCGCGTGACCAAGTCGTCGATGCCATAGCCAGCCTTCTGAAGCTTTTGCAAGTAAACACACGGCTGGTTGTGGTCCTGTAGAGAAATCAACAATATACAAGTCTCCTCTCCTAAAGCCTTCGAAGACTTTGGAATTGTCAGCTTCCATAATCACAACACAACGATACTTGCCAAAGATAACAACCATATCAAGATCACAAAGCATTGAGATCGACATGAGGTTGTATCCTAAGGACTCAACAAGCATGACTTTGTCCATGTGTATGTCCTTAGAGATCGCAACCTTACCAAGACCCAATACCGACTTTTGCCTTTGTCAGCAAAGATGATATGCTTCAGATGTGACGGTGATAAGGGAGCATCCATCAATAGATTCTTGTCACCAGTCATGTGATTTGTACAACCACTATCGAGAATCCACTCAGTGGCTTTGGGTTGATCATCCTATAGATGAATTAGTACAACTTACGATCTCATATACTTCATCAGTGAAGAATATGATATCATGTTCATCAGATGAATTTCATCAGTCAGTATTAACAGATAAGCAGTATGAGGACGTGTGAAATGAAAGGTCATTTCATCATGATTAGCCTGCGTCCTTTCAGCAGTTTTGTCGTCCTCCAAGAAATTCTTCAGACGTTAAGACACGTCTGGAGACCTGACCCTACAGAAGAGATTAGTTCTTTTTCTTCACCACCCACATCTGAAGGGGTGGCAAAGAGTTCATTACTCTGTGAGCACCATACGAGAATGGTGGCATAGAAGCCAAACCATTTCGTTTCACATAAGAAGGGTTAGGGTAAGCATATGAATAAGCAGAGAAATTCTTCGAGGACTTATGAACATATTGGTTTGAAGAATAATGCACATATTCATAGCACTTAGCTCTACCCTGCGAAACAGAGTTGTTATCATGATGATAATCATATGAGGACTTTGATCCTTTTGAGGAATTTGATCCACGTGAGGAATTTGGTCCGTATGAGGACTTGGATCCATATGAAGAATTTGGTCCATATGAAGAATTCGATCTGGGATCCTATTCTTCACAGGTGGTGTCATGAGGCACTTCTTGGGAACCGAGATTTTCTTCATAGGGGAACCGTTCCTGCAGTTAGTGCCAACATATCCAGCAAATACTTCACCATTTTGATTTTTGAACATTTTATAGTTGGAGTCAAATGACTCATCAGAAGAATGAGGAGATTCGCATGTAAAGCCGGATAAGTTAGATGGATCAACTGGAGGTCCCTTTGCAGCAACCCATGAGGTTTTGGGATACCGCTTGGGCTTCAAATATGTTCCATCAAAGATCGAGTTTCCTCTCAAAGGCAATACCCTCTTTCCTAGGGTTCCTGTTGAGGATCTGCTTTTAAGCACATCACAAAGAGTCTGATGCCCTTTGAGGCTTTTGTACATGCACTGTCATATACAATTCCTTCAGCCCTGCATCGTCAGTGATACTAGCAATCTCCTCAGATGAGGAATTAGTGATAGCAGAGGCAGGTGAAGAATTTGTAACAGTTGAAGCATTTGAACATTCAGGTGAAGAATTAGCAGATTCACGTTCAATGCACTTTAAGCATGGAGGAACAAATTCTTCCTGGGAAGCGCTGATTTGTTGAGCACGTAATGAATCGCGCTCCTTCAGAAGATCTTCATAACTCACTCTTAGCTTCTTAAGATCTTGCTTTCTTTGAAGAAATTCATAAGAAAGTTTCTCATGATCAGATAAGAGAGTGTTATGATGACCTTGAAGGCTGTCAAACCTAGACTGAAGTCTCTGAAGATTTTCAGTCAGGGCTTTAGTGCGATCCATTTCCTCACCTAACATATCATCACTCTTATCTAGCATGTTTTGAACCTTTTCCAAAGCCCTTTGTTGTGTTACAGCAATTTTAGCAAGTTTTGAGTAACTGGGCTTTAGATCTTCATCAGATTCATTTTCACTAGATTCAGAGGAGGTATATTTGAGTACCTTGGCACCCTTTGCCATGAAGAAATAGGTGGGAGTGCAGTCATCACTATCTTCATCAGCATTATTGGTGAGGTCATTTTCTTCAGAGTTGAAGATGGACTTGCTGACGAAAGCAGTAGCGAGAGCTAGACTCGCCACACCAGACTCAGATTCTTCTGATGCCTCCTCTTCCTCATGTTCCTCAGATTCAGCTTCAGAGTCCATTTCCTTGCCAATGAATGCCCGAGCCTTTTTGGAGCTGCTCTTCTTGTGAGAAGAAGGCTTTGAGGATTTTGATGATGAAGATTTCGATGATTTCTTCTTCTTCTTAACGTCATCAGAACTATAATCCTTGTGTTTCTTCTTCTTTAATTCCTTTTCCCACTGAGGACAATCTTGGATGTAGTGACTAGGTTTCTTGCATTTGTGACAAAGTCTTCTCTTATAGTCATTGGATGAGGAATCACTGCTCCTTGAGGATTTTCCAAATCGACCACGCCTTGAGAACTTAGGAATTTCTTCACGAGCAATGCTAGCTCCTGGCCTAATTCTTCAGGATCTCCAAGGCTACTACCAGTAGTCTTCACACTCGTATTCGCATACAGCCTTGGCCTTCGTGGCACGTGTTTTTCCATAGCTAGAACCATAGAGATCTCTCTTTTCAGCAATTTGGAACTCATGAGTATTTAGCCTCTCGAGGATATCGGCAGGATCAAGTGACTTGTAGTCAAGACGCTCTTGTATCAACAGTGCCAGAGTATCAAATGAGGAATCAAGCGATCTTAACAATTTCTTCACCACCTCATGGTCGGTGATGTCCGTGGCGCCAAGTGCTTGAAGCTCATTTGAGATGTCCGTGAGGCGATCGAAGGTTTGTTGAACATTTTCGTTGTCGAGTCTTTTGAAGCGGTTGAAGAGATTCCGAAGAACATCAACTCGAGAGTCACGCTGAGTTGAGACTCCTTCATTCACTTTGGACAGTCTATCCCAGATGAACTTGGCAGATTCCAAAGCACTCACTCTTCCATATTGACCTTTGCTCAGATGGCCACATATGATATTCTTCGCTTGAGAATCGAGTTACTTGAATCTCTTCACGTCAGCAGCATTCAGAGAAGGTGTGACTGAGGAACACCATTTTCCACAACATACCGTAGATCGTTATCAATTGCTTCAAGATGCATTCGCATCTTGTTCTTCCAGTAGGGATAGTCCGTCCCATCAAAGGTAGGACACCCTGCTGAGACCTTGATCATACTGCGGTCGACATAACTAAAACTCCGGTGGTTAAAGCAAAATCACACAGAACAAGGGAGTACCTTGCTCGATACCAATTGAAAGTGCGTTATATCGACTAGAGGGGGTGAATAGGCGATTTTATGAATTCTTCAACGAGGAATTTGCGGTGAGGAAATTCCTTAGCGAAGAACTACTTGCAGCGGAATAAGTACTCAAATGCATAACAGAATACACGCATGGTCATCATGATGAAATGAAGACAAACACAGAGTACAGAAAGCGTAATCACGGGATAACACAAGATGAAGACAAACTGACTGAAGAAATTGAACTGAGGAAATTGAGAAAGTCTTCAGACAAAGTCTTCAAACACAGATATGAATAAACACTCAACACAGTAATGAGGAAATGAAAGGGTTGAGGAAATAGAACCAGTAAGGTTGGTGAAGACAATGATTTGGTAGACCAGTTCCAACTGCTGTATCAGTTGTACGTCTGGTTGGAGCGGCCTGAGTATTTAAACTCGAGGACACACGGTCCGGACACCCAGTCGGCGAGCATGCAGCTCAGACACCCAGTCCTCACCGTATTCTCCTTGAACTAAGGTCACACCAACCTCGTCCAATCACTCGTGGTAAGTCTTGAGCGACTTACAAACCTTCACAGACTTGGTCACTCGGCGATCCACAATTCCTCTTGGATGCTCTAGACCATGACGCCTAACCGTCTGGAAGAAGCACAGTCTTCGAAGGTAACAAGCGTCGGATCCACGCAGGATCAATCTCTTCAGTGATGCTCAATCACTTTGGGTTTGTAGGGGTTTGGTTTTGGGGTTTTCCTCACTCGATGATTTTCGCTCAAAGTCCTCGGAGGATGGGTTGCTCTCAAATGACAAGTGTCAAGTTTCTCTCGGGCAGCCAACCAGCTAGTGGTTGTAGGGGCGGCTATTTATAGCCTAGGGAGCAGCCCGACATGATAAGACATAAATGCCCTTCAATGATATGACCATTAGGTGGATAAGATATTTTGGGACAGTCATGCCAAGAAGACAGAACGGTCGGAAATTTGAATATCAAATTCCTCAGGGCTATCATGTTCCTCACTGTGTAGGCAATCCGCACTGGCGAATTCCTAACTCCTCAGTCAGAACAAATTCCTCAGCGACCAGAAGAACTTCGTCTTTGTAACTGAAGAAATTGACTGAATTGTATGAGATTTCCAAAGGCTTCACTCGAAGGGATTGGTAGGTGT
Organism: Aegilops bicornis; assembly: GCA_021605145.1. Taxonomy (NCBI): domain Eukaryota; kingdom Viridiplantae; phylum Streptophyta; class Magnoliopsida; order Poales; family Poaceae; genus Aegilops; species Aegilops bicornis. The sequence goes on along the minus strand of CM038672.1, from coordinate 261,374,437 downwards.
AGGATTTTGAGTTGAGCATCACATGGAAATTTTTCCTTAGTATTTCCTCGACCCCCTTTAACAGTACGGTGTTTCCTATGACTCAAGAAAGAGAAAAACGAAACTACGAAAACAAAAGTCTTCACGCTTCATGTTCCTCAAATGAATACCAAGTCTTCAAGGTCACACCAATTTCTTCACTTTCAAAGTCTTGAGAAAGTCTTGAGAATATCAAAGTCTTGATCGAAGAACTTCATTTTTAGGGGTCGACTTTCTCTGTAAATATCAAACTCCTCATAGACTTATAGACCTGTGGACACTCACAAACGCATTAGTTCCTTAACTTATAAGTCTTCAATACACCAAAATCACTAAGGGGCACTAGATGCACTTACAGGTAGGGGGTCCCGAGCTGTGTGTCGGAGGATCCATGGTAACAAGGGACAAGGGGGACACGATGTTTACCCAGGTTCGGGCCCTCTTAAAGGAGGTAAAACCCTATGTGCTGCTTGATTATATTCGATGAGAATAGGGGTTACATGAGTTGATCTACCTCGAGATCGTAATGGCTAAAACCTAGCTGTCTAGCCTATGATAATTCTGATGGTCTCGACAGACTAAACCCTCCGGTTTATATACACGCCGGAGGGGCCAAGGGTTGTACAGAGTCGGTTTTCAGAAGAAGGAAATAGCATATCCGGACACCAAACTTGCCGTCCACGCATATAGGAGTCCAACCCAGACACGGGGGATAGTATTTAGCTTTATCTTCAAGGCCCATCAATCGGGCCCATATCAAATAGTCCAGACACCCGAGGACCCCCTAATCCAGGACTCCCTCAGTAGCCCCTGAGCCAGTCTTCGACAATGATGTGTTCGGCACGCGGATTATCTTTGGCATCGCAAGGCGGGTTCCTTCACTTGAATACTTCAAATTAACTTCCTGCACAATGGAATTGTATCCGGCTTTGCACTACCCTTAGCCACGAAGGCAAGATGTCAAAATAGAAACAGTCTCTTTTACTGACAACTTTTTCGGTGAAGCGTCACACTTGACTCTTTAACATTTTGAACCATTTTCACGTTCCCGTTTCGTGTTTCGAGGCCTAGCCCTCGTTGGCAAGTCTTTTCTAAGCAGAGATCGTGCCCGCCTATTACCGGATTCACATCAATGTTGTTTGGGTAGCCCAACCATACCATACGCACGATCTCGTTGGGAATAGGCAAGATTTATGGCTTGAGAGGGGGACGTTTGGTATTTGTACTATCTATAAGAGGATAAAGATCCCTCCTTTTTCCCCACGCCTTCTTCTAGCTCCTGCCTTCCCACCTCTAAGCTCTACCGCCCAAAACTTCAATTTTTCCCAACAGTGCCGCCCTCCCCAGCAATGGCCAGGTCCGGCTGCAAGGGAAAGTTGGAGGCCTCCTCCGTCACCGAGAAGGACATCAAGGATCTCCGTAGCGTGGGCTATCTATCCGCGGATATCGCGCATAGGCTCCCTGACAAAGATCAGGTGATCCCTACTCCGGAGCCTGGTGAGAGGGTCGTATTCATCCCTCATTTCCTCCGGGGGCTAGGGTTTCCCCTCCACCCCTACGTCCGAGGTCTCTTGTTCTACAACGGGCTAGATTTCCATGATCTAGTCCCAAATTCCTTCCTCCACATATCGGTGTTTATCGTCGTGTGTGAGGCTCTTCTTCGCATCCCCCCACACTTCGGCATATGGCTCAAGGTCTTCAATCTGAAGCCGAAGGTGGTCAACGGTTAGCATTTGGACTACGGCGGGGCTATGGTAAGAAAGCTCCCCAACGCCGTCTGGCCCAAAGGTGCATTTGTTAAGACTATCAAGGTGTGGCAGCAAGAGTGGTTCTACATCACCGAACCCCGCGACGCCAAGTGGGCGGCCACACCTGACTTCAGATCCGGACACCCCATGAGACTCACCTCATGGACCACCAATGGCCTTGATTGGGGGTCCCAACCAGAGGTGATGATGCTGCAGAAGCGCATCTCCAACATGTTGGGTAAAAACATTGTTCTCAAAAACGTGATTCAAGTGATGCTCTTCCGCCGTGTCCTTCCCTGCCAACTCCGGGCCTCAGGAATGTGGGAGTTCAATCCGGAAGAAGCACAGACCTTGAAGCGCTTCTTTGGCACCATGCACGAAGATATATGGAACCAGCTCTTAAAGGCCCAGAAGAGTTGGCCGATGAAGACCGAGGACATCGGACTCGATAGCGAGAACCCAGCAGAGGTAAGCATAACCCTTCTAAAGACTTATTCGGCCAACACTTTAGATGTGATGAAGATTGTATTATCCGCTTTCCGTACAGGGCTGGACGTCGAAGGAGGAGCGGATCAACTGTCTGGTGCCACTACCGGAGAACCTGGCCACCCCCTAGCTAACAGAGATGCTGGTCCCGGTGCCGTATAAGGCGCCGGAGAAGAAGGCCAAGAAGAAGAAGGGCAAGGAGGCCAAGGGCGGCCACCGCCACAAAGGCCCTTCGGACACAGTATCCGGAGAGACCGAAGCCCTCTCCTCCCATGAGGTAGATGAGGAAGAAGAGGAGGAAGAGGTGGAAAGCGATTCCCTCGTAAGGGGAGGAAGAAGAAGAGGGTGGCCTCCGAAAACCCGGAAGGGGAGGCGCCCAAGAGAGGAAAGGTGATCCTACAGGATAGTTCAGACACAGATGCTAAACTAGTCCCAAAAAACCTCCCAGGGTGAAGCCCCTAGCTGAATTCTAAGTATTCAAATACGCACTGTTAATCTTCGGTCTTCCCTTTTCCATTATATAAGTTATTTTGCTAAGTGCCTTTCAGCCCTCAACGCGAGCTCCCGCACACTCTGTTATCGGAGGGGAACTCTCTGCCGCCCGAGATGGCAGAGAGGGAGACGCCGCCATGAGCCCTCTCGCCTATCACCATGGAGGACACTGAGGTGACATCCCGAAGGACCTCTCCTAACCAAGGGGCGGGCGACACCGTCGAGAAGGCGCTCGAGGTTAATACCTTGGTCGCCGAAGAGCTAGGGGATGCGACCCCTATGTCCACCGAAGGCAGGGAGCCCCAACAATACGGGCCCCAGCCGAACACCATTCCGGACACCAACGTGGCTCCAGGATCGGATAGGAAACCCCCTTCGAAAGATGGGGAGGAGCATCAGCTCCCTCGGCGAACTCCACTAATCCAGAGGCGCCCAACACTCTAGAGGAAGGACTGCAATGTGCTTCCATCATGGAGGAGCAACGCACCCTAATGGGTGCGGTGGTGGAGAATGTTCAATCTGCTAAGAGCGGACTGAACGAAGCATTCCACGGCCTACTAACAGGATTTGAGGTATGCGATGTAATGTTCTAAAAACTTTTCATATAGAGTAACATACATGTGTACAGACAGTAGCCCCTGAGGCTCTATCCGGTTTGAAAGAAACCGGACAGAGGATCCACATAGTATTCGGGATAGTAACATGATGTGTTGTTATTGTAATAGGCTTCCCTGTTGGCGGCGACCGCCCAGGCCGCAGAAGTTTCCGAACTCAATCGGAAGCTTAAGGTGGCCAATGAGGAAATCAACCACATTAATAAGCGGTTTGACGAAACGTAAGGTATGCATATAATATGTAGAAAGGAGTGTGATTTTATGTCAGAAGTATGTATATTTAGAGGTTAACTCATGGGATGCATCAATTATGATCACAGCTAACGCGGCCGAGGTCGAGACCCTCAAAGGCGCTCTCGCCCAAGCCAAGAAAGAGGCGGAGGCAAATAAGGCGGCCGCTGATAAAGCGTCTGCTGAACTGGAGGCCGAGCAGGTTGCCCGCTGTCGACATGAAGCTTGGATGGCCGAAGTCAAGTAGAAGTTGAAGGATGCCATCTGCAAGTGCGAGACTTTGGAGGAGAAGACTTCAGGACAGTCCTCTGAGCTTGCCAAGGCCCTCCGTGATGCCAAAGAGGCGCGAAGCAAGTCCTGGAGCGCTCGCGAACAGATCCAGCAAGCGAGGCAGATAGCGGATGGTAAGGCCTTTCTTTTGCAAAGTATGTTTGGGGGTCAGAGGTATGCTTTTCTCACACGAGTATGGAGTTCTTCAGGCGCGTTTGTGGATCTTCCGTAGAGTGTCGCCGATGCCGCACAGTTCTTTCGAGCCCAGGAGGGGAAATCGACGGAGAAGCTGTTCTGGTCGTAATATCTCGCGCCGGAACACCCGCCACTTCTGAACAACCATCCGAAGCAGCTGATGGAGCTTCATAGAGTGGATGGCCTGGCCATGAAGGACTTAATAGTCCAACTCTAGCTAGCCGAGCCGATTCCTAGCAGCTACTTCGGTCTGGTTAAGCGGTTTCTTGACGCGCAGCCTCAGATTGCTGCTGTAAAGCGCTCATCCTGCATAGAGGGTGCCCGGATGGCCTTCCCCCACGTCAAGATGCAGTGGGCGAAGATGAAAGCCACCGAAGTGGTGACCGCAGGCCCACCCGAACGCAAAGTTCATCGGAAGCCGGAGAGGTACTTCGACGACGTCCTAGAAGGGGCCCGGATAGTACAGGGCCAATGTTCTGAGGACGTAATATTTGATTAAGTGTTTGGGTTGTACAAACTGTGTGATGAACACATGCTATGATATATTTATGCTTGCGCCTTTTGTTTCAAGCAATTTTTCCTCCTGTGCGGCCGTTTATTGTTGTATTTCTGAAAGTTGCCAGTCGTCGGCTTCAGCCCCCATGTAGATGCTACAGGGGTGTTCGGTATGACGCATGACCATGCTTTACCCAACGTCTTGGTCTGTAAAGGAGGTGTCCGCGAGGTGAACCAGGTAACCGGACTACGCGGCTTTATTACTTTCACTTAGCCATAGGAGTTTGACTGTGGAGCTAAGTACTAGCCCCTCATGCGTATGCGACTATCTGGATTACGGTGCCTTTTCCACGTGGTCGGACGAAGACCAGCCCCTCGTGTAACACGGGCTGAATCGCTAACAATATGTAGTATAATACTAAGTCACTGAATTGCCGACCAGCTATCGCCTATCATGACAATAAGTTTTTGGCTTTCTCTACTAAGGTACTTGACCGGATGAACTAGAAATACAATCGCATTAGTTCTCCCTTTACTACCATTGCTGAACGAGCGGGACGTAAGGTGGTAAGCACAGGAGGCGGGCAACCCAACTATGGACCAAAGATATGATTCGGAGCCAATGCACATAATGCAAAATCCGGGACACCGAAGAGTTCCCTATAGGTGTTCGGACTTTGAGGTGTGCAGGGCTGAATACAGCCCCCGGTGTGAAGGCCAGACTAAAGCACGTGTGGCAACCTGAATCAGGGAGGGAATACAGATGATAATATAAAAATTAAGCGAAGTCCAAACATAAGTGGAGATCACCTGTTTCCTTCATACCCTGATTAATACGTCGAACCATGTTTTTACAGAGAATGCCATGAATATCGAGGCCATTTCACATTTAGAGAGTTTACACAAGCGAAAGTTTTACAGAGGGCTTAAAAGTAATGGTTTGAAGATACTAATGGTGCCCTGCCGCACGTCTGCGTCATTTCTCCTTGGTGAGAAATCCTTTGAGAGGAGGAGTCAGTGGTTGTCTGCAAGGAAGAAGGACCTAGAAAAGACCCCTTGTACTATCGTAGAGTAGGCAGGTTTCTAATGAACCTGCAGTTGGAAAAATATTAAGGTACGAATAGGGTCAATCCATACTATAGACCTTTTCTGCGGTGTGCCTGCAGCGCTGCCCAAGGTATTTTAAGTGCGTAATTATGTACGCACGGTACGTATGCACCAACCTTATGGGGCGATCGGCGGAGGCTAAACTTCCATTTAAGCTCCGGATCGGCCGAGCTATCACTCCGTAATGCTGATCAGACTCGCTTAGCGGTGTCATGGGTCTTGATGACCGATGAGCTATTCGACTTAATGAGGCCGCCCTGTACCTCGTCTGCTTGGGCCGCGGTGTGCTCCTCAGTGCGGAGGGAGCGCTCCATATTTCCATTTACTGTGATGACGCCATGCGGCCCGGGCATTTTGGGCTTCAAATAAGCATAGCGGGGGACTGCACTAAAGTGGCCGAAAGTAGTTTGTCCAAGCAGTGCATGATAGCCACCGCGGAAAGGGACGATGACGAAGATCAAATCTTCGCTTCGGAAGCTGTCTAGAGAGGCGAATACTACTTCCATTTGTTAGGGAACCCATGCAGCGGGCCTCCATGTCGGGTATCACTCCTTTAAAGGTAGTGTTACTACGCTTTATTCTTGTCGGGTCGATACCCATCTTACGGACAGTATCTTGATAGATCAAATTGAGGCTGCTACCTCCGTCCATAAGGACTCTAGTGAGATGGTATCCGTCGATGATGGGGTCGAGCACAAGGGCCACCGAACCTCCGTGATGGATACTGGTTGGGCGGTCCCTGCGATCAAAGGTGATCGGACAAGCCGACCATGGGTTGAATTATGGGGCGACAGGCTCTACGTCATAGACATCCCTTAATGTGCATTTGTGCTCCCTCTTGGTGATGTGGGTGACATCATGTTCACCGTTTTCACCTCAGTGGGAAACTTCTCCTGTCCCCCAGTGTTCAAAGGGGACTCATTGTCGTCCTCGCTTTGAGGTCCTTTCCCCTTATGTTCGGTATTTAATTCACTGGCCTGTTTAAAAACCCAGCAGTTTCTGTTGGTGTGGTTGGCAGGCTTGTCAGGGGTGCCATGAATCTGGCAAGGACTATCCAGTATTTTTTCCAAATTGGATGGACCGTCCCTATTTTCTTTGAACGGCTTCTTCCGCTGACTGGGTTTAGAGTCACTGATTCCGGGGTTTACTGCCATATACTCTTTTTCATTGTTGTTGTTCTGACGCTTGTTTTTACTGCGCCACAGCCTTCCATTGCTATCCCTAGCCTCAGAAGTGCCGGGGTCCTTGTACGGTTGCTTCTACAAGCCAACCAGCTATCTTCGCCCGCACAGAAGCGGGTCATGAGTGCAGTAAGAGCTGCCATAGTCTTCGGCTTTTCCTGACCGAGGTGTCGGGCAAGCCATTCGTCACGGACGGTGTGCTCAAATGCCGCTAAGGTTTCGGCGTCTGGACAGTCAACAATTTGGTTATTTTCAGTTAAGAACCGATTGCAAAGTTTGCGGGCTGACTCTCTGGGTTGCTGGACTATGTGACTCAGGTCATCACCATCCAGTGGCCGGACATAAGTGCCCTGAAAGTTGTCCCGAAAAGCGTCCTCTAGTTCTTCCCAACTTCCAATGGAGTTCTCTGGGTGGCTGTTCAACCAGTGATGTGCTGGTCCTTTTAGCTTTAGAGGGAGGTATTTGATGGCGTGGAGATCATCTTCACGAGCCATGTGAATGTGGAGAAGAAAATCTTCAATCCATACAGCGGGGTCTATCGTTCCATCATAAGGCTCGATGTTTACGGGTTTAAACCCTTCCGAAAACTGGTACTGCATTACCTCATCGGGAAAGCACATGGGGTGTGCGGCACCTCTATACCGGGCGGCATCACGACGGAGTTCGGATGACATCTGTGTTCGGTGCTGATCCCGTACTTGATTGTGTTTATCGCGCCAGGCTTGATGGTCGTCGTCTCGTGTTGGGGCATGTCCTCTTGATCCGTAGATTTATCTGGTCTGGCCGACTCTATTGGTCAAGTCCTGACGTAGGTCGTACGTGTAGCCCGGAGCCGCTGTCTCCATGCCTCTTAGGCAAGGGGAGCAGGCTAGTATTCTTAATAATTGGTCGTTTTATCCCGTCCACGTGGTGGTCTGTCCGGTTGATCAGCATGATTGTATTTTGACGGTATTGGCTAAAGGGCCTAGTCGTAGAATTGTGGCAGCAGCCTGCGTTCGGGGTAAATTTTTGTTGGGCGCTCAAAACCATATCCTTCTTCGACGACCAGGACCTGGGTCCATATGTCATTGAGGGTGTCCTATTCGGCTTGGAGCTGCTGCTGTTTCTTTTTCAGACTTCACGCGGTGGCGATGAGCTGTCGCTTGAAGAGTTCTTGTTCAAGGGGTTCCCCTGGATGATGAATTCTTTGTTACCAAGGCTAGCATCCTCTTCGGTGACAGGTAAGTGGTTGCTATCTTCGAATCCTCATGATCGGCGAGTTCGTTAGGGTTGACTTGACCCTCTTCCATCTCATCCTGCTCGAACGCAGGCTCCACGGGGTGGTCGGAGTCTTTGGCGTTGTCGGGAGTGTTATTGTCTCCGGTGTTGGTGTTACTTTCCCTTCCTCAACACGATTGTGAGCGGCGCCACTGACGCCAGTGCTTTGCTAGATCATCAACGAGCTTATCCTCATCTGGGTCTTGAGTGCCATCGTCGTCCTTCTTCTTAGGTGTGTCCACCATGTATACGTCGTAAGTAGAAGTGGCCGTCCACCGCGCTGTGATGGGCCGGTTTTGACCTGGTTCGGCCTCTACACATCGTCCATGGCGTCAATATCTTCGGAGGCATAGTCTAGCATGTCAGTTAGGTCCTCGACAGTGGCTATCAAGTGGGTGGTGGGTGGGACGTAAAATTCCCTACTCTCAGCCCCCAGTTTAGGATGGGCATAGTACAAAGGTGATATTTCTGTGATGGAGAGAGATTGTACTAAGTCCAGTGCTTCGTCTAAGAGTTAAAGCTGGATAGGGGTTGGAGGATCTGTGGAGCTAGGCTTGGAGACGACCACTTGCTCGAGCCCGATGGATGCAAACCTTAAGAGTTCGAAGTTGACGTCCAGAGGCGAGTCCGGCTTCCCGATGATGGGGAGAGTCCCATTTGACTCCGGGCCCGCCAACGGCATGGTCGCATCTGGGTCTTTGGCAAGAAGCTCCGTAATGGGAGAGAATCCGGCGGGGTTTATCCTCCCGTCTTCAGATGAAGTGGTCCGCCCAAGATCTAAGGCCAAGGTGGGCGTGAGCGTTGACCCCTAGACGAAATTTGATTGTGGGTTCGAGTGGCTTCCTTCGTATGGGTGGGGAGCGGCAATCGAGGCCACGAACCCCACGAAGATTAGGTCTCCTCGGACATTGGCGATGTAATTCAAGCTTCGAAACCAGATCTAGTGACCAGGGGCGTAGAGTCGACCTGCTCGAGGCGACCGGTCGAGTTGGCACGCAGCATGATGCCGCCAAACACAAAGAGTTGGCCAGGGGAAAGGTCTACCTGAAACAGCGTCATCATTGATGATGAGGCGAGCCATCGATTCTGCTGTTGACAACACTACGGAACTCTCAAAGAAAGCACCAATGTCGGTGTCAAAACCGACAAATCTCGGGTAGGGGGTCCCGAACTATGTGTCTGAGGATAAATGGTAACAAGGTACGAGGGGGACACGATGTTTACCCAGGTTCGGGCCCTCTTAAAGGAGGTAAAACCCTACGTCCTACTTAATTACATTTGATGAGAATAGGGGTTACAAGAGTTGATCTACCTCGAGATCGTAATGGCTAAAACTAAGCTGTCTAGCCTATGATAATTATGATGGTCTCTACAGACTAAACCCTCCGGTTTATATACACACCTGAGGGGCCTAGGGTTGTACAGAGTCGGTTTGCAAAAGAAGGAAATAGCATATCCGGACACCAAACTTGCTGTCCACGCATATAGGAGTCCTACCCGGACACGGGAGATAGTCTTTAGCTTTATCTTCACGGCCCATCGGTCCGGCCCATATCACATAGTCCGGACACACAAGGACCCCCTAATCCAGGACCCCCTCAACGGCAGCAGCACGCAGTGGCGTCGCGCTGCTGCGGACGAACGGCGGCAGAAGCAGGCGAGCCATCGGGACAGGCGCGTGTGGTGAGGCACGAGCACGGAGCTTGAGCAGGACCAGCCGGGGCGCACGGGACACACGGTGAGCACGGTATCGTCCGGGTGCGGTGTGGCGGACGACGTCTACGGGGGGGAGGGGGGTCGGAATGTGAGGCAACGGGAGGTTGCTCACCCCCGTTGCAGGGGAGTTAGGCGGCGAGGCACGATGGCGCCAGCGGGAAGGAGGACGAGGCAGATGGTGGCGAGGTCCAGGGTCGACCAACGATGGAGAGGCGGGGCAGGGCAGTCCGGCGACACGACATTGGGGAGGCGGGGTCGAAGTTGCTCCGGGCAGGGTCCAGCTACGGCGTGGTCGAGGATGGGATGGCAACGTGGCAAGGCGCCGACGGGGCGACGGGCTGCGGCATCGAGCGACGGGGGTGCCAGCTACCGTTGGGGCAGAGGCAAGGTCAGGGAGGTCGTGATGGGGCGGTGGGCTCGGGTACCCCCGATCCTGATCTGGATCGGGCAGGGAGGCAGAGGTTGGAGTGGGACATGGGGGGAAAGTGGGAGTCAGGTGAGGGTTAGGGTTTGGGGAGGTGGCCTTGTAGGCCAGAGAGGGGCGGCTGGGCCGGCCGGTTGCCTAGCTAGACCAGTTGGCCTAGTGTGGGGGAGGTTGTTTCTTTCTTTTTCTTTTAAAAAGTTTTCTCTGTAAACTTCCCTATTTCTTTTAGTTCATTTATATTAGTTTTGTTATATATGAAACTAGTTCCATAATTAGTGTTGCCAATGAACCCACTGCGACAAGAAGTTTTAGGCCCTGTTTTTATTAATTAAAAAGCATTTAGGTAAATGTTTTAGGCCCTGTTTCATTCATTTAAGAGTATATAAAAACGTTATAAAAATGTGGTTTCAACATGACAAATATCTAGGGATCATATGCCACACTTTGAACATTTTAGTTTGAATGTTTGAAAACTTTGGCGTTGCCTTGATTTTGGATTTTGAAATCGAACGGTATTGAACCATCATGACATTAACAATAGTAATCGTGGTGACATGGCATCACTAGCAGATGGTTACTATAGATTAATTATTCGGGCGTCACATGGGACCAATGAGGATTTTCCACGTGTAAAATTCTCATTGGCTATAGCAACCACGTGTCAGCACCACGAAAGGACAGATGTCAACCGCCTAATGGATAGGAGGCGCATATGATACTTTGACACGTGGCAAGGCCCAACAGCAGCCAATTTAGGTTAAAAAGGCTGGGCCAGTCAAAATTAGCGGGTTGGCCCATTAAGGATCTGCATGCAGACAGCCCATTCACAGTTAAGGCCTATACGACTAGTATCAAATCGGGCCATCAACGGATCGATCTAGAGTTCTCATCATAGAGGCACATTTTCACTTCTGGCCCGTTAACAATCTGCTAAGTATTTGGGCCGAATTATGGCCCGGTGTGTTTCCGGCCTGTTAAAGATCCTGCTTCATTTGGGCCCATTTAATGGCCATTGAAATTTCGGCCCATAAACGACCGTGAAGGAATTGAGTCATATTCGGCCATGTCTGACATTCGGCCTGTTAGAGGCCCACTGTAGATTTGGGCGACTTCCAGAGTGTTGTATTTTTCGGCCTGTTAACGTCGGACGAAATCCATGGCCCATATGTGGCCCAACATCACATCGGGCCTATTAACGACCCATACAACAATGATACTAATCAAGCCCAACTGCACTTCCGCCCTGGTAAAGGCCCGTGTAGTAGGTTGACGCATTTACGGCTGTTCTGAAATTCGGCCTGTGAACGATCCACATTGTAAATGGGCCACCACGAGCTGAGATACGTTTCGGCCTGCTAATGACCAATGGGTTATTTGGCACAATCAGGGCCCAATCTCACTTTCATCCTACTAAAGTCCTATGTTATTTATGGGCTCGAGATATTTACACATGTTAGCGACCTATTGTTACTGAGGGCCCAAATTAAGTTTAGGCATGTTAAAGGCCCACTTTGGGCACAAGCCTAGCAAAAATAAGAAAGCTTATGATGATTTAGGCACATATATTTTTAGTGGGCTACATGAAAATTACGGCCCATAATCGTTTTAGCCCAATTGGAATTGTGGTACCGATGAATGTTGGCACATTGGGCTCCTACGAAGCTTTCGGCCGAATACATTACTAAGATAAACCTACACTTAGAAAAATAGTGTCGTAATTTCTATAGCCTTTGGCATCAGGATAAATGTTATATCACAACAACATAAATTCCAACCATACAACAAAAGTCCTATTGTCATAAAGTTTACAGTCCTTGCAGATAAAAGCACCATCAGATGTATAAAAGCACATATCATTTGACCTGAGTGCTAACATTTCAGGCTATAGAATCTGATGGAGCAGCATGATCTTCTCCTTTTTTTCCACCATTGCTCTTGAACAATAAAGCAAATGTCTGATAGTCTGGTTCCAAAACCATTCATATCTTGACGACATTTGTCACCACTATTCTTGTTTCCGAAACAGCCACCATTAGGAATTGGACTTGTGTCTAGAGCACAGATATATCACTCTATCTAGTCGTAAGATTTTGTTCAGCAGTCGATTTGGATGAGGTTACCTTGACAACCAACCCAGAATTACGCAGGAAGGTGCTTTTTGCACTGTTAGTGGAGAGATGCTGACGCACTGCAACAAGAGGTGACATTGTGCCTGTGGTAGCCTCGTCACCTTCAGGTGGTTGTGGCTATTCAATCATTTGTTCCATAGCTTGCTGAAAGTTTGAACTTGTAGATTAGTGTACCAGATAAGTTACTAATGAGACAAAAACAAACAAAGTAGGTTTCGCGTTTATACATAATTTATTTTGGTGAACTACTGTAATACATTAGCATGTATTGTAGTGCCAACTACATAATAAAATCACTTTCGAAACATATGTCCATGTAGCATGCCTACTGTATTGTCTATTTCCTCATATTCATTGACATCTAAGGATAAAGAGACATGGTTTAAAGTAGAATGAACATAATATGACATCATTCATATCATGGGCAAACAGATATCAAACAAATAGGCTATTAAATCATTGGGTGGGCACGTGAACATCACAACTAGATTACAGATCAAGATCAAAAGAATATCCTTCCTCTCTTTTAAACCATGTAAGGTGAAATGGTATGTTAAGACAATTGTGCATAAAAGTGAATAGAGTAGCTGACACTGGCTGCAAACAAAGCAGCTAAATGAACACCTCATAGTAACAAGCTTTTCAAAGGAAGGAGGAGTAAGGACTTACAACAACGGCTTGGAATGGTGTGCTCATGCCCTTCATCTTGCTGGTGTGGCAATCCTTGAATATTTGCCCGGCATTCGGTTCAGGTTCTTTTTTGTCTACACGGGCTTTCCTCTGTATTTAGAACAAGACAATATAGATATGATAATATGGGACAGAAAAAAGAAGGAACTAGCAACTATTTACAAGAGCCTCGCAGTGTGTAATATAGCTACGTGATCCTGTTTTCTGTTGGAATTTCACTTTCGAACATTTGGTCTTGTTCATCAAATAGTTAGCCTAGAAGAAGATACACTTGTAAGTCACATACTTAAATACGAGTTCTCTAAGTGCATCTAGTGCCACCCTAGTTGGTTTTGGAGTATTGATGACAAACGTGGTTGAGGGACTAATGTGTTTGTGAGAATTGCAGGATAACACAGGTAGTAGTCCCTCATTGATTCGACTTACCTACCAGAGATGACCCCTAAAAACGTATGAAGACATTGAAGATGTGACGCCCCCGATTCAATCATACACTATTCATACACGTAAATATGTATGATCAAGATCAGGGACTCACGGGAAGATATCACAACACAACTCTAAAAATAAAATAAGTCATACAAGCATCATAATACAAGCCAGGGCCTCGAGGGCTCGAATACAAGTGCTCGATCATAGACGAGTCAGCGGAAGCGACAATATTTGAGTACATACATAAGTTAAACAAGTTTTCCTTAAGAAGGCTAGCACAAACTGGGATACAGATCGAAAGAGGCGCAAGCCTCCTGCCTGTGATCCTCCTAAACTACTCACAGTGGTCGTCGGTGACCTTGCGTAATAGTAGGCACCTCGGTGTAGTAGAATTAAAGTCGTCGGCGGTGGCGTCGCTCACTGGGCTCTAGCATCTGGTTGCGACAACCAGGTAGAATGGAAAGGGGGAAAAGAAGGAGAAAGCAACCGTGAGTACTCATCCAAAGTACTTGCAAGCAAGGAGCTACACTACATATGCATGGGTATATGTGTAAAGGGCCATATCAGTGGGCTGAACTGCAGAATGCCAGAATAAGAGGGGGATAGCTAATCATGTCGAAGACTATGCTTCAGGCCACCTCCATCTTGCAGCATGTAGAAGAGAGTAGATGGTAAGTTCACCAAGTAGCATCATATAACATACTCCTACCCGGCGATCCCCTCCTCGTCGCCCTGTTAGAGAGCCATCACCGGGTTATATCTGGCACTTGGAAGGGTGTGTTTTATTAAGTATCCGGTTTTAGTTGTCATAAGGTCAAGGTACAACTCCAAGTCGTCCTGTTACCGAAGATCACGACTATTCGAATAGATAAACTACCCTGCAGGGGTGCACCACATAACCCAACACGCTCGATCCCATTTGGCCGGACACACTTTCCTGGGTCATGCCCGGCCTCGCAAAATCAACACGTCGCAGCCCCACCTAGGCACAACAGAGAGGTCAGCACGCCGGTCTAAATCCTATGGCGCAGGGGTTTGGGCCCATCGCCCATTGCACACCTGCACGTTGCGAACGCAGTGTAACACCCCAAAATTTTGACCTCAATTTATTAATTAAAATTTTCCCAGGAAATTAAAATTTTATTTTCTTGTTTTATCTCTTAATTGAAGATCACTCTATCCCTTTGAATTTTTGCGTTTTTCCTTCTAGGTGGAAACCTTTCAAAAATATTGATGGACTTGTATATCTTCCCAAGACCATTTCTTTTTATCAGTGAAATTATTTCTACAATTATTTTTCCTGAGCTTTATTTCTTTAAAAATGATTTTCATAAGTTTTAGAGTTCCATTTGTACTACAACCCTTTCAAATACTTCTTTAAAATTTCCACCAAAATTTGGGGATGTCATGTGATGTTCCCACATCACTTTTATGCAAAAATCTCTTTTAGTCATTTGGAGATTTTGAGCCCTACCTTAAGTTTTCAAATCTGGTCCTGTTTGTAATTTGCACTACAATCTGTTTAAATATTTCTTTAAAAATCCAGCCAAAATTGGGCGATGTTAGGAGTAGTGTATAATTCTACTATATGCAAGAAAAACCATTAGTGTTCTTTGAAAAATTTGAGCAAATCATCCTCTTTTCCTCTCTGGTCCAGTTTGGTATTTTCTACTGCTACCATATTTTATCTTGCCCTATTACCCATGATTTTTCTCCTGCTTATAAAACACTCTACCAAACCCTCAAGTCCAGGAGATTGGACCCTTTGGAATACTTTTTGTCCATACAATAGTAGCCTTCATTTTCTGTCCAGATTTGATTTTCTCAAAATTTTGCACTAACAAGTTTCAGGTCTTGCCAAACTAACCTTGCTACCATCCAATTCACCTAAAGAGACTATGATCTGGAGATTTTGGCCACCAGAAGAGATGCCCAGATGCCCATGGCATTCTGTCGAGCACCTTGTGTGCATGGCCAGTTTTGGCATAGTTTTAGTCTACATTGTGGACTTGATCCCCTGACCCAGCAGCCATGTCCACTAATCTCCTAGCAACCACTAACCTAGACCTGTTAACTACCAGCCTCATTCAAGCCCTCTAGCACGCGTTGGCATTTCGTTGAGCACCTGGCGTGCGTGCTCTAGGCGCGCCCAGAGCGCACGTTTTGCACGCGCGCACAACCGAGCCGCCGCGTCTTGCCCCTGGCCTTTGCTCACCCCCAGGGCCACGCCCTGTCCTCACCCGCTCGCCAGAACCCTCCAAGCCACCCCTGGCGCCCTACAGCGCCGCCGTCAGAGCTCCCTTGGCGGCACGCCGGCGTTCGCAGCAGGCTCCTGCCACGGATGGTGCCGCCCGATCCACTCCAGCGCGCTAGCTCGCCCCTGAACATCCCGACCTTATCCGCGAGCCCGTCCGCTAGCTCCCGTCGCCGCCACGTCGCCCTGCTAGCAACAGAACGGCGGTTCGCCGGCGTTCTTATCTGCAGCCGCGGGAACCTACCTCGACCGCCTATAAAAGGAGCCCCCGAGCTCGTCCAGACCCTCAGGCGACCTCAGGCCATCTCCCTAGTGCTCCCATAGCCAACAATCGACAGAGGGAGGCCGTCTGCCTCGTCTCCGGCCGGTTCAGCCACCGCCACACTCCGGTGCCAAACGTCGCGAGCAGGGCCTCCCCAGCTCATCCTGCGCCACCGTCCGACTCCCCTCAACCGTGCGGAGCCGCCCCACCTCTCTAGCCCGATCAGGAGCCACCATAGCTCGAGACCCCGATCCACCCGAAACCACCGTCCGCCACGGAGCTCGCTGCCGGCGACCCCCTCCACCCCCGCCAGCCTATCGACCACTGGGAGGACCGCCCTGGAGGAGCGGATCCATCCCCGCCCTCAGAATCCCGCGGGGAGCCGCCGTTCGTCGGCGGCAATCGCCGGAGCCCTGCCATCGCTCGGCCAGAGAAGGAAGGAGGGCGCGGGCGACTGGTCAAACCTGACTAGTGGACCCGGCGGCCCCACCTGCCAGTGACCCCAGCTCTGCCGACATGTTTTAAGTGGAAACGTAAAACACAGGAGTACGTCTTCTCTGTCTCGAAAGCGTTTTCTTATTCGAACCGTTTTTCTTTTTTCTGTTTTATTAAAAACAAATTTGTACTAAACTTTGACTGGCTATAGTTTTTAAAATACAAGTCCTATTGATTTGATTCTTTTTCTGTTGTTTCTCAAATTTTGTCTAGTTTATTTTCATATTTATTTGAAAAATTTCCAAACAACGTTTTTGTACTGTTTTGGAACTATGTGTTAATTCAAATTTTAAGTAAAATAGGATTTTGAAGCGAAGGCAGCTTTCAAAAAGTGCACCCCCACTTGCATACTCTTGAAGGCAAGCATTCTGAACCCCAGCAAAATATTTGTTGTGTGTCGTTCGATGCTAATACGACACCGCCTTGACATGAAGTGTTAGGTATTTTATCTGATGATATGATCATGTTCATGAGTGCATAATGATGATTCCTTACTATTGCACTTTAGTGAATCACCCTTACTATTGGCGACTTTGATATGCTTCTGATAGTAATCACCCTCGTATTTAGTGAATGCACTCGCCCTTACTATTGGCCAGTCTTTAGTAAATACAAAGCTTATTGTAAAGTCATATGATTTAAATATTTAGTACTTATATTTCCAATATTGGCGAAGTGGGTGGTGGGCGACTAAATATTAGCGACTTAATATAAAGTCCAATAGTAATCATCGACATGTCTTTGGACTTTAGTGAATGCACTCGCCCTTACTATTGGCGACTTTGATATGCTTCTGATAGTAATCACCCTCGTATGCCTTTCATGCCTATCGGGAGGAATCCGGGGAAAGTCTCTGTCTTGGGTAGACACGAATTTGTCTCTAATAATTCGTTGAGATGATTATGTCCGGTAAGGCATGGTGAGGTATGATGAGTGGTGATTCTGTTTGCTGGTGTGAAATATATTTGTTATACTAATCCTGCGGGAATGCCTTAACCTCCCTGAGTCGACCGTAGAGAACGAGTCTTGTTCGGTAAACCCCATACTTGTTTCAGACTACCACTTGTCCCTGCCATAGGTAGGGTACAGTTCGATAAGTTGTCAACCCCTTCCTAGCACACACCGTGCAGAGGCCATGGTGGAAGATACCGGCTGCATCCGGTAGACATGCCACCTGGTCCGGGGGCATGGGTGTTTCCGGTTGGAGCGGAGGGGGTAGCTCCCCTAGTTTGCGCGCGTTATAAATTTTGTGATCCCATGCTAGTCGAGGTTGTAGCCTCCCCACAAAGAGTTTTGCTTAACGGGTGTCGTGGGTGATTCCAGACACCGGTAAGTTAGGCTGGTGTGTGCGGTCAGGTGTGTTTTCAATTAAAAGACCGTAGACGGAATTTGTCCCGATGGACTAAAGGAATCCGTTACTCGTGGGTAAAGAGTATACCCTCTGCAGAGATTATATCTATTGGAATAGCCGTGTCCATGGTTAAGGACTACAGTCTGGAATGGGTCAAGTGTCGGTCTTAGTGTCGGTCTTCGGAGGAAAAATTGCTAAACGGGAACATGGATCATGACTTGTGACTCATGATGATTGTGATTATTATTATGGACTAACCATTTACATTATTTGAATTATTGAGTATCCCTGGGACGGTTCTACCTCCTGGATAGTCACTGTGATTATTCTCTTATAAGCCCTTTATGTGGTGTCGCTCGACGCCTTGATCGTGGCATGCTTGTTATTTAAATTACTTATAAGCCCTTTATGTGGTGTCGCCAGACGCCCGATCGTGGCAGGCTTGTTATTTAAATTACTTATAAGCCCTTTATGTGGTGTCGCCGCAGCCTTTGGCTATGTAACATGTTTGTTACTTATTTCCTTTATAAGCCCTTTATGTGACGTCGCTCAGACGCCCGACTGAGGCATGCTTTATATTATTATCCTGTCGAAGTGTCGCTTCAGACACCCGATCGGTGCATTTTATTTATATTCTCGGATTTTTTATTCATGTTTTATATGAATAACCTGTTTGCGTGCATCATGAATTTTATTTCATAACTGAGGAAGTGATCATGGCATATTTCAGAGTATAATTATCATCTGTTATATTATACCTGTGTTCATAATCTTTGCGAGTACATTCAAAGTACTCACTGGCTTGTCCCTGGCTATTATCTTAGCCATATTTCTTGCATGGAGAGGAGCGTTGCGATGACAGCCTCGGAACCTAGGCAATGGTGATAGCAACCTCGTGAAGATAGGAGTTATCCAGGTCAGCTGTTCCTGTGGGAAATGGAGTCCCATAGACGCTGATGAACCGCAAACCGCTTCCACCATCAACCACTAGAAACCATTGGTTGTACTCATAGGCCAGAATGGTCTTGTACTATACATTTTGTATTTTGCTTGGAGTTTCTGTATCAAATTGGTGTCTCATCAGCTAACAGTAATCCTGGGGCTGGTGAGCACAAGGGCCATTTTCTGGGAAATTAATATCCTGGAAAACCAGTCGCGACAACCTTAGTATTAGAGCCAGGCTCACCATTGGCTAATCTTATCTTGGCCAGGTCAATTAACCTAGATTAACCAATCCACCAAACCTTAACCTAACCCCAGCCAAGCTTCTCGTGTAAGATAGCCACACAGTGACCCCGAAACCTTTTGGCAGTCGGTGCCCAACCTATCAGCCTAGCCTGTCGAGCACGCGCTAGTGACCGACACCTAAATAGTCTCTTTCACAAGCGTGCGAAGGAAGACTCTGTCCCCTTTTTCTATAAAAGGGGCATGCTAGCCTCAACCCAGCACAGCACAGCCTCTTCCCCAAACCGAGCTATAATGCCTGGCCCCATTGTGCACAATGAGACCACAGCAACAAACCTTAGAGGTTTTGTGACCGTGCTAGCAAACCTCACCTGCCGTGCCTTTGCATTAGAAGAGCCCCAGAATATATTGTGTACCAAGGGTCCATGAGCAGTGAGAGCCGTCAATTCTGGGCCACTATGCACGTCTATGGTAGGGGTCTATCGCCAGAACGCCCCTACATGTTCATCGGAAGGACAACTTCCTTTGAGCCACAAGCCATCCAGCTAGCTGCTCGAGAGGCTATAGTTCAACTCCGGCACTTGTGGCCCAGAGTTAACTGTCGCTCGTTCTACTACTAACCCAGCCGTGACGGGTATGGTAGGCCACCCCAGGTTGCCAACGGAGATCACGAGACGGATCCTGCATTGTTGCATCTGGTGCGCTATGTGAGTGCACTAGAGGAACTGTTCGATCAAATCACCCTTGATCTGATCGCAGCTCATGGAGAACTGGTTCACCGAGCCCCGGCAAGAGGAGAAGATGAGCCCGACGCCGACAACCAAGTCGTGCTGTTCGGCAGCCATCGACCAAAATACTTTGGTGTCCCCAGAAGTGCTTCGTCGCCTTTTGGGAACACGCTCCAACGGGATTGTGGCCAACAACCCCCGCGATGGTCATCATCGCTACCCCGACCCTGCAGCCCCTCAACTCCATCCAGCTAACCGCGACGGTGAAACCCGGGGAGAAGCCTCGGCGATCCACAAGGCACGCCGCTTAGATATTAACGAGGTAGACTAAGTCACTCGAGTAGTACCGAGCCTTAGTATTTCTACGCCTCGTAATAGTGTGACATTGTATCGCCATAGATAAATGCAGCCTGCTTGTGTGCCTCTGTTTTAAATAGTAGCCATGCATAAGTATGTTGGCGTGCGGTTGCATTTTTAATTCCGGGCACAGCTACCAAAAACCACCCCGACGCCACCCATAGTAATACATCACTTTTGAGAGATATGTGTATCTGTAGCATTGACCCCGACCCCATAGAGCAGATTCGACAAACTAGTTGCCCCACACCGTAATCCTTAACCCAGCCCCAATGCTATATAAAATGCCACCTCGTGACCTTGCCAAGTACCCCTCACCTTGTACACAACTCTCACAGCCATTCCCTGCCAGGCTAAGCCCTAGTATTTATCTGAGAACTCCAGATGCAACCCCAGGTAGTTTTGTTAAAATATTGTCGGACTTTACCTGCAGTACCATGAGTTCTACCCATCCACCCCAGTATGAGTTGCTCAAATCAAGGATCACACCATCCACCTCGAAATATTGGGCAGTGGTGCACATCCCTCCGGCAAACCCAAACCAAGACCCAACGGAAGTCTCCTTCGTGGGGAAATCTATGCCGACTCCACAAATGGCCATAGAAGCTGCTGCATACGAAGCGCTTGCTCGCCTTCGATTTGCGGTACCCTATGCCAGCGAACGAGGGTATTATTACTTCCCGAGTCGTGAGCGCCCGGAGAAGTAGCATCTTTTCCCGGTGGACGAATCGAGAGAGACCCAGTACTGGCCAACCTTGCCCAATATGTCATCGCTTAAGAGCGTTTGACCCAACAAGTAATGGGTTATCTCCAGAGCCTCGCTAATTTAAATCCTCAGATCGCCATCGGCAGACCACTGAGGCCCGACCAAGAGAAACGCATTCTTCGACTAGTCAACCCGCTTTCCCCGATAGAAGAGGAGTGTGCCCCGCATGCAGAGCGTTTTCTCAGGACCCTGTCTATTTACCGTTTTCATTGTAGACGTCACTGCTATGTTTATTGTCCCAGCATTTATTTACGTGTTGCAACTTATGCGTGGTATCCTAAATTTGTGCGATGAATTAAATATTTGGTTTCAATTAATGTGAGTAGTTTTTACTGCTGTTAATTTCGATTAACTAATTTCACTCTCGGTAAATTCTGAAGTGGGATTTTTCCCTGAGTTGTTGCGTATATCTCTTCATGACATAGATTTTTATTCGTGCAGCACCACGACAGCAGACGCACAACCACAGCCACCCGACCACATATATTGCATGGGTAGGATGGTTATTTTTGTGATATTACTTTGAGATAGTAGGAGTAATTCCTTTCAAAGCAGCCCTTAGCAAATCTCAAGGACAAGATTTTTCTTACGGGGGGTAGTGTTGTAACACCCCAAATTTTTGACCTTGATTTATTAATTAAAATTTTGCCAGGAAATTAAATTTTATTTTCTGGTTTTATCTCTTAATTGCAGATCACTCCGTCCCTCTGAATTTTTGAGTTTTTCCTTCTAGGTGGAAACCTTTCAAAAATATTGATGGACTTGTATATCTTCCCAAGACCATTTCTTTTTATTAGTGAAATTATTTCCAAAATTATTTTTCCTGAGCTTTATTTCTTTAAAAATGATTTTTCATAAGTTTTAGAGTTCCATTTGCACTACAACCCTTTCAAATACATCTTTAAAATTTCCACCAAAATTTGGGGATGTCATGTGATGTTCCCACATCACTTTTATGCAAAAATCTATGTTAGTCATTTGGAGATTTTGAGCCCTACCTCAAGTTTTCAAATCTGGTCCAGTTTGTAATTTGCACTACAATCTATTTAAATATTTCTTTAAAAATCCCACCAAAATTGGGGGATGTTAGTAGTAGTGTATAATTCAACTATATGCAAACAACCCATTAGTGTTCTTTGAAAAATTTGAGCAAATCATCCTCTTTTGCTCTCTGGTCCAGATTGGTATTTTCTAGTACAACCATATTTTATCTTGCCCTATTACCCATGCTTTTTCTCCTGCTTATAAAACACTCTACCAAACCCTTAAGTCCTGGAGATTGGACCCTTTGGAATACTTTTGGTCCGTACAATAGTAGCCTTCATTTACTGTCCAGATTTGGTTTTCTCAAAATTTTGCACTAACAAGTTTCTGGTCTTGCCAGACTAACCTTGCTACCATCCCATTCACCTAAAGACACTCTGATCTGGAGATTTTGGCCACCAGAAGAGATGCCCAGATGCCCATGGCATTCTGTCGAGCACCTTGTGTGCATGGCCAGTTTTGTCATAGTTTTAGTCTACATTGTGGACTTGATCGCCTGACCCAGCAGCCATGTCCACTAATCTCCTAGCCACCACTAACCTAGACCTGTTAACTACCAGCCTCATTCAAGCCCTCTAGCACGCGTTGGCATTTCATCGAGCACCTGGCGTGCGTGCTCTGGGCGCGCCCAGAGCCCACGTTTTACTGCCACGCAGCTAAACCGAAAGCCGCGTCTTGCCCCTGGCCTTTGCTCACCCCCAGGGCCATGCCCTTTCCTCACCCGCTCGCCAGAACCCTCCAAGCCACCCCTGGCGCCCTACAGCGCCACCGTCAGACCTCCCTTGGCGGCACGCAGGCGTCCGCAGCAGGCTCCTGCCATGGACGGTGCCGCCCGAGCCACTAAAGCGCGCCCGCTCGCCCCTGAACAGCCCGAGCTTATCCGCGAGCCCGTCCGCTAGCACCCGTTGCCGCCACGTCGCCCTGCTAGCAATAGAACCGCGGTTCGCCGGTGTTCTTATCCGCAGCCGCAGGAACCTACCTCGACCGCCTATAAATGGAGCCCCCGATCTCGTCCAGACCTTCAGGCGACCTCAGGCCATCTCCCTAGTGCTCCCATAGCCAACAATCAACGGAGGGAGGTCGTCTGCCTCGTCTCCGGCCGGTTCGGCCGCCACCACGCTCCGATGCCGAACGTCGCGAGCAGGGCCTCCCTAGCTCATCCAGCGCCACCGTCCGACTCCCCTCAACCATGCGGAGCCGCCCCATCTCTCTACCCCGATCGGGAGCCACCATAGCTCAAGACCCCGATCCACCCGAGACCACCATCCGCCGTGGAGCACGCCATTGGCGACCCCCTCCACCCCCGCCAGCCTATCAACCACTGGGAGGACCGCCCTGGACCAACGGATCCATCCCCGACCTCAGAATCCCGTGGGGAGCCGCCGTTCGTCGGCGGCAATCGCCGGAGCCCCGCCACCGCTCGGCCAGAGAGGGAAGGAGGGCGCGGGCGACTGGTCAAACCTGACCAGTGGACCCGACGGCCCCACCTGCCAGTGACCCCAGCTTTGCCGACGTGTTTTAAGTGGAAACATAAAACACAGGAGTACGTCTTCTCTGTCTCGAAAGCGTATTCTAATTCGAACCGTTTTTCTTTTTTCTGTTTTATTTAAAAACAGATTGTACTAAACTTTGACTGGCTATAATTTTTAAAATACAAGTCCTATTGATTTGATTCTTTTTCTGTTGTTTCTCAAATTTTGTCTAGTTTATTTTCATATTTATTTGAAAAATTTCCAAACAACGTTTTTGTACTGTTTTGGAACTATGTGTTAATTCAAATTTTCGTAAAATAGGATTTTGAAGCAGAAGGCAACTTTCAAAAAGTGCACCCCCACTTGCATACTCTTGAAGGCAAGCATTCTGAACCTCGGCATAATATTTGTTGTGTGTCATTCGATGCTAATACGACACCGCCATGACATGAAGTGGTAGGTATTTTATGTGATGATATCATCATGTTCATGAGTGCATAATGATGATTCCTTACTATTGGACTTTGATATGCTTCTGATAGTAATCACCCTCGTATGCCTTTCATGCCTATCGGGAGGAATCCGGGGAAAGTCTCTGTCTTGGGTAGACACGAACTTGTCGCTAATAATTCATTGAGATGATTATGTCCGGTAAGGCATGGTGAGGTATAGTGAGTGGTGATTATGTTTGCTGGTGTGAAATATATTTGTTATACTAATCCTGCAGGGAATGCCTTAACCTCCTGAGTCGACCGTAGATCGAGTCTTGTTCCAGTAACCCCCATACTTGTTTCGTACTACCACTTGTCCCTGCCATAGGTAGGGTACGGTTCAGTAAGTTGTCAACCCCTTCCTAGCACACACCGTACAGAGAGGCCATGGTGGAAGATACCGGCTGCATCCGT
This sequence comes from Aegilops bicornis, assembly GCA_021605145.1. Taxonomy (NCBI): domain Eukaryota; kingdom Viridiplantae; phylum Streptophyta; class Magnoliopsida; order Poales; family Poaceae; genus Aegilops; species Aegilops bicornis. The sequence continues at coordinate 261,350,133 of CM038672.1, read as the reverse complement.
TAGGCATACCACCTGGTCCGGGGCATGGGTGTTTCAGGATGGAGCCGAGGGGTAGCTCCCTAGTTTCTTGGCGTTATAACATGCTAGTCGAGGTTGTAGCCTCCCCACTTAGAGTTTCGCTTAATGGGTGTCGTGGGTGATTCCAGACACCGGTAAGTTAGGCTGGTGTGTGCGGTCAGGTGTGTTTTCATTTAAAAGACCGTAGACGGAATTAGTCCCGATGGACTAAAGGAATCCGTTACTCGTGGGTAAGGAGTACACCCTCTGCAGAGATTATATCTATTTGAATAGCCGTTTCCATGGTTAAGGACTACAGTCTGGGATGGGTCAAGTGTCGGCCTTAGTGTCGGTCTTCGGAGGAAAAATTGCTAAACCAGAACATGGATCATGACTTGTGACTCATGATGATTATGATTATTATTATGGACTAACCATTTACATTATTTGAATTATTGAGTATCCCTGGGACGGTTCTACCTCCTGGATATTCACTGTGATTATTCTCTTATAAGCCCTATATGTGGTGTCGCTCAGACGCCCGATTGTGGCATGCTTGTTATTTAAATTACTTATAAGTCCTTTATGTGGTGTCGCTCAGACGCCCGACTGTGGCATGCTTGTTATTTAAATTACTTATAAGCCCTTTATGTGGTGTCGCACAGACGCCCAACTGTGGCATGTTTGTTACTTATTTCCTTTATAAGCCATTTATGTGACGTCGCTCAGACGCCCGACTGAGGCATGCTTTATATTATTATCATGTCGAAGTGTCGCTTCAGACACCCGATCGTTGCATTTTATTTATACTCTCAGTTTGTTTATTCTTGTTTTATATGAATAACCTGTTTCCGTGCATCATGAATTTTATTTCGTAACTGACAAACTGATCATGGCATATTTCAGAGCATAATTATCATCTGTTATATTATAACTGTGTTCATAATGTTTACGAGTACATTCAACGTACTCACTGGCTTGTTCGTGGCTATTGTCTTAGCCAGATTTCTTGCATGGAGTGGAGCATTGCGATGACAGCCCCGGAACCTACGCAATGGTGATAGCAGCCTCGTGAAGATAGGAGTTATCCAGGTCAGCTGTTCCTGTGGGAAATGGAGTCCCATAGACGCTGATGAACCGCAAACCGCTTCCGCCATCAACCATTAGAAACCATTTGTTGTACTCATAGGCCGTAATGGTCTTGTACTACACATTTTGTATTTTGCTTGGAGTTTACGTATCAAGTTGGTGTCTCATCATTAACAGTAATCCACGGGCTGATGAGCACAAGGGCCATTTTCGGGAAATTAATATCACGGAAAACCGGTCGCGACATCGCGGCGGAAGCAGACTCTAGCCTAGCGTGCATTCCAGTCCAATCCGCACGCAGCCGCTCGATTCGACGTTAAGAAGGCTTCGGCTGATACCACGACGTCGAGTGCCCATAAATGTTCCCGCGTAGTTGGTTAGTGCGTATAGGCCAGTGGCTAGACTCAGATCAAATACCAAGATCTCGTTAAGCATGTTAGGTATCCACGAATGCCGACCAGGGCCAGGCCCACCTCTCTTCTAGGTGGTCTCAACCTGCCCTGTCGCTCCGCCACAAAGTAACAGTCGGGGGCCGTCGGGAACCCAGGCCCACCTCTACCGGGATGGAGCCACCTGCCCCTTCAGCCCCCATCTCCGAACAATATCATAAGTAATGTAACAATATAAAGTATATAGCATATGCCCGTGATCACCTCCCGAAGTGATCACGGAGTATAGCATGGCAGACGGACAAGAGTGTAGGGCCTCTGATGGAATCTAGCATCCTATACTAAGCAATTAGGATTGCAGGTAAGGGTAACAACTGTAGCAACAATGACAGGCTATGCAGCAGAATAGGATTAACCGGAAGCAGTAACATGCTACACTCTTCTAATGCAAGCAGTATAGAAAAGAATAGGCGATATCTGGTGATCGGGGGGGTTGCCTGGTTGCTTTGGCAAAGAAGGAGGGGTCGTCGTCGACGTAGTCGTACTGAGGGCATTAGCGTCGGTCTCGGGGTCTATTGGAGAAGAAGAGGGGGAAGAAACAGTAAATATATTGCAAACAGATGCATGATGATGGTGCATGAAAAAGCAAACAGGGATGATAGGTGTGCCCCAACGTAGTACTAGGTGATACCGGCAAAGGGAGGAAACATCCGGGAAATCATCCCCGGTGTTTCGCATTTTCGGACAGATGAACCGGAGGGGGAAAGTTGCGTGTTTGCTATGCTAGGGATGTGTGGCAGACAAACGGGCTGCATATCCGGATTCGTCTCGTCATTCTGAGCAACCTTCATGTAGAAAAAAAATTCATCCGAGTTACGGTTTATTTTATACTCCCTCCGTTCCTAGATATAGGGTGTATAGTTTTTGGCACGGAAATTAAAGAACGCACGTGGAGGGAAAATTTCACAAGTTTTGAGTGAGATTACACATGACTAATTGACATGAGAAAATAGACGAGCTTACAGGATATAAGGAAATGTAATCAAATCCCTAAAAAAATTATCCAAACGAGTGGTGCAACACAATACACCTTATATTTCAGACTTTTTCTCAAAAATCCTATACACCTTATATCAAGGAACGGAGAGAGTATTAATTTGCAAAGTTTTAATACATTTTCTAAAATATTTTAATTCGAAATAATAAATAGAAAAATAACTTTTGTCACCCAGCTCTACCCTAGCCAGAGTCTATTACATGTGGGGCCAGGGCTTGATCAGCGGTGAGCAGTCAAGGTTGGTAGTCAGCGAGGACATAACAAGGGCCACTTGTCATTGTAACAGGTTTTACACATCTTCTAATTACATAATCAGAGAGGTGGGGGCCAGCTGTCATAGGCACAACAAGTTAATTAGTTAAACATTTAATTAACTCATTGTATCTTCCATGTTATTTTACTTATTACTTTACTTTCTTCTATTTTTATTAAGTTAATTAGTTAGGGGGGCTCATCGCAGTGGCTCTAGCCAGCCACCAGGGGTGGCCGAGAAGCACGCAGCCACGGTAGGGAGCCGGGCGTGATGCGGCCGGCCAGCAGGGGCACCGGCGGGCTGGGCCCAACCGGAGACGTCAGCGGCCGTGGCTCACGGGGACGGCGCCAAGGGCAGCCGGGTGCGGAGCAGGGGCGGTCAGAGGCGTATAGCGTGGCGCGCGCGGCCGACGCTTGGAGTAGTAGTGGCGCCGCGCGGCAGAGTAGGGAAGGTCCGGGCCGGCGCGGCGTGCATGACGGGATGGTGAGCAGCCGGCGGGGGGCAACGATGCGGCCGGGCGCGGCCGTATGGCGCGTGGTCCGCCGCAACTTGGTCTGGCGCGCCACGGCAAGGGGCGGGCGCGCGCGTACGACGGTAACCGCGGGGCAGGAGGGAAGGAGGGGGGCGCTCATGTGCGCTTGTAGGGGAGAGGAGGGGCCATCGGGGAGGAGGACGAGGAAGCGGGCGACGAGGTCGGAGACGCGAGGCGGCGGGCGATCCGGGCGGCGAGGTTCGAGGGCGACTAGTGGGGAGGATGACGGGGACGCCGTGCGGCGGTCGAGGTGGAGGAGCTCCGGTCAAGGCGGAGGAGCTCCAGTCGACGGCGGTGGTTGGCGCCGGGTGGCGATCCAGTGTCGAGGGGCGATGGGCGGTGAGCAACGAGGCCGATCCCCCCAAACCCGATCTGGATCGAGAGGGGGAAGAGGGAGAGGCGATGTGGGGAGAGTGGGGTGTCGGTGGATAAGGTTGGGGTAGTGGGGGGTTAAGGGAGGCGGGGTGGGCTGGCCTGATGGCCTAGCTGGGCCAAGGCCCATGGGAGGGGGGGTTTATTTTGTTTTGTCTGGTTTTCCTTTTATTTATTTTTATTTTCTGTTTTCTTTTGACTTTTCAATTTATTTTAATTTAAAAAAAAAATATAATTTCAACTCCTAAATTTAGCATTGCCACTAAACCCCATGTCATAAAAAGTTTTACCCAAAACAAAACAGTTTAATATTTTATATAATACAAAAGGCATTTAGTTAATTGTTTTATCTATAGTTTTATTCATCTTATAGTATTTAAATATTTTATAGAAGTGTGGTTTCTCCACCATAATTACCTACGCATTATTTGGCACAACCCGAACATTTTAGTTTTATTGTTTGAAAACTTTTTTTGTTTGCCTATATTTTAGATTTGAATTTGAATCAGTTTTGAACTAACGCGAGTTTATCAAAAGTAACCAAGGTGACGTGGCATCATTAGCAGAGGTTACTATAGCTTGATTATCCGGGCGTCATAATTCTCCTCCACTACAAGAAATCTCGTCCCGAGATTTAAGAGGGGGTCTAAGGGGGGGAAGGTTTAGTTACGAAATTCTAACGAATCTTCTCGGTCTTAGTTTCTCTTCTCGATGAGGTTGATCCATTACGTTGATGTCTTCATTTCTCTGCTTCAGATCATCTTGATGAAGTCGTCATCCTTTCTTCGGGAATTTCCTTCGTACTTACGAAAAGGATAAGGGGCAACTTCGGAAGAACTTTACAAGGTTGACTATCGGTTAGACAACTCAGGGAATGTGGCAGAAAGTATCTCTCGAATTGAAACTTAAGAAAATATTGAGAGCAAAGTAAGGAGGTATCATGGGAAGTTTCGAGCGGGCAGGCAATCGTTCGATGCCTGTTATAGGGCGTGAAAGGGTCAATGCAACGGGAATAAGTATTGTGTCCGATATCAGACCTGAAGGTGGCTCGTGAATTACATACGAGGCCACGCGCGAGGAACAACCTTGGAAACAGGGGGTGTACATGAGAGTCAGGTTTCGATCCTTTGGAGCTGTGGATTATGGGCCCACCATGTGGATTGAAAGTAGGAAGGGCGACGACGTCTTGCATGATAATGTAAGCAAGGCATGTCAGAGGATAGCCTGTCAGTTATGTCGGCAACAACATCAATACCAAGGGCGAGGGACGAAGAGAACCATTTTCCTGCTCGTTGAACGAGGCGGACCAATAGGCAAAGTTCTCGTCCATCGGTGGTTACCAGAATGTTATCAACAATAGTAACATGGTCTTATTGACAAAGTGGTACGACGAGGTATTTACCTAAGCAGAGAATTATCACCGCTCAGTTAAGTCAGATTACAAGAAAGGTTAAACAAAACAATGGAAAGGAAACTGTGTTTAAACACATAATTCGGGGGTATATCCTTCCCAAGCACAAGCAGACCATGATATACATAACAAGACATAACATAGAAAACCCTTTAGGTAAGGGGAGAGAAATTGTATGACATTATTGACGGTGTCCTGGACTAGGGGGTACTCACCACGTCGTCTCCCGATCAGTTGGATTGGGCCGAGGATCCCCATGGCCGTATACTCATGGGCCAGTCCGGACAGTTGCCGCATACAAGGAAGATTCCACAAGACTTGGCGATCAAGACAAGGACTCCTCCCGACCGGCGTATTCGGCTAGGACTCTTGTTATCCTAGGCCTCTGGTGCATTATATAAACCGAGGCCAGGCTAGTCGATAGATATACAACAACAATGATACCATAGGTTAGCTTCTAGGGTTTAGCCTCCTTGATCTCGTGGTAGATCTAGTCTTGTACTACCCATATCATCAATACTAATCAAGCAGGAGTAGGGTATTGCCTCCATCAAGAGGGCCCGAACCTGGGTCAAAACATCGTGTCCCTTGTCTCCTGTTACCATCCGCCTAGACGCACAGTTTGGGACCCCCTACCCGAGATTCGCCGGTTTTGACACCGACATTGGTGCTTTCATTGAGAGTTCCGCTGTGTGTTCGGCAAAAGGTCAATGGCTCGCCTGTAGATCAACTACGACTTCGGCATCTTCGTCACGAGCTCAACTGGTCACCTTGGTTCGACCAAGGACTGCGCCCTACCTCCGATCGTCATGTTCGGATGAGGGCCTTCATCAACATCAACTCCAATCTCTTGTCAAGATCATGGAGGAATCATCCAGGAAGCCCAGGGGCTCAACGTCAACATTGCCCTCGGGCGACCGTGCTGTTTTTCTGGACAGCGGACTTGTGTCCGCCGCCGCCGCCTCCTCAAGCGTCGTTTCAACGATTGCTTCGGTGGAATTGTGCGGAATTGAGTCTACAACAACCCTGGAAAATTTCGTCGAGTTCCGATGGAGGAATCTCTGGCAATCTCCGATATACCGGAGCCGCATTGAATCTGGACGAGAATCTGGACGAGTTTAGGGCGTGGTGTCCAGCTTCTAGCTCGGACTTCCTTTGGAAGATCCAACCGTTGATCGGCTGCGGAGTTCCTATATCTACCACCCCTCTAAATTTCAGCTCGATCCGACCGTCCAAACTCCGGGAACCTTCCGATTAGTGCATCACTTTTCGGATCTGTTTTCTGCGCGAAAACGAATCCAACCCGAGTTCTTCTTTTTTATGAACGGGATTTCGGACATCCTTTTTGAAGGAAGTTTTGTATGGGGTATTGTGTTTTGTTTCCGAACACATCCCACTAACTTGAAGATCTTTTGAACATGATCTTCAACATCATGCTGGTGTCAAACCAGTCCGGCAATATTGCTCCACGGCTGCCTAGCTGCGCTAGACACGTCGTCACTTTGTTGAGCTGAGCTCAACTTCTTCGGATCATCATCTTGGCAAGCCGAACAAGAGTCCGGCATTGCGAAGGATAAATCATCACCAACATCGCCGCCCCACGGATTACATGGAGCGGGCATACCGGCATCGCCGCACGGTCGCTTCAATAAGCCGGCATCGACCACGTCACGACCTGCATCGGCAGGGCCGCACTATTGCTTCTTCAAGCTGGTGTCCATCACGCCGACCTACTTCGACATCTCGGCTGGACCGGGGGCTTCGCCATCTCTTCATCAACCTACTCCGGACACTTCGGCGTCACTAGCCGACCAGGCAATGGGTGCGCGGATCGAATCCCAATTTTGGGAATCACCTTCCTTCGGATTGCTACAACAAATAAACCATGTGCTATTAATCCTAGTATTTCTTTTTGCTTGTTCGGGTTAATTTTTCTCTGGTTTGTCCATCATATGTACACAGGTCTATCAAATGGTGGCCACATTATCGACGGTCGCATGATGGTTACATCGATTCGTACATAGTCCGGCTGACGCCGCATCCGAACTTCGGACCGACACTGTGAATCCAGGCTTTGCCACGCCTTTATTGCATTACGCCGACGACCTGCATCGACATTGACTTCGGCGCCAGGCCATATTTCTTTTATTACTCACTTTGCATAAATTATTTGTTATGCAACGAATTTTTATTATTATTATTATTACTATTATCTCCGGTTTGCACTATTTTTTGTGCACATGGAAATGATCCAGCCGGACTATATCCTTTGGCGTCACCTCGGCTGGACGGGGGGCTTCGTCAACACTTCATTACCCCATGCAGGGGACTTGACATCACTGCTGCCGTCCTGCATTGACCGTGCTAAGTCACCACTTCGGAGTGCCGAGCTCTTTTGCTCCGCCACCTTGGGATCGGCTTGGGGGATGGAACCTTGTCCCGCATCAAGCTCGGACCGCGTCGTCAATACCGAACACATTAACCAGCTAAGTTGCCTTCATGCTCAAAGTTTTAAATTTTGAACTTGTGTTCGGCTCGACCAAGCATTATACTTTTTTGGAAAAAAGTTGCGCGTAAAAAATTTCCTTGTACAAACTTTGTTCACACACTTGACGACTTTTCCACGCTCATTATACCAGGGCTTCTTTAATGAAGCTTATTAATCTGGGCTTTATGCCCAACACATGTGTCACACTTCCGCATGTACCTTTTATTCACCATTATATGCATCGGTATGACTTAAGTTTTGGCCAAGCTGGGTTGCCTGGCTCCTGTGCTTACCCCTACGTTCCCGATTGTTCAACTAGGTGGTAAAGGGAGCACCTCTGCGATTGTTACTGCCGGGTCAGCCGGATGTGTACCTCAGACTGGGTGAAGCCAAAAAGCTAGCGTTCTTAAGGGAATACTCGGTCGGTGAACTAAAAGATGATTTCTTACCTATTCATTTACCTGCCCCCAGATGTTTTTATGCTCTTTTCGCAGTCCGGATATGCACTTTAGGGCATGCCTCCCAGGGAAAGGAACCCCTAACGGAACTATTCTCCCTGGAAGATGTTTCTTACTAACCATGTAATATAACATAACTAGTTGGGCACTTGTCCGATAAAGCACTAATGACCCCTACGCCTGGTCTCCACGCATGCCCCGGTTTTTATAACCGCGAGGGTATTCGGACACACTCCAGACTATTGGGCCCAGAGGTTGAAGCGAAAAGGTCCGCTACGACAAACGATCTACAATCTGGCTAGAAGGCATTTTACATGTCACCTTATATTATATAGCCAACTTTTACCCAAGTCACTTGGGGGCTCTTATGTTTATTTGAGCTGTTTTATACTAAGTGTTTTTCTTCTTAGTCGTTGCAAAATGTTTATTATTTATCACTCCTTTTTTTGACACGAGTGTGCGGTCACTAGCCGGGGAACCTAATTTCTCTCTCAAAACCGCTAGGGTTTAGTTTTCTAAACTGGCCTAATGAGAAGTACTCCGCCTTCGGGATGGGAGACTGAAGCCGTAGGCTGACCCGCAAGTCTTGAGATAGGATGTGTCATGTTAAAGCACAGCAGAAGCATTTTTTCTCTAAAGTCCAATTTTCGGATTGGCACCGAACACTTGATCTTGTTCGGACGTCATGTTTTTCTTGGCGCTTTTTGGTTTTCCAAGCTTTTGGCACTTTTAAACTATTTGTGTGTTTTCAGCACAAGTCTCATGATCTGGCCAGACTCCTTTAGAGATTCGGCAAAACATTCTCGGATATTGCTATATATGCATCGGTTTCGAATTGTGTCTTCGGTCAATACTTGGGTTGCCCGGCTCTTGCGCTTGCCTCCTACGTTCCGCTTTGTTCGGCTAGGTGTGCAAAGGGAGAACCACTGTGATTGTGCTCCCAGCTCGCATGGTCAAGTACCTCAGTGGAGAAAGCCGAAAACTGACTGTCACAATAGGTGTAAATTGGTCAACGATCCGATGACTATATTAAATGACGGGTCGTTCATAACATGGGCCGAAGTGTTTATGGCTTGACCTCGACTGTCGCCGAACACTACCGGGGGCTAGTAACTGGCCTCCCAAACTAAATCCTCAATATTTTGCTCTTACATCGGAGCTGAGGTTTCATGATCATGCTTAGCATGACAACCCAAAGAAAGGAACCGATAGCGGGACTATTTTCTTTGGAAGACATTTCTTACATTAAACAGTAATATAACATATCGCTCTGCGTACCTTTGTTTATAAAACCGTATGGACAGATTGCCTTGTTTGTCGTAAATCTTTGCCCTCATAAAGGCTTTATAAAGTAGGACAAACACTCCTCGGCTACTGGCCGAGGAGGTTGAAGCCGATGGTCGGTCAACAAAGTTTTGTACAATGCGGATCCGAGCATTAATGACATAAAGTACTTGGATACATTGAGTCATTACACATAATTTGTGATTTTACTATGGATATCGATCCTTAATTGGCCACCCGTGCCCGCATTAAGGCTCGGGGTTACCGGGCTTGGGCTTATTATTTACAAATATTAAAGGGCACATCAATCCCCGATCTGGTGTTGCCACCCGACCAGTGTCTCGAGGCTACTGCATTGCATGTTCTATGCGTAAAATTTTAAGTGCAATACAGCTCGAGGAGATATTGATCCTCGGGTTGGTCGGCGCACCCAGCCCGAGTCTCATGGATCGAGCACGCCGCTTTTTGTGTCCCGAAGTATTCTGCCGAGCTAGGACTTGATCCTCAGACCGATTTTGCAAATCAACCTGAGTCTCAGCGGCTACGGGGATCAGCGGTCTTATGTCATCCTTCATGTGAATCTCGGGTTTTAGACCGATACCCACCTTGAGGGCTACTGGCTATGTATCTCGGCAGAGAATAAATTGCACCAATCAAATAAATTGACAAAAATCAGCCCACATTCGGGTGGTGCACCAGCTCGGAAGCAGTCTGGCATAAAGCTCGGACGCTAGTGGCTGGCTCCATAGAGGGCATTTCCGGCATTAAGCTCGGCTAAACTCCTTCAAATTTTTTTGACCCAAGGTGATTTACGACACCTCATATACAGTCCGGCGTTGGAGCTCGGATACCGTCCGGCGTTGGAGCTCGGATACATAGTCCGGCGATAGAGCTGGGAAGCAGTCCGACATTGGTGGTCGGCTGCAAAAGATACCTCGAATGCAGTCCGGCGTTGGAGCTCGGACGCAAGAGGACGCTACCGCCCGGGAACAACTTCAAAACCGAGGTGCGGCATAAAAATAACAAGGCATTGATAAAAGCCGGAAACTTAAAGGGGCTCCTCGGATACCCGACATGTAAACTCGTCGAATGCATTTCGGCGATCCTCAAGATCGAAGATGAGAAGATTTGTTGAACCAGTTTTCAAGCCCGACGACCATAGATGAAGAACAGTTCGGAAGAATCGAGGAGCGTACCCAACTTGAAGACCGGTTCAGGGGGTTACTGACGGTGTCCTGGACTAGGGGGTACTCACCACGTCGTCTCCCGATCAGTTGGATTGGGCCGAGGATCCCCATGGTCGTATACTCATGGGCCAGTCCCATAGTTGCCGCATACAAGGAAGATTCCACAAGACTTGGCGATCAAGACAAGGACTCCTCCCCCACCGGCATATTCGGCTAGGACTCTTGTTATCGTAGTCCTCTGGTGCATTATATAAACCGAGGCCAGGCTAGTCGATAGATATACAACAACAATCATACCATAGGCTAGCTTCTAGGGTTTAGCCTCCTTAATCTCGTGATAGATCTAGTCTTGTACTACCCATATCATCAATATTAATCAAGCAGGAGTAGGGTATTACCTCCATCAAGAGGGCCCGAACCTGGGTAAAAACATCGTGTCCCTTGTCTCCTGTTACCATCTGCCTAGACGCACAGTTCGGGACCCCCTACCCGAGATCCGCCGGTTTTGACACCGACAATTACCCATACAGTGGTGTTTGGATAATTGAGCAGGAAACATTTAGCATTGGGCTGTTCTTGTTGAAAATCGGAGTACCATTGGCATGCTTCGAGATAGCATTGACATGGTCATCAAGTGAAGATCACACTTTGGAAACGCAAAGGATCCATCAGGAAAAACTTGTAGAATAAGTCTTATAATTTCCTCATTAAAGAACCGCTAACCTTGCTAAAAGGGAACTATAACCATAGATCCTACGGCTAGGTGCGCTAGGCATGACATCATCTTACCGGGTCATATAAAATACCAATGTTATAACTCTTGGAAATATATTCCAACCATCATATCTGACCGAGATTCAGATCTGATTGGTGTCAAGATAACTCAGACACGGGATTCCTGAAAAGGAAAGGTGCAACAAAAATTGACGAGATGACATTGTAATATTCTCGGGAAATGGACTATGGGAGAAGGTCCCGAAACCAGAGTTCAACTTTAAACCAAGGAGAGGATGAGGAGGTGGCTTATGGACTCAGCAACATATCATCGAGATTTCCGAAAAGATGGATTTCTACAATTATGTGAACAAGGAGATAACATTTGTCATATCAAATGATATAATGATGTATGCCAGAGGAAAAATATACATAATTAAACTTTGGTAGAAAGGTGTGCCGAAATATGGGCATAAGTAGCTTGATCAATTGTCAAAATGGTGATCCAATAACCGATAGGCTAAGAATGAACTATCGATCATTAACTTCAAAGCAATAGGGTTGCTAGAAGTGCAGAATCCAAACAGCACCGTTCACTTGTTGGTACCCTGGTTAGAACCAACACGGGGACCAAGAAAGAATGATGATGGGGAGAAGTATCACTATACCAAGAATTCTTAAGAGTTGGAGCAATCCTCGCAACATTCTTGATATAGAAGACAGTAATACTACAAGGTAGAACATAACCTAAGCTAGATAGCAAGGGAATCAAGATACAACACAAAACAAGAACAAGTTTCGTGTTGGAGGGAATGCAATAATGTTGTAGATGATAACCCGAATTATCAAGGGGGTAAGGATGATATCTCTCATCATGATTTCGATTGATATCCTAGAAACGCTCAGAATGTAGATGATGATCACGACACATTTTTCGAGAGGTTTCATGAAGATTTAATCGAACATCAATAACATCAAGTCAAAGGACTGATGAAGTGAAAGTTATTGGAACCAAGGGTACGACACGAACTCGAAATCAAGCTTGATGTTCAAGGCGAAATGATATGACTAGGAAGATCGACGTAAGTTTAGCTCATCGTCGAAAGTTGTGCTCCGGGAAGGACCAGGTAGTACAGTTAAAATTGGAACAATAATGATGTAGGCGATCAGGCTAGGAATGACGTGATGGAGTATTAAACTCCTCAACAAAAAAGTACTAGAAGGTACTGAATTGTAGTACAGATTCAATTCCCTAATCAGCGTTCTCGATTGACGACAACCTAGAACCCGTGGAGTGATTATGACGAGGAAAGGTACTACTTCATTAGAAATTCATAAGATGAAGTGCAATGGGTTGATATCCTCGAGATGCCAGGGGGTAATACTCGAAGGTGGATCAAAATAGAGGTTGGGCAGGCGTACTGATCTGCAAAAGGCAAGTACTTTAACTTGTCCGAGAAATAGAATCAAGGAGAAAATATGTTCGGAACCACGATTGCATAGGATCAATTCACAGATACCAGATGATATTATATCAACGAAATAGTTATTATTACAAGAAGCTTCTATGGTACGATCTACATCGTGTCCATGGGCATGAACACAAAGTTCAAGGTCGACTCCCACTTCTTCAATGTATAACCTTCCATTCACCTCTCACTTTCGAAGAAGTTGTAGTGTTGTAATTTTATCTAGCAAAATACTAGAAGTGTATGACTCGTGAAAAATTTCGAGTTCACACATATTAAGGAAGGCATAGGTTCAACCCGTCAGGGTATCGTGGAAACATACACCACAAGCTTCAATAGTAAATACCACCAGGTCAAAAATAGAGCATGGTTGAGAAAACAGAGGATACAATTTACCAAAGGCTTATATATCCGTGGAAAGGCTCACAAGGTTATTTGAATATGAAGGACACTGCCGGATAATAATACAACAAGAGGTCTGGTGGTCTACAACGGAGCTGATGTGAGTATCGGTACTCTATCAAAGGAAGAAGGAATGCAAGTGCATCGGATTATAGAAACAACTGACTAACTCAAAGCTTAAATGCAAAGGAATTATGAATTCCAAGATAAGGGATCAGAAGCAATGCTCTGATTAGGGATGGATAAGTTGAATAGCCTTAGGGGTACAATCGACGGCAATTGGATTGGTTGAGAACCAGCTCATGTTTAAAATGACGTCTGAGCTGGAAAGATAATTTAAAAGGATCAAATGATGATTGCGTGCATTCGCACTCATGTTGAATCAATAGTATCAAAATGACGGTGCCTAAGGATACTAACGAATATTGCCAGACATATGGAAAGCATCCATAATGCAAGCAGACAAGTATTGCAGAGCAATAAGCTACTAAGGATTTTTGGAGGATCGAATAGTATTTCGAAGACCATTGTGAAACACATGAACAACTGGGGGATCAGTGGATACTCGATAAGGGCGAGATATTATCCGTAGGGGTATTCATGTGGCAAAGAACTGCAAGGCAGTAGGCACAAAATATTCTCGGAACAATAGAGAGGATTTCAGGGTATCTTGTAATAACAAGATCAACCGAGAATAAGAGTAAGAATGGCGAGTGTATGTATTTATCCATAGGGATATTTAGGTGGTAGGTAATTGCAAAAGCAACAGGCACAAAGTCTCAAAAGAGTATCGGAGAGTAACTTCGAAATCTTCTGGTGCAGCCGACGATCATCTGGGCCATAGGGGGGCTTTCCAGGAGAAAGTGTTTTCGAGAACCTAAAGTTAGATTTTTAGAAAATCATTTAACCCAAATAGAAGAGAGATTAGAATCCCGGAGTATAGACGAGGAATAAAAGATCCTAATACCACCCAATGGCGACGTGGGCCCATGGGCTGCACAACCATGTTAGTAAAAGTTTGGTAAAGTCTAGACTCAACTTCGGCCAAGGAGTGTGGAAGGGGGATTTGTACAGGCGGTCGGCTGTGATACCAACTTGTGACGCCCCCGATTCAATCGTACACTAATCATACACGCAAATGTGTACGATCAAGATCAGGGACTCACGGGAAGATATCACAACACAACTCTAAAAATAAAATAAGTCATACAAGCATCATAATACAAGCCAGGGGCCTCGAGGGCTCAAATACAAGTGCTCGATCATAGACGAGTCAGCGGAAGCAACAATATCTGAGTACTGACATAAGTTAAACAAGTTTGCCAAGAAGGCTAGCACAAACTGGGATACAGATCAAAAGAGGCGCATGCCTCCTGCCTGTGATCCTCCTAAACTACTCCTGGTCGTTGTCAGCGGCCTGCATGTAGTAGTAGGCACCTCCGGTGTAGTAGGAGTCGTCGTCGACGGTGGCGTCTGGCTCCTGGGCTCCAACATCTGGTTGAGACAACTAGGTAGAATGGAAAGGGGGAAAAGAAGGAGAAAGAAACCGTGAGTACTCATCCAAAGTACTCGCAAGTAGGTAGCTACACTACATATGCACGGGTATATGTGTAAAGGGCCATATCGGTGGGTTGAACAGCAGAATGCCAGAATAAGAGGGGGATAGCTAATCCTGTCAAAGACTACGCTTCAGGCCACCTCCATCTTTGCAGCATGTAGAAGAGAGTAGATGGTAAGTTCACCAAGTAGCATCGTATAGCATACTCCTACCCGGCGATCCCCTCCTCGTCGCCTTGTTAGAGAGCGATGACCAGGTTATATCTGGCACTTGGAAGGGTGTGTTTTATTAAGTATCCGGTTCTAGTTGTCATAAGGTCAAGGTACAACTCCAAGTCGTCCTGTTACCGAAGATCACGACTATTCGAATAGATAAACTTCCCTGCAGGGGTGCACCACATAACCCAACACGCTCGATCCCATTTGGCCGGACACACTTTCCTGGGTCATGCCCGGCCTCGGAATATCAACACGTCGCAGCCCCACCTAGGCACAACAGAGAGGTCAGTACGCCGGTCTAAATCCTATGACACAGGGGTCTGGGCCCATCGCCCATTGCACACCTACACGTTGCCAACGCGGCTGGAAGCAGACCTAGCCTAGCAGGCGTTCCAGTCCAATCCGGCGTGCGCCGCTCAGTCGCTGACGTCAAGAAGGCTTTGGCTGATACAATCAGACATACAATTGTCACAACAACTGGAACTGGTCTACCAAATCCTTGTCTTCATCAAGCTACTGGTTCTATCCCCCTACTCCTTTATATTCATTTTGTCTTCGTGAAGTCACTGCTTGCTTTCCTGATATGTTTGACTTCACAGTGTGAAGACTATCACCTATTTGGCTTCATACTATCTTCCATTCCGATCTGTTCTACCTAGTTATCATTACTCTTTGTGCTTTTACTATATTGCTTACTTGACTATAGTCTGTCTAGAGTATTTTATCTTCCGCTTCATGTCATATAGTTTCAATTTGATTGTTTGTCTTCAAAGACCTCGTGTTTTGAATACTTCCATAAAAATCACCTATTCACCCCCGCCCTCTAGTCGATAACTAGCACCTTCAATTGGTATTAGAGCAAGGTGCTCCCTTGTTCTATGTGATTCGGTTTAACCACCTAGAGTTTTAGCTATGACGACTGCAGGGATAATCAAGTTCTCCATTGCATGCCCCGTCTTCGATGGTACTGATTACCCCTACTAGAAGAATAAGATGCGCATGCATATTGAAGCCATTGACATCGACCTCTGTTATGTCGTCAAGATAGGCGTTCCCAAAGTCGGTGAAGGTGTCACCGCTACTGAGGTCAAGAGGTTCACACAACTGGATTCAACCACCAAGAACATCATCTGTGGTCATCTGACCAAAGGACAGTATGGCCATGTGAGTGCTCTGGAAACTGCAAAGCTAGTCTGGGACTAGCTGTCCAAGGTCGAGGAAGGCGTCTCAACTCAGAGAGACTCAAGGATTGATGTACTTTGCAATCTCTTCATATGCTTCAAGAGAAATGACAATGAGAATGTCCAGCTCAAGTTCGATCGCCTCACTGATATCACCAATGAGCTTTCGTGCACTCGGCGCCACTGAGATCACCAAGCATGAAATTGTGAATAAGCTACTGAGATCACTTGACAGGTCATTTGACACTTTGGCCCTAATGATTCAAAAACACCCTAACCTCAGAGATCTCGATCCGTGTGACATACTTGAGAGGCTCTACACACATGAGTTCCACCTATCTGAGAAGAGAGATATCTATGGCCCCAACTATGGCCGATCCCGTGTTGTCACAGCCCTAGAATCTGACTGCAAATAGTTGCACAAGCATCCATGCATCATGTCTAGATTTATTTGAAACTTGAAATGAGGATGACCAAACCCTAGCACCAATTTATTTCAAACAAGATCAACCTAAAATAATTCTCAATGATTCCAAAGTGCCCTTCAAAAATGTTCACGATTATGGGAAGTGATTAAAAGCTCCTCCATAAATATTGTACATTTTTCCATGACATTTGTGGACTTTGAGTCAACTCCTAAATATTTGAATTGGGGTTATAAATTCCTATAAATATATTTATAACTCCAATAATTCTGAAAAATAATGTGGGGCTTTGGATTAGTTCATCTTACACCCACAAGAATTTCCAGAAGCAACTAAAATGATTTAGTGCTGGAACTAAATCAAAACAAACAGAACAAATTAGAAAACAAAACAGAAATAGGAAAAGACAGATAGGAGAGGAATCTCACATGGGCCTGACCTGGAAGAAGTGGCCCAGCCCACCACCGCTTCCCCCTCTGTTGTCTTCGTCCCCGCGCCAGTCGGACACCGCGCGTGGCCGACGCGCGCGAGCACGCGCCCGACCACCTCCTTCCTGCTTACCGCTAGTGGAGACGGCCCCGAGCGCCACACACCCACCCTGGAAACCCCTCTACCTTCTCTCACTCTCCCAGTGTCCCTCCCCCTCGCTCCTCTGCTTTTCTCTTCCCATGGCCTAGCATGACACCGCCACCGACGCCGCCCACCGTGTCCAGAGCCACTGCCCCACCTCTCCGTCGTGTCCAGAAGGACCGCCTCGTTCCCCTCTCCATCCCCACCAAGCCACGCTTCGCCGGAAGCTCTGCATCGCCTTCACGCCGTTGTCTTCATCCTTGGATCACCGGAGATAGCCGTCGTTGATGCACCACCTCCAGAGCTGCCCCGACCATGCCGAGCTTTCCGTTGCAAGCGCCATGAGCTACTCCCCCTTCCACCCCTGCTCCCGTTGTCGTTTGCATGCCGTAGCACCGTTCCCGCCGTGACCGGAGCTCACCGCCGCCCGGCTTTGTCGCCACCGTGGCCTGAGCTCGAACCACCCACGCCCTTGCACCACATCGCGCTTCTGGTGCCTCCAGGATGCTGCCTAGCCCCTCTACGCGCTCACCTGCTTGCTCTAGCGCCACGCCGCCTGGCCGAGCTCGGGCCGCCGCCGCTCTCGCTCATTGCCGCCAACTCCGCCACCCTGACCCGCCGTTGCCCATCGTCCGTGCGCCTCATCGCGTCGGTCCCATAGAACCCATCCGCATGACCTCTCGTCACCGGAAACGGCCGGACGAGGAGCTCCGCCGTTCCCTGCTTAGCGCCGACGTGGCCGTCATTAGATTAGGGCTAACTAACCCTTTTGGATTAACTTTAGGCACTGACAGTGGGACCCACTTTGTTAGGTTACTGGTTAACCAAAATAATTAGGTTAATTAATAAAATCGGTGGACCCACGCTTCAGCATTCATCGTGCTGACGTGGCCTTTGACCGGACCCACATGTCTGTGAGCCTAGCCATCACTATGAGACTGACCAGTGGGACCCATTGGTCAGGTTTGACCTCGACCTGGCGTGTTGACCTGCTGATGTCACACTGATGTCATGCCGACGCAATAAGCTATTTTCTGTATTTAATTTAATTCAGGAAATTTTAGAAAATGTCCTAAACTTCTAAAAATCATAGAAATTCAACCGTAGCTCAGAATGAAATAATTTATATATGAAAAATTATCAGAAAAATGCAATCTATCTATATGTGCCATTTTCATGTATATTGGAACAGCTTATAGTTTCTGAATAGGGCAAATCATATGTTTGGCATTTAAATAATCACATATGGAGTTTGAATTTGAACCTTTGGTTCAAACCAACTTCATATAACTTTGTTGCTAGTTGCATTAGCTCAAAACACCGGCATGTTGCCATGTCATGATCATACATCATATTATGGCATTGCATTGATTGTGTTTCTTCTCTGTTGCCTGAATTTGTTCCTCCTCAGTAGACGTGGTTCCCACAATGAATTCGATGACACCTATGAAGAACTATACTATCTTCAGAAGTGCCAGGCAAGCAAACCCCCTTGTTCATTATGATACAATACCACTCTCTCGCACCTGCTCTCTTTTACAGCATTAGGACAACAACGATTCAACTGTTACAAGCTACGGTAGTTGAACCCCTTTCCTCTACATGACCTGTCATTGCCACAGTAAATAGATGAAACCCACTAGCATGAGTAGGAGTTGTTTGAGCCCTGATGTGCCTACTCATTCATGCTTGGTGTCATGGCTGCTACTGTTTAGAGTTGAGTCAGGTCTGATTCATCGGGAATGAAATGGAATGTGGTGAAAATGTCCTACTGTTGAGAGTTAAGTGTGTGAACACGATTTGGTAAAGGTAGCGGTGAGAGGCCATGTAGGAGTACATGGTGGGTTGTCTCATTGCAGCCGTCATCAGGAACTGAGTTCTGTGTTTGTGATCCATGAACAGTTACTACCACACATTGGGTTCCGGTAACTTGACCCCTCTCGGCTTATTAATCGCCTCGATCTCTGTCTAGGAGTTGCAAATAGTTTCTGGTGTTTGTAGGATATGTGTTGGGCGCCGTGCGTAGCGCTGACCCTAGGGGTGGGCTATGGTGCGGTAAAGACACGAGGCACGGTGTACCGAGACCCCCGTTTGGTGCCTCGGGAACCCAACTCTCATCGTTTGGGGTCGTGAGCGACACCCCCGCCCGATCTCCTCACAGATGGAACCCGAATAGGCGATAAACCTAGACTATAGGCTTGTGTGGTTAGTCAGGTCGTGGCCGACTCCCTCGCCAGGCTTCCGCTAGAAGGTTGCCGAGATACACGACGTGTTCATGGTGGTAAGTGGCGAGAGCGTGTGTGAAGAAGTACACCCCTGCAGGGTTAACATCATCTATTCGAATAGCCGCGTCCGCGGTAAAGGACTTCTGTGTTGCCTGTACATTTCATAGACAAGTGAAAGTGGATAGTCTAAAATGCGCAAGATAAGCGTGAGTGCTATGGATGGCGTTCTCGTAAGGGAGATGGGAGCGGATCCATAGTGGTCTATTGATATGGTGAATATGTGGACTCGTGTGCGCCACCTCAAAAGAGTTACTTGCGGCCATAGTTCAGGATAGCCACTGAGTCAAAGTTGGCTGCTGCAGTTAAACTCCACCACCCCCTTTGTTGATACCGATGCATGCGTAGTTAGTTCTGATTAAGTCTTGTTGGGTACATTTGTACTGACGTTTGCTTAATTTATGTTTTGCAGAGGGACTTCTGTCTCGCTAGTAGTTCCGCGTGGACTTCGACGTTTAGCTTGTTACCTCAGCTAGGATCTTGTGCCCTCGGCAGGGTCTTGTAAATAGTCAGGCTTCTCAGCCTTCTTCATTTGTAGTTGTCTGTACTCAGACAAGTTAAGCTTTCACATGTGATTGTTGCTTGTATGCTCTGCATGTTGGGTCATGAGACCCATGATTGTAATACTTGGTTCCTCGGAACCTAATGAGTAAATACTTTGAGTCGTTGAGTTATGTTGTGATGCCATGTTGTATTTACACATATCGAGCATATTGTGTGTTTGATTAAAATGCTTGGTATGTGTTGGATCCGACAACCTAGTTGTCTATCCTTGGTAGCCTCTCTTATGGGGAAATGTAGTCTGGTGCTTCCACTGAGCCATGGTAGTCTGCTACAGCCCGGTTTACCGGAGTCCTGTTAGCCCAGTTGCTACTGCTCCGGAACACTTAGACTGGCCGGCATGTGTCCTTCTTCAATCCTGTGTTTGTCCCTTCGGGGAAATATCACGCGCCGTCTTTCGGAGTCCTATTAGCCTACTACAGCCCGGATTCCCAGAGTCCTGCTAGCCCAGTTGCTACAGCCCGAATTCACTCGCTGATGACCGACACGTTCGTTGTTGGGTCATGTATGCCTGTCCCTATAAGTTAGTGCCACTTTGGGTTCACAACTAATCATGTCGTCTCGGGTTCTCTGTCATATGGATGCTAGTGACACTATCATATAGGTGAGCCAAAAGGCGCAAACGGTCCCGGGCCAGGTAAGGTGGCACCCGTGGGGATCCCGTGCGTGAGGCCACAAAGTGATATGATGTGTTGCATGCTAGATCAGTGTGGCTTAGGATCGGGGTCCTGACAGCTTTGGTATCGAGCCCCATCGCTCAGAGGATTACCAAGCCGCATGGTCAAGTTGAGTCTAGAAATTCTTTAGTTATATAATGGAATTGATTGTGGATGGGAACGTAAGGCTCTTTTTACTCCTTTACCTTATGCCCTTCTGATTCGAGTCATCTTATCTTCCTACGGGGTTAAGGAACTAGGCTTTCTCTTCTTTCTATTAGGATCACGTGTTACTAATCGGTAGACTTATAGGATTGTTGGCTTTAAGCCTCAGTTCAGTTCCTACTACTTTTGTGTATCGTCAGTTGGTCTTGAAACCTTGATATTGTGATGTTAAGTGGTCATGCCACTATTTTGCAGGATGTCTCAAATCTTTTGAGCATTTACAGTCGTTATGTTGTCCGAGTGATCCCAGGTTTCTAACTAATCTGAAGCATTTGCAAATTCCCTCTTCTCGTTACCGATGTTCCTTTGGGCCAGTTTCACCACACTAATCGGTGAGTTGAGGTACTCTGTTGCCTCGACATATATGTTGGAGCTATTATTATGACCCTAGGTGCCAGGATCACCTAGTAATCTACCATGTTTTGTGTTCCCCATGTGATGATTCTGGCCATCATTCTCGAAAGCATCCCGTGATGTTATTAGTTAGTAGGTATTCTATTCTTTGGTTCTTGAACCTGAGATTCACTCTACTTATTCATGTTGGTAGTGTTTGCTAGTTCGTTTAGGATATTAGTAACCTTGTGATAATTCTCAAGGTCCGTGATATTTTCTTCTTCCAAAAACCATGAACTGCTTATGGCAGAAGTTCTTTTGAACCAAAAGATCACAACCAGAGTGCTCTTGATGAGTTCTCCATTCTACATTGTGACTCTGCCAGTTCTATCATTCTGCATGGGTTATCCGTAAGAAATATGTTGAACTCGTTCGACATGCTAATCTATGCATCCACAACTCACAAAACCATATGCTCCTCTGAGTTGTTCCTCTGTAGTTGTATTCCGATCCTTGTCTATTAGTGGATAGTCAAGTTTATGTGTGCATTCATGTTTCTTGGTGTGCATTATTCTCATGGTCCGTCAAGCCATTCTATTCCGGAATGACTAGGAGAAACAAACTCCAGTACCTTATGCATTCCCTGGATTGGGTCAAAGTAGTTGTATTCCGCAGATAAGAATGCCAATCTAGCTTCTAATCTGTTCTACCCCGGAGTATTGCCATCTTAAGTCAAGAATGTCATGGGAATTGCACAACCTCTTATGAATTGTTGATGCAGTGATACTTCTTGCCATCAATGTTCATTCCTCGGTTCCCGTGTTATTGTAACCGGAATGCCGACAAGTGAAGCGTGATGTGTGAAATCAATACCCCTAGCAACTTTGTTGCTTAGTACTTAATGGACGATAATTTCATTCTTAGCGTGTTGGTTACTGAACCATCATTCTAAGATTGATCGTGCTACCTAGTCCATTTTCCCTGGTGCACTCCTTGATCATTGAGATAGGATTGTGTCAATCCATCACTCTCTTGGTCACCTCGTCTTGCCCTGAAAAGCAAGATTGTTCTCGAGCTTAGTAACATATCGGTGGTTCGTGATTTTCCGAATATCTTCTTGGAAGTGTTTCCAGGTTGTCACCTGACCGCTATGTTGAGTTCATGATCAAGTTGGTTCTCTTGTAACCACCCCTTCTCTGAGAATCTGTGTTGGATACCCCTGAGCTAGTTGGTTAAGCCAAACAACAACTTGGAGAGTTGGAAGATAAAAGCTTGTCTAACTTGGTTCATTTTTAGGGGATATCTTGTATGTGTGTTGAAGAAAGATGGTATTTTCATTAGTTGACCCTCGTGATCAGTTAGTGGACCTATCATCTTATCCAATCTTTGATTCAAGCATGGGCTATCCTCAAATCAAATCAGAACCAATGATATTCGTAATGTTGTCTTACTCGTGGTTGTTTCCTCGACGATACATCATTATATCTTTTGGGTCTGACCAATGTTTATCACCTTGTTCACATAATTGTGGAATTCCACTTATATGGAAACCAGGATGAATTGTTGTTGAGCCCATCAGCAATATTTTCATCTTGTCCATGATTCATGTTGAACATTAAGCTAGTGTTGGAAACTTTGTAAGCAATGCCTATGTGTTCCATGCATGAGGTATATGTTCGGATGAAAGAAGAGACTTCCTCTAATTCGCGTGCATTCGATGCAAGTTGCTGCCGTGAATTTGAAAACGTTTGTTTCGCTTCCTCTGGAATCATCCCATGTCAGTCATGCATACGTGCGAAGTATTCTGTGGTCTGGAGACTTGCAACCTTCATTCTATATGAATCCCTAGCACACCAAGCCACTGATTGATTTGTTCCAGGAAAACAAGTTAACTGCTAATCCATGGTAATGCACAAGAGTTTGATATCCTCAATGATGGTTTCTACCTGAACTCGGTAGTGCTTGCTGTAAGACTACTATGTGGTCATGCTTGTCTTGGACAACGTGTTCACAGGTATGTAGCAGAACCAGCTCATGTTTTGGAGCTTGCTATCGTAGTTCATTTCCCGAGAATCTCGCAACGTCAACTCATCGATTTGTGTTGCAAACTTTATTTTCAGACATGCTGAGTCTGAAGTATCCTATCACCAATCGGATCTGAATCTCGGGCAGATATGATGGTTGGAACATTCCCAACAGTTGCGTTTTGTTCCCAGCTTGCACCGTCATTGTGCCAATTTCCCACGGGCTGCCCTTCTTAGCAGTTGTTGTCCAAGATCATCTTCAAAAGTGGACATACCATGGGTCCCATCCATTTTCGATGATAAAAAAATCATCCATTGCGTTGTCTTTAACAAGGTAGTCCACATCATCCATTCTAGTCTGAGTATGCCAATCTTTCGAACTACTTCAAATGATCGATTGTGATTGCCTTAGGCTGGTATAGAGGGTTTCAATGATATTTGTATCAAAAGTAATTCTTTTTGCCACTTAAGAGAATAATTCTATGAGTCACCTTCCCTAAGGCGCCCCGTTGTGGAATCATGGCAGTTAACTCCTCGCTACGTCATGATCGAGCGTGGAATTGTTTCCTACAAAGTTGAGCCATCGCCATCTGTTTCCTTTCACCCTTGATGTGTGTCTCGTGTCTCGGCTCAAGAGACGTTCATTCGTCTCATTCCATGAGTTGATCGTGTATTGCTTGATCTTCGTGAAGATCGAATTCTGTCAAGTTTCCTCTCTCCCGTCATCATAGTTGGATGAAGATCTCGAAAGCAAGGACGTCAAGATCAATTTGAAGGAATGAATCAAAATCTTCTAGAAGGGAGTTTGGATCATGAAGATCGTGTTAGCTTTGTGTTCCTTCTGTCTTCTTACCTCACGTCTTGAATCTCGGGACGAGATTCTTGTTTAGTGGGGGTGAGTTGCCACAGCCCTAGAATCTCATTGCAAATAGTTGCACAAGCATCCATGCCTCATGTCTAGATTTATTTGAAACTTGAAATGGGGATGACCAAACCCTAGCACCAATTTATTTCAAACAAGATCAACCTAAAATAATTCTCAATGATTCCAAAGTGCCCTTCAAAAATGTTCATGATATGGGAAGTGATTAAAAGCTCCTCCATAAATATTGTACATTTTCCATGACATTTGTGGACTTTGAGTTAACTCCTAAATATTTGAATTGGGGTTATAATTTCTTATAAATATATTTATAACTCCAATAATTCTGAAAAATAATGTGGGGCTTTGGATTAGTTCATCTTACACCCACAAGAATTCCAGAAGCAACTAAAATGATTTAGTGCTGGAACTAAATCAAAACCAATAGAACAAATTAGAACACAAAACAGAAATAGGAACAGACAGAGAGGAGAGGAATCTCACCTGGGCCTTACCTGGCAGAAGTGGCCCAGCACACCACCGCTTCCCCCTCTGTCGTCTTCCTCCCCGCACCAGTCGGACACCGCGCCTGGCAGACGCGCGCGAGCACGCGCCCGACCACCTCCTGCGTGCTTACCGCTACAGGAGACGGCCCCGAGCGCCACGCACCCACCCTAGAATCCCCTCTACCCTCTCTCGCTCTCCCAGTGTCCCTCCCCCTCGCTCCTCTACTTTTCTCTTCCCATGGTCGGGCATGCCACCACCACCGACGCCGTTCGCCCCGGCCAGAGCCACTACCCCTCCTCTCCGTCGTGTCCAGAAGGACCGCCTCGTTCCCCTCTTCATCATCACCAAGCCACGCTTCGCCAGAAGCTCTGCATCACCTTCACGCCGTCGTCTTCGTCCTTGAGTCGCCGGAGATCACCGTCGTTGATGCGCCACCTCCAGAGCTGCCCCGACCATGCCGATCCTTCCGTTGCAAGCGTCGTGAGCTACTCCCCTTCCACCCCTTCTCCCGTTGTCGTTTGCACGCCGTAGCGCCGTTCCCGCTGTGACCGGAGCTCACAGCCACCCGACTTCGTCGCTGGCGTGGCCTGAGCTCGAACCACCGCGCCCTTGCACCGCATCGCGCTTCTGGTGCCTCTAGGAGGCCGCCTAGCCCCTCTACGCACTCGCCTGCTTGCTCTGGCACCACACTCGCATGAAGCCGAGCTCCGGTCGCCGCCTCGCTCGCCGCCGTCGCCAACTCCGGCCACCCCAGCACCCGCCGTTGCCACTGTCCGACACACCTCGTTGCGTCGGTCCCACAGAACCCATGCGCACGACCTCTCGTCACCGGAAACGGTCGGACGAGGACCTCCGCCGTGCCCTGCTTAGCACCGGCGGCAAATCGTCGGTTAGCCGACGTGGCCGTCATTAGATTAGGGGCTAACTAACCCTTTTGGATTAACTTTAGGCACTGACCATGGGACCCACTTTGTTAGGTTACTGGTTAACCAAAATAATTAGAGAGGCTAAACCCTAGAAGCTAGCCTATGGTATGATTGTTGTTCATCCTACGGACTAAAACCCTCCGGTTTATATAGGCACCGAATAGGGTTAGGGTTACACAGAGTCGGTTACAATGGTAGGGAATCTACATATCCGTATCACCAAGCTTGCCTTCCATGCCAAGGAAAGTTCCATCCGGACACGGGACGAAGTCTTCAATCTTGTATATTCATAGTCCACGAGTCCGGCCAAAGGCGATAGTCCGCTATCCGGACACCCCTAATCCAGGACTCCTCGGTAGCCCCAACCAGGCTTCAATGACGACGAGTCCGGCGCGCATATTGTCTTCGGCATTGCAAGGCGGGTTCCTCCTCCGAATACTTCATAGAAGATTTTGAACACAAGGATAGTGTCCGGCTCTGCAAAATAAGTTCCACATACCACCGTAGAGAGAAGAATATTTACACAAGTTCAATCTGCTGACGTATCCCACAGCATGACATCACACCACGGCCAAGCCTTTATTCGAATCATTTTTACTATCCCACCTCAGCGTGTTTAGCGAGGCGGTTTCCTTGGCACGTCTTGTCAAGGCAGAGATCGTGTCCCCTTATTATGGGATTCTCATCAATATGGGCGTGGGTAACCCAATCGTGCCGTTAGCGCATCTAAATCTATCGGCGAGTCCCGAGCAGTCACGGGGGGCTCTTGGTATTCAACCTCTTTATAAAGATACCAAGTCCCCGCTCTTTTTTCTCAATCTCAATCGAATCCGCCCCTCGCTTCGAGTCCCAACACCCAAAGCTCCAGATTCAGGCGCTTCGGACCTTCAATGATGTCCGGCTCCAACCTTCAAGGCCGGTGGATGCCTTCCTCCGTCACGGAAGAAGACGTCCTAAAGCTAAGAGATGCCAGGTATCTAACCGGCGAAATCTCGCATAGGCTGCCTGCCCAAGGGCAGGTTATTCCTTCTCCCCAGCCCGGTGAAAGCGTGGTGTTCACGTCTCACTTCCTTCGGGGACTAAGTTTCCCGATGGACCCCTTCGTGAGGGGGCTCATGTTTTATTACGGGCTGGAATTTCACGACTTGGATCCGGAGTCCATCCTCCACATCTCGTCGTTCACCGTCAGATCTGAAGCCTTCCTCCGCATTACCCCACACTTCGGATTGTGGCTCAAAACCTTCAAGGTGGAGCCGAAGATGATCAAGAGGCAACATGCCGAGTGCGGAGGGGCTGTTATAAGCAAGAATGCTGACGCTCCATGGCCCGAGGGCTCTTTTCAAGAGGAGCTCAGTCTATGGCAACAAGAGTGGTTTTATATCACAGCTCCCAGGGGCACCAAATGGGTGGCGCCACCTGCCTTTCGCTCGGGTCCTCCACCGCGGCTGGCATCATGGGTCAATAAAGGGCTTGACTGGGGGCCGTCCAAGGACGTGCCCTTGTTGCAGGGCCGTATTCGAGACCTCCTAGAGAGAGAGATCAATCTGGTCGTAGTAACGCAGGTCATGCTGATTCGTCGCATCCTGCCCTGCAAATGTCGCCCCCTCCGCCTGTGGGAGTTCAATCCGGAGGGACCACGAGCTCTTCAACACTTCATGGGCACAACGCCCGTGGAGATGTACAAACTGTTCTTCGGATCACAAGCAATGTGTCCGGACTTGACCGAGGACGCAGGTCTGAGCTGCAATCGCCCGGATGCTCAAGTAAGTAGTCCCGTACCCGGACACGCTATCCTTATATTCATCATAAACTTGCCCTTAAAAGAGTTGTCCCCTAAACAGAAGTGGATAGCGAAAGCAAAACTGATCAAGTGTCCGGCCCCCCTCCCTGAGACCACGCCAGATCCAGTGTTAACCAAGATGCTGGAGGTTGCACCTTTAGAAGAAGGCGAAGGGGGGAACAAGGAAACTACTGCCTCCGCGAAGGAGGTTAGCAAGAAAGGAGGGATCGAGAATCCCTCCATCCAAGGGGAGAAGAGGACCGCCTCTGAAGATCCGGAGACCAAGGCCTCAAAGCGCGGGAAGAAATCTTCGCCAGAGGGTCCTGCGCCGGAAGATGCCCCGGCCGCATTGTTTCCCCAAGGGGATCAGCCCTCCAGCGAGCCATAAGTAGAGAGGGGAGTTTATAAAATAAAAGACATCCCTGTTTTATTTCTGATGATGACCAAAATTTTACCTTGTAGTTCGGATCTCAGCCCTTCTCAGCAGAGCTCGTCGTCAGGGGATCTTCGTCCAGAGATGATGGAGAGCAGAACGCCTCCCCCTGCCGTACCGCCTAGCGAGGCGGACGATCCTGAGGTGTTGTCGCAGAGGGTTTCCCCGAATCCGGCAGGGGTGGAGTGCGGTCATAGGGCCCCCCGGAGCCCTCCGTGTCCGGCCTTCGAAAAAGGCCATCGGACGAGTCCAGCACCTCCTGGTGCATGGTCGGAGGAGTTGAAGGATCTTCTCGGGCGAGTGTCTATCTCAGAGGATCACCGTGCATTGATGGGCACGGTGATTGAAAAAATTTCGTCCGCGGAAAGCGGGTTGTATGAGGCCGCCAGGAGTTTACTGACGGGTTTTGAGGTACGTGCAATGGTGTTCCTTTTGACGGTTCCGCATATATAAGATGCGCCCTGTGTAGATAGTAGCCCCTGAGACTCGGTGCGTTGTCAAAAATGACAGCGTGCCGAGGATCATAATCCCAGATATAATATGTCGCCCTTCCTATGTAGGTGGCGGGGCGTTTAGTGGCTAGCCGGACTGATGAATTTGCCGAACTAAAGCGGCAACTTGACGTGGCGGATGCCGACATCGCATTTGTCAATAAGCGACTTGACGAGTCACAAGGTATGCGGTTTCTCCGCGGACACCCGGTAAGGGAGCTTGATGCCCGTGCCTTACAACATGTATGCTTGATGCAGATGGTGCCGCTGCCATGGAGAACCTTCGGGCAGAGCTTGCCCGAGCCAAGGAGCAGGCCAGAAAAAGTGATGTGGCTGCCTTAAAGGCGGCCGAAGAGCTAAAAGCCGAACATGCTACTCACTGCCGAATCAAAAAGGAAATGGCCGAGATGGCCGTGAAGTTGAAGAATGCTACCGACCGCTGCGAGCTTCTTGAAAAAGAAGGTCGAGCGGAGCAAGAGGACCTGAAGAAGGCCACCACCGAGGCCAAGGATGCTCGCTTCTGCGATGACAGCTATGAAGGAGGAGCTACGTCGGGCCGGAAATATCGCGGGCCGAAAGCCCTTTCGCTGCGGAGGAAGTTCACGGACCCTAAATATGCTCGCTTGGACCGGTGTGGAGTAGTGAGGATGCTTATCTGGACTTGGCGGCGAGTGCCACGGACGCGGCCGAACACTTCAGAGATCAAAAGGATCACGATATGGAAGAGCTTTTTTGGTCGCAGTTCCGTAGTCCAGAGTGTCCACTTCCATTAACCGATCGTTTGGCCAAATGGGTGGAGCTGAATAGGTTGTCCGGACTTGCCATGAAGAATGTCCTGACTCATTTGTGGCCGAAAAGGCCCGAGCCGAAGAGTTATTTTGGCCTGGTGCAGCAGTTCCTTGGTGCGGTGCCGCATATCAAAGCAATGAGGCGGTCAGCATGCATAGAGGGTGCGCGGATGGATCTTGCCCGTGTCAAGACATACTGGGCGGAGATGAAGGCCACCGATGTTGCATCCCCAGATTCGGACGGAAGCCGAGTACCTGTCGAGCACTATTTTCGGGAAGTTCTTCAGGGCGCTCGTTTAATAGAGATGCAGTGCTCGAATGATATTATGTTCGAATAACATGTATTATTGTGAAACAATGTTTCGATGGAATATAAAAGCTTTTTTTACTTGTGCCTTCAAGAATTAAAATACCTCCTGTGCGGCCATTAATGTATATGTGTATATAACCTGAAAGATGGCAGTCTTTGGCTTCAGCCCCCACGCATATAATGCAGGGGTGTTTGCAGAAAGCGCCTTTTCACACTTGATCCAACGTCTTGGTCCTACAAAGAAGGTGATAGCACAGCAAACTAGGCAACCTGACTATAATGCTTTATCACTTTCACTTAGCCATAGGAGTTCGACAGTGGGGCTACTATATAGCCCCTAGGGGCACCGCGCTCACCCGAATTCGGGCGCCAGATGTGCTGGCCGGGAAACGGCCCTTCGTCAATGCGGAGGAATTCTAAAGATTCCAGTGGGTCATCGAGTGGTTGACCAGTCTCACGCTATATCATGACAGTCAGTTTTTGGCTTTCTCTACTAAGGTGCTCGCCTGGCCGAACCGGGGCACAATCGCAGTAGTTCTCCTGGTGCCGCATTAGCCGATAGAGCGGAACATAAGGCAGCAAAACACAGGAGCCGGGCAAACCCAACATTTGACCAAAGACATGATTCGGAGCTGATGCATATAAGGCCTAACTCGAGACGCCGAACACTCCCTAAGGTATTCGGTCTTTATGAAAATGGGCTGAACAATCGCCCTTGATAATAAGCCCCTGGTGTCCAGGTATGCGCAAAATTCTGACGTGGCCTATGCCAAAACACCAGCCTCCTCCTCAGTTATAGCAAGAAACCGGGGGATGTGTATCAACAAGAGACAGTAAAAAACGTTTACGCAGTGTCTTAATCTGAAAAGAATCCTTGCAATGGGTCCCTGCTGCACGTCTGCGCTTGTGTCTCCATTGTGCCGTATCCTGGACGGGTGTAGCACGGTGTTCATCTGTAAAAGAGAGGAACTTAGTTGAAAAAGGTCGTGTGAAAATGTACGTTATATTAAATAAACAAAGTACAATTCAAAAAATGAATAAAATTGAGCTTTATTGTCTCTTGTTGTGCATGCACGGAGCCCCTTGTACGGGGGTATGCGTCTAGTAAGCCCTTGTATGTTTACGCCGGACTCGTCCAGCCGTGTCCGGGGTCTGGACGACCTGTCTAAGTGCTTTTATTGGTGAAGCCGGTGTATTGTGTGGCTGTCAAGGCAACCGCATGATTTTCTCGGACTCGAGGAACCCTCGATGTTTCCTTTAACGAGATGATGCCGCGTGGACCGGGCATTTTAAGTGTAAGGGATGCATAATGCGGTATTGCGTTAAAGCGGGCGAAAGCTTCGCGCCCCAATAGTGCTTGATAGCTACTTGTAAATGGGGCGAGGTGGAAGGTTAACTTTTTGCGGCGGAAGTTGTCGGGTGAGCCGAACACAACTTCTAGCAGTAGAGAGCCCGTACAATGGGCATATGGGCCTGGCATTACCCCTTGAAAGGAAGTGTTGCTATGGCAAAATTTGGTTGGGTCTATCCCCATTTTGCGGATTGTGTCCTGATATAGCAGGTTTAGATCATCGCCGCCGTCCATTAGGACTTGTGAAAATTGGAGTCCGCCAATTATCGGATCTAATATCAAGGCAGTCCAACCTGCATTCCGTATACTTCTAGAGTAATCTCGATGGTCGAAGGTGATTGGTTTTAACAACCATTGGCGGGACTCCTCCGGGATAGGCCGTATGGCGCGTACCTCTATGGGCGCCGTTCTATTTTTCCCTTTTGTCACGTGAAGTGAGTTGACTGTTTTGATTTCTTGTGGGAAATTCTTTTGTTTTCCGGTGCTCTGCTTCTGGGGTTCATCATCGTCCTCGCTTGGTGTGTCGAGCCCCTTGTGTTCGGCGTTGAGTTTGCCGGACTGCTTGAAGACCCGACAATCTCTGTGGGTATGGTTTGCAGGCTTCCCGGGAGTACTATGGATTTGGCATGTCTTGTCCAAGACTTTGTTTAAGTTGGATAGCTCATCCCTGTTATCCTTAAGGGGCAGCTTTTTATAATTCTACCGAGAGCTTTTGAATCCGGCGTTGACTGTCGTGCTCTTCGGGCTATTTCCCTTGGTCCGACGCTGGTCTTTGTTGCGTCATGGTTTCCTGTTTCCATCCCTGACTTCGGATGTACTTGGGTCGCTGGTGCTGCATCTTGCCAGCCAGCTATCCTCTCCCGCGCAAAAGCGGGTCATGAGGCTTGTTAATGCGGCCATTGTTCTTGGCTTTTCTTGGCCGAGGTGTCTGGCGAGCCATTCGTCCCGGACGTTGTGTTTGAAAACTACTAAGGCTTCGGCGTCCGGACAGTCGACTCTTTGGTTCTTTTTAGTAAGGAATCTGTTCCAAAATTTCCGGGATAACTCTCCGGGTTGTTGAGTTATGTGACTTAAATCGTCGGCATCTGGAGGTCGGACATAGGTCCCTTGAAAATTTGCCCGAAAAGCATCCTCGAGCTCCTCTCAACTTCCAATGGTGTTTTCGGGAAGGCTTTTAAGCCAATGCCGGGCTGGCCCTTTGAGCTTGAGGGGTAAGTATTTTATGGCGTGGAGATCATCTCCTCTAGCCATGTGTATGTGGAGGATGTAATCCTCAATCCAGACTCCAGGGTCTGTTGTTCCATCGTATGCCTCTATGTTTACGGGCTTGAATCCCGCTGGAAATTCATAATCCAGCACCTCATCGGTGAAACATAGGGGTGTGCGGCACCCCTATATTTAGGTGTACCGTGATGCTCGGATACTTGATGTGTTGCATTGCTTATTAGAGCTTGCTTTCTTGGCCCGTAGATAGATCTAACTGGGCAGTATTTTGGATGCGAATCCCTGTGCGGGTGCCAGCTTGTGTGCGGCGCCGTTTGCCGCTCTCTGTTTGCCATGGGGTCGTCCATCCGACCGGGTGGCCTCTTTGTTTTTTGATTGCGGGGGCTCTACGGCCTCCTCATCAAATTCAGGCAATAGTTTTCGCTTTGGGTAGCTCTTCGCTCGGCGATCGTCAGCCGTATTTGTCTCTTGTGTTGAGTACTTTGCTCCATCTGATTACGAGTGCATCTTCCGCTGTTTTGAGCTTCCGCTTCGCTTTTTTCGTGCTACGCGGCAAAGCGGCAGAGACTTTTGTGGAGGTTCTTCTGCTCCGAGAACTTGTCCGGCGTGAGATCGTCCGGACTATTATCTTCGCCGGGATGGGTTGTTTATCCAGATTGTCCTGTTGGACGGTTGCTCGATAGCATGTTCGTCAGTCCACGGGTCGCCCTGCTCTATGGCTGGGTCTTTGTCGAGCGGGACTTTGAGCGGCGCTTACGTTGCCGTTTGACTGCTTTTCGAGGGAATGATCCTTCGTAGCGTCCCGTTGTTCCTCATCGTCGCTTCCTTTAGGTGTGTCCACCATGTATACATCGTGAGATGAGGTGGTTCTCAAGTGCCCTATAGGTGCTGGTTCATGTTCTTACCCTACATCGTCGTCCATACCGTCGATGTCTTCGGAGTCGAAGTCGAGCATGTCGGTTAAATCATCTACAGTGGCTACGAAGTGGGTGGTGGGTGACTAAATATTCACGACTTAATATTTCCTTTAGTAAATATTGGACTTTAATGTGCTTTAGTGCAAACTAAAGCATACAGAGACTTTAGTGAATTCAGGATGTCGCCAAAGGGCGAGTGCTGAAAGATGTCCGCGGCAGTGAATTCCATGATCGGCGCCCAATCGGATTCGATTGGCGGGGGCGCGGAAGGCTCAGAGTCCGGATAGGAGTCCGGCACCTTGGAGTCACGAGCTTCGCAAAGGACGGGGTAGGTGTACGGCTCGATCGCCGTAGAGATCGCAACCCCCGAGGCGGTGTCCAGCCAACCGTCCTTGATCGGTGCAGTCGGCTCCGAGCTAAAGGTCGGAGCGGACACTGATGCGGCCTCCAGGACACTGTTCGGCGGCAGAGCTAGATCATGCCCCTCGTGACAGTGCGGCGTGCTTGGCTGTGGCACGAACCCGTCGGAGATCAAGTCTCCGCGGACGTCAGCCGTGTAGTTCAAACTTCCAAATCTGACCTGGTGGCCAGGGGCGTAGATTTCAATCTGCTCCAAGTGGCCAAGCGAATTGGCCCGCAGTGCAAAGCCGCCAAACACGAAGATCTGTCCGGGGAGAAAAGTCTCACCCTGGAGCGCATCGTTGTTGATGATCGGAGGAGCCATCGGGCCTAAGGATGACGACACAGAGGAACTCTCAATGAAAGCACCAATGTTGGTATCAAAACCGGCGGATCTCGGGTAGGGGGTCCCGAACTGTGCGTCTAGGCGGATGGTAACAGGAGACAAGGGACACGATGTTTTTACCTAGGTTCGGGCCCTCTCGATGGAGTTAAAACCCTACTCCTGCTTGACTAATATTGATGATATGGGTAGTACAAGAGTAGATCTACCACGAGATCAGAGAGGCTAAACCCTAGAAGCTAGCCTATGGTATGATTGTTGTTCGTCCTACGGACTAAAACCCTCCGGTTTATATAGGCACCGAATAGGGTTAGGGTTACACAGAGTCGGTTACAATGGTAGGGAATCTACATATCCGTATCGCCAAGCTTGCCTTCCACGCTAAGGAAAGTTCCATCCAGACACGGGACAAAGTCTTCAATCTTGTATCTTCATAGTCCAGGAGTCCGGCCAAAGGCTATAGTCCGGCTATCCGGACACCCCCTAATTCGGGACTCCCTCAGGGAGCATAGCTATATTTGTTGAGTAACATGGGATTATTATCAATTTATCACTATGAAGAATTTGAAGGATGCAAAGACTAAGATTTATCGCTCTAAGATGAGGGGAGGTAAGAAACTGCCATCCAGTTCTGCTTTAGATTCACCTTCTGTTGTAAGTAAACTTGCAACACCACCACATGCTATTAATCCTGATATGTCGCAAGTTATTGATGATGCTACTTCTACTCTGAATGATACTTATGATGATGCTAGTACCTTGCTTGATGATAATGATGTGCCACTTGGTGAATTTCTTGATGAACAAATTGCTAGAGTAATACAACATGATGTTGTCGAATCTGATGATGAGCTTGAAACTGAAACTCCTAAAACACCTGGTAGAACTAGTCTTCCTAGATATGAATTGCCTAAGGTACTTGAAGGTTATGTTATGAATGAGGAGACAACTAGAGATATTCTTGCTTGTAAGGATAGATATGATCTAGAGAAATTATTATGCAAGTATAAAGAAAAATCATTGAATGCTAGAATGCGATATGATCCTAAGTTCGCTGCCTCACCTATCTTTATTGCTGATAAGGATTATGAATTCTCTGTTGACTGAGAGGTAATTACTTTGATTGAATCAGATCCCTTTCATGGTTATGAAACTGAAACTGTTGTGCCACATCTTACTAAGTAGAATGACATAGCCACCCTTTTTACCCATGATGAGAAAACTCGCTATTACTTTATTCTCAAACTATTTCCGTTACCATTAAAGGGTGATGCTAAAGCTTGGTACAATACTCTTGGTCCTGGTTGTGTGCGTAGTCCCCAGGATATGATTTATTACTTCTCTTAAAAATATTTTCCTGCTCATAAGAAACAAGCTGCCTTACATGAACTATTTAACTTTGTGCAAACTAAAGAAGAGAGTCTCCCACAAGCTTGGGGGAGGCTTTGCCAGTTACTTAATGCGTTGCCTGATCATCCTCTTAAGAAAAATGAAATACTTGATATCTTCTATAATGGACTAACCGATGCTTCTAGGGACTTCCTAGATAGTTGTGCTGGTTGTGTTTTCAGGGAACGAACTATTGGACAAGCTGAGGAATTATTGAACAACATATTGAAAAATTATGATGATTGGACTCTTCCTGAACCACCGCTTAAGCCCACTCTAAAGAAGAGGGGTATATTATATCTCAGTCCTAAAGATATGGAAGAGGCAAAGAAATCTATGAAGGAAAAAGGTATTAAAGCTGAGGATCTTAAAAAATTTACCACCCATTGAAGAAATACATGGGCTTAATACACCACCACTGCCTAAGGTGGTAAAGGGAAATTCTTTGATGAAATTCAATGATAATGATTCCTCACAATATGCAACCTAGTCAATGCCTTTATGCGTTTCAGAATTATATTGGAAAACAAGATCATTTCAATGCAAATGTTATGAAACAATTGAAATACAATTCTGATATGATTGCTCGCTTGAGTGACTTGTTATTTGGAATGTCAAATGATGTTAGAGGTGTTGGAAAACATGCTTCTATGGTACAAACCCAGTTAGAACAAGTTGATAAATCACAAACAGAATTGCTTGATGAAATGAATAACAACACACATGACTTTGCTGTTAGAGTTGCAACTAGAGGGACACCCAAAAATAATTGAACAAGATTCACAAAGAATTGAACAAGATTCACAACAAATTGAACTAGAGTTGCAACATACATGACTCAGGAACCACTTTATCCTAAGGGACACCCAAAAAGAATTGAACAAGATTCACAAAGGAACAACACCACTGCACCTAGTCCTTCTAAAAATAAGAAGAAAAAGAAAAATGATAGGACTTTGCATGCTTCTACTGAACCTGAAGTAGAAAAACCTCCTGATAATGATAATGATGTTTCTATTTCTAATGCTGAAACTCAATCTGGTAATGAACATTCACCTAGTGATAATGAAAAATATAATGTTGATGTTCATGAAGATACTCAACCAAATAGTGAAAAAGAATCAGATAATGATGTTGAGATAGAACCACCAGTTGATCTTGATAACACACAACCTAAGAATACATGATATGATAAAAGGGACTTCATTGCTAGGAAACACAGTAAAGAAAGAGAACCGTGGGTTCAAAAACCTATGCCTTTTCCACCCAAGTCAACTAAAAAGAAAGATGATGA
Organism: Aegilops bicornis; assembly: GCA_021605145.1. Taxonomy (NCBI): domain Eukaryota; kingdom Viridiplantae; phylum Streptophyta; class Magnoliopsida; order Poales; family Poaceae; genus Aegilops; species Aegilops bicornis. The sequence goes on along the minus strand of CM038672.1, from coordinate 261,313,984 downwards.
AGAATTTGAACGCTTTGCTGAAATGCTGAGGCCGGTCTTTTTGCGTACTCGCTTGACTGATATCTTGAAAATGCGTCCTTATGCAAAGTATATGAAAGAAATCATCACCAATAAGAGAAAAATACCAGAAGCTAAAATCTCCACCATGCTTGCTAATTATACTTTTAAGGATGGAGTACCTAGAAAACATGGAGACCCAGGAATACCAACTATACCTTGCTCCATCAAAAAGAATTATGTGAAAACTGCTTTATGTGATTAAGGAGCTGATGTAAGTGTTATGCCTTTCTCTTTATATAAAAAAACTTGATTTTGAATAAACTCACACCTATCGAAATATCTTTGCAAATGGTTGATAAATCAACTGCCATACATATCGGTATTTGTGAGGATGTGCCCATTGTTGTTGCTAATGTTACTATTTTGACTAACTTTGTTATACTTGAGATGCCCGAGGATGATATGTCGATTATCCTTGGTAGACCCTTCTTGAATACTGGAGGGGCAGTTATTGATTGCACTAAAAGCATGGTCACTTTTCAGATCAATGGTAATGAGCATACGGTGCACTTTTCGAAGAAACAATTGCAAGTGAATGGCATTAATGTTATTGGAAAATGTCCGACAATCACTATTGGAAGTTTTCATCTACCTTTACCCACTGTTAAAAATAAATATGAATGTAACATCCCAAATTTTAAATTTGGAATGTTATACATAGGTCATTCATGCATATCATATTTTATTGCATTTCGTTTCGCGATCCTCAAAAGTCTAAGCAACTCAAGGACCCTCAGAGAGATTTGGGGATTTCACGTTTTTCATATTTGATTTTTTATCAAATATTGAAACAAGGATCACTTTGGTTTTAATTTATTTTCTCTCCAAAAATATTTCATATTAAAATATATGAGAGGAGATAATATGACTTCTCCAAAATAAATGAAATATTGGAGGAAAAAAAATTAAACTCAATTATTTGATGTTATTCGTATTTTATTGCTATTTATTTGAATTAGGAAAAATACGTGTTTTACAAAATTGCATTATATGCCCAAATAAATGTTCACCTTGTCCGGCATATTTTACGAGGACGGGGAAAATTTATTTCGGGATTTTTGGAGTCCTTAGTATTCTTTTTCTTTCTTTTTCTGCGCGTCAGAATTATTTTAAAAAAGGTCAAACCAACTTGGGCCGCCGTGGGCGACCCGGACTCCGCCTCGCCCAGCCTTTATAAGCCGCCGCCCCACCGCAACCCACCCCACCCAGCGTCGCCACATTTAAACTCAAGGCTGCCTCGAGCCCAGCCGCCGCCGCCCCACCGCCGCGCCGTTCCGCCACCACCGCCTCGCCGGAATTCGCCGGAGTTGCCGCGTTTTTTGCGTTTAGTTATTTAGCGAACACCCATTCGTACGTACGTTTAAACGAACGCCGTTCACCCGTTAGTCACAGACAGCGAACTTTCGTTCGTTAGCCTGTTCGTCAGTTTTTCTTTTTCTCGGGTTTTTCGTGATTATTTTTTATCGTGATTTCTGATCCGATTTTCGTTCTAGTATAACTTTTCGCTCATTTATCGGAATCAGGCAATTCAAGTGCCTAGATCTTTGTCTCGAAGCCCTCTTTCTGTTTAAGCAACTTGCACAAGATTTTGGTACTGTAAAATTTGACTTTAGTCCAGATTAGTAAACGGACCTTGTTTCTTTCGCAGTTTGAGTTTCGTTGCTCCGTTTGATTTGATTCTTTTTGCAAACCGGAGTTCTTAAGTTGAACTTTCTGGTTAGATCTTCTTATTTGAGATTTACCCGTGCATATTTTCTTGGTTGCTTATGTATGCTATTGTTTGTTTGCGATAGAATTCCCGGAGTGCGAAGCGTGCTACTACGAGTCTCTAGGTTTTGCAGATCGTCAGCAAGGCAAGTAACACTTTGACCATATCCCTTTATTACCCAGTTTTTATGCATTAGTTACAGTCCTCACACATTGCATGAGTAGAATATCTTAACATGTGGGTTTGGGAAGTAGATGAGGAGGAAGAACCTATTACCTGTTTTAATATCAACCCCTTGGGAGTTACTTCTACGTTATGCTTATATTGCTATGCTGTGCTCGTAGACAGGGATTGGGTTTGAGTGTATTCCATGACAGATGTGAGATAGTTAATTAATGGTTCAACTTAAGTTGGCAACTTTAATACACATCTGGGTGGATTGCTTGTTTGGGCACCTAGAGAATCCGGTGTTGTCCTAGGATATCCCGGAGTACCCGTGTGATCATCCTACGGTCCGCCACCCAGGCTCAAAGGGATCATAAGATCATTCATGCTAGAAACTTCCGTGTGCAGCCACAAGCCATTATGGGCTCTGGCATAATTGAGTATGTTGCATGACCTCTTTCAGTCGTGGGCAAGCAGATGTAGAGGGAAAGTAGGTGTAACTGTCCACCCAGAGTAAAGAGTTAGTGCTTCTGAAAGACTGTGTCTCGGTCATCCGTTTCTCAAACATCATGTAGTGCGGGAGGCGATCGAGTCTTGTGGGGAAAAGTGCGCAAACCTCTGCAGAGTGTACAAACTAATCATGGTTAGCCGTGTCCCGGTTATGGACATCTTGAGTATCTAGTACTTGGATTATCCTATTGTATCTCATCACTTTAATTTAATTTGTTGGGTTGATAATTACCTTTAATTGGGTTTGAGTTGGAGGAACCTTCTCAATTATGTTTCAACTACCATGATAGTTAAATAAAACGTATTCCTTTGTTGTAGGAAAAAAATGGCTTTCCACAAAAACATATAACCATAGAGCCTCCACTAGCCATATATGCATGTAGTGATAGCATTTATCTGTTTATTGCTCTACTGTGTTATATTGCCAGCATATTCCATGTGCTGACCCGTTTTCGGGCTGCAACGTGTTGGAGACTTTTCAGACGAGGAGTAAGGTTTGCTAGGCCGTTGTCTTGCACTCAGCTATGCCGTTGGAGTTGATGGACTCACTTTATCTTCCAAGCCTTCTGTTGTTATCATATTAGATGGCCTTAAGCCATATTTATTGTAATAAGTTCTCTTATGAGACATTTGATGTAATAAGTGTGTGATTGCTACTCTGTTATAAATCCTTCGAGTACTGTGTGTGTCAGCATTACCGATCCAGGGATGACACTGAAACGCAGAGACTTAACCGTTTGAGGTCGGGTCGCTACAAGATGGTATCAGAGCACACGCTGAATGTAGGACACGGCCACTAAGAAAAGCCATATGTCAGTGGAAACGACACCTATGGGATCACAAGTATCCCTACTGCGGTTGCGGGGCGCGAGGTTTAGAGAAGAGTGGATCTGACAGAGAGTACGCAGTTCATTTATCCAGGTTCAGGCCGCGAGGATGCATAAAACCCTAGTCCTGATTTGGTGGATGTATAATGAGTTCTTGAGCTAGCTACGGGGTGTAACGAGCTCCAAAAAGTTGAATCCTTCTCCTGGTCGCCTCGGGCCTCCTTTTATAGGAAAAGGGGTCGCCACAGTGGCAAGCAGGAGGTGGAAAGGGTACAGTGCCGCGAGGTTATCCCTCGTATTATAGGACAAGATGCATTTAATGCATCGCTTAGGTGTCCTCTTGCTTTATCGGGGGCGGGGACGGAGCCCGTCCCGTCCGTTGCCGCCTCGCCTGGCTTCAACACGTGCCCTGGCCGGCAGTGCGTGTGGCTCCATGTAGGCAGGCAGGCAGCTGAGGTGGTGCGGTGGTAGGGTCTTCGCGAAGATCTGCATGCCACCACGCAGGTGCTTGCTGAGTTGGTGTAGAGGCCGATCGTCGCCACGCAAGTGCGTGCCCAGCTGGTCAGGCTGGTAGCTGCTTGGGGACGGTCGGTGGGATCTTGGTTGATGCGGGCCTAGCAGTGGCCTATTGACGTCCTCGGCAAGGGCCTTGCCGGGGCCCTGGGAAGGGTCTTGCCATGGCGCTTGCTATCGTCCCCGGCAAGGCACCTGCCGAGGGCCTTGTGGATATCCTTGGCTAAAATCCTGCCAAGGGTCGTCGTCTTTTGGTCCTCATCTAGACTTGTATGTTTATGATCTTGACGAAGATCTGCATGCCACCAAGGAGGTGTCTCCCGAGCCCTTGCCTCAACGTAGTAGATTACGCTAGAGGTTGTGGGCTCAAGGGTGACTCGCTCTGTTGGTGTGGGGCGAGCTGCCCCGGCAAGGGTCTTGCCGGGGCTGCCAAAGCTGTCCCCGGCAAGGGTCTTGCCGGGGGAGCCTGCTTCATCCCTCCGCTTCTTGTGGTTTTCGCCCTTGGCGTTGCTTTGATTTTCTTGGGCTTTGGTCTTACCTTGGCTCACCTCCCTTGCTCTGCTTGGTGCGACCGTGGGCATGGCTCTGACTGCTCGTGCATAGGTATAGGGGTACAAAAAGTGCACCCTCTTATTTGTACACCGACAGGAGCCCCCGGGCCTGGGCCACACATAAGCGTGACGCGTTGTTGGGCTAGGCCCAGAACGGTGCTCGGGCAGGTAGGGTGGCTTTTACTACGGTAAAAAACTTTTTCACAAGCGCTTCCCACGACCATTCCAGCTGCGTGCAGCATGGAGGCGTGCGTGACGTGGGCGGCATGCATGGGGCGGTTCCCATATGCATGCGTCACATCACAGTTAATGGGAAGAGAAAGGAGGCGGCCCGCGCCTTCCCTGTAAAAGGGAATAACCGCGGGCGCGGTGCTCACTTTACCTTCCTCCCCTGCGCCTTTTCCAATCTCAGAACCGCCACTCCCTTTTCCTTCTTCTCTAAGCTTTCGCCGTTGCCTGTTGTTGCCGTGTCCCTGCTGCCCCTTGTTCTTTGCTCCTCTTAGCCGCCATGGCGCCCAAATCTACTAGGGGTAAAGGAGGGGCCAAAGACGCCGGAGTGACGGAGGCACCGGAGAGTGCGCTCATGGTGCAGCGAACACAATCCGCCTTCTTTTCCCCCTCGACGGTCGACGTACATGAGCTCCGGGACTCCTTTAGGCCCCTTTTGGGGGTGAAGACAGGGGGAGAGAAGTCGGGGCATCCAGCCACGCGCGTCATCCCTGCCGACTGTGCCGAGGCCGTTTCGAATCGGTACCCTTTCTTCGTTGATTATTTATCCTGCGGGCTCTGTCCTCCCTTCCCTGATTTCTTCAGCGACATCATGCATACTTTCGGTTTCCATCTTCTGGATTTTACCCCGAACGCTGTGGCGTGCATGGCTCTTTTTGCGCACCTCTGTGAAGGTTTTGCCGGGGTGCACACCAACACGACGCTCTTCCGCCATTACTTCTTCCCTCGGATCCAGACAGGGGGCGCCATCTCTGGTTGTGTCACCTGGATCCCTAGATCCAAGGGGACGTATCCGGACGGCGCCATGAAGGAGAGGTGGGAAGAGTGGCGGGGCCGGTGGTGCTGGATTGAAGAGGATGATCCGCCGACGTTCTGCGAGGTGCGTCGGGCGCCGCCGGTCTGTAGGAGTGATTGGAGCGACGTCGATGAAGATGACGAGAAGCTCACTCCTGTCATCACCAGGATCCTTCGGCTTACCGAGGCCGGGCTCACCCTTGAGATGATCGGGGCGGATTTCATCCGCCGCTGGATCACTCCACTGCATAACAAGGGGAGGCCGGCCAGGCTCTTCGCGAATCCTGCGGACATCATGCGACTCCGCCCCAGCCTTGACCACAACTTCACCGTGATCCAGCATGCCAGCGACTCTTTCAACTTGACGTAGGTTGTGATGGCGAGGTCGAGTGGACTGGCAAGGTTGCGAGGGCCGCCGTGAAGGTCGGCAAGGTTGTCAAGAAGCCTTTGTTCAAGTTGCCGGCTGGAGTAGTATCGTTGTGTAATAACTCCCGTCGGTCGGACATCATTGCCATGATGTCGTACTGCAATGCGCATGGCCCCGTTCAAAGCTGGGTCGTGCCGGACGATACCCAAGTGCAGGAGTTCTTCGACACTCTGCATGAGGGATATGTCAACGCTGACGCCGAGCAACTACTCGTCCAGGACACCTCCCAGGTGGAACTGGACTACATTGCTGCCAGGGCAAGGGAGGCACAGGTTTTCGCGGAGGCCGGCAGTGCTGGTGGTATGGAGGACAGGGCTGCGACGGCCGCAGATCAGGAGGATCTCGCCCGCTGGGCGGCGGTCGCTGGGGAAGTCAGCAGTGCCGAGAATGGGGCCCCGCTTGTCGAAGACGCGGCCGACGAGTCGTTGGAGGAGGAGGCATGGGCTGCGGGCCCGACGCCCACCACGGGAAGAGGGTGAGTCCTGCGATGGGCTGGCTCTGGCGAGCCGGTCCAGCCCGGCAGGGCTGCGCGGCCTCAGCTGACCTTGGAGGGGTCTGGGCGCCACACGAGGGCCACGACGGCAAAGAGACTGACAAAGGCCGCGAAGAAGAAGAAGACAGTTGTCCCTTCCTCATCCAGGCGTGTCCAGACTCCACCTTCCTCACCCCCTCTGGCAGATGCCGACTCGGATGCCGACGCAGGGGTCACCTTCGATTACGGGTCTCTCAGCCCGAGGAGGAAGAGGAAAGCCGTGGAAGAGGAGGAGGTGGAAGATGAGTAAGTGCCTTCTTCCTTACTGTCATCTATGTTCCTCCGAATTTTGCCACTTATCTTGATCGACTACTGTCTTTGCAGGGACGCGGAGACGCTGGCCCAGAGGGTGAAGAGGGCCAAGGCCTCGGCGGGTGGCCAGCCCCCGGCTGGTGCCTCACGGGCGCCACTGGTGGTGTTGAGCAGCCCGGATAGCAGCCCCCGGCATAGCCCCCAGCGTAAGTTCATCACTCTCCTCGTGTTGACATGCGTTAGGGGTTCGATGCTCTGGTGCTGACCTTGTCAGGTCTGTAGGAGGGGAGCGGCAGCAGGAGGAGCCGCAGAGGGCTACACCCAACACCCCGCCTCCATCGACTACGCCGCCGCGAGGGGCGTCCCCGGCAAGGGGGCCAAGTACCGAGCCCACGCTCACGGAGGAGGAAGAGGGGAACTTGGGTGCTAGTGGCTTTGCCGCGACGCTAGATGCTGGCGGGGAGGGGACTTATGCTTCACAGCTAGGCACTGGTGAGTCGCCCGTTCTTCGTCCCTGTTTTTCTCTTGCTTCTTTTCTTGGCTTCATCGCCTTTCTTGTTTCCCAGATCCTTCTTCGGTGGTCATGGAGGATGTGGACACCGTCGTTGGGGACATTGCCGAGGAGGCCGCGGCGGAGGCCGACAAGGGTGCTGCCGAGGAAGCCGCCAAGGATGTCGCCGAGGATGCCGCCAAGGATGCTGCCGAGGATGCCGCCACGGGGGCCGCCGGGCCGACTGGCGGGGCTTTTGCTGGCGAGGCCAATGAGGGGCCCACTGGGGAGGCCGGCAAGGCCACAGCCGAGGAGGAGGTGGTCGATGATCAACCTTCTTTCTCGGCAACCTCTGGCTCCGGCAGGTATTTGAAAGTGGGCGACGACCTCTTTGTCCATCTCCCAGGAGTGTCAAGCTCCCGGGCGCCCGCTGAAGGGGAGGTTTTTGATGGCGAGGTGCTCGCCGCCACCGGGCTCGAGGTGGTTGATGAACCGAACGTCGACGGCGAGGGCTCCCAGGAAGAGCGGCTTCTCCGCGCCACGGGGGCCAACTTCCGGAAACTCCAGGTGCTGCATCGCGCCCGCCTGGACAAGTCCAAGTCCAGGATGGCGATGGTGGACAAAGCGGAGGCGGACTTTAAAGCGCGCGTCGCTGAGGCACAGACCTGGTTCCGCCAGACTCGCGAGGAGCAGAAGGCCGTTCAGGAGGTGCTGGCCAAACGCAACCTGGAGCTCACCATGAAACTGGCTGACATCGAGAAGGCCCAGGAGGCGGCGGCGAACTCGGCCGCTGCAGCCGAGGCAGTCCGAATTCAACACCAGGCCATGTTGGATTTTCAGGAGGAGGACCTTGCTGCGCGCGAGGAGAAGCTTGCCGCAATGCTTTGCAGTAAGGATGAGGAGCTCGAGACCCTTGTTGCGCGGCGAACCCAAGAGCTGGAGCAGAGGCACAAAGAGGCTCTCGATGCCTAGTCTCTGGCTCATGCCGGCAAGGTGAGGGAGCTGGACGTGGAGCGGGATGAGCTAAAGGAGGAGGTCCTGAAGCTGTCCCAGGAGAAGAACACACTCAACAACGTCTTGATGGAGGCGCAGGAAGCAGTCGTCAACAAGACCGGGGAGCTCTCCGAGGCCAACGACTCCGTCAAGCATCTCAAGCTGAAGCTGGAGTATCTCAAGAAGATGCTGTCGGAGAGCCAAGCCCGGGTGGAGATCCTAATCAAGGAGCTGGGGAAAGAGAAGCAGCTGCGGGCGGACAAGGCCACCTCCCACCAAGATTATGTGGAGGGTGAGAACCGTTGGATCATCCATCTTGAGGACGTCACCGGCAGGGTCACCACGCAGCTAGCCACCATGGGGATGCCAAACGTGAGGTATGCCCCTGAGCGCAGCGGGACCGTCAACGCCAAGCTGACCGAGTTCTTTGAGGGTGTCCTCGGAGCTCTGGCTTATCTTCAATCCAGCAGGGTGGCCACGCTGGCCACGGAGGCCCGGCGACTTTTCCGGGGGGACATGACCAAGGTCCTCACCAAGATGGCGTACTGGAACCCCGACCTCGACTTTGAAGCCACGATGGATAGCTTGCCGGACGGTACTGACTTCACGGCGCTCAAGGAGCGTATCAAGCCCATCATCAGTAGTATCAACAAAATCCAGAGGGTGGAGGGCCAGCGACAGGACTAGGCGCCTCGTTCTTCTTCGCCACTACAAGTTCATGACCAAGAAAATTTTCATCTTTAGTTAGAACCGCAGCAATGACTTGATGTAATATAACTCTGCAACACTTTTAATTTCTGTGCACGTCATTTTCCTTGTTCAATTCTCCTTTGTACGTACACCCTACGTTAACTGGGCAGGCTCGCCGGCGCGTAAGCCCAGGATGGCGCCTTGGGGACGGATCCCCATTGGTCTGCCGGGCATGCATGCTGCCGGGCGAACCACCTTACCGTCCTTAACGCCACCACTCAAACTATCGAGCTTGACTCGATTCAGAATCAAGAGCATTGCCAATCGCGGAAGGCTACCCTGCCGCTCTCGACGCAGCCACTTGAGTTGTTGAGCGGACTCAAAACGAAGCAAGGGCGTTGCCTGTCGCGGGAGAGCCCCTTTTGCATACAGGTTTTCCGTACAAAGGAATGACATCTCCAAGGGAAACAACCTCATATGAAAGGAAAGAAGTAGTCAGGGTTCGGGTGACTTAGCTTCTGTTTGTAGCCGCACCGGCATCGATCTTCTGGCCATCCTTCTTCTTTAAGAGCTATGGCGATGAAGAACCACTAACATAACCGCCAGAGCCAATTCTCACAACTGCGCCCCCTACCTGGCGCGCCAAAGATGTCAATGGAAATGACACCTATGGGATCACAAGGATCCCTACTGTGGTTGCGGGGTGCGGGGTTGAGAGAAGAGCGGATCTGACAGAGAGTACGCGGTTCATTTATCCAGGTTCGGGCCGCGAGAATGCGTAAAGGGGACTTGGCCTCGGCGCCAGATGCTGGCGGGGAGGGGACTTCTGCTTCACAGCCAGGCACTGGTGAGTCGCCCGTTCTTCGTCCCTGTTTTTCTCTTGCTTCTTTTCTTGGCTTCATCGCCTTTCTTGTTTCCCAGATCCTTCTTCGGTGGTCATGGAGGATGTGGACACCGTCGTCGGGGACATTGCCGAGGAGGCCGCGGCAGAGGCCGACAAGGGTGCTGCCGAGGAAGCCGCCAAGGATGCCGACGAGGAGGCCGCCAAGGATGCTGCCGAGGATGCCGCCACGGGGGCCGCCGGGCCAACTGGCGGGGCTTCTGCTGGCGAGGCCAATGAGGGGCCCGCCGGGGAGGCCGGCAAGGCCGCAGCCGAGGAGGAGGTGGTCGATGATCAACCTTCTTCCTCGGCAACCTCTTGCTCCGGCAGGTATTTTAAAGTGGGCAACGACCTCTTTGTCCATCTCCCAGGAGTGTCAAGCTCCCGGGCGCCCGCTGAAGGGGAGGTTTTTGATGGCGAGGTGCTCGCCGCCATTGGGCTCGAGGTGGTTGATGAACCGAACGTCGATGGCGAGGGCTCCCAGGAAGAGCGGCTTCTCCGCGCCATGGGGGCCAACTTCCGGAAACTCCAGGTGCTCCATCGCGCCCGCCTGGACAAGGCCAAGTCCAGTATGGCGATGGTGGACAAGGCGGAGGCGGACTTCAAAACGCGCGTCGCTGAGGCGCAGACCTGGTTCCGCCAGACTCGCGAGGAGCAGAAGGCCCTTCAGGAGGTGCTGGCCAAACGCAACGTGGAGCTCACCATGAAACTGGCTGACATCGAGAAGACCCAGGAGGCCGCGGCGAACTCGGCCGCTGCAACCGAGGCCGTCCGAATTCAACACCAGGCCATGTTGGATTTTCAGGAGGAGGACCTTGCCGCGCGCGAGGAGAAGCTTGCCGCAATGCTTCGCAGTAAGGATGAGGAGCTCGAGACCCTTGTTGCACGGCGAACCCAAGAGCTGGAGCAGAGCCACAAAGAGGCTCTCGATGCCTAGTCTCTGGCTCCTGCGGGCAAGGTGAGGGAGCTGGACGTGGAGCGGGATGGAGCTAAAGGAGCAGGTCCTGAAGCTGTCCTAGGAGAAGAACACGCTCAACAGCGCCTTGATGTAGGCGCAAGAAGCAGTCGTCAACAAGACTGGGGAGCTCTCCGAAGCCAACGACTCCGTCAAGGATCTCAAGCTGAAGCTGGAGTATCTCGAGAAGATGCTGTCGGAGAGCCAAGCCCGGGTGGAGATCCTTACCAAGGAGCTGGGGAAAGAGAAGCAGCTGCGGGCGGACAAGGCCACCTCCCACCAGGATTATGTGGAGGGTGAGAACCGTTGGATCAGCCATCTTGAGGACGTCACCGGCAGGGTCACCACGCAGGTGGCCACCATGGGGATGCCAAACGTGAGGTATGCCCCTGCGCGCAGCGGGACCGTCAGCGCCAAGCTGGCCCAGTTGTTTGAGGGCGTCCTCGGAGCTCTGGCTTATCTTCACTCCAAAGAGGGTCACGCCCGCGGAGGCCCAGCGACTTTGCCGGGGCCATGACCAAGGTCCTCACCAAGATGGCGTACTGGAACCCCGACCTTGACTTTGAAGCCACGATGGATAGCTTGGCGGACGGTACTGACTTCACGGCGCTCAAGGAGCGTATCAAGCCCATCATCAGCAGTATCAACAAAATCCAGAGGGTGGAGGGCCAGCGCCGGGACTAGGCGCCTCGTTCTTCTTCGCCGCTGCAGGTTCATGACCAAGACAATTTTCATCTTTAGTTAGAACCGCATCAATGACTTGATGTAATATAACTCTGCAACACTTTTAATTTTTGTGCACGTCATTTACCTTGTTCGATTCTCCTTTGTACGTACACCCTACGTTACCTGGGCAGGCTCGCCGGCGCGTAAGCCCAGGATGGCGAATGGGGACGGATCCCCATTGGCCTGCCGGGCATGCGTGCTGCCGGGCGAACCAGCTTACCGTCCTTAACGCGGCTGCTCGAACTATCCAGCTTGACTCGAGTCAGAATCGAGAGCGTTGCCAATCGCGGAAGGCTACCCTGCCGCTCTCGACGCAGCCACTTGAGTTGTTGAGCGGACTCGAAACAAAGCAAGGGCGTTGCCGGTCGCGGGAGAGCCCCTTTTGTGTATAGGTTTTCCGTACAAAGGAACGACATCTCCAAGGGAAACAACCTCATATGAAAGGAAAGAAGTAGTCAGGGTTCAGGTGACTTAGCTTCTGTTTGTAGCCGCACCGGCATCGATCTTCTGGCCATCCTTCTTCTTTAAGAGCTATGGCGATGAAGAGCCACTAACTTATCCGCCAGAGCCGATTCTCACAACTGCGCCCCCTACCTGGCGCGCCAAAGATGTCAATGGAAACGACACCTATGGGACCACAAGGATCCCAACTGTGGTTGCGGGGTGCGGGGTTGAGAGAAGAGCGGATCTGACAGAGAGTACGCGGTTCATTTATCCAGGTTCGGGCCGCGAGAATGCGTAAAACCCTAGTCCTGCTTTGGTGGATGTATTCTGAGTTCTTGAGCTAGCTACCGGGTGTAACGAGCTCCAAAAAGCCGAACCCTTCTCCTGGTCGCCTCGGGCCTCCTTTTATAGGAAAAGGGGTCGTCACAGTGGCAAGCAGGAGGTGGAAAGGGTACAGTGCCGCGAGGTTATCCCTCATATTATAGGACAAGATGCATTTAATGCATCGCTTAGGTGTCCTCTTGCTTTATCGGGGGCGGGGACGGAGCATGTCCCGTCCGTTGCCGCCTCGCCTGGCTTCGACACGTGCCCTGGCCGGTGGTGCGGGTGGCGCCATGTAGGCCGGCAGGCAGCTGAGGTGGCGCGGTGATAGGGTCTTCGCGAAGATATGCATGCCACCACGCAGGTGCTTGCTGAGTTGGTGTAGAGGCCGATCGTCGCCACGCAGTGCGTGTGCTCACCGGGTCGGGCCGGGCTGCTTGGGGACGGTTGGTGGGATCTTGGTTGATGCGGGCCTAGCAGTGGGCTGTTGACGTCCTCGGCAAGGGCCTTACCGGGGCCCCGGCAAGGGTCTTGCCGTGGCGCTTGTTATCGTCCCCAGCAAGGCACCTGTCGGGGGCCTTGTGGATATCCTTGGCTAGAATCCTGCCAAGGGTGGTCATCTTTTGGTCCTCATCTAGTCTTGTACATTTTTTATCTTGACGAAGATCTGCATGCCACCAAGGAGGTGTCTCCCGAGCCCTTGCCTCAACGTAGTAGATTACGCTAGAGGTTGTGGGCTCAAGGGTGACTCGCTCTGTTGGTGCCGGGGCTGCCAAAGTTGTCCCCGGCAAGGGTCTTGCCGGGGGGAGCCTGCTTCGTCCCTCCGCTTCTTATGGTTTTTGGCCTTGGCGTTGCTTTGATTATCTTGGGCTTTGGTCTTACCTTGGCTCACCTCCCTGCTCTTCTTGGTGCGACCGTGTCGCAGCTCTGACTGCCTGTGCACAGGTATAGGGGTCCAAAAAGTGCACCCTCTTATTTGTACACCGACACCATAGGACACTCTTCTCTACTCATTTTTGACTCCTCTCCATTTTCTACTCTTTACGATGGTGGACTCGAGGAACAAGTTTGCAGAACCGGATGAAGACATCCCATTTGGAAGACACTTGAAGGAAGTCACTAGATACCTGAACATTGGAATACCGAGCTTCACCGGGACCTACAACGCCACTTTACCAGAAGAGGAGTGTCGGGGAGGCTGATCGTACCCACGGACACCTATGGGGCCCGGCGGAGCAGGCCCCTTTGTGGTTCGGAGGGGGGCGGAGGTCGCACGAAGAGCGGATCGAGGCGATGCACGCGGGCGGTTTACCCAGCTTCGGAGCTCTCCGGAGAGATAAAACTCCTATTGCTGCTTGTCTGATCTATTGTGTTCTTGCTAGGGAGCAACGAGGGCTACAAAACCTAGCGTAAGTATATCTGGTCTCGAGTGGGTCGACTGAACCCAACGAGACGAACCTGGCCAACTGAACTGAACGGAACTCGAACCGAACCCCATCTACGTTGCACTCGGGCCTCCTTTTATATGCTCAAGGGGTCTCCGACAGGTAGCAACATAGGCGGGGGTACAAATGTAAAAACATGAGTTGGTACACCTACTTGAACGAGTGTACGATTAGCAAAATACCTAACTCGACGGCAAGGGACAAAAGCAATAAATGCCCGTCGTTGTCGCCCAAACAAGTGTAACAGAGACCGTCAGTGCGCCTCCGCTTCGCCACGATGGCGAGCCTGTCAGCCGCTCATCGCTGCTCTCCGCTGGCTGCACTGCCGACACGCGCCCATGGAACGGTCCCATGGCGACACGTCGCTGAGTGAGCTGGAGCGGAGACGGAGAGAAGTTGCATGCCGCGACAAGTGCCTTGCCGCGGCCGAATCCTTGTCGCGCTCGGAGACTTGGCGCGCTCCGAGCCTTCCTGGCAAGCTCCTCTTGCCGGGGCCTTGTCTTCTGCGTGCCTGGAGTGGCCTTCCCGACAAGCTCCTCTTGTCGGGGCCTTGTCTGTGCCCAGAGAGGCCCTCCCGGCAAGCTCCTCTTGCCGGGGTCTTGTCTTCCGAAAGGCGGCGGAGGGTCTTGGCGGACGCCCGGCGACGCTTGCCGCGGGGACGCTGCGACTGCCCGTGCACAAGTTCAGGGTACTAGGGTACCCTTACTTTAGTACATCGACAAGGAGCGCTGGATGATTCAAGTTCAAGTTCCAGGAAGGACATTCACGCCAGTCACAGAGCCCATAGAGTTTTCCTTTGATGCACCCACCTGGAGTCTAGGCAAGAGCATGGCAGCCCACATCACCATGGGACGCATTGGAGAAGTTTACCACAAGGATCTCAAGGATACTATCTACCAAATCTGTGGGCACCGAGATGAGCAATGGGAGATAGTCAGCACCAGGAAGGACAGGTCCATTGCAGCATTCATCCAGGAGTTAAACCAGCACATTCGGCGCCAGAGAACCCAGATGTCTTGTGCAGCATGATAGATTTGAAGAAGGCAATGACAAGGATCACCGAGTTAGAGGAGGAACTCAAGTCTACACGTGATGGATATGAGGAGGAAATCGCGACCCTATTGGAGAAGAACAACAACGTGATAAAGAAGATCGGAGTATTCATGGGAGACCCCGCGCCAGGAGGAGAAGACGATGATTCCACTTACCCGAAAAACTACATCATCATCGGCATTTACACCGAATCAATTCCGACGATAGTGATGATGACTTTGAAGACGAAGCTGGAGCGGACATTATGGAGTCTTCCACCGATCAAAACTTCTAGTAGACCACCATATGATTAATAATATTTCCCCATGTATATAGTAGTAGTCCGAGCACTTTAACGATAGTTCTAGACCGTTTGTATGCCCTTGCTTGATTGATTGAGTGATATGATTGTGTTTGCCTCATGTGCATATGGGTAGTGTTTTCTCACTAGACCTCATTCCATTCTAATCTCTTCCCTATAAACCCATCAGATGCCTCCGAGACGTGATACCGGTTTTGTTTTCCCACCGGAGATCACCCAGTTGATCCAGCAGCAGAATGCCTTGATGCAGATACTAGTCCAGAACCAAGGCAACAACAACAACAACCCTCCTCCAATTGACAACTTAGCCCGTTTTCTGAGGTTACAGCCGCCAGTGTTTTCCTGTAGCACCGAGCCAATAGTTGCGGATGACTGGTTACGCCGGATTGGAAGGGAGTTAACCACCACAGGTTGCACAGATGCAGAGAAGGTGCGTTTTGCCGCACATCAGTTGGATGGACCAGCAGCATCATGGTGGGAGAATTACACAACCACTTTTCCCATAGCCAATGTCACTTGGGATCAGTTTCAGCAAGCATTCGGTACAACAATGTCTCAATTAGAGCTATGAGCATGAAGAAGCGTGAGTTTCGCAACTTACGCCAGGGAGGCTAAGTTTTGCATCTTCACATGAGTTGTACTATTCTTAGAATGTCATTTTTTACTAGTTGTTTTAATAAAATACTTTGATCTGAAAGTTTTTAAATAAAATAGAGTCCTCAAATAGTTTCCAGGGAGGCTAAGTAAGCGACATTCACATCCCGTCAACGAAGCTCTTTTTTTGGAATTGCTCTTGTTCTTCACTTATATTCTCTGAGTAAATTGTTGAATAAACTGAATGTCATGAAGTTAAAATCATATGATGACTAGTGGTAGATTCACATTGGGTTTAGAAAGTGAAATCTTTTGAGGCTTGACAATTATAATATTGGTCATACAAGCAATTCACGAATAATTAGTATAAGGAAGAGAACTTTCACATGCAAATACACTATCTTGGAAATCTTTTGTGAGTGTGAGCCCTGCCAAAATTGTTGATGTTGGACAAGGAATACAACATAATGGTTTATGTTTGTTCATATTCACATAGAAGTTATATTGTCATAGATCCTTCTATATGTGGTGCTTGCCCCCATCTTTGCTAGCCAAAAATTCCGCACCAAGTAGAGATACTAGTTGTGCATCCAAAACCCTTAAACCCAAATCTTATTTTCAAGTGTCCACCATACCTACCTAAGGATTGAATAAGATTCTTCAAGTAAGTTGTCATTGGTGCAATAAGGCAATCAAAATTGCTTCTAAAAGTGTGAGATCATTTAGTGTAAGAGAAAATTGAGCGTTGTACGAACTTGTGATGGCAAAGAATAAAAGTGACAGACTGCATAATAAAGGTTGCTATCATAAGGGGCAATATAACGTGACATTCTTTTGCACTAAGGGGTTGAGCATACAAACAAATAAGTGCATGGCAACCTCTGTTTCCCTCTGCGAAGGGCCTATGTTTTACTTTTCAGTATTTATTTTTATGCAAAGGGTCAATGTTTTTCTCTCTATCCCTTTTTATTTTTCTCCTTTGGCAAGCATCATGTGGTGAGGAAAGATCTAGGCACATATGTCTAGTTGAATATGGGTAGCATGAGTTATAATTGTTGACATCACCCTTGAGGTGAATACGTTGGGAGGCAAAACAATAAGCCCCTATCTTTCTATGTGTCTGGTTGAAATGTTTTGCTCATGTGTATGTAGTGAGTGTTAGCAATCATAGAAGACTATAAGAAGGTTGAGTATGTGGAGCTCTTTCTTAAACTCTGTTGAATAAGTTGAATTACAATTGCTTGGTGACTGAGAACATAGGTTGTTGAGTTTCAAGAGAGTTCATTGTTTGAACCTTGACATGTGAATTGGTTGCTACTATAACATCAGAAGTTTTATAATAAATAATTGCTATTATGATGCTAGGAAAAGTGATTGAAGTTGTCATTGATCAAACTTGTGCACTTTGCTAGCATTCACACTTCATAAATTATTTCTTTTGTCATTTACCTACTCGAGGACGAGTAGGAATTAAGCTTGGGGATGCTGAAACGTCTCCAACGTATCTATAATTTATGAAGTATTCATGCTGTTATTTTAACATTCTTGGATGTTCTACAATCATTTTGTAGAAACTTTATATCATTTTTTGGGACTAACCTATTGACCCGGTGCCAAGTGCATGTTGCTGTTTTTTTCGTGTTTTTTACATCGCAGGAAATAAATATCAAACAGAGTCCAAGCACCACGAAACTTGCTGGAGATTTTTTATCGACCAGAACATCCAAGATGGGCCAGAGCAGCACCTGGGGGTGCGTCGAGGGGGGCACAACCCGCCATGGCGCGCCTGGGCCCCTAGGCGCGCCCATGTGGGTTGTGCCCACCTCAATGGCCTCCTGCACCCCTCTTTCCCTCTGCCGCCACAAGGCTCTGTAGCCACCGAATACCAATCTAGACCCATTCCGGCACCCTGCCGTAGGGGGAATCATCACCGATGGCCATCTTCATCATCTTGGCGGCCACCACGATAAGGAGGGAGTAGTCCACCCTCGGGGCTGAGGGTTTGTACCAGTAGCTATGTGTTTAATCTCTCTCTCTTGTGTTCTTGAGATGTCACAATCTTGATGTATCGTTGTCTTTGTTAATATAGTCGGATCATATGGTGTTTCCCCCTCTCTATGCTCTTGTTGTGATGAATTGAATCTTTACCCTCTGAAGTTTTGTCTTGTCGGATTGAAGATTCAGATATGAGAACACATGATGTATGTCTTGCAGTATCACTACAAAAAAATACACTTCCGTGATGATACGTGTTTGTCACAGTAGGTCGCGTTTTTGTCATGCATGTACATCCATGACAAATTTATGACATAATCAAGATAGTCATACCTGTGCTGTCGTAGAAGTGTTCCATGACATTACCGAAATTATCATCACGGAAGTGTCCACTTCCATGACGATAAATCGCGCGTCATAGAAGTGCTTTCGTCAAGGGTGACCGACACGTGGCATCCACCGTAACGGAACGTTGTGTAACACCCCGGATGTAACTTTCCATATTTGTAACTCCAACTCTTGCCATTTTCGGCATTGTGATATGATATTCCCTCCGTGGTTGGGTTTTTCTTCATTTTGCTTTTTGTCCATGTCATGCATTTTTTATCGTGTCATCATGTGCATCGCATTTGCATACGTGTTCGCCTCATGATTCCGAGCATTTTTCCCGTTGTCCGCTTTTGCAATCCGGCTGGCCCTATCTCCCCGGCCCGGTCCCTTTTACGTTTTTCCGTAAAGGGTACTAAACCTTCTCGGAATGGACGAGGTTTGTCTAGTGGCCTTGGTATACCACCCGTAGACCACCGGTCAAGTTTCGGTCATTTGGAGCTCGTTTGGTACTCCAACGGTTAACCGTGACTCTCAAGAAAGGCCTCTTTTAAGTTGCAGCCCAACACCCCTCCAAAACAGCCCAATAACCCATCTAAGTCACATCCATGCTCTCCGTCGTTCGATCACGATCGTGTGGGCGAAAACTACACCTCATTTGGACTCTCCTAACTCCCTCTATGCCTATTTAAGCAAACCCCCATTCCAATCTCTTGTCTAACCCTAGCCTTCCCTACCTCGCTACCGGACGGAACTCCCGCCGCCCGGACACGTCAGTCCCACCGCGCCGCCGCCGTCCGAACCAATCAGGGCGCGCCACGTGGCACGCCCGCCACCGCCCATGCCGCTTGCGCCACGGCCGCCCGCCCGCGCAGGCGACCGCCCGCGCCTCCAGCGCCCGTCCGCCCGCCCATGATCGCCTCCCGCCGCCGCGGCGCTCGCCACCTCGCCGCCGCCCGGATCTCCCTTCCGCCACGGGCCTCCCGCCCGCCCGCCACGGCCACCGCCGCCACCTCCTCCGTGGCGCCCTGCCCCTGCCGGCCCGCCTCCTCTCCGGCGAGCCGGCAGCTCCGGCCACCAGAGGAGCCGCGCCGCCGCCTCCCCGATCCGATCGGATCCGGATCGGCGCCTCCCCGTTGACTTCTTCCCCCCTCTATTTTCTTCTAAGTTTTTAATTCTGTGGATATTTCGTGGCAATTTCATCATAACATATCTTTGCATCTGTAGCCCCATTTTGCGCGTATAATATATCAAAATGTTCGCCTTGAAGAGTAGATCATTCTGTCTCATTGCATCATTTTCATTTGAGCTCCTCTTGATGCCCGAAGTGCTGTTAGAATAGGGCTATGTGATGTTAGTTTCTGTTTCTTAACAGAACTTGCACTTTTGTTATTTTTGCTATGATTAATGTGTGCACCCTATGAAGTTGAGTCCTACATGTGTTTTGTAATATGCCATGCCATCTTTCCAGGGGTGTATGCCATGTATTTTTGTGATCTCTGTGGTGACTAGCACAAGAATGCAAAGTAGGTGTCCTGATGTTGCTGATTTCAGCTCTGTTTTACTGATATTTTGATGCCATGTTAACTTGATGCTACCGAGAGATCCATGCATATTTTGAGATACTTCAGTAAGGATGTTTCGTTAAAAATGTCTTGCTCTATCCATCCATATCCTTTTTTGCAATTATGGAGTACCATAGATTGAGTCAATCGAGCTCTACTTTTGCTATAAAATGTTTCCTGGCAGATTGTTTACATGTTATTCAATTTTGCCGAGGTTGTTCTGGTTGATCCATGTATTCTATGTTATTGTTCTTGCCATGTATGTCTTCTATGCCATGTTTTCTTGATGTATGAATGTTTATTTTATCATATAAGGCTCTGTAGTGAGTGCATTGAGCTTGTAAACATGCCTACTTGTTATCAGTTTTTGACATGCCATGTTGCTGAATCTGTTAACGAAACTTTCAATATTGACATGGGTGTTACTATATTTTCTGATCCTTTTTGGCTTATGGTAAGTAAGGGACTTTTGTTCTATGCTTTGAGTAGATTCATGCCATGCCTTACTTTGCTATTTTAAGTTCCTGTAGCATGTAGTTTTTGTGCTCTGAACATTGCAACCTGACGCTGTTTTTGTCATGTCCAGCCTGATATTTTGTGCACTTTTGCCATGCTTGTTTGAATCTGTTATGATGTGATTTAGCCGAAGCTCAGTGCTCATCTTTTGTCAAGCATCTTGTGTAGATCACTGCCATATACTTTGTTGGTACTTTTGGGTGCAGTACCTTAATTTCTTGTTGCTTGCTAAGTGGCATCATGCTGTTAATGGCAGATTTGTGCCATTCTTGTTTTGTTTGTCATTTCCAAACCGTGCATCCGATTCCGGTGATCTTTATATCGATTTCAACCGAAATCATCTCATCTTTCCAGTGGCATACTTGGTTTGCCAAGTTGATGCCTGGTTCATCATTTTCCTTTCGGAGCGCACATACGCATTGCATATCACATCCCACATATCATGCCATGTTTTGCATGATGTTGATTGTGCATTGCACCGTGATTTATTGTGGTTCCTTTGTTTGTGTTGTTGCTTTGGGTAGAGCCGGGAGACGAGTACATGAACGAGGAACCTGTTGAGAACGCTTACGAGGATCAAGCTTTCGACAACTCTGAGAACATTGCAGGCAAGATGACCATACCCTCGAAATCACTTCTATCTTTGCTATGCTAGTTGCTCGCTCTTTTGCTATGCCTATGCTACGATGCCTATCACTTGCTTATCATGCCACCCATATTGCCATGTCAGCCCCTAACCATCCTTTCCTAGCAAACCGTTGTTTGGCTATGTTACCGCTTTGCTCAAATTTCTCTTATAGCGTTGCTAGTTGCGGTGAAGTTGAAGTTTGGTCCTTGTTGGAACATGGAGATGTTGTTCCTTTTTGGAACATGTTTACTTGTTGGGGATATCACAATATATATCTGCTATAATTAATACATCTATATACTTGGTAAAGGGTGGAAGGCTCGGCCTTATGCACAGTGTTTTGTTCCACTCTTGCCACCCTAGTTTCCGTCATACCGGTGTTATGTTCCTTGATTTCGCGTTCCTTACACGGTTGGGTGATTTATGGGACCCCCTTGAGAGTTCGCTTTGAATAAGACTCCTCCAGCAAGGCCCAACATTGGTTTTACCATTTGCCACCTAAGCCTTTTTCCCCGGTTTTCGCGAGCCCGAGGGTCATCTTTATTTTAACCCCCGACCAAGTTGTTCTTCGAAAGTGCTGGCCCGAAACGAAAGCAGATCATGGGCCACCACGGGAAACTCGAGGTTTGGTTTTACTCGTAGGATGTCTCATCCGGAGGTGCCCTGAGCACGAGATATGTGCAGCTCCTATCGGGATTTGTCGGCACAATCGGGCGGCTTTGCTGGTCTTGTTTTATTGCAGTCGAAATGTCTTGTAGTCCGGGATTCCGAGATTGATCGGGTCTTCCCGGTAGAAGGAATATCCTTCGTTGACCGTGAGAGCTTATAATGGGCTAAGTTGGGACACCCCTGCAGGGTAATATCTTTCGAAAGCCGTGCCCGTGGTTATGAGGCAGATGGGAATTTGTTAATGTCCGGTTGAAGAAAACCCGAAGTTGACCTTAATTAAAAATACACATCAAGCGCGTGTGTAACCGTGATGGTCTCTTCTCGGCGGAGTCCGGGAAGTGAACACGGTGTTGGAGTTATGTCTCGACGTAAGTAGTTCAGGATCACTCCTTGATCGCTACTAGCCTCACGACCGTGCTTTGCTCCTCTTCTCGCTCTCTTTTGCGAAGTAGCCACCATATATGCTAGTCGCTTGCTGCAGCTCCACCTTACAACTTAATCCTTCCTATAAGCTCAAATAGTCTTGATCTCGCGGGTGTGAGATTGCTGAGTCCCCGTGACTCACAGATACTTCCAAAACAGTTGCAGGTGACGACGATGCGGTCAGGTGTGACACATCCGAGCTCAAGTGGGAGTTCGACGAGGAACGTGGTCGTTACTATGTGTCTTTTCCTGATGATCAGTAGTGGTGCCCAGTTGGGACGATCGGGGATCTGTGTAGCTTTTGGGGTATCTTCCTTTATTTTGGTTCCGTAGTCGGACCTTGAGTGTACTCTGACTGATGGATGTTTATTTATGTATTGTGTGAATTGGCTTAACGTGTAAGCCAACTATGTATCTCTTTCCCTTATGTATTACATGGGTTGTGTGAAGATTACCTCACTTGCGACATTGCTTTCAATGCGGTTATGCCTCTAAGTCGTGCCTCGACACGTGGGAGATATAGCCGCATCGAGGGCGTTACAAGTTGGTATCAGAGCCTTCCCCGACTTAGGAGCCCCCTACTTGATTGTTTGCTGGCGTTGTTGAGTCTAGAATGGAAAAATGTTTTGAGTCTTAGGATTATATATATCGGAGAGTAGGATTCTTTTTACTTCCCAAATCCTTTGTCGCCTCTGGTGAGGTATCCTTAAGTAGAGTTTTGACTCTTCTCTCCTCAATTTTCACTTATTTTTTTTTTTGGATCACGCGGGTATCTTGGAATCGTTTCGATGGTTTTGTGACGAGAACATTGTTCTTGGTGCCTCCTGACATTTAGGGGTTGTGGCAGTGTCCCGGGGAGTTGAGCTCCGAGGTGTTGTCGTCACAATTTTATCGTTGCAGTTCTGGAATACCTGAGTTTTGCCGACATTGAAATCTCTTTTGTGCAGTTGTTGGTGAGATAACCCTGATAGCCCAAGATCGAGGCGAAAAGGGAGTATTGCCATGACTTGTATAACGGATGTTTTTCAAGGTCGAGGTACCACGATTTCGAGGATTTCTTGGTTATGTGTTTACGGATGGATACAATTTGGATCTAGGTATTGTTAGTTTGGGTGATATATTTTGTGTCCCTGTATCCCCAACACCAGATTGCATAACCGTAAAGTTTCGGGAGTTTATAGGTGGGAATTCTAGTAGCTTACGTGATTTCTTTCCGGCGGATGTATGATTTGAGATTGGGGTTCAAAGTTTAGTGGTCCGCCCATTCACGGTCAATTTACAAAGTGGTCGCGAGACGCCTTAAAGAATCCTTGGCTATGCTGATTCGGGACGTCTTGTTTGTCATTCGTGATTTGCCGCTATACGTCGTGCCGCAGGGCCCCACCACGAACACTTTGGGCGAAATCTCTATCATGTGTTTGTTCCGCTCATTCTAGAAGCCAATCTTTTGTTTTCAGTTGTGATATTCGATTTGTTTCTAAGACAGATGTTGTTTCCATATCTTTATCTAAGTGGCTTCTCACCTTAATGGACGTGTGATGATTAACTTTTGGAATTCATTCGTTCATTCTTGTTCGAATGTTTATTGTGAAGACTATATGTTGCAATTCCTATCCGTTGATTCTACTTGACTATTTGTCTATCAAAGGACTAACGGATGTCACCCTCTCCAGGATGGCTCCGCCAACGCGTCAATCCGGATCGCAATGATGGGGATCACCGAACCTCCACCTCCACCTCCACCTCCGCCTCCGTGAGGCCCGGCAAGCTATCATGGCAGCCACCAATGCCAATGCTCGATGATTTTGCAGCTCTTGCAAGAATGTACTCAAGGGCAAGGCAGTCAAGGAAATCAGGGTCAAGGCAACAATCAGCCGCACTTTGCTACTCTCGCCGGTTCCTCGCTAATCAGCCGAAGTCTTTCGGTTTACGTAGTCGAGGCCACGTACACCGACGATTGGCTTGTGGACATCTGCAAGCATTTTGATTGTAGCAATGTCGCACCGAGGACTTTGTCAAGTTTGCATCGTTTCAACTCAAGGATCAAGCTGCGAGTGGTACCGACAATACAAAGATTCCAGAGGAGGTCGTGTCATTACAGGATGAGTTCCGTCGTGATTTCAGAGCTCATCACATTCCGAAAAGTGTTGTTGAGAGCAAGCGTGAGGAGTTCCGCAATCTCAAGCAGGGCAACATGTCTGTCTATCAATACAATATCCAGTTCCAGAAGCTCACTCGTTTTGCTAAGCAAGACGTTCCTGATGAAAAGAGTATGATCTATCAATTCAGAGGTGGTCTGAGAGAAGATCTGCAATTAGCTCTTGTGCTTTTTGAGCCAGATAAGTATGATGATTTCTACAACATGGCTCTCAAGCAAGAAGCTGCCCAGCTCAAATGTGAGGCTTCTAAGAAGAGAATCAGGGATGCGATTCAGTCTTCTTCTTCCTCTCAAGTGGCAGCTAAGCAGCAGAAGTTTTACCTTCCTCCTCCTCCGTTCCGTCGGCCTTATCGCCAGAAGAACTCAGGTGGCCGTGGATCTTCCCACCCACCCAACCCAAGCTATCGAACAAGTCTAATTCTCAAGCTCCAAGGTCAAGTGCTCCTTACCACCGTCCGCTCTACGAGGTGACTTGCAACAAATGTCGGCAGAAAGGTCACTATGCTAACAAATGCTTCAACCAAAGGCGCCTTCCGCCTCCTCCTCTGTGAAATCTTCCAGCAATGCAGTGGTCAAGCATAATCCCAAGTCTGCAAAGGTGAATATGATGAATGCAGCTCAAGCAGAGGAATCTTCTGATGTGATAATGGGTAATCTTCCAGTTAATGATATTCCTGCAAAAGTCTTATTTGATACTGGTGCATCACATTCTTTCATGTCATATCCTTTTGCATCGAAGCACAATGTTGACACAGAGATTTTGTCCAAAGTTATGCAAGTTGTTTCTCCCGGAAAGTTTATGACTTCTAGTTTGTTTGCTCCCGATGTCACTATCAAGATGGGCGATTATAGATTTCTGGCTAAACCAATTGTTCTTGGTGACTCGGATATTGATCTTATTCTCGGGATGGACTGGTTTTCTCAAAGACAAAGCTCAGCTTGATTGTGCTGCCAGGAAATTCAATTGACTCACTCTTCTAATGATGTGATCATCTATGCCGCTCGTGATGAAACCATTCGGTTGTTTTCTCTCAATGAGAAGGGCGAGTTGGATGCTATCTCTCGATTCCATCGTTTGTGAGTACCAAGATGTCTTTCCGTAAGAGCTTCCGGTATGCCTCCTCATCGGCCAGCTTGAGTTCGTTATTGATCTTGAGCCCGGCATCGAACTCCGTTTGCAAGCGTCCATACAAGCTTGGACCTAATGAGCTGAAGGAATTGAAGAAGCAGCTCGATGAACAAGAGCGTTTGGGTTTGATCAGACCGAGTTCATCTCCTTGGGGTTGTGGCGTTCTTTTTGTCCAGAAGAAGGATGGCACGGACCGACTTTTGCGTCGACATCGTCCATTGAATAAGAAGACAATCAAGAACAAGTATCCACTTCCCAACATCAATGAGCTTTTCGAGCAACTCAAAGGTGCTAAAGTGTTCTCCAAGCTTGACCTTCGTATGGGTTATCTTCAGATTCACATTCGCGAGCAAGATATTCCCAAGACAACATTCAGAACAAGCTTTGGTTCTTATGAATATACTGTCATGTCTTTCGGCCTCGTCAATGCTCCTCCAACATTCTCTCGGATGATGAACTTCACTTTCAACCCCTACACCAATGAATTTGTCTTGGTCTATCTTGATGATATTTTGGTCTTCTCCAAGAATAAGAAGGATCATGCCAAACATTTGCGATTGGTGCTAGACTATCTCTGAGAGTATCAATTCTATGGGAAGTTCTGCATATGTGTATTTTGGCTTGATGAAGTGCTTTATCTTGGTCATTTCATCTCCGCCAAGGGCATCGCTGTTAATCCCAGAAGGTGTCCGCATTGTGAATTGGGAACCTCCTCGAATCGTCAAGCAGCTCCGCAGTTTTCTTGGTCTTGCTAGCTATTGCGAAGATTCGTTGAGAACTTCTCCAAGATTGCAAAGCCTCTTTCCAACCTCCGTAAGCATGTGAAGTATGTCCGGTCTCCCGATTGTGATGTTGCTTTCAATACTCTCAAAGAGAAACTCGTCACAGCTCTGTCTTGACTCCTCCCGATGAATCCAAGCCATTCAAGTTTTCGTGATGCTTCTCTTCAAGGTCTCGGTCTTTGTGTTAATGCAAGAGAAGAGAGTTGTGGCTTATACCTCTCGTCGGTTGAAGCCCAACGAAAAGAACTACCCCACTCACGATCTTGAGTTGGCGGCGATTGTCCATGCATTGATAACGTGGAGACATCTCTTGTTGGGAAGGAAAGTGGACATTTTCACCGATCACAAGAGTCTCAAGTACATTTTCACTCAGCCCAACCTCAACCTCAGTGCGGACTCGATGGGTCGAAATGATTCAAGAGTACAACCCAAGTATTGAATATACTCCGGGCAAGGCCAATGTCATTGCAGATGCTTTGAGCAGGAAGGCTTACTGCAACAGTCTAATCCTCAAGCCCTTTCAGCCGGATCTCTGTGAAGCTTTCCGCAAGCTGAATCTTCAAGTTGTTCCTCAAGGCTTTCTTGCCAACCTCATAGTCTCTCCTACTTTGGAAGATCAGATTCGTGAGGCTCTTCCACGTTGATGACAAAGATACTCTTTTCTTTGAGGACCGGATTGTGGTTCCTAAGGGTGATCTGAGAAAAGTCATTATGAACGAGGCTCACAATTCGCTTCTATCCATTCATCCTGGAAGTACGAAGATGTACCATGATCTCAAGCAGTCATATTGGTGGACTCGAATGAAGCGAGAAATTGCTCAATTCGTGAATGAGTGTGATGTATGCGGAAGAGTGAAAGCAGAACACCAAAGACCAGCTGGTCTCCTCCAACCTCTTGCTATTCCGTAATGGAAGTTTGATCATATCGAGATGGACTTCGTGGACTGGATTTCCAAAGTCCAAGCGTGGAAATGATGCTATCTTCGTTGTCATTGACAAGCTTACTAAAGTGGCTCATTTTCTTCCTATCAAAGAATCCATCACAGCAGCTCGGTTGGCAGAGATTTACACCTCCGAGATTGTCTCCTTGCACGGCATTCCACAATTGATCTCTTCGCACCGTGGCAGCATCTTCACCTCCAAGTTTTGGGATTCTTTTCGAAGGCCATGGGCACCAACATTCGTTTCAAAGACAGCTTTCCATCCTCAAACAAGTGGCCAAGTCGAGCGAGTAAATCAAATCCTTGAAGATATGCTTAGGGCTTGTGTCATTTCTTTCGGTATGAAGTGGGAAGATTGTCTTCCATATGCCGAAGTTCTCCTACAACAACAGCTTCCAAGCGAGTTCGGGCAAGGCCCCATTCGAAATTCTCTATGGCGTAAAGTGACGTACTCCTCTCAATTGGTCCGAGACAGGTGAACGCCAACTTCTTGGAAATGACTTGATCACGTATGTAAGAAATGTGCCAAGTCATTCGTGAGAATCTCAAAGCCGCCGCAATCGCGCCTAAGAGCTATTATGATGATAAGCACCGTGATGTGGCTTTTGAAATCGGAGACCATGTCTACCTCCGCGTCTCTCCAATGAAAGGCACTCGCCGCCCGGTATCAAAGGGAAGCTTGCCCCTAGATACGTGGGTCCTTTCAAGATCATTGGGAAAAGAGGCGATCTCGCCTATCAACTTGAGCTTCCATCCAACTTTGCAAACGTGCACGATGTGTTTCACGTGTCACAGCCTTCGCAAGTGCTTCAAGACTCCTGAACGCACTATCAACTTCTAAGAGATTGACCTTCAAGATGATCTCTCTTATCATGAGCACCCCGTTGCTATTCTTGAAGAAACCGAGCGCAAGACTCGCAACAAGTCAATCAAATTCCTGAAAGTGAAGTGGCCACACCATTCCGACCGAGAAGCTACCTGGGAGCGCGAGGATCACCTCCGTTCCGAATATCCGGAGTTCTTTCAGTCCTACATCTCGGGACGAGATCCTCTTGTAGTGGTGGAGTGTTGTAACACCCCGGATGTAACTTTCCATATTTGTAACTCCAACTCTTGCCATTTTCGGCATTGTGATATGATATTCCCTCCGTGGTTGGGTTTTTCTTCATTTTTCTTTTTGTCCATGTCATGCATTTTTTTTATCGTGTCATCATGTGCATCGCATTTGCATACGTGTTCGTCTCATGATTCCGAGCATTTTTCCCGTTGTCCGTTTTGCAATCCGGCGCTCCTATCTCCCCCGGCGGTCCCTTTTACGTTTTTCAGTGTACGGGTGCTAAACCTTCTCGGAATGGACGAGGTTTGTCTAGTGGCCTTGGTATACCACCCGTAGACCACCGGTCAATTTTCGGGTCATTTGGAGCTCGTTTGGTACTCCAACGGTTAACCGCACTCTCGCAAAGGCCTCTTTTAAGTTGCAGCCCAACACCCTCCAAAACAGCCCAATAACCCATCTAAGTCACATCCATGCTCTCCGTCGTTCGATCACGATCGTGTGGCGAAAACTACACCTCATTTGGACTCTCCTAGCTCCCTCTATGCCTATTTAAGCAAACCCCATTCCAATCTCGGGTTTAACCTAGCCTTCCTACCTCGCGCCGGACGAAACTCCCGCCGCCCGGACACGTCCGTCCCACCCGCCGCCGCCGTCCGAACCATTCAGGCGCGCCACGTGCGCCGCCGCCACCGCCAGCCGCCGCCGCCCAAGGCAGCCCGCCGCGCAGGGCCTCGCGCCCAGCGCCTCTCCAGCGCCTCCAGCGCCCCTCCGCCCGCAGTCGCCTCCCGCCCGCCACAGCCGGGCTCGCCACCTCGCCCGGCTGCCGGATCTCCGCTCCGGCCACCGGCCTCCCCGTCAAGGCCGCCACGGCCAGCCCGCCCGCCACCTCCTCCGTGGCGCCCCCCCTGCCCGGCCCGCCTCCTCTCCGTGAGCCGGCAGCTCCCGCCACCCGAGGAGCCGCGCCGCCGCCACCCCGATCCCATCGGATCCGGATCGGCGCCTCCCCGTTGACTTCTTCCCCCCTGTATTTTCTTCTAAGTTTTTAATTCTGCGGATATTTTGTGGCATTTTCATCATAGCATATCTTTGCATCTGTAACTCCATTTTGCGCGTATGATATATCAAAATGTTCGACTCGAAGAGTATATCATTCCATATCATCGCATCATTTTCATTTGAGCTCATCTTGATGCCCGAAATGCTGTTAGAAGAGGGCTATGTGATGTTAGTTTCTGTTTCTTAACAGAACTTGCACTTTTGTTTATTTTGCTATGATTAATGTGTGCACCCTATGAAGTTGAGTCATACATGTGTTTTGTAATATGCCATGCCATCTTTCCATGGGTGTATGCCATGTATTTTTGTGATCTATGTGGTGACTAGCACAAGTCCTGATGTTGCTGATTTCAGCTCTGTTTTGCTGATATTTTGATGCCATGTTAACTTGATGCTACCGAGAGATCCATGCATATTTTGAGATACTTCAGTAAGGATGTTTTGTTAAACATGTCTGGCTCTATCCATCCATGTCCTTGTTTGCAATTATGGAGTACCATAGCTTGAGTCAATCGAGCTCTACTTTTGCTATAAAATGTTTCCTGGCAGATTGTTTACATGTTATTCAATTTTGCCGAGGTTGTTCTGGTTGATCCATGTATGCTATGTTATTGTTCTTGCCATCTATGTCTTCTATGCCATGTCTTCTTGATGTATGCATGCTTAGTTTATCATATAAGGCTCTGTAGTGAGTGCATTGAGCTTGTAAACATGCCTACTTGTTATCAGTTTTTGACATGCCATGTTGCTGAATCTGTTAACGAAACTTTCAATATTGACATGGGTGTTACTATATTTTCTGATCCATTTTCGCTTATGGTCAGTAAGGGACTTTTGTTCTATGCTTTGAGTAGATTCATGCCATGCCTTGTTTTGCTATTTTAAGTTCCTGTAGCATGTAGTTTTCTTGCTCTGAACATTGTAACCTGATGCTGTTTTTGTCATGTCCAGCCTGATATTTTGTGCACTTTTGCCATGCTTGTTTGAACCTGTTATGATGTGATTTAGCCGAAGCTCAGTGATCATCTTTTATCAAGCATCTTGTGTAGATCACTTCCATATACTTTGTTGGTACGTTTGGATGCAGTACCTTAATTTATTGTTGCTTGCTAAGTGGCATCATGCTGTTAATGGCAGATTTGTGCCATTCTTGTTTTGCTTGTCATTTCCAAACCGTGCATCCGATTCCGGTGATATTTATATCGATTTCAACCGAAATCATCTCATCTTTCCAGTGGCATACTTGGTTTGCCAAGTTGATGCCTGGTTCATCATTTTCCTTTCGGAGCGCACATACGCATTGCATATCACATCCCGCATATCATGCCATGTTTTGCATCATGTTGATTGTGCATTGCACCGTGATTTATTGTGGTTCCTTTGTTTGTGTTGTTGCTTTGGGTAGAGCCGGGAGACGAGTACGTGAACGAGGAACCTGTTGAGAACGCTTACGAGGATCAAGCTTTCGACAACTCGAGAACATTGCGTGCAAGATGACCATACCCTCGAAATCACTTCTATCTTTGCTATGCTAGTTGCTCGCTTCTTTGCTATGCCTATGCTACGATGCCTATCACTTGCTTATCATGCCACCCATATTGCCATGTCAGCCCCTAACCATCCTTTCCTAGCAAACCGTTGATTGGTTTTGTTACCGATGTGCTCTGACCCTCTTATAGCGGTGCTAGTTGCAGGTGAAGCTGAAGTTTGTTCGTTGTTGGAACATGGAGATGTTGTTCCTTTTTGGAACATGTTTACTTGTTGGGGATATCACAATATATATTTGCTATAATTAATACATCTATATATTTGGTAAAGGGTGGAAGGCTCGGCCTTATGCCTGGTGTTTTGTTCCACTCTTGCCACCCTAGTTTCCGTCATACCGGTGTTATGTTCCTTGATTTCGCGTTCCTTACACGGTTGGGTGATTTATGGGACCCCTTGACAGTTCGCTTTGAATAAGACTCCTCCAAAGAAGGCCCAACATTGGTTTTACCATTTGCCACCTAAGCCTTTTTCCCCCGGGTTTTCGCGAGCCCGAGGGTCATCTTTATTTTAACCCCCCCGGACCAGTGCTCCTTCGAGTGCTGGCCCGAAACGAGCAGACTGCGGGGCCACCACGCGGAAACTTGAGGTTTGGTTTTACTCGTAGGATGTCTCATCCGGATGTGCCCTGAGAACGAGATATGTGCAGCTCCTATCGGGATTTGTCGGCACAATCGGGCGGCTTTGCTGGTCTTATTTTATTGTGTCGAAATGTCTTGTAGTCCGGGATTCCGAGATTGATCGGGTCTTCCCGGTAGAAGGAATATCCTTCGTTGACCGTGAGAGCTTATAATGGGCTAAGTTGGGACACCCTGCAGGTAATATCTTTCGAAAGCCGTGCCCGCGGTTATGAGGCAGATGGGAATTTGTTAATGTCCGGTTGTAGAAAACCCGAAGTTGACCTTAATTAAAAATACACATCAAGCGCGTGTGTAACCGTGATGGTCTCTTCTCGGCGGAGTCCGGGAAGTGAACACGGTGTTGGAGTTATGTCTGTCGTAAGTAGTTCAGATCACTCCTTGATCGCTACTAGCTTCACGACCGTGCTTTGCTCCTCTTCTCGCTCTCTTTTGTGAAGTAGCCACCATATATGCTAGTCGCTTGCTGCAGCTCCACCTTACAACTCTGTCCTTCCTATAAGCTCAAATAGTCTTGATCTCGCGGGTGTGAGAATGCTGAGTCCCCGTGACTCACAGATACTTCCAAAAAGCAGTTGCGGTGCCGACGATGCCGGTCAGGGTGACTCAACCGAGCTCAAGTGGGAGTTCGACGAGGAACGTGGTCGTTACTATGTGTCTTTCCAGATGATCGTGAGTGGTGCCCAGTTGGGACGATCGGGGATCCGTGTAGCATTTGGGGTATCTTCTTTATTTTGGTTCCGTAGTCGGACCTTGAGTGTACTCTGAATGATGGATGTTTATTTATGTATTGTGTGAATTGGCTAATAAGCCAACTATGTATCTCTTTCCCTTACGTATTACATGGGTTGTGTGAAGATTACCTCACTTGCGACATTGCTTTCAATGCGGTTATGCCTCTAAGTCGTGCCTCGACACGCGGGAGATATAGCCGCATCGAGGGCGTTACACGTTGTTAAGCTATCGGGTCGGATTTTGGATCCGATAATGCGTTAACAGCCACGACCAATACCGATTTTCCACGTGTAAAATTCTCATTGGCCTTTAGCTGGGCCGGCCCATTATGGTTGCAGAATCTTGTGGGGCTTTAGGTGGGCCGGCCCAAAAGTGGCCCACAAAGTTTAAATGGGCCGGCCCAACCGAAGGCCCATAATATTTAGTAGACCATAATGGGCCGGCCCAGCTAAAGGCCCACAAAATTTAGCGGACCATAATGGGCCGGCCCAGTTAAGGCCCACAAGATTTTGCGGACCGCAATGGGCCGGCCCAGCTAAAGGCCCACAAGATTCTGCAGACCATAATGGGCCGGCCCAGCTAAAGGCCCAACATTCTCTATCAAATCGGCCCGTCAACGGCCTGGTCTAAACTTGTCATCAATGCGGCCCATGGTCACTTCTGGCCCGTTAACAGTCCGCTAAGTAATTGGGCCGAATTACGGCCAGGTGTATTTCCGGCCTGTTAAAGGTCCGGCTTCATTTGGGCCCATTTACAGGCCATCAAAACTTTCAGCCCATAAACGACCGTGAAGAATTTGGGTCATATTCGGCCATGTCATCTATTCGGCTGTTAGAGGCCCACTAAAGATTTGGGCCACTTTCAGCCTGTTGTCATCTTCGGCCTGTTAACGCTGGACGTAAACCATGGGCCATATGTGGCCCAATGTCATATCGGGCCCATTAACGACCCATATAAAAATGATGATATTCTAGCCCGACCGAAGTTCCGGCCTGTTAAAGGCCCGTATATTAGGTCGGCGCATTTACGGCCCGTCCGAATTTCGGCCTGTCAAATATCCGCATCGTAAATGGGCCACCATTTCGGCCTGCTAAGTCCAGTGGGTTATTTGGCACAATCAGGGCCCAATCTCACTTTCAGTCTATTAAAGGCCCATGTTTTTTATGGGCTCGAGATATTTACACCTATAAACGGCCTATTTTTACTGAGGGCCCAAATTATGTCTAGGCTTGTTAAAGGCCCACTATGGGCACAGGCCTACCAGCAAAATTTGAAAGCTTATGCTAATTTAAGCCCGGATATTTTTAGTGGGCTACATGCCAATTTCGGCCCGTAATCGTTTTTAGCCCAATTGGAATGGGCCTGACGAATGTTGGCATGTTGGGATCCTACGAAGCTTTCGGCCAAATACATTACTAAGATAAACCTACACTATACAAAAATAGCGTCATAATTACTGCAGCCTGTGGCAGCATCTTAAATGTTGTATCACAACAAAATAAATTCCAATCATACAACAAAAGGCCTGTTGGCATAAAGTTTACAATCATTCCAGATAAAAGCACCATCAGATGTATAGAAGCACAGATCATTTGGCCTGAGTGCTAATGTTTCAGGCTGTAGAATCTAATGGAGCAGCACGATCTCCACCTTTTTTCCGCCATTGCTCTTCAACAACGGTTTAATGTCCGATAGTCTGGTTTCAAAACCATTCATATCTTGACGACATTTCTCAACCACTATTCTTGTTTCCGAAACAACGTCCATTAGGGATTGGACTTGTGTCTGGAGCATAGATATATCACTCTGTCTAGCAGGAAGATTTTGTTCAGTAGGCGATTTGGACGAGGTTACCTTGACAACCAATCCAGAATTACGCAGGAAGGTGCTTTTTGCACTGTTAGTGGAGAGATACTGACGCACTGCAGCAAGAGGTGACATTGTGCCTGTAGTAGCCTCGTCACCTTCAGGTGGTTGTGGCTGTTTAATCATTTGTTCCATAGCTTCCTGAAAGTTTGAACTTGTAGATTAGTGTACCGGATAAGTTACTAATGAGACAAAAACAAACAAAGTAGGTTAAATGTTTATACATTACTTATTTTGGTGAACTACTGTAATACATTAGCATGTAATGTAGTGCCAACTACATAATAAAATCACTTTCGGAACATATGTCCATGTAGCATGCCTACTGTATTGTCTATTTCCTCACATTCGTTGACATCTAAGGATAAAGAGAAATGGTTTAAAGTAGGATGAACATAGTATGACATCATTCATATCATGGGCAAACAGATATAAAACAAACATGCTATTTTAACATTGTGTGCATGCGTGAACATAACAACTAGATTACAGATCAAGACCAAAAGAATATCCTTCATCTCTTTTAAACCATGTAAGGTGAAATGATACGTTAAGACAATTGTGTATAAAAGTGAACAGAGTAATCGACATTGGCTGCAAACCAAGTAGTTAAATGAATACATCACATACCAATCAGTTCAAGGCGGAGGATTAAGGACTTACAACAGCGGCTTGAACTGGTGTGCTCATGACCATCATCTTGCTGGTGTGGCAATCCTTGAAGATTTGCACTGCATTTGGTTCTTTTTGGTCCTCACGGGCTTTCCTATATATTTGGAACAAGTCAAAATAGATACGATAATATGGCACAAAAAGAAGGAGGAAGTAGCAGCTATTTACATAAGCCTCGCAGTGTGCAATATAGCTACAAGATCCTGTTGTCTGTTGGAATTTCACTTTATAACGGTTGGTTTTGTTCTTCAAACAGTTAGCCTAGAAGAAGATACACTTGTAAGGCATATACATAAATACAAGTTCAATACGTGGACTGATCAAATACATATAGCCTACCTGATACTTTCGATCAGACCAAGTGTTTAACGAGGGATGTCCAGTCTTCATCTGTCAGATTTCGGGTTCCGGCAGACCCTCTAGGTTCGAACTCTGGGGTGCACACGGAGATCGCACCTCCAACCTACCTACGTCTCATCGCCTCGCAAGGATCTAAACTACACGAAGAAAAACACGGAGGACATGAGGTTTATACTGGTTCAGGCCACCATTGTGGTGTAATACCCTACTCCAGTGTGTGGTGTGGTGGATTGCCTCTGGGTTGATGATGAACAAGATAAAGGGAGAACAGCCTCATGAGGCTGTTCTTGAGCTGGTGCGATGAACTGCTAGGGGAGTTCAGTCGCCTCTCTTTCTCTCTCTCTAAATGCCCATCCTCTACCCTATGGGTGGCTAGTCCTATTTATAGGTAGAGGCCCTGGACCTCTCCCCAAATATTGAGCGGGAAGGGCGCCAACAATTGGCCATTTTGAAGGGGAACATCTAGTACACTTATCCTGACTAAAGTCGGTCCTCGCCTGCCAAAGACTCTGACGGTGACGCCGGCTTGGGCTCCACGATGACCTCCTTCCTGCCGTTCTGCTGGTCTTGGTCTTGTTGCACCAAAATGGTTGCCTTTACTTGATGCCTTGGCCTGCGCTTGCCTCCTTTGCACCAAAGGGGAAATGAGGACACTGGGCGGGCTTGCGCTCGCCTGGCGCCCTCGGTCGTCATGGCTTGCGTCATGGGCACCTCGTGAGGTACCTCGCCTTAATTAGAAGCATTACAAGGTAGACACCATATGCAACATGCAACCACATATCACACTGCCAATTAAGAGCAAGCACCTGCGATGGTGGTGTGGGGGAATTGCGGTGATCAACTAGAGAGCTACGTTGACTATCTTCATTTAGCCTTGCTGTTTCTTGAGAATCATGTGGGGAGGATGACACTGCACTCTTTAAACGAGTAGGGCGTCTCACAATAACCCACCCGGGTGACTGTCTCATCATAAGTGATTGACGAGGGATACAAAAGAGCATTAGTTTGATGTACGAACATGGTTAATAGACATATGTAGTATGTATCAAAAACAGGAAGGCATGTCATTATCAAAGGTATAATGTGTAAAGTGTGCAGATGCAATTTAACCAAATTGGAAGCAATACAAGCTAGACACCATATGCAACATGCAACCACATTTTACAAAGGTCGAAGTTAAAGCAAGCACAGGATGGTTGTGTGTGGCAATTGAGATCATCAATCGCAGAGCTACGTTTATTGTCTCCAATCACGACATTGCACCCATTAGAGCGCTGAAACGCTTAGTGCTTATCTTCGAATTACACTCGAGCGACTTCTGTCTTTTCTTTTCTGCATTCATCAACACTGCGTCAGAGTCTGAAATACCCATGCATAAAAAAACAATAGTGTGAGTATGGGTGAAGTGTGTGCACAATTAGTACAGTGTAAAGGTAGCAAATAGCACGTCGGTGAGAAATAAATGACGGGAGACATATGATAGCTCTACAACATGCATGGCACACTCAATTACTACAGGATTCTATGAAAATAACAGTCGACTGAAAGCAAATAGGTCAGTCCATTTTTCTGCACCGTCCGATGTACAAAGAACGGGTAGATCGCCTTCATCTACCTCCAGCCAGTCAGTGTTGACGATCTTCCTCGAAACGCCAGCGACCACCGGCCCAGTATTCCTCCCCTGCCTGCGTCCTCCCCTCGACCTCACCGCACCGCCGTGCTTGGCACCCCCCCGGCCATCCATTAGAGCCCCGCCGACCTCCAGATCGGGCGCAAGCAGCTCCTGCACCCCACACCCCTATGATAGATACCGATGCGCCGCTTCCCCGGGGAACAGGTGGACTAGGTGCTCCGCGCACCTAAGCGGGTGCTGCTTCTTTAATTGCAGTACGACTGACCCTGAATTGAAATCCAAAGGGCTACTCTGACCTCTAGCAAAGGTGAAATAGTAAAAGGAGGAAACCTTGTGCATTTAGTATCACGAAGAAGATGCAGATGAAGCGCTCAACTAGTTTCTTTTGTGGGATGAATACGGTGTGAGCGGAGACGTAAGATTTGCACGAATAAGGGAAGAGGTGTATCTATTTCTGCTGGCAGTGTTGTGTCCTCCTTCTATTTTTCCGACGATCTTGTTGTTCGCCGGAAACCATAAGTTGTGGAGGATGGTGCAGCCTTGGACGAACCCATGGCCAAGTTGTTGA
This sequence comes from Aegilops bicornis, assembly GCA_021605145.1. Classification (NCBI taxonomy): domain Eukaryota; kingdom Viridiplantae; phylum Streptophyta; class Magnoliopsida; order Poales; family Poaceae; genus Aegilops; species Aegilops bicornis. The sequence goes on along the minus strand of CM038672.1, from coordinate 261,277,261 downwards.
GTGTGGTGCGGTGGCCGCCTGTCGGTGGTGGGGAAGCAGATCCGAGGCGGTGAATGACGGCGTAGTGGGAACAGCTCCGATGCGGTGGATGGTTGCGACAGTGGAGCCGCAGCAGTGAGGCGCAGGACGGCATGGTCGGAGTGGTTCTGGTACAGCGCACATTGGCGTCGGCGTCGTGGAGGCAGCTCTGCCTCAGCTTCAGCTGCTAAGTCCTTGAGGGCGTTGCGGTTGCGGTTGCGTTGGACGACTACGTCGGGGTACCAGCTCCGGCGTGATGGAGGAGGGCGGCGGTGGATTGGCCGCCATGGGGTGGAGGACGGAGGAGGCTGAATTTCACGGCTGGTGGAGAGGGCGTTTTCATGCCCATGGAGTATGAATGGGGAAACGGAGGGAGGCAGGGAACTAAGGGGGAACAATGTTTCGGTTTGAGACATGCTTGTTTGAAATTTGGGGAAAGTGACAAACTTTGCTCCCATCTAAAATTTCGGACATATTGCGGGTTGGGGGTAGGACAGTCATGTCAAGTGTCCCAAATGTGGGCGAGATAGATTTCGGCCGAGCGCATGGGTGTTTAGGCGCCCACGGCGTATGAATGCTTCTCGGAGACGGTTAAGACTGGTGTCTTGGTGAATTTACAAACCTACTCCGGTTTAGACCTTTGGACATCGGGCCGATAGGCTACACGGGCCAGAGTCAGGACAGTAATTTCCTACCACCAAAACATTAGTCTCGCGTGATTTCGGGTGACCAGAGGCCTATTTGGCACTTCATTCAATATTTGGGAGCAGAAGCATTAACGTTTTCGGTTCTCTTGAATTGAACTTTCAGGATTTGTCAAACTTCACAAATCTTTACTCTTGAAAATCCTAAAGCTACGATTAGTTTGGAATGGAGGGGATACATTTTAATATACATTGTACACGATTATATATTAAAAAATATGCAACTTACCTCAGTTCATGCATGGTTCCAGGTATAATCTCTTTGGTTGCAAAAAAAAGTTAGATATGCGTATGAATATTCATATATAGCATGTTCAAACTCACAACAAAGATTGATTCCCCCTTTTACATCTGATTTACAAATGCCATTATCTCGGGTTCAAATAGACGAATGAACTTCCTATGAATTCGAATCTTTGAAACCCCCTTTATGTTGAATTCGAGATGTATTTTATTTCGTAGCTAGCAATTTGGAATGTATCCATGCAAGTGACAAACGTATAAAGTGCTTCACGCTAACAACATGGAGTGCACTAATTAATGTTTATATATGAATTGCAAAAGCATCCATTTCTTGTATTTCAAACCGCTCTCACTCTATGGATCGATAATATGAAATAAACACATGCACATGCTAGAATTCAATAGAGTATGGGTGTCTGATAGACCGATTTTCGTCCATAGGCAATTTTGCAAAATTCATGATCTCATCCACAAATAATAATGCCTTGTATGTTTTAATTTAATGCGTAGAACCGCCTTTTTACACGTAGATGCACTATGCCTCTCCCATTCTCAGAAACGCGTTATATATCTCTCTATCTAACGCATAAGTGCACACACTTTATATGCATCGGCATTTCTCTTTCACACATGCTCACAATCTCTCTCAGGGTGTCGGGGTGTCTCACGCACATGCTCTCTCTGTTTATCTCTCTCTTTTTCTGACTACTATGTACCACTCTTTTCACTAATCTCAGTTGGAAAACACTATTTGTCTCACATGCATATATACACATGCACGTTCTCTACTAGCCCTCTATACGCACATATATGTGCCTACGTGTCTCTCGCACGCACATTATCTTTAGGCCTCTCTCGCACACATTGCCCGCCCCGACACACCTCTCTAATAGTAGTTGGCAGATATGATTTCATCATATCATTCTATAGGATATCCCTGGCTGTTAGGCTGGATGGTAATCTGAGGCAAAGTTTTACCCTAGTTCGGATCGCACCCTTGCCGTTGAAGAAAGAGCCTACTCCTGATGCGTATACTAGTGATAGGGGTGTGTACAAAGTACACGTGAATACCAGGCATTGTGCGTGTGTGTATACTATCGACGAACTAGCCCCCAAGCTTGTATAACATACTAAGGGCCTAGGGTTACAAATCAGATATAGTCGGCTTATCACCAGTGGGGATAGAGTCCTCCGCGACTCTGGTAGCTTCATGTTGTACGCTGAGTCGTCCACATGGGTCTCCATATAACACATCTCGGTCCAACCTATATGTGGCGCAGGATGGAACCGACCCATGAGTCTTCATGTTGACCCACCACAACTAGAAATGATGTGCCCACCACACCACACACGCAATCGGCCACTAAGAAAATAAGCATATACAATAGTACAACGGTATCTAGCTCACGATACGTCTCCATATTTTGTTGATGACACTGATGGACTTTGCATTGGATGCGTGCTCCGTATTTTGTTGATGACACTTACGGTAAATGTATTTGAAGCGAAAGCACGATATGGTCACTGGACTTCCGAATAAGCTCATCACGGTCACCACATACATTTTGTCGTGCTAACCAACATGTGGTTGGATGGTTAGAGGATAGTGGTTTCTCGAGCCCACCAAGGTTAAAGTCCGGTGCTCGCATTTATCTTGTGTTAATTTCAGTATTTTCCGGCGATGTACGTTCGGGGAGGAGACGTTCCACTTTACGACTACGAGGCACCTATGGTGACTTCGTAAAATCTCAAGATCATGTTGATGAAAAAGTCAATCGACTAACATGTAGCCTCACCCCGCACGTACACATGCACGCACGCAAGACACGCACGCATGTAGGCGTGCAACACTGACACGTACACATAACGTACACACGCACGCATGCTGGCGTGCAACACTGACACGTACACATGCACTCACGAACACACGCACGTACACACCCATGCATGCAACACTGAAACGTACCCTTGCACGCACGCAACACTCGCACGCCTGCATGCACACAGCACACGACGCAAGACACACGCTCAACCTATACGTGGATGCACCCTTTGTTAAGGACATGGATTGTTACGGGCATTAATCAATCTTATCTGTGATAAGCAGAACATTGATGTTTGCATCGGTCTTTATGAATCACAACGTATCGAATGGGCTATCAACATAGTAGGCTTAACTACATGAAAAAGATGACGTCACACTCAATGAACAATCATCGGTTTATGAAATCCCCGCTTCTGACCGCCCTGGCCCACCAAATGCTCCTCTGCTGTGCGCTGCCTGCGTTGGGTCACTGACATGAAGGGCATGCACCCAAAGAGCCCACACGTCAGTGGAAGAACGGTGCGGTGTCCTAGATCAGAGTCGAGGGCGCCACTCGCGGCACGCCCGGCTGAACACGCCTCCGTGCCGCATTCAAACGCCTCCATGAAACCCGCCCGTGTGGAAGCCGAGAAACCCACTCTGGACACACGTCCGTTCATGACTGGGCCGGCGTTAAACGCAACGCCGGCCGAGCTCCTCCCGTCCGTCGTCTATTTAATCTCCTATTTAAACGAGGCCAAACGCAGGCCAAAAATCGCACACCTCCGCCGCTCCCCTATCTCCTCCACCATTTTTTCCACTCTTACAATGGCTTACGAAGAGTAGTTATTCCGCATCCAAGCCGGCTGGGTAGCCCGCCGGATATGAGCTATGCAGCTCGCTGATCCACCTCCCTCCCCTCGCCCGACGGAGCGGTTGCCGCCCCCAAGCCGGGCGCAGTTCAAAGAACTCGCTGCTCGAGCCAGCTCGGCGAGGAGCGGCTCACGAGCGTCGTTCTTTGCCGTCCACGCCGCTGCCTCGCATCGCGTCTCCCGTTTACTGTGGCCGAGACTCCCCATGCCGGGCGGCCGCGCCATGCAAGCAGCGATGTAAGCCGGGTGCACGGAGAGCGACGAGTCGGGTGGCCGCCTACCGCTGGCCGCCGCCATCATTGAGGAGAAGTAGAACACGGGAGGCCGCCACCGCTTGGGTCCCATGAAGGACACCGCGGAGGCGACGCTGGCGTACACAGCAGGTGTCTTGCCGGATCTTTTTGTTGCAAGGACCTTCGTCGACCCCGCATGGGCTCCACGGAAGAGGTCAATGTTAGGATGAACTCGAGCCGGTGCCGGCCATGGCAAGTAGTGGCCGGTGATGAACTTGAACCGGTGCTGGCCACCATCATCTTCGGCACCAGCCAATGATATCAGTTTGGCAGTGGGGAAGCAAGTCGTCCTTTGCGCTGAAGCATATACCTCCGGGGCTCCCGGCAGTCCGGTGATCCTGCTGCCGGACATGAGGAACACAAATCGATCGGCGGGCGACCATTTAGGCCAGGTATTTGTCCGATTTCGGGTTCCGGCAGACCCTCTAGGTTCGAACTCTGGGGTGCACGCGGAGATCGCACCTTCAACCTACCTACATCTCGTCACCTCGCAAGGATCTAAACTACACAAAGACCAACACAAGGGATACGAGGTTTATACTGGTTCAGGCCACCATTTTTGTGTAATACCCTACTCCAGTGTGTGGTGTGTGGATTGCCTCTAGGGCTAATGATGAACAGTACAAGGGAAGAAAAGCCTTGCGAGGGGCTATTCTTGAGCTGGTGAGATGAACTGCTAGGGGAGTTCAATCGCCTCTCTTTCTCTCTGCTAGTGTTCTATCTCATCCGTCCCCCTACCCCGTGGGGAGCTAGTCCTATTTATAGGCAGAGGCCCCGGGCCTCTTCCCAAATATTGAGCAGGAAGGGCGCCAACAATTGGCCATTTTGAAGGGGGACATCTAGTATACTTATCCTGACTAAAGTCGGTCCTCGCCTGCCAAAGACTCTGACGGTGACGCCGGCTTGGACTCCACGATGAACTCCTTCCTGCCGTTCTGCTGGTCTTGGTCTTGTTGCACCGAAATGGTTGCCTTTGCCAGATGCCTTGGCCTGCGCTTGCCCCCTTTGCACCAAAGGGGAAATGAGGACACTGCGCGGGTTGGCACCCGCCTGGCGCCCTCGGTTGTCATGGCTTGCGTCATGGGCACCTCGTGAGGTACCCCTCCTTGATCTCTCCGCCTCCTCGCAAGCCAGCCTGACGAGGTCGTGCCTGAGGAAGCTTCCTGTCATCCTCCCTGCGAGGCTTGGCCCCTCGCGAGGGTCTTGAGCTTGTGTTGATGAAGATGGGCCGTGCTGGGCCACTCCTTGAGCCACGCCGCAGGCCGCAGGCAGGCAAGTCTAGGTACCCCCGTTCCCAGAACGCCGACAGTAGCCCCCGGGCCCAAGGCGCGCCTGGACTTGGCTTAGCAGAGAAGCGAAAGGGCAAGTGCGAAGGCTGCGGGCCCCAACAGCCTGCGGCCATGGGCACCGCGTGGCGGTTGATTGGTCGTGGTCGTCTCCACCTCCCCACGACGCCTCGGCAACTGCACGAATTGACAAGTCCCTGCATGCAAAGCGGGTCATGATTACTTGTGATCGTGGAGGCCGGCGATTGGCCTCCTCCGGCTATAAGTACGGAACGGCGCGGGCCCTTCCAGCCCGTCTCTTCTTGCTTTTCCCTCTTCCCCATGGCTCCGTCGAAGAGGTTCTCGGCCGCGGAGAAGGGAAAGGCCCGCCAGGTAGAGCCTGACTCTCCCCCGACCAAGCGCGGTCGAGGCCGTCCTCGCAAGCACCCTGTGGCTCCCACAGCGGCTTCCCGCAGCCATGGAGGCGATCTCCTGCGCGGCGATGGGCGCCATGCCGTTGATGGGGGGCGCGCTACAACCGCGCGACCTCCTAGGCCGCGCTTCCACTCGGCAGAGGTGCTGCCGGAGTTTGTCGTGTGGTCGGTGGAGCCGACCAGCACCTGGCTCCAGCTTCCCCGCTTCCTTTTAGGTGAACTTCCGGCTGGCGCCTCGGGCGGCCTCTAGCTCCAGGCAGACGGTTTCTGCAGCCGGGCCTCCTAGGCTTCACTGGAGGTCTCCGCCGCCGGGAACGTGGCACTGACCCACGACTGGCAAACGTTTGCCCGCGCGCGTGGTCTAAGCCGGCGGTGCACCCTGCACTTCAAGTTCGACGGCGATGCCACCCTCTACGTGAGGGTGTTCGGGGAAGACGTTCGCCACGTTGGGTGCTGCCCCGAGGGCGACGACCGCGGCCGTGGGCCCAGCCCCGGCGACGATTGGGATGAAGATGACAGCGCGCGCGTGGTCGGCGGCGCTCGGGGCTCGTCGAGCTTCGGCGACTCTCCTTCGGACAACAGCTCCTCCAGCGGTGGCCGCGACCAGCCTCCGTGCCGCCACGCCCGCCTAGATGGAGGTAGCGGGTCTGCCCGCTGTCGCGCCCCGGTGAAGCGCGAGAGGGAGTCCGCCTGAGCTCTGGAGGCAGTTCGAGCCTTCGCCGCGAGTTGGTGTCAAGCGAGTCGTGCCTGTTTTGTTCTTCTCCTTTTCCTGCGCAAAAAGACAGTAGTGTAAGGCCCCGCGGGGGCGTGCTTGGACTGTTGCTGTTAATTATCATACTATTTCCGCTATTTCTGTATTATGCTTTTGTGCCACACGCCTGCGCGTAGAAATTAGTTAGCTCGGGGGGGACCTGTCGCAGTCTTCGCTTCCCGAGGCCCAGGCCTCGTCGAACGCTTCATGTCCTGCAAAGATTAGTCAGGAGAGGTAGCTTCCGGCCTCAGTTGTGGAGGCGACCGACTCAGGTCCTGTGTTCGTGTCGCGGTGCCCGTGGGGCACGGACTGGGAGGGGTGCTCCCATAGCGGACCCGGCTCGGGACGCCTCAAACGATAGGGGCAGAAAACACTCGCGAGGGTGCTCGCGCTGCTCCCTCACAAGACTCGCGCGAAAGAAATCAAGACAGGGGAGCGAAAAAGGCAGAGAGTCACAAGCCAAAGATGGCAACAACTTCAATAAAACCTCAAATGGGAATGAACAAGCCAACTACAGAAAGCAAATGAAAGAAGCCCCGTCCGGCACCTAATCTAGTCTTCGACGTTTTCTCACCAAAGTCGGAGCTAAGTGCTGCCATCAGGCGTGGGCGGGAGCCCCGAGGCCCGAGGGCGGCATTAGGAGACTACAGGCGTGTCTGGACCCACTCATTATTACGTGAGAGTGTCACGGGCAGCGAAGCTTCACATGCATTCGCCTTCTTCACGAGCACCGGCCTTTTCCCAATCGCAGCGGCTTCACGGGCATTACGCCTTCTTCACGAGCACCGGCCTTTTCAAACGCAACAACTTCACGGGCATTCGCCTTCTTCACGAGCACCGGGCCTTTTCCGAACGCGACAACTTCACGGGCATTCGCCTTCTTCACGAGCTCGGGCCTTTTCCAAAATGCGACAACTTCACGGGCATTACGCCTTCTTCACGAGCACCCGGCCTTTTCCAAAACGCGACAACTTCACAGGCATTCGCCTTCTTCACAGGCACCGGGCCTTTTCCAAAGCGTGACAACTTCACAGGCATTCGCCTTCTTCACGCACCTTGGGCCTTTTAGGGGTAAAACCGGAGATGTGGATGTTCCACGCGTTACGGGACGGGCACCCCTCCACGAGTCTCAAGCGCGGGCAGGGGCTGGAAACATGAACAACCTTGAACGGGCCCTCCCAAATGGGAGAGAGCTTATGCAGTCCCTCCCTGGAGAGAACCCGTCTGAGCACGAGGTCCCCTACCTCAAGAGTCTTGGGGCAAATGTTGCGGCAGTGGTATCGCCGCAGTGCTTGTTGGTACCTTGCTGCTCGTAGCGCGGCTTCTCGACGATGCTCCTCCCCCAGCACGAGGTCCGTCCCCCGCATGGCGTCCTGCTGCGCCTCGTCGAACGCCAGGACCCGTGCGGAACAACGTCTGACCTCGTGAGGGAGGACCGCTTTAGCTCCATAAACCAGGAAGAACGGGGTCTCGCCAGTCGGCTTTGTCGCAGTCGTGCGGATGGACCACAACACAGACTAAAGCTCATCGTACCAGCCCCTGCCGCAGGCTTACAGCTTCTTCTTGAAGGTCCTGGTTTTGAGGCCCCTCAGGACGTCTGCGTTGCCCCGCTTGGCCTGACCATTGCTCTGCGGGTGCACAACCGAAACGTAGCATACCTGCGTCCCAAGTTTAGCACAATATGTTTTGAAGAGGTTACTGGTGAACTGCGAACCGTTGTCGGTGATGATGCGGTTCGGCACCCCGAACCGGCTCACGATGCCCTTGATGAACTTCACCGCGGAACCTGCGGGGATGGTGCGGACGGCTTCCACTTCAGCCCACTTGGTGAACTTGTCCACGGCGAGGTAGAGGTAGCGATAGCCTCCCGGTGCCCGAGGGAACGGGCCCAGGATATCCAGCCCCCAGACTGCGAATGGCCAAGAAAGGGGTATAGTTTGCAGGCCTCCCGCCGGCTGATGGATCTGCTTGGCATGGAATTGGCAGGCCTCGCAAGCTTTCACCAGTTCCACGGCATCATTGAGCGCAGTGAGCCAATAGAACCCGCTGCGGAACGCCTTGCCAACAAGGGTCCGTGATGACGAATGATGCCCACAGTCTCCATCGTGTATGTCTGCCAGAAGCTCCTTCCCTTGCTCCCTGGAAATGCAACATAGGGACACATCATTCGGTCGCCTCCGGTAGAGCTCTTCATCCCTGATGTAGTACGCCGTGGCTTGCCGCGCCACAAGCTCCGCTTCCTCCTCCTTTTCCGGCAAGGTCCCTTGCGTCAGGTAACTCCTGAGCTCTGTGATCCAGCACCCCTCCTGAGGCTCCAGCCCGAGCAGACGCGCCTCGAGGCCGGGCCGCAGACCGGGGCTCCCGAGGCGGTGGCTGGGGAGCTCTTCCCGAGGCTGCACCGTGCTTGACAGTGATGGCGTCGCCGAGGGCTTGAAGAGCCGCTCCTCAAAGACGCCAGGTTCCTGAGGTAGTTGCCTGGATGCCCGTTTGGTGATGTCATCAGCCTCTTGATTGGTGCCGCGAGGCACATGCTGCAACTCCAGTCCCCAGAACTGCTTCTCCATCCTGCGGACCTCCGCGAGGTAGGCTTCCATGTGCTTATCCCTTGGCTCGTATACTTTGTTGGAGAAGTTGACGAGGAGTTCTGAATCACCCTTGATGGTAAGGCGCTTCACCCCCAGGGCGACCGCGGCTTTCAGGCCTGCTATCAGGCCTTCATATTCTGCTATGTTGTTGGCGACCTTTTCTCCGTGCTGGAAACGGAGTTGCATGGCGTAGTAGAGCTTGTCTTGAGTGGGAGATATGAGCAATGCGCCAGCCCCCACGCCGTGTTGGAAGAACGCCCCGTCGAAGTACATGACCCAACCGTCCGGCGCCTCGCTTCCCGGGGAGAGGGATCGATCCTCATCAGCCTTGAGGCCTGGCGCCTCCGCCCATTCCGCCACGAAGTCCGCTAGCGCGGACCCCTTGATGACTCTGGTGGTGCTGAATTCTAGCTAAAACGCTTGCAGCTCGATGTTCCACTCAGCGACTTTTCCAGCTGAGTTGGGGCTCCTGAGCACCCTTTCCAAGGGGTACGCTGAGACAACCTTGATGGGATGGCCCTGATAATAGTGCCGCAGCTTGCGCGAGGCCACCAATAGTGTGAGGAGGAGTTTCTGGGGCATGGGGTACCGCGCCCTCGCGTCCCGCAACACTTTGTCTTGACGAAGTACAGGGGTGTTCAACGAGGTTGGGAGTCTTTGGTGATGCTAGCGTCCTCCGGGAGGCCGTGGCGCCTCTGAGGCAGTGGAGCCCCAGCTGGTGGTCGCCCGAGGAGGGGCCTCTTCTACATTTTGAGTCGCTTCCTGCGGCGGTTGATCCTTCTCGATTGTGGTAGTGGTCTCTGTGAGGCCCCTTTGATCCTGCCGCCTTGACCGGGCAGCCGCGGCTTGGTCCAACGCTCCTCCCTAACGCCACAGGCTGCGGCGCAGTAGTAGGGGGTGGCTGCAAGGTAGAGCACCAGGGGCTCTTGAGGGCGTGGAGCCACCATTACTGGAGGGTTGGTTAAGTACCTTTTGAGATCCTGGAATGCCTTGTCGGCCTCTTCAGTCCATTCAAAGGGGCCCTTTTTCTTCATCAGCTTGAAGAAGGGCAGCGCTAGCTCCCCCAACTTGGAGATGAAGCGTCCTAGTGCGGTCACGCGCCCAGTGAGCTTCTGCATCTCTCTGAGGGTCTTCGGCGGGCTCATGTCCTCGACTGCTTTGACCTTTTATGGGTTGGCCTCGATGCCCCGGTGGGACACGAGGAAGCCCAGGAGCTTGCCCGAGGGGACTCCAAACACACACTTCTCCGGGTTGAGCCGCAGATCCACTGCGTTGAGGTTCGTGAAGGTTTCCTCCAAGTCTTGTATCAGGGTTCTTGCCTCCCGAGACTTCACCACAATGTCATCAACGTAAGCCTCTGCATTCCTCCCGAGCTGCCTACCAAGGCGATGTGCATCAGCCGCTGAAAGGTCGCTCCTGCGTTGCGCAGCCTGAACGACATGCATATGTAGCAGTACACTCCACGCGGGGTCAGGAAAGCCGTTTTCTCCACGTCTTCTATCGCCATCTTGATCTGGTGATAGCCAGAGAAGGCATCAAGGAAACACAACAGGTCGCTTTTCGGCGGTGGAGTCGACGATCGATCAATCTGAGGAGCGGGAATGGATCCTGCGGGCAGGCTTTGTTGAGGTTGGTGAAGTCGACACACATGCGTTCCTTCCCCCCTTTCTTTGGCACGACAACCGGGTTAGCCAACCAATCTGGGTATCAGACCTCGCGAATGACCCCTGCACCTCTAGCTTGCGGGTCTCTTGGACGATGAAAGCTTGCTTCTTAGTGGACTGCCGTCTCGCTTTCTGCTTCACGGGGCGCACGTTGGGGCACACGTTGAGGTGGTGCTCATTTACGCCCCAACCCCTGCCAGCTGATCAGGTTCCCATGCGAACACCTTCTTGTTCGCGCGCAGGAACTTGACAAGGGCCTCCTCCTGCTCGGGCTCGAGGTTGGCGCCTATGGTGAAGGTGGCATTAGTGGATCCGTCCTTGTCCACCAGTATCTGCTTGGTTTCTGCCTTGTCTTGGGTGAATAGCTGCTTCTTCTTGGCCGGTGCAGCCCCCTTGGGCTCAGGGGCATCTGAGTCGGCGGGCTGTGCCGACTCCGCAGTCTTGAAGACGAGCTTGAGCACTTGCAATGCATCCCCGGTGTCTCCGGATACGGTGAGGACGCCGCTGCTCCCGGGCATCTTCATGAGGTTGTACGCTGGGTGAGTCGCAACCATGAATCGGGCTAGTGTTGGGTAGCCGAGGATGGCGTTGTATGGGAGGCCGATGGGGGCGATGTCGAAGTCGATTAGCTCCGTGCGGAAGTTGCCGTAGGTGCCGAAGGTCACCGGAAGACGGATCTGCCCCAGGGAGCCGGCAGAACCGCCTCCGATGCCCAAGAAGGGCCTGATGGGCTGAAGCCGCTCCGGCGGTACATGGAGGAGGCTGGAGGTTTTAACCGAGAGCACGCTGAGGCCTGCGCCGCCGTCGATGAGAGTCCTGGTGACGGCCACCTGGCAGATGGTGGGGGTGCACAGCATTGGGAGCGCCCGAAAAAGGCTGAGTTGGAGGGTGATCCTCCGAGCTGAAGGCCAGATCGGCCTCGGGCACCGACCGACCCGGAGGGGCCCCATGCTGCGCGGAAGCAGCGCCGATCTGGCGGACGAATGGCTTGATGTGGTGGCCTGAAGGTGGCGCCTGCGAGCTGCCAAGGTGAGCTGCGACAACCGGGGGCGCCGGCGCAGCGTGCTGAGCGAGGAAGAGGCCGCGCAGCTCCCCCCAAGAGGCCACGGAAGCCGCTGGCAGGTGGAGCAGCCACATGCGCAGGGCGCCGGTGAGGGCCATGGGAAGCCAGTTAGCCATGACCCTGTCGTCGCCCCCGGCTTCGAGGACGACCCCCTCGTACGCCAGTAGGAAGGCCAGCGGATCAGTCGTGCCGTTGTAGCGCGGTGGCGTCTCCGGCTTGAACTTGTTCGGCCACTGCACCTGCCGCAGGGCTGGGGCCAAGGCTCGGAGCCCCCTGGCCCCTGCGCTGGCGCTGGCGACCGGAGCGGGCGGCGCGCTGCTCATCATAGGGCGAACCGCGATGTTGGCGGAGAGCGGGTCGGTGGAAGGGAAAGCTCCGGCGCACCCCTACCTGGCGCGCCAAATGTCGGATTTCGGGTTCTGGCAGACCCTCTAGGTTCGAACTCTGGGATGCACGCGGAGATCGCACCTTCAACCTACCTACGTCTCGTCGCCTCGCAAGGATCTAAACTACACAAAGAACAACACAAGGGACACGAGGTTTATACTGGTTCATGCCACCATTGTGGTGTAATACCCTACTCCAGTGTGTGGTGTGTGGATTGCCTCTGGGGCTGATGATGAACAGTACAAGGGAAGAACAGCCTCGCGAGGGGCTGTTCTTGAGCTGGTGCGATGAACTGATAGGGGAGTTCAGTCGCCTCTCTTTCTCTCTGCTAGGGTTCTATCTCATCCGTCCCCCTACCCTGTGGGTGGCTAGTCCTATTTATAGGCAGAGGCCCCGGGCCTCTTCCCAAATATTGAGTGGGAAGGGCGCCAACAATTGGCCATTTTGAAGGGGGACATCTAGTACACTTATCCTGACTAAAGTCGGTCCTCGCCTGCCAAAGACTCTGACGGTGACGGCGGCTTGGGCTCCACGATGACCTCCTTCCTGCCGTTCTGCTGGTCTTGATCTTGTTGCACCGAAATGGTTGCCTTTGCCTGATGCCTTGGCCTGCGCTTGCCTCCTTTGCACCAAAGGGGAAATGAGGACACTGCGCGGGCTGGCGCCCGCCTGGCGCCCTCGGCCGTCATCGCTTGCATCATGAGCACCTCATGAGGTACCCCGCCTTGATCTCTCAGCCTCCTCGCGAGCCAGCCTGACGAGGCCGTGCCTGAGGAAGCTTCCTATCATCCGGCCCGCAAGGCTTGGCCCCTCGCGAGGGTCTTGAGCTTGTGTTGATGAAGATGGGCCATGCTGGGCCACTCCTTGAGCCACGCCCGCAGCCGCGGGCGAACAAGTCTGGGTACCCCGTTCCCGGAACATCGGCAGATTATATACATGATGTCCGTAACTAGCACCGTGTAGTTCATTTGAATGTAATGAAATCCGTCATGTTTGTGTGAAAATCTGGTATTTTATATGATTTCCGTCGTTGTTCATATGAAATATCAGTTTGTCTACGTGTTTGCGTGAATTTCGTCCGGTTGGTTGAGTTGCTGTCATAATGTGTGCGGCTACGGTTGGATGGCGTAATTTGTGGGTCGCTGGTCAGCCTGCGGGCGGCTCGGGCGGCGTTGTGGGACAAAAAAACACAGCTCGTGCGAGCTCGTCTCCAACATGCGCGCTGGAGGATGCATGACAGCATGAGCACCTGAGCCATTCCTCGTTCATCGGTGGCAAAGGCACCGGTGGACAAAAGGGTCGCCAATATTTTGGCTACCCCGGGCAAGATCCAAACAGCCCCTCGCAACCAATTCAAATCCCTCGTTCATCGTGCTATTTTGCCATGTGTTGTTTTCATGGACTAGCAAGATGCCCGTGCATTGCACGGAACATCAAGATGCATTTTTTTACAAACTCCCGCATGCATGCAAGGGATAATTAATGTCCTCCTTTGCTAGTACCACGAGGCAAACACCATTAATATTGCATCGATTAGTGTTAGTGGCCTTGTATATCTGCAAATTGTAATTTTGATAGTGGCCCCTTGTATATAAAAATGGAGGGAGAAATATGAGAGATAAGGTGAGGAGGAGTGCGGCGTGGTGCAATAGTGGTGACTGGTGGTCGGACTGGGCGGAGGCATGGGGATGGACGGCGCATTATATCTAGGTTTGTATCTCTCTCACACAGACCCACGTAGGTGGGGGACGTGCCTGAAGAGAAGAGGTGCACGCATACGCACGCGTACTCCCGTCTCTTTCCCAACCACACCCGCGCGGGTACACGGTGGAGCTCATTTATGTACGAAAAAGGCAGCCCACATGGTAATTTGACACGTGTACTGGTTGTCCACTTGGTGGAGGGAGGATTGTGTACCATGGGTGAACAAACAAATTGCGACTTGACGCGTTATGTTAAACTAAAAAAAGAGGCAAACCATGTGGGGCCTACCTTAGAGGCAAGGCTCTATACACTGCAGTACTTTTGATGTGTCCCGTCAACTCATGAGTAACAAGGAGAAACTTGCTTAGTACGCCAGTATCCCCGCCCAGGCGCGGTGGCTCGCAGGATGAGGTGAAGCTTACTACTCATGCGCCTTTACGCCCGCTCCTCGCCCACGCCACAAGTGGTGGCTCGCAGCACGAGGAGAAATTTTTACTACTCCCTCCGTTTACTCCTCGTCTCTACTACATACTTTGGTTAGTACTCCCTCTATTTACTTATACAAGGCCACTATAAAAAAATACATTTTGCATATATACAAGGCCACAAATAGTAATCGAGACAAAAGTTACTACTCCCTCCTTTCCAATTTATGGCTCAATTTCAAAATATCTCCAACCAAGGTAGACGGTGAGTGGTCGAATTAATTTCGTAGTTTGCACAGTACGCTCGTTTTTCTCAAGAAGTTATGTTTACCGAGGCATTAATTAGAACGAATGCATGAATGACCACTAAATTTCCATGAACTTATACATGCATTGGTTAGTTTCCTCTTGACCTTTGCTTGCGTCGGGTGATCTAACGCACCTCAAATCCAACATGTAATGGTACTACTACTAGTATAGTAGAATTGGGACTTATCAAACGGAAAAACGAATGTTTGTTAGATGAGCCCTATAAACCCTAGTGGGTACGTACTCCGTAAAAACAGATTTTTCCAAAACTAAGTCGCTCCCTTTCATGAATTCTGTAGTATACTCCTCCGTCGACGCTCCCTTTCATGAATTTCAGTACTTCCATCATGACATGTGGGACATATAGCAACCGGTCGGCGTGTCAAGCACCAAATAACGGTGCAGAACAGCAGAGGGGACGCACCCCACTGCATCGCCCAGTAGTAGTAATGAGCAATGAGACGTCAAATCACAATGACGCACCTTCCCAGATGGACGAAGCAACCATTATTTCACACTTCGGTTCGACATCATCACAAACCACGTACTAGTATTGCTTCTGCCTCAAGAGGGACACGCGCATCACCTTGGTACATCATGACACATGGGACCGCATGACACGCCATGCTCCCCCGCCGATCGCTCGGTAAAATCACCTCATTTTTACTATACTTCCTCCGTATCGGTTTACTACATGGCATGCACGTCGTTCTAGGTTGAGAATTTAAGTGGCTATATATATATATATATATATATATGTGTGTGTGTGTGTGTGTGTGTGTGTGTGTGTGTGTGTGTGTGTGTGTGTGTGATGAGCGATGCGCTAGCCTTTAAAAAATGTATACTTTTGTACAGTAGTACTCCACTATCGATGGATTGCGCCATGGAGCAAAAATTGAAATTTAAAAGAAAGGTGGTACATATAGAGAGCGCTCGTCGCCAAATTATGCATATAGTACTATTAAAAAAGCTAGTACGTGCTTAATTGGGGTGCTAAATTCTATTAAAGAAATACTAGTACTAGTATGTACATACTGAAGAGTTAAAGTAACGAGAAGAAACATAACATAGTTCTGCTGGAGGCTCAGCACAACACACCCCTCAAATTAAACTAAGCACACCTGAAATTAAACTATGCAACTAATCTGGTAGACACTACATTAGGCTAGTCATAGTGGGAGTAACTTAGCTAGTAACATAGCGCACTCCAAGAAAATTTTGCTTACGTGGCATGTAGTTAATGATAAGTGGTAACATAATATGTTACTGTAACATAGCACTTCCCAAGACAAGATGAGTCTACAAGCTAATAAATGAAGTCCTCTATGACACTACTACTATGTTACTTTGCACTATGAAGGTAGTAACTTAGACTAGTGTCATATGCATGACACTAGTATAAGTTACTCCCACTATGACCAGCCTTAGAAGTTTAGAACCACCATGAGCAACGACACGCCACCTTACTCTCGGAGTCCTCGTCCACGTCCTCGACTTCGTCCTTGTCCCTCTTCCTCTTGGCCGATACTTCTTTGCTTGAACCGCCAACTTGGCTGTTGCTCTTCATCCAACCCTTGTAGATATTGAAACAAAGGTAGCCATCCATTGCAGCCTACTGGATGTGGTCTATATCTAGTACATTCCGCTGCCATGCATGATGATGGAACGTGTATGGAGGTTTCTCCGCCATCAGACTGAAGGATGAACCATGGCTCCTGCCAGGGTTAGCATTGAAGGCTGACGAGAGGGCACCACCCGATTCTTCTGGAGGTCGAAGGGGTTGCCTACAACAAGGCCTATCCGACGCAGGACTTCTTGTCATTCTTAAAGTCTACAGTAACGAATTTGACTGTTTTGTCCTCGAGGAAGTTCTTAAAATCCTGTCACTCAATGTCGGCATGGCATATGTGGTAGACCAAGCAAACATTATGTACGCAAACCTGGATCACGGCGGGCTTCTTCCTATCTTCGTCCTTTAGATCCTTCTCCTGGGTGTAGATGACGTCGAACTCATCGCCGGTGATGGTTCTAACCTTGTACTCACCGCCGATCGGGGAGATTTGGGACGCCATGGATTTGGGAGGAGGGTTAGGATTAGTGGAACTGCCGTAATGTGAATGAACGGGACGACAAGGAGCAAACCGCCGTAGTATTAAAGGGCGTGCGAGGGTAGTAGGAGCGAAGCTGCCGTCGCGAGCGGCGGGGTAGTGGCTTTCCATTCTCCCATGATCACGGGCTTCCGAGAGCCCTTGGATCTGAGATCGAATGGTTGCATGGCGTGATTCTAGACCTATGGGTGAATATCCTATCCTGGAGGGTTATTCTGCAAATTTTCAGCAACTTAGCATGCGACCGTTTGATCTCAGATCCAAGGGCTGCCAGCAGCCTGTATCATGGTCGCGCCTACCACGACCGTCGCGTCACTTTCGCTGCGTTCAGCGCCCTTGGAGATTTAACACTGTGCGTTAGGCTATCTGATGTTGGCATGTCATACATAGTCAACACTTAGTCACTCATACTACAACAAGGTTGGCTATAATGTTGGCTATAAGCGTATTTTTTTACTCCTCTCTATCTCTTTCTTCGTACTCCCTCCGTCCCATAATATAGGAACGTTTTTGACACTAGTGTAGTGTCAAAAACGTTCTTATATAATGGGACACAGGGAGTACTAGTATTTATTGCATTTGCCAAGGAGTGACCTCTTCCAATCAAATGGTGTTGCTAAGTTTGCTTCATTTAATTAGCTATAGACTCAAAATTATTTTTCACCTAGGTACACACACTTAGCACCATTTCTTCCTTGGGTCACCAAACTAGTTTCTGTCTTCTTGATTAACTTGCCACATCAGACTTTATGCCTATGTGGCAAGCTTAAGCACCTGTAGGAGCAAGTAAGTACAATAGTGCGCTTTACATGGCATTTTTGCATATGTGGAGGAAAGAGAGGCAAGGAAAAAGTGGAGAAGTGGGCTCTCATGCAAGAGCCAGCCTCTACTACTACATGGTGGAGCATTGGGAGAGGAACCTGTATGGAGGTGGTCAGAATCGGAGACTCACGCCCGGTCGTGGCGCCCTTGATTAAAATGATAATGGCAAGTCAAATCACAGGGCCCCACCTGTCCAGTAGTAACTCGCTGTCAAATCATACAGCCCAACGTTTGCAGTAGCCTACTCCCTCGTCTTCTCGCGTCTCTGTCGAACCGACTAGGCGGAACTGCCCCACCTACCGCGCAGGAAAAGCCCCGCCCTCGACTTTTAAATACAACTACTCCCTCTGTCTAGGTGAGTAAGTCATCTTACGAAAACCAAATAATCCCAAAATACTAAGGCGCGGTGCATTAACTTCTACCTCGTTTCTTGTTTCTTCACATATCAACCAATAAGAATCCAATGATATACTTTTTGTGACATAGTAACTCATATTTAGTTAGTCAAATGGATGACCTAGAACTACGTGCAGGCCCTATAAACCGAGACGCCCACAAATAAAAAATCGAGAGGAGAGGCTAGTTCAGCACGTATCTTTTTAGATCAATATAGTCAGGATTCACCAAGGAGCAAAACCAAGTGGTAGGCTGCTCCTGTCGTGTTGGCGTAGCAACTCAAGCAGGGTCATCCGCATACCGAAATGGCGACACACTTAACAGACCCCTTTGGCAGACATGTGGCTCATCCACCGTCTTGTTCCACGTGCGATGCACCAAATCACAGTTCAGAGCAGCGGTTGGAATTGGAGGCACCCGGTCGTGGCGCCGCAGAGTAGAAAATGAGCGATGAGGGTCAAATCACAAAGCCCCACCTTTCCGCATTAAAATTTGGGCCAGACGAAGCAACCATTATTTCACTCTAGTGTGCAAGAGCATAAAGAAAAGAGAAAACAATGATGCGTCATGCAGCTACCTAGGGCACCCTAGGGTAGGGGTCTCCACTACAGATCCTTTTTTAAAGCGCCTCCACTACAAATCGGCTTCTCCCTCGTCCTCTTGAAGAAAACCGATGATGAGTGCGGTGGTAGGGTTTGTAGGAGTACTACGGCGTGCGGGGCCACATAGTAGTAAACGGGTTCGAGTCGACGCCTTAAATATGTGTGAGCCGCTTGGTTTTACGGGAATGAGGCAGCATTTTGGGTTCGGGGACCAGTAAAGATATAGCACGTACAAAAAATTGTGGACGTAGGTTCGACCGAAAGGCAATGATGCATGGGCCCTGCATTTTGATATACCCGGGGCCGCGTGAAATTCTCTACTCTAATCAAAACTAGTAAGGTACACATGTATTGAACACATGAGATTTCGAAACCAAATTATGAATAAATACACACTATAGCATGTAAAGCTTTGAGTCATATATGCATGATGTAGATGTTCGTTTAGTTCTTATAGTTCATCTCATTCAGAATCAGTTAGTTTTATAAAAATGTTAAGATTCATGGGGTTGTGCATTGTAAATCATAAAGTAAAAAACAAATAATGGCAATTCATTTAGTAAAGAATAATCAATTATGATACAGAAGATTCTGGAACAAAGGAGAAGTGCTTGTGTTTTGAGGTTTGTGCATTATGCTTAAGTTCAACCATGGAGTCTTCTAAATTGTACATGTGGCAGATCTGGTGGAATGTTGATGATATCCAACGACCGAGTAGTGCTCGGATTTGCCCATCTCTGCCTTTGCCGGGTTAGCTTCATCCAGCGACCATCTTTCAAAGTTATTGGCACACTATATAGTTCTTGTGCCATAGTTGCGTGTTTCGGAAAAAAGCTACTAGTGGGTTGTACTATCTATTTAGGAATAGAAGATGTATACATGGAAGTTGTAGGGAAAGAGATGACATGGAGGATCAAAATTCATATGAGTAGGGATTGGAAAAGAGATGTCATTTGGTTCACATCATAGGAACTTTTCTATTGAATCTAGAGATGACATGTATCTCAAGTCCTATGAGGAGGGATTAGTAAAGAGATGTAATTTGGTTCATATCATAGGAACTTTTCTATTGAATATACACTAATGTTTATTTTCCTTTGAAATTAAGGGAGTATAGGAATCCATTCATATGAACCAAGTGGCTCTGAAGCTATAGAAATGATATCATGTTTATTTCCTTTGAAATGTAGAGTATATGAATCTATTCCTATGAACCAATTGGCTCTAAAGGAAAAAAAATCCTATAAAAATCGTATCATATAGAGTTCCTATGATATTTCTCGACACTAAAGGATGGTTGAAATTGCTGCGGGTGATACGATGGTCTTCCTTTGTAGACTCCTCACCCATCTTTATAGTTACCTCTCGAAGATGAATGAAATGATATATACAGGGTATTCTACATGTGCAATTTGGTACATGAAAACTCGGTAAAAGTTTGCGAGGTTCTAATTTTCAATAAAGCTATATGCACTGCATTTCGGAACGGAGGGAGCATATGGAAGTTGCTAACACTCACGTGGAAGATTTGTGTGTAGGAGGAGTGGCTGTTCTATTAAATGACATGGAAAAACTGACACTGTCGGATGCCGATCTAACGGTTCTTATGGCGTTCGTCAGGAAAAGGCTTGTGGCAAACGTTTGTCGGATAATGATTTACGGACACATGCATGATACGTGCCCCTCTCTCTCTCTCACGCACACGCACCCTCACGAGTCACAACTCTCCCGAGTCCTCTCGCAGACTCGCACGTGGCACCCATCGTCTATCTGCAGGTAGACGTCACGCACATATGTGCTCTTCACACCCTACCCTCGTAACTTCTAAAAAACAAAAGGCAGTAGCGCACATTTTATTTTAGGTCACACGTCACACACTTATATTATTACTCTTACGGCGAACGTTCTTTGGGCATAGTATATATTGTACTCTCACGAAGAGAAGCGGTGCATGCACGCACTAGTTCTCTCACACCCACTCGCGGGTGCACGTAGGAGCGCATTTTTTTGAAGCCGGTACAACGAAATCACTCCACTATATATAAAAGCAGGAGCCTTAGCGCTTGCTTTACTAGGGTTCCTCTCGTTCACTCTCTCATGCTCTCCAGATCTAAGCAAGACATAGGTGGCCACACTCTCTCTCTCAGCTCACGGCTGGTCACAAATCCGCCCGGACAACATCGACCGGGGCAGGGGGTGTAGGTGCATCATTCACGCTGTCGTCGGCGGCGAGGGAGGAGACCAACGGCTGCTCGCGCGTCCTGATCGGCGGCCATGTTGTTCTCTCCGAGAGAGCGCCGGCTCGGGAGGGCCTCCGACCCCTTCTTCCTCCCTGCGGTATTGTGGCCAAGATGGGGCCTCCCGACGCCGTCTTTACCACATGCCGACGACCCTCAGGTATATATTCCTTCGAAACCTGCCTTGCTCTACTGCCCCAGCTCTTCCCCCTTCGTGTGGATCCTTTTCTACTTCTGTCCGCTGTTCCAAAGCCACCTAGACTTCTACTATTATTAGAAGTAAAGCTAGTTCATACAGTCAACTCAAAGCATTGGTTCAAACAGGGAAGGAAGTGGGAAAGCTGTAGCAAGAATCTAGGACTTGGTTCTAAGAAGAAACGGGGGAAAGTAGTAATATTTGTCACTGTTTAAATAAGCGTATTTACGTATTTTGCATAAACAGGGATGTCTGTCTCCATATCGTTTCGGGATGTCTGTCTCCATATCTTTCTATCCGCGCAATCAAAAGTACACACCTCAGTTTTAGTAAAACTGCGCAAAATGAGATGGCTATCCCTCGTTGCCGTCGTCTAACCTCCCGTCTTCAAGGTATCCCTACATTGGTAGTAACTAAGGTAGAATGACCAACATAATGTAAACGGTTGATTAAATGACGTTTTACTTCCTGATTGCGGTGCAAGGATGAGCGAAAACAAGCGCATCCTAGTCCGGAATGCACTTTCTACCAGTTCAACCATGGACCGAGGACTAGCTGGCACGACTGCACGGCGGTTTTCTGGACAGGTGCACGGACAAGAGGCATTGTGGTCTACTTATTTCTGCAAATAGCGGTGCTTAAATTTAGTGGAATGCACAAGAATTTCACCTGGTCAAGATTACCTTTGCATGGTTCGATTCAGCATTCGGTGAGACCACAATTATAATTGGTTATTCTGGAATGAGAGAACCTAACCCCGGATGGTGGCAACAAGAAAAAACCAGAGTGAACTCCGTGAAATTTAAGCTGCCGGGAGGAATCTTTTGCTCGGAAGAAGCCTTGCTTGTTTTTTCCTGATTTGTAAACCTTCTCACAACTTTGTCTTTTGTTGTGAACTATTATATGTTTGTTATGTTCTATGAATCATTGAGATGTATAAAACTGCTTAACTTATGCTTTTCAAGATTTTTATGAAGACGAGTTTAATGTGAGTGTTCCACATGAGCTCTGGACTAGCGTTGAACGTTTGGAATTTATTACATTTTGACCTCAATTAACTGCATGAACCCTTTGTAACAAGATACATAGTTGCTTATATGATTCACGGGCACACAAAAGTAGCAGCAATTCCCATAGACGGATTCAAACAGAGTACTAGCCCAGAGGGGTCGATAACAGGCAAGGTTCGGATAATTAGACACAATCGAAACTACTACTCCCTCCGTTCGGAATTACTTGTCTCGGAAATAGATGTATCTAGAACTGAAATACGTCTAGATACATCCATTTCTGCGACAAGTAATTCCGAACGGAGGGAGTATTAAACACTAGCTCGGGCAACTATTTCATGCCTCGCTCGAATTTGGGCTGGACACAAGACGAACCTTGCCATGAACATCATCGAGGACGTCCCGCAGCAGCACAATCCTGTGAACCTTCATGAAGACAACCTTGTGGCCTTGCCACTAATAAACTTGTTTGTGGAGGCATGCCACGTCATCTTCCTGCATAAGCTTGACAAGAACAGTATGTGTCGGTGTCAAAACCGGCGGATCTTGGGTAGGGGGTCCCGAACTGTGCGTCTAGGCGGATGGTAATAGGAGACAAGGGACACGATGTTTTTACCCAGGTTCGGGCCCTCTCGATGGAGGTAATACCCTCCTCCTGCTTGATTAATATTGATGATATGGGTAGTACAAGAGTAGATCTACCACGAGATCAAGGAGGCTAAACCCTAGAAGCTAGCCTATGGTATGATTGTTGTTCGATCCTCGGACTAAAACCCTTCGGTTTATATAGACACCGGATAGGTTAGGGTTACACGTAGTCGGTTACAATGGTAGGAGATCTACATATCCGTATCGCCAAGCTTGCCTTCCACGCCAAGGAAAGTCCCATCCGGACACGGGACGAAGTCTTCAATCTTGTATCTTCATAGTCCAGGAGTCCGGCCAACGGTGTTATTTCGGCTATCTGGACACCCCCTAATCCGGGACTCCCTCAGTAGCCCCCGAACCAGGCTTCAATGACGATGAGTCCGGCGCGTTGATTGTCTTCGGCATTGCGAGGCGGGTTCTTCTCCAAATTCCATATACTTTTCGAATAGTGTCCGGCTTTTGATAAATGTTGCGCTCCTTGGCTTCTACGCCCAATAATGGCCATCTTCCACGTGTTTGAATGAATGCGAAAAGCCAGGGTATTTTTACACTTACCCCCCTAGCTGCGTAAATGAGCTGCCTATAAAAGGGGCGAGGATCTAGACCCGAGTCACACCATCCCCCCTTCGCGAGCTTTCATCGGAGCCCCTCCGACCAAAGCCCATTCCATCATGGACAGTCGACGCGGCTCCTCCTCTTGCGCTCCCAGCCCCCAGCCTGGAAATTGGGAGAGATGCTCGATCCGCATATAGCGAGCTAGTTATACTCCAAACCAAGGGATTTCTTCCCCCGGCCTTCATGCTTCCGGTTCGAGCCAGACTTGCCACCTACAAGGGCGGAAAGCAAGCGGAGAGCGTCCCCGATCCCTTTAAAGGAGAGCGGTTATGCTTCATCTCTTATCTAATAAGAGGACACGGATTTCCAATCCATCCATTTCTCCGGGGGCTCTTGGAGTTCTACGGCCTCCAGTTGCACCACCTTACGCCTGCCTCCATTTTGCACATCGCGGGCTTCGTGGCCCTTTGCGAACTGTTCTTGGGCGTCGAGGCTCATTTCGGGCTGTGGAAGAGATTATTCTGCCTAGTACCCCATTCTCATGAGGTGTCAATATATCAAGTGGGCGGAGTCGAGCTATGGCGCATCGCCGGGACCGGATACCTATCTGGAACCCCGAAGAAGGCGTCCGAAGACTGGCCTTCGGAATGGTTTTACATGGAGGACGTCCCGCTGCCGGATCCTGTTCGGATCGGCCTTCCGGAGTTTAGCAATGCTCCTATGAAGAAGCACCTAAGCTGGCGCCCTCGGAGCCCCAGAGGGAAAATGACCGTGATGTCCTCTACTTGATAATCCGAATAAGATTACTGGCTCATGCCGGATTGACCATGATGGCAATCTGCATTATGAGGGGAGTGAAACCGCTCCAATATAGGGGCCACCCCATCTGGGACTTCAACGGGGAGGACGATGCCACCCGCCACGGCCGTAGAGGGCCGGGATCGGTCACCGAACTGGTGAAGACCTTGTCTGCCATGTATAAAGGGGAGGAGGAGGATTTCCTCCTCGTCAATCCACTGAAGGAGTTTTCTTCGAATAATCCTCGAAGCTGGGTAAGCAAACATCTTTGTGGCCTGTCCGATCCATGTTCCCGTGGTTAAATATCTCATTTCATGGTTTCTGCAAGGAACTGCGCCAGACTATCGAGAAGATACACAGCCCGCCCCCACAACCCGAGGATCCGGAGCGGTCCTCGATCCGACCTCCGAAGAGGATCCGGATATAAAGGTGGAGTTGATCGACGGGGTGTTCCACCAACTTAGCATCGACAATGCCTTGGTTGCCATTACGGCCGATTACCTCGGAATACTCCCAGCCTCGCAGGTAACTAAGACCGAGGTCCCAATACTCTGATAATGACCCATCCGTGCTAATTTCTTGATCACCGTATACCAATGGTGTTTCGCAGGGTACCTTTGAGGCAGAAGCCGAGCTCAAGCGGCTAGCCAACAAGGGGCGTCTGCCCGCAGCTAAAAAGGAAAAAGAAGTGCGGTCCTGATCGAAACTCCGCCGCAACGGTATGGCGTGTCACCATATTCCCAGGATTGATTCCTGGAAGGCGTACTAATGCTTGTGCTCTTTTCAGGAAAAAGAGCGCTCGCCGGACTGAGTCCGGAGAGGTTATGTCGAGCCTCCGCCGACCAGGCTCCAAAGCCTGGTCCGAAGCGGAGGCGAAAGCGAGGCGTCGTCGTCGGATGCTCCTCCGACAGAGGATGCCGACAAATTGTCCACCACCAACTCCGAGGTGGAGAGCGCCATGAATCACAGGCGCCACCGGACAGTTCTTCATGATGCATGTTTTTCCCAAGAGGCCTTGAATGCCTTCAATTCGGGAGATGCGCACCTCCGTGCCGCTCAAGATGGTCTAGCCAGAGCCACAAAGCAGTATGTAAAGGACATACAGGTAAGGAAATTTGATGATTATATATGCCAAGAGTCCCCGAGACTTAAAATAGTTAGAATAACTGATTTAAGGATCATTTGTTATCTGAGGATCTTACAAAAAGAATACCCGATCGTCTCCAGAGCTTTTAAGAATGCAAGGCCCAACTTGAGGTCGCACTAGCCGCTCTGGGAGCTGCTGAGACCCCTCTGGTAATATATTCTTCAAAAGATAAATAGTTTATGAAGTCTTGCGGTACGTGTAAATCGACAAAAATATTGCAGATGGCGTCGGACTAGATCCGGACAAGCAACAGCTCTTGCGCCAGCTAAAGGCCGGCGAGAGCGTGCTTACGAGGGTGCGGCAGGAGAAAAATAACCTCCAAGATGCCAACACCAAACTGGGTGAGGAACTAAAGGATGTTCGTGCCTAGTTGTCTGACTCTGTAAAGGAGAATCGACGGCTTCGTCGCGGCATTTTCAGTAAGTGCTTGAGCGAACTTTGAAAGAGTTCGGCGAGGAAGGCGACTAACATAAACATGTATGTAGGTTTGCTCACAGGTCGTCCTGAGGAGGAGATGCCCAGTACTTCGGGTGATTGTCGGTGTTCTGGGAACGTGGGTCCCCAGACATGCCTGCCTGCGGCCTGCGACGCGGCTCAAAGGAGGCCCAGGACAGCCCATCTTCATGAACACAAACTCAAGACCCTCGCGAGGGGCCAAGCCTCGCGGGGTGGACGACAAGGAGCTTCCTCAGGCACGGCCTCGTCAGGCTGGCTCATGAGGAGGCGGAGAGTTCAAGGCAGGGTACCTCGCAAGGTGCCCGTGACGCAAGCCATGACGACCAAGGGCGCCAGTCGGGCGCCAACCGTGCAGCGTCCTCCTTTCCTCTTTGGTGCAAAGGGAGCAAGCGCAGGGGAGAGCATCAAGCAAAGGCATCCGTTTCGGTGCAACAAGACCAAGACCAGCCCCAACGGCTGGAAGGAAGTCATCGTGGAGCCCAAGCAGGTGTCATCACGCAGCCTTTGGCAAAGCGAGGACCAACTTTAGTCAGGATAAGTGTACCCGCTGTTCCCCTTCAAAATGGCCAATTTTGGCGCCCTTCCCGCTCAATATTTAGGAAGATGCCCAGGGCCTTCGTCTATATAAGCAGAGCTAGCCACCATCGTAGAGGGATCCGGCATTGGGAATCCAGAGAGAGAGATAGAGACCCGATCCTCAAGCTAGAGCGACGGGACACCACTTAGCAGTTCATCACACCCACCAAGAACAGACCCTCGCGAGGCTGTTCTTCCCTGTACTGTTCTTCATCAGCCCAAGAGGCAATCCACCACACCACAAACTAGAGTAGGGTATTACACCACAACGGTGGACCGAACTAGTATAAATCTTGCGTCTCTTGTGCTGTTCTTGCTAGTAGTTTAGGTCCCTGCGATTCGGCGAGGTACGAGACGGTGGAGGGTTGGATCTCCGCGTGCACCCCAGAGTTCGAACCTCAAGGGTCTGCCGGAACCCGAAATCCAACAGTGATCTTCTTCTCGAACTGCTTCAGCTGCACGAACGAGTTCGGCAGGTGATGAAAGGCGTCGGCCAGGCCTTGTGGCCATCTATCTCCCTGCCCGAAGGAATTGGGGAGCTGGTAGAGCGGCTTCAAGGAGCACGGCGGCGCTTCCGACTATGGAAGATATCGGCCTGCCGTCAAGGCGCCAGGGAGGCCTGGGCCATGGTAAAGACGCGGTACACGGTTAGGTCGCACCCAAACCACATGGGCGAGGTCGGACCTGTGGGGCCTGATGGGAAGGAGATCCCGGTAAGCTTAGTGTACGGCCAAGTAGAATTGGCCGCCAAATATTCCCAGTAAGATTGTAAATTAGATAGCCTATTAGATGGCATTGAGGAGGAATACAATGAGTCGAGTTGACTATGTAAAAATATGACATGAAAAAATGTCTTCTAGCCGGATTGTAGATCGTTGGTCATAACGGACCTTTTCGCTTCGACCTCAGGACCCAATAGTCCGGAGTGTGTCTGAATACCTTCGTGGTTATATAAGAAACGGGGCATGCATGGAGACAAGGCGTAGGGGTCATTGTTGATGTATCAGACAAGTGCCCAACTAGTTATGTTATATTACATGGATAGTAAGAAACATCTTCCAGGGAGAATAGTTCCGTTAAGGGTTCCTTTCATTTGGGATGCATGCCCTAAAGTGCATGTCAAAACTGCTAGGAAAGCGGTAAAATCATCTGGGGCAGATGGGTAAATAGTTAAAATCATCTTTCAGTTCACCGACCGAATATTCCCTTAAGAATGCTAGCTTTCAGCTTCACCCGATCGAGGTACACATCCGGCTGACCCGGCAGTAATAATCGCAGAGGTGCTCCTTTACCACCTAGCCGAACAATCGGGAACATAGGGGTAAGCAGAGCCAGCAACCCAGCTTGGCCAAAACTTAAGTCATATCGATGCATATAATGGTGAATAAAAGGTACATGCGGAAGTTCGATGCATGTGTTGGGCATGAAGCCCGTGTAAATAAGCTTCTGGTAAAGAAGCCCCCAGGTATAATGAGCACGTACAGTGCGTCAAATATGTGCGAACAAAGCACAAACGAGCCTCTATAGGCTTCGGGAAGAAGGATGAGGAAGGAGAGAAATAAAAGACAAAAAAAATAGAAAATGTGGACGGAGGAAGGAAACGAACTTGGAGTCCGACGCTTAGGCGTAGAATCTTCGTAGACGGGCTGCGTTCAATGGGTTCGGCTCGAGTCGGTTATCCGATGCGTTTCGCAGACGGTACGCTCTGCCGGTCAGGACCTGGTCGATGATGAAGGGACCTTCCCATTTGGGCTTGAGTTTGTCCTTTTTCTTGTCCGGCAGGCGTAGAACTAGTTCGCCAACGTTATAAGCTTTGGCCCGTACTTCCCTGCTTTGATATCTTCGAGCCTGCTGTTGATAGAATGCGGAACAAGCTTTTGCCACGTCGCGCTCCTCCTCCAATGTGTCCAAACTGTCCTGCCGATCGAGCTCGGCTTATCTTTCTTCATACATGCGCACGCGAGGTGAGTCATGTATTATGTCGTAGGGCAAGACTGCCTCTGCGCCGTACACCATAAAGAATGGTGTGAATTCGGTAGTACGATTCAGCGTGGTCCGCAGCCCCCGTAGTCTGAGTCGAAGCTCCTCAACCCAAAGGCGTGTTAGATTCCTTGAGGGACCGCACTAGTATGGGTTTAATGCCGCTCATGATTAGACCGTTTGCTCGTTCGACTTGGCCGTTGGTTTGAGGGTGATAGGCGAGGCGTGTCGAGCTTGATGCCCATGTTTTTGCACCATAATTTGACCTCATCGGCCGTGAAGTTGGTGTCGTTATCAGTGATGATACTGTGGGGGATACCGTAACGGTGAACTACCCCTGATATGAAGTCTATCACCGGTCCGGATTCGGCCATTTTAACAGGTTTGGCCTCTATCCATTTTGTGAATTTATCCACCATGACCAATAGGTATTTTTGCTTGTGGGTTCCCCCCTTAAGGGGTCCAACCATGTCAAGCCCCCAGACCGTGAACGGGCAGGTGATGGGTATAGTTTTGAGGGCGGTGGGTGGCATGTGGCTTTGGTTAGCAAAAAGCTGGCAACCAACGCATCGTTGGACTAAATCCTGCGCATCTGCCCGTGCCGTCGGCCAATAAAATCCTGTACGGAAGGCCTTGCCTACAAGGGCCCGGGCTGCGGCGTGGTGCCCACCCAGTCCGGCATGAATATCAGCCACGAGGTTTCACCCTTCCTTTTCGGAGATACACCTTTGAAGGACTCTGTTGTGCTTTTCTTATAAAGCTCTCCTCATGGACTTTATAGGCTTTAGATCGCCGTACTATGCAGCGAGCCTCATTTTGGTCTTCGGGGAGTTCCTGCCTAGTTAGGTAGGCTAGGAATGGCTCCGTCCACGGGGCGATAACCTCCATTATTTCATGGGCGAAGGGTGTTATCTCGGTGGCAGAGCCGCCGATTGTGTCAGAGTGTTCGGCGTCAGGCAGTGCGGTTGGGTCCGGATTGTTATTTCCGGACTCCCCTTCCCATAGTACGGATGGCTTGAACAGCCGTTCCAGGAAGATGTTGGGCGGGGCGGCATCGCGTTTTGCACCGATGCGTGCCAATATGTCCGATGCCTGGTTGTTATCCCGGGCTATATGATGAAATTCGAGCCCTTCGAACCGTCTTTGGCATTTTTAGGACCGCATTGCGGTACGCTGCCATTTTCGGATCTTTGGCATCAAAGTCTCCGTTTATTTGAGATATCGCGAGGTTCGAATCCCGCGCACCTCTAGGCGTTTAATGCCCATGGAGACTGCCATCCGGAGGCCATGCAGAAGGGCCTCGTATTCGGCTGCGTTGTTGGAGTCCGTATACATTATCTGAAGGACATATTGGACCGTGTCCCCGGTTGGGGACGTCAGGACGACGCCAGCCCCCAGGTCGGCCAACATTTCGGAGCCGTCGAAGTGCATGATACAATTGGAGAATGCGCCGTACTCTTTAGGGGTTTCTGCTTCGGTCCATTCGGCCACGAAGTCGGCCAAAACCGGCGACTTGATAGCTCGTCGTGGCTTATAGGTTATGTCGAATGGAGGGGGCTCTATGGCCCATTTAGCAATCCGGCCCGTCGCGTCGCGGTTGTTTATAATGTCGTTAAGAGGTACTTCGGAGGCTACCG
Source organism: Aegilops bicornis (assembly GCA_021605145.1). Classification (NCBI taxonomy): domain Eukaryota; kingdom Viridiplantae; phylum Streptophyta; class Magnoliopsida; order Poales; family Poaceae; genus Aegilops; species Aegilops bicornis. The sequence continues at coordinate 261,247,572 of CM038672.1, read as the reverse complement.
TTATCGAACACTCTTGAAAGTAGTGTCGCAGCTTCCGGGATGCCATGAACACCCGTATGCTATCTTTTGATAATGTGGGTACCGGGACTTGCATGGAGTTAGGACAGTGGACACATAGTAAACCGGTTTTTGAAGAGGGAACCGGTGTCCGTCCGTTTCACGTTCGACGACGAAAGCACCGCTACCGACAACTTGATGTGTTGCGCGATATATAATAGCATTGGTTCGCCCACGTTAGGCGCGGCCAGACCGGATTTGTTGCCAATATGGCTTTTATCTCTTCGAGTCCGGCCGTGGCGGCATCCGTCCACTCGAAGTGTTCGGTGCGGCGGAGGAGGCGGTAAAGGGGTAACGCATTTTCTCCCAAACGGGAAATAAAGCGGCTTAGAGCCGCTACGCATCTCGTCAATTTTTGTATTTGTTTGAGGTCTTTTGGAATATCCAATTGTGACAGAGCTCGGATCTTGGCTGGGTTTGCTTCAATTCCTCTACCGGACACAATGAAGCCCAGGAGCTTTCCGGCTGGAACGCCGAAGACGCATTTTTCCGGATTGAGCTTGATGTCATAGTTTCGACATGCTTGGTTTTGACGACCACGTCATCTACATATGCCTCCACTGTTTTGCCGATCTGGTTTGCCAGACATGTCTGAATCATGCGCTGATATGTTGCGTCGGTGTTTTTGAGCCCGAAGGGCATTGTGTTGAAGCAGAACGGGCCGTATGGAGTGATGAATGCTGTTGCAGCTTGGTCTGGCTCCGCCATCTTGATTTGGTGGTAGCCGGAGTACGCGTCGAGGAAGCACAATGAGTCGTGTCTGTAGCGTCGATAATTTGATCAATTCGAGGGAGGGGGAAGGGATCCTTTGGGCAAGCCTTATTAAGGTCTTTAAAATCAATACATAGGCGCCATGATTTATCCTTCTTTGGTACCATCACCAGGTTTGCTAGCCAGTCCGGATGTTTTATATCTCTGATAAATCCGGCTTCCAAAAGTTTGGCTAGCTCCTCTCCCATGGCCTGTCTCTTGGGTTAAGAAAAGCGCCGAAGAGCCTGTTTGACTGGCTTGAATCCTTTTAGGATATTTAGGCTGTGCTCGGCCAGCCGACGTGGGATTCCTGGCATGTCTGAAGGGTTCCAGGCAAAGATGGCCCAGTTTTCTTATAGAAATTCTCGTAGTGCGGCGTCTACATCAGGGTTTAATTGTGCCCCAATGGAGGCCGTCCTTGCAGGGTCCGTTGGGTGGACTTGGAATTTGACTATTTCATCCGCTGGTTTAAAAGAGGTGGACTTGGATCTTTTATCAAGTATCACATCGTCCCTGTTCACCGTGGAGCGCATCGCAGTGAGTTCCTCGGCCGCTAGGGCTTCGCATAGTGCCTCGAGGGCTAGTGCCGCTGTCTTGTTTTCGGCGCGGAGTGATATGTTCGGATCACTAGCGAGAGTGATGATTCCGTTAGGTCCGGGCATTTTAAGCTTCATGTACCCATAATGGGGTATAGCTTGAAAAATTGTGAATGCCTCTCGCCCTAATAAAGCGTGATATCCACTGCTGAACGGGGCCACTTGAAATGTGACCTCCTCGGACCTGTAATTGTCCAAATGAAATAACACTACATCCAGTGTGATTTTTCCTGTGCAGCATGCTTCCCGACTGGGGATTATTCCTCTAAAGGTTGTGCTACTTTGCTCAATGCGTTTCCAGTCTATTTCCATCTTCTGGAGAGTTTCCTCATAGATGAGCTTTAGTCCGCTGCCGCCACCCATGAGTACCTTAGTAAGGCGAAAGCCGTCCACTACCGGACTGAGGACCAATGCGGCTGGTGCTCGGGCTGTTCGGAATTTAGGTTCTTTACTGGCATTAAAGGTAATAGCCGTGTCACTCCATGGATTTATTGTTGCTACTAGGTAGACTTCGGCAAGGTTGCGGAATGTTCGTTTTCGCATGTTATTTGATGCGAAAGTCTCAAGAGGCTATTAACACCCGTCTTGGTGGTGCTGGGCTGGGATTATGAAGCTAGAAGCTCTTCGCCACTTTTGGCCACCTGCCGTAGTATCCAACATGCTCAAGGCTATGAGTTGGAGTGGCGCCCTACTGTGCTATGAATTTTGCAGGTCCATTTAACCAACCCTCCAAAGACGGTTCCGTACCCTTTAGGGGTTTTGGTTTTTGGTGTTTAACCCGTGTGCTTGGTAATGATGCACCCTTTTATTTCGGACTAGGGATGTATTCGGGGCCGGATTATCCCAAAATTTACTTTCGGTTTTAGGCACTCTCCATCGCACAGTACTTTTGTACTATGGTCACCAAGTCAGCAAGGCTTGTAATTTCGCGACGACTTATGGCGTTTAGGATTCCCTTGTCCGTGCAACTATTGCACAAAATTGGGATTGCGTCCTCCTCTCGGCAGTCCTTTATCCTGTCCATAACCAGGAGGAATCTGGCCCAGTAATGATCTACTGTTTCAGCGGGCTCTTGCTGAATTCGGGATAGATTGCTAATATTTGGGTGGGCGGGTGGATCTGGATCCGGAACCCCGTCCAATTTAAGACTCAGGGGCCGAGAAGTTTCCGAACTCGGAAGTTTGGATTTTTGAATGCTATCCAATGAATCCATCCCGTCGCCTGACTTTAAGTTCAGGGCTTGATCGACATCCTTCCCTCTGCGGGAATCCGGCATGGAGGGATCAGGAATCCGGACGTAACTAGTCCTTAAGATAGAAGAAGAATCGCCGCATTGCTCCTCTATCACAACAACATGATGGGTAGCCTGGGGAGAGTTGATCTCTCTCAGATCGGTTTTAGGCCCAATCCGGTCGTAGTCTGTGGCGACTCCTGTGAAGCGGCGCGATCCAAGAGCTCGCTTACGGAGGATAGCTCGATCGAGATCTAACTGCTCGGCAAGTTCAATTAAAGTGAAGATTGGTTTCGATGACTCGAGAAGTCATCGCCGCGTTGCGATTTAACCGCGGTCATAAGAAAACCACCTAGCCGAAGAGTCTGACCAGTGGCCAAGGCTCCTTTGGCGATAGTATCATCTTTAAAGACGGGATGAGGGATCCTTCCTGACGGTGACGACACAGAGGAACTCTCAATGAAAGCACCAATGTCGGTGTCAAAATCGGCGGATCTCGGGTAGGGGGTCCCGAATTGTGCGTCTAGGCGGATGGTAACAGGAGACAAGGGACACGATGTTTTTACCCAGGTTCGGGCCCTCTCGATGGAGGTAATACCCTACTCCTGCTTGATTAATATTGATGATATGGGTAGTACAAGAGTAGATCTACCACGAGATCAAGGAGGCTAAACCCTAGAAGCTAGCCTATGGTATGATTGTTGTTTGTCATACGGACTAAAACCCTCCGGCTTATATAGACACCGGATAGGTTAGGGTTACACAGAGCCGGTTACAATGGTAGGAGATCTACATATCCGTATCGCCAAGCTTGCCTTCCACGCCAAGGGAAGTCCCATCCGGACACGGGACGAAGTCTTCAATCTTGTATCTTCATAGTCCAGGAGTCCGGCCAATGGTGAAAGTTCGGCTATCCGGACACCCCCTAATCCGGGACTCCCTCAGTATGCCTCAAAAACTAAGGAGTAGCTTTGAACTTCTTGTGCTTTAGTACACCCTGGATAACACGCCTAACAACAGTGAGGCTGGAATACACCTCTTCATTGGTATAACGGCAAATGGCTTCCAGGATCCAACAGCCTAAGAACTCTGTTTTCCCAATGCGTATATTCAGGTCATCCGCCTCATAGCGAGTGACATGCACAACCACACAATCCTTGTCTTCATCAGGGCTCTAATTGAAATAGAAACAAATTCTGAATTACTTTTCAAAAGATAAGAAACACAAGTTATTTAAACCACTATGTATAGCATGGCATCGAAGCTAACAAAATTTTGCATTATTAATCACCACATACTTCCTTTTCTAAAAAAATCACCACATACTTAGATGAAAAAGCACAATCGAGATCGACAAAGAAGGAAATCACCTTGGGCAGCTCAGCGGGGAGGGGGGGGACACATCCTCGAAGGGGGAAAACTGCTCCTGCAGTGCCACGGGGGCTGTAACCTCAAACGGGGCGTTGACCATCTCATTAGTGGTCGTGAGCGTATCCGGGGTCTCCTCGGTGGTTGCCTCCATCTTCTTGGAGGTCTCTGTCTCATGGGGATCAGCCTCCCGCGTCTGCTCCAATACCGGCAGATCTTTGCCTGGTTCTCCTTGGTCCATCATGAAACTGACGAATACTTGGAGACCATTGAAAGGAAAACACAATCTTAATGACAATGAAACAAAAAAGAGAGTGAGGATCGGTTACTGCTTTGCAAAATTTCTTTTTTTTCTGAACAAAAATATACCAACATCACGGATCCGCTTACCTTCCCTTCGTTGGGAGAGAAGAACAGTGGCAGATGCGAGTGTTGCCTTTCTTGAAGACGGTGAGGGAGAAGGGATTCAAAGAAAGAGTGAAATGATGGTTGCTTCGTCCATCAAACTTAGATCATGGGAGGTGGGGTTTTGTGATACGACGGCTCGTTCGCCGCTGCCACGACCGGGGTGACTCTCCGCCTGCATACTGCCTTCTAATTTCGTGGATGGCATTTGGGCCCGCGCGCTGCATGGCCCGCATGTCGGTGAACAAAAGTATAACGGCATTTAGTATAGGGATACGTTTCAATGACCTAGGAGGAGCCAGAAGCGGTAGAGTGTCTCCACTGTACTAGTAGTAATTTTTTTTCTGGGTAGCTGTAGAGTGTCTCCACTGTACTAGTAGTAATTGTTTCTCTGGGCCCAAGACAAAACAGTCAGTCCACACTAGTAAATAGTAAAATCAATTCAAAAGGCGCTACCCACACCCAGCACACCCCCCCCCCCCCAAAATCATGGGTGCTCTTCTTCCTCCTCGCTCCCACCCACCTCACGTCAGCTCGCTCCACTCGTACCCCCAAATTCCTCACCTCACTCCTACAGAAAACCCCAGCTCCCCTTCTTCCTCACACCTACAAAAACCCCAAGCTCCCCTTCTTCTTCGTCAAGACTACAACTAGGCTCGTCATTCGTTACTCTGCTCAAATCCGTGAGCGCGACGCGACGTCCTCGAGGAAAATGGAGTCGGCTGACCCCAGCGCCAAGAAGATGAAGCTCCTGCCAGCGGCGACGCCTGTTGTAGATCCCAAGACCCCCGGCAGCTGGGAGAAGCGGCGACCCCGCCCCACCGGATCCCAGCAACTCAGAGAATCTCGGGTGGACCGCATCAGCGATCTCCTGACGCCATCCTTGGGGAGATCATCTCGCTTCGCCCACCAAGGATTGCTGCCGCACTCCAAGTCCTCTCAATTTGGTGGCGCCCTCTATGGCGCTGCGTGCCCCTTAATCTCGGCATTGTCGTCGGCTATCTCTCTTCAATGATTTTGAAATCCCCAGAGCCATCATCTCCTCCCACCAGGGCTCCGTTCAAAGCATCTGCATCCCGTCATGCTACCTGAGCAAGCATACCATGCCCTGCACGGTGGACGCCTAGATGAAATCCCCTGAATTCACAGAACTACAGCTGCTTGAGTTCTATTATTCCCCAGGAAATCACATACCACATACCGAACGCCATGAACTTGTGCCCTCAGCACCGATGTCCATCTCGCGGTTTTCCTCCTCTCTCCACACCGCCACCTTTAACATGCTACCTACTGCATAACTGGTACTAAACCTTCGACTCCCATTTCTCAAGAAACTTTCACTTGTGCGGGTTCAGATATCGGAGGCCTCATTGCACAGCATCATCCACTCCAGCTGCCCTGCTACCGGAGTGCTTGGTGCTTGTTTTCCTGATTAGAATCGGTTGTCTCCAAATAAAGTCGCCTAACCTTGTAAGAATTGGAATTTCTTTTGACGGAAGGCAGCTCATCATCCAAGATGCCCCTTCACTTCAAAGGTTGATCCTTGATTCTATTTATTCACAGTTGTAAATAACCGTCCTCTCTGCGCCTAAACTGGAGACCTTGGGTGTAATACATGATCTCTGTGCTCATTTCAATATGGTGTTTGGCTCCACAGTTCTTGGTACTTTATATTATCATCTACAATTGTAACCATAAGCTGCATTTTAAATTTCAAGCATAATTTATATATCATCTTGGAGTACACATTTTGTACTAATATTATGTTCTATGCTCAATGAAGAGTTTCTCCATGGATGGCCTATCAATGGTGCTTTGGATTACATCAAGATCTTATATATCCAATGAATAGTTTTGATCTGAACAAGATTATTGGCTTGCTGCAATGCTTTCCATGTCTGGAGAAGTTGTATATAAAGGTGATAATTTCACGGACATTGGAAGCCCGCATATAGTGTACTAGAATTAACCGTTCAACTATTGCTCTTTCGACACTCTTCTTTTAGACCTTAACTGTTTTCAATCTTCATGTCTATTTAGTCAACATGACGGGGTAAGAAAGTTATAACCAATCGGTGGATTCGTAAGCATCGGGATTTTCTCACTTCTCATGAGATTCGATTGAAGACTGTCGGTGTTCTGGGAACGGGGGTCCCCAGACTTGCCTGCCTGCGGCCTGCGGCGTGGCTCAAAGGAGGCCCAGGACAGCCCATCTTCATCGACACAAGCTCAAGACCCTCGCGAGGGGCCAAGCCTCATGATGGGCGGACGACAAGGGGCTTCCTCAGGCACAGCCTCGTCAGGCTGGCTCATGAGGAGGCAGAGAGTTCAAGGCAGGGTACCTCGCGACGTGCCCATGACGCAAGCCATGACGACCAAGGGCGCCAGTCGGGCGCCAGCCAAGACAGTCCTCCTTTCCTCTTTGGTGCAAAGGGGCAAGCGCAGCGAGAGCATCAAGCAAAGGCATCCGTTTTGGTGCAACAAGACCAAGACCAGCCCCAACGGCTGGAAGGGAGTCATCGTGGAGCCCAAGCAGGCGTCATCACCAGAGCCTTTGGCAGGTGAGGACCAACTTTAGTCAGGATAAGTGTACCCGCTGTTCCCCTTCAAAGTGGCCAATTGTTGGCGCCCTTCCCACTCAATATTTGGGAAGAGGCCCAGGGCCTCCGTCTATATAAGTAGAGCTAGCCACCATAGTAGAGAGGATCCGGCATTGGGAATCCAGAGAGAGAGATACAGACCCGATCCTCAAGCTAGAGCGATGGGACACCACTTAGCATTTCATCATACCCACCAAGAACAGACCCTCGCGAGGCTGTTCTTCCCTGTACTGTTATTCATCAGCCCCAGAGGCAATCCACCACACCACAAACTAGAGTAGGGTATTACACCGTAACGGGTGGCGAACTAGTATAAATCTTGCGTCTCTTGTGTTGTTCTTGCTAGTAGTTTAGGTCCCTGCGATTCGGCGAGGTACGAGACGGTGGAGGGTTGGATCTCCGCGCGCACCCCAGAGTTCGAACCTCAAGGGTCTGCCGGAACCCGAAATCTGACATTTGGCGCGCCAGGTAGGGGTGCGCCGGAATCTGCCTTTCGTCGCCTCGTTCTTCCCCGACCACCGCAACCATGTCTGACGCTCGTCGGGCCCGCGCCGAGCGCCGAGCCGCCCTCGCCTCCCATGTCGCCCAGACGGCTCCCGTCGGCGGGCGTCCTCGTCGTTCCCCGTCACCTGCCATCAACGCTTCCACTGGCCCGGCGGGGAACGAAAGCAAGCATCGCCCCAAAGACTCCGTCCATGAGGCGGGACGGCCGCATCCGCCACGCCTTCGCTCACCCCGCTGGTTCTTCGTCATCTGCGCCTTCACATGACCATGGAGGCCCGAAGCTGCACTCATCGCGCTAACGAAGCTCCTCTATACCGCCCGTCGGCGATGTCTGTTCACGAAGAATGGCTCGACCGCTGCCGAAGCTCGCTCAAGGCTGGAGGCGACCCGCCGTCCGTCTGCACCGCACTCGCCCCGCTGGCGGCGAAGCTCCCGGGCGCCTCAGCCTCCTCCTCAAGACGGGCGCCCAGCCCCAAGGCCTCGGCCTGGCGGAACCCGTTCCGCCAGGCGCCGGCGCGGCAAGAGCAGAGCTGCCAAGAAGTTCCTTGCCCGCAAGAAGCTGCCCGAGCGCTCCCCGCTCCACCACGTCAAGACCTGCACGCTGCCCCAGCCATGCACGGTGGAGGCCTGCAAGACCAAGCTCTCTGCCGTCCGAGGCCCCCAGCTGCCACGGCGGGCTGCCGCGCTTCACCACCGAAGCTGCATAGCGTCGCATGGCCCGCCAAGTTCAAGCCGGACACGCCTCCTCGCTCTGACGGCACGGCTGACCCCTCGGAGTTCCTCCAGCTCTGAGTTGGGCATCGAGGCTGCCAATGGGGACGAAGGGTCATGGCGAACTGGTTTCCCATGGCGCTCAAGGACGGAGCCCGCACCTGCTCCTCGAATCTGGCCCTGTGCACGATCTCTTCTGGGCCGAGATGCGCACTCCGCTTCATCGCCAACTTCAAGGTACCGCGACCGCCACCTGCCGTGGCGACATGCGCCGGATCAAGCAGCCGGGAAACCCTGCAAAAGTACATCCAGCGCTTCAACAACGCAGCGCCTCAAGATCCCTAGGGTAACGGAGGAGGCCATCATCTCTCGCCTTCTCCGACAAGCAGTGTCGCGACGTCAAGATGAAGGAGGAGCTGGCGATGCATGAAGATCTGTGCACCTCCTCGAGCTGTTCAACTTGGCGACCAAGTGCGCCAGGCTGAGGAGGCGCCTCTCCCTCCTCGAGCTGCCTGCCACGGATCCCGAAGAGAAGAAGTCCAAGGCGAAGGACGTGAAGCGCAAGGGGGCTGCCGTGCTCGCGGCCGAACCAGACACCAAGCGAGGCAGAGATCAGCCCGAGTCCTCTAAGGGCAGCCGGTACTGCGTGTACCACGACCTCCACACCCACAACACCAATGAATGTCAAGAGCTCCGGGCCGTGCGCGAAGGAAGGGTCGGCAGACGCCCCGAGCGCAGCGACCGGGGCTACGGCCGAGGAGGAGGAAGGAATGCAGGACGCTGGGAAGACCGGCCCGCCGCCAAGGGTGGCGCGACCAACCTCGCGAGGACCGCTGGCAAGACCCACCTCGCAAGGGGGGCTGGAGGGATCAGCCTCGTGAGGATCGTCCGCAAGGGAACGCAGGCCTCCCTCCGCTGCCGCTGCCACCAAGAGAGTCGAAGACCGTCATCAGGACGAGGGGGCTGGGGGCTTCCAGGAAGCGCGTGAGATCGCCTGCATCCTGGGTGGAGCTCAAGCCCCAGCCTCTCACCGCATCTTCAAGCAGTTCGCCCGTGAAGTGAATGCAGTCCTCCCCAAGATCGAGTCCACGCGCCCTCTCAGATGGTCGGCGTGCGCCATCACGTTCAGCTCAGCGGATCAGCTCAAGTGCGCAGCCACAGCCGGAGTTCTTCCGATGCTTTGCTCCCCAATCATCGCCAATGTGCTAGTCACCAAGACCCTCATCGACGGTGGAGCAGGGCTCAACATCCCGTCTGTGGAGACATTCAACAATCTTCAAGTGCCTTTACAGTCAGCTCCAGCCAACCAAGCCTTTCTCCGAGTCACCGACGGCTCCACGGGTACCGATCGGGCAGGTCCGCCTTCCTGTCACCTTCGGGCCTGCGACAACTTCTACACCGAGCTCATCGACTTCGACGTCGCCCACATTCGCCTGCCGTACAACGCCATCCTCGGGTACCCAGCGTTGGCCAAATTCATGGTCAGAACTCCACCATGGCTACAACATCCTCAAGATGCCAGGAAGCGGCGGAGTCATCACGGTGCCCTGTGAAGAGAGAGATGCAGTGTGCTCCCTGGAGCGAGCTTTTCAGGCCGCATCGCTGGAAGACCCAGACCAAAGCAGTAGGATGCCTCCCGAGGCAGCACCCAAGAAGAAGAAGACATCAACCGGCCCGGATCTTCAAGAGACAGGCCCCTCAGGGCCCGCACCGGGCCAGGGGGAGCCTCCTTCCATCACATAGGAAAGCGCACCCGGCGCCCTCCTCAGGCAGGGCTCGGGGGCTCTCCCCAGGAGGGCCGCCGACCTCGCCAAGGTCTCGAGGGAGGTGCTTGGGCACCACGTGGAGGAGTGTTTGAAGCACGCTTCCCGCAAGGTGAGCAAGACCAGGAGGACAGAACCCTCAAGAGTTCATCGGCCAAGGCCACTCAGAGCCTCAGGAGTCAAGGGTCATGAGGGCAGCCGCCCGCCTGGTGTGGCCCCCCATCCAAGCGAGGATGGTGGGCTGCGCGTCTGCATCGACATACCAGGGCTCAACCGAGCCGCATCTCGAGAGCGCCTCGCCCTCGTGGAGTGGGACGCGTTGCGAGGTCCGCCCCACAGCCACGTACACATGCCTTATGGCCTGCCAAACGCGGGCTGCTGCGCACCAGCTGCCTCATCAGGACCATCCCGAGGCTCAAGAGGTCAGGCACGCCCGCAGCCTCGGGCGGAGATGGAGATGGCCCATGAGGAGCCGCCGGCGCCTCCGGAGCCTCCCGAGGCCCCCGGGCCTGGGGGCTCGTGAGGATCGGCTCCCGCAGCCCACCGAGTCTGCTACACCAACAACCCTTCATCCCCAACATCACCAGGGAACAGGGGAAGGAATTGCTGGCAGATATACATGGCGGAGATTGTGGGCACCATTCATCATCACGGACCCTTGTCGGCAAGGTGTTCCGCAGCGGTTTCTATTGGCCCACCGCGCTCAATGACGCCATCGAGCTCGTGAAGGCTTGCGAAGCTTGCCAATTCCACGCCAAGCAGATCCACTAGCCCGCAGGAGGTCTGCAAACCATCCCCCTCACATGGCCGTTCGCGGTCTGGGGGCTGGACATTCTGGGCCCATTTCCTCGGGCGCCAGGGGGCTATCGCTACCTCTACGTCGCCGTGGACAAATTCACCAAGTGGGCCGAAGTCGAGGCCGTCCGCGCCATCCCCGCTGGTTCTGCAGTCAAGTTCATCAAGGGCATCGAGAGCCGGTTCGGAGTGCCAAACCGCATCATCACCGACAACGGTTCGCAGTTCACCAGTAACCTTTTTAAAACATACTGCGCTAACCTTGGGACGCAGATATGCTACGCTTCGGTGGCACACCCCTGCAGCAATGGACAGGCCGAAGCGGGTTAATGCAGAGGTCCCGAGAGGCCTCAAGACCGGGGCGTTCAAGAAGAAGCTGGAAGCTCGCGGCGGAAGGCTGGTACGACGAGCTTCCATCCGTGTTGTGGTCCATCCGCACAACCGCGACCAAGCCAACTGGAGAGACCCCCTTCTTCCTGGTCTACGGAGCCGAAGCGGTCCTCCCTCACGAGGTCAAGCGTCGATCCGCGCGGGTCCTTGCGTTCGATGAAACGCTGCAGGATGACATGCGGGGGACGGCTCTTGTGCTGGGGGAGGAGCGCCGTCAGGAAGCTGCACTGCGAGCGGCAAGGTACCAGCAGGCACTCCGGCGATACCACTGCCGCAACATCCGCCCCAGAACTCTCGAGGTAGGTGACCTCATGCTCCGACGGGTCCTCTCCAGGGAGGGACTGCATAAGCTCTCTCTCATGTGGGAGGGCCCATTCAAGGTTGTTCATGTTTCGGGCCTGCCCAGGCGCTTTGAGACGCAAGAGGGAGTACCTATACAGAACGCGTGGAACATCCAGCACCTCCGGAGGTTCTACCCCTAAAAGGCCCTGAGCCTGTGAAGTTCATCTTTTTGGAAAAGGCCCTGAGCCTGTGAAGAAGGCGAATGCCTGTGAAGTTCATCTTTTTGGAGAAGGCCCTGAGCCTGTGAAGAAGGCGAATGCCTGTGAAGTTCATCTTTTTGGAAAAGGCCCAGAGCCTGTGAAGAAGGCGAACACCTGTGAAGCTGTCGCGTTTTGGAAAAGGCCCGGAGCCTGTGAAGAAGGCGTATGACTGTGAAGCTGTCGCGTTTTGGAAAAGGCCCGAGCTCGTGAAAGAAGGCGAACGCTGTGAAGCTGTCAGCGTTTGGAAAAGGCCCAGAGCACATGAAGAGGGCGAACGCCCGTGAAGCTTGCTTCCCGTAAGAAAGGTCCGGAGCCTGTGAAGAAGGCGAACGCCTGTGAAGCTCGCCGCCCGTGACACTCTCACGTAATAATGAGTTGGGGCTGTACACGCCCCGGAGTCTCAGGAGTGCCGGCCTTAGGCCCTGGGGCTCCCTCCCACGCCCAGTGGCAGCACTTACTTAGCTCCGCGCTGGTGAGAAGACGTCGAAGACTAGACTAGGTGCCGGACGCGGCTTTTTCATTTGCTTTCTGCAGTTGACTGGTTATTCCCATTTGAAGTTTTTATCGAAACTATCGCCCTTTTTTGGTCCGTGGTTCTTCGATCTTTTTCACCCTCCTGCCTCGATTTCTCTTGCGCGGGGACTCGCGAGGCGGAAGCCTCGGGAGCCCCCGCGAGCGTTCCTACCCCTATCGCTCAAGTTTTCACGGCCCTGGTCCGCAGCTGGAGCACCCCTCCTGACCATGCCTCACGGGCAGCACAACGCGAACACGGGGCCAGGGTCGGTCGCCCCGCGGCCACGGCCGGGGTTCACTTACGAATGGGCGCACGGCAGAAGGGAACAGTATCAGGATAACAAAAGCAGTACAATAATTAACGGCGTTGCCCTAAACGCGCCCCCACGGGGCCACACATTGTTCCCTTTTTACGCAGGAGAAAAGGAAGGAAAAGGACAGAAGCAGGTGAAGCACGCCCCACGCCGGCTCTCTCGGAAGGCCCGCGCCGCCTCCGGAGCTCTGTCGGACTCCATCTCGCGCTTCACCGGGGTGTGGCATGGCGGACCCGCTGCCACCCCCAAACAAGCCTTGGCGGCGTGGGGGGCTGGCAGCGGCCGTGGCTGGAAGAATCGCCACCAAGAAGAGCTGGTGAAGCGTGAGGAGTCACGGCATCGCCCATACCACAAGATCGCCCTCTCCGCCGCCGGGCTGAGTCCTCGGCTGCGGTCGTCGTCCTCAGGGCAGCACCCCATACGGCGGCCGTCTTCCCCAAACACCCTCACGTAGAGGGTGGCGTCGCCATCATACTTGGAGTGCAGGGAGCACCGGCGGCGGAGACCACGCGCGCGAGCGAACGTCTGCCAGCCTGTCGGGACCCCGATCCTAAGTCACACCGGTCTAGCATGTAACACATCATATCACTTTGCGGCCTCACGCACGGTATTCCCACGGGTGTCGCCTTACCATGGCCCGGGACCGTTTGCGTCTTTTGGCTCACGTATATGATTGTGTCGCTAGCATTCATATGACAAAGAACCGGGCCGACATGGCTAGTCGTGAACCCAAAGCGGCGCTAACCTATGGGAACAGGCATACATGAATCACATCGAGCATGTCGGTCATCAACGTATATATTCGGGCTGTAGCACTTTGGGCTAACAGACTCCGGTATCCCGGCTGTAGCGAGGCTAGGCGGGACTCGAATAATACCGCGTGACATTTCCCGAAGGACGGACATAGGAACGGCGAAACACATGCCGCCGATCAAGTGTCCAAGCGGTAGTCTTTGGGCTAGCAGGACTCAGTGAACCGGGCTGTAGCGGACTACTATCGCTCGTAAGCACGAGACTACATTTCCCCATAAGAGAGGCTACCAAGGATAAACAACTAGGTTGTCGGATCCCACACATAGCAGTACAAGTTACACGTCACGCATAACATGCAAGTATGTGCTGTACAACATGGCATCACAACATAACGCAAACTCATATAGATAAAGGCTCGGAAAGAGCCACATAGCAATAGGTACAAACAGGGGTCACATGACCCATCATTGAAACATTCAAACAACAAGCGGAAGCATTACACGTCCGAAAGTACGTATAACTACAAAAGAAAAAGGCTGAGAAGCCCGACTATCTACAAGACCCTCCTAAGGGTACAAGATCGTGGTGAGGTAACAAGCTACTCGTCAAGTCCAAGCAGAACTACTAGTAAGACCAAGTCTCCGCTACAAAACATAAATAAAGCAACGTGAGTACAAAGGTACTCAAAGCAAGACTTACATCAGATCCTATCATACATGCATTAGTGTCAAAAGGTAATGTGGAGTTTAGTTGCAAGCAAGCCGGCTTTGACTCTGTGGCTATCCTGTTCTACGACTACAAGAAACTCTTGAGGTGAGACAACGTACACGCAGTCCACTAATCACCACATCAATACACTACTACGGATTCATTCCTGCTTCCATACGGGAGGCCATCCATAGCACTCACACTTGTCTTGAGCATTTTAGAGTATCCACTTCAAGTTGTCTATGTACCACGTAAGCATCCAAGAAGTCCATAACCGAGGACACGGCTATTCGAATAGATCATGATAACCCTGCAGGGTGTACTTCTTCACACACGCTCTCGCCACTTACCGCCATATACACGTCATGTATCTCGGCAACCTTCAAGCGGAAGCTTTGGCGAGGGTGTCGGCCACGACCGACTAACCACACAAGACTCTAGTCCGTGTTTATCGCCTATTCGGGTTCCATCCGCAAGGAGATCCGGCCGGGGTGTCGCTCACGGCGCCAAACGATGTGAGCAGGGTTCCCAAGCCCACCATCCCGGTGCCACTTGGTACACCGTGCCACCTGTGCCTAGTCTGTCCCAAGCCCACCCTTCTGGGTGCCACTTGGTAGAAAAATAGCACTACCTACAAACACCAGAAACTAGTTGCGACTCCTGGACAGAGATCAAGTTGGTTAATAAGTCGAGAGGGCTTGGGCGCCTTGAGCCCAATGTGTGGTAGTATCGAGTCATTGGACAACATACATAGAACTCAAGTGCTTAAGGACGGTTCCAAAGTGAGACAACCCACCATGTACTCCTACATGGCCTCTCACCGCTACCTTTACCAGATCGTGTTCACACACTTCACTCTCAAAGCATCGTAACATAGAACTGTACTCCAATTCATTCCCAATGAATCAGACGACACAACTCTAAGCAATAGCAGGCATAGCATGGTAGGAACACAACATGGCTCAATCAACTCCTACACATGCTAGTGGGTTTTCAACTAATTATCGTGGCAATGACAGGTCATGCAGAGGAATGGGTTCAACTACCGCAGCACAAAGTAGCGGATGAATCGTTGTTGTCCTAATGCAATAACTGAGAGCAGGAGCGAGAGAGTAGGATTGTATCGGAATGAACAAGGGGATTTGCTTGCCTGGTAAATCAACAAGGGAGGCACCGCTTCATAGACAGGTACTCTGGAACGTCTCCGGAGCGGGACCTATCCAGAAGGAGCAGTCTTGGGCAATCAATACACAATCATATGCAACAATATGATGCATGAACATGGTATGTAGATGTGATGCTGTTTGAGCTAATGCAACTGGTATTCAATTTGAATGAAGTCCATTTGAACCAAAGGTTCAAATGCAATTCCAAAGTAAGCTCTTATAAATGCCATTTTAGAGTTTCACTTATACAGCATGTATAAGTTGGTTTGTCATGCATGAAACTAGTACAGATGGATAGATTGAATTTTTCTGATAATTTTTCATATATAAATTATTTCAATCTGAGCTACGGTTGAATTTCTATGAATTTTTGAAGTTTTGAATATATTCTGGAATTTCCTGATTTAATTAAATCCAGAAAATATAATATTGCGTCAGCACTGCGCAAACATGACGTCAGCAGGTCAACTGTGGCTGGCTGGGTCAAACCTGACGTGTGGGGGCCACACGTCAGTGACACGGGGTTAAACAGGGGGTTATTTTAATCCTAATTAAAAGATTAGTGGCGCTGGGCCCACTGTCAGAGAGACAACTAATTAACTGAGTTAATTAAGCGCTAACTAAACTAATACCTAAACTAAATAGGGCATGGCCCACGCTGCGATGACCAGGGGTCAAACCCCAGTCAAACCAGTCAAACCCGCCGGCGGTTAGTCGCCCGGCCGAGACCCAGCGTACTTGTGCCCCGGGTTTCCTCTGTGGTGCTCCAAATGATGCGCGGCTAGGCGCGTTGGAGAGCCAGCTCGATGGCGCGTCGGTCGGTGGCTGTGGCTCGGCCTGGGATGGCCGGAGTCGACGGCGGCGAGCTCGCTTGCGGCCGCCGGAGTTCGGTCGTGCACGAGAGCGCGTTTGGAGCTCGAAGACGAGCGAAGCAAAGTGCTAGGGATGCTCTACGGGGCCTTACGAGCTTGTTGGACTCGCCGGGTGACCAAACGGTCACCGGAGCTGCGTCGACGGCGAGCTTCGGCGGCAGCGAAGGTTCGCCATGGTGGGGAGGAGGGTTACGGCGTGCGGCCAGCTACTCGGAGAGAGGGGAACGGTGGCGGAGCTCACCGCGGGTTGCAGCTGGGCGTCGAAGCGGGCTCGGGGACGAACCGAAGCGGTCGTGGCGGCGGAGGGGATCTCCGGCGACCCGAGACGGAGACGATGGCGATGGCGGCGCTCCAGAGCTTCCCGCGTCACGTGGCTCGACGGGGAGGTAGCGGACGGCGGCGCGGATCTTGCAGACACGGAGAGAGAGCGAGGGGGAGACGGTGGCCACGGCGGCGAGCAGCGGCGCTCTCGGGTTCGGCGAGAGCGAGGGAGAGGAGGGGAGAGGAGAGGACTGGGGAGAGGGGAGCGGTCGGGGTGGCGCGTGGCGTCGTTCCAGGGTGTCCAGGCGACGAGGGGAGGAAGCAGGAGGTGGCGGGGAGACGTGTCCCCAGCCGGACGCTGGCTGGGTCACAAGGCCGGGCCTCATCCTCCTGGCGCGAGGAAGGACGGCTGGCGCTAGCCGGCCGGGCTCTTGGGCCAGGCTGTGCCAAGCCGCACGGGAGCCGGGCCATGTAAGGTAGGTCGTAAGGGTTTTTTCCTATTTTGTTTCTTTTTAATATTCTGACATTTGTTTGATTTATTTAAAATACCGGATCACTTTATTTAATTATGCCAATTTTTATATGAGCTAGTGGTAATATTCCGTAGCTCTTCAACAAAAGGCACAATTTTTGGACAATATTTTATATATATCATAATATATATCCAATGCAATTAGGTATGCATTAATTCCAAATGCCCAAATATAAATACTTAGGAACCCCCAAAAATATTGGTTTGATTATTATCTCTGTCCAATATTTTCAGAGGGCCACATGAGCATTTTCCTCGGACCCTTTGGAGCAATTTTATCTTTGGGTCATTTCAAAAAAATTATTCTCGAGGGTTTCACAAATCCCCATTTCAAAATTAAATGGAATTTTAAACATGATGCACAATGACTAGCTAGCCTTGAGCATACCGTAACTAGGGATGTGACAACTCGCCTCACTTGAAAGAATCTCGTCCGAGATTCGTGGGTCGACGGAAAGAAAGCGGGGTACTCAATCAAGACGATCTTCTCGCTCCTGTGTAGCTTCTCTCTCGTAATGATGAGACCCACCAACCTTGAGAAACTTGATATTACGGCGTCGAGTAACACGCCTCGCTTGATCAAGAATGCTAACCGGTACTCTCGGTATGTGAGGTTATCTTGGAGATCAAGCGTTTGCGTGGTCCACTCATGGATAGGATCCGAGAAGCAACGCCTGAGTTGAGAGACGTGGAAGACATCATGAACTCGAGAAAGATGTGGGGTAGTTCCAACTGGTAGGCAACCCTCCTTGTTTAGCGAGAATGCGAAAGGGGCCAATGTAACGAGGAGCCAACTTGCCCTTGATACCGAAACGATGGGTACCCTTTAGAGGAGTAACCCGAAGGTAAGCCTTGTCGCCAACTTCATAAGCCACTTCCTTATGACGACGGTCATATTGGCTCTTTTGACGAGATTGGGCTGTTTTCAAATTCTCACGAATGATGCGAACTTGCTCTTCTGCCTCCTGGATCATGTCCGGTCCAAAGAATTGTCTTTCACCGGTTTCTGACCAGTTCAAAGGTGTTCGACACCTTCGTCCATAGAGAATCTCAAAAGGAGCTTTCTTGAGACTGGATTGATAGCTATTGTTATAAGCAAACTCGGCGAAAGGAAGACTTTTCTCCCAATCCATACCGAATGAGATAACGCAAGCTCTAAGCATGTCTTGAGAATTTGGTTGACCCTTTCCACCTAACCACTTGACCGAGGGTGGAAAGCGGCATCAAGAAAAGATGGGTTCCCATGGCAGTTTGGAAACTCTCCCGAAATGAGAAGTGAAAAGACTACCACGGTCTGAATTGATCTCTAGTGGAACACCATGGAGTGACACTATTCGAGAATGTATAAGTCGACCAGTCGACTAGCTGTGATACTCTCTCGAACAGGAAGGAAGTGAGCCACTTTGGAAAGACGATCAACGACTACGAAGATAGCATTATTCCCTTTCTTGGTCCCGGGAAAGCCGTGATGAAATCCATACCAACTTTATCCCATTTCCACTCGTGAATAGCTAAGGGCTGAAGGGTGCCAAGCAGGCCTTTGATGCTCTGCTTTAACGCGACGACAAACGCCACAGTTAGCAATAAACCGAGCAATTTCTCTCTTCATCCTAGTCCACCGTAACCTCCGGCGTAGGTCCCGATACATCTTAGTACTACCGGATGAATTGTGAGAGGAGATTCATGCGCCTCCTTAAGAATCGGTTATCGCAGATGTTGATTCTTTGGAACCACCAAACGATTCTCAAAGAAGACAACACCACGATCATCCATAGAGAAACGCCCACCCACTCCCTTCTTAATGTTTCTCTTGATCCGAGAAATTCCGTGTCTTGCTTTTGAGCAGCGACAATCCGATCTTCAAGATCAGGTCTACGCCACCAAGGTGGAGAGGAATCCGTGAGGAGCAATGTGAAGATTAAGCTTACGTAATTCCTCATGAAGAAGTGGTTGGCCTTGCTGCAACATGAGATTGTTGCAATAGGATTTACGGCTTAACGCATCAGCCATGACATTGGCTTTGCACAGGGTGTAGGTAATCCCTAGATCATAATCATGATCAACTCCAACCAACGCCTTTGTCTAAGGTTCAAATCTGGTTGGGTGAATATGTACTTGAGACTCTAGTGATCGGTGTAGATCTCGCAACGTTTACCAAGAAGGTAATGTCGCCAGGTCTTGAGTGCATAGACTACGGCTGCAAGCTCTAGATCATGTGTAGGATAATTCTCCTCATGTGGATGCAACTGACGAGATGCATAGGCAATCACATGATGATCCTGCATAAGAATGCAACCTAATCCCTGTCGTGAGGCGTCGCAGTAGATAACAAAGTCTTTAGTGAAATCCGGTGGCACTAGTATGGGAGCAGTAGTCGTGCGTCTTTCAGTTCCTCGAAAACAAAGTACTCACACTGTGGGGACCACTCAAACTTTTTATCCTTCTTGAGAAGTTCCGTGAGGGGTTTAGCTACTTTGGAGAAGTTTTCAACAAAGCGGCAACAATAGCTGGCTAGACCAAGGAAACTCCTAACTTGTTTAACGGTTTCAGGTGGAGTCCAATCAAGAACGGCCTGAACTCTCTGGGATTGACAGCAATGCCCTTACCGTAGATTACGTGGCCTAGGTAGGTCACTTACGGCAACCAAAATTCACACTTGGAGAACTTGGCATAAAAGGCGGTGTTCTCTCGAAGTTTCTCTAGCACAAGTCCGAGATGTTCGGCATGCTCTTCCTCGTTCTTCGAGTAAATAAGAATATCATCGAGGTAAACCACGACAAATTTATCCAAGTACTCCATGAAGATCGAGTTCATCAAAGCGGAGGAGAAATGTAGTCTGGGCGTTGGTTAGACCAAAGGACATGACGGTGTACTCATACCGCCATAACGAGTGACAAAGGCTGTTTTGGGAATGTCTCCATTCTCGATCTTGATTTGATGGTAGCCTAACCTCAAATCCATCTTAGAAAAGATCGAGGATCCAATGAGCTGATCATACAGATCATTGATCTCGGGAGCGGATACTTGTTCTTTATCGTGACCAAATTAACGGGACGATAATCTACAACCATCCGGTCCGTACCATCCTTCTTCTTGACGAAGAGGACGGGGCAAGCCCAAGGAGAAGAACTAGGACGGATAAAACCCTTTTGCAAGGACTCATCAAGTTGTTTCTTAAGCTCGGCTAGTTCTAAGGGTGCCATCTTATAAGGTCTCCTAGAGATTGGGGCGGTTCCCGGAATAAGATCTATGACGAACTCTACATCTCTGTCAGGAGGAACACCTGGCAGTTCCTCTGGAAAAACATCCGGAAAGTCACGGACTACCGGAATATCTTCAAGGTCTGGAAGAGGGCTGGCATTAAGAGAATAGAGTTGACGCTTTGCAACTCTAGTGGAGACAGTGACTATCTTGCCAGATGGATGTGTAAGCTGAAACAGACACAGTGAAACAATCAATCTTGGCATGATGGGCTGTCATCCGGTCCATACCCAAAATGATGTTAATATCTCAAGACTTGAGGGCTATAAGTGAGGCAAGGAATACAAGTCTGTCAACAAGGATTTCGTTACCATGGCTTATACAAGAAGTTTGCCATTTGGATCCGTGGAGTTTGAATGACTAGCGGAGAGGGCATATCACAAAATGATATGTTGTGCAAGTTAGCATAGCTTTGAAATGAAGGAATGAGATGCTCCAAGATGTCGAATAGAACTGAGGCGGGATGACAATTGACAAGGAGTGTACCAAGAATCGACATCCGGATCATCATGAACGTCTTTAGCTGAGACATGATGCACACATCCACGTTCAGCGGGAGCTGACTTGATACTGATCATCTTGCGTGATGGCTTAACATAGCCAACAGGCTTCTCGAGCTGGGGTGGAGCATAACTGGCTTGAGAGCAGTCACGTGCATATTGTCCTGGCTCTCCGCATGTGAAGCAAGTCCCTGAAGTTGGACGTGGACCCGCATTGACAAGTGGTCTACCAGTAGGCCTGGGTGGAACATGTAACCGAACTGGGTGAGGCGCCATATGGGATGGCCTCGGTGAATATCCGGATGGAAGAGCAGAGTTCGGAATCCAAATTCGGCGTTTCTGCGAACTAGAACCGGAGGAAGAAACCAATTCACGGTTGTGCTTACGAGACTCCTCGTAGGTGAGCTGAGCTGTCTCTGCATTAATGGCCTTGTTCACAAGAGCTTGGAATGTATCACAATGGTGCAGGTGGAGGTCACGACGCAACTTGGGGTTGAGACCCTTCCGGAACCTAGCTCGCTTCTTGGCGTCTGTGGACACTTCTTCCGGGGCATAACGGGCGAGGTTCTCGAATTCTCCGTCAGTAAGCATCAACAGCCATCTCACTCTGGGTGAAACTACAGAACTCTTCTCTCTTGCGGTCGATGAGGGCTTCAGAATGTGATGCTCGCGAAAAGCCTCACCGAAATCTCTCGTGTTGGAATCGACCAGCCGGAAGCATAGCCTCATAGTTCTGCCACCAGAGACTAGCATGACCTTCCGTGGTATGCAGCATAGGTGACCTTGTCATCTTCGAGATACGTTATGAACGCAACTTATGAGTGATGCTACTGAAGCCGGTCATCGGCATCGAGTGGCTCGATGGAGTGATGGAAGGTGGGTGGGTGCAAGCGAATGAAGTCATGAATGGTTGCAAACCCTTTGGGACTGATGTGCGGTGTTCTCCTCGATGCGTGCCAACAAACGGTTAGACTCACGCTTGTTCCTCTCCATTTCTAACATGAACCCATCAATGAAGGCTGGTCGGGAGGATCCTCATCCCTTCCATCCCGTGGTTACTGCTACGAGCAATGTAACTTCGCTTAACTGATGACATCCTCGAGGAGCGAAACCAAGGGCGGAATCACATCACTTCATCTTGAAAATGTGGGATACCGATATTAGTAACTCTCGAACTCCACAGGGCAATTCCGGCAGTATAACGGGCAGTAAAATGTTCAAAATGAGACATTACGCAAAATGGGGTAGCACCATACTCAACATCATCATTGAAGGTTACGGAATAATACTAAACATGCTACACCGAGGGTACTCGAAAACTGGGTAAGACTCGATCAACCAATCCTATAGGACTACGGAAATAGTAACACGTGATCACGATGAGACGTAAGAGATAGCCTAGTTCCTTAACCCCGTAGGAAAGATAGGACGACTCAGATCGGAGGCCATGAGGTAAAGGAGTAAAAGAGCCTTACGTTCCTTCCACAATCAATTCCCTATATAACTAAAGCATTTCTAGACTCAACTTCGATCAGGTTGGCTTGGAAATCCTACAGCAGTCGGGCTCGATACCAAAGCTGTCGGGACCCGATCCTAAGTCACACCGGTCTAGCATGTAACACATCATATCACTTTGCGGCCTCTCACGCACGGTATTCCCACGGTGTCGCCTTACCATGGCCGGGACCGTTTATGTCTTTTGGCTCACGTATATGATAGTGTCGCTAGCATTCATATGACAAAGAACCGGGCCGACATGGCTAGTCGTGAACCCAAAGCGGGCGCTAACCTATGGGAACAGGCATACATGAATCACATCGAGCATGTCGGTCATCAACGTATATATTCGGGCTGTAGCACTGGCTATGAGGACTCGGTATCCCGGGCTGTAGCAGGCTAAGCGGGACTCGAATAATACCGTGACATTTCCCGAAGGAACAGGACATAAGGCGAAGTGAAACACATACCCGGCGACCAAGTGTCCAAGCAGTAGTCTTTGGGCTAGCAGGACTCCGGTGAACCGGGTCAGAAGCGGACTACTATCGCTCGAAGCACGAGACTACATTTCCCATAAGAGAGGCTACCTAGGATTAACAACTAGGTTGTCGGATCCCTCACTTAGCAGTAGAAGTTACACGTACGAATAACATGCTAGTATGTGATGTTCAACATGGCATCACAACATTACGCAAACTCATATAGATAATGGCTCAGAAGAGCCACATAGCAATAGGTACAAACAGGGTCACATGACCCATCATTCGAGCATTCAAACAACAAGCGGAAGCATTACACGTCTGAGTACGAGACAACTACAAAAAGAAAAATTTGAGAAGCACGACTATCTACAAGACCCTCCCAAGGGTACAAGATCGTAGCTGAGGTAACAAGCTACTCGTCGAAGTCCAAGCAGAACTACTAGTAAGACCGAAGTCTCCGCTGCAAAACATAAATAAAGCAACGTGAGTACAAAGGTACTCAGCAAGACTTACATCAGATCCTATCATACATGCATTAGTGTCAAAAGGTAATGTGGAGTTTAGTTGCGACAAGCCAGCTTTGACTCTGTGGCTATCCTGTTCTACGACTACAAGAAACTCTTGAGGTGAGACAACGTACACGAGTCCACTAATCACCACATCAATACACTACTACAGTTCATTCCCGTTTCCATACGGGAGGCCATCCATAGCACTCACACTTGTCTTGAGCATTTTAGAGTATCCGCTTCAAGTTGTCTATGTACCACGTAAGCATCCAAGAAGTCCATAACCGAGGACACGGCTCTTCGACTAGATCATGAGAACCCTGCAGGGTGTACTTCTTCACACACGCTCTCGCCACTTACCGCCATATATACCGTCATGTATCTCGGCAACCTTCAAGCGGAAGCTTTGGCGAGGTGTCGGCCACGACCGACTAACCACACAAGACTCTAGTCCAGGTTTATCGCCTATTCGGGTTCCATCCGCAAGGAGATCCGGCGGGTGTCGCCACGGCCCCAAACGATGTGAGCAGGGTTCCCAAGCCCACCATCCGGGTGCCACTTGGTACACCGTGCCACCTGTGCCTAGTCTGTCCCAAGCCCACCCTGCCGGGTGCCACTTGGTAGAAAAATAGCACTACCTACAACACCAGAAACTAGTTGCGACTCCTGGACAGAGAGCAAGTCGGTTAATAAGTCGAGAGGGCTTGGAGCGCCCGGAGCCCAATGTGTGGTAGTATCGAGTCATTGGACAACATACATAGAACTCGAAACTTAAGGACGGTTCCAAGTGAGACAACCCACCATGTACTCCTACATGGCCTCTCACCGCTACCTTTACCAGATCGTGTTCACACACTTCACTCTCAGCATCAGAACATATAACTATACTCCAATTCATACCCAATGAATCAGACCTGACACAACTCTAATCAATAGCAGGCATAGCATGGTAGGAACACAACATGGCTCAATCAACTCCTACACATGCTAGTGGGTTTTCAACTAATTCTTGTGGCAATGACGGGTCATGCGGAGGAATGGGTTCAACTACCGCATGAGACAAAGTAGCGGATGAATCGTTGTTGTCCTAATGCAATAACCGAGAGCAGGGAGCGAGAGAGTAGGATTGTATCGGAATGAACAAGGGATTTGCTTGCACGGTAAATCAACAAGGGAGGCACCGCTTCATAGACAGTACTCTGGAACGTCTCCGGGCGAGGACCTATCGAGAAGGAGAACGGTGCGGCAATCAATACACAATCATATGCAACAATATGATGCATGAACATGGTATGTAGATGTGATGCTGTTTGAGCTAATGCAACTGGTATTCAATTTGAATGAAGTCCATTTGAACCAAAGGTTCAAATGCAATTCCAAAGTAAGCTCTTATAAATGCCATTTTAGAGTTTCACTTATACAGCATGTATAAGTTGGTTTGTCATGCATGAAACTAGTACAGATGGATAGATTGAAATTTTCTGATAATTTTTCATATATAAATTATTTCAATCTGAGCTACGGTTGAATTTCTATGAATTTTTGAAGTTTTGAATATATTTTGGAATTTCCTGATTTAATTAAATCCAGAAAATATAATATTGCGTCAGCACTGCGCAAACATGACGTCAGCAGGTCAACTGTGGCTGGCTGGGTCAAACCTGACGTGTGGGGGCCACACGTCAATGACACGGGGTTAAACAGGGGGTTATTTTAATCCTAATTAAAAGATTAGTGGCGCTGGGCCCACTGTCAGAGAGACAACTAATTAACTGAGTTAATTAGCACTAACTAAACTAATACCTAAACTAAATAGGGCATGGCCCGCAGCGTCGATGACCACAGGGTCAAACCCCAGGTCAAACAGTCAAACCCGCCGGTTAGTCGCCCGGCGAGACCCAAGCGCATTTGTGCCCGGGTTTCCTCTGTGGTGCTCCAAATGATGCGCGGCTAAGCGCGTTGGAGAGCCAGCTTCGATGGTAGCGTCGGTCGGTGGCGTGGCTCGGCACAGGATGGCCGGAGTCGACGGCAGCGGAGCTTCGCTTGCGGCCGCCGGAGTTCGGTGCGTGCACGAGAGCTGCTTTGGAGCTCAAGACGAAGCGAAGCAAAGTGCTAGGGATGCTCTCACGGGCCTTACGAGCTTGTTGGACTCGCCGGGTGACCAAACGGTCACCGGAGCTGCGTCGGGCGGCGAGCTCGGGCGGCGGCGAAGGTTCGCCATGGTGGGGAGGAGGGTTATGGCGTGCGGCCAGCTACTCGGAGAGAGGGGAACGTGGCGGAGCTCACCGCGGTTGCAGCCGCGTCGAAGCGGGCTCGGGACGAACCGGCGGTCGTGGCGGCGGAGGGATCTCCGGTGACCCGAGACGGAGACGATGGCGATGGCGGCGCTCGAGCTTCCCGCGTCCACGTGGCTCGACGGGGAGGTAGCGGACGGCGCGCGGATCTTGCGAACCACGGAGAGAGAGCGAGGGGAGACGGTGGCCACGGCGGCAGCAGCGCGCTCGGGTTCGGGCGAGAGCGAGGGAGAGGAGGGAGAGGAGAGGACCGGGAGAGGGAGCGGTCGGGCGGCGCGTGGCGCTGCTCCAGGTGTCCAGCGACGAGGGAGGAAGCGAGGTGGCGGGAGACGTGTCCCAGCCGGACGCTGGGTGGCCAAGGCTGGGCAGTGCCCCCTGTCCTCTGGCGCGAGGAAGGGGACGTGGCGCTGGGCTGGCCGGGTCAGGGCCTGCTGGGCTGGCCAGGCCAAGCCGCACGAGCCGGGCCGCATGTAAGGTAGGTCGTAAGGGTTTTTTCCTATTTTGTTTCTTTTTTTTAATATTCTGACATTTGTTTGATTTATTTAAAATACCAGATCACTTTATTTAATTATGCCAATTTTTATATGAGCTAGTGGTAATATTCCAGAGCTCTTCAACAAAAGGCACAATTTTTGGACAATATTTTATATATATCATAATATATATCCAATGCAATTAGGTATGCATTAATTCCAAATGCCCAAATATAAATACTTAGGAACCCCCAAAAATATTGGTTTGATTATTATCTCTGTCCAATATTTTCAGAGGGCCACATGAGCATTTTCCTGGACCCTTTGGAGCAATTTTTATCTTTGGGTCATTTCAAAAAAATTATTCTGAGGGTTTCAAAAATCCCCATTTCAAAATTAAATGGAATTTTAAACATGATGCACAATGACTAGCTAGCCTTGAGCATACCAGAACTAGGGATGTGACACAGCCGCGGACCAGGAACAGGTTCCCTGCAGCAGTGACCTCCAAAGAAGCCCACGAAGCCCGGCTGCAGCAGCCATCTGCCTGGAGCCAGAGGCCACTCAGGGCGCCATCTGGGAGCTCACCCAGGAGGAAGCACGGTAGCTGAAGCCGGACGCCGGACGGCTCCTCCGCCCTCACCATGAACTCCGGCAGCGCTTCAGCAGCATGAAGGCGTGGCCTCGGGGGACGCGCGGCCGGGGCACGCCCTCCGACCATGGCTAGCCGCTCGTCGCCACGCTGAGAGCCTCCCCCACGATCGTGGGGGACCGCCATGGAGGCCACGGGGTGCTTGCGAGGGCGACTCTACCACGCTTAGGCGGAGGAGAGGAAGATTCGACCTGGCGGCCCTTCCCCTTCTCTGCGGCCGAGAACTTCCTTGGTGGAGCCATGGAGAAGAAGGAGAGACAAGAAGGATAGACTCGAGGGCGACGCCGTTCATATTTATAGCCGGCGAAGGCCAACCGCCGCCTCCACGATCACCGAGAATCATGACCGACCATGCATGCGAGGACTTGTCGAGTCCGGGCCGGTTACCGAGGCGTCGTGGGGATGCAAGGTGCACACACGCCCAATCAGCCGCCACGCGTCGCCCAAGGCCGCAGGCTGTTAGGGCCCATGACGCCGCACTTGCCCTTTCGCCTCTGCTCGGCCAAGTTCGGGCGCGCCGTGGGCCGGGGCTCTTGTCGGCTTCGGGAATGGGGGTCCCAGACTTGCACACTGCGGCTGCGGCATGGCTCAAAGGAGGCCCAGGACAGCCCATCTTCATCGACACAAGCTCAAGACCCTCGCGAGGGGCCAAGCCTCGCGGGGCGGACGACAAGGGGCTTCCTCTGGCACAGCCTCGTCATGCTGGCTCATGAGGAGGCGGAGAGTTCAAGGCAGGGTACCTCGCGAGGTGCCCATGACGCAAGCCATGACGACCAAGGGCGCCGATCGAGGCGCCCGGCCAGCATAGCGTCCTCCTTTCCTCTTTAGTGCAAAGGGGCAAGCGCAGCGAGAGCATCAAGCAAAGGCATCCGCTTTGGTGCAACAAGACCAAGACCAGCCCCAACGGCTGGAAGGGAGTCATCGTGGAGCCCAAAGGCGTCATCACGAGCCTTTGGCGGTGAGGACCAACTTTAGTCGGGATAAGTGTACCCGCTGTTCCCCTTCAAAGTGGCCAATTGTTGGCGCCCTTCCCGCTCAATATTTGGGAAGAGGCCAGGCCTCCGTCTATATAAGTAGAGCTAGCCACCATAGTAGAGAGGATCCGGCATTGGGAATCCAGAGAGATATGCACCCGATCCTCAAGCTAGAGTGACGGGACACCACTTAGCAGTTCATCACACCCACCAAGAATGCACCCTCATGAGGCTGTTCTTCCTGTCTTATTCTTCATCAGCCCCAGAGGCAATCCACCACACCACAAACTAGAGTAGGGTATTACACCACAACGGTGGCCCGAATTAGTATAAATCTTGCGTCTCTTGTGTTGTTCTTGCTAGTAGTTTTAGGTCCCTGCGATTCGGCGAAGTACGAGACGGTGGAGGGTTGGATCTCCGCACGCACCCCAGAGTTCGAACCTCAAGGGTCTGCCAGAACCCGAAATCCGACAAAGACAATAACGCTAGAACGATATGTAACCAACCGTGCAAACACAAGATTTGTCACATTCTTCCTGCTGAATGCGAGGCTTAAGTTTATCAGTAGCTTGGTTTTGATGGATGGGTATGTCGAAGAGCAAAAAAAGGAGTTTCGGGTGGGAAAAAGAGCTTCTGAACGTGTCGGGCTTCTATTTACAACATATTGTGGTCATAATCCAGTAAATTTTACGACCCAGGATGTTCATTCTATGGACCTGACCGATCCATTTGACTGTGGCTGCCCACAAGTCTTTGGAGTTAGATGTTGTTGCCCTTTTCAATCTAGGTTTTTTTGTAAACCTGATGAACAATCAAGCCTCATGCTTTTGTACAGTTTGTAAGCTGGAGTTAGATGTTCCAGCCCTTTTCAACTCAGCTGTGACTGTCATATTTTCTTTGAAACAAGGCAAATGGCTTGCCATTCGTTTGATTTAGAGTGAAATATTGTAACAAATCACAACCAAGGGAAATAACATCACTCACGCCAGCAGCTTGAGCTCACTGTGCATTACATAAGCCAAGTGATTAGCCCCCACCAGCACCCACAAACTTATTTCGAACTAGCACATCAAATGGGCTATAAATTTTCATAGGAAAGGCTGCATGACCGTGACAGATTTGGATTCTGACATTTGGGACCCGCGAGGAAATAGCCTATCCAAGGTGGTGTCGACTTACTAGCCACCAACAAACGATTACGCCTACCAGCCGTTGGATTGACATCCAACATCCGTCATCGTGTATATTATATCTCTTGTCTTCTTCTTCCTCCAGCCGCCCAAACCAAACCACCCCGTCGGCTCCGCCTGCTCCCGCCTCCCATGGCTGGCTGCGCCTCCGCCGCCCTACCGTACGTACCCTCCAACGTTGGCCAGTCCCTCCCTCTATTCCCCCACACGTCCTGTTATTCTCCGGCGACGTCATCCCCAACACGCTCCCGTGCCCGAACCAATCAACCCTCGTACTCTCCTCCGCCTGCGACTGGACCGGCGCATCTTCAACAGCTCCTGTTCATTCCGTCTGAGGCCTCGCCGTCGTCCTCCGGCTTGCGGCCTTGGTTCGCTCGCCGTCATTGTGCGCCGCCCTCTTATGCGTTGTCAACGTCGTCAACAACCGAGAGGAACAAGGAGATGACTGTATGTGGAGAGGATGACGGTGAGGGACCCACCGGCGTCATGGCGACGCAAGCAAGTGCCTCTATAGTACAAGCCCAAAATTATGGTTCCTCCTAATGGTTGGACATCCGGGGCTCACGCCATTGTCAACGTAGTCAATAAATGAGAGAATTACACTACGGCCGGTGACACGGGGACCCAAAGAAGTCGCGTAGTTTTTTTTAGGAACAAGCAGTTGTTATTTATACTAGTTTTAGCGATGGATCAGGGTAAGAACGGGGCTGTGCAGGGGCTGTGGCCCGTCTAGCCAGGGTTTTATTTATGTTTACCACATCATGAGCCCAGTTGTGTTTTTTTCTTGCTGAAAATGGCTAGCCCAGTTCTATTTTTTTAAAGAAATACCCAAACAAGGCCTACTTGCTTTATCGGCCCTGCTAGGCTGCAAATC
Organism: Aegilops bicornis; assembly: GCA_021605145.1. Lineage (NCBI taxonomy): Eukaryota > Viridiplantae > Streptophyta > Magnoliopsida > Poales > Poaceae > Aegilops > Aegilops bicornis. The sequence continues at coordinate 261,218,035 of CM038672.1, read as the reverse complement.
TTTCAAGACGATGAGAGTGTCATTCGGTTTGCCCAGAAATGGCCTGTACTTTTTTTAAACACATCAAACCGGGAATTAGTTTCAAATTTTTTTCATTACAAGATCTTAAATTCCATTGATTTTTATGCGTGGACAATTATTGGATTTTATATTTATATAAATTCTTTTTCAAAATAGTTTGAACGTGAATCGATATTTCTGGATTAAAAACAGTTGACCGCACCGAAATATGCAAAATTTACATACTTTTTAACCGTGGCCACAATATGGGGTGTAATGCTAACAAAAAGAAGATGGGCTCCAAAAAAACCTTAAGAATTAGCAAATGGGATGTACATTATTAGAAATAATGGCAGATGGGTTGTATGCTGTTTTCCACAAATTTGAGGCTGACTTGTGCGCCTACTACAGGTTGACCCGTATGCTTTCATAAAAAAAAGGTTGGCGCACACGCAACACCCTGTCAACTTAGTCAACACACGAGAGCAGTGACTGTTGGATGTCCATCCAACGGCTGTCGTGCTTCTTCAATCTCTGCTCTTCATGCTCCAGCCGCTCAAACAAGCGCCCGGACTGCTCGCTTCCCTCCTCTCAAGGCCGGCTATGCTTTGCCAAGAGCCTCTGGCCCCACCATACTCCCATCGCTGGCCTAGCCATCCCTCTACTCACCCACACATGTTGTTATTCTCCGCGGCAGCATTTAACCAAGTAAACCTCGTACTCCTCCGCGTGGGAAACAACTGCCGAGTATTCCCTGGCTCCGTGTCGTTCCCTTCCTAGGCCTCGCCGTCGTCCACCGCCCTGGTGCTCTCGGCGCGGCCTGGTCAACATGGTCAATGAACGACATCCATCGGAAGTGGACTGTACGTGGAGAGGCTGATAGCTGGGTCCACGGCCGCACGCAAGGAAATGCCTCCTTATTACGCGCAAAATAATGATTCCTCCACCTGACAGCTAGGACCCACAGGAAGGGCCTCTCAGATTTCACGAAAAAAACGTTCCCCGGCTGTGTCGGACCCACCAGCTATATCTTCGCATGCAAGGAAGTGCCTCCTTATTACGCCCAAAAAAATGAATACCCCCTGCTAGCTGGGACCCACCATATTGTTGGGCTGACTTGTGGGCCTACTAAGTTGACGGGTACGGAGGGCTTTGTCAACTTATTCAATACTCCAGTGACCGTATTATGTCCATCCAACGGCCATAGTGCTTCTTCAACCTCTGGTCTTCTTCCTCCAGCCGCCCAAAGCAGCGCCGGTCGTGCCGCCTGCTCCTGCCTCCCGTGGCTGGATGTGCTACCGCCTACTCCTGCCTCCCGTGGCCCGGCTCCGTGTCGTCCCCTTCCTAGGCCTCGCCGTCGTCCACCGCCGTGGTGCTCTCGGTGCGGCGTGGTCAATGTGGTCAACGACCGACTTCCATCGGAAGAAATCTTGTACGTGGAGAGGCTGACAGCTGGGTCCACGGCGGCCGCAAGGAAGTTCCTCCTTATTACGTGGAAAATAATTATTCCTCCACCTGACAACGGGGACCCACCGGACGGGCCAACGGTATTTTGTGAAAAAAATCATTTCCCCTTGACTGCTGGGACCCACCGGACGGGCCACCGTATTTCGCAAAAAAAATGTTCCCCCCACTGTCAGCTCAGACCCACCGGAAGTGCCTCCTTATTAGGCACAAAAAAATGAATACTCCCCCGACTAGCTGGGACCCACCTTGGCGGGAGGCTGTCTTGTAGGCCTACTAAGTTGACGGGGACGAAGAGCTTTCTCAACTTAGTCAATATGAACGATTCTAGCTCCAGTGACCGTACGATGTCGATCCAACGGCCGTAGTGCTTCTTCAACCTCTGGTCTTCTTGCTCCAGCCGCCTAAAGCAGCGCCGGTCGTGCCGCATGCTCCTGCCTCCCGTGGTCGGCTGTGCTGCTGCGGAGGCCTCACTGTCCCCTACTATTCCCACCGCTGGCAAGGCCCTGCGGCGACGACAGCCTCACACCGCAGTCGAACCAGTGAACCCTCATACTCCTCTTCGCGCGGGCTTCCACTGCCACGTCTTCCCCGGCTCTGCGTCGTCCCCTTCCTAGGCCTTGTCATCGTCCACCGTCGTGGTGCTCTCCGCGCGGCGTGGTCAACGTGGTCAAGGAACGACTTCCATCGGAAGAGTACTGTACATGGAGAGGCTGACAGCTGGGTCCATGGCCACAGCCACGTTTTTTTGTGATTTGCCAAGTAAGTCGCTTTCTCAGGCCTGTTGGGCTGCAAATCTTTCAAGACGAGGAGAGCTTTCATTTGGCTGGCCGAGAAAATGGCCCATCAGTAATGAGAAATGGGATGTACATTTTTAAAACACATCAAACCGGCAATTAGATTCAAATATATTTTTTCATTTCAAGATTTTAAATTACATTAATTTTTATGCATGGAGAATTTGTTGGATTTTATATTGATATACATTTATTTTTAAAATCAATTTGAACGTGAGTCGAAATTTCGGGATTAAAAACAGTTCGGACCGTTGAAATATGCAAAATTTCGTATAATTTTTTAACCGTGGCCACAATATGGGCTGTAATGCTAACAAAAAGAATATGCGCTTCAAAAAAACCTTAAGAATTAGCAAATGGGCTGTAAATTATTAGAAATAATGGCGAGATGGGTTGTATCTTTGTTTTCCACAGATTTGAGGCTTTCCTAAAAAAGGTTGATGCACAAACATTGGCGGTTGGATGTCCATCCAACGGCCGTCGTCTTCTTCAATCTCTGCTCTTCTGCTCGGCCGCTCAAACAAGCGCCGACGGACTGCCTGCTCCCTCCCCGCGGCGGGCTGTCTTTGCCGCCAAGCCTCACCGCCCCAAAGTAATCCCATCGTTGGCCTAGCCATCCCTCTACTCACCCACACCTGCTGTTATTCTCCGGCGACGGCAGACGAACTAGTAAACCCTCCTACAGTCATACTCCCCTCCGCGTGGGAAACAATTGCCGAGTCTTCCCTCCTCCGTGTCGTCCCCTTCTTAGGCCTCGCCGTCGTCCACCGCCGTGGTGCTCTCGGCGCGGCGTGGTCAATGTGGTCAACGACCGACTTCCATCGGAAGAGTACTGTGCGTGGAGAGGCTGACAACTGGGTCCACGGCCGCAGCAAGGAAGTGCCTCCTTATTACGCACAAAATAATTACTCCTCCACCTGACAGCGGGGACCCATCGGACGGGCCACCGTATTTCACGAAAAATACGTTTCCCCCCTGACTGCTGGGACCCACCAACTACACCTTCGCACGCAAGGAAGTGTGTCCGAGCAAAAAAAAACGATTCGCCCCCCTGGCTGCTTGGACCCACCAGCTACATCTTCGCACGCAAGGAAATGCGTCCGGGCAAAAAAAAATGATTCGCCCCCTGACTGCTGGGACCCACCAGCTACATCTTCGCAGGCAAGGAAGTGCCTGGCAGTTGGGACCCACAGTCGAAGCGTGCGTAGCGTTGTCATTCGGGTGACGATATGCGTACATATATACTTTGGTGGATGTAGAGGCGCCGCGACGTGTCGTAGTAGAGGCGCCGCACGTAGCATGTACACGTAAGTACAGCGCCGGTGCAAGAAAGAAAATCTGACCGCGTATGTGTACATACGGTGGGGTCTTGAACGCCTACTCGGCGCATACGTCTGGCGAGGGCTCGTGTACATGGCTGTGTCGGAATGGAGAAACAGTGTCGTCGTCGTGTTCATGGGGAGGCAACGGAATGCGTCGTGTTCATGGGGAGGCAACGGAATGCGTCGTGTTCATCGGGAGGCAACGAAACACGTGGGAGCCAACCAGGCGATGGAAACGAGGCCTGGCGTACCGCGGAACGGAGGAAACGGACCTCCTATGTTCGGAACAGGGTCCTGTTGATCGAGAGGGGTGTGGCGTACCGCAAAACGGAGGAAACGGACCTCCTACGGTTGAAACGGGGGTCCTGTTGATCGGGAGGGGTGTGGCGTACCGCAAAATAGAGGAAACAGACCTGCTACGGTCGAAACGGGGGTCCTGCTGATCGGGAGGGGTGTGGCGTACCGCAAAACGGATGAAACGGACCTCCTACAGTCGAAACGGGGTCATGTTCATCGGGAGGGGTGTGGCGTACCGCAAAACGGGACTCCACGGGATACTGTTCATCTCCACCGTCGACCTCCTCCAGCCTCCACGGGCTCCTATTCATCCAGCCTCCACCGCGCGCTACTCCACCGGCTACTGTTCAACCACCACTCCACGGGCACCCCTCCACCGTCTACTGTTCATCCAGCCCTCCACACCACGGGGTCCTGTTCAACCACCCCTCCACGGCCACCCCTCCACCATCTACTGTTCATCCAGCCCTCCACACCACGGGATCCTGTTCATCCAGAGGCAACGAGACCGCCAACCGTTTCATCCAACCCCCCCGCTTCCGCAACGCCACGCTCATCCAATCAATCGGCTTGATTAGCGGCAGCAAAGGAATCGCTCCATCGGGTTCGATTAATAGCCATCGATCGATAGCTCGGGTTCGATGTGGCGTAACTGCGGTCAATCGCTCGAGTTCGATTAGAGCCCAACGCCTCGCTCGGGTTCGATTAGAAGCCAACGCCTCGCACGTGTACCAGAGAAACGCGCATCGCTCGGCCCTCGACCTCCCACCGTAACCGGCAACTCCCCGAAATTTTCCTCCCCCTCGCTTCTACCACGGTTTTTTCCGTCATCAATGGCCCAAAGAATGTCATGCAGCTGCGTCTCCAGCCCGCCCAGGATCAAAAGCCCATTTTCTGTCATGATTTTTGTTCACAGAAGTAGGAGCCCACCACATCTATGATGATACCAGGTTTTGTCACAATTATCGTCATAGAAGTGTCATATGTATGACAGAAAAAAATTTCGTTCGGCCCAAAATGTCACGGATGTGTCTTTTTTTGTAGTGTATGAATACTTGAGGTGACAATGGGATATGATATTTATTCACTTGATGTATGTTATGGCACTCAACTTGTAGATTCCCGAGGTGACATTGGGGTAATATATGCATAGGGGTTGATGCACGTTTTTATTATCTTTTCTTTGATAGAAACTTTGGGGTCTCTTTGTAGTTCTTTGTGTGGATTGAATATTATGATCATGAAGTGTTTGATGCATATCGTAGAATTAACTCACAGATACTCGTGGGGACATTGGAGTATCTAGGTGACATTAGATTTGGTTGATGTGTGTCATATTGTGTTATTTTAGTACGAACTCTTGATTAGATCGTTCAGAAAGAATAGCTTGCGTTATTTTAGTACGAACTCTAGGATAGATTGATCGGAAAGAATAGCTTTGAGGTGGTTTCGTACCCTATAAATAATTTCTATCTTTTGTTCTCCGCTAATAGGAACTCGGAAGTGATTCTTTATTGCACTTTGAGGGATAATCATATGATCCAACTATGTTAGCACTGTTGAGAGATTCCACTACCGAAAGTATGGACCCTAGGCCTCATTTCAAGCATTGCAATACCATTTGTGTGCCTGTTTACTATTTGCTACCTTGTTGTTTTTATTTATTCATATTATAAAAATATATTTCTACCATCAATATTACACTTTTATCACCAAACTAGTGCACCTATACAATTTGCCATTGTATTGGGTGTGTTAGGGACACAAGAGATTTCTTGTATTTGGTTGCAGGGTTGTTTGAGAGAGACCATATTCATCCTACACCTCCCACGGATTGATAAACCTTAGGTCATCCACTTGAGGGAAAATTGCTACTGTCCTACAAAACTCTGCGCTTGGAGGCCCAACACGAGTCTACAAGAATAAAGTTGCGTAGTAGACATGAGTTTGCAATTTGGGACTGGGCATCCCTATTACCACCCTTTTCTCGTGCAATGGCGAGTGAATAAACACTCGACCTGACAATAACCCGCTTAGCATGGAAGATACCGACCACCTCATGTCATTCCATGAACGATCCAGGCACACAAAAATGATATTTATTTCAAGTTTTTAGAGGCGGAACAGGCAAAATTACTTAGGACGGCAGGGTAATACCGCATATAGGTAGGTATGGTTGACTCATCTGGAATAACTTTGGGTTCAAGGTTTTTGATGTACAAGCAGAATTCCCACTTAGTACAGGCGAAGGCTAGCAGTTAGGTTGAGAAGCGGCCAGCTAGGGAGCAACAACGGTCATGAACATGCATTATGCGTAAGTAACATTGGACACTAGCATGAGTAGGATATGAACATCATGAACATAAATATCATAGAGGCTATGTTGGTTTTGATTCAACTACATGCATGAACATGTGCCAAGTCAAGCCACTCGAACATTCAGAGGAGGATACCATATCATCATACTACATCACAATCATTTTAACGCAATGTTGATATCCAAGATAAATCATTATCCACTCCTAGCTACTTATGCATGGCATGAGAAACTATAATCTCTAATTTTCACTGCAAATACGTTTAATCATAATGGGCTGAATCATGGATACTAGGTTAAACATATTTACAGAAATAGAACAAGTAGAGTTCATACCAGTTTCTCTCTGCCACGGCCAGTTCATCGAATATCGTCATTATTGCCTTTCACTTGCACGACCGAACGATATGAAAATAATAATAGTGCAAGAGTGTCGTGGACTAAGCTGGAATCTGCAAACATTTTATTCAACAGGAGAAGACAAGGTAAAATGGGCTCTTTATTAGATCAACAATTATTCATAAGAGATCCACTCAACATTTTCATCGTGGTCTTCTCCTCGGTACGACTCAAATAAAAAGAAAATAAATTCATAGAAACACACTGAAATATTTTTGGAGTTTTTGGTTTTCTTGAACAAGCAAAATAAAAGGGAGAGTGAAAATGAGAAAAATTATTTACACGGGAAAGCTCCCAACAAGCAAAAGAAGAACAAGGAAATATTTTTGGTTTTTTAGTGCTACTATTAAGCATGCATAAAAAGTAAACTAACTACAACTATTTTTTTGGTTTTCTAAGGTCTTTCAAACACACAAGAAGAAAGCAAGAAAATAAATTTAAGCATGGATGATACAATCAAAAAGTGTGAATACGAACAACTGGAATGAAATGTGTGAACATGAATGTAATGTCGGTGAGAAACACGTACTCCCCCAAGCTTAGGCTTTTGGCCTAACTTGGTAATCGATCAGTAGCCTCGATAGTAGTTAGGGTGCTGAGGAGCGGGCATCCACGCATCCCATTGCTGAGGCTCCTCCACTGCTGCAGCCTGATTGTTCCGGTAGGTGATGATATCTACAGGCATAATCCTGTATCCACCCCTAGCAACAGAATCAAACAAATCATGAGTAGGCAATGGAATAATATCACGAGTTTCCACGCTGAAAAGCAGGTTATACGGAATAGGAATGTTAGGGTAATCGTGCAATAAAACGGTGGTGTTCCATGGCTGTGTGATCTAGGTAAACCTTGGGTAGGGGGTGATCATGAAGGCGTAATTCAACATTAAAGCGAGCCGCCAAACGAGTAGCAAAAATCCCACCATGTTTTTTACCCTTGGATTTATTAATATGGAGGCGACGTGCCACAATAGCTCCCAAGATATAAGTGTTGTCGCCCTCTAATGCACGACGTAAAACAGCAAGGTCTGGTGAGCTGAGTGCACCCACCTTCTCTCTGGCAAGCAAACATTTTGCAATGAAAAGAGCAAAGTAATGTACAGTAGGAAAATGCAAGCCAGCGGCAGTGATAGCCAACACCTCTCTCTCATCCCCCACTATCAATGTACGATAAAAGGCCTCAAACTCTGCCGGACTAGGCTCAACTAAGCTCACGTCAGCAGGAAGCAAGCATATTTCACAAAACTCAGTGAGAGGAGTCTGATGGAAATCATTATATGAACTAAACTGCACCTCAAGAGGATTATTCCTAGGAAGGAAATTAAAACTTTGAACAAAGATGTTTGTGAGGAGATGATACTGTTCACATTCAGTTGCGATGAAGTCGGTGAGGCCGGCATTAGCAGCATATTGTGTGAACTCCTGAAGGATTTCAGCCTCTTCTCTGAACTGGGTATGCGGCCATTCGCACGGCCGTACTTCCGCCAACCTCTGAGGATGGAGATCACTGTCAGATGACTCCCCAATAACTCCCTTGGATTTCTTCTTAGAAGCAAACTTCCTAAAGATATTCATCCTTTTCCTATGAACAAAAATTCTGAAATTTTTAGTCCACAATTTTTTCTCAACAAAACTTCACAAAATCGATAGCAACTACTCATAGGGATACATAGAGGCCATAGCAAGCATTCAAACTACTTAGAACTCTAAGAATTCAACATGAAAGCTCATCTACAGCAGCACCAAGAGTAGCTAATGATTCAAAATATGAACCACTAAAACAAAAACTAATTGGACAAACGGTGGAGTCACATACCAAGCAACAATCTCCCGAAACAGTTTCGAAAACGGAGCTTCGAGCAAAGAGATCAAAATCCGCGGGTTTGAGAGCAAGAACACAGGAGAGAGAGCAATGGAATATATTTTTTCTTGAGGTAAGTGATGATGTGGTGTGAAGGGATAAGTGAGGGGGCCCACATGGGGACCACAACCCACGAGGGTGCGCCTGGGGGTCCTGGCGCGCCCAGGTGGTTTGAGCCCACCTGGTGCACCTCCCTCTGATATTATTTGCACCAGAAATTCATAAATATTCGGAAAAAATCATATAAAATTTTCAGGGCATTCTGAGAACTTTTATTTTTGGGTCATTTTTTATTGCACGGGAAATTCAGAAAACAGACAAAACATGGCATTTTATTTTATTTAACTAATAAAAACATAAAATAAAAGGTGGGGACAGAAGTTAGGGCTTACTAAATTCATCAACTTCATACCTCTCAAAAATGATCCATTAATAAGGTTGATCAAGTCTTATTAAGAACCATTTTTGATTAGCATGAAATCGAAGAACTTTCGTAAATCACTAAGTTACGTCAACGGGGATATGAATGTCCCCAACAATAAGCATTACATATTTGTTTTTAACAATAGGTAGAGGTAGATGAAAACTTCCAATAGTAATTGTCAGAGATTTTTCAATAACATTAATGCCATTCACTTGGAATTGTTTCTTCGGAAAGTTGAACGTATGCACATTACCATTGATATGAAAAGTGTCCTTGCTTTTATTGCAATCAATAACAGACCCTGCAGTATTCAAGAAGGGTCTACCAAGGATAATCGACATGTTGTCGTCCTCGAGCATCTCAAGTATAACAAAGTCAATCAAAATAGTAACATTAGCAACAACAACGGGCACATCCTCACAAATACCGATAGGTATGGAAGTTGGTTTATCAGCCATTTGCAAAGATATTTTAGTAGGTGTTCTTTATTCAAATCAAGTCTTTTATATAAAGAGAAAGGCATAACACTAACACCAACTCCTAAATCACATAAATCAATTTTCACATAATTCTTTTTGATGGAGCAAGGTATAGTTGCTATTCCTGGGTCTCCAAGTTTTTTAGGTACTCCATGCTTAAAAGTATAATTAGCAAGCATGGTGGAGATGTCAGCTTCCGGTATTTTTCTCTTATTGGTGATGATGTCTTCCATATACTTTGCATAAGGAGGCATTTTCAAGATATCAGTCAAGCGAGTATGCAAAACGACTGGCCTCAGCATTTCAGCAAAGTGTTCAAATTCTTCATCATCTTTCTTTTTAGTTGACTTGGGTGGAAAAGCAATATATTTTTGAGCCCACTGTTCTCTTTCTTTACCGTGTTTCCTAGCAATGAAGTCTCTTTTATCATATCGTCTATTCTTAGGTTGTGGGTTATCAAGCTCAACTGCAGGTTCTATCTCAACATCATTATCTAGTACTTTTTCATTGTTTGGTTGTGTATCTTCATAAACATCAGCATTATCTTTTTCATTATTATTATCAGATTGAGTTTCAGCATCAGAAATAGAAACATCACTATCATTATTAGGAGGTTTTTCTACTTTGGGTTCATTAGAAGCATGCAAAGTCCTACCATTTTTCCTTTTCTTCTTCTTCTTTTTAGAAGGTCTAGGTGCAGTGGTGTTATTCTTTTGTGAATCATGTTCAGGATAAAGTGGTTCCTGAGTCATTTTACCTCCTCTAGTTGCAACTGTAATAGCAAAGTCATGTATGTTGTTATTCATTTCATCAAGCAATTCTCTTTGAGATTTAGCAACTTGTTCTAACTAGGTTTGTACCATAGAAGAATATTTTCCAACACCTTTAACATCATTTGAGATTCTAAATAACAAGTCACTCAAGCGAGCAATCATATCAAAATTATATTTCAATTGTTTCATAACATTTGCATTGAAGTGATTTGTTTTCTAATATAATTCTCAAACTCACAAAGGGATTGACTAGGGTGCATATTGTGAAGATTGTCATTATCATTGAATTTCTAAACAATTTACCTCTACCAACTTAGGCAGTGGTGGTGTATTAAGCCCATGTATTTCTTCAATGGGTGGTAAATTTTTAACATCCTCAACTTTAATACCTTTTTCCTTCGTAGATTTCTTTGCCTCTTGCATATCTTCAGGACCGAGATATAATATACCCCTCTTCTTTGGGCTGGGCTTAGGCAGTGATTCAGGAAGAGTCCAATCATCATAATTTTTCAATATGTTGTTCAATAATTCCTCAGCTTGTCCAATAGTTCGTTCCCTGACAACACAACCAGCACAACTATCTAGGAAGTCCCTAGAAGCATCGGTTAGTCCATTATAGAAGATATCAAGTATTTCATTTTTCTCAAGAGGATGATCAGGCAAAGCATTAAGTAACTGGCAAAGCCTCCCCCAAGCTTGTGGGAGACTCTCTTCTTTAGTTTGCACAAAGTTAAATATTTCCTGTAAGGAAGCTTGTTTCTTATGAGCAGGAAAATATTTTTCAGAGAAGTAATAAATCATATCCTGGGGACTACGCACACAACCAGGAGCAAGAGTATTGTAGCAAGCTTTAGCATAACCCTTTAATGAGAATGGAAGTAGATTGAGAATAAAGTAATAGCGAGTTTTCTCATCATGAGTAAAAAGGGTGGCTATGTCATTCAACTTAGTAAGATGTACCACAACAGTTTCAGTTTCATAACCATGAAGAGGACCAGATTCAACCAAAGTAATTAACTCTCGGTCAAAAGAGAATTCATAATCCTTATCAGCAATAAAGATAGGTGACGTTGCAAACTTAGGACCATATTGCATTCTAGCATTCAGAGATTTTTCTTTATACTTGCATAATAATTTCTCTAGATCATCTCTATCCTTACAAGCAAGAATATCTCTAGTTGTCTCCTCATGCATAACATATCCTTCCGGTACCTTAGGCAATTCATATCTAGGAAGGCCAGTTCTAGCAGGTGTTTCAGGAGTTTCAGTTTCAAGCTCATCATCAGATTCAACAACATCATGTTGTATTTCTCTAGCAATTTGTTCATCAAGAAATTCACCAAGTGGCACATCATTATCATCAAGCAAGGTACTAGCATCATCAGAAGTATCATTCAGAGTAGAAGTAGCATCATCAATGACTGGCGACATATCAGGATCAATAACATGTGGTGGTGTTGCAAGTTTACTTATAACAGAAGGTGAATCTAAAGCAGAACTGGATGGTAGTTCCTTACCCCCCCTCGTCTTAGAGGGATAAATCTTAGTCTTAGCATCCTTTAGATTCTTCATAGTGATAAATTGATAATAATCCCAAGTGACTCACCAAATAGAGCTATGCTCCCCGGCAATGGCGCCAGAAAAAGGTCTTGATAACCCACCAGTATAGGGGGTCGCGACAGTTTTCGAGGGTAAAGTATTCAACCCAAATTTATAGATTTGACACAAGGGGAGCCAAAGAATATTCAAGGTATTATCCGCTGAGTTGTCAATTCAACCACACCCGGAGATTAATTATCTGCAGCAATGTGATCAGTAGCAAAGTAATATGGTAGTTTTGATAGTAGTGAGAGCAGCAATAGTAACGGTAACAGTGATAACAGTATTTTTGTAGCAAGTGCAACCGTAACGATAGCAGTAGTGACTTAGCAAGAACAATATAAGATAATTTCGAAGGTATTGGATCGGTAATTTGTTGGATGATAATCATCATGTGACAATCATAACCTAGGGCGATACGGCACTAGCTCTAGTTCATAAATATAATATAGGCATGTATTCCGTAAATAGTCATACGTGCTTATGGAAAGAACTTGCATGGCATCTTTTGTCCTGCCCTTCCATGGCAGCGGGCTCCATATTAGAAACTAAGGGATATTAAGGCCTCCTTTAATAGAGAACAGGAACAAAGCATTAACACACGGTGAATACCTGAACTCCTCAAACTACGGTCATCACCGGGAGTGGTCCCAACTATTGTCACTCTGGGGTTGCCGGATCATAACACGTAGTAGCTGACTATAACTTGCAAGATCGGATCTAGAACATGGATATAATGGTGATAATGTAAACAGTTCTGATCTGAGTTCATGGCACCCAGGCCCAAAGTGACAAGCATTAAGCATAGCAAAGTCATAGCAACATCAATCTCAGAACATAGTTCATACTAGGGATCTAGCCCTAACAAAACTAACTCCATGACATGATGAATCTCATCCAAGTCCTCACCGACCAGCGAGCCTACGAAGGAATTACTCACTCCCGGTGGGACGCATCATGGAATTGGCGATGGCGAAGGGTTGGTGATGACGAAGAACAAAGATCCCCCTCTCCAGAGCCCCAAATGGACTCCAGATCTGGCCTCCCGATGAAGAACAGGAGGTGACGGTGGCTCCATCTCGTGGAATGCGATAATTCTTTCTCCCTCATTTTTTTCTGGAAAAATAGGATTTTATAGCATCGGTTTCAGGGTCTGCGGGGCCACTAGGTGGGGACAACCCACCTAGGCATGCCTGGGAGGGCTGACGCGCCCTGGTGGGTTGTGCCCACCCAGGTGCCCCCCTCCGATGGCTCTTGGCTCCATAAATTCTCTTTTATTGTATAAAAAATCCTTGCAAAGTTTCGTTCCATTACGAGAACTTTTATTCCCGCACAAAAACAACACCATGGTAGTTCTACTGAAAACATCGTCAGTCCGGGGTTAGTTTCATTCAAATCATGCAAATTAGATTCCAAAACAAGAGGAAAAACATTAGGAAAAGTGGATACATTGGAGACGTATCACATATGCCCAGGTGGCTTGAGCCAAGGCGGGTAACAAACTCCAATATAATAGTCTTTGAATAATTTTATACAAAGGCTAGAGTAAAGGCTATCTAAGCCGAAACATTCTGGCAACTTAAAGTCTAACCCCAGGGCGGGTTACCAAACCCAAATATTCATACAATTATTGAAAGACATACATGTAGATTGATACCATGGTGATGCCTTGATAATTATAATCCGAAGCGGGTGTCAATCTGTAGCCATGAAATATCATGATTTTGATTACTCAAGGCAAAAAATATCCTGGCGACTTATAGTTCGCTATCAGGGCGGGTTATCAACCCCAAATATGCTCAAATATGAGTCATATGTTCAGGGTTGCATGCCCCGAATTGCGAAAAATGCATTTTAATAGAAAAATCTTAAAAGGTATCCAAAATATTCAGAAAAACAGAAATCCAGAAAAAAATTTGAGTGCTTTCATAGGCCGCCAAGCTTTAAAACCCAAGTGCTTTCATGGGCCGCACATCCACTGAGTTAATCCTTGCTCACCATAAGCCGGCCCTCACATAACAAACCGCCGTTTTAACCTTAACGAATTCAGGGTATTGAAAAAGATTGACTGTTAAGAGTACATCGGGTCACTCAGGATTACCTGGTAGAGCAGCATTGTGCATACAGGTAGGATAACTCGGGATTTGGCATTCACGCCTAGTCAAGAGGGTATTAAAGCTAAACCCGGTGGGTTGGAAGCCCCCAAGTGACCGTATGAACAAATATTAAAGACTCAGATGCTTAGAAATGAGACGACAGAGGCCCTGAATTATTAGGGATGTCGGATTTATTATATTGATCATAATATATACATTGATAAAAGTATGTACCACGATAAGAGCCGGTGGTTCAAGTGTGATAAGGCCGAAGATGAGCAATGTTCAAAGGTCGGGGGATCTCCTCCTCCGACTTATGCGAGTCCTTGTGATCTCGTATATCAATGAGGTAGTATGACCCGTTGTTCAGGTTCTTGTTGACCACAAAAGGTCCTTCGCAAGGTTGCTAGCCACAAGCCGAGCACCAAATCACCTTCTTGAAAGGTTCGGGTCTTGACTCTACGAGTATGATAGCGACGCAGATCTTGTTGATATATCGCCGAACAAGCCGCCGCAAGGTCATGCTCCGCATCCAGCACATCAAGCGCATCTTGATGTGCTATCTCATTAGTAGCCTCAACATAAGCCGCCACACGAGGTGAGTCATGACAGAGACCGCTTGGAAGAACCACCTCTGCCGCACAGACCATGTAGAAAGGCGTATAGCCCATTGATCTGTTGGAGGTGGTGTTGATACTCCAAAGTACTGATGGCAATTCCTCGACCCAACAGCCCGGTGTCCTCTTCAAAGGGACCATAAGCCAGGGTTTTATACCTCTCAGGATTTCTTGATTAGCCCTCTCGGCTTGACCATTAGCCTGTGGATGAGCCACCGAAGAAACGTCAAGACGAATATGCTCTTGTTGACAGAACTCTCTCATAGCACACTTAGACAGATTAGTGCCAGTATTAGTTATGATACTATGAAGGTAACCAAATTGGAAGATGACTTTATTTATGAATTGAACCGCCATTGCCGTATCACACTGGTTGACCGGCTCTGCCTCAACACACTTGGTAAATTTGTCAACCGCCACCAAGAGGAGGGTTTTCTTATCCTTAGACCTCTTGAAAGGCCTAACCATATCGAGCCCCCAGACTGCAAATGGTCAAGTAATTGGAATCATCCTCAATTATTGCGTCGGCACTTGAGCCCGTCGAGAGAATTTCTGACAGCCATCACACTTACTAACGAGATCCTCGGCAACAACATTAGTCGTCAACCAATAAAATCCATGATGGAAAGCTTTAGCCACCAGAGATTTAGAGCTATCATGATGCCCACAAGGACCTTCATGGATTTCCCTTAGAATCTCACGTCCCTCTTCAGGAGAGACATGACGCTAGAACACGCCTGTGACACTGCATCGGTGTAACTCGCCATTGACAATGGTCATAGACTTAGACCGCCGGGTAATCTTCCTGGCCAAAGTTTCATCCTCAGGTAACTCTCCCCGGGTCATATAAGACAAGTAAGGAACTGTCCAAT
This sequence comes from Aegilops bicornis, assembly GCA_021605145.1. Lineage (NCBI taxonomy): Eukaryota > Viridiplantae > Streptophyta > Magnoliopsida > Poales > Poaceae > Aegilops > Aegilops bicornis. Next base: position 261,202,719 of record CM038672.1, on the reverse strand, counting down.
CAGGAATAGCATGGAGAGCCGCAACCAACGGTGCCTTCGGGTCAGGAATAGCAAGATCCTCTTCTAATGGAAACTTGAGTGAAGGATTATTCAATACATCAAGAAAAACATTAGGGGGCACTGACTTACCTTGAGACCCAAGCCGACTCAAAGCATCAGCGGCCTCATTCTTCTATTGATCGAGATGCTCCACCTGATAACCTTTGAAGTGACCAGCAATATTATCAACCGCTCGGCGATAAGCCGCCATGAGCGGGTCTTTGGAATCCCAAGTGCCAGAGACCTGCTGAGCCACCAAATCTGAGTCGTCAAAGCACTTGACCGGCTTAAATTCATCTCCTTAGCCATCCGAAGACCGTGGAGTCGAGCCTCGTATTCATCCGCATTATTAGTACAAGGAAACATCAACCTTAAAACATAACAAAACCTATCACCTCGTGGGGAAGTCAAAATAACTCCAGCCTCCGAGCCTTCCAATTGCCTAGACCCATCAAAGTGAATAGTCCAGTATGTGTTATCAGGTCTCTCCTCCGGCGTCTGCAACTCCGTCCAATCATTGATGAAATCCACAAGAGCCTTAGATTTGATAGTTGTCCTTGGCACATATTTCAAACCACGGGGTCCAAGATCAATGGCCCACTTAGCCAGTCGGCCTATAGCCTCTCTGTTTTGAATAGTATCCCCCAAGGGAGCAGAACTGACCATTGTAATAGGATGGCCTTCAGCTAGCGACTAGCCACGAACACCCCATATACCAGTTTCTGCCAATGTGGGTATCGCTGTTTAGACTCAATTAACACCTCACTGACATAATAAGCGGGCCTCTGGACTGGGTACTCCTTACCCGTCTCCTTTTGTTCCACCACAACTGCCACACTGACAGCTCTGCTGTTAGCCGCCATGTATAAAAGTAAAGGCTCTTTCTCCACAGGAGCTGCAAGGACAGGCGGCTCAGCTAATTGCTTTTTGAGCACCTCAAACGCCTCATTAGCAGCATCACTCCAGACAAAGTGATATGTTTTCTTCATCATCTGGTACAGAGGAATTGCCTTCTCTCCTAGGAGGCTTATGAACCGGCTCAATGCTGCAATGCGACCCGCCAATCGTTGGACGTCATTGACACGCCGGCTTAGCCAATGAACTAATAGCCTTAATATTCTCTGGGTTAGCTTCAATAACTCTCTTGGAGACTAAAAAGCCCAAGAGCTTGCCTGCAGGCACACCAAAAACACATTTGGCCGAGTTAAGCATCATTTTGTAGATCTGGAGATTATCAAAGGTCTCTTTCAAATCATCCAACAAAGTCTCCTTCTTTCTGGACTTCACAACAATATCATCCACATATGTGTGAACACTGCGTCCAATCGGTTATGAAAACAATTCTGAACACAACATTGATAAGTCGCTTGCATGCTCTTGTGCCCAAAAGGCATAGGCACATAGCAGAAAGCTCCAAAAGGCGTGATGAATTCCATCTTCTCTTGGCCTTTAACTACCATCTTAATCTGATGATAACCAGAATAAGCATCCAGGAAACTCAAACGCTCACAACCCGCCGTGGCATCTATGATCTGATCAATGTGAGGAAGAGCAAAAGGATCAGCCGGACATGCTTTATTGAGGTCTATATAATCCACACACATACGCCAAGTACCATTTTTCTTAAGTACCAGCACCGGGTTAGCCAACCACTCAGGTTGAAAAACATCAACAATGAACCCAGCCGCTAAGAGCCGGGCCACCTCTTCTCCAATGGCCTTGCATAGATATTCATTAAAACGGCGAAGGAATTGCTTGACTGGCTTAAACTTAGGATCAATATTGAGAATGTGCTCAGCGAGTTCTCTCGGTACACCCGCATATCTGAAGGCTTCCATGCAAAGCTGTCCCGATTCTCACAGATGAACTCGATGAGTTTGCTTTCCTATTTCGTATCCATATTAGCACTGATAGTGAACTATTGAGATGAGTCGCCAGGGACAAAATCAACCTATTTGGTATCATCCGCCAACTTGAACTTTAATAAAGGGTCTTGCTCTATGGTTGGCTTCTCTATAGGGGTCATGTCAGCCGGGTCAACATTATCTTTATAAAACTTGAGCTCCTTCGTGGCACAAGTAGACTCAGCATAAGCAACACCACCTTCTTCACACTCCAAGGCAGTCTTTCTATTGCCATGGTCTGTAATGGTACCTTTATGTCCTGGCATCTTAAGCTGCAAGTATACATAACAAGGTCATGCCATAAACTTGGCATCAGCCGGACCACCGAACAGGGCGTGGTAAGGGCTTTAACCACTTCAAACCACAATGTCGCTTCCCTATAATCATAATCATCGCCAAAGGCCACTTACAAGGCAATCTTACCAACTGGGTACACCGACTTGCCAGGTACCACGCCAAGAAAGACTATAGAGGATGGCTTAAGTTCTTTGCCAGTTAAATTCATATGGCGAAAAGTATCATAATAAAGGATATTGATGTTGCTTCCACCATCCATGAGCACTTTAGAGGGCAACCACCAACGCCAGCTCACCCGGATTATCAACTCGGGGTGGGTGATCCTCACGACTCCATACAATTGGCTGTTCGGACCACCGCAAATATCGAGGCACCACCGGCTCAATTGCACTGACCGCACGTTTATGAACCTTCTGATCTCACTTGCAAAGGCTAGTGGTGAAAAAATCATACTAGCCACTATTAAGCTGCTTGGGATTACTGTGATATCCTGACTGTTGTTTCTGGTTACCCTGACCGGGATGCTGATTATTACTGACCTGATTACCATGTCCTTGATATCCAGAACTTGAGTCGCCGCCCCCAAAGTCGGGCCCGTGTGAGACGGATCCTGACCCTCCATGCGGGCCCTTATTGCTATTATGATTCTGATGAAAGTCGGAGTTCTTGTATTCCTTCATTATAAAACAATCCTTCCACAAAAGACTCGATGGTTTATTCGGAAGACTGTGCTTTGGTCAAGGTTCATTCAACATCACCTCAAGGTTAAACCTTGCCCCCCCCCCCCAAACTGTGGAGGTTTTCCCTTACGATGCTGATTGTTATGTTGTGCATTGGTATTAGCCACAAAATCTGACCCGCCATCGGTTTGCTTGCGCTTAGTATTGTTGCCCTGATTATGTCCTGCTATATTCTGCAGCTGACCTTTACCGTTCTTCTTTGCTTTGTTAGATTTTTCCTCATCAGACCCCGGCTCCTGAATGGGATCAGAGTCAGCATACTTGATAAAAGCTGCCACGAGCTCTCCCATATCATTGCAATCATGTTTAAGCTGCCCCAATTTCTTCTTGAGAGGTATGAAGTGGCAATTTTTCTCTAGGATCAGCACAGTAGAGCCGACATTGATTCTATCTGATGAATGGATAATAGCTGAAACACGGGGAACCCAATGGTGGGCCGACTCATTCTCTCGCTGGACACAAGCGTCCAGATCAATAATTGACATGGGATGCTTGCATGTATCTTTAAAAATCTAAATAAAACGTGATTTCAACTCAGCCCATGAGTTGATGGATTTGGCAGGCAGCCCTTTCGACCAAGTTCGAGCTGGCCCATCCAACATCATGGTGAAGTATTTGGCGCATACTACATCGCTAACATCCAACATCTCCACAGCCAGCTCATAGCTCTCAATCCAAGACTCAGGCGGGAGATCCACAGTGTAATTACGCACCATATGAGGGCCCTTGAAGTCCATAGGCAGACGCTCATTGCGTAGAGCTGGTCCTAGACACGGTACACCAATAGTTCTGGAAGTCATCCCAGCCTCTATAGACGCCGAAGGGTTTAACTGAAGTTGTTGATGAGCCGCTAATTGAGCCACCAGGTCCGCCTCTCGACGTGCTCTAGCCTGATGCATAAGGGCCTGAACATTGTTATCATCATGGGGCAGGTTATGCCCATGGGTCGGGTCATCATTGTGAGGCGGGTTACGACGCCGCTAGCTGCTGGAAACTGCCAGCGACTAAATGCGCCGGTTGTAACTTTGACTATGGCGTGGAGTTGAATGAATTCGCTCGCGTTGTGCGAGTAAGCCGCCTAATGAGCTACCATCGTCCGAGGAAGTTCTATAGTGTTTCGGGTTTCTATCGTAGCGGCAGACTCGCCTTGTACTGGAAGAGCTGCCAGCCGGGAAGCCGCGGCAATCATATTATCAAGTGGGTTAGAGTAATGGCCCGGTGGTGTTGGTACTTGCTGAGGCGGGGTCAAATCCATACGAGATGGGTCCGGCATACGAGGCTGAGCCGCCGCCCCTGTCACACGTGCCTCCGCAGCCCGGATCACACCGGGCGGGTTACTCGTTCCTGCTCCGGGTGTATTAAAAAGGTTCCGCCCCTCAAACTGTGAAGGTAAACGGGTCTGGTGCCTCCTCCGAAGGATAGCATTTGATGCATTTTGATCAAGACTTAAGGGGGAAGCCTTGGACCTTATTCGCTTCGTCTCGGCCTCTAAGGTGGCTCGCTCTGTGGCCATCTTGACATTCTCTGCCTCAAGGTCCTCTCAGGCCTTGGTCACCTCATCTCGTAGTTTTGCAACATCTGCTTTATGTTGTACCTGATTCGCCGGAGTCACATCTGCGCTAATAGAGTCACCAAAGCATCCAAGAGTTTGGATAGGACTTGAGCCAACAGACACGCAGAGCCTCTCACTCCAGTCGTTGCAGCAGCAGTTGAGCCAGAAGTCATGGCCGCAGCAGTTGAAGATTGTAGCACTGGTTGTGTGCCAGCCATAAAAATCACAGCCCTGCTTGGCGGCTCGTAGGGCTCCGGAATACTATTGCCATCACAATAGCCCCCAAACCGCCGTCTTGCAGTTTATAGACTGATTCGGTTTCGCCGGTTGAGGACTCATCACCTGAATAGATGGATGTATCACCACCAGACATAGAACCTTCCTCAAGATCCGCCCCGTGAACAAAGCCAATGAAAGCACACTTTCGGGCGGGTTGGACCTTGGCGGGTTGTGCGCTGAGCCATGTCGATGATGTTGGTGGAGGCGTCCGGCTCTAGCTCTGACTCGCCGATCTTGCCGATGAAGATGTGAATTCCGCCAAAGGGGACCCGGTACCCGTACTCAATAGAGTCGGCCTCGGGACCCCAGCTAGCGTCGTCGATGTAGATCTTTCCGTGACGACTCTTGGTCATCCGGGCCATGGCGTATCCCTTTATCCCTGAGAAGCTGCCCTTCAAGAACTCAAAACCACCATGCTTAGGCCCCACGGTGGGCGCCAACTGTCGTGGTTTTGTCACGGCAGATGCCCTTGTGAAAGGACTTAGGTGTGGAGCCATCGCAACGTAGGTTAGCTCGTAGGGGTTAAATGGGACAAAGGACACAAAGGATTTACCCAGGTTCGGCCCCTCACAACGAAGTAAAAGCCTACATCCTACTTCTAGTTGTATTGCTTGAGTTTCGATTACAAGGGAGCGAATACACTTGAACTAGTTCTCGATGTATTGTTCCTTGACCAAAGCCGCCGCCGGGTCTCACCTTTATATACACAGGTCAAAGCCTGGCAGCTTACAAGAGTCCAAGCCCGATCACACAATGTGACGGGCCTGGTTTCCAAATAGTGTTGCCTTAGCAGGCAAGCTGCCATATGGCGGTTCACACGTTCGGGTCTTGGGCCCCCACTAGGCCTGCCTCTGTGAGTCGCCATCTTCATATTTCTTCTTGGGCCTCCTTGAACATTCTTTTTATTAAACTGCCAATGGTGTAACCCGGCCCCAGCATGGCTGGTCACAAGTCGGGGTTATATCCCCAACAGATGTTGGTGGTAGGGGGCTATTTTGGTAACTACAGGTCCACCCTACCCAGCCAACCCCACCCCGGCACCCAGAGTAGTACACCTGAATACTCCCCATTTCCTATCCCCATCGCAAAATAGACTTCTCCACCGCGCCGCAGCCTTCGTGCTCCTCCGCTTCTACATCGGCACACTCGTCCACCGCAGCGCATCTGCCCCATCAACTACGTTGTATGCCGCACTGGAGCTGGTCCACCTCGTCATCATACACGAACCTCTTCCCCGGCACCGTCTTCCACGGTCTCGGATCTGCTTCTCGGAAGCCAACGCCAAGCGTAGAAGCACTAGTGTTGTCGACCATGATGCAGAGAGGCCGCCGCGACCATCGTACTCCTCCTTGATTGGTAATGTGCATATTGAATCTCTTAGCAGTACATGTGCAGTTCCAATTTTGTTCATAACTACCCTTCAAATTTCCTGGTTTCTATTGTTCCGGTAAAAGTAATTGGTTATAGCTTGCATTGTCCAACAGAATATCACCTTGTAATTGTGCGTCGCTCCTCTATTGCACTGTCCTTGGGTAGGTTCTTCATCTGCAACTAGTAGTGTGGCAAATGATGGAAAGTTTTTTAGAACTAGCAAGATGCCCATGCATTGCATGGAACATCAAGATGCATTTGCGTGAGTAGTTTATCTTGTGGGAGAAAAGGATGAACGAGGGAAGCCCTTACTTGCAAATGTGGAGAGGGGTGCGGGTATATTTTTGCAAAATTACCATAGTTTCCTTCCTATCCATCAGATATAAATCGGACGGCCTATATTGTAGGATGGCAGGCACACCATCATCACCGACTCTGTTTTTTATAAGAGTAGAGTAGAGATAGAGATAAATAGAAATATCAAGTAAATATATAATATATAATATATAGTATATATATATAAGAGTAGAGAAGAGAGTAGGGATAGTAGGACGTCGGGAAAGGATCGCACGCGCGGCCCTTAGTGCGGCCGGGCACGCGCTAGTTTTGGCGTGCGGGCGTCTGGCGCGCTTTATAAAACCAATGCCCTCCCACTCCCTCCCACCGCTCTGTCCCTCGCCATCGCTATCTCCCCGCTCTTTCTGGCCTGGTCGCCGCTCTTTCACCATTCGCCGCTACCGCGCCACCATGCCGCGCGTCGCCGGGAAACTTGGGGCTACCGCGGCGTCCGCGCGTGCCCCTCCGGCAGCTTCTCCGTCAAGATCTAGTTCGGCGAGATGAGGCTTGGCCTCGGCACTTTTTACACCACCCACGAGGCCACCGGCGCATACGACGCAGCGGCGTGGCGCCTCCAGCAGCCTCGTAGGGACATGAACTTCCCCAGCATGCTGACGCGGGAGTGGGCGGAGGAGCTCGCGCCTCCCCCGCGGCTCATCACCGATGAGGATCGTTGTGAAGACCGGAGGTGGGAGCATCGTCTCGGCATCGCCGACATGGACGAGGAAGCCATGGTGCTGTGGCGCCAATGCTTCCCGCGGGACATTATCAACGAGCGCGAGTTCTACGCGCAAAGGAGTGTGGAGAGGGAGAAGAGGAAGGTGGAGCGAGCTGCCTATCGCGAGGACAGGCGTACGCGGAAGGAGGCCGCTCAATTCAACATCCAGCTAGGAACAACGTCGCCCTGGGACTCTGATGACGATCGGTATCTTGACGCCTACATTGAGAAGTCGGAGGAGGACATCACCGAGGCGGAGTCGGACAAGGAGGAGTAGTTGGACTATCTATTTTTATATCTATCTATGCTATATCTGTGATGTGAACTACCTATGTTTCTATCTATACCAGTATCGACTCGAAGTCGAATGTATATAGAGTCAGAGTATAAAGGAGAAAAAATATAGCACGCCTGCTGGAGCGGCGTGCGCGCAAATTTTTGCAACGGCCACTGGAGCCAGCACTCCGCGGTCCGTAAAAACTGGCTATTCCGGCGTTGTAAATGCTTTTTTAATGCGCCGCGCATTGCGGGCTTGTTGGAGATGCTCTAACATGGCAGATGAGTGCTTTAATGTTGCCCACAAGATGCGTGAGTATTACTATATTTTTCTTGCCATGTTGAGATTTTAAAACTACGAGTGCAAACATGTAGAGGAGGAATGAAGACAAAACACGGGATATTGGGGACATCTTTAAGGAACATGGCAAGTTAAAGAGGAGCTGCACTGGACCTGTAAAATGAGCTTTGGTAAGTAACACCCTTTCAATTACATTTGTTTAGCCTCGTGTTCTTCGATGTGTATATGTTGTAGTTTCTATTTCCCTTAGCCTCGCGTTCTACAATGTGTAATAAGAAGAGTCTTAATCGTCGTAATGCTTTCATTTTTAGCTTGATGTAGGAAGTGGGTGTTCTCACCTTGGACTCTGTTTTTATATTTCTCCTTTTGAATTCACTTCTCTTAGTCATGTTTATCTTTCTTCTATTTATGGATCTGGATAGCTCTGACTATTGATCTAAAAAGGAAGTAACTTTGTGTCAGGATGCAGTTCCTGCGGGGAGGGAAGTATGGTCAACCTTGAGATCGTGTTTCCAAAATGAGGCTCGATTACACACAAGGAGCCCGTTCCCTAATGATGATGGATTAGAGACAAGGTGCAAATTTCCAGATGATGTTGGATTACACACAAGCCAGGTGGAGTCGCCAACTGTTCGTGTCCTCATTGCTCTAGTAAAAGCTGAAAGAAAGCTTGCAGCAGCCCTTGAGAATGTAGCTGAGTTCCTGAAGAAGCCAAAAGAGCAATGAGATGCTCTCTTCACCCAAGCCAAAGAAGATATGGAAGAAGCCAGAAACAAGCTAGCGGAGGCAGAGCAGACTAGGCGTCTCCTGATATCTAAAACTTTTGTCAATACAAATTTTCATTCATATAGCTAAGTTCAAATATTTATCGAGTCAGCATGCCTGTTGTGATGTCCATGCATCTACTGATGTGGCACAAAATAATTTTTTTGGGTCATGTAATAACAGCCATTACTTTCCAAATAATAACAGACGAACCATTGGACCTGGTATAGTTCACACGCAAGCCCAACATTGCAAGTTCAACTTCCACATCTGAAAGTGCTAGTTATCGACTAGAGGGGGGTGAATAGGCGATTTTTATGGAAGTCTTCAAAACATGAGGTATTTGAAGACAAACAGTAGAAATGAACCTATTTATATGCAGCGGAAGATAGACTACACTAGACAAGCCATAGTCAAGTAAGCAATGTAGTGAAAGCACGAAGACTATCAGCAGCTAGGTAGTATGGATCGGGATGGAAGACAGTATGAAGCCAAACAGTAAATAGTCTTCACTCAGTGAAGTCAAACGGACAGAAAAGCAAGCAATGAATTCACGAAGACAAACTGTAAAGTAAAGGAAAGTGAGGGATAGAACCAGTTGCTTGGTGAAGACAAGGATTTGGTAGACCAGTTCCAGTTGCTGTGACAACTGTACATCTGGTTAGGGAGGCTGAGATTTAACTCAGAAGACAGCGTGTTCAGCTTATTCCCCTTGAGCTAAGGACGCAAGTCCTCACCCAATCACTCTGGTAAGTATTCAAGGTAGACTTCCAAATCTTCAGAGACTTCGTTCACGGGCGATCCACAATGACTCTTGGATGCTCAGAACGCGACGCCTAATCGGCTGGAGGATTCACAGTCCTCAAGTGTAACAAGTCTTCAGGTCACGCGGACAGAAAGACTTCAATGATGCCTAACACTATTTAGCTCTATGTGTTTTGGGTTTTGTCCTCGCAAGGATCTCTCTCTCAACTGCTTCGGAGGTGGGTTGCTCTCAAATGACAAAAGCCGTGCACTAACTCTAAGCAGCCACCAATTTATGGTGTAGGGGGTGGGCTATTTATAGCCAGGAGGCAACCCGACCTGATATGTCCGAAATGACCCTGGGTCACTAAGGAACTGACACGTGTCCAATGGTCGTATTTCAAACACAAGCGGCAGCTTTACTTGGGCTGCAAGCAAAGCTGACTCATCCATCTCTGGATAAGATTTGCTCTCATTGTCTTCGCTCGAAGACATAGGATTTTGGTTGAGCATCTGTCACGCCCAATATGCGACCCTATCCAAAAGGAACTCAAAGGTCCCACCAAGGATAGACCCGCATATTGAAACGCTTTTGCAAGGTGGATATCATTACATCAACATTACATAATAGATCGGGATACATCCAAGACATACAATGCCACATGAATACAACAATACAACATACAAGAACAACATCCGACTACGGATGAATCATAAATAGAAACTCAAACAATATCCACCCTGCTAGCCCAGGCTGCCGACCTGGAACCTATCCCGTGATCGAAGAAGCAGAAGAAGAACTCCAACACAAGTAAACATCGGTCTCGCGTCATGATAATCGCAAACCTGCACCTGCAACTGATGGTGTAGTAATCTGTGAGCCACGAGGACTCAGCAATCCCATTACCATGGGTATCAAGACCAGCAAAGCTTAAAGGGAAAGGAAGGGGTTAAAGTGGTGAGGTTGCAGCAGCGACTAAGCATAGTATGGTGGCTAACATACGCAAATGAGAGCGAGAAGAGAAACAAAGGAACGGTCTTCAACTAGTAATGATCAAGAAGTGATCCTGAACTCCTACTTACGTCAGACATAACCCAGAAACCGTGTTCTCCTCTCGATCAACCCCGAAAAGAGACACTCACGGTTACGCATACCTGTTGGTGTATTTTAGAAGAGTTTACTTCAAGTTTACTACAACCGGATATTAACAAATTCCCATCTGCCACATAACCGCAGGCACGGCTCTCAAAAGTTTATACCCTACAGGTGTCCCAACTTAGCCCATGATAAGCTCTCGCGATCAACGAAGGATATTCCTTCTCCCGGAAGACCCGATCAGTCTCGAAATCCCGGCTACAAGACATTTCGACAAGAATAAAACAAGACCAAGAAGACCGCCTGATGCGCCGGCAATCCCGATAGGAGCTGCACATATCTCGTTCTCGTGGCAACACCGATGAGACAAAGCTATGAGTAAAACCAAGCCTCGAAGTTTCCTGCAGGTGGGCCCTTCAAGTGCGTTTCGGTTCGAACCAGCACTTAGAGAAGCAATCGCCCGGGGGCTAAAATAAAGATAACCCTCCTGCTAATTACTCCCAAGGGAAAATAGGTGGGGTGAGGCAAATGGTAAAACCAAGGTTGGGCCTTGCCGGGAGGAGTCTTATTCAAAGCAAACTGTCAAGGGGTCCCATAAATCACCCGAACGCTGTTAGGGACGCAAAATCCGGGAACATAATACCGATATGACGGAAACTAGGCGGCAAGAGTGGAACAAAACACCGTGCATAAGGCCGAGCCTTCCACCCTTTACCAAGTATATAGATGCATTAATTAAATAAGAGATATTGTGCTATCCCAACAAAATCCTGTCCACCATGGAGCAATCTTCAACTTCACCTGCAACTAGCAACGCTATAAGAGGGCTGAGCAAAGCGGTAACATAGCCAAGCAACAGTTTGCTAGGAAGGGTGCAAAGGTTAGAGGTCGACATGGCAAATTGGGAGGCTTGAAGAGCAAATGATAGGTAGCGCAGCATAGCGAAAAGAACGAAGCAACTAGCATAGCAATGATAGTAGTGAGATCCAAGGTGACGGTCATCTTGCCTGAAATCCCGCCAGGAAGAAGAACAAGTCCATGAAGAAGATGAAGCCACGAAGAAGAACCAAGCGTAGACGAACGAATCCTCACGATCGCAACGAAACAGAACTATCGAGAAGAAGCACACAACATGGTAAACACACCACACATAGACAAGACATGATGCACAACAAGCATGATGCATGACAAATCTAGATGAGGCTACTCATGGCAAGAGATGATGCAAACAAGAGCAACACATCAAAGCAAGTTTAAATGAGGCTGGAAGCAACATATAACAACTCCGGTAAGTCCTCATATGCAAATTTTGAAATTGGTCCAGATCTGAATAAACCTTATGTTCAAGTTGTTAAACAGCAAGTTAAGATGCACCAAGATGATCTTCACGAAATTCTAGTCAAGTTACATATAAAGTTCATTAAATTCGGAGCTACGACCTAGAAGATATGAGCAAAACAAGTTAAACATGGCATTGATGCAAAATGCATACAAACATCAAGCAAACACCTCAAAACATAGATGCAACATGATAATATGAAGCTACATATAATTCTAAGCAAGTTTCATATAGAGCACACTTAAAATGGAGCAACGGTTCAACACACACATGGAACAAGTTATAGCAACAATCTGCCCAAAACAGCAACTAGTCATATTGCAAGCACCTAAACAACAAGCTACAGCATCTTAACATGAGAACAAAAGGCATGGGCATGATGTACAGGTAAAGCACAACAAAACATGAACACTGAGCTAACTCCAGAAATAACTAGAACATGCTCAAAATGACATGGCAAGATTGCAAATAATAACAGTTTTAGACTTATCAGGAAATAACATCATGTTGCAATGTTTAGAGCTATCAAACAACATGCTACAGGAACTTATCAATGCAGAAGAAGGCATGCAATGAATCTACTAATTGCATAGAACAAAAGTCCTTTAGTGACCATGAGCCAAAAAGGATCAGAGGAAATGATGGCACCCATGTAAACATGGCAAGTTATATTACAGATTCATACATGGCAGGAATAACAATAAGTAGGCATGTTGGTGAGCTTGAACCACTCACCACAGAGCAATACATGGCATAGAAAGGCAACTCACAGTAAGAAGACATGCTTGTGAAGCTAATCATGGCAAGAGCAAGACCATAGAGTGCATGGATCACTAACAAAAATCATGGCAACATTGAACTTAATGTTAACAGGCTGACAGCAACATTATTTAGCAATTTGAGAGCAAGATTACAACACGTTAAAGCCGGCTATAATTGCAACCAGGGGCACGGATGGATAGAGCAAGACATGTATAACAAAACATCCTTAGTGAACATCTCCAGATTATGCATAGAATGACTTGTAGAAGCAGGTTTATATAGCATCATAATATAGCAGATTCAGACATGCAAAACAGCAACAGCAAGTGCCCTACTTAACAAGCTCGATAAACTCACTACAAGACCCACAAAAATATATGAATGGTGCCAATGTAAATATGGCATGAAATAGAGCAAAACACATGTAGACATCAACCTCATAAGATGCACACATCAATCATGGCAAAAATGACAAATCATCAAGTTATAACAGTTCCAGCAGATTAACAACATATAGCACTTTTGCGACGACAATTCAGGCACCAAGATGAGCTCAAATGAACATTATGCAATGTAACTAAAGGAAGTACTCATCGGGCGAACAATTTGACATATTACACGCACGAAACGGAGCCGTATGCAGCAAGTTATGGTGCGATGAAAATGGCATGATAATGTAAAAATATTCGGGACTTGGTGGAATTTTGGACCCTCGAAGTCAACGGCGCGGGATCTCGCCGGAGACGAGGGAGAAGGACGACAGCGGGGCTCGGGCGGCCGGAGATGCTCAGGGGGCCGGATCCAGCGGCGCCGCCCGGATATGGTGGCGATACGGCGACGACGAGGGCGGCGCGAGGGAGCTGGCGGCCGCTGGCGACATGGCCGCGCTGGAGGGCGGCGGCGCTCGCTGCGCTGTTGGCGGCGCGCGGCCGACGGTGCCGCTGGCCGGGCGCGAGCCGCCGGCGAGGCGACGGGCAACGGGCGGAGGAGAAGACAGTGCGGCCGGTGAGAGGAGGTTGCTCGGCGGCGGCGAACGCCATGAGGCGCGGGCGGCGCTGCCCGGTTCGCCCGGGCGGGTTCACCTGAGCCCCCGGTGGCGCGACGCGGGAGGAGATAGAGGAGGCCGGGTCGACGTGGCGCGCTCCGGTTGGCCGGGAGCGGCCGCTGGGGTGAGGTGGCGCGACCCGATTGGTCGGAGTGATGTGGCAGCGGCGGTGGACATGTCCGGCACGACGCGGACGCGTCCGGCGGCGCGGGGAGGAGTTTTCTAGGGTTTGGACTGCGGGAATTTCGGGGGAGGTGCACATATTTATAGGTAGAGGGAGGTAGGAGAGTCCAAATGAGGAGCGGTTTTCGGCCACGCGATCGTGATCGAACGACCGAGAGCATGGAGGGGAGTTTGCTGGGTTTTGGGCCACTTTGAAAGGGGTGTTGAGCTGCACACAAAAGAGGCTTTACGGTTACCCGGTTAACCGTTGGAGTATCAAACGGCCTCCAAATGGCACGAAACTTGACATTCGGTCTACCAGTGCTATACCAAGGCCGCTTGGCAAGCCTCGGTCAATTCCGAGAACGTTTAACACCCGCACACGAAAAGAGGTAAAAGGGGGCGCCGGGGGACATAGGAGTGCCGGATTGCAAAACGGACAACGGGGAAAATGCTCGGATGCATGAGACGAACACGAATGCGAAATGAGATGCACATGATGACATGATATGAAATGCAGATGATGACATGGAAAAGTGCAACACGCAAGCACATGACATGGCAACGATGGCGAATAACTGGCAGACACCTGGCGCATCGAATCCGGGGCGTTACAACACTCCTCCACTAACAAGAGATCTCGTCCCGAGATCTTAGGACCGAGACGGAAGAGAAAAGGGATGAGGTGAAGCAAGAACGCAAGAGGGAAGATGAACAACGCAAAGCCTCCGGAAGGATTGAAAGAATGGAATGAAAAGTACTTAGAAGGAAAGGCTGAACGGAGTTGTTGAGAAAATCAACAACGAAAGAATAAGCTTGATGTGGAATTATGGAAAACATCTCAAAATTATGAGGTGATAACCAACCGCAAACGGAAATGATTGGATAGCTTAGAAGAACAAAGAAATGCAAAACTTCACTTCAAAAGAATACAGAGACTTAATTGCACTTCGAGATGAGAAGAAAAGATACTTTAACTCCACCAACAAAATCTTGATGAACTCTTGAAGAATGAATTAAAATCATGAAGAACCACCATAAAGAACTCCGGTAACAAAAAGATGATGATTTAGAATGAAGGAAGAAAGAATAAGATGAGCCTTGCGATGACTCCGATGGGGGTTCCGACGAGATGGCCAAGGAAACTTTGAACTCCGGGAAAGAAAAGATGAAAAACACATGGAACTAGAATTTATTCATTAAGAACAAACTCCAAAGGAAGGGATTACTCACTTGGATGAAATAAGAATAAGATTTATTGTATGCTTATCCTTCATCAAATTAAATTGATGACCAACAATGGATTTTGCATACTACTTATTCTTCTTGAAAAAGGATTGAGAAGGGGTAGCACGAAACTTGAGAAGGTCTTCATGAACCACCGGTAGGATTGAAAAGAACGAATGAATTAATATGATAACAAAGGAAAAAGAATCTGAATGAACCACCATAAGAATTCGAAATTGACTGACGAAAGAGAATGAATCGCCAGGAAGAATTAGAAGAACAAATGCTAGAGGGGAATTAGATGCAAAAGGACGAAGAGATCATGAACTGATTAGAGAAAGCTTGAAGGAAGCACCGGGATAATTGGATATCGGTAGCTGAAATGTGAGGACGAAGAATTCTTCTGAAACGATGGCCTCCGGTGAAAACAAAATGGGAAAACAACTCCTGACATACTCCAGATGGGTAGGAAAAAGGAATATCTGACAAATGGAATAATTCGAGAGGATAACATGAAGCTAGAACCAGGAAACTTCGAGAGAACAGATAAGATTTAAGAGAAACTCTACTTCTTTGGTCTTCAAATGATGATGAGAAACACCACCAAAATTGTTGAGATACTCCGGTAGAATGAAAAGAGGAAGGGTTGACCCAAAGATGAAAAGAATTTGAAAGCGATCTTGGAGAAGGCATGTGACTGATGGAATCCATTCTTACGTCACACTTGAAAGGAATTGAGAATAACTCCGGGGAAATTAGAAGAGTCAGGTAAGATCCTGGGAAAAGACCTGTGGGTTAGGGCCCACTAAAAGAAAACACCGTTGGAAAGGGATGTTGAACAGATAGATGATGCACTGGAAGAACTGAAATATTTGACTGAGGTGACAACCTCGTATTAATTGGAACAGGCATTTAATCTCCCGAGATGTCTTCTAACTCCGGAATGATTGAATGGCGAGAGGCAAACAAGCAAGGAGAACACTTGATCCAAGGAAAAGAATATGATCAACACCGAAAAACTTGAATTGAGTGCACCGAAAAGAAAAGGGATGAAGAATGACGAACAAGACGAGAATTCACCGGTTGAAATAATTGACAAAACACTGAAGAGGCTCCACACAAATGAAATTGATGGTCGGAAGAGATTCAGGCTCCGGGAAGAAAAAAGGGTGGGAGGCCGGGAAAAACAAAGGCAACTTTGAAGGGGAAACCGACGAATATCTTGAAGAGAAAACACTGGTTGAAATCATTGAGGAAAGAAAGCAAAGACTTCGCACGAGTAGGATGGATACTCGATTACGGACTCCGGTTCCGAGAAAAAGAAGGGTGGGCAGGCGGGAAAAGAAAAGAACTGAGGATTGGACTTGACAACGATGAAGAGGCTCGAGTCAACTTGACGAGAAATGCACCGGATGAAAAGAGCTGAGAGCCAACGATCGGAAAACCAACTGCGTGAACCTAAAGAAAAATTTGAAGGGGAAGAGGGGTAGTTCAAAACACCTACGTCACGATTCCCACCGTGAGCGATTTAAGGGCTGAGGAGTAAAAAGAAATCCTACTCTCTGATATAACTAGACTCCGAAAATAGTTTTCTTCTAGACTCAACAACGGCCAAACTACACAATCAAACAAGGGGGCTCCTAGGGTCGGTCGAGGCTCTGATACCAACTTGTCACGCCCAATATGCGACCCTATCCAAAAGGAACTCAAAGGTCCCACCAAGGATAGACCCGCATATTGAAACGCTTTTGCAAGGTGGATATCATTACATCAACATTACATAATAGATGGGGATACATCCAAGACATACAATGCCACATGAATACAACAATACAACATACAAGAACAACATCCGACTACGGATGAATCATAAATAGAAACTCAAACAATATCCACCACTGCTAGCCCAGTGCCGACCGAACCTATCCCCTGATCGAAGAAGCGTAAGAAGAACTCCAACACAAGTAAACATCGCTCTCAAGGCCATGATCATCGTAAACCTGCACCTGCAACTGATGGTGTAGTAATCTGTGAGCCACGAGGACTCAGCAATCCCATTACCATGGGTATCAAGACTAGCAAAGCTTAAAGGGAAAGGAAGGGGTTAAAGTGGTGAGGTTGCAGCAACGACTAAGCATAGTATGGTGGCTAACATACGCAAATGAGAGCGAGAAGAGAAACAAAGGAACGGTCGTCAACTAGTAATGATCAAGAAGTGATCCTGAACTCCTACTTACGTCAGACATAACCCAGAAACCGTGTTCTCCTCTCGATCAACCCCGAAAAGAGACACTCACGGATTACGCACACGGTTGGTGTATTTTAGAAGAGTTTACTTCAAGTTTACTACAATCGGATATTAACAAATTCCCATCTGCCACATAACCGCGGGCACGGCTCTCAAAAGTTTATACCCTGCAGGGGTGTCCCAACTTAGCCCATGATAAACTCTCACGATCAACAAAGGATATTCCTTCTCCCCGGGAAGACCCGATCAGTCTCGTAATCCCGGCTACAAGACATTTCGATAGTAATAAAACAAGACCAGCAAGACCGCTCGATGCGCCGACAATCCCGATAGGAACTGCACATATCTCGTTCTCAGGGCAACACCGGATGAGACAAAGCTCTGAGTAAAACCAAGCCTCGAAGTTTCCCGTGGTGGCCCTCAAGAAGTGACTCGGTTCGAACCAGCACTTAGAGAAGCAGCCCGAGGGGGCTAAAATAAAGATGACCCTCGGGTTAATTACTCCCAAGGGAAAATAGGTGGGGTGAGGCAAATGGTAAAACCAAGGTTGGGCCTTCTTTGGAGGAGTCTTATTCAAAGCGAACCGTCAAGGGGGTCCCATAAATCACCCGAGCAGCGTTAGGGACGCAAAATCCGGGAACATAATACCGATATGACGGAAACTAGGGCGGCAAGAGTGGAACAAAACACCAGGCATAAGGCCGAGCCTTCCACCCTTTACCAAGTATATGTATGCATTAATTAAATAAGAGATATTGTGGTATCCCAACAAAATCCTGTCCACCATGGAGCAATCTTCAACTTCACCTGCAACTAGCAACGCTATAAGAGGGCTGAGCAAAGCGGTAACATAGCCAAGCAACGGTTTGCTAGGAAGGGTGCAAAGGTTAGAGGCTGACATGGCAAATTGGGAGGCTTGAAGAGCAAATGATAGGTAGCGCAGCATAGCGAAAGAACGAAGCAACTAGCATAGCAATGATAGTAATAAGATCCAAGGTGATGGTCATCTTGGCTGAAATCCCGCAAGGAAGAAGAACGAGTCCATGAAGAAGATGAAGCCACGAAGACGAACCAAGCGTAGACGAACGAATCCGCACGATCGCAACGAAACGGGAACTATCGAGAAGAAGCACACAACATGGTAAACACACCACACATAGACAAGACCTGATGCACAACAAGTATGATGCATGACAAAGCTAGATGAGGCTACTCATGGCAAGAGATGATGCAAACAAGAGCAACACATCAAAGCAAGTTTAAATGAGGCTGGAAGCAACATATAACAACTCCGGTAAGTCCTCATATGCAAATTTCGAAATTGGTCCAGATCTGAATAAACCTTATGTTCAAGTTGTTAAACAGCAAGTTAAGATGCACCAAGATCTACACGAAATTCTAGTCAAGTTACATATAAAGTTCATTAAATTCGGAGCTACTACTAGAAGATATGAGCAAAACAAGTTAAACATGGCATTGATGCAAAATGCATACAAACATCAAGCAAACACCTCAAAACATGGATGCAACATGATAATATGAAGCTACATACAATTCTAAGCAAGTTTCATATAGAGCACACTTAAAACGGAGCGACGGTTCAACACACATGAAACAAGTTATAGCAACAATCTGCCCAAAACAGCAATTAGGCATATTGCAAGCACCTAAACCACAAGCTACAGCATCTTAACATGAGAACAGAAGACATGGACATGATGTACAGGTAAAGCATAACAAAACATGAATACTGAGCTAACTCCAGAAATCATTAGAACATGCTCAAAATGACATGGCAAGATTGCAAATAATAACAGTTTCACTTATCAGGAAATAACATCAGGTTGCAATGTTTAGAGCTATCAAACAACATGCTACAGGAACTTATCAATGCAAAAAAAGGCATTTAATTAATCTACTAATTGCATAGAACAAAAGTCCTTTACTAACCATGAGCCAAAAAGGAACAGAGGAAATGATGGCACCCATGTAAACATGGCAAGTTATATTACAGATTCATACATGGCAGGAACAACAATAAGTAGGCATGTTGGTGAGCTTGAACCACTCACCACAGAGCAATACATGGCATGGCAAGGCAACTCACAGTAATAGGACATGTTTTTGAAGCTAATCATGGAAAGATCAAGATCATAGAGTGCATGGATCACTAACAACAATCATGGCAACATTGAACTTAATGTTAACAGGCTGACAGCAACATTATTTAGCAATTTGAGAGCAAGATTACAACATGTTAAAGCAGGCTATAATTGCAATAAGGGGCATGTATCGATAGAGCAAGACATGTATAACAAAACATCCTTAGTGAACATCTCCAGATTATGCATAGAATGACTTGTAGAAGCAGGTTTATATAGCATCATAATATAGCAGATTCAGACATGCAAAACAGCAACAGCAAGTACCCTACTTAACAAGCTCAATGCACTCACTAAAAGACCCACAAAAATATATTAATGGCACCAATGTAAAGATGGCATCACATAGAGAAAAACACATGTAGACATCAAACTCATAAGATGCACACATCAATCATGGCAAAAATGACAAATCATCAAGTTATAACAGTTCCAGCAGATTAACATCATATAGCACTTTTGCAACGATGATTCAGGCACCAAGATGAGCTCAAATGAACATGATGAAATAGATTGAAAGGAAGTACTCATCGGGGCGAACAATTTGACATATTACACGCACGAAACGGAGCCGTATGCAGCAAGTTATGATGCGATGAAAATGGCATGATAATGTAAAAATATTCGGGACTTGGTGGAATTTGGACCTCGGGGGGGAAGTCAACGGCGCCGGGATCTCGCCGGAGACGAGGAGAAGGACGGCCAGCGGGGCTCGGGGCGGCCGGAGATGCTCAGGGGGGCCGGATCCGGGCGGCGTCGGACCGGATCTGGTGGCGCGCGGCGGCGACGACGAGGGCGCGGAGAGCGGCGCGGCTGGCGGCGACTACGGCCGGGCGCTGGAGGCGGCGGGCGGCCCTCGCTGCTTAAGCGGGCGGCGCTGGTCGGACGGCGGCGCTGGCCGGGCGAAGCCGCCGGGCGAGGCGACGGGCAACGGGCGCGGGGCCGGAGGAGAAGACAGGCGGCGGCGAGGAGGCCGTGGTCTGGGCGGGCGGCGAACGCCGGCGAGGCGCTGCTGGCGGCGCGCGGGCGGCGCTGGTTCGCCCGGGCGGGCTGGATCTGGGCCCTGCAGCGCGGCAGCGCGGGAGGAGAGAGAGGAGGCCGGCGGGGCTGACGTGGCGCGCTCCGGTTGGCCGGGAGCGGCCGCTGGGGTGAGGTGGCACGACCCGATTGGTCGGAGTGATGTGGCAGCGGCGGTGGACATGTTCGGCGCGACGCGGACGCGTCCGGCGGCGCGGGGAGGAGTTTTCTAGGGTTTGGACTGCGGAAATTTCGGGGGAGGTGCACATATTTATAGGTAGAGGGAGCTAGGAGAGTCCAAATGAGGAGCGGTTTTCGGCCACGCGATCGTGATCGAACAACCGAGAGCATGAAGGGGAGTTTGCTGGGTTTTGGGCCACTTTGAAAGGGGTGTTGAGCTGCACACAAAAGAGGCTTTACGGTTACCCGGTTAACCGTTGGAGTATCAAACGGCCTCCAAATGGCACGAAACTTGACAGGCGGTCTACCAGTGCTATACCAAGGCTGCTTGGCAAGCCTCGGTCCATTCCGAGAATGTTTAACACCCGCACACGAAAAGAGGTAAAAGGGGGCGCTGGGGGACATAGGAGTGCCGGATTGCAAAACGGACAACGGGGAAAATGCTCGGATGCATGAGACGAACACGAATGCGAAATGAGATGCACATGATGACATGATATGAAATGCAGATGATGACATGTAAAAGTGCAACACACAAGCACATGACATGGCAACGACGTATGAATAACTGGCGTACACCGCGTGATCGAATCCGGGCGTTCTAAAGATCACATCACCACTCTGACTTTGTTCACTTGGACCCCACTTAATAGTACGGTTGTTCCTATGATTCAACAAAGAAGAAAAAGGAAACTACTAAACAACTATGTCTTCGCACTCCATAGTCTTCAAGTGAATGTCTTCACATGTCATAATCTTCATCGTGAATGTCTTCACGAACCACCATTGTCTTCAATGTCTTCACACATTTTTAGGGGTCATCTTTGGTAGGTAAACCGAATCAATAAGGGACTACTACTTGTGTTATCCTGCAATTCTCACACACACATTAGTCCCTCAACCAAGTTTGTCGTCAATACTCCAAAACCAACTAGGGGTGGCACTAGATGCACTAAGAATCTCCCCCTTTTGGTGATTGATGACAAACTGGTTGAAGTTTTCAATGGGGATAAAAGTATGTGAAAGTTAAAGATCAAAGTCATTGTCTTCATAAGTTGCAAAAGGCTCCCCCTGAAGATGTGCATATAAGTAGTTTGCTTTTGAATGTAAATGCACATGGCGGGTTTTACTTTGTGGAGATCCTCTTCAACTTACGAAGACAATTCATCATGCATATATAAACATAACAAAGATAATGACATGCACAATGAAAAATGGGCGTCTGCAGAATGACTTCACGCGGAATTTATCATCGCATCACAAAGCAGCAGCAAAAGTAGCAGACGACCATCAAGTTTAAGTGTTACAATTCAAGTGCCAAATAGTTTCAAAACTTAGAAAAATAATGCAACCACCCATATGGACCCGCTTGAAGACTATCAACCTCATATGCTTCTCCACCTTTTGTCAGAAATGACCAAAAAGGTTTGAAGACATAGAGGATCTACTCGTTCCCAGTTGGAGTAGAAGATGGAGCAGGGTCAACGTTGGAGTTTGGTGGTGCAGACAGGCCTAACAAAGAATCGTGGTGCAGTGCAGCTCGAGTTGGTGAAGTGGCGTCATCCTCTTCATCGACGACTCTCGCAACAACAGTTGCAACCGAAGACGAATGTTCGGAATCTTCAATGGATGGTGTGTGATGCTAGCTTGCATTTTGTGGAGGCCTGGAGTCAAATTTGAAGCTCTTTGTGAAGACATCTTCGCGAAGATCATCTTCAGAGCAGAGCAACGTGAGGCTCTTCTAGGACAGCCGACAGGATTCATGTGCAACAAATGATTTCTTGGTGGCCAAGTTGCAAATGCGATTAACATGCCCCAAGAGACTCTACATCTGACGCTTCAGCCCGTCGTGATGCATATCCTGCTTTTGTTGCAAAGACACCAGAAGCTCATGGTCGTTGAGGACACGGGGACGCTTCTGAGGACTTTGAGCAATGGTGCTGGCAGTGGCTTCAGTGTTGGCTCTGTGTGGCATACGCAAGTTGCCAGCCAGAGGATGGGTAGGGGTTGCAGCATTGGGCACATGAATCCCTTCAATTGGCTGCGTGAAGCTCTGGAATTCTGCATTCTGAAGGTGGAGTGGCTTCTTTGCTGGCTCGGGGTAGATGGCTTCAATGGACATATCAACATCAGGTAGAAATACAATGTGGTTGCGCGCTGAGGGCTGATAATCGATTGTTGAATGAAGCTTGATCAAGCGCATCACCCATGGAGCATAAAATTTCAGGCCAAATAGATCAATCCCAGAAGCAGCAAGCTGTAGGATGAAGAAACCCCGAGTATTGAATCTGATGCCATTGACAATATGGAAAACCAATGTCTTCATGGCGCCTTCAAGTTTAGCTTTAGAGGAATTGCCTTTGATGGGCCAGAGAGTATGCCTCAAAATATGATAGACTATGTGTGGCAAGTACTCAAGGTCCTGAACAAAGAACTCCTTGGGGTATTTAGCGTCATGGGGCAATGGCTTCATCATGCTCAGCATTTGGCTCATGTTTGGCTCTGGCTTCTGGTAAATGCTTTGCCGCTCGTACTGATGAAGCTGACAACCAGGTTCGTATAGCTCACCTGGAGTGGGCAGGGAAGTAAGCTCGATGATATCCTGAGCTTTGGCTTCATGATGAACATCACCTGTCATCCACTCAAGGACCCAAGTCTTCGGATCTCTGTTGTAGCCTCGAACGTGTAGTGTAGCATAGAACTGCAGCATAAGCTCTTTGTTCCAATGTTCCTTGTCAGTCACATAAGGTAGAAGCCCAACTCCCCTAAATCAATCAAGGGCTTCCTCAAGGCATGGCAGCCCAGCCATAGCATCACAATCCAGACGCTTATGTGGAAAAATACGGTCCTGGTTGTATAAGATGCATATAGCTTCACCGCTGATGGCTCCAAAACCTGTCAGAGGAGATGTTGGGCTTTGTGTATGGGTTCTTGGCGCTGTCAAAGAATGTATTGTGCTCTCTGAAGCTGAGCATGTTGAATGAGCCCTGTGTTGTGGCAGCACTTGGGAGCCTTGGCAGTCTTGGCTTTGGCTTCTGAACTTGAGGCCTCTGCTCCACATGATAATCATATTGCGGCCCGCGAGCAGTGGGTGGAACCATGATGGGCCATCTGAAATTCACCAACTCACCACGATTGAATGCGCATTCCATAGTATGGGGCCTTGGTGGAGGAACAGCGTCACCAGAGATGATTGGCGTCACAATGGTGTCAGTAATCACATTGGCTTCAGGCTCCACATCATCTTCAGCCATGACAGTGTCATTGGCTTCAGTGGCGTTGTTGGTGGCAGCCTCATTGTTTTCAACCTCCATCTGTTCAATAACTGGAAGGTCAGGCACGATCACATTCTCTTGAATGACTAGATCACTGGCAAGGGGTGTGGCCTCTCTTTCAGCTTCTTTCTCTTCTCCTTTTTCTTCTTCGGCTGATACAGCCGGAATGTCTTCAGTAGTTTTTTCTTCAGACTCAGAGGCAGACGCAGAAGGGGTGGCTTCAGGAAACACTTGACGTGCTACTGAGCTAGTGTGTTGCACTTCCTCTTTGGAGAAGGGGTGGTCTGTTCCATGAAGTTTTCATCATCAAGCACCGAGTGGTGACTTGAGGTGGTGGAGTTCTTGGTGTTTCAACTTGTAGAGGGGTGTCTTTTTATTGTTGCTCAGCCCATGAGTTATCTTGAGCAACTGGTGTCATAGGACGACCATTGCTAATAAGTTCACTGCTCGTGAGAGCAGGCGATGATACTGACTGGGGCTGGAGCTGAGGAAGGACTTCATCATCATTTACATTATCTTCATGACCAATGTCTTCAGCTGCGATGGGGTCAACAGCTGGAACTTCTTCACTTTAGGGAGCCTCTGTTGAAGTAGGCTCATGAATCACCAGGTGGCGTTGTTGGTTCGTAGAGGCAGGGAGAGCAACAGAGTTGGTTCAACATTGAGGGGCTATGGGGCAGCAGCACGCTCTTGCTTTGAAGACTTTGAAGCCTTTGTCTTCAATTTCTTCTTGGAGGGATCACCATCAGAGGTGTCTTTGAGCTTCCTCTTCCTAGCTTCGGCTTCAGCTTGCCTAGTCTTCTTCTGCTCAGAAGCTGCTGGGGGGACCTTTGGCTTCGAGCCATTCATGCTGGCAGGGAAGACTATGCTTGGTCGTTCCTGCCGTTGAGCATCGAGTATGGCATCAGCAGACTTCCTCTTTTTCTTGGCAGCCATTCTGGGTTGATGCCAGGTCACCCAAGAGCCTTTCTCTTCTCAGCTTCATTGTGTGCTTGCACACATTTCTACGCATAGTACTTCGTGCGCTAGCGTTAGCCTTTGGCTTCATCATTCTTCTTGTTGAACTCTACCTTGAGATCTTGCATCATCTTCTTGAAGATTTCCACATCAGCCACACTGAGCTTGGCCATGTGCTTCTTGAAGTGTGCCTTCTCATAATCAATCTTGTTCTTGAGTTCGATGATTTTCTGAGCCAGAGCAAGTTCATTTGCAATGGCTCTGTGAAAGGTGACGCTGATGTCCACTGGCAGCTGCAGATCATCAATGTTGATGCTTTGATCCTCAAACCATTTAGCAATGAAGTTGTTTAGAATATCAACATCAAATAGAGGCAGATCTTGAAAGATCTCTGCCTCTTGCTTGCTCTTGATCAGCATCTCTAGAGCTTCATCACCAAGATCTTCATCACTAGACAGATCAACGGTGTGGTCTTCATTGCGCAGAATGGCAGCAGGCGTCAGGTCATGCCCTGAAATCTTCATGGACTTCTTGGTCTTCTTAGTCTTCTTGGCGACACGAGACAAGTCTTCAGACTGCACACTGGGTTCTGGAGCTGCAGTCTTCAATGGCTTCACAGTCAAAGCTTTTGGTGCAGCAGAGGGCTTTGATGCTTTTGACTTCTTTTTCTTCTGCTTCGGTGGTCCAGGTGCATCTTCAGAGTCTGCATCATCAGCAGATTGATCCACTGTGGCCCTTTGAGAAGCAATATGGCAGAGGAGCCCATCGAAGCCATTGAAGGGGCCGATGACATTAGGATTGGCATCATGTGTGCCATCCGTCTTTGGAGCAGACGGACCAGGTTTGAAGTGGAGTCCGAGCTCCTTCCTATTCTTGGCAGCAGACTCCTTTGCAAACTGAAAGTTGCGCTTGAAGAGATTGTCGTCACGACACCACAGAAGATACGATGGGTCGGCATTTTCTGGCTGAGGTCCTCGGACCATGCAAGGATAGAAACCTTGAGCAATAGCTTCAGGCTTCGACTTGGGTTGCAGATTCTTGTAAAGAATATCGCCCCACGGGCGCTTGATAGCATTCTTTTTAGCATATTCAGGTGTGACGAAGTTATACTTGAACCACTGTTCAGCCCAATATCTTTGGATCCATTGAATTCTGGTCTTGCGCTGATTGTAGCTCTCCTCAGGATATGTCTTGTACATCTCAAATAGAACGGGAGGCAGATCCAGTGCAGTATTGCCACGGCGCTGCCTGCCACCCTTCCTTGCATATTTCTCAGAAGCCATAATATTCAGACAGAGAGGCTTCAATACAGTGAAAGGCTTCCGTCTACTTGTCAAACAAGAACTAGCTTCAGGAGAGTCAATATGATGTTGTAAGAATTTTGGAAATGAATGCAGACTATGAGAACCTAGGGATTCTCCCACGGACATGTACCTGTGACAGCATTAGAGATGTGAGGGAAGGGGAAGAGGTCATATGCATTCTCAGAAGATTTTGAAGATAAATCAGTTTGAAGACATTGACCTCATAGTGCGAAGACATTCACTTATTTGAAGTGAGTTGGTTCCAAATTTGTACGAATCCATGAATAAGTACAAGTGAGGAATCTAACTAGTTATGAAGCATAAGTGAATATACTTTGCAACATATGAGATTCAGAAAGAGACAGATCCAGATTTGGAAGTGTAGAAACCACTTTTTGTTGAAGTGGATAGATTTGAAAGATCAAAAAGGCTGTAAAAAGTGAGATTTATTTACCACAGTCATATCTCCCTCACCCTAACTTAGTGGCGGAAGACACCTACAGCGGCGGTGGAGAAGACGAGGTCTGCGGCCGACATGAGGACAGCATCGAATCGCGGCAGCTAAGCGCAACGTCTCCAGCGTCGACGCGAGCTAGCGGTGGCGCTAGGGTTTGAGCGAGATGGCGAGGTGGAAGAAGAGATAATGACCGCGTGTGGGTGTGTATTTATAAGGTGAGGGCTGCATAGCGCAATTACGTAGGTGCCCCTGGCGGTTCACATATGATGGACATGTGGCATGCATGCAACTCATTGAGAGTTGTTCTATGTTCCCATGCACGCTTGGTTTGTCGGGTGGTCATTCCTGCTTCTTCGGTATTCAGGCAAAAGAGATATAGCATTAAAAGCAGGTTTAAATGTGTGTCTTTGTATCTTCAGCTGACAAGGATGCAGTGAAGACATTTGACACGTTTCAACAGAATGCATATGACTAGATAGACATAATTTGAGGAAGAAGCGCAGGAGAGGTTAGGGTCCGATCACATTCACTTAGTTTAGAAGATGGCAAGTTTGAAGACATAGCTATAAGTGAATGTTGTAGAGGACAGAACACATAAATATATACATATCAGAAAAGACCAAATCAACATTGCGAAGATAAACCTTGGAGGCAAATCAATGTTGATGACAAACCAAATGCGAAGATAATGCAATCATGACGCCAAATAAAAATCTTTGAGAGAAAGTTTGGTGGTGGCGTTACCCACCGTATAGGAAGTATTAGACCCAGACAGGGCGCACAATTATCATGGCGCTCCGAAGTCAAATTCCGCGTTAATGTATTCAAACTTAGAGGGTAAGTATTCATTGATTTAAGATATATGTTACTTCGTGTAGCACATCTAAGTCGTCAACATGCATAAGTGTTAGGATGTGTGTCCAATCACAGGACATTCAAGGATTCTAAGATATTTAGCTCACACCACAACTTGCAAAACATGTTCTCTTCCAAGGGCTTTGTGAAGATATTTTCCAACTGCTCTTTATTGTTGACGTGAGTGATATCAATGTCTTCCTTTATGACAAGATCTCTGAGAGAAGGATGAAGGATCTGAATGTGCTATGTCTTTGAGTGCTGAACTAGATTGTTGGCAATCTTGATGGCGCTTTCATTGTCACAGTAGAGTGGCACATGCTTCAGGTGGATGCCATAGTCCTTGAGAGTTTGCTTCATCCATAGAAGCTGAGCGCAGCAAGATCCAGCAGCAATGTATTCAGAATCAGGAGTGGAGAGTGATACACAATTATGCTTCTTTGAAGACTAACAGACAAGAGATCGTCCAAGAAAGTGACGTGTTCCTGACGTGGACTTGCGATCAACCTTGTCACTAGCATAATCAGCATCTGGGAATCCAACTAGATCAAACTCTGAGCCCTTTGGATAACATAATCCTAGTGTTGGGGTGTAAGCCAGATATCGAAGAATTCGCTTCACAACTAAGTGTTGCGATTCCTTTGGTGCCGCTTGGAATTGGGCACACATGCAAACGCTAAGCATTCTATCAGGCCTAGATGCACATAAGTAGAGTAAAGAACCAATCATGGAGCGGTATACTTTTTGATCGACCTCTTTACCATTGTTGTCAGGGCCCAATAGGCCTTTGGTTGGCATTGGGGTTGTGTACCCTTTGCAGTCTTGCATTCCAAACTTCTTCAGGCAATCTTTGAGGTATTTTTCTTGTGATATGAAGATGCCATTTCTCTGATTTAATTTGAAGACCAAGGAAGAATTTCAGCTCACCCATCATGGACATCTGATATTGCTCTTGCACCATATGCCCAAACTCATCACTGTATCTCTTGTCAGTGTAGCCGAAGATAATTTCATCCACATAGATTTGGCATACAAACAGTTCACCATCATATGTCTTCGTGAAGAGAGTGAGATCTAGGGAACCAGGTTTGAATCCTTTGCTCTTCAAGAAGTCTTTGAGTGTGTCATACCAAGCGCGAGGGGCTTGTTTGAGGCCATACAGTGCCTTATTGAGCTTGTCTACCATATCAGGACGCTTTGGGTCTTCAAAGCCAGGTGGTTGTGCAACATACACTTCTTCTTCAATTTTGCCGTTGAGAAAGGCACTCTTTACATTCATTTGGTATAGAAGAATGTTGTTGTGGTTGGCATAGGCTAGCAGTATGCAAATGGCCTCAAGCCTAGCCACAGGAGCAAAGGTTTCATCGAAGTCAATCCCTTCAACCTCTGTGTAACCTTGAGCAACGAGACGAGCCTTGTGTCGGTGTTCTGGAAATGGGGGTCCCAAGACTTGCCTGCCTGCGGCCCACGGCGTGGCTCCACCAGCGGCCTGGTACGGCCCATGTACACCATTAAACACTCAAGACCCTCGCGAGGGGCCAAGCCTCGCGAGGCGGACGATGCAAGACCTCCTCGGGGGCGGCCTCACTAGGCTAGCTCACGAGGGGTGGAGCGATCAAGGCGAGGGGCACCTCGTGAGGTTCCTGTGATGCAAGCCATGATGACCAAGGCTAGGCGGGCGCCGGCGCGTGCAGTGTATTTGTTTCCTCTTTGGTGCTAAAGAGGCAAGCGCAGGCGAGGAGTCCCAAGGCATCAGGCAAAGGTTTCCATATCAGTACAAGGAGACCAAGACCAGCAGGACGGCAGGATGGAGGTCATCGCGGAGCCCACGACAGCGTCACCACCAGAGCCTTTGGCAGGCGAAGACCACCTTTTGTCAGGATAACATGTACTGGTTCTCCCCCTTCAAATTAGGCCATTGTTGGATCCCTTCCCGCCTATCATTTGGGAAGAGGACGGGGACCTCTATAATTAGGACTAGCCACCACAGTAGGGGGCAACTCATCTTGGATCGGATCAATTCCATCCTCACACACACTAGCTCACCAAAGCACAAGAACACCTCTCCACAGGAGGCTGTTCTTCCCTTGTACTTGTTCATCCTCAGCCCAAGAGGTAATCCACCACACCACACTGGAGTAGGGTATTACACCACATCGGTGGCCCGAACCAGTAAAAACTCTTGTGTCCCTTGTTCTTCGGGCTTGACGTGCTGATCTTTGAGGTCGTGGTGAGTGAGCGAGCTAGAGGGAGGGAGAGATCTTCGTGCGCATCCCAGTGTTCGAACCTTAAGGGTTTTGCCGGAACCCGAAATCCGACATTTGGCATGCCAGGTAGGGGTGCGCTGAAGCTTTACTTCTGTCGATCCATGTTCCACTGCTCCACCGCATCCATGGCAGACACGCGCCGAGCGTCGGGCCACCCTCGCTGCCCGTGTCGCTCAGACAGCTCATGTCGGTGGGCCTCCCCATCGTTCTCCGTCACCCGCCACCAACGCCGCCACCGCCCCGGTGGGAAACGAGCAGCAAGCATCCTCGCTGCACCCCTCTGTGCAGCGGGACGGCCGCACTGCCACTCCATCGCTAACTCCGGCCGACTCATCGTCTCACGCTCGTCGCGCACCCACGGACGCGCAAGCCGCGCTGCTCCTGGCACGCGAGCTCCTGCGCTACCGCCTAGTCGACGACCTCTACAAGGACTGGCTGGACTGCATCGCCGAGCTCGTCAGCGCCGCTGGGGGCTCTCCTGCACCGTCCCTCTCGCTGCCTCGCCCTCCGCCAGCCGCGGGTGACGTAGCTCATGGAGTGCCTCCACCACCTCCACACCAAGACGGCGCCCTGGCACCACGACGCGCGGCCCCCCGGCGAGACCCGCCGCGCCGGGCTCCTGCGCGAGAAGAAGGAAGCTGCTAAGAGGTTCCCCGACCTAGAGAAGATGCTCCTGCGCTCCCGGCGCCACCATGTCAAGATCGTGTGCCGCCTGCAGCAAGCATCACACAACCACCAAGACCAAGCTCCTCCTCCGCGGCGGGCACCGGTAGCTACTTCATTCTGCTGCGCCTTCACTCCAGAGTTGCATAGCGTCGTCTGGCCAGGCAAGTTCAAGCCAGGCCTGCCTCCTCGCTACAACGGCACCCCCGACCCTGCGGATTTCTTGCAGCTCTATGAGCTGAGCATCGAGGCGGCCAACATCGATGTGTAAGTCATGGCGAACTGGTTCCCCATGGCTCTCAAGGATGGTGCTCGCTCGTGGCTCCTGAACCTGCCCCCAGGTTCGATCTCTTCCTGGGGTGAGATGCGCGACCGCCTCGTCGCCAGCTTCCAGGGCACTCGCGACCGCCCCCCGGCCGCGGGTGACCTGCGCCACATCAAGCAACAGCCAGGAGAGACCTTGCAGAAGTACATCCAGCGCTTCAACAACGTTCGCCTCAAGATCCCCAAGGTGACGGACGAGGCCATCATTTTGGCGTTTTCTGATGGCATCCGGGACGTCAAGATGAAGGAGGAGCTCGCCATCCACGAGGAACTATGCATGGCTCTGAAGCTGTTCAACATGGTGACCAAGTGCGCAAGAGCAGAAGAAGGGCGCCTTTCCCTCCTCGAGCTCCCTGCTACCGACCCAGAGGAGAAGAAAGCCATGGCCAAGGATGTGAAGCGCAAAGGGGTGGCCGTGCTCGCGGCGGCGCCGGACACGAAGCGCGACCGGGACCACCCCCAGTCGTCCAAGAGCAGCCGTTCGTTCTGCGCCTTCCACAACATGCACAGCCACAACACCAACGATTGTCAAGAGCTCAGGGCCATTAGAGATGGACGCTTCGATCGACGCCCCGAGCGCGGCGACCGGGGCTACGGCCGAGGGGGAGGACGAAGTGGAGGACGCAGGGACGATCGCGGCCCCTGCCAGGAGTGGTGCGACCAGCCTCGTGAAGACCGCTAGCAGGATCAGCCTCGTGAGGGTGCATGGAGGGACCAGCCTCGTGGGGACCGCCCTCAGGGCAAAGCTGGTCTCCCTCCACTGCCGCCACCACCAAGAAGGAACAACGACCACCATCAGGACGAGGGGGATGGGGGCTTCCAGGAACCACGCGCTATCGCCTGCATCTTGGGCGGAGCTCAGGCCCCAGCTTCACAACGCGTCTTCAAGCAGTTTGCTCGCGAGGTGAACGCATCCCTTCCCAGGCTCAAGGCCACGTGCCCGCTCAGGTGGTCCAAGTGCGCCATCACCTTCAGCTCGGCGGATCAGCTCAAATGCGTGGCCACTGCTGGCGCCCTCCTGATGCTCTGCTCGCCCATCATCAGCAACGTCCAAGTCACCAAGACCCTCATCGACGGTGGTACAGGGGTTAACATCTTGTCTGTCGAGACATTCGACAGCCTCCAAGTGCCATACGATCAGCTACAGCCTACCAAGCCCTTCTCAAGAGTGACCGATGGCTCCACCACCCTGATAAGGCAGGTCCGCCTCCCTGTCACCTTCGAATAGCGTGACAACTACTGCACCAAGCTCATCGACTTCGACGTCTGCTACCTCTTGAGCACTGCGTTGGATTTCCCCGAAGAGGAGAGGATGATGCAGCAAAGTAGCGTAAGTATTTCCCACAGTTTTTGAGAACCAAGGTATCAATCCAGTAGGAGGCTACGCACAAGTCCTTCATACCTGCACAAAACAATGGCTCCTCGCAAACAACGCGATTAGGGGTTGTCAATCCCTTCACGGTCACTTACGAGAGTGAGATCTGATAGAGATGATAAATAATATTTTTAGTATTTTTGGTATAGAGATGCAAAGTGAAAAGTAAAAGGCAAAGTAAAAACAAAGCAAGTATTAAAGTAATGGAGATTGATATGATGAGAATATACCCGGGGGCCATAGGTTTCACTAGTGGCTTCTCTCAAGAGCATAAGTATTCTACGGTGGGTGACCAAATTACTGTTGAGCAATTGACAGAATTGAGCATAGTTATGAGAATATCTAGGTATCATCATGTATATAGGCATCACGTCCGAGACAAGTAGACCGACTCCTACCTGCACCTACTACTACTCCACTCATCGACCGCTATCCAGCATGCATCTAGAGTATTAAGTTAAAAACAGAGTAACGCCTTAAGCAAGATGACATGATGTAGAGGGATAAATTCATGCAATATGATAAAAACCCCATCTTGTTATACTCGATGGCAACAATACAATACGTGCCTTGCTGCCCCTTCTGTCACTGGGAAAGGACACCACAAGATTGAACCCAAAGCTAAGCACTTCTCTCATTGCAAGAACTACCAATCTAGTTGGCCAAACCAAACGGATAATTCGAAGAGACTTGCAAAGATAACCAATCATACATAAAAGAATTCAGAGAAGATTCAAATATTGTTCATAGATAATCTTGATCATAAACTCGAAATTCATCGGTCTCAACAAACACACTGCAAAAACAAGATTACATTGAATAGATCTCCACGAGAGAGGGGGAGAACATTGTATTGAGATACAAAAAGAGAGAAGAAGCCATCTAGCTACTAGCTATGGACCCGAAGGTTTGAAGTAAACTACTCACACTTCATCGGAGGGGCTATGGTGATGATGTAGAAGCACTCTGTGGTGGATGCCCCCTCTGGCGGAGCTCCGGAACAGGCCCCAAGATGGGATCTTGTGCATACAGGAAGTTGCGGCGGTGGAATTAGGTTTTTGGCTCCTCCTTTGATCGTTTGGGGGTACGTAGGTATATATAGGAGGAAGGAGTACGTCAGTGGAGCAATAGGGGGCCCACGAGGCAGGGGGCGCCCCCCACCCTCGTGACCGCCTCTGTTACTTCTTGGAGTAGGGTCCAAGTCTCCTGGATCACGTTCGGTGAGAAAATCATGT
This sequence comes from Aegilops bicornis, assembly GCA_021605145.1. NCBI lineage: Eukaryota > Viridiplantae > Streptophyta > Magnoliopsida > Poales > Poaceae > Aegilops > Aegilops bicornis. The sequence continues at coordinate 261,169,447 of CM038672.1, read as the reverse complement.
TCCCGAAGATTTCATTCCGTTTGGACTCCGTTTGATATTCCGTTCCTTCAAAACACTGAAATAGGCAAAAAAAACAGCAATTCTGGGCTGGGCCTCCGGTTAATAGGTTAGTCCCAAAATAATATAAAAGTGGAAAATAAAGCCCAATATAGTCCAAACCAGTAGATAAAGTAGCATGGAGCAATAAAGAATTATAGATACGTTGGAGACGTATCAGGCATCCCCAAGCTTAATTCCTGCTCGTCCTCGAGTAGGTAAATGATAAAAAGAGAATTTTTGATGCGGAGTGATACTTTGGCATAATTGTAAGTGCATCTAGTGCCCCTTAGTGATTTTGGTGTATTGAAGACTTATAGGTTAAGGGACTAATGTTTTTATGAGTGTACACAGGTCTATAAGTCTATGAGGAGTTTGATATTTACAGAGAAAGTCGACCCCTAAAAATGAAGTTCTTCGACTGAAGACTTTGGTATTCTGAAGACTTTCTGAAGACTTTGAAAGTGAAGAATTTGGTGTGTCCTTAAAGACTTGGTATTCATTTGAGGAACATGAAGCGTGAAGACTTTTGTTTTCGTAGTTTCATTTTCTCTTTCTTGAGTCATAGGAAACACCATACTGTTAAAGGGGGTCGAGGAAATACTAAGGAAAAATTTCCATATGATGCTCAACTCAAAATCCTACACCTACCAATCCCTTCGAGTGAAGCCTTTGGAAATCTCATACAGTTCAGTCAATTTCTTTAGTGACAGAGACGAAGTTCCTCTGGTCGCTGAGGAATTTGTTCTGACTAAGGAGTTAGGAATTCGCCAGTGCGGATTGCCTACATAGTGAGGAACATGATAGCCCTGAGGAATTTGAGAGTCAAATTTCCGACCGTTGCTGTGTTGCGCGCCAGCTGTCCCAAAATATCTTATCCACCTAACGGTCATATCATTGAAGGGCATTTATGTCTTATCATGTCGGGCTGCTCCCTAGGCTATAAATAGCCGCCCCCTACAACCACTAGCTGGTTGGCTGCTCGAGAGAACTTGACACTTGTCATTTGAGAGCAACCCATCCTCCGAGGACTTTGAGCGAAAATCATCGAGTGAGGAAAAACCCAAAAAACAAACCCCTACAAACCCAAAGTGATTGAGCATCACTGAAGAGATTGATCCTGCGTGGATCCGACGCTTGTTACCTTTGAAGACTGTGCTTCTTCAAGACGGTTAGGTGTCATGGTCTAGAGCATCCAAGAGGAATTGTGGATCACCGAGTGACCAAGTCTGTGAAGGTTTGGAAGTCGCTCAAGACTTACCACGAGTGATTGGACGAGGTCTGTGTGACCTTAGTTCAAGGAGAATACGGTGAGGACTTGGGGTCCCGAGCTGCGTGCTCGGCGATCGGGTGTCCGGGACTATGTGTCCTCGAGTTTAAATACTCAGCCGCTCCAACCATACGCATAACCGAGACAGCAGCTTGAACTGGTCTACCAAATCATTGTCTTCACCAACCTAATCGGTTCTATTTCCTCAACTCTTTCATTTCCTCATTCGTGTTGAGTGTTCGTTCATATCTGTGTTTGAAGACTTTGACTAAAGACTTTCTCAATTTCCTCAGTTCAATTTCTTCAGTCTGTTTGTCTTCATCTTGTGCTATCCTGTGTTTACGCTTTGATGGGATGGACTACCCCTACTGGAAGAACAAGATGCGAATGCATCTTGAGGCAATTGACAACGATCTCTGGTATGTTGTGGAAAATGGTGTTCCCTCACCACACCTTCTCCGAATGCTGCTGATGTGAAGAGATTCAAGCAACTCGATTCTCAAGTTTAAAAATATCATATGTGGCCATCTCGAGTAAAGGACAATATGGAAGAGTGAGTGCTTTGGAAACTGCTAAGCTCATCCGGGACAAAGGCTGTCCAAAGTAAATGAAGGAGTCTCAACTCAGCATGACTCTCGAGTTGATGTTCTTCGCAATCTCTTCAACCGCTTCAAAAGACTCGACAACGAAAATGTTCAACAAACCTTCGATCGCCTCATCGACATCTCAAATGAGCTTCAAGCGCTTGGTGCCATCGACATCACCGACCATGAGGTGGTGAAGAAATTGTTGAGATCGCTTGATTCCTCATTTGATACTCCGCACTAATGATACAAGAGCGTCTTGACTACAAGTCACTTGATCCACCGATATCCTCGAGAAGCTAAATACTCATGAGTTCCAGCTTGTTGAAAAGAGAGATCTCTATGGTTCTAGCTATGGAAAATCACGTGCCCTGAAGGCCAAGGCTGTGTCTGAATCTGATTATGAAGACTCTGGTAGTAGCCTTAGAGATCCTGAAGAATTGAGCCAGGAGCTAGCACTGCTCGTGAAGAAATTCCAGAAGTTCTCAAGACGTGGTCGCTTTGGAAAATCCTCAAGCAGTAGTTATTCCTCATCCAGTGACTATAAGAGAAGACTTTGCCACAAATGCAAGAAACCTGGTCACTACATTCAAGATTGTCCTCAGTGGGAGAAGGAATTAAAGAAGAAGAAATACAAGGATTACAGTTCTGATGACGCGAAGAAGAAGAAGAAATCGTCGAAATCTTCATCATCAAAATCCTCAAAGCCTTCTTCTCATAAGAAGAGAAGCTCCAAGAAGGCTCGGGCATTCATTGGCAAGGAAATGGACTCCGAAGCTGAATCTGAGGAACATGAGGAAGAGGAGGCATCAGAAGAATCAGAGTCTGGTGTGGCGAGTCTGGCTCGCCATCGCTTTCGTCGGCAAGTCCATCTTCAACTCAAGAAAATGAACTCACCAACAAAGCTGATGAAGATAGTGATGACTACGCCCCACCTTTTGCTTCATGGCAAAGGGTGCCAAGGTACTCAAATATACCTCCTCCGAATCTAGTGAAAATGAATCGATGAAGATCTAAAGCCCAGCTACTCAAAACTTGCTAAGATTGTCAGAAACAACAAAGGGCTTTTGACAAGGTTCAAAACATGCTAGATAAAAGTGATGATATGTTAGGTGAAGAAATGGATCGTACTAAAGCCCTGACTGAAAATCTTCAGAGACTTCAGTCTAGGTGTGACAGCCTTCAAGGTCATCATAACACTCTCTTTGTCTCGATCATGAGAAACTTTCTTATGAATTTCTTCAAAGAAAGCAAGATCTTGAGAAGCTAAGAGTGAGTTATGAAGATCTTCGTAAGGAGCGCGATTCATTACTTGCTCAACAAATCAGCGCTTCTCGTGAAGAATTTGTTCCTCCATGCTTAAAGTGCATTGAATGTGAATCGCTAATTCTTCACCTGAATGTTCAAATGCTTCAACTGTTACAAATTCTTCACTGCCTCTGCTATCACTAATTCCTCATCTCGAGGACATTGCTAGTATCACTGACGATGCAGGGCTGAAGGAATTGTATATGACAGGCATGTACAAAAGCCTCAAAGGGCATCAGACTCTTTGTGATGTGCTTAAAAAGCAGATCCTCAACAGGAACCCTAGGAAAGAGGGTATTGCCTTTGAGAGGAAACTCAATGTTGATGGAACATATTGGAAGCCTGAGCAGTACCCCAAAACCTCATGGGTTGCTGCAAAGGGACCTCCAGTTGATCCATCTAACTTATCTGGATTTACATGCGAATCTCCTCATTCTTCTGATGAGTCATTTGACTCCAACTATAAGCTGTTCAAAAATCAGAATGGTGAAGTATTTGCGAGATATGTTGGCACTAACTGCAGGAACGGTTCCCCTATGAAGAAAATCTGGGTTCCCAAGAAGTGCCTTGAAACTCTTCAGGTGAATGTCCTCATGACACCACCTGTGAAGAAAAGGAACCCCAGATCAAACTCTTCATATGGACCAAATTCTTCATATGGATCCAAGTCCTCATACGGACCAAATTCCTCACGTGGATCAAATTCCTCAAAAGGATCAAAGTCCTCATATGATTATCATCGTGCTAACAACTCTGTTTCGCAGGTAGAGCTAAGGGCTATGAATATGTGCATTATTCTTCAAACCAATATGTTCATAAGTCCTCGAAGAATTTCTCTGCTTATTCATATGCTTACCCTAACCCCTCTTATGTGAAACGAAATTGTTTGGCCTCTATGCCACCATTCTCATATGGAGCTCGCAGAGTGATGAACTCTTTGCCACCCCTTCAGATGTGGGTGGTGAAGAAAAGGAACTAATCTCTTCTGAAGGGACAGGCCTCGGGCGTGCTTTAACGTCTCAAGAATTTCTTTGGGGCCCTGACAAAAATGCTCGAAAGGGACTTGAGGCTAATCATGAAGAAATGAACTTTCATTTCACACGTCCTCATATCGCTTATCTGTTATCTTTGCTGATGAAATTCATCTGATGAGCTTGATATCATATTCTTCACTGATGAAGTATATGAGGTCGTAAGTTGCACTAATTCATCTGCAGGATGATCAACCCAAAGCCAATGAGTGGGTCCTCGATAGTGGATGTACAAATCATATGGTGGTGACAAGAATCTATTGATGGATGCTCCCTTATCACCGTCACATCTGAAGCATATCATCTTTTGACAAAGGCAAAAGTCGGGTATTGGGTCTTGGTAAGGTTGCGATCTCTAAGGACATACACATGGACAAAGTCATGCTTGTTGAGTCCTTAGGATACAACCTCATGTCGATCTCAATGCTTTGTGATCTTGATATGGTTGTTGTCTTTGGCAAGTATCGTTGTGTTGTGATCATGGAAGTCGACAATTCCAAAGTCTTCGAAGGCTTTAGGAGAGGAGACTTGTATATTGTTGATTTCTCTACAGGACCACAACCAGCTGTGTGTCTAGTTGCCAAAGCTTCAGAAGGCTGGCTATGGCATCGACGACTTGGTCACGCAGGCATGAGGAATTTGCACACGCTTGCGAAGAAGAAGCATGTCATTGGCATTGAAAATGTCAAATTCCTCAAGGATCACTTGTGTGGAGCCTGTGAAGCTGGAAAAATGACCAAGGCCAAGCATCCAACGAAGACTATCATGACCACTACTCGTCCATTCGAATTGCTTAACATGGAACTCTTTGGTCCTAATCATTACTCAGTGGTCACCAATGATGCATCTCTATATGGCTTTGTTATTGTTGATGATTACTCTCGTTACACATGGGTACACATTGTTACTTACAAAAATGAAGTGCAGGAAGTCTTCAAACGATTTTCCTCGAGGGCTTCAACTAACTTTGGTGTGAAGATCAGACACATCAGGAGTGACAATGGAACTGAGTTCAAGAATTCCAGACTTGATGCCTATCTTGATGAACTTGGTATTACTCATGAGTTATCTGCTCCCTATACTCCTCAGCAAAATGGCGTCGTGGAGCGCAAGAACAGAACTATTGTTGAGATGGCTTGCACTATGCTTGATGAATACAAAACGCCTCATCGTTTTTGGATTGATGCAATTGATACTGCATGCCACATCATCAACAGAGTATATCTTCACAAATTCTTCAAGAAGACTGCCTATGAACTCCTCACTGACAAGAAACCCAATGTGAGTTATTTCAAAGTCTTCGGTGCTAAATGTTGGATTAGATATCCTCATCACAATGAAGGTTTTATGCTTGGTTACGGAAAGGACTCGCACACCTACAGAGTCTTCAACATCGCTCTTCACAAGATTGTTGATACTGTAGATGTGCGGTTCGATGAAACTAATGGCTCGCAAAGAGAGCACCTACATTCATTGTTAGATGAAACAGCACCGAGGAATCAATCAAGTTCAAGGCAACCGAGGATGTCATTCCCTCTTGAAGAATCTATTTGAAGAATTCATTCCTGTCTGTGAAGAACGTCGAGCTGATGCACCGAGGATAATGCCAAGAAAATGGTGTCAAGAAAATGCTGATCAAATTCCTCGACGACAACTAGCTCATCCTCGCGTTGCAAAAGAAGTGCAAGTTGACAAGATCATCGATGACATTGAAGCGCCAGTCCTCTCACACGCTCAAAAGCTTCACATTTATCTAACTTTTGTGGGCACTATGCTTTTGTCTCTATCACAGAGCCCACTAAGGTAGATGAAGCATTTCGAGCCCGAGTGGATTCAGGCAATGCAAGAAGAATTACATCAGTTCGAGCTCAACAATGTCTCGAACTGGTCAAACGTCCGGATCCTCGCAAGCATAATATCATTGGCACAAAGTGGATCTACCGCAACAAGCAAGATGAAAATGGCCTTGTGGTGAGGAATAAGGCACGACTTGTAGCTCAAGGCTACACACAGGTTGAAGGAATTGATTTCGATGAAACTTCTGCACATGTTGCTAGACTTGAGGCTATTCGCATACTACTTGCTTATGCTAACCATCATAATATCACTTTATATCAAATGGATGTGAAAAGTGCATTCCTCAATGGTAAGCTTGAGGAAGAAGTATATGTTGCTCAACCCCCAGGTTTTGAAGATCCAAAGAATCCTGACAAAGTCTTTAGACTCAACAAGGCCATCTATGGTCTCAAACAGGCCCCACGGGCGTGGTATGATACATTGAAGTGAAGAATGGCTTCACACCCGGTTCACTCGACCCTACTCTCTTTACTAAATCATATGATGGTGAACTGTTTGTGTGCCAAATATATGTTGATGATATTATCTTTGGCTGTACTGACCAACATTATAGTGATGAATTTGCCTATATGATGAGTGAAGAATATCAAATGTCTATGATGGGAGAGTTGAAATTCTTCTTAGGTCTTCAAATTCGTCAACAACACAATGGCATAGTCATATCTCGTGAGAAATACCTCAAAGATGTCCTCAAGAAATTCGGCATGCAAGATTGCAAAGGCGTCGAAATTCCTAAGCACACAAATGGCCATCTATGCACTCATGAAAAAGGTATTGACATCGAAAACAAGGTATACCGCTCCATGATTGGTTCTCTATTGTACTTATGTGCATCTAGGCCAGATATAATGCTTAGTGTTTGCATGTGTGCCCGATTTCAAGCTACACCGAAGGAATCACACCATAAGGCTGTGAAGCATATTCTTCGATATCTAGCTCACACACCAACACTAGGATTATGGTACCCCAAGGGCTCAACTTTTGATCTCATTGGATATTCTAACTCTGACTATGCTGGTGATCGTGTGGGCCGCAAGTCAACATCTGGTACTTGTCATTTCCTCGGACGATCTTTGGTCGGGCTTGGTCCTCGAAGAAAGCAGAATCTGCGTATCCTTCATCTCTGGAAGCTGAGTACATTGCTGCTGGCTCTTGTTGTGCTCAATTGTTGTGGATGAAGCAAACTCTCAAGGACTACGGCATCAAAGTGAAGAATGTGCCTCTCTACTATGACAATGAGAGTGCCATCAAGATTGCTCACAACCCAGTTCAGCACTCGAAGACAAAGCACATTCAAATTCGTCATCATTTTCTTTGTCATCATGTGTTGAAGGGCGACATCTCCATCGAGCATGTGAAGACCAAGAACAACTAGCCGATATCTTCACAAAGCCCTTGGATGAGAAGAGATTTAGCAAGTTGCGGTGTGAGCTAAATATCTTAGAATCTTCGAATGTTCTTTGAAAAGGACACACATCCAGACACTTATGCAAAATTGATGACTTAGATGTGCAACACAGGAAGAAACGTTTTCTTCAATCAATGAAGAATAACACTCTAAGTGTGAAGAAATTAGTGAAGAATTTGATTCTCGTAACCCTACGACAATTGTACGCGGTGTCTGAAATCATCATTCTTATACTGATGGGCCACGCCACCACCAAAATTGAAAATCTTCAATTTGAGTTTTTCCTCGATTTTGAAATTCTTCACTTTTTCAAATTCTTCAACTGACCAAACTCTTCACTGTTTTCCTCTTTTTTATACATTGGATATATATATATATATATATATATATATATATATATATATATATATATATGAGTTTATGTCCTCTACAAAGATTCACTTATTGCTAATTCTTCAAGTTGTTTTTTTTGCTAAGTGAATGTGATCGGACCCTTCCCCCTCTATGCTATACTCAACCCAATCTTTTCACAAATTCTTCATGTGCGTTCTATTTGAAACTCATTCAAAATCTTCATTGTGTCCTTGTCAATTTGAAGAAATTGCGAACGGAACTTTAAAACTGATCTTATCCAAACTTTCGCTTTTGCCGCTCAAACCGCTCCGCATCCCACGATAGATTTATCTATTCACCCACGATCTAACACAATCTCCATTTTTCAAGACGTGGGTGACACATGTCAGCGAATGAGAAGGGCCAGGCACGCTCGTCCAAAATCTTGAGCGACGGTTTTTCACCGTGACTATATATACCCCTCTCCCTTCCTCACTTCCTTTACTCCGCTCGACCGCTCTCTCTCTCTCTTGCTCGAGCTTCTCAAACCCTAGCGCCGCCGCTACTTCATCGTCGCCGGTGAGGAAGAGCTTCACTGCCTCGACCTCGCCGCCGTCGTACTCGCGCCGACCGTGGAAATCTTCACTCTGCCTCCGCCGTAGTTGTCTTCCTCCGCCAAGTTAGGGTGTGGAAGATCTAACCTGACGAACTTCCCATCTGTTCTTCTCAGTTCGTCATGTTCTTCACTTCGGGTAATTAAAAGTTACTTTTATTACTCGCTTTGATTCTCAAACCTTCCTGAAAATCTTCAACGGTGTTTATTCTTCAAACCTTCACATATATGAACACCTCAAATGAAATATGCTCTTGATTCGTTTCTCTAAGCAATGATTTTTCTTCAATATACCTCAATTGTGTGGATCCTCGATCTATACAACTCTGTAACCTAAGACAAAGATCGCTTAGTGAAATTCTTCAAGGCTCATCTGGTCAAATTCCTCAAACTAGTTCTTTTTGAAAAACCTTCTGAGAACGCATATGACCTCTCCAAATTTCTCGCAACTATACTCATTCACGGTACTCATGTCCATTCTGAATCACTAGGTTCTCATCAACTTAACTCATTTGCAGCGTTCCTCGAAGAAAAGTTGCATACTCCTTCAGAGAATTCGATTGTTCAAATTCCTCACCAAGAATATGGCGTAAGGAAAGAAGCCACGTAAAGGAGGAAAGAGGCCTGAGGTCATGACTGCGTTTGAGATTCCCGAGGACATCTATGCTGATTATTGCACACCTGATGAAGCCGAGTTCGGCAAAGAAAACAAAAATCAGCGCAAGGTGCGCATTCAAAGGATTGAAAGGAGATGGGCAAGGGAATGGAGGGAGTACAGATATGTTACTCCAAAGTACATGAAGAAATTCGCTCACAATCCTCCATGCCCAAGAGCTCCATTGGCACCTGGTCAAGAAGCTGACCCCACCAAAGATCAAGCGTGGTGAGGACTTTCTGAAGAATGGGCCAAGCGCCAAGCCAAATTGGCAAGACAAGCCAACGAGGCGGAGGAACTTTAATGAGGACTCTGCTACTGCTGCTGCCACTGAGGCCACTGTCAAGCCAAGAAAATCTATGGCAAAGAAGCCCGCACACAAGCCAAGTGCTTCACCAACAATGCCCTCACGGCCAAGTTCCTCGGCTGTGCCCTCAAGGCAAATTCCTCATGCTGCTCCTGCTCCTCCCAAATCCTCAGCTCCTCCCAAGTCCTCAGCAGCTCCTCCAAAGTCCTCAGCAGTTCCTACAAAGTCCTCAAGACTGTGCATCCGCCACGTGCCAAAGGACTGCAGGCATCTCCATTGCCTCTAGTGTCTCAGCAAGTTGCTCAGCTGCACCAAATTCTTCATCTGGCCCAACTTTGCTGAAGACTAAGGCCACAGCTAGACGAGGTCCTCGGCCAAGTCCCAAGAAGAAACAGGTCGCCTTCCAAGAGCCACCTGAAGATGATGAGGCTGATGATGATGAACTTGTGGAAATCATCAGAGACCGACAAGAAAGGGCCGCTAGAGCCAAAGGCACACCTGTGCCACTGCTGTTGGATCCAAGAGCGATCCTAGACTACATTGATCTCTGGCACAAGGACCCAAACACTCATATGCGACTTCAAGTTGACACACGGCAAGAGTCACATGTCGACTCATTTCATCCAAGAGGAGAAATGGAAATTTGATACGGCCAGAGAGATCAAAAACCGCAAGATGTAAAAGAGAAACTGCTGAAGAAAAATGTTGTCAAGATGACAACTGAAGAACTTATCAAGATGCAAGCTGACATCAAAGCCCTCAGCGAGAAATTTGACTCAAATTATGCTGATTGGCAAGGAGCCAAAGTCAGATTTGTCAATCTGACAAAGAAGTTCTCAAATGTTGATGCCCCAACGCAACAAGAAATTCCTCAGCCGGAGCCTCTCGCCACCGATCGAAGAACATGCCAAGACCACTGATGAAGTTCGAACTCTTTGAAGACAATGCTAGTTCCAGGCTGATGATTCCATTCCAAATTACCAAGAAATTGCCATGGCATCCACTAGTGGTGGCCTGAAGAAACTGAAGAAGTCAGGGCAACTGCATCAGTTGCGCCTGAGGAAATTCAACCAGATTCCTCAGCTCCTCCTGCGCCTACACCAACTCCAATCCTTCCATCTGCATCTGATGTGAAGAAGACCAAGGCTGCAGAACGAGCTGCAGTGAAGAAAAGGAAAGCATCTGCTGCTTCAAATTCTTCAGCCCCGAAGAAGATGAAGACAATGACCAGCTCCTTTGAAAATCCCATTGATGTTGTTCCAATTTCCTCCATGCCATCAAAGGACCTTGTTCCTTTTGGTGAAGATTATGAGATCCCAAGCGGATCTGATGAAGAAAATCATTCTCGCCGCTTCACAGAGCAGATTGATGAAGAAATTGAAGTGGAAGCAATCCCTTCAACCCCAATCATTTCCTCGCCTATGGCTCGGTTCACACGGTGAAGAGGCCGGTGTTGAGGAAATTGAAGAAGATGTGGATATTGGAAGCACAACGCCAGTGATGAACGATGACTTTTGGGAAAGTCAGCATCCAAATTCTCCACTCTTCACCCCAATCCAACAGATTCCTCAGTCCCCTGCTCAAACAGTTCAAATGGGCTATGAAGAAACTCATCCCACTTCATCTCAGACATGAAGAAATTCCAGCCACTAAGCTGATGAACTCCGCCTTCGATCCTCGGGTGCACATGTAAAGGAACCAGAAATTCCTCACGAAGAACACGAGATTGCGATTCCAGAGGTCGTGATGCAACTCATTGACACTCCACTTCCAAAGCCAAAGAATCCATTCTCAACAAAGCAAAAGTTCAAGGCTGAAGATTTCTTCGGCGAGCACGTATTCTTCACTGATTACAATCCATATGATTCTGCTCGCATAAGGAAAGGCGTTTCTGGATTGCTAGTCAAGCCAATTTCTATTCCTCAGTGCTCTTCAACAAAGACAAAGCCTTCGATCATGCACATATTCCTCATGTGGACATGGAATCTCTGCCAGGCTTCGAGTCAGTCCTCAGTGTTCTTCACGATGCAGGACTTCTGAATTTCTGCACTGACATCTGTGATTGGAATGAAGAACTCATTCTTCAATTCTATGCGACACTGCACATCACCGGAGACGCTGAAGATGTGAACTCATGGGTGTTGGACTGGATGCCTGAAAATACTCACTACAAGGCACCAGCAACTGAATTGCTTCGTGCCCTACCACTCAGTCCTCCCCTTGATGGTGCTCGTTGTATCTACAATGAACCTGAGCTTTCAAATCACTACATGCAAGTGCTGATGAAGCCTTTGAAGCCCGGACAGGCACCTCGAACCAAATTCCTCGTCAAGGAATTACTATATGTGCCTCGGACTGTCTATCGGATTCTGACGAAGACAATGAGTCCTATCAAAGGCCACGACTCAAATGATGAAGAAGTCGTTGGCATCATGAAGAATATGCTTTTCAACATCATTCATGGCGTTCCCGTCAACTTCCATGATTTGTTCATGAGGACTCTAGCGAATATTGCTATGTCACCTTTTGAGCTGAAGCCTTATGCACCATGGATTATGAGGTTCATCAGATTACAAGGCTGATACTCTGAACCATTGCAGCTACTTGCCCCTGATTGAAGTCCTCAAACGGACATTTTCCTTAGCTGATGACAAGGGCAAGGCAACTGCTGTGATAGATGAAGGCACTCGTCCATTGGATGGTCAATTTCGCAAAGCTGCATCCTACTCCACCAATGATGACTCTGCCACACATGACTCTGCCGCCAATACCTCAGCCAAGCAAAATCCTCAAGCCACAGCACCCAGGGTGATGACTGATCGTGAGTTACTCCTCAGTCTTCATCAGAAGTTTGATCGCAATCATAAATGGGTCAAGCGTCAGTTTGGTTCAATTCTTCACAACATGACCTCTACACACAATGCAGTGAAGAAAAACCAATACTACCGCCATGAAACCTTCAACCGCACCTGGTTTGTTCTTTCTAATGTCTACAACGCGGAAGAACTGAAGACAATGGGTCTCAAGGAAGACTTTGACTGGTCTGCACCTCCACCGAAGAAATACAAGAAGGTCAAAGTTCCTTCCTTGGTGGCCAGCTCCTATTCTTCATCGCGAGACACTGATGAAAATGAAGACTTGGACGACACCGCGGCAGGCCCTACTACGACAACCGACCCCAACAACGCTGGCGCTCTTCATCAACTTGAAATTCTTCAGGGGCGTTAGTCCTCAGTTTTGATCCTTTTGGTCATTTGATGACAAAGGGGGAGAAATTTGAGTTAAGTTTGTCTTCAAGCGGGTCTACTATATGGGCAATTTTTTTGTTAAGTTACAACTCTCGTTCTTCTGAAACTTTTATTGGATCGAGTTGTAACCTTAAACCCGATGGTGCTCTGATACTTTTGATGCACTGCGCTCTGATACTCTTGATGCGTTATTTTGCATGCTTGTTCCTCATTAATGTTATTGCACGCATGCTGAATTTCATCAAGCACCATATTTCATCATGCATTTCAAATTCTTCATATTATATGTCAAATGCGTTTATGAATTACAAGATATAGGGGGAGATCTCCATGATTCAACTCTTCAAATGTGCATTGCCTCAAAAGCAAATTCCTCACTATGCACATCTTCAGGGGGAGTTCTTCTATATCTTGCAATCAAATTCCTCCACATCAGTATTTACACTTCATATATTTATCCCCGTTGAAAACTTAACCTATATTGTCATCAATCACCAAAAAGGGGGAGATTGTAAGTGCATCTAGTGCCCCTTAGTGATTTTGGTGTATTGAAGACTTATAGGTTAAGGGACTAATGTGTTTATGAGTGTACACAGGTCTATAAGTCTATGAGGAGTTTGATATTTACAGAGAAAGTCGACCCCTAAAATGAAGTTCTTCGATCAAGACTTTGGTATTCTCAAGACTTTACAAGACTTTGAAAGTGAAGAATTTGGTGTGACCTTGAAGACTTGGTATTCATTTGAGAAACATGAAGCGTGAAGACTTTTGTTTTCGTAGTTTCGCTTTCTCTTTCTTGAGTCATAGGAAACACCGTCTTTGTTAAAGGGGTCGAGGAAATACTAAGGAAAAATTTCCATGTGATGCTGAACTCAAAATCCTACACCTACCAATCCCTTCGAGTGAAGCCTTTGGAAATCTCATATAGTTCATCAATTTCTTCAAAGGATGTGAGACGAAGTTCTTCCGTCACCGAGGAATTTGTTCGACCGAGGAGTTAAGAATTCGCCAAAGGCGGATTGCCTACACAGTGAGGAACATGATAATACGAGGAATTTGAGAGTCAAATTTCCGACCGTTCTTTATCTTCTTGGCCACCTGTCCCAAAATATCTTATCCACCTAACGGTCATATCATTAATGGGCATTTATGGCTTTTCATGTCGGGCTGCTCCCTAGGCTATAAATAGCTGACCCTACAACCACTAGCTGGTTGGCTGCTCCGAGAGAACTTGACACCTATCATTTGAGAGCAACCCATCCTCCGAGGACTTTGAGCGAAAATCATCGAGTGAGGAAAAACCCAAAAACCAAACCCTACAAACCCAAAGTGATTGAGCATCATCAAGAGATTGATCCTGCGTGGATCCGACGCTTGTTACCTTTGAAGACTGTGCTTCTTCCAGACGGTTAGGCGTCATGGTCTAGAGCATCCAAGAGGAATTGTGGATCGCCGAGTGACCAAGTCTGTGAAGGTTTGGAAGTCGCCTGAAGACTTACCACAAGTGATTGGATGAGGTCTGTGTGACCTTAGTTCAAGGAGAATACGGTGAGGACTTGGTGTCCTGAGCTGCGTGCTCGGCCGATCGGGTGTCCGGATCGTGTCCTCGAGTTTAAATACTCACCGCTCCAACCAGACGTACAACCGAGACAAAGCAGTTGGAACTGGTCTACCAAATAATTGTCTTCACCATCCTAACAGGTACTATTACCTCAACTCTGTCATTTCCTCATTACGTGTTGAGTGTTCGTTCATATCTGTGTTTGAAGACTTTGATCAAGACTTTCTCAATTTCCTCAGTTCAATTCTTCACCGCTTTGTCTTCATCTTGTGCTATCATGTGTTTACGCTTTTCAGACTCTTTGATTGTCTTCATTTCATCATGATGACCATGCCCGCATTCTCTTATGCTTACTTCTGAGTACTTATTCCGCTGCAAGTAGTTCTTCACTTAGGAATTTCCTCACCGGCAAATTCCTCATTGAAGAATTCTTGAAAATCGCCTATTCACCCCCCCTCTAGTCGATATAACGCACTTTCAATAATTTCAATGTAAATCTTCTTAACTGTGGTATGAATATTCAGATCCGAAAGATTCAAGACAAAAGTTCATATTGACATAAAAATAATAATACTTCAAGCATACTAACTAAGCAATTATGTCTTCTCAAAATAACACGGCCAAAGAAAGTTATCCCTACAAAATCATATAGTCTGGCTATGCTCCATCTTCCCCACACAAAATATTTAAATCGTGCATAACCCCGATGACAAGCCAAGCAATTGTTTCATACTTTAACATTTTCAAAACTTTTTCTACCTTCACGCACATGAGCGTGAGCCATGGATATAGCACTATATGTGGAATAGAATGGTGGTTGTGGAGAAGACAAAAAGGGAGAAGATAGTCTCACATCAACTAGGCGTATCAACGGGCTATGGAGATGCCCATCAATAGATATCAATGTGAGTGAGTAGGGATTGCCATGCAACGGATGCACTAGAGCTATAAGTATATGAAAGCTCAACAAAAGAAACTAAGTGGGTGTGCATCCAACTCGCTTGCTCACGAAGACCTAGGGCATTTGAGGAAGCCCATCATTGGAATATACAAGCCAAGTTCTATAATGAAAAATTCCCACTAGTATATGAAAGAGACAAAATGAGAGACTCTCTATCATGAAGATCTTGGTGCTATTTTGAAGCACAAGTGTGGTAAAAGGATAGTAGCATTGTCCCTTCTTTCTCTCATTTTTTTATTTGGGCCTTTTATCTTTTTTATGGCCTGTTTTCTTTTTTTTTTCTTTTTTTTTTTCGTCCGGAGTCTCATCCCGACTTGTGGGGGAATCATGGTCTCCATCATCCTTTCCTCACTTGGGACAATGCTCTAAAGAATGATGATCATCACACTTTTATTTTTCTTACAACTCAACAATTACAACTCGATTCTTAGAACAAAGTATGACTCTATATGAATGCCTCCGTGATGTACCGGGATATGCAATGAATCAAGAGTGACATGTATGAAAGAATTATGAACGGTGGCTTTGCCACAAATACGATGTCAACTACATGATCTTGCTAGCAATATGACAATGATGGAGCGTGTCATAATAAACGGAACGGTGGAAAGTTGCATGGCAATATGTCTCGGAATGGCTATGGAAATGCCATGATAGGTAGGTATGGTGGCTATTTTGAGGAAGATATATGGGGGTGTATGATACCGGCGAAAAGTGTGCGGTATTAGAAAGGCTAGCAATGGTGGAAGGATGGGGAAAAGTGCGTATAATCCATGGACTCAACATTAGTCATAAAGAACTCATATACTTATTGCAAAAATAAAGAAGTTATCAAAGCAAAGTATTACGCGCATTCTCCTAGGGGGATAGATTGGTAGGAAAAGACCATCGCTCGTCCCCGACTGCCACTCATAAGGAAGACAATCAATAAATAAATCATGCTCCGAGTTCATCACATAACGGTTCACCATAATGCATGCTACGGGAATCACAAACTTCAACACAAGTATTCTTTAAATTCACAACTACTCAACTAGCATGACTCTAATATCACCATCTTCATATCTCAAAACAATTATCAAGCATCAAACTTTTCTTAGTATTCAACGACTCAAAAGAAAGTTTCACATATCTTGAATACCAAGTATATTAATATTAAGCAAATTACCATGCTATTAACGACTCTCAAAATAATCTAAGTGAGGCATGAGAGATCAATAGTTTCTTTAAAAAAATTCCACCACCGTGCTCTAAAAGAACTAAGTGAAGCACTAGAGCAAAAATTATCACGCTCAAAAGATATAAGTGAAGCACTATGAGCAAAACTATCAAGCTCAAAAGATATAAGTGAAACACTTAGAGTATTCTTTCAAATTCCAATTTATGTATGGCTCTCTCAAAAGGTGTGTACAGCAAGGATGACTGTGGTAAACTAACAAGCAAAGACGCAAATAATACAAGACACTCCAAGCAAAACACATATCATGTGGTGAATAAAAATATAGTTCCAAGTAAATTACCGATGGAAGTAGACGAAAGAGGGGATGCCTTCCGGCATCCCCAAGCTTTGAATTTTGGTGTCCTTGGATTATCTTGGGGGTGCCAT
This sequence comes from Aegilops bicornis, assembly GCA_021605145.1. Classification (NCBI taxonomy): domain Eukaryota; kingdom Viridiplantae; phylum Streptophyta; class Magnoliopsida; order Poales; family Poaceae; genus Aegilops; species Aegilops bicornis. The sequence continues at coordinate 261,152,669 of CM038672.1, read as the reverse complement.
GGGCATCCCCAAGCTTAGGCTCTTGCCACTCCTTGTTCCATAATCCATCAAAAGAATTTACCCAAAACTTGAAAACTTCACAACACAAAACTCAATAGAAATCTCGTGAGCTCCGTTAGAGAAAGAAAAAAAAACTACTTTAAGGTACTGTAATGAACTCATTCTTTATTTATATTGGTGTTAAACCTAGTGTATTCCAACTTCTCTATGGATTATAAACTATTTTATTAGCCATAGATTCATCAAAATAAGCAAACAACACACGATAAACAGAATCTGTCAAAAACAGAACAGTCTGTAGTAATCTGTAACTAACGCAAACTTATGGAACTCCAAAAATTCTTCCAAAATAGTACGACCTAGAAAATTTGTTTAATGATCAGCAGCAATTGGAATCAGTATTTTATCACGTTCTGGTGATTTTTAACAATTGTTTTCGTGAACAGAAAGATTCTGGAAATTACAGCAAGATCAAATAACTATCATCCAAGAAGATCCTATAGGTCTAACTTGGCACAAACACTAATTAAAACATAAAACCACATATAAACAGAGGCTAGATGGATTATTTATTCCTAAATAGAAGCAAAAACAAAAAACTAAAAATAAAATTGGGTTGCCTCCCAACAAGCGCTATCGTTTAACGCCCCTAGCTAGGCATAAAAGCAAGGATAGATTTAAGTATTGCCGTCTTTGGTAGGAAATTCTTCAATGAGGCATCTACCTTCTTTAGAATTTTCTTTATTTCTAGTAATTGTCAAATTTTTAGGCAAAAGATCAAAAAAATCATTCATAGCAAATGGTTCCTTAATGATGGCAAAAAGATTGGGATGAACACATATAGATTTAATGTTTCCTTACTAGATGATTCACCCTTATTCTTAGGAACATAAATAAACTTAGTATTTTTAGTAGATGAACTTGGAGTGTTTTTTACGAAAGAAAAAGCGGTTCCCAAGTTGGTAATGATACCCTCAAGTTTATCGATTCTAGTGGAATCTAGATTTATTTTCTCATTAACTATGGGTTCCTTTTCTTTAATATTTTTCAAATTCATTCCTACCTTAGATCCATATTGGGTAATTTGATTGTGGATCTTTTTATCAAGATTTTCGATTGATTCAATGGTAGCAACTTTATTCCAAATAATTTCAAGTCTTTGCATAACATGCTCCAAAGTTAACATAGTTCCATTAACCAAAAGAGGTGGTGAGCCAAATAAATCTACTAAAGCATTATAAGAATCAAAAGTATGGCTACCCAAGAAATTCCCTCCGGTAATGGTATCAAGGATATATCTATACCAAGAATTAGCACCTACGTAAAAATTACGAAGAAGAACTGAAGTAGATTGCTTCCTGGTAGATCTATTTTGAGCATTGCAAATTCTATACCAAGCGTCTTTTAGATTTTCTCCCTCCCTTTGCTTAAAATTTAGGACTTCATGCTCGGGAGATAACGGAGAAGATATGAGACTAGTCATGACGACAAGCAAGCAAACTAACACACAAGCAAACAAAAGGCAAGCGAGAAAAAGGAAAACGAGGAAAAAGAGGAGGAGATTGGGAAAGAGAGGGCGAATAAAACGGCAAGGGTGAAGTGGGGGAGAGGAAAACGAGAGGCAAATGGCAAATAATGTAATGCGGGAGATAGGGATTGTAATGGGTACTTGGTATGTAGACTTTAACGGCGCCAAAAGTGGCTTGTTATTAGGAGTCCAAGTCTTGACCTGCTCTTGTGTAAGCCTCTCCGGCAACGGCGCCAGAAATTCTTCTTGCTACCTCTTGAGCACTGCGTTGGATTTCCCCAAAGAGGAGAGGATGATGTAGCAAAGTAGCATAAGTATTTCCCTCAGTTTTTGAGAACCAAGGTATCAATCCAGTAGGAGGCTACGCACAAGTCCCTCGTACCTGCACAAAACAATAGCTCCTCACAACCAACGCGATTAGGGGTTGTCAATCCCTTCACGATCACTTACGAGACTGAGATCTGATAGAGATGATAAATAATATTTTTGGTATTTTTGGTATAGAGATGCAAAGTGAAAAGTAAAAGGCAAAGTAAAAACAAAGCAAGTATTAAAGTAATGGAGATTGATATGATGAGAATAGACCCAGGGGCCATAGGTTTCACTAGTGGCTTCTCTCAAGAGCATAAGTATTCTACGGTGGATGGACAAATTACTGTTGAACAATTGACACAATTGAGCATAGTTATGAGATAATCTAGGTATGATCATGTATATAGGCATCACGTCCGAGACAAGTAGACCGACTCCTGCTTGCATCTACTACTATTACTCCACTCATCGACCGCTATCTAGCATGCATCTAGAGTATTAAGTTAAAAACAGAGTAACTCCTTAAGCAAGATGACATGATGTAGAGGGATAAATTCATGCCATATGATAAAAACCCCATCTTGTAATCCTCGATGGCAACAATACAATATGTGTCTTGCTGCCCCTTCTGTCACTGGGAAAGGACACCGCAAGATTGAACCCAAAGCAAAGCACTTCTCCCATTGCATGAACTACCAATCTAGTTGGCCAAACCAAACGGATAATTCGAAGAGACTTGCAAAGATAACCAATCATACATAAAAGAATTCAGAGAAGATTCAAATATTGTTCATAGATAATCTTGATCATAAACCCACAATTCATCGGTCTCAACAAACACACCGCAAAAATAAGATTACATCGAATAGATCTCCATGCGAGAGGGGGAGAACACTGTATTGAGATCAAAAAAGAGAGAAGAAGTCATCTAGCTACTAGCTATGGACCCGAAGGTCTGAAGTAAACTACTCACACTTCATCGGAGGGGCTATGGTGATGATGTAGAAGCCCTCCGTGGCGGATGCCCCCTCCGGCGGAGCTCCGTAACAGGCCCCAAGATGGGATCTCGTGAATACAGGAAGTTGCGGTGGTGGAATTAGGTTTTTGGCTCCTCCTCTGATCGTTTGGGGGTACGTAGGTATATATAGGAGGAAGGAGTACGTCGGTGGAGCAACAGGGGGCCCACGAGGAAGGGGGGCGCGCCCTAGGGGGGGTGGGCGCCCCCCACCCTCGTGACCGCCTCTGTTACTTCTTGGAGTAGGGTCCAAGTCTCCTGGATCACGTTCAGTGAGAAGATCACGTTCCCGAAGATTTCATTCCGTTTGGACTCCGTTTGATATTCCGCTTTCTTGAAACACTGAAATAGGCAAAAACAGCAATTACAGGCTGGGCCTCCGGTTAATAGGTCAGTCCTAAAAATAATATAAAAGTGGAAAATAAAGCCCAATATAGTCCAAAACAGTAGATAAAGTAGCATGGAGCAATAAAAAATTATAGATACGTTGGAGACGTATCAATGTCGCCCACATCTGTCTGCCATACAATGCCATCCTTTGGTATCCGGCATTAGCCAAGTTCATCGCAGTGACCCACCATGGCTACAACATCCTCAAGATGCCAGGAAGTGGCGGAATCATCACAGTTCCCTGCGAAGAAAGAGATGCGGTGTGCTCCCTGGAGTGCGCCTTCCAAGCTGCAGCAGTCGAAGACCCCGATAGCGAGGGCGTCCAATACCCTCCTGAGGCCACCCCCAAGAAGAATAAGCAACTACTCCGCACAAGACCTCAGGAGAGTGGCATCTCTAGCGGCACTGCCTCAGGATCAGCGCCAGCGCCTGGGGTGCCTCCCTTCCTCACATCGGAACGCGCGCCCGGCGCCCTCCTCGGGCGAGGCTCGGGGGCTCTCTTCTGGAGGGCCTCAGACCTATCCAACATCATGAGGGAGGCGCTCGGGCACCACGTGGAGGCGTGCTTCACGGCATGTTTCCCTCAGGATGACACTGGAAGAGGAGCGCCTGGCGCTAAGGAGTTCGTTATCAAGGCTACCCAGGAGCTTCAAGAGGCAAGAGCCATGCGCGGCGACCGCCGCCCACCAACCGGCGCAGCTCCCCATTCTAGCGAGGACGGCGGGCTGCTCGTCTGCATCGACATTCCAGGACTCAACCGGGCCGCATCTCAGGAGCGCTTTGGGCCTTCGCGCGTTGGGCGTTCCGAGGGTCCACCTCACAGCTACATCCGCATGCCATTGGAGCGTCCTGGCGGCTCAGTAGGCCAGGCACCACACAGTCTTGGCGGGGATGGCGACTGTCCTCAAGGAACCACCCGAGCCCCAGAGCCTCCCGAGGCTCATGGCCCTGGTGTCTCATGAGGAGTGACTTCTTCATCGCGCACCTTCGGCTACCTCAACACTTGTTCAACAAAGGAACCAGGTGACATTTTCCAAGTTTATTCAGCTGGGAGCGCCCCTTGGGCTGCATTATTCCTAGGTCGCACGGGCCTGCCCCAGCGGCATGTATCCTTTTGCATCTTTAGCTTACTCTATTGGGGGCGCCCCTCAGGCTGCATCATCCCCAGGCCGCTCGGGTCCAAACTAGTGGCATGTATCATTCTTGCACCTACATGAACTAGTTTGCTTCCTCGCATGAGTTATCTATCGTTATCTCCCGCCTGCCCAGTACTTCGATACCATGGGCGTCGTACGCCCTTGCAAGCCCACCCACGACCGCCTCATGATTAAGGAATGGCACGACGTTTGTGCTCGGATCCATCCCTGCAGCATCGCTAAATCCAAGAGGATGAGCTCTGGCTCGCGGGCCTGTCCCGCATACGTCACCTCCCGTGGCCCTTGGTGCCTTGTTCTCGCGTGAGCTAATCGTGGATGGGCTGGCCAAGGCGCGCGGCCCGGTGCCTCGCCCCCATGGGAGCCATGCGCCGGTTGTCTTTCTTCAGGATCCTTCGCATGAGAAGACTAGGCACGGCGTATGTGCTCGGGTCCGTCCCTGCAGCATCAATAAACCCAACAGCTGAGCTCTGTCTGGCAGGCCGGCACCGTTCACGTCACCTCCTGGGTTCGTTGGTGCTTGGCCTTCTCAAGCTATAGCCTCAGGAGATTCGTTCGGTGCAGGTTGTCTAACCATCTCGCAAGACCACCACAGTCATCAAGAACCAAGACCAGGTGCAACCCGCCTTGAGGTAGGGCCTCGGGAGTCCTGTGCTGGCTCACGAGTGCCCAGACACACCTTGTCCAGCCCTGCCGTGCAAGCCACGTGTCTGGGCGGGGTTGTACACGCCCTGGGGGCTCCACTCAGAGGGAGCCCTCACCCACGTACCAGTGGAAGCACCATGCTCCGCGTTGGCTGTCGACAGGGTCGAGGAGCTGCTATGCTCGTGCAAGTGCGAAAGCGCTATGCTCCGCGCTAGTGATAAACAACTAAGGGCGGCCCCATGGCCGTATCAACCTCAGGGAGCCTCCGAGCTCAGTGTCTGGCCTCATAGCAACACCTCCCCTCGAGAGAGTTGGGCGAGGGGGCTGCGCTTGGGTCACGCCCAAGCATACGCCACCCTGCCAGGTCCCTCGCACCTGGTAGTCGCGCGCCCCTCCTGAGCCGAGCCTCGGCGAGGGAAAAGGTATGAATGTCGTTTGAGCGTCAAGTGGGACTCCTGAGGATCGTGACTCAGGAGCCTAACTGGCCACGTAGCCCCTCACCCCTTGGTTCCGTCCTGGCGATCTGGATGGCCCAATGGCGGCTGAGTTATGCACGGGGTCGGGCCCTGCCGACGTATAACACTAAGGCCTACCCTCGCATCTCCTTCCCGCAAGCTGTTTGCACATCAAGAGGGACTCCTGAGCATTGCGACTCAGGAGCCTAACTAGCCGCATAGCCCCGCACCCCTTGGTCCCGTCCTGGCGATCCGGATGGCCCAACGGCGGCTGAGGTATGCGCGGGGTCGGGCCTTGCCGACGTAGAACACCAAGCAAATGGGAAGGAAATCGCAAAATCTCAAATAAATATTACAAGACATAATGTTCTTCAAATACCAAACACAAGTTTAACGCCTCCACGAGGCATGGTACGTGTTGCAAAGGCAAAGCAGGAAAAGGAGTCGCCAGCAAGTCATCCCATCATCCCTGGACGCCGCCGTCACTTGCAAGAGGTGCCCCTTCGACGGTGATATTGCCCTCACCTGTGCCACCCGCCGGAGTTGCAGGTTCAGCAGCACCACCAGTTGAGGGCGCCGGGTCGAAGGCGCGAAACTTCTTCAGCAAAGCCTCCACCTGGCCCTTCACGGCTTTGGCAGCAGTTGCGCAGCGCTCGTCATCCACAGGCTCCAGTAGATCGTCAAGGTTGGCGTCAGGATCACGAAGATGGAGGTGGCTGAAGACGCGTGTCAGCGCGGCCGAGGAGAGCGCGCGGGCTTCCCCCTCCACCAAGGGGATGATCCCGTCCGCGACATCCTCGACCAGATGAGGAAGCAGCTGGGTGGGGCCCTCATCGTCTATCGCCACGTGGGACTTCTCCTCAAGGGACTTGAAGGCCACACGGTCCTCAGCCAGGACATTCGCCTTGGCTTCCAGCTCGGCCTTCTCTGCCTTCTTCTTCTGCTCCAGCTTCTCCAGCCGGCTGCGCTCCGTGGCCTGCGCCTTCGCCAACTGTTCCAGCTCGGCATCACGACCCTTGACAGTGTCCTCTTGGGCATTCATCTTCTCCTCCTCCGCCTTGTGGTCTCGAGCTTCGGTCGCGCGCTCATTGCGCATGGTCTCCAGCTCGGCCTCCAGCGACCGACAGTGATCCTGGGCGGCCCCGGCGTCCTTTAGCGCCACCTCGCGAGCAGCCGCGGCTTGGGAAACGGCCTGCTTGTCCTTCTTGGAGGCCGCCGCAGCCTGGCTCAGCGCCGCCCGGACGGACACATCAGAGTGAAGCCAGCCAGAGATCAGCTCCAGGCGCTCGGCCACCAGGCGACGATCGTCGCCTTAAAGATCCTCCCGCAGCAGGGCCAGCGTAGAGAGGGCGTGCTCCAGGACGTCAGGGGAGGCAGAAGGATCCGGTGTCAGCAGTCCGGCGGAAGGAGGAGGAGGCAACATCATCACCATGGCCTGGGAGGCTGGGAGCTCCTGAGCTTTGGGGACACGAACAACCGAGCCGGACGTCAGCACCTCCAGAGCCAGTGGGGCTACGGGGGCTGCCTCCTCCTGAGGATGCTCCCCTAAGCCTCGCGAGGACGATCTGGCCGGAGAAGCGCGAGTGCCGTCACTGCCCTTCTCCACAGAGGGTGCAGCCGCCGCAGGCTATTTGGTCCCGAGCAGTATCACTGCTTCCTCCTTCCTCTTCTTTGCCGCTGGCGTCGGCCTAACTGCACAACGGAGAAGCATCAAGAATCAGCAGCAGAAGCAAGAACAAGGCAGAACGTGAACACTTACTGGTCCACTGCGGCGTAGTCTCTCTGCTTCTTAAGCTTCAAACCTGAGAGCTTCGCAGCCTGAGGCGCGGGTGCGCGGGCTCCAGGAGCGGAAGAGGGGGTAGCAGACGGGCCGGAAGCAGCTCCAGGCAGCGTCAGAGCAGGGGCGTCGTCTCGGGAGATCCGCACCGACCTGGCCCTCGTTGGAACCTCGGCCGGTGGCCTCCTCCGGGGACTGACCTTGGACCTCGTGGAGCCCCCTGCCACAGGCAGCTCCTCCCTTTCCAGAGGGACACCAGCCTCGTCATCGTCATCAGGCAAGGTGCGGAGGATGTCGGCCTTGTGCAAAGGGGAGGTCTCCCCCGCCCCTTCGCGGATCGCTTCCGAGTCGTGCTCCTCCTCTTCCTCCTCTTCCTCCTCTTCCTCCTTGCAAGACTCGTCGGAAGACATGTCCACTGGAGTCATAGTCACCAGGACACTCGAGGGCGCAGGCGGCACAAGCCCAGGCCCGTCGAAGACGGGCATGGCGGTGGCAGCTTCCGCCCCATCTAGACGACGGAACAAGGGAACGAAGGAGTCCGGCGGGTACCCTTGGTCGTCCCAAACCAAGGAGCAGAGTCCGACTGCAACTCCTCGTCATAAAGGGCCTCCGGACGCAGGCGGAGGTTGTCCACTTCATCTCCGAGCTTCCACAAGGGGCGCATGCGCGCCTGGAGGGGAGCCACGCGCTGCGCCATGAACTCTTTAACGATCATGGCCCCCGTCAGCTTCGCCGCCCTTGGGTCAACAGGCTTCAGGTCGGCGGTCATCCTCTCCAACACCTGCGCCGCCCGAGGGTCGGTGAGCTTAGCGCGAGACCACCCGTCGTGGCACACGGGCATCTCCGTCGGCAGCACCAGCCGGGGGTGGGAGCACATGGCATCCATCAGGACCCACTTGCTCCTGAAGCCCTCGGCCTTCTTCCTGGCCTTTGAGATCGCGTTGGTCTTATTGGCCGCGATAAAGTTGACGCACCCCGAGTTTTGTCCATCCTTGATCCGCAGGAAGAAGAAGTGGCGCAGCAGTGCCACGGACGACATCACTCCAACGTACGCCTCGCAGTAGAAGGCGAAGATAGACAGGAGGAGGATGGAGTTGGGATGGAGATGCAGGGTGTGAATCTTGTAATGGCTGAGGACGGAGTAGAAGAAGTCAGAGAAGGGGGGAACCAACCCGGCGACGATGCTGCTCATGAAGAAGGGGTAGAAGGTGCTGCCTGAGGCCACCGGCTCGATGGAGCCAGCCCGAAGCACAGTCTTCCTCTTCTCATCACCCTCCGTCCTTATCAGGAGAACGGCGGCGAGGTTCTTCTCTAAAACGCTCGATGCATCAACCGCAGGCTCTTACCAGGATGGCGGAGGAGCGGCCCGAGCTTTTTTGGGCGCCATTGGCGGCAGGCTTGAAGGATGATCTGGGCGGATCTGCAATCTTTGGAAGCAAAGAGCAAGAAAGGGGATCTGGAGCAAGATGAAGGAAAGCTATGAAGGCAAATGCAGCCCACACCAGCCTTTTGTCAGTCGGGCAGTTGCCGAGGCAGCGTGGGGAAGCGGAGACGCCCACGTCCCATCAATTGCCACGCGTCAATCAAGGCCGCAGACTGTTGGGGCCCGCGATGCTCCGCACTTGCCCCTTGGCTTCGCCTTGAAGCCAAGTGCGAGCACGCCTTGGACCCGGGGGCTACTGCCGGCATTCTGGGAACGGGGGTCCCCATACTTGCCTGCCTGCGGCCCATGACGTGGCTCCACCAGCGGCCTAGTACAGCCCATCTACACCAGCAAACACTCAAGACCCTCGCGAGGGGCCAAGCCTCACGAGGCGGACGACGCAAGACCTCCTTGGGGGCGGCCTCACTAGGCTGGCTCACGAGGGGCAGAGAGATCAAGGCGAGGGGCACCTCGTGAGGTTCCTGTGACGCAAGTCATGACGACCAAGGCCAGGCGGGCGCTGGCGTGCGCAGTGTACTCGTTTTCTCTTTGGTGCTAAAGAGGCAAACAGGCGAGGAGTCCCGAGGCATCAGGTAAAGGTTTAAATATCGGTGCAACGAGACCAAGGCCAGCAGGACGGCAGGACGGAGGTCATCGTGGAGCCCACGACGGCGTCACCACCAGAGCCTTTGGCAGGCGAAGACCACCTTTTGTCAGGATAACCTGTACTGGTTGTCCCCCTTCAAATTTGGCCCTTGTTGGATCACTTCACGCCTAGCATTTGGGAAGAGGACCGGGGCCTCTATAAATAGGACTAGCCACCACAGTAGGGAGCAACTCATCTGGGATCGGATCCATTCCATCCTCACACACACTAGCTAACCAAAGCACAAGAACACCTCTCCTCAGGAGGCTGTTCTTCCCTTTTACTTGTTCATCCTCAGCCCAAGAGGCAATCCACCACACCACACTGGAGTAGGGTATTACACCACATCGGTGGCCCGAACCAGTATAAACTCTTGTGCCCCTTGTTCTTCGGGCTTGACGTGCTGAGCTTTGAGATCGTGGTGAGTGAGCGAGCTAGAGGGAGGGAGAGATCTTCGTGCGCACCCTAGTGTTTGAACCTTTAGGGTTTTGCCGGAACCCAAAACCCAACACCTTGTTTCTGACAACTTGACCATGCTCATCTTATTTGTTGCGATAGATCCATTTGGTGCCAATGATATTATGCTTGCGAGGATCTGGACGCTTTAATAGCTCCCATACATTGTTCAGCTCAAACTGTTGAAGCTCTTCTTGCATAGCTTGAATCCATTCAGGTTCCATGAAGGCTTCATCAACTTTCCTGGGTTCAGATATAGAGACAAATGCAAAGTGCCCACAGAAATTTGCTAGTTGTGTTGCTTTTGAACGAGTGAGTGGACTAGGTGCATTGATGCTATCAATTATCTTCTCAATGTGGACTTCATTTGCAACTCGAGGATGAACTGGATGAAGATTTTGCCCTTCCTGATCATTGTCTTCGTCTTCAGCATTCGCTTCAGGCTGAGCAGTGTCTTCATGCTAATTAGGTGCATAAATGATGATTTCCTCTTCAGCCTGTTCCTCTGAAGGTATGATTTCTCCAGTACCCATATCTTGATAGATTCACTTGTGTACCTTCCTATAGCACATTTGGCAGGTGCTCTCTTTGTGAGCCGTTAGTCTCATCGAACCGCACATCCACAGTTTCAACCACTTTGTAGTTAAAGAGGTTAAAGACTCGGTAGGAGTGCGAATCCTTTCCATAGCCAAGCATAAAATCTTCATGTGCTTTCAGTGCAAATTTTGATGTGTGATGCGGATCCTTGATCCAGCACCTAGCACCAAAGACTCTGAAATAGCTGACATTTGGCTTCTTACCAGTCAGGAGCTCATATGATGTCTTCTTTAGGAACTTGTGAAGATGAACACGGTTGATGATGTGGCATGCAATATGAATGGCTTCACGCCAGAATTTCCTTGGAGTCTTGTACTCATCAAGCATCGTTCTTGCCATCTCAATGAGGGTTCTGTTCTTGCGGTCCATGATGCCATTTTGCTGAGGTGTGTATGGAGCAGAGAACTCATGTGTGATTTCGAATGTATCAAGATAAGTGTCGAGGCCGATGTTCTTGAATTCTTTACAGTTGTCACTTCTGATGTGCTTGACCTTGATGCCATAGTTGGTCATGGCACGATTGGCGAAACGCCTGAAGACATCCTGCACTTCAGTCTTGTACAAAATTATATGCACCCATGTATATCTTGAGTAATCATCAACAATGACGAAACCATAGAGGCAAGCAGTGGTAGTAAGGGTAGAGTAGTGAGAAGGGCCAAATAAGTCCATGTGTAGTAGCTCGAAGGGACATGTCATCGTCATGATTGTCTTCGAGGGTTGCTTGGCCCTAGTCATCTTTCCGGTTTGGCAGGCACTGCATAGATGATCCTTCTTGAACTTGAAGCCCTCGATGCCTATGACATGCTTCTTCTTCGCGATAGTGTGCAAGTTCCTCATGCCCGCATGCCCTAGCCTCCGATGCTAGAGCCAACACTCTGAAGCTTTTGCCAGAAGACATATGGCCAGTTGTGGTCCTGCGGAGAGATCCACCATATACAGATCGTCTTTTCGATACCCTTCGAACACTAGAGATTTGTCAGATTCCATAAGCACAAGGCAAAGATATTTTCCAAATATCACAATCATGTTTAGATCACAAAGCATTGAGACAGATATTAAGTTGAAACCAAGGGATTCAACAAGCATCACTTTATCCATATGCTGATCCTTTGAGATTGCAAGTCTACCTAGGCCCAATACCTTGCTTTTACCAGTATCAGCAAATGTGATGTGAATTTTGTCAGATGGACGTAGGGTTGAATCCATAAGAAGACTTCGATCAACAGTCATGTGGTTAGTACATCCACTGTCCATAATCCACTCAGTAGCCTTCGGAGTCGTACCCTTGGCACCACGTGCCATGAAGCAGTAGGTCGGAGCAGAGTCATCCTCATCATCGGCTTTAGCATCAGCGATGTGGCCATTGTCTTCGGTGTTGAAGATGGACTTGGCAACGTAAGCTGAAGCTAGAGCCAGGCTTGCCTCGCCTGAATCGGACTCCTCCTTGGACTCCACCTCTGCCTCCTCAGAAGCTGACTCCTCCTCTGAATCCATCTCCTTGCCAACAAATGCACGGGCCTTGCTGGACGAGGCTTTGATGAAGACTTTGAAGAATACTTTGAGGAATACTTTGAGGATTTCATCTTCTTCTTGTCGTCAGAATCATATTCCTTGCTCTTCTTCTTCTTCTTCTTCTTAGATTCCTTGTCTCATTGAGGACACTCAGAGATGTAGTGACCAGGCTTCTTGCATTTGTGGCATGTTCTCTTTTGTGGTCACAAGTGGAAGCTTCATCATTTCTTGAGCTGGATCTTGAAGACTTTCCGAAGCGATTCTTCTTGGAGAACTTCTATAACTTCTTCACGAGCATAGCAAGCTCCTTTCCAATATCTTCAAGATCCCAGAACCGCAGTCAGGTTCTTCTTCAGATGAGGAAACAACCTTTGCCTTCAAAGCACGGGTTCGACCATAGTTGGGGCCATAGATGTCTCTCTTCTCAGATAACTGGAACTCATGTGTGTTGAGCCTCTCAAGTATGTCAGACGGATCGAGATCTTTGAAGTCAGGACGTTCTTGTATCATCAGGGCTAGGGTGTTGAATGAGCTGTCAAGTGATCTCACGAGCTTCTTGACTATTTCGTGCTTGGTGATCTCAGTGGCGCCGAGTGCACGAAGCTCATTTATGATATCAGTGAGGTGATCAAATGTGAGCTGGACATTCTCATTGTCGTTTCTCTTGAAGCGGTTGAAGAGGTTGTGAAGAACATCAATACTTGAATCTCTCTGAGTTGAGACGCCTTCGTTGACCTTGGAGAGCCAGTCCTGCATCAAGCTTCAGCTTCAAAGGCACTCACATGGCCGTACTGTCCTTGGTCAGATGACCACAGATGATGTTCTTGGCAGTCGAATCCAGTTGAATGAACCTCCTGACATCAGCAGCGGTGACACCATCACCGACCTTGGGAACGCCATTCTTGACGAGATACCAGAGGTCGACACCAATGGCTTCAAGATGCATGCGCATCTTATTCTTCCAGTAGGGGTAATCAGTGCCATTGAAGACCGGGCATGAAGCGGAGACTTTGATTATCCCTGCAGTCGACATAGCTAAAACTCCAGGTGGTTAAACCGAATCACACAGAACAAGGGAGCACCTTGCTCTGACACCAATTGAAAGTGCTAGTTATCGACTAGAGGGGGGTGAATAGGCAATTTTTATGGAAGTCTTCCAAACACGAGGTCTTTGAAGACAAACGATAGAAATGAACCTATTGATATGCAGCGGAAGATAGACTACACTAGACAAGCCATAGTCAAGTAAGCAGTGTAGTGAAAGCACGAAGACTATCAGCAACTAGGTAGTATGGGTCAGGATGGAACACGGTATGAAGCGAAACAGTGAATAGTCTTCACTTAGTGAAGTTAAACAGATCAGACAAGCAAGCAATGACTTCATGAAGACAAAATGTAAAGTAAAGGTAAGTGAGGGATAGAACCAATTGCTTGATGAAGACAAGGATTTGGTAGACCAGTTCCAGATGATGTGACAACTGTACGTCTGGTTAGGGAGGCTGATATTTAACTCAGAAGATTGTGTCTTCACCTTATTCCCCTTGAGCTAAGGACACCCAGTCCTCGCCCAATCACTCTGGTAAGTCTTCAAGTTTGACTTCCAAACCTTCACATACTTTGTTCACCGGCGATCCACAATGACTCTTGGATGCTCATAATGCGATGCCTAACCGACTGGAGGATTCACAGTCCTCAAGTGTAACAATTCTTCAGGTCACACGGACAGAAAGACTTCAGTGATGCCTAACACTCTTTGGCTCTCGGTGTTTTGGGCTTTGTCCACGCAAGGATCTCTGCCTCAAATGCTTCGGAGGTTGGCTGCTCGCAAATGACAAAAGTAGTGCACTAACTCTGAGCAGCCACCAATTTGTGGTGTAGGGGGTGGCCTATTTATAGCCAGGAGGCAACTCGACCTGATATGTCTGAAATGACCCTGGGTCACTAAGGAACCGACACGTGTCCAATAGTCGGATTTCAAACACACGCGGCAGCTTTACTTGGGCTACAAGCAAAGCTGACTCATCTAGCTCTAGATAAGATTTGCTCTCATTGTCTTCGCTCGAAGACTAGGATTTTGGTTGAACAACACATCAGTCACTCTGACTTTGTTCACTCGGACCCCACTTAACAGTACGGTGGTTCCTATGACTCAACAAAGAAGAAAAGGAAACTATGAAACAACTATGTCTTCGCACTCCATAGTCTTCAAGCGAATGTCTTCACATGTCATATTCTTCATTGTGAATGTCTTCACGAACCACCATTGTCTTCAATATCTTCACACATTTTTAGGGGTCATCTATGGTAGGTAAACCGAATCAATAAAGGACCACTACCTGTGTTATCCTGCAATTCTCACGAACACATTAGTCCTTCAACCAAGTTTGTCGTCAATACTCCAAAACCAACTAGGGGTGGCACTAGATGCACTTAAAACATCAAACTCATGTTCACAGATATCTGCACATTCATAGATAATGTCCACAACCATGATTCACTTCAAAGCCAAAAAACTGTGAGGAGAGTTATAAATAAAGGAAAATGTCACAACCCTAGTTAGCACTTGCATTAGGACTAGCCTGAGTGTTGCATCATGTTTAAATTTCCCAGAATTTTGAATTGGGGATGTTCAAACCCGAGCATCAAATGGAATTCAAATAGGTTCAACCTAAAACTATTTTCATTGAACCCAAGATGCCCTTTGAAAATGTTCATGATTTCTGATAAAGGTGAAAACCTCAGCCAAAACTGATGAACATATTTCTAGGTCATTCCTAGGTTTTTGAATTAAATCATAATCTATTTGAATTGGGGCATTTGAATTCTATAAATAATTTAAATGCTCCAAATATTCTGGAATCACTTGAGGGCCTCTAGAATAATTCAGATAGTGCCCATAAATATTTTCAGAATTTAATAAAATGATCTAGTCCTAAAACTAAATCAAAACATAGAGGAAATAAATAGAAAACAGAAATAAAAAAAAGAGAGAGACATAGTTTACCTGGCCTTACCTGAGGCCGGCCCAGCTGGCAGCCCAGCCAACAGGCCCAGCCCCTAGCGCCACCGTCCTCAAGCTCCTGCCAGGAGGACGCGCGCGCGTGGTCGCCGCGCGCGGGCACGCGCCCATGCCACCTCCTGCCTCCCTGCTTCCTCACGCGCCTCCCTAGAGACGCCACACAACCCCCCCCCCCCCGGGCCCCTCTAACTCTCTCCCATGCTCATCCCTTTCCCTGGCCCTCTCTCTCTCACCAACCGAGCGTCGTCGTCGCCCTAGCCACAGCCATCGCCTCGCCTCCCATATGTGTCTAAGAGCTCCGCCCTCGACCACTCCATCGAGCAGACCGAGCCCCGAGCGCTCGCTCGCCTCGGAGACGCTGCACCGATCTCATCCTGATCCGCCATTGCCGGAGATCCCCTTCGCTGGCCCGACCGCTCCGGCTCATCCCTGACCTCGCTGACCCGCTTGTCATGACCGTTGTGAGCTACTGCCCATCCTACCCCTCTCAGTTCTCGCTGCCGCATGCCATAGCGACTACACCGAGCTCACCCTAGCTCCGGCAGCCGCCAAAGTCGTCGTCGGCATCGTTTCTGGCGTTCTCGAGTCCAACCACCACTACCACTAGATGCGGCTCGTCCCCATCTTCACGCCGATGCCCTCCGCTGCCCAAATGATCGTCGGAGTAGCGTTTCCGACGCTTCCTGCCGCGTCTGGCCTCACCGACGGCCTAACTCCGGCTAAACTCGGATTAGCACTAATGACACGGCTAATCACCCCCCACTAGTCACTTACAAATGGGCCCCATGCCCTTAATTAACCACAGCTTAACTCCTGCTTAGTTTTATTTAATCATCGTGGCCCCACGCGTCAGCTTTGACCTCGCTGACGTGGCCCTTGACTGGCCCCACCTGTCTGTGACCCTTGGCAGCAATTGGTCACTGACCAGCGGGCCCCACAGGTCAGGTTTGACTTGGACCGGCGCCTGTTGATTTGCTGACGTCACACCGATGTCATGTTGACGCAATAAGCCATTTTCTGGATTTAGTTTAAATTAGAATAATCTAGGAAATTCCAGAAAATAGCTAAACTTCTAAAATCATAGAAAATTATCTATAACTCCGATTGAAAAGATTTATATATGAAAAACTATCTAAAAAAATCAATCTATCCATTGGTACTGGTTTCATGCATGTTCAAGCAACTTATACCTACTGTATAGGTGGAATCAAATAAATGGCATTTGAATATCCACACGTGGAGTTTGAATTTGAACCTTGGGTTCAAACCAACTTCATTTAATTGTGTTGCTAGTTGCATCAGCACAAATCACAACATATTGCCATGTCATAATCATGCATCATATTGTCGCATTGCATTGATTATGTTCCTTTTTGTTTGCCAGTGTTTGTCCCCTTTCAGTAGATGTTGCTCCGGTGATGTGATCGATGACACTGATGAAGACCCAATGCTATCTTTAGAAGTTCCAGGCAAGCAAAAACCCCTTCTTCATTCCGATACAATCCCACTCTCTCGCTCCTGCTCTCTTTTACTGCAATAGGACAACAACGATTCAACTATTACATGCCGTGGTAGTTAAACCCCTTTCCTCTGCATGACCTGTCATTGGCATAGTAAATAGATGAAACCCTGATGTGCCTACTCATTCATGCTTGTTTGTCATGCCTGCTACTGCTTAGAGTTGAGTCAGGTCCGATTCATCGGGGATGAATTGGTATGGTGATGAACATGTCCTACTGTGTGTGAGCTAAGTGTGTGAACACGATTTGGTAAAGGTATCGATGAGAGGCCATGTAGGACTACATGGTGGGTTGTTTCATTGAAACTGTCCTCAGGAACTGAGTTCTATGTTTGTGTTCCATGAACATCTACTACCACACGTTGGGCCCTGAAATATGACCCCGCTCAACTTATTAACCCCCATGTCCTATGTACAGGAGTTGCAAGTAGTTTCTGGTGTTTGTAGTATGCTGGAGGCCGTGCGCAGCACTAACCCGAGGGGTGGGTGTAACGCCCCGAGACCGACACTTCAGAAGCCTTCTAGTTATTTCGTAGTTGCTGTGTGTTCTATTTGCTTGTTGCATTCATCATCGCATCATTCGCATTGCATCGGCAGTCGTTGCCGCCATTGTTTTTTTTAACTTGCATCCGCTCGTAGTTGCCGTGTCCCCCCTTGCTTTTGTCGACCGTTCTGAGACCAACGTTGTCCTTCGTTTTCCCTCTTGCCTAAACCGGAGTCTCTTTGCACAGCGCATCGACCCCTCACCCGTGTCAATAACTTCCCCGAACCCGAACCGCACTATCGTTACCGTTGGGTCCAGATCATCCCCAAACATCTATAAAACGTGTTCGTTTTCTTTGTTGGACTCCCCTAAGCTATTTATTCACAACCGCTCGATTTCGATCGGAGGGACCGAATAACCCTAAGCCTAGTCCACCTGCTATATATATATACCGGATCAAACCCTAGGCTAGCCTGTCAAATCCATCAATCCCGTCTCCGCCGCCAGCCATCCAACTCCATCCTTCCTCGGGATCCTCCCAGATCCACCAAACTAGCCACCCTCTCCTCAATCCAAATCCTCTGCAACCACCTTCCTCGTTTTTCGCCGCCGCCCAACCAAGATCTGATCCATCCATCCGCAGCGCCACTCACCTCCCTCGTTTTTTCACCGGACCAACCAACACCTCCACTCGATCCCTGGCCGCCTCCTGCTCAAGCGTTTCCTCCTCCCTCCCTCGCTCGAACCCAAAGGAGACGAGATCCTCCTCGACCATGCCGACCACCTCGCCGGAGCACAGCACCCTCGGAGCCCCGAGTCCCATGCCCTTCGCCGCCTCCCGTGCGCCTCTCCTCATGCCTGAGCACGGACGCCTCGTCGTCTCCCTGCCTTGCCCGCATCCGCGCAAAGGCAGCAGCACAACCCGAGCCTCAGTCCGACCGTCATTTGGCCAGCCCCGCCGAGCACCAGCAGGACCCTCGTGCTCCCATTCCTCTCTCTGCCTTCTTCCCCTTCCCCGTTCTCAACTCAATTTCTCTCTGTCTCGTTTTGGACAGGGGACCAATGGAGGCCGCCATGGCTTTGGAGTTTCACCACCGCCCCATCGCCTGGATCCGTTGCTCTGCGGCCGTCCAAGAACTTCCTCGCCCGGATCCGCCCAACTCTGGCCTCCCTCGCCTCTCCCGCGTCACCGGAGCCCCGCGTCCAAGCCCCGTCGACCCCTCCTGGACCTGCTGTTGCCGCCAAGTTCGCCTACCGTGGCCTTTGCTTCCCCTGTGTGACGCCCAGATAATCAGACTACAGTAATTCCCTGTTAATGATGCCACGTCACCTCGATTACTGTTGCTAATCTTGCATTAGTTCGAAAATGATTAAAATTCAAAGTCAAAATCAAGCAAACAACAAAAGTTTTGAAACGCTAAAACAAAAATGTCCTAAATGTGTTGGATAAATCATAGGTACTTGTGGTGGCGAAACCAAACTATGAAGAAATGTTTAAAGGCTCTAAAATAAATATGATAGTAGCAAAAACAACTAATTACATTCTTTTTACAATTAATAAAATACTAAACAGTTTTAGTTTGTCACCAAACATTTTGTGGCATCGGGGTATTTTGAAACAATATTTTGGGTACTACTTATATATTTTATAAAACAAATATAAATAGGAAATAAAATAGAAAACTAATAAACAGAAAATAAATAAAAACAAAAACTTAAACAAAGAGAAGAAGGAAGAAATCCCCCCTCCCCCTGGGCCGAATGGCCCATGCTAGCCAGCAGGCCACCAGCACAAAAGTCCCAACCGGCCACCCCACTCCCCTTATCCACCCACTCCCTCCCGAAACCCTAACCACCCCGCACTCCCCCCCACTTCCTCGTCTCTCCCTCTTCCCCCCGATCCAGATCGGATCGGGGCTGACCCCGTGGCCATCGCCCGAAGCCGTCTCGCCGGCCCCCTCCCTCATCCTCGCGCCCCGTCCCCTGTCCCTCGGTGGCGCCCCTCGCCGCGCCTGCCGCGTCGCCCCCGACGCCCTGCGCCCGCCCTCCGTCGTCCGCTGCTGCCCGGAACGCCG
Organism: Aegilops bicornis; assembly: GCA_021605145.1. Taxonomy (NCBI): domain Eukaryota; kingdom Viridiplantae; phylum Streptophyta; class Magnoliopsida; order Poales; family Poaceae; genus Aegilops; species Aegilops bicornis. The sequence goes on along the minus strand of CM038672.1, from coordinate 261,133,659 downwards.
CCCGTTGTCGGAGCCACCTCGTCGGACCTCCCTCGCCGGACTCCTTCGACGCCGTCCTCTCCGTCGTCGCCTCGTCCCCGTCTTCCTCCTCAATGGCTCCAGCGAGCCTCGCCGCCCCAGATCCCCTGCAACGGGGGTGAGTAACGACCCCCCCTCTTCTTTCGCCTCTCGTCCGGTCGCCACGGCCTCGCCGCGCTTCTCTATCGTCCGCGCTTTCGCGCAGCCCTGCCAGCTGCTGCTGCCGCCAGTAGTTCGCCCACGGTCGTCCCACTCCGCCCATGCCCGAGCCCCGCCTAGCTGCACCTCGCCACTGTCGCTACCGAGCGAGGCAGCCGTCGCCTTGAGCCCTTGCTCGTCGTGCCCGGCCTCCCTCCTCGGCGTCCACAGCACTGCTCCAGCGTCGTCCTCGCGCTTGCTGCGGCCTCCTTTCCCCACACACAGGCGACGCCCCACGCCCACGACCCCACTCCGGCGCCGCCGTGCTACTCTCCTGCTGGCGTCCCCCTCCGGTGACCGCCCAGCCTCGCCACGACGCCCCTGGGCATGCGCCCGACTGGGTCGCGCCCGAAACCGTCGCCCGCGCCCGTTTGCCCTCTGCACCCGGCGCCCGTAAACCTCCATTGGCCCAATGACAAGTGCGGCCGTCCCCTGAAACGTTTTTAAAAGGAATTAAATAAATAAATAAAATAAATAATAATTAAAGGACTAATTAAATTAATTCATTCGGATTAGATTAACATAATCATTTAGTTAAAGCTAATTAACCCTGTTTAATTACTATGAGACTATGACATGCGGGACCCTCACGTCAGTTTGACCAGTCAACACCTCTGTTGACTGCTGATGTCATGCTGACATCATGCTGATGCAGTAATGCTAATTTCGAATTAATTTAGTAATAATTTAGAAAATGATTAAATCCTTTTAAAATTAATATAAAATAAACCATAGCTCGGATGAAAAAACTTTGTACATGAAAGTTGCTCAGAACGACGAGATGAATCCAGATACGCAGCCCGTTCGTCCGCCACACATCCCTAGCATAGCAAACACGCAACTTTGCCCCTCCGATTCACTTGTCCTAAAACGCGAAACACCGGGGATATTTTCCAGGATGTTTCCCCCATTCGTCGGTATCACCTACTACCGCGTTTGGGCACGCCTGGCATCACGCTTTGTCATGTCATGCATCATCATGCATCTGTTTGCATTGTATTCATTGGTTCTTCACCCTTTTCTCTCGCTAGACACCGAGACCGACGCCGTTGCTGCCCAGTACGTCTACGGTGTTGACGACCCCTCCTTGCCTGAGCTTCCAGGCAAGCCCCCCCCCCTTGATCACCAGATATCGCCTATTCTTCTCTATACTGCTTGCATTAGAGTAGTGTACCATGTTACTGCTTTTCGTTAATCCTATCCTGATGCATAACCTGCCCTTGCTACTACTGTTGTTACCTTTAGCTGCAATCCTACATGCTTAGTATAGGATGCTAGTGTTTCATCAGTGGCCCTGCATTCTTGTCCGTCTACCATGCTATACTATCGGGCCGTGATCACTAGGGAGGTGATCATGAGTATATACTATATACTTTATACATGATACCTGTGGTGACTAAAGTCGGGTCGGCTCGTAGGAGTACCCGCGAGTGGATCTTTGAGGCGGAGCGACAGGGCAGGTGAGACCACCTAGGAGAGAGGTGGGCCTGGCCCTGGTCGCTATCCGCTGTTACATCATTAACACGCTTAACGAGATCTTGGTATTTGATCTGAGTCTGGCCATTTGGTCTATACGCACTAACCAACTACGTGGGAAAGATATGGGCACTCGGTGTCGTGGTATCAGCCGAAGCCTTCGTGACGTCAGCGACTGAGCGGTGCACGCCGGATTGGAACGTAAGCCTGCTCTTGTATTAAGGGGCTAGTTCTGCTTCCGGCCGCCCTCGCAATATGCAGGTGTGCTAAGGGCGATGGGCCCAGACCCCTGTGCGCTTAGGTTTAGACCGGCATGCTGACCTCTTTGTTGGCCTAGGTGGGGCTGCGACGTGTTGATCTTCCGAGGCCGGGCATTACCCAGAAAAGTGTGTCCAGCCAAATGGGATCAAGCATGTTGGGTTATGTGTTGCACCCCTGCAGGGAAGTTTATCTATTCGAATAGTCGTGATCTTTGGTAACAGGACGACTTGGAGTTGTACCTTGACCTTATGACAACTATAACTGGATACTTAGTAAAACACACCCTTCCAAGTGCCAGATACAACCCGGTGATCTTTCTCTAACAGGGCGACGAGGAGGGATCGCCGGGTAGGATTATGCTATGCGATGCTACTTGGAGGACTTCAGTCTACTCTCTTCTACATGCTTCAAGACGGAGGCTGCCTGAAGCGTAGTCTTCGACAGGATTAGCTTTCCCCCTCTTATTCTTGCATTCTGCAGTTCAGTCCATTGATATGGCCCTTTACACATATAACCATGCATATGTAGTGTAGCTCCTTGCTTGCGAGTACTTTGGATGAGTACTCACGGTTGCTTTTCTCCCTTTTTTCCCCTTTCCCTTCTACCTGGTTGTCGCAACTAGATGCCGGAGCCTAGGAGCCAGACGCCACCGTCGACGATGACTCCTACTACATTGGAGGTGCCTACTACTACGTGCAACCCGCTGACGACGACCAGGAATAGTTTAGGAGGATCCCAGGTAGGAGGGTTGTGCCTCTTTCGATCTGTATCCCAGTTTGTGCTAGCCTTCTTAAGGCAAACTTGTTTAACTTATGTCTGTTCTTAGATATTGTTGCTTCCGCTGACTCGTCTATGATCGAGCACTTGTATTCGAGACCTCTAGGCCCCTGGCTTGTATTATGATGCTTGTATGACTTATTTATGTTTTAGAGTTGTGTTGTGATATATTCCCGTGAGTCCTTGATCTTGATCGTACACGTTTGCGTGCATGATTAGTGTACGATTGAATCGGGGGCGTCGCAAGTTGGTATCGAGCCGATTTTGTAGGAATCCCCCTTTCCAACTCCTTGGCCGAAGTCGAGTCTAGTCATTGAAAAACTTTTACTAACATGGTTGTGCGGCTTACGGGCCCACGTCGCCATTGGGTTGTATTAGGATCTTTTACTCCTCGTCTATAGTCTGGGACTCTGACCCCTCTTCTATTCGGGTGAAATGATTTTACTAACTCTGAGTCTAGGTTCTCGTAACTACTTCTTCCCGGAGAGCGCCTCACTCCAGATGATTGCTTGCTGCACCAGAAGATTTCGGAGATACTCTCCGTTATTCTCTCGAGACCTTGTGCCCGTTGCTTTTGCAATTCCCTACCACCGAAATATCCTTATGGATAAGTACTTACACCTGTCGTGCTTACTTTTATTCCCAGTCGATCTTGTTATTACAAGATACCCCGAGAATACTTGTGCCTACTACCTTGCAGTTCTTTGCCACCTGAATACCCCTACGAATAGTTTCTCATACTTATCGAGTATCCTCTCATCCCAGTTGATTCAAGTAATTCACAAAAGTCTTTGAACTACTATTTGAACTTCCAAAAGTCCTGAGCAGCCTATTGCTCTTGAATTCCTGCTTGCTTGCATTATGGTTAATCCCATAAGTCCCGTAATCTTACTGTCATCCCTTGTCATTATCATTTTGAGTCAGTTGATTCAAAATATTGCAAATGCTCTCAATCCTCAATCATATCCTAGAATTCTTCCTTCTGGCTCAGACGTCATTTTAAACATGAGCTAGTTCTCAACCAATCCAATTGCCGTCGATTGTACCCCTATGGCTATTCAACTTATCCATCCTGAATTAGAACATTGCTTCTGATCCCTTGATTTGAAAATCATAATTCCTTTGCATTTGAGCTCTGGATTGGTCAGTTGTTTCTATAATCCAATGCCTTTTCATTGTTTCTTCCTCTGGTTGTGTGCCGATACTCACATCAGCTTCCCTATGGACCGCCGGATCCTTTGTTGAAATATCATCCGACAGTGTCCTTCGGATACAAAAACCTCGAGAAGTTTCCTGATACATAATGCCTTCGGTAAATTGTATCCTCTCGTTTTGTCACCCATGCTCTACTATCGAGCTTGTGTTATTTATTAATGAAGCTTGTGGTATAAGTTCCCAAGATGCCCCTAAGGGTTGAACCTATGCCTTTTCTAATCTGTGTGAACCCGTAAACTACTACGGGTCATACTCCATTGCTATGTCAGATAAAACTTCAACACTACAACTTCGTCGAAGGCGAGAAGTGAATGAAAGGTTATGCATTAGAGAAGTGGGAGTCAACCTTGAACTTTGTGTTCATGCCCATGGACATGATGTAGATCTTATCATGGAAGCTTCTTGCAATAATAACTATTGCCTTGAAAATGTCATCTGGATCTATGAACTGATCCTTTGCAACCGTGGTTACGACCGTGATTGTTCTCCTTTGATTCTAATTCTCTGACAAGTTAAAGTACTTGCCTTCTGCAGATCAGTACACCTGCCCAACCTCTATTTTGTTCTACCTTCGAGTATTACCCCCTGGTATCCCGAGGATATCAACCCATTGCACTTCATCTTATGAATTTCTGATGAAGTAGTTCCTTGCCCCGTCATAGTCACTCCACGGGTTCTGGGTTGTCGTCAACCGAGAACACCAAATAGTGAATCAAGTCCGCACTCTGATTCAATAACTCTAAGTAATTTTCGTTGCTTACAAGTTTAATAATCCTTCAAGTCATCCCAAGCCTGATCGGCTATATTATTATCGTACTAAATTTTAACTGTGCTACCTGGTCCTTATTCCCGGAGCACCACTTTTGACGATGAGCCAAGCTTATGTCGATCTTCCTTGTCTTATCATTTCGCCTTGAACATCAAGCTTGATTCCGAGTGTGTGTCGTATCCGTGTCTCTAATGACCCTTCGCTTCACCATTGCTTTTTCTTGATGTCGTCGCTGTTTGATTGATTACATCTTCATGAAATCTCTTGACACATGTTTCGTGATCATCATCAACATTCTGAGCTCTTCCAGGATACCAATTGAATTCATGATGAGGAATTCCATGCTTGCCCCCACGATGATTTGTGTTAACATTGAAAACATTCTTGATTTCCCTCTTAACAGAAACTTGTTCGTGTTTTGTGTTATACCTTGAGATCCTTGCTACCCAGCATTTGTTCTTCTTTACCTTGGAAGTATTACCATCTCTTTTGTCAAGAATGTGGTGAGAATTTCACCACGTCTTAAGAATTCTTGATATAATAATACTTCTCGCCATCTCCGTTCATTCCTTGGTCCCCGTGTTATTTCTAACCAGAAAACCGACAATCAAACTATGATGTGCGACTTCAAAACTTCTAGCAACCCTGTTACTTCGACGTTAATGGTCGATATTTCATTCTTAGACCATTGGTTATCGAACCACCACTCTAACATTGATCATGCTACTTAAGCCCATATTTTGGGTGCACCTTTCAACCAATGTTTAACTGTGTATGTTTTTCTCGAGCATACATCATTATATCATTTGATCTGACTAATGTTATCTCCTTGTTCACATAATTGTGGAAACCCATCTTTTGGAAGTCTTGATGAATTTTCGCTGATTTCATTAGCTACCACCTTATCCGTTCGTTCGTTTAATGATGAGCTTTTGTTTCGGAACTTGCTTCCGTAGTAAATTTCCCGAGAATCTTACAATGTCGTCTCGTCAAATTGTTTTGCACCTTTTCTTCTCAGGCATCCTGAGTCTGAGGTATCCTAACACCGACCAGATCTGAATCTCGGTCAGATATGATGGTCGGAACATTTTTCCAAGAGTTATAACACTGGTCTTCTATGACCCGGTAAGGTGATGGCATGCCCAGCACACCTGGCCGGAGGACCTACTGTTATAAGTTTCCTTTTTAGCAAGGTTATCCATTCTTCCACGAGGAAATTGTAAGACTTATTCTATGAGATGTTCGTGATGGATCCTTCGTGTATCCAGAGTTTGAACTTTTCTTGAAGACCATGTCAATGCTATCTTGAAGCATGTCTCTGGTACTCGATTTTATAATAAGAACATTTGTAGCACAATGCTAAATGTTTCTTGATCGATTATCCAAACACCTTGTATGGGTAATGTCATGAAATTTCTCTCCCCTTTCCTGAAGGGTTTTCTACTTCATATCCTGCCATGGATATCATGCTCCGCTTGTCCTTGGGAAGGATATACCCCCGAAATATGTGTGTATACACATTTTCCCTTCCATTGTTCTATATAAACCTGATAACCACTTTTCCTTTCCATTGGTTTGATTAAACCTTCTTGTGATCTATATCATATAAGCAGTAATATTTCCCTGCTTATGTAAACACCTCGTTGTACAATTCATCGCCAAGACCTCACATTATTGTTGATGACATTCTGGTAGCCACCGATGGATGACAACTTTGCGTATTGGTCCGCCTCGTTCAACGAGCAGGAGAATGGTTCTCTTCGTCCCTCTCCCTTGGTACCAATGTTGTTACCGACATAACTGAAAAATTATCCTCTGACATGCCTTGCTTACATGGTCATGCAAGACGTCACCGCCCTTCCTACTTTTAACCCCCATGGTGGGCCCATAACCCACAGTTCCACATGATCGAAACCCGACTCTCCTGTACACCCCCTGTTCCCAAAGTTATTCCTCGCGCGTGGCCTCATACGTAATTCACGAGCCACCTTCCGATGAGATCATCAACTCTGGTATCACATACAATACTTATCCCCATTGCTACGAACCCCCTTTCACGCCCTGTTTAGGCACCGAACGATTGCCCGCCTGCTAGAAACTTCTCATGATACCTTCTTAATTTGCTCTCGATATTTTCAAAGGGTTCAATTCGAGAGTTACTTTCCGCCACCTTCCCCGATGTTATCTACTAGATAGTCAACCTTGCAAGGGTCCGTTCTCCCGGAGTTCCCTTCTTATCCTTTCGTAAGTACGGTGAAGATCTTGAAGGAAGGACGACAACTTCATCATGATGCATTGATGCATAGGAATGGAAACATGAACGGTATGGATCGACCTATTCGAGAAGAGCAACCAAGACTAAGAAGATTCGTTAGAATTTCATAATTAGAACTTTCCCACTTACTCCCCTCTTAAATATCGGGACGAGATTTCTTGTAGTGGAGGAGAATTGTGACGCCTGGATAATCAGACTACAGTAATTCCCTGTTAATGATGCCACGTCACCTCGATTACTGTTGCTAATCTTGCGTTAGTTCGAAAACGATTCAAATTCAAATTCAAAATCAAGCAAACAACAAAAGTTTTGAAACGCTAAAACAAAAATGTCCTAAATGTGTCGGATAAATCATAGGTAATTGTGGTGGCGAAACCAAACTATGAAGAAATGTTTAAAGGCTCTAAAATAAATATGACAGTAGCAAAAACAATTAATTACATGCCTTTTACAATTAATAAAATACTGAACAGTTTTAGTTTGTCACCAAACTTTTTGTGGCATCGGGGTATTTTGAAACACTATTTTGGGTACTAGTTATATATTTTATGAAACAAATATAAATAGAAAATAAAATAGAAAACTAATAAACAGAAAATAAGTAAAAACAAAAACTTAAACAGAAGAGAAAAAGGAAGAAATCCCCCCTCCCCCTGGGCCGAATGGCCCATGCTAGCCAGCAGGCCACCAGCCCAAAAGGCCCAACTGGCCACCCCACTCCCCTTATCCACCCACTCCCTCCCGAAACCCTAACCACCCCGCACTCCCCCCCCCCACTCCTCATCTCTCCCTCTTCCCCCCCCCCCCCCGATCCAGATCGGATCGGGGATGACCCCGTGGCCATCACCCGAAGCCGCCTCGCCGACCCCCTCCCTCATCCTCGCGCCCCCGTCCCCTCTCCCTCAGCGGCGCCCCTTTTCGCGCCTGCCGCGTCGCCCCCGACGCCATGCGCCCGCCCTCCGTCGTCCGCTGCTGCCCGGAACACCGCCCGTCATTGGAGCCACCTCACCGGACCTCCCTCGCCGGACTCCTTCGACGCCGTCCTCTCCGTCGTCGCCTCATCCCCGTCTTCCTCCTCAACGGCTCCAGCGAGCCTCGCCGCCCCAGATCCCCTACAACGGGGGTGAGCAACGACCCTCCTTCTTCTTTCCCCTCTCGTCCGGTCGCCACGGCCTCGCCGCGCCTCTCTGTCATCCGCGCTTTCGCGCAGCCCTGCCTGCTGCTGCTGCCACCTGCAGTTCACCCACGGCCGTCCCACTCCACCCATGCCCGAGCCCCGCCTAGCTGCACCTTGCCACTATCGCTGCCGAGCGAGGCTGCCGTCGCCTCGAGCCCTTGCTTTCCGTGCCCGGCCTCCCTCCTCGGCGTCCACAGTGCCGCTCCGGCGTCGTCCTCGCGCTTGCCGCGGCCTCCTTTCCCCACACGCAGGTGACGCCCCACGCCCACGGCCCCACTCCGGCGCCGCCCTGCTGCTCTCCTGCCGGCGTCCCCCTCCGGTGACCACCTAGCCTCGCCACGGCGCCCCTGGGCGTGCGCCCGTTTGGGTCGCGCTCGAAACCGTCGCCAGCGCCCATTTGCCCTCTACACCCGGCGCGCGTAAACCCCCATTGGCCCTATGACAAGTGGGGCCGTCCCTTGAAACGTTTTTGAAAAAGGAAATAAATGAATAAAATAAATAAATAATAATAAAAATGTTAATTAAATTAATTAATTCGGATTAGATTAACCTAATCATTTAGTTAAAGCTAATTAACCCTGTTTAATTACTATGAGACTATGACATGCGGGACCCTCACGTCAGTTTGACCAGTCAACACCTCTGTTGACTGCTGATGTCATGCTGACATCATGCTAATGCAGTAATGCTAATTCCGAATTAATTTAGTAATAATAATTTACAAAATGATTAAATCCTTTTAAAATTAATATAAAATAAACCGTAGCTCGGATGACAAAAACTTTGTATATGAAAGTTGCTCAGAACGACGAGATGAATCCGGATACGCAGCCCGTTCGAACGCCACACATCCCTAGAATAGAAAACACGCAACTTTGCCCCTCCAGTTCACTTGTCCGAAAACGCGAAACACCGAGGATATTTTCCCGGATGTTTCCCCCCTTCACCGGTATCACCTACTACCGTGTTTGGGCATGCCTAGCATCACGCTTTGTCATGTCATGCATCGTCATGCATCGTCATGCATCTGTTTGCATTGTATTCATTGGTTCTTCCCCCTCTTCTCTCGCTAGACACCGAGACCGATGCCGCTGCTACCCAGTACGACTACGGTGTTGACGACCCCTCCTTCTCGGCTGAGCTTCCAGGCAAGCCCCCCCATTGATCACCAGATATCGCCTATTCTTCTCGATACTGCTTGCATTAGAGTAGTGTAACATGTTCTTGCTTTTCGTTAATCCTATCCCGATGCATAGCATGTCCTTGCTACTCATTGTTACCTTTACCTGCAATCCTACATGCTTAGTATAGGATGCTAGTGTTTCATCAGTGGCCCTACATTCTTGTCCGTTTGCCATGCTATACTATCGGGCCGTGATCACTAGGGAGGTGATCATGAGTATATACTATATACTTTATACATGATACCTGTGGTGACTAAAGTCGGGTCGGCTCGTAGGAGTACCCATGAGTGGATCTTTGAGGCGGAGCGACAGGGCAGGTTGAGAACACCTAGGAGAGAGGTGGGCCTGGCCCTGGTCAGTGTCCGCGGTTACATCATTAACACGCTTAACGAGATCTTGGTATTTGATCTGAGTCTGGCCATTTGGTCTATACGCACTAACCAAGTACGTGGGAAAGATATGGGCACTCGGCGTCGTGGTATTAGCCGAAGCCTTCGTGATGTCAGCGACTGAGCGGCGCACCGGATTGGAACGTAAGCCTACTCTTGTATTAAGGGGGCTAGTTCTGCTTCTGGCCGCCCTCGCAACATGCAGGTGTGCTAAGGGCGATGGGCCCAGACCCCTGTGCGCTTAGGTTTAGACCGGCGTGCTGACCTCTCTGTTGGCCTAGGTGGGGCTGCGACGTGTTGATCTTCCGAGGCCGGGCATGACCCAGAAAAGTGTGTCCGGCCAAACGGGATCAAGCGTGTTGGGTTATGTGGTGCACCTCTGCAGGGAAGTTTATCTATTCGAATAGCCGTGATCTTCGGTAACAGGACGACTTGGAGTTGTACCTTGACCTTATGACAACTAGAACTGGATACTTAATAAAACACACCCTTCCAAGTGCCAGTTACAACCCGGTGATCGCTCTCTAACAGGCGGCGAGGAGGATCGCGGGTAGGATTATGCTATGCGATGCTACGGAGGACTTGATCTACTCTCTTCTACATGCCGCAAGACGGAGGCTGCACAAGCGTAGTCTTCGACAGGATTAGCTTTCCCCTCTTATTACGGCATTCTGCGATTCGGGCACCGATATGGCCCTTTACACATATAACCATGCATATGTAGTGTAGCTCCTTGCTTGCAGTACTTTGGATGAGTACTCACGGTTGCTTTTCTCCCTCTTTTCCCCCCTTTCCCTTATACCTGGTTGTCGCAACCAGATGCCGGAGCCCAGGAGCCAGACGCCACCATCGATGATGACTCCTACTACACTGGAGGTGCCTACTACTACGTGCAGCCCGCTGACGACTACCAGGAGTAGTTTAGGAGGATCCCAGGAAGGAGGCATGTGTCTCTTTCGATCTGTATCCCAGTTTGTACTAGACTTCTTAAGGCAAACTTGTTTAACTTATGTCTGTACTCAGATATTGTTGCTTCCGCTGACTCGTCTATGGTCGAGCACTTGTATTCGAGCCCTCGAGGCCCCTGGCTTGTATTATGATGCTTGTATGACTTATTTATGTTTTAGAGTTGTGTTGTGATATCTTCCCGTAGGTACCTGATCTTGATCGTAAATGTTTGCGTGCATGATTAGTGTACGGTTGAATCGGGGGCGTCACACCCTGCTTCGAGCAACAGTTCGGGATCGAGCGCGCCCGCTCGCCCGATCGTTGACCTCCGCGGCCTACTGCTACCTCTACACGAGCTGGGCTTGGCCCATGGGCGAGGATGCGCCCAACCCCTATCCTGTGCACTACTGGGCTAGCCAGATTCGGCCCACACATATTTTTTCCGTACCCTGTGAATTTTGCCATTTATCCCAAAAACTGCATATTTAGAGATTGGACCCTAAACTTCATGCATATAATAATTCACAAACCGTGTTCCGGATTAAAATGATTTAAACATGTAAAGTGCTTAGAATTTCATCTAGTTTCAAAATATCCAACTCTCATCCATGTTTAAAATGTTTAACTTGCTGTTTGCATTAATTTGCTAAAATGCCATGCTAAAATGCTTTATTTCATAACTAAATAACCGTAGCTCCGAATTTAATAAAATTTATATGTAAATGGGGTGGAAGAATGCCTAGTTTAACATGGAGCCATTACTTTGCATGTTTAACAACTCTAAAATATGTTTTAGGGCAGAACAGTACAAAATTCATAATATGGACATGAGGATTTTCCGGAATTGTTGTTTATTGTTCCGGCCTCATTTAAACTTGCCTAAATAGTTAGTTTACTTATGTTTCACTCCTGGCCATGTTTAATGACATTTAACATTGTTGGGTACATAAACGAGAGTGAACTAAATAACTTGAATGTGGTGTTTCGTCACTATGCAACTCGTTGCATATTGAGCTCCACTTAACTTGTAGTATTGTTTGTGCACTATTGCCATGCCATACCTATTTAAACCGGACATGCATCATACTTGATTGTGCATCATGCCATGTTTATGTGATGGTTGTTTACTATGTTTTTTGCTTCTTTCTGGTTTGCTTCTCTCGTTAGCTTCGGTTTCATTCCGGAGTTGTGAGGATACGTTCAACTACGTCCGTTTGTCTTCTTCATGGACTCGTTCTTCTTCCTTGCGGGATTTAAGGCAAGATGACCATACCCTCGAAATCACTTCTATCTTTGCTTGCTAGTTGTTCGCTCTATTGCTATGCCGCGCTACCTACCACTTGCTATATCATGCCTCCCATATTGCCATGTCAAGCCTCTAACCATACTTTCCTAGCAAACTGTTGTTTGGCTAAGTTACCGCTTTTTCTCAGCCCTTCTTATAGCGTTGCTAGTTGCAGGTGAAGTTGAAGTTGGTTCCGTGTTGGAACATGGATATTTTGGGATATCACAATATCTCTTATTTAATTAATGCATCTATATACTTGGTAAAGGGTGGAAGGCTCGGCCTTATGCCTGGTGTTTTGTATCACTCTTGCCGCCCTAGTTTCCGTCATACCGGTGTTACGTTCCTTGATTTTGCGTTCCTTACGCGGTTGGGGATTTATGGGACCCCCTTGACGGTTCGCTTCGAATAAAACTCCTCCAGCAAGGCCCAACCTTGGTTTTACATTTTCCTACCACCTATACCTTTCCCTTGGGTTTTTGCGAGCCTGAGGGTCATCTTTATTTTAGGCCCCCCCCCCCCGGGCCAGTGCTCCTCCGAGTGTTGGTCCGAACCGAGCCGCCCGCAGGGCCACCTCGGGGAAACTCGAAGTCTAGTTTTACTCGTATCCTGTATCATCCGGTGTGCCCTGAGAACGAGATATGTGCAGCTCCTATCGGGATTTGTCGCCACAGTCGGGTGGTCTTGCTGGTCTTGTTTTACCTTTGTCGAAACGTCTTGTAACCGGGATTCCGAGACTCATCGGGTCTTCCCGGGAGAAGCAATATCCTTCGTTGACCGTGAGAGCTTGTGATGGGCTAAGTTGGGACACCCCTGCAGGGTATAAACTTTCGAGAGCCGTGCCCGCGGTTATATGGCAGATGGGAATTTGTTTATGTCCGGTTGTAGAGAACTTGATACTTGACGTAATTAAAATGCATCAACCGCGTGTGTAGCCGTGATGGTCTCTTTTCGGCAGAGTCCAGGAAGTGAACATGGTCTAGTGTTATGCTTGAACGTAAGTAGCTTCAGGATCACTTCTTGATCATTTCTAGCTTCTCGGCCGTGCGCTGCTTCTCTTCTCGCTCTCATTTGCGTATGTTAGCCACCATATATGCTCAGTGCTTGCTGCAGCTCCACCACATTACTCCTTTTCCCACCCATAAGCTTAAATAGTCTTGATCTCGCGGGTGTGAGATTGCTGAGTCCTCGTGACTCACAGATTCTACAAAAACAGTTGCGGGTGCCGATGATACCAGTGCAGGTGACGCAACCGAACTCAAGTGGGAGTTTGACGAGGTCCTTGGTTGTTACTATGTTTCGTTTCCTGATGATCAGTAGTGGAGCCCAGTTGGGACGATGGGGGATCTAGCATTTGGGGTTATCTTCTTTTCATTTGGATCTGACCGTAGTCGGTCTATGTGTGTATTATGAATGATGTATGATTTATTTAAGAATTGTGTGAAGTGGCGATTGTAAGCCAACCCTCTTTATCCCATTCTTGTTCATTACATGGGATTGTGTGAAGATGACCCTTCTTGCGACAAAACCTACATTGCGGTTATGCGTCTAAGTCATGCCTCGGCACGTGAGAGATATAGCCGCATCGTGGGTGTTAAAAGTTGGTAATCAGAGCCATCCCCGACTTAGGAGCCCCCTGCTTGATCGAATCGCTGGTGTTGTTGAGTCTAGAACAAAAATGTTTTGAGTCTTAGGATTATATATATCGGAGAGTATGATTATTTTTACTCCTCAGTCCCTTCGTTGCTCTGGTGAGGCCTCCTGATGTAGATGTTTTGACTTTCCTCTCCTCAAATTTCACTAAAAAAAATTTGAGGATCACTCGGGTATCTTGGAATTGTTCCGATGGTTTTGTGACGAGAACATTGTTCTTGGTGCCTCCTGCATTTAGGGGTTGTGGCAGTGTCCCGGGGAGTTGAGCTCCGAGGTGTTGTCGTCACAATTTTATCGTTGCAGTTCTGGAATACCTGAGTTTCGCCGACATTGAAAATCTCTTTTATGCAGTTGTTGGTGAGATCACCTCGACGCCACCCAGTACTGGGGCGGGAGTTCGGGACTATTGTCATAACTCGTATAACGGATGCTTTTCGAAGGTTGAGGTACACGATTTCCGGAGTTTTCTTGGTTATGTGTTGACGCATGGATACGGCTGGATATAGGGATTGTTAGTTTGGGTGAGATATATTGCGTCCACTGTATCCCCAACACCAGATTGCATAACCAGAAAGTTTCGGGAGTTTATAAGTGGGAATTCAAGTATCTTGTAGGATATCTTACCAACACACACATGATACGATATGGGATCTATCATATGTTTGTTTACGTCTTATTCTGCAAGCCAAATCCTTTGTTTTAGTTTTTGTTTGTGGTATTCGAGTTGCTTCAATGCCAAGTGTTGATTCCATACCTTATTCTAAGCGGTGTTCTCATATTTCTATGTGGATGCTAATCTTTCTTATTCATCAAGGTTGTCTTTTCAATCCTTTCCAACCTGTGTGCTTCTCTCCAAGTAAATCCGATCATTCCAACATTCGCAAGATCAATTCTAAGCTTTTTCTAAACGGTGTTCGTTTCATCCGACCCAAGTTGCCTTTGTTTTCCCACCCTCCCACCCTTTTCTTCAAGGACTCAGATTTCTTAATCAAGTATCCTTTTTATGGATGAGAAGTCTCTTCATTCTTTTCTTTCAATGTTCTTATCCGGTGATTTCCCATGAAGATGGTCAGGAGTTTCAAGTTCATCATTCTTCGTTCTTTTTTCTTCTCCGGTAGATTAATGTCAGGCTTTCAGTGTTGATCGTATTCTTTTCCTCGTTTCAAATGCTTTCTCATGTCGGTGCATCTCTTAATCATCCACCTCTTTCTATTCATGTTATCTGGAGTGCTGAAGATATCTTAGAAGATTCACATTTCCATTCCCAATCCGTTCAAGCTATCTCGAGGTTGTTATCTCTTTTGAGCCATTTAATTCAACCGGCGCAATCTTTCCTTTAATCATTCAACGGTGTATCTTTTGAGTGGGCCCTAACTCACAGGTCTTTTCCCAGGATCTTACCTGACTCTTCTAATTTTCCCGGAGCTATTCCCAAATTCTTTTCGAAGTTTGACGTAAGAATGAAGTATCATCAGTCATATTCCTTCTCCAAGATCGCTTTCAAATTCTTTTCATCGTTGGTTCAACCATTCTAATTTTCATCCCGGAGTATCTCAACAATTCATGGTGGTTTCTCGTCGTCATTCTCGGATTTTGAAGACCGAAGAAGAGTTTCCCTTAAATATTGTCCATTCTCTTGAAGATTCATGGTTCTAGCTTGATGCCATCCTCTCATAATTGTTTTCGATTGCGAGAATTCTTTTCACCCATCCGGAGCAATTCAGGAGTCTTTTCGGTTTGATTCTCCGGAGCCCATCATCTCAGAATTATTCATTCAAGCTTTCAGATCTCGTTCTCCAAATCATGCCGGTGCATCATTCAAGTATTCTCTAGTCAGCTTGTGATCTCTTCGTTCTCTTGTATCAAATTCCCTCAAGTACCTTCATTCGTTTTCCAATTCTTCCTGGTGTTTCATTCTCTTTATTAGTTTTCAATCCTTACGGTGGTTCATTCAACATTTCTATTCCTTTATTATTGTATCATTTCATTCGTTCTTTCTAATCCTACGGGTGGTTCGTTCAAGACCTTCCCAAGTTTGTTCTATCTCTCTTTAATCATTTTTTTCAATGAGAATAATTAGTATGCCAAATCCGTTGCTTGTCATCAATTTATATTGGTGAAGGATACACATAACATAATTATTGTTCTTGTTTCATCCAAGTGTTTAATTCTTTCTACCGGAGTTCGTAATGGTATCAATTTCTCAGTTATATGTTGTTCATCTTTCTTCCGGAGTTCCAAGTTTTCCACATTATCTCGTCGCGAAGCTCCATCTAAATCATCGCAAGGCTTCACCTTGTGTTCTCAACTTCTCTTTCTTTTATCATCCTTTATTACCGAAGTTCTTCATGGAGGCTCTACATGGTGGTTCATCTAATATTTCATTCCTTCTTCTAGTTGTCGCCAACATCCTTGTTGGAGGAGATCAAGCATTCTTCATCGTGCATTCTGAAGTGCAATTCTTTCTACCTTATCATTTGAGATGGTGTTATATCATTCTTGACAATTTACATTCATGTTTCGCGTTTCACATGTTATCAGGGATGAGATATTTTAAATCCATCAATCTCTTCGTTGGAGTTATCTTGTGTCATACTATTTCACCTAAAGCCTTCCCTAAGGAATGTTGCTATTATGGTGCTTATCAATGATCCAAGTTTTCTCCTATCCTCTCGGCGGAAGAAGTTTTTCATCTTCTCATCGATTTAAAGCAAGCAATTATTTCCATTTGTGGCAGGATTTCTCCTCAAGTTTTGAGAAGTTTTTTTCCATAAGCCCTCAACAAGATTGTTCTTTTCGTTCTTGGTTGTCCAACAACTCCGTTCTAACCTTCTTGGAAGGATGCTTCCCAAATTCAATTGTAGTAGAAGTTATCATTTCCTTCTCCGTTCTCTTATTTCGATGATCTATCTTCTATTCGTTCGTCCCGGAGGCATTGTGATGTTGCTATCTTTGACCCATCGTCTCGTTTTATCAAGATCGTGTTCTTTTACATGCTTATCCATTAAACCAGACTATTGTGTCTATCATTCCTCTTTTAACCGGAGTCTCATCCAAGTGCTTTCATTTTGCCAAGTTCAAATTCTATTCCTTCCATTTCCAACCGGAGTGTTGGATCATCTCTTCAATATCTTTTCATCTTATCAAGTTTTCTTCTCTTTTCTACTGAGTGCTGTCCAAATTCTGTCATTCTTGTTCCTTGGCTATCTCATTATACCGGTGGGGTCATATTCTTTTGGTTCTTGAAGCTCTTATTTTATGTCTTTCAACCTACAAGGTTCTCGAATGTTCCTTGTTCCTCTTTTCTAACGGAGTGTTTTCAACTTTGTTCGTTTTTGTTGTATTCTTTCTTTCAATCTGTTCAACCTCTCAAGGTTCGTGATTTCACTTGTTTGTCCAAGAAGCAACTTAGTTTACCTCTTCTCTTCCGTTTCTCTCCGGTGCCATCCTAGATCTCGGGACGAGATCCTCTTGTAGTGGTGGAGTGTTGTAACGCCCCGAGACCGACGCTTCATAAGCCTTCCAGTTATTTTGTTGTTGCTGTGTGTTTTATTTGCTTGTTGCATTCATCATCGCATCATTCGCATTGCATCGACACTCGTTGCCGCCATTGTTTTTTTAACTTGTGTCCGCTCGTAGTTGCCGTGTCCCCCCTTGATTTTGTCGACCATTCTGAGACCAACCTTGTCCTTCGTTTTCCCTCTTGCCTAAACCGGAGCCTCTTTGCACAGCGCATCGACCCCTCGCCCGTGTCCAAAACTTCCCCGAACCCGAACCGGACTATCGTTACCGTTGGGTCCAGATCATGCCCAAACATCTATAAAACGTCTTCGTTTTCTTTGTTGGACTCCCCTAAGCTATTTATTCACAACCGCTCGATTTCGATCGGAGGGACCGAATAACCCTAAGCCTAATCCACCTGATATATATATATATATATATATATATATATATATATATATATATATATATACGGACCAAACCCTAGGCTAGCCTGTCCAATCCATCAATCCCGTCTCTGCCGCCAGCGATCCAACTCCCTCCTTCCTCGGGATCCTCCCGGATCCACCGAACTAGCCACCCTCTCCTCGATCCAAATCCTCTCCGACCACCTTCCTCGTTTTCCACCGCCGCCCAACCATAGCCAGCCACACCCAGATCCGATCCATCCATCCCCAGCGCCACCCACCTCCCTCGCTTTCTTCACCGGACCAACCAGCGCCCACTCGATCCCCGGCCGCCTCCCCGCCTGCTTTCCTCCTCCCGGCCTCACTCGAACCCAAAGGAGAGGAGCCCCTCCTCGACCATGCCGACCACCTCGCCGGAGCACAGCACCCTCAGAGCCCTGAGTCCCATGCCCTTCGCCGCCTCCCGTGCGCCTCTGCTCATGCTCGAGCACGGACGCCTCGCCGTCTCCCTGCCTTGCCAAGCGTCACAAGAACGGCAGCAAAGACAAAGCCTCGAGCTCATCCCGACTGTCAGGCGCGCCACCGCCGGAACACCGCCAGGACCCTCGTGCTCCCTTTCTCTCTCGCCTTCTTCCCTTCCCCTGTTCTCAACTCTCTTTCTCTGTCTCGTTTTGGACAGGGGACTGATGGAGGCCGCCATGGCTTTGGAGTTTCACCACCGCCCCATCGCCTGGATTCGTTGTTCACGCCTGGCCCAAGGCCTTCCTCGCCTGGATCCGCCCACCTCTGGCCTCCTCGCCTCTCCCTGTCCACCGGAGCCCAGCGTCCAAGCCCGGCGACCCCTCCTGACCTGCGGCCGCCAAGTTCGCTTGCCACGGCCTCTGCTTCCCCGCTTCGAAAGCGGCGATTCGGGATCGAGCGCGCCCTCTCGCCCGATCGTTGACCTCCATGACCAATTGCTACCTCTCCACGTCTTTGGGCTTGGCCCATGGGTGAGGACGCGACCAACCCCTCTCCTGTGCACTGCTGGGCCAGCCAGATTCAGCCCACACATATTTTTTCCGTGCCCTGCGAATTTTGCCATTTATCCCCAAAACTGCATATTTACAGATTGGACCCTAAACTTCATGCATATAATAATTCACAAATCGTACATCGGATTAAAATGATTTAAACATGTAAAGTGCTTAGAATTTCATCTAGTTTCATAATATCCAACTCTCATCCATGTTTAAAATGTTTAACTTGCTGTTTGCATTAATTTGCTAAAATGCGATGCTAAAATGCTTTATTTCATAACTAAATAACTGTAGCTCCGAATTTAATAAACTTTATATGTAAATGAGGTGGAAAAATGCCTAGTTTAACATGGTGCCATTAATTTGCATGTTTAACAACTCTAAAATATGGTTTTGGGCAGAACAGTACCAAATTCATAATATGGACATGAGGATTTTCCGGAATTGTTGTTTGTTGTTCCGGCCTCATTTAAACTTGCCTAAATAGTTAGTTTACTTATGTTTCACTCCTGGCCATGTTTAATGACATTTAACATTGTTGGGTACATAAACGAGAGTGAACTAAATAACTTGAATGTGGTGTTTCGTCAATATGCAACTCGTTGCTTATTGAGCTCTACTTAACTTGTAGTATTGTTTGTGCACTATTGCCATGCCATACCTATTTAAACCGGACATGCATCATACTTGATTGTGCATCATGCCATGTTTACGTGATGGTTGTTTACTATGTTGTTTGCTTCTTTCCGGTTTGCTTCTCTCATTAGCTTCGGTTTCATTCCGGAGTTGTGAGGTTTCGTTCGACTACGTCCGTTTGTCTTCTTCATGGACTCGTTCTTGTTTCTTGCGGGATTTAAGGCAAGATGACCATACCCTCGAAATCACTTCTATCTTTGCTTGCTAGTTGTTAGCTCTATTGCTATGCCGCGCTACCTACCACTTGCTATATCATGCCTCCCATATTGCCATGTCAAGCCTCTAACCATACTTTCCTAGCAAACCGTTGTTTGGCTAAGTTACAACTTTTGCTCAGCCCTTCTTATAGCGTTGCTAGTTGCAGGTGAAGTTGAAGTTGGTTCCATGTTGGAACATGGATATTTTGGGATATCACAATATCTCTTATTTAATTAATGCATATATATGCTGGGTAAAGGGTGGAAGGCTCGGCCTTATGCCTGGTGTTTTGTACCACTCTTGCCGCCCTAGTTTTCGTCATACCAGTGTTACGTTCCTTGATTTTGCGTTCCTTACGCGGTTGGGGATTTATGGGACCCCCTTGACGGTTCGCTTTGAATAAAACTCCTCCAGCAAGGCCCAACCTTGGTTTTACATTTGCCTACCACCTATACCTGTCCCTTGGGTTTTCGCGTGAGCCCCCCCCCCCCCCCCCCCGGGGCCAGTGCTCCTCCGAGTGTTGGTCCGAACCGAGCCGCCTGAGGGGCCACCTCGGGGAAACTTGAAGTGTGGTTTTACTCGTAGCCTGTCTCATCCATTGTGCCCTGAGAACGAGATATGTGCAGCTCCTATCGGGATTTGTTGGCACAGTCGGTTGGTCTTGCTGATCTTGTTTTACCTTGGTCGAAACGTCTTGTAACCGGGATTCCGAGACTGATCGGGTCTTCCCGGGAGAAGGAATATCCTTCGTTGGCCGTGAGAGCTTGTGATGGGCTACGTTGGGACACCCATGCAGGATATAAACTTTCGAGAGCCGTGCCTGTGGTTATGTGGCAGATGGGAATTTGTTAATGTCCGGTTGTAGAGAACTTGATACTTGACTTAATTAAAATGCATCAACCGCGTGTGTAGCCGGGATGGTCTCTTTTCGGCGGAGTCTAGGAAGTGAACACGGTAAAGTGTTATGCTTGAACATAAGTAGCTTCAGGATCACTTCTTGACCATTTCTAGCTTCTCGGCCGTGCATTGCTTCTCTTCTCGCTCTCATTTGCGTTTGTTAGCCACCATATATGCTTAGTGCTTGCTGCAGCTCCACCACATTACTCCTTTTCCCACCCATAAGCTTAAATAGTCTTGATCTCGCGGGTGTGAGATTGTTGAGTCCTCGTGACTCACAGATTCTGGTGCCGACGATACGAGTGCAGGTGACGCAACTGAACTCAAGTGGGAGTTCGACGAGGACCTTGGTCGTTACTATGTTTCGTTTCCTAATGTTTAGTAGTGGAGCCCAGTTGGGATGATTGGGGATCTAGCATTTGGGGTTATCTTCTTTTCTTTTGGATCTGACCTTAGTCGGTCTATGTGTGTATTTTGAATGATGTATGATTTATTTAAGAATTGTGTGAAGTGGGAATTGTAAGCCAACCCTTTTTATCCCATTCTTGTTCATTACATGGGATTGTGTGAAGATGACCCTTCTTGCGACAAAACCTACAATGCGGTTATGCCTCTAAGTCATGCCTCGACACGTGAGAGATATAGCCGCATCATGGGTGTTACAGTGGGCTATGATGCGGTAGGCACGTTGCACGGTGTATCGGGACGACCGTTTGGTGCCTCAGAACCCTACACACATCGTACGGGGCCATAGTTGAAACCTCCGCCGGACCCCCCGCGGATGGAACCTGAATAGGCGATAAACCTGGACTAGGGACTTGTGTGGTTAGTCAGGTCGTGGTCTACACCGACGTCGGCTTTCGCTTGAAGTCTGCCGAGCACATGTCGTGTGCAGACGCTAAGTGGTGGAAACATGTGTGAAGAAGTACACCCCTGCAGGGTTATGAATGATCTATTTGAATAGACGCGTCCACGCTAAAGGACTTCTGGGTTGCCTATACAGTTCATAGACAAGGGAAAGTGGATACTCTAAAATGCGCAAGATAAGCATGAGTGCTATGGATGGCGTTCTCGTAGGGAGACGGGAGCGGGTCCATAGTGGTGTATTGATTGGTGAATATGTGGACTCGTGTGCGCCACCTCAAAAGAGTTACTTGCAGACGTAGTTCAGGATAGCCACTGAGTCAAAGCTAGCTTGTTGTAGTTAATCCCCACCATCCCTTTGTTGATACTGATGCATATGTAGCTAGTTCTGATGTAAGTCTTGATGGGTACATTTGTACTCACGTTTGATTAATGTATGTTTTTGCAAAGAGACTTCAGTCTCACTAGTAGTTCCGCGTGGACTTCGACGTTTAGCTTGCTACCAGAGCTACAATCTTGTGCCCTCGGCAGGGTCTTGTAGATAGTCAGGCTTCTCAGCCTTTTGCATTTGTAGTTTCCTATACTCAGACAAGTTAAGCTTCCGCATGTGCTTTTGCTTGTATGACTTGAATGTTGGGTCATCAGACCCATGTTTGTAATATCTGGCTCCTAAGAGCCTAATGAATAAATACTTTGAGTCATAGAGTTTTGTTGTGATGCCATGTTGTATTTGCACATATCGAGCATATTGTGTGTATGTTGATGAAATGCTTGATATGTGTGGGATCCGAGAATCTAGTTGTTTATTCTTGGTAGCCTATCTTACCGGGAAATGTCTCTTAGTGCTTCCACTGAGCCATGGTAGCTTGCTACTACTCCGGAACTCTTAGGCTGGTCGGCATGTGTCCTTCTTCATTCCTGTGTCTGTCCCTTCGGGGAAATGTAACACGTTTTTCCTTTAAGTCCTTCTAGCTTGCAACGACTCGGGTTCATACGTTGATGATCGACACGTTCGTTGTTGGGTCATGTATGCCTGTCCATGGTCATGTAAGTTAGTGCCACTTTGGGTTTACGACTAGTCATGTCGGCCCGGGTTCTCTGTCATATGGATGCTAGCGACACTATTATATACGTGAGCCAAAAGGTGTAAATGGTCCCAGGCCAGGTAAGGTGGCACCTGTGGGTATACCATGCATGAGGCCGCAAAGTGATATGATGTGTTACATGCTAGATTGGTGTGACTTGGGATCAGGGTCCTGAAAGCTTTGGTATCAGAGCCCGACTGCCTGTAGGATTACCAAGCCAAACTGGTCGAAGTCGTGTCTAGAAATGCTTTAGTTATATAAGGGAATTTATTGTGGAAGGGAACGTAAGGCTCTTTTTACTCCTTTACCTTATGGACTTCTGATCTGAGTCATCCTCTTCTTTCCTACGGGATTAAGAAACTAGGCTTCTCATCTTTCTATCAGGATCATGTGTTACTAATCCGTAGACTTATACGATTGATGGAGGCAAGTCTCAGTTCAGTTACTACTACTTCTGTGTGTTCATAGCTGGTCTCGGAGCCTTGATATTGTGATGTTGAGTGGTTTTGCCAACATTTTGCAGGATGTCTCAATTTTTTTTGAGCATTTACAGCCGTTATGCTGTCCAAGTTGTCCCAGGTTTCTAAACAATCTTATGCATTTGCAAATCTTTCCTCCATGTTCCTGATGTCCTTCTAGGCCAGATTAACCACACTAATCGCTGAGTTGAGGTACTCTGTTGCCTCGACATAATTGTTGAAGCTATCAAGGAACTAGGATATTATAGATAGCCACCCAGTAACCCAACCTTGTGTTGTGTTCTCAGTGTGATAATTCTGGTCACCATTCTCGAAAGCATCTCGTGATGTTACTTAGTTACTCCCTCTGTAAACAAATATAAGAACGTGTACATTACTATTTTAGTGATCTATACGCTCTTATATTTCTTTACGGAGGGAGTAGTAGGTATTCCATTTCTGGATTCTTGAACCCAAGATTCACTCTACTTACTTCCTGTTGATAGTGTTTGGCCGTCCCTTTAGGATGATTAGTAACCTTTGTGATAATCCTCGAGGTTCGTGGTATATAGTTCTTCCAATACCATGAACCAATATGGCAGAAGTTCTTTTGAACCGAAAGATCACAACCAGAGTGCTCTTGATAAGTTCTCCATTCTACATTGTGAATCTGCCAGTCCTTCCTCTTCTGCATGGGTTATCGGGAAGAAATATGTTGAACTCGTTCAACATACTCATCTATGCATTCCCAACTCAGAAAGTTATATGTTCCTTTGAGTTGTTCATCCCTAATTGTATTCCTACCTTAGTCTATCAAGTGATAGTCAGGAGTATTTGTGCATTCTTGTTCATCGATGGCTTTTACTCTTGTGGTCCATCAAGCCATTCTACTTTAGAATGACTAGGAGAAACAAACTCCAGTACCCCGTCCATTTCGAGGGTTGGGTCAAAGTAGTTGTATTCGGCGGATCAAAACGCCAATCCAGCTTTTGTTCTGTTCTACCTTGGGGTATTACCATCTTTATGTTAAGAATGTCATGGGAATTGCACCACCTCCTATGAACTCTTGATACAGTAATACTTCTCACCGTCAATGTTCATTCCTTGTTCCCTGTGTTGTTGTAACCAGAATACCGACAAGTGAACCATGATGTGTGAAATCAATACTCCTAGCAACCATGTTTCTTGGTAGTTTATGGTTGATAAATTCATTCTTATCATGTTGGTTATCGAATCGTCATTCAAATATAGATTTTGCTACCTAGTCCATGTTCCTGGTGCACTCCTCGATCAATGAGTTAGGATTGTGTCAATCCCTCGCTCTTTCGATCATATCGTCTTGTATGGAAAGAAAGATTGTTCTCGGGCTTAATAACATATTGGTGGTTCGTAATTTTCCGAATATCTTCACGGAAGTATCACCAGGTTGTTTCCTGGCTGTTATGTTGAGCCCGTGATCAGGTTGGTTTTCTTCTAAACCACTCTTTCTCCAAGAATCTGTGTTGGATACCCCTAAGCTTGTTGGTCAAGTTGAACAACAATTTGGAGAGTTGGAAGATAAAAGCTTTGCCTAACTTAGTTCATTTCAAAGGGATATCTTGTGTGTGTGTGTGTTGAAGAGAGATGATATCTTCATCGATTGATCCTCGTGATTAATTGTCGGCGCTATTGTCCTATTCAATCCTTGATTTGAGTATGGGCTATCATCAAATCAAATCAGAACCAATGATGTTCGTAATGTTTTCATTACTCGCGGTTGTCCCTCGAGCATGCACCATTATATCTTTTGGGTGTGACCAATACTATCGCCTTGTTCACATAGTTGTGGAATTCCATCTTCATGGGAATCTTGATGACTTGTTGTTGAGCTCCTCATCAACATTTTATCTTGTCCATGATTCATGTTGAACATCTAAGTTAGTGTTGGAAACTTTTATAAGCATTATCTTCATGTCCCATTCATGAAGCATATGTTCGGATGAAAGAAGTGACTTCCTCTAATTCATGTGCATTTGATGGAAGTTGTGGCTGTGAATTCGAGAGAGTCAATGTTGCTTCCTATGGAATCATCCCAAGTCAGTAATGCATATGTGTGAAGTATTCTATGGTTTGGAGACTTGCAACCTTCATTCTATATGTATTCCCTAGCACCCCAAGCCACTTATTGATTTGTTCAAGGAGAAGGAGTTTGTTGTGCTAATACTAGTTCGTGCACGAGATTCCGTTGTCCTCATTTATGGTTCCCCTCCTGAACTCGGTAGTGTTTTGTTGTAAGACTTCTACATGGTCATGCTTGTCTTGGACAGCGTGTTCACATGTATGTAGCAGAACTAGCTCATGTTTTGTAGCTTGATATCGTAGTTCATTTCCCGAGAATCTCGCAACATCATCTCGTCAATTTGCGCTGCAACCTTTCCTTTTCCAGACATGCCGTCTGAAATATCCTGTTACCAACCATATCTGAAATCTCAGGCAGATATGATGGTTGGAACTTCTCCCAAGAACTATGAATTGGGTTTCGGTAAAGTGGATGCACCTAGCCGGAATATCTATTATTATAGTATCTTGATTAAGCCATTTGGTCACTCCCCATGAGGATTTCGCATGACTTATTCTAGAAGTTGATCCTTATGGATTCATGAGCTCCCGAAGTCCGACCCTTACTTGATACCATGTTGATTCTTTAAGCATGATCGTGGTAACTAGTACATCAAGGAGAACATTAGAAGCGGAGTGCTAAATGTCTCTCGGTCGATCATCCATGTTTTGTTCCTTGGCACTGCTAAGGACAAATATGAGAAGTTGCCTTCCTTTGCATCTGCATCGTCCATCACTATTCATCATGGTAGTATGATGTGTTGCCAGGATCCTCAACACGGATGTTGGTAAGACCTTGATGAGTAAGGAAATGCTCAAGTTCTTGAGAGCACGCTCAGACACTAGGTTGTATCCTCGGTATCAACTGGAATGTGCCTCCCGTTTTCCGAGTTGTCTTATAACTCTAGTTTCCTTTCCAAACTGAGCAAGCCATTCTTTCGAATTCCTTCAAACGATCAATTGTGAATTGCCTCAAGCTGGTATGAAGAGTTTCAATGACCTAAATATCAAAAGTACTTCCTTTTGCCACTTAAGGGAATAATCCAACGAGTCACCTCTTCTAAGGTGCCCCGTTATGGAATCACGACAACTTATCTCCTCGCTACTTTGACAATCACTCACCATCTACATGAGCATGGGAGTGTTGCCTAGCAAATTGAACTTTCGTCATCTGTTTCTTTCCATACCTCTTGACGTGTGTTGTGTCTCAGCTCAAGAGATGTTTTTACATCTCATTCCACGAGTTGATCCTGAGTTGCTCGATCTTCATGAAGATCGATTCATGTAGAGCTTTCATTTCTTTTGTCAGCGTGTTGGATGAAGATCTTGAAAGCAAAGTCGTCAAGATCAATTTGAAGCAATGGACCATGAAGATTGTGATAGTTTTGTGACCCCCTTTCCTCTTACCTCATGTCTTGAATGTCAGGATGAGATTCTTGTTTAGTGGGGGTGAGTTGTCACAACCCTAGTTAGCACTTGCATTAGGACTAGCCTGAGTGTTGCATCATGTTTAAATTTTCCTGAATTTTGAATTGGGGATGTTCAAACCCTAGCATCAAATGGAATTCAAATAGGTTCAATCTAAAACTATTTTCAATGAACCCAAGATGCCCTTTGAAAATGTTCATGATTTCTGATAAAGGTGAAAACCTCTGCCAAAAATGATGAACATATTTATAGGTCATTGCTAGATTTTTGAATTAAATCATAATGTATTTGAATTGGGGCATTTGAATTCTATAAATAATTTAAATGGTCCAAATATTCTGGAATCACTTGAGGGCCTCTAGAATAATTCAGATGGTGCCCATAAATATTTTCAGAATTTAATAAAATGATTTAGTCCTAAAACTATATCAAAACGGACAGGAAATAAATAGAAAACAGAAATAAAAAAAGAGAGAGAAATAGTTTACCTGACCTTACCTGAAGCCGGCCGAGCTGGCAGCCCACCCAACAGGCCCAGCCCACTAGCGCGACCGTCCTCAAGCTTCTGCCAGGAGGACGCGCGCGCGTGGTCGCCGCGCGCGGGCACACGCCCAGGTCACCTCCTGCCTCCCTGCTTCCTCCCGCGCCTCCCTGGAGACGTCATGCAACCCCCCTGGACCCCTCTCACTCTCTCCCATGCTCATCCCTTTCCCTGGCCCTCTCTCTCACCAACCGAGCGCTGTCGTCGTCGCCGCTCGTCCTTGCCCTAGCCACAACCATCGCCTCGCCTCCCCGACGTGTCCAAGAGCTCCGCCGTCGACCACCCCATCGAGCAGACCGAGCCCCGAGTTCTCGCTCGCCCCGGAGATGTTGCACCGATCTCGTCCTGATCCGCCATCGCCGGAGATCCCCTTCGCCGCCTCGACTGCAACGGTTCATCCCCGACCTCGCTGACCCGCTCGTCGTGACCGTTGTGAGCTACTGCCCATCCTACCCCTCTTCGTTCTTGCTGCCGCCTGCCGTAGCGACTACATCCAGCTCGCCCGAGCTCCGGCAGCCGCCAAAGTCATCGCCGACATCATTTCCGGCGCTCTCGAGTCCAACCACCACTACCACTGGATGCGGCTCGTCCCCAGCTTCACGCAGATGCCCTCAGCTGCCCAAATGGTCACCGGAGTAGCGTTTTCGACGCTCGCCGCCGCATCTGGCCTCGCCGGCGGCCTAACTCCGGCTAAACCCGGATTAGCACTAATGACCTGTCACGCCCAATATGCGACCCTATCCAAAAGGAACTCGACGGTCCCACCAAGGATAGACCCGCATATTGAAACGCTTTTGCAAGGTGGATATCATTACATCAACATTACATAATACATAGGATACATACATAAGGCACAAATGCCACAAGAATACATCAACATCATATACAAGATACAAGATCAACATCCGACTACGGATGAAACATAAACAGAAACCCAAACGACATCCACCCTGCTATCCCAGTCACGACTGGAACCTATCCCCTGGTCGAAGAAGAAGAAGAAGAACTCCAAAACAAGCAAACATCGCTCTCGCGTCATGAGCAACGCACAACCTGTACCTGCAACTGGTGGTGTAGTATGTGAGCCACGAGGACTCAGCAATCCCATTACCATGGGTATCAAGACTAGCAAAGCTTAAAGGGAAAAGAAGGGGGTAAAGTGGTGAGGTTGCAGCAGCGACTAAGCATATATGGTGGCTAACCAACGCAAAAGAGAGCGAGAAGAGAAACAAAGGAACGGTCATCAACTAGTAATGATCAAGAAGTGATCCTGAACTCCTACTTACGTCAGACATAACCCGAAACCGTGTTCTCCTCTCGATCAACCCGAAAAGAGACACTCACGATTACGCACACGGTTGGTGTATTTTAATTAAGATCAACTTCGGGTTTTTACAACCGGACATTAACAAATTCCCATCTGCCACATAACCGCAGGCACGGCTTTCGAAAGTTCAAACCTGCAGGGTGTCCCAACTTAGCCCATGATAAGCTCTCGCGATCAACGAAGGATATTCCTTCTCCCTGAAGACCCGATCAGTCTCGAAATCCCCGCTACAAGACATTTCGACAAAGAATAAAACAAGACCAAAGAAGCCGCCCGGATGTGCCGACAAATCCCGATAGGAGTCGCGACGTACCTCGTTCTCGTGGCACACCGGATAAGTCAAGCTACGAGTAAAACCAATCCTTGAGTTGCCCGTGGTGGCCCCCAAGTTGCTCGGTTCGGACCAACACTCGAAGGAGCACCGCCCGGGGCTAAAATAAAGATGACCCTCGGGCTCCGGAAACCCAAGGGAAAAAGGGAATAGGTGAGGCAAATGGTAAAACCAATGTTGGGCCTTCTTTGGAAAAGTCTTATTCAAAGCGAACTGTCAAGGGGTCCCATAAATCACCCGACCCGCGTTAGGGACGCAAAATCCGGAAACATAACACCGATATGACGGAAACTAGGGCGGCAAGAGTGGAACAAAACACCAGGCAGAAGGCCGAGCCTTCCACCCTTTACCAAGTATATAGATGCATTAATAATATAAGATATATTGTGATATCCCAACAAGTAAACATGTTCCAACAAGGAACAACATCTCCATGTTCCAACAAGGAACAAACTTCATCTTCACCTGCAACTAACAACGCTATAAGAGGGGCTGAGCAAAGCGGTAACATAGCCAAACAACGGTTTGCTAGGAAGGGTGCAAAAGGTTAGAGGTCGACATGGCAATTTGGGATGGCTTGAGCGGCAAGTGATAGGTATCGCAGCATAAGCGAAAAGAACGAAGCAACTAGCATATGAATGATAGTAGTGAGATCCAGGGTAGCGGTCATCTTGCCTGAAATCCCGCAAGGAAGAAGAACAAGTCCATGAAGAAGACGAACGGATGAAGCCGAACCAAGCGTAGACGAACGAATCCTCACGATCGCAACGAAACAGAACTAACAAGAAGAAGCACACAACGTAGGTAAACACACCACACATGAACAAGACATGATGCACAACAAGCATGATGCATGACAAAGCTACATGAAGCTACTCATGGCAAGAGATGATGCAAACAAGAGCAACACATCAAGGCAAGTTTAAATGAGGCCTAAACAACATAGAACAATTCCTAGAAGTCCTCATATGCAAATTTCGAAATTGGTCCAGATCTGAATAAACATTATGTTCAAGTTGTTAAACAGCAAGTTAAGATGCACCACAATGATCTACACGAAATTCTAGTCAACTTACATATAAAGTTCATTAGATTCGGAGCTACGGCCTAGAAGATATGAGCAAAACAAGATAAGCATGCCATTGATGCAAAATGCATACAAACATCAAGCAAACACTCTCAAAACATGGATGCAACATGATAATATGAAGCTACATGCAAAATCAAGCAAGTTTCATATAGAGCACGCTCAAAAGCGAGCAACGGATCAACACATACACCCTATACAAGTTAAGACAACAATCTGTCCAAAACAGCAAGTAGGCATATTGCAAGCATCAAAACGACATGCTACAGGACCTCAACAAGAAAACAAAAGGCATGGTCATGATGTAAAGGTAAAGCATTACAAAACATGAACACTGAGCTAACTCCAGAAACAACTAGAACATGCTCAAAAACACATGGCAAGATTGCAAGTAATAACAGTTTCAGACTTTAGCAGAATTAACATCAGGTTGCAATGTTTAGAGCTATGAAATAACATGTTACAGGAACTTAACATGGCAAACAGAGACATGTAATGAATCTACTCAAAGCATAGAACAAAAGTCCTTTAGTGACCATAAGCCAAAAAGGATCAGAAAATATAGTAACACCCATGTCAATATCGCAAGTTATATTACAGATTCATACATGGCAGGAACAACAATGAGTAGGCATGTTGGTGAGCTTGAACCACTCAGTACAGAGCGACACATGGCATGGCAAGGCTACCAACAGTAAGAAGACATGGCATATAAGCTATACACGGCAAGAACAACATCATAGGGTGCAAGGATCAACTACAACAACCTTGGCAAAATTGAATAACATGTAAACAATCTGCCAGGAAACATTTTATAGTAAAAGTAGAGCTCGATTGACTCAAGCTAGACTACTCCATAATTGCAACAAAGGGCACGGATGGATAGAGCAAGACATTTTTAACAAAACATCCTTACTGAAGTATCTCAAAATATGCATGGATCTCTCTGTAGCATCAAGTTAAATGGCATAAAAATATAACAGAATCTGCCAGGAAAACAGCAACAGCAAGTACCCTACTTAACAAGCTTGACGCACTCACTACACAACTCACAAAAATACATAGCAAGCACCCCTGGAAAGATGGCATGGCATATTACAAAACACATGTAGGACTCCAGTTCATAGGGTGCACACATTAATCATGGCAAAAATAAAAAAAGTGCAAGTTCTGTTAAGAAACAGAAACTAACATCACATAGCATTCTTCTAACAGCATTTCGGGCATCAAGATGAGCTCAAATGAAAATGATGCAATGAGATGAAATGATCTACTCATCGAGGCGAACATTTTGACATATTATAAGCACAAAACGGAGCTATATGCAGAGGGATACAACAGGTCGAACTATGCATCAGAATTGCAAATTCAGGACTTGGAAGAATTTACCCTCGCGAAAAAAA
The DNA here is from genome assembly GCA_021605145.1 of Aegilops bicornis. Taxonomy (NCBI): domain Eukaryota; kingdom Viridiplantae; phylum Streptophyta; class Magnoliopsida; order Poales; family Poaceae; genus Aegilops; species Aegilops bicornis. Next base: position 261,102,695 of record CM038672.1, on the reverse strand, counting down.
ACAGAGGACGGAGGAGAATCGGGCCGCCAGTAGGCAAATGGGCGGCTCGGGCGCTGGAGTTGGGCTAGCGGGCGCGGCCCACGTGGAGTCTCCTCCCGATCCCTCTGGATCGGGACGAGGCATGGCGAGGCGGCGGCGGTCGTGAGGAGCTCGGCGAGGGAGCTCGGCCATGGCGGCGGGTCCGGCCACGCTTTCCCGGATCCGCGACCGCGGCGGACCGGGCTTGGCGGCGGAGGGCGCTGGGGACCGAGGAGGCGTGGCTGGCGGCGAACGCCGGGCGGCGGAGAGCGGCGGGTCCGGCGCCGGGCGCGGCGGCGAGCCCGCCGGGCGGCGCGAACGGGCGCGAGGCGGCGGCGCGCACGGAGGCGGCGGGCGCGTAGCCCGGGCGGCGCGCTGGATGGGCAGGAGGGCCCGCGCGGGTTTCCTCCGGGCGGCGGGGTGGACACGTGGCATGCCCTCGTTGGCTGCCGGCGGCGGCGGAACCCTGTCCGGCCGGATTGGACATGTCCGGCGGGCGACGGGATGATTTTTTAGGGTTTGGACAACGGGATCTCGGGGAGGAAGACATATATATAGGTAGAGGGAGCTAGGAGAGTCCAAATGAGGTGCGGTTTTCGGCCACGCGATCGTGATCGAATGACCGAGAGCATGGAGAGGAGTTTGGTGGGTTTTGGGCCAGTTTGGAAGGGGTGTTGGGCTGCAAACAAAAGAGACTTTTGCGGTTACCCGGTTAACCGTTGGAGTACCAAACGACCTCCAAATGATCCGAAACTTGAAAGGCGGTCTACCGGTGCTATACCAAGGCCGCTTGACAAACCTCGGTCCATTCCTAGACCGTTTAATACCCGCACACGAAAAGAGGCAAAAAGGGGGCGCCGGGAGACATAGGAGTGCCGGATTGCAAAACGGAAACGGGGAAAATGCTCGGATGCATGAGACGAACACGTATGCAAAATGAAATGTGCATGATGACATGATATGAAATGCAGATGATGACATGACAAAGAGAGACACACAAGCACATGACATGGCAACGACGGCGAATAACTGGAAGACACCTGGCGCATCGAATCTGGGGCGTTACAACACTCCTCCACTAACAAGAGATCTCGTCCCGAGATCTTAGAACCGAGACGGAAGGGAAAAGGGATGAGTTGAAGCAAGAACTCAAGAGAAGAAGCAAAGAATCGAGAGCACTCGAGAAGAAGAGACGAACGACGAGAAAGGCGAGAATCAAAAGCTCACTGAATCAGATAGACTATGAAACAACTCATTCTAACCGGAGTGGTTAGAATGAGAAAAGAAACGAATAAGACTGAAAGGATTTAGGCAGCACAATCGGTTAAAACATGGAGGAATAGAACATGAACTTGAGAAGATGGAATGACACGTGATGAAGACATGACACAAAACCTCCGGAAAGAATTGAAAGAGTTGAAAAGAACTTAGATAGAAGGATTGAATGGAGTTGTTGAGAAAATCACCAACGAAAGAATAAGCTTGATGTGGACTTATGGATAACATCTCAAAAATTATGAGGTGATAACCAGCCGCAAACGGAAATGATTGGATAGCTGAGAAGAACGAAGAAATACAAAACTCCACTTCAAAAGAATACGGAGAGTTAATTGCACTTCGAGACGCAAGAAGAAGGATACTTGAACTCCACCAATAAGAATCTTGATGAACTCTTGAAGAAATGAATTAAATCATGAAGAACCACCATTAAGAACTCCGTAACAAAAAGGATGGTGAGATAGAATGAAGGAAGAAAGAATAAGATGAGCGTTGCGATGATTTAGATGGATGTTCCGACAAAATGGCAGAGGGCATTTGAACTCCGGAAAAGAAAAAGATGAAAACACTTGGAAGTGGAATTTATTCCTCAAGAACAAACTCCAAAGAAAAGGATTGGATCACCTCGAGGAAATAAGAATAAGATTTATTGTATGCTTATCCTTCATCAAATTAAATTGATGACAAACAATGTATTTTGCGTACTACTTATTCTTCTTGAAAAGGATTAAGAAGTGACATATGGTGAACTTGAGAAGGTCTTACTGAACCACCGGTAGGTTGAAAAGAACGAATGGATTAATATGATAAACAAGGAAAAAGAATCTTGAACGAACCACCATAAGAAATGAAAATTACGAAGAGAAGAGAACGAATCGCCGGAAAGAATTAGAAAAGCACGAAGATACTTGAGGGAATTTAGAGAAAAGAGATCGAAGAGATCGCGAACTGATTAATGAACGCTTGAACGCAGCACCGAAAGAATATTGAGACGAACGAAGGGGCACGAATATGGAATAATTGGAGAACGAATTTGAAAAACTTGGAACGAAGAAATCTTCCGAAAAGATGGCCTCCGGATGATCGAGAGGGAAAGCAACACCTGAATTACTCCGGATTGATGAAAAGAATTTGCATGACTCGAAACAATTAGATAGGATAACATCGAGCTAGCACCATGAATCTCCGGGGGAACGGACAAGATTTAGAAGGAACTCTTCTTCGGTCTTCAAAGGACGACGATAAACACCACCAAAATTGTTGAGATACTCCGGTAGAATGAAAAACGAAGAGGTTGAGCCAACAATGAAATGATTTGAAATTGATCTTGGAAAAGGCATCTGACTGATGAAATTCATTCTTACGTCACACTTGAAAAGAATTGGGAATAGCTCCGGGGGAATTAGAAGAGTCAGGTAAGATCCTGGGAAAAGACATGTGGGTTAGGGCCCACTAAAAGAAAAACACCGTTGGAAAGGGTTGTTGAACAGATAGATGATGCACCGGAACAATTGAAATATTTGAATGAGGTGACAGCCTCGAATTAATTGGAACACCGACAAATCTCCTGAGATGACTTGCGCACTCCGGAAGGATAAATCAAGCGAGAGGCGAACGAGCAAGGGAAAACACTTGATCCAAGGAAAATAATGTGATCAACGAAAAACTTGAATTGATTCCACCGGAGATGAATAATGACGAACAAGACGAGAATTCACCAGTTGAAATAATTGAGGGAAGACCAAGAGGCTCCACACGAATGAAATAGATGGTCGAGAGAGGCAAACTCCGGGAAGAAGAGGGTGGGAGGGCGGAAAACAAAGGCAACTCGGGAGGTGGAACGACGAACAACTTGAAGAGAATACTCCGTTGAAATCATTGAGGAAAGAAAGCAAAGACTTCGCACGAGTAGAAGGATACTCAATAGCGGACTCCGGTTCCGAGAGGAAGAAGGGAGGGCGGGTGGGAAAAACAAGGACAACTTCGGACAGGGAAAAACAACGACGTCGGAGGAAGAATTGAGGATTGAACTTGGCAAAGATGAAGATGGTCGAGTCGACTTGACGAGAAATGCACCGGATAAAAAGAGCTGAGGAACAACTACCGGAAAACCAACTGCGTGAACCTAAAGAAAAATTTGAAGGGGAAGAGGAGTAATTCAAAACACCTACGTCAAGATTCCTAACCAGAGCGACGAATGGGCTGAGGAGTAAAAAGAATTCCTACTCTCCGATATAACTAGACTCCGAAATCAGTTTTCTTCTAGACTCAACAACGGCCAAACTACACGATCAATCAAGGGGGCTCCTAGGGTCGGTCGAGGCTCGATACCAACTTGTCACGCCCAATATGCGACCCTATCCAAAAGGAACTCGACGGTCCCACCAAGGATAGACCCGCATATTGAAACGCTTTTGCAAGGTGGATATCATTACATCAACATTACATAATACATAGGGATACATACATAAGGCACAAATGCCACAAGAATACATCAACATCATATACAAGATACAAGATCAACATCCGACTACGTATGAAACATAAATGTAAACCCAAACGACATCCACCTCGCTATCCTGTGCTGCCGACCGAACCTATCCCCGATCGAAGAAGAAGAAGATGAACTCCAAAACAAGCAAACATCGCTCTCGCGTCATGAGCAACGCACAACCTGTACCTGCAATCGGTGGTGTAGTAATCAGTGAGCCACGAGGACTCAAAGAATCCCATTACCATGGGTATCAAGACTAGCAAAGCTTAAAGGGAAAAGAAGGGGGTAAAGTGGTGAGGTTGCAGCAGCGACTAAGCATATATGGTGGCTAACCAACGCAAAAGAGAGCGAGAAGAGAAACAAAGGAACGGTCGTCAACTAGTAATGATCAAGAAGTGATCCTGAACTCCTACTTACGCCGACATAACCTTAAAACCGTGTTCTCCTCTCGATCAACCCAAAAGAGACACTCACGTTACGCATACACGGTTGGTGTATTTTAATTAAGATCAACTTCGGGTTTTTACAACCGACATTAACAAATTCCCATCTGCCACATAACCGCGGCACGGCTTTCGAAAGTTCAAACCCCTGCAGGGTGTCCCAACTTAGCCCATGATAAGCTCTCGCGATCAACGAAGGATATTCCTTCTCCCGGAAGACCCGATCAGTCTCGAAATCCCGGCTACAAGACATTTCGACAAAGAATAAAACAAGACCAAAGAAGTCACCGGATGTGCCGACAAATCCCGATAGGAGTCGCACGCATTTCGTTCTCGTGGCACACCGGATAAGTCAAGCTACGAGTAAAACCAATCCTCGAGTTGCCCCGTGGTGGCCCCGCAGGCTGCTCGGTTCGGACCAACACTCGAAGGAGCACTGGCCCGGGGGGGGCTAAAATAAAGATGACCCTCGGGCTCCGGAAACCCAAGGGAAAAAGGGAATAGGTGAGGCAAATGGTAAAACCAATGTTGGGCCTTGGAAAAGTCTTATTCAAAGCGAACCGTCAAGGGGTCCCATAAATCACCCGACCGCGTTAGGGACGCAAAATCCGGGAACATAACACCGATATGACGGAAACTAGGGCGGCAAGAGTGGAACAAAACACCAGGCATAAGGCCGAGCCTTCCACCCTTTACCAAGTATATAGATGCATTAATAATATAAGATATATTGTGATATCCCAACAAGTAAACATGTTCCAACAAGGAACAACATCTCCATGTTCCAACAAGGAACAAACTTCATCTTCACCTGCAACTAACAATGCTATAAGAGGGGCTGAGCAAAGCGGTAACATAGCCAAACAACGGTTTGCTAGGAAGGGTGCAAAAGGTTAGAGGCTGACATGGCAATTTGGGATGGCTTGAGCAGCAAGTGATAGGTATCGCAGCATAGCGAAAGAACGAAGCAACTAGCATATGAATGATAGTAGTGAGATCCAGGGTAGCGGTCATCTTGCCTGAAATCCCGCAAGGAAGAACAAGTCCATGAAGAAGACGAACGGATGAAGCCGAACCAAGCGTAGACGAACGAATCCTCACGATCGCAACGAAACAGGAACTAACAAGAAGAAGCACACAACGTAGGTAAACACACCACACATGAACAAGACATGATGCACAACAAGCATGATGCATGACAAAGCTACATGAAGCTACTCATGGCAAGAGATGATGCAAACAAGAGCAACACATCAAGGCAAGTTTAAATGAAATTTGGAAACAACATAGAACAATTCTGGTAAGTCCTCATATGCAAATTTCGAAATTGGTCCAGATCTGAATAAACATTATGTTAAAGTTGTTAAACAGAAAGTTAAGATGCACCACAATGATCTACACGAAATTCTAGTCAAGTTACATATAAAGTTCATTAGATTCGTAGCTATGGCCTAGAAGATATGAGCAAAACAAGATAAGCATGCCATTGATGCAAAATGCATACAAACATCAAGCAAACACTCTCAAAACATGGATGCAACATGATAATATGAAGCTACATGCAAAATCAAGCAAGTTTCATATAGAGCACGCTCAAAACGGAGCAACGGATCAACACATACACCCTATACAAGTTAAGACAACAATCTGTCCAAAACAGCAAGTAGGCATATTGCAAGCATCAAAACGACATGCTACAGGACCTCAACAAGAAAACAAAAGGCATGGTCATGATGTAAAGGTAAAGCATTACAAAACATGAACAGTGAGCTAACTCCAGAAACAACTAGAACATGCTCAAAAACACATGGCAAGATTGCAAGTAATAACAGTTTCAGACTTTAGCAGAATTAACATCAGGTTGCAATGTTTAGAGCTATGAAATAACATGTTACAGGAACTTAACATGGCAAACAAAGGCATGTAATGAATCTACTCAAAGCATAGAACAAAAGTCCTTTAGTGACCATAAGCCAAAAAGGATCAGAAAATATAGTAACACCCATGTCAATATCGCAAGTTATATTACAGATTCATACATGGCAGGAACAATAATGAGTAGGCATGTTGGTGAGCTTGAACCACTCACTACAGAGCGACAAATGGCATGGCAAGGCTACCAACAGTAAGAAGACATGGCATAGAAGCTATAAACGGCAAGAACAGCATCATAGGGTGCAAGGATCAACTACAACAACCTTGGCAAAATTGAATAACATGTAAACAATCTGCCAGGAAACATTTTATAGTAAAAGTAGAGCTCGATTGACTCAAGCTAGACTACTCCATAATTGCAACCAAGGGCATGTATGGATAGAGCAAGGCATTTTTAACAAAACATCCTTACTGAAGTATCTCAAAATATGCATGGATCTCTCTGTAGCATCAAGCTAACATGGCACAAAAATATAACAGAATCTGCCAGGAAAACAGCAACAGCAAATACCCTACTTAACAAGCTTGACGCACTCACTACACAACTCACAAAAATACATAGCAAGCACCCCTGGAAAGATGGCATGGCATATTACAAAACACATGTAGGACTCCAGTTCATAGGGTGCACACATTAATCATGGCAAAAATAACAAAAGTGCAAGTTCTGTTAAGAAACAAAAACTAACATCACATAGCACTCTTCTAACAGCATTTCGGGCATCAAGATGAGCTCAAATGAAAATGATGCAATGAGATGAAATGATCTACTCATCGAGGCGAACATTTTGACATATTGTAAGCACAAAACGGAGCTATATGCAGAGGGATACAACAGGTCGAACTATGCATCAGAATTTGCAAATTCAGGACTTGGAAGAATTTACCCTCGCGAAAAAAAACAGAGGACGGAGGAGAATCGGGCCGCGCAGGGCAAATTGGCCGGCTCGGGGTGCGGGAGTTGGGCTAGCGGGGGGGGCGCGGCCCACGTGGAGTCTCCCTCCTCCCGATCCCTCCTGGATCGGGGACGAGGCATGGCGAGGCGGCGGCGGTCGTGAGGGAGCTCCGGCGAGGGAGCTCCGGCCATGGCGGCGGGTCCGGCCACGCCTTTCCCGGATCCGGCGACCGCGGCCGGACTGGCTTGGCGGCGGAGGGCGCTGGGGACCGAGGGAGGCGTGGGTTGGCGGCGAACGCCGGGCGGCGGAGAGTGGCGGGGTCCGGCGCCGGGCGCGGCGGGCGAGCCCGGCCGGCGGCGGCGAACGGGCGCGGAGGCGGCGGCGGGTGCGCACGGGAGGCGGCGGGGCGCGGCAGCCCGGGCGGCGGCGCGGATGGGCCGGGAGGGCCGCGGCAGGTTTCTCCGGTCAAGGGCGGCGGGTGGACACGTGGCATGCCCTCGTTGGCTGCCGGCGGCGGCGGAACCCTGTCCGGCCGGATTGGACATGTCCGGCGGGCGACGGGATGATTTTTTAGGGTTTGGACTACGGGATCTCGGGGAGGAAGACATATATATAGGTAGAGGGAGCAAGGAGAGTCCAAATGAGGTGCGGTTTTCGGCCACGCGATCGTGATCGAACGACCGAGAGCATGGAGAGGAGTTTGGTGGGTTTTGGGCCAGTTTGGAAGGGTGTTGGGCTGCAAACAAAAGAGGCTTTTGCGGTTACCCGGTTAACCGTTGGAGTACCAAACGACCTCCAAATGATCCGAAACTTGACGGGCGGTCTACCGGTGCTATACCAAGGCCGCTTGACAAACCTCGGTCCATTCCGAAACCGTTTCATACCCGCACACGAAAAGAGGCAAAAAGGGGGCGCTGGGAGACATAGGAGTGCCGGATTGCAAAACGGACAACGGGGAAAATGCTCGGATGCATGAGACGAACACGTATGCAAAATGAAATGTGCATGATGACATGATATGAAATGCAGATGATGACATGACAAAGAGAGACACGCAAGCACATGACATGGCAACGACGGCGAATAACTGGAAGACACCTGGCGCATCGAATCTGGGGCGTTACATGACCCGGCTAATCACCCCCCACTAGTCACATAAAAATGGGCCCCATGCCCTTAATTAACCAAAGCTTAACTCCTGCTTAGTTTTATTTAATCATAGTGGCCCCACGCGTCAGCTTTGACCTTGCTGACATGGCCCTTGACCGACCCACCTGTCTGTGACCCTAGGCAGCAATTGGTCACTGACCAGCGGGCCCCACAGGTTAGGTTTGACCTGGACCGGCGCCTATTGACATGCTGACGTCACACCGACATCATGTTGATGCAATAAGCCCTTTTCTGGATTTAGTTTAAATTAGAATAATCCAGGAAATTCCAGAAAATAGCTAAACTTCTAAAAATCATAGAAAATTATCTATAACTCAGATTGAAAAGATTTATATATGAAAAAATATCTGGAATATCAATCTATCCATTGGTACTGGTTTCATGCATCTTCAAGCAACTTATACCTACTGCATAGGTGGAATCAAATAAATGGCATTTGAATATCCACACATGGAGTTTGAATTTGAACCTTGGGTTCAAACCAAGTTAATTTAATTGTGTTGCTAGTTGCATTAGCTCAAATCACAGCATATTGCCATGTCATAATCATGCATCATATTGTCGCATTGCGTTGATTGTGTTCCTTTTTGTTTGTCGGTGTTTGTCCCCTTTCAGTAGACGTTGTTCCGGTGATGTGATCGATGACACTGATGAAGACCCAATGCTATCTTCAGAAGTGCCAGGCAAGCAAAACCCCCTTGTTCATTCCAATACAGTCCCACTCTCTCGCTCCTGATCTCTTTTACTGCAATAGGACAACAACGATTCAACTGTTACATGCTGCGGTAGTTGAACCCCTTTCCTCTGCATGACCTGTCATTGCCACAGTAAATAGATGAAACCCACTAGCATGAGTAGGAGTTGTTTGATCCTTGATGTGCCTACTCATTCATGCTTGTTTGTCATGCCTGCTACTGCATAGAGTTGAGTCATCCGATTCATCGGGGATGAATTGGTATGGTGATGAACGTGTTCTACTATGTGTGAGCTAAGTGTGTGAACACGATTTGGTAAAGGTATCGATGAGAGGCCATGTAGGAGTACATGGTGGGTTGTTTCATTGAAACCGTCCTCCGGAACTGAGTTCTGTGTTTGTGTTCCATGTACATTTACTACCACACGTTGGGCCCTGAAATATGACCCCGCTCAACTTATTAACCCCCTGTCCTTTGTCCAGGAGTTGCAAGTAGTTTCTGGTGTTTGTAGTATGCTGGAGGCCGTGCGCAGCGCTGACTCGAGGGGTGGGCTGTGATGCGGTAGGCACGTTGCACGGTGTATCGGGACGACCGTTTGGTGCCTCAGAACCCTTCACACATCGTACGGGGCCGTAGTGGAAACCTCCGCCGGACTCCCTGTGGATGGAACCTGAATAGGCGATAAACCTGGACTAGGGACTTGTGTGGTTAGTCAGGTCGAGGTCTACACACACGTCGGCTTTCGCTTGAAGTTTGCCGAGCACATGCCGTGTGCAGACGCTAAGTGGTGGGAACATGTGTGAAGAAGTACACCCCTGTAGGGTTATAAATGATGTATTCGAATAGCCGCGTCTGTGATAAAGGACTTCTGGGTTGCCTATACAGTTCATAGACAAGTGAAAGTGGATACTCTAAAATGCGCAAGATAAGCGTGAGTGCTATGGATGGTGTTCTCGTTGGGAGACAGGAGCGGATTCAGTGTGGTGTATTGATTGGTGAATATGTGGACTCGTGTGCGCCACCTCAAAAGAGTTACTTGCATACGTAGTTCATGATAGCCATTGAGTCAAAGCTGGCTTGCTGCAGTTAAACCCCACTGCTACCTCTTGAGCACTGCATTGGTTTTCCTTTGAAGAGGAAAGGGTGATGCAGTAAAGTAGCGTAAGTATTACCCTCAGTTTTTGACAACCAAGGTATCAATCCAGTAGGAGATCACGCACGAGTCCCTCACACCTACACAAACAAATAAGAACCTCGCAACCAACGTGATAAAGGGGTTGTTAATCCCTCAACGGTCACTTACGAGAGTGAGATCTGATAGATATGATAAGATAATATTTTTGGTATTTTTATGATAAAGATAAATAAAGATGCAAAGTAAAATAAAAGGCAATAGAAATAACTAAGTGTTGGAAGATTATTATGATGGAAAATAGACCCGGGGGCCATAGGTTTCACTAGTGGCTTCTCTCAAGATAGCATAGGTATTACGGTGGGTAAACGAATTACTGTCGAGCAATTGATAGAATTGAGCATAGTTATGAGAATATCTAGGTATGATCATGTATATAGGCATCACGTCCGCGACAAGTAGACCGAAACGATTATGCATCTACTGCTATTACTCCACACATCGACCGCTATCCAAAGATGCATCTAGAGTATTAAGTTTATAAGAACAGAGTAATGCTTTAAGTAAGATGACATGATGTAGAGGGATAAACTCATGCAATATGATATAAACCCCATCTTTTTATCCTCGATGGCAACAATACAATACGTGCCTTGTTGCCTCTCACATCCTTGGAAAGGACATCGCAAGATTGAACCCAAAGCTAAGCACTTCTCCCATTGCAAGAAAGATCAATCTAGTAGGCCAAACCAAACTGATAAATCGAAGAGACTTGCAAAGATAACCAATCATACATAAAAGAATTCAGAGGAGATTCAAATATTGTTCATAGATAATCTTGATCATAAACCCACAATTCATCGGATCTCGACAAACACACCGCAAAAGAAGATTACATCGAATAGATCTCCAAGAAGATCGAGGAGAAGTTTGTATTGAGATATAAAAAGAGAGAAGAAGCCATCTAGCTAATAACTATGGACCCGAAGGTCTGAAGTAAACTACTCACACATCATCGGAGAGGCTATGGTGTTGATGTAGAAGCCCTCCGTGATCAATGCCCCCTCTGGCGGAGCGCCGGAAAAGGCCCCAAGATGGGATCTCACGGGTACAGAAGGTTGCGGTGGTGGAAATAGGTTTTTGGCTCCGTATCTGATAGTTTGGGGGTATGTAGGTATATATAGGAGGAAGAAGTACGTCGGTGGAGCAACATGGGCCCCACGAGGGTGGAGGGTGCGCCTGGGGTCAGGGGGTAGGCGCGCCCCCTGCCTCGTGCTCTCCTTGTTGATTGCTTTACGTGGAATCCAAGTCCTCTGGATCACGTTTGTTCCGAAAATCACGTTCCCGAAGGTTTCATTCCGTTTGGACTCCGTTTGATATTCTTTTTCTGCAAAACGCTGAAATAGGCAAAAAACAGCAATTCGGGCTGGATTAATATAAAAGTGTATAATAAAGCCCATTAAACAACAAAAACAGAATATAATATAGCTTGGAACAATAAAAAATTATAGATACGTTGGAGACGTATCACCCACCATCCCTTTGTTGATACTGATGCATATGTAGCTAGTTCTGATGTAAGTCTTGCTGGGTACATTTGTACTCACATTTTCTTAATGTATGTTTTTGCTGAGAGACTTCAGTCTCACTAGTAGTTCCGCGTGGACTTCGATGTTTAGCTTGTTACCTCAGCTACGATCTTGTGCCCTCGGCAGGGTCTTGTAGATAGTCAGGCTTCTCAGCCTTTTTCATTTGTAGTCGTCTATACTCAGACAAGTTAAGCTTCCGCATGTGCTTTTGCTTGTATGACTTGAATGCTGGGTCATTAGACCCATGTTTGTAATATCTATCTCCTCGGAGGCTAATGAATAAATACTTTGAGTCGTAGAGTTCTGTTGTGATGCCATGTTGTATTTGCACATATCGAGCATATTGTGTGTATGTTGGTGATTCTTGGTATGTGTGGGATCCGACAACCTAGTTGTTTATTCTTGGTAGCCTCTCTTACCAGGAAATGTCTCCTAGTGCTTCCACTGAGTCATGGTAGCTTGGTACTGCTCCGGAACACTTAGGATGGCTGGCATGTGTCCGTCTTCGTTCCTGTGTCTGTTCCTTCGGGTAAATGTCACGCGTTGTTCCTTTAAGTCCTTCTAGCTTGCTATGACTTGGGTTCATACATTGATGATCGACACGTTCGTTGCTGGGTCATGTATGCATGTCCCTGTTCATGTAAGTTAGTGCCACCTTGGGTTTACGACTAGTCATGTCGGCCCGGGTTCTCTGTCATATGGATGCCAGCGACACTATCATATACGTGAGCCAAAAGGCGCAAACGGTCCCGGGCTAGGTAAGGTGGCACCCGTGGGTATACCGTGCATGAGGCCGCAAAGTGATAAGATGTGTTACATGCTAGATTGGTGTGACTTAGCATCGGGGTCCTGACAAAAAATCTCTAGTTCCTACTACGAATGCGAGCACAACAAGTCAAGACCATGCGTAATTAATTATATTTTGGTCATTTTTTGACTAAACGCAAATAACTTCTAGAAGCAGGTATAATTTCTAGTGCCGGCGGTGGGTGGGGTCCATGATGTTTTGAGCCAAACCGGGCAACACACCGGGTGTCTATGTCGGCGACGCAGTGGTCATAGCATCCGTGGGTTCAGAGCAGAGGCGGCTCCCGTGGTCTACTATTCCTCGGTGTTGGCGGTGGCCGCAGACATGTTGGCCACCTCCACATGAAGCTGCAGATTCCTGCTGTGAACTTGGCTTCGACAAGGAGTTGAGAAGATTGCCCGGCACTGCGATCCCCGGCAAGCCAAACAGATAAGTTTTACCTCCTGTCTGTTAGTGTTATGTAAGCTATAACTTGTGCATAAGAAAACCTGGCCACTCTTTTGAGACTTAGGTGCTCCCATCCCTTACTCGAACGTTGCTTCGAGCAGGATGGTTTTAGTGGCCTTTGGTAAAAAGAAGTTGGCGGGGGCTGGCCCCTTTGTCTGTTCCCCGGCAGATGTGATTCTTCGGCACACAAAAAGGGTGCTCGCAGGATAGCTTTCCGAGAAAACTCGTTTATTTACATTAAAGAGGCATCTCACCTCTGCATGGAAAAACACATGCACGGGTTCACAGGCATGGTTCATCTTTTTCATTAATATGCAGATACAAGTACAAGCATTATAGAACATAAACACGGACTCGAGAGATTATATTATTTTAATTAAAATTTGGCAAGAGCCTACAGATTTAAGATTGAAAAAAGATAAGTGCTCCATAAACTCCTCTCCCTGTCCCTCTTATCGAAGGTAGTGCGGTAGGAAGAGAAGAGGAAGGGTGATGCGCCGGCACAACGCCACTCAGATCCTTGTCAGGAGCTAACAAGCGCAACTTGACAAGATCAGGAGTGGCGAGGCTACGAAGGAGGAAGGCATGCGGAGCACCTCGACGGCCCCCTGGTCATGGCTTCTAGGGCTAGACAGGGAGCTCCAGCACAGGCATCGGCAGAGGAAGGCGCCGGGGCCCAGCCAGAAGACACCTGAGGGAAGCGGAAGCACGAGGGGACAACCTTTTCCCGGCACCCGGAAGAAACGGTGATGACGGCACCGGGAAAAGGGTGGAAGAGCCAAACAAACAGGCAGCAGGTCGCCAGGACGAGACAAGCGCGTCGGTGCAGTCGTGCTCCTATTGGGCGGCCTGCCTCCCATCTTCTCCTTATCCCCTTGCTTCGTCCTCATCAATGCCGTTCTAGGGAGAGCCAAGGCTCTAGCTCGGCATCTTCTCTGGGGAGACGGTGAGCGACCAATACGGCCAAGGGGCTCGACGCGCGCCGCTCCCCTCCTTGGCAGACAGGAAGGCGCGCCTCTTGTCGACTTCAGCCCCAAGGCTTCCGGGAGGGGCAGTGCTGGGATTACCAACACTAGTACAACGAACTCCTAAACAAACAGTTTAAAACCCCTTTCCGCAACGGCATCTGGAACTGTCGCCAAGTGAGTGTGGGCAATAGGGGGGGTTCTTCCCACACGACCCAGAAACCGTCGAGGATATGCCCCCTGGCACACAAGTTCGGCAAAATGAGGTCGTGTGCGACCGGCGAGCGCTCAAATACGGAAATACGTACAATAGAGCTAAAAAACAATTATACAGTGAAATTGTTTCCGGTCGCAAGTACATCCCACACAGTCAGTCCCCGCTAAACGTTTTCGTTCGTATGTACATCCCACACAGTCGCTCGAAGGAAAATGTTTCCGTTCACAGGTACATCATACACAATTTTTCCCGTTAAATCGCTTGTGTTATTTAATATATCACACATGGTCCGTGGAAGAAACTGTGAGGCAAATGCTGTCCATCACACACAGTTTTCATGTGGTAAACGTTTGCGCAAGGTGGCCTAACGCAAACAGTTTTCAAGAGAAAGTCGGGTGTGATTGTTCATTGATCCTGTCGGCGTTCTGGGAACAGGGGTCCCCAGACTTGCCTGCCTGCGGCCTGCGGCGTGGCTCAAAGGAGGCCCAGGACAGCCCATCTTCATCAACACAAGCTCGAGACCCTCGCGAGGGGCCAAGCCTCGTGGGGCGGATGACAAGGAGCGTCCTCAGGCACGGCCTCGTCAGGCTGGCTCATGAGGAGGCGGAGAGTTCAAGGCAGGGTACCTCGCGAGGTGCCCATTACACCAGCCATGACGACCAAGGGCGCCAGTCGGGCCGGCCAGCCAGTAGCGCCCTCCTTTCCTCTTTGGTGCAAAGGGAGCAAGCGCAGCGAGAGCATCAAGCAAAGGCATCCGCTTTGGTGCAACAAGACCAAGACCAGCCCCAACGGCTAGAAGGGAGTCATCGTGGAGCCCAAGCAAAGGCGTCATCACCAGAGCCTTTGGCAAAGCGAGGACCAACTTTAGTCAGGATAAGTGTACCCGTTGTTCCCCTTCAAAATGGCCAATTGTTGGCGCCCTTCCCGCTCAATATTTTGGAAGAGGCCTAGGGCCTTCGCCTATAAATAGGAGTAGCCACACTCAGAGTAGGGGACGATCCATGAAGACGATCGACATCCAGAGAGAGATAGAGACCCGATCCTCAAGCTAGAGCGATGGGACACCAGCTAGCAGTTCATCACACCTACCAAGAATGCACCCTCGCGAGGCTGTTCTTCCCCAGACTGCTCCTCATCAACCCAAGAGGCAATCCACCACAGCACAAAGTAGAGTAGGGTATTTCAGCACAACGGTGGCCCGTTCTAGTATAATTCTCGTTTGTCTTGTGCTGTTCTTTCTATTAGTTTTGGTCCTTGCTATTCGGCGAGGTACGAGATGGTTGAGGGTTGGATCTCCGCCACACCCCAAAGTTCGAACCTTAAGGGTCCGCCGAACCCGAAATCCGACATTTTGGCGCCGCTGTAGGTGCGCGCTGAATCTGCTCGTCACCTCATTCTTCCTCGACCACCGCAACCATGTTCGACGCTCGCCGGGCTCAGCGCTGAAGCGCCGAGCCGCCGGCCTCCCATGTCGCCAGACGGCTCCTGCCGGCGGGCGCCTCGCTGTTCCCGTCACTCGCTGGGTCAACGCCGCCACCGCCCGGCGGGAACGAGCAGCAAGCGCCGCCCCAAAGACTCCGTCCATGAGGCGGGACGGCCGCACACCACGCCGCTCACCCCCGCTGGTTCTTCGCCACGCGCTTCAAGGCGCTGCCATGGAGGCCCGAAGCTGCACTCATCGCGCTAACGAAGCTCTCGCTATCACGCTTCGGCCGACGATGTCTCACGGAAGAATGGCTCGACCGAGTCGCCGAGCTCGTCTGGCTGTAGGAGGCGACCCGCCCGTCCGTCTCGCCGCACCGCACCCGCCCAGCTGGCGATGATGCTCCGGGCGCCTCACCGCCTCCTCCTCAAGACGGCGCCACAGCCCCAAGCGCGCGGCCTCGGGCGGAACCTGTTCCGCCCAGCGCCGTCGCTGCAAGAGCAGAGTTGTCAAGAGGTCCCTCGCCCGCAAGAAGCCGCCGAAAGGCCACGATCCAAAGACGCCAAGACCTGCGTTGCTCCCAAGCCGCGGCGCAGGAGGCCCACAAGACCAAGCTCTTCGCCGTCCGAGGCCACCATGCCACGGCGGGCTGCCGCGCTTTCACCTTCGAAGGCGCAGGCCACGCGGGCCCGCCAAGTTCAAGCCAGACCTGCCTCCACGCTTACGACGGCACCGCCGACTTACGGAGTTCCTCCAGCTCTACGAGCTGGGCATCGAGGCTGCCAACGGGGATGAAAAAGTCATGGCGAACTGGTTTCCCATGGCGCTCAAGGACGGGGCCCGCACCTGGCTCCTGAACCTGGCCCCAGGCACGATCTCTTCCTGGGCCGATATGCGTACCCGCTTCATCGCCAACTTCCAGGGTACTCGCGACCGGCCACCCGCCATGAGCGACATGCGCCGAATCAAGCAAAGCAGCCTGTGGGAAACCTGCAAAAGTACATCCAGCCGCTTCAACAACGCTACCAAGATCCCTGTGGTAACGGAGGAGGCCATCATCTTCGCCTTTCCCGACGGCGCGCGCGACGCCAAGATGAAGGAGGAGCTGGCGATGCACGAAGATCATGCACCTCCCCGAGCTGTTCAACTTGGCGACCAAGTGCGCGCCAGTGAGGAGGGGCGCCTCCTCCTCGAGCTGCTCGCCGCGGATCCCAAGATAAAAAGTCCAAGGCCAAGGACGTGAAGCGCAAGGGGCTGCCGTGCTCGCGTCGAACCGGACACCAAGCGCCGCGTAGATCAGCCCGAGTCCTCCAAGGGCAGCCGCAGACGCGTGTACCACGACCTCCACACCCACAACACCAATGAATGTCAAGAGCTCCGGGCAGACACGAAGGAAGGGTCAAGACGCGCCCGAAAGCGCAGCCGACCGGGCTATGGCCGAGGAGGAGGAAGGAATGCAGGACGCTGGGAAGATCGCGGCCCGCGCCAAGGGTGGCGCGACCAACCTCGCGAGGACCGCTGGCAAGACCCACATCGCGAGGGAGGCTGGAGGGATCAGCCTCGCGAGGATCGCCCGCAGGGGAACGCAGGCCTCCCTCCGCTGGGGCTGGGGGCTTCCAGGAAGCGCGTGCGATCGCCTGCATCCTGGGCGGAGCTCAAGCCCCAGCCTCTCAGCGCATCTTCAAGCAGTTCGCCCGTGAAGTGAATGCAGTCCTCCCCAAGCTCGAGTCCACGCGCCCTCTCAGGTGGTCGGCATGCGCCATCACGCTCAAATTTCAGCGGATCAGCTCAAGTGCGCAGCCACAGTAGGAGTTCTCCCGATGCTTTGCTCCCCAATCATCAAGAATGTGCTAGTCACCAAGACCCTCATCGACGGCGGAGCAGGCTCAACGCCCCGTCTGCGGAGACATTCAACAATCTTCAAGTGCCTTTTACGGCTTCACCAACCAAGCCTTTCTCCGAGTCACCGACGGCTCCACGGTCCCGATCGGGCAGGTCCGCCTTCCTGTCACCTTCGGGCTCGCGACAACTACCACACCGAGCTCATCGACTTCGACGTCGCCCACATTCGTCAGCACAACGCCATCCTCGGGTACCCAGCGTTGGCCAAGTTCATGGTCAGAACTCCACCATGGCTACAACGTCCTCAAGATGCCAGAAGCGGCGGAGTCATCACGGTGCCCTCGTGAAGAGAGAGACGCAGTGCTCCCCGGAGCCGCCTTTTCGGGCCGCATCACTGGAAGACCTGCACCACAAGCAGCAGGAGGCCTCCCGAGGCCGCACTCCAAGAAGAAGAAGACATCGACCGCCCGGCTCTTCAAGAGACAGCCCCTCGTGGTCCGCACCAGCCGGGGGGAGCCTCCTTCCATCGTGATAGGAAAGCGCTGCCGACGCCCTCCTCGAGTGGCTCGGGGCTCTCCTCGAGGGCCGCCGACCTCGCCAAGGTCTCGAGGAGGCGCTTGAGCACCACGTGGAGGCGTGTTTGAAGCACGCTTCCCGCATAGCGTGAGCAAGACCAGGAGGATGTAACCCTCAAGGGTTCATCGCCAAGGCCATTCAGAGCTACATGAGTCAAGGGTGATGAGGGCAGCCGCCGCCACTCCGGCCGTGGCCCCCATCCAGGCGAGGATGGTGTCTTGCCAAGGCCTGCATCGACATACCAGGGCTCAACCGAGCCGCATCTCAAGAGCGCCTGGCCCTCGCAAGTGGGATGTTGGAGGTCCGCCCCATTACCACGTGACGCATGCCTTATGGCTCGCCAAACGCGGGCCGCTGCTCACCAGCGTCTCATGAGGACCATCCCGAGGCTCAAGAGGTCGTGCACGCCAGCAGCCTCGGCGGAGACGGAGATGGCCCGCGAGGAGCCACCAGCGCCTCGAGCCTCCCGAGGCCCCCGGGCCTGGGGCTCGTGGAGGATCGGCTCGCAGCCCACCGAGTTTGCTACACCAACACCCCTTCATCCCCAACATCACCAGTGACATCTTAAAGTTTTATTTCCAAATGGGAGCGCCTTCAGGTCAAGATTATCCCTGTGTCACGCGTGGGTCCGTCCTCGCGGCATGTATCCCTTTATTTCATGTCGTTAGCCTATCCTGTTGGGCGCCCCTCGGGCTGCATCATCCCCAAGCCGCTCGGGCCAGTCCCAGCGGCATGTATCCTTCCTACTTTTTCCTTAGGATTATGCTCTCGCTCCACCATGCTTGTTATATGGTGCCTTTTCCTGGGTGGCGGAAGCTTGCGCGTTAAAGGGGGGTGCCTGAGCATCGCGACTCTGGGATCCTACCGGCTCTCCGGCCCTCACCCTCTGGTCTTGTCCATGGCATCGCGACCTGGCTTGCCAGCGACAGCTGAGACCAGCCCGAGAGCCGAGACCCGAGGATGTAGAGTTTCGCCATCCAATCCAGCTTGCGCGTTAAAGGGGGGTGCCTGAGCATCACGACTCAGGGCTCCTACCGGCTCTCCGGCCCTCACCCTCTGGTCTTGTACGTGGCATCGCGACCTGGCTTGCCAGCGACGGCTGAGACCAGCCCGAGAGTCGGGACCCGAGGACGTAGAGTTGCTGCGTCTGACCCAGCTTGCGCGTTAAAGGGGGGGTGCTTGAGCATCGCGACTCAGGGCTCCTACCGGCTCTCCGGCCATCACCCTCTGGTCTTGTCCATGGCATCGCGACCTGGCTTGCCAGTGACGGCCGAGACCGGGCCGAGAGCCGGACCTGAGGACGAGAGTTGCGTCATCTAATCCGACTGCGCATTAAAGGGGGTGCCCGAGCATCGCGACTCGTGGCTCCTACCGGCTCTCCGCCCTCACCCTCTGGTCTTGTCCATGGCATCGCGACTGGCTTGCCGCCGACGGCCGAGACCAGCCCGAGAGCCGGGACCAAGACGTGAGCACCGCATCCGCCAAATTTGCAAGAACACACTCGAAGATAAGGCCCAAAGCCAGGCGCAGCCCGCCTTGAGGTAGGGCCTCGTGAGTCCCGCGCTGGCTCACGGGTGCCCCAGCACACCTCGCGAGGCCTCTCGCGCCTCACCAAAGCAACTAACGGCAGGACTAACGATCGCCACGGCGAGCTCTTGTCCCCTTTGTGGTGAACCTGCAGGGTCCCTCCAAGGAGCACGGAACGACCTCGCCACGCAATCTCTAGCCGGCCAAGGCACGGACCTAGCGCCGCACCAGGAAGCATTGTCCTGACCCTCAAAGATAAGTCACCCTCCGGACACACTAGTCACCGCCACACCAACGCCACACTCAATGCGACCCCGTCTTAGCAACGTTGCTCTCCTTTCTCACCGAATGATGGCTGCTTGAGTGCCAAGGGGGACCCCCTGAGCATCGCGACTCAGAGGCTCTTACCGGACCTCGGGCCGCTCACCTCCTGGCCTTGACCACGGCATCGCGACCTGGCATACCAGCGACGGCTGAAGCCGCCTTGGGACTGGGACCTGTCGGCGCAGAGCACCAAGCCCTCACGGGGTCTGAGATGAAGAAATTGAGCTAGAATGGAATGAGCATCCCGCAGTGCCTCACAATAAGGATCACATTGACAAACGAAGCTACAAACATCTTACAAGCCCCCGCGGGGTACGTTCTTGGCTCTTCGCAGGAACAAAAGACGCGAATCCTAAGGAGTCCTATCTACAGGGGCCACCCGGTCCGGAGCCAACCTCATCCAGATCAGGGGCGGCGACGACCTGACGAGCCCGCCCTGCTCCGGGAGCGGCGCAGGCTCGGGGGCTCGTAGCTGTCGCCGCCGTCTCCAGGCCGCGAAGAGCTCGGCGGAGTCGCTGGATCCTCCGGCGCCTTCGTCGCCTGAGAAGCTGCCAAGGGAGTGGTCGGTCGGCCTCCGTCTCACCACAGCGGGACCCCGACCACCTCTCCCAGGGCAGCACTCCAGCCGGCGACCCTCCGCGTCGAAGACCTTGAAGGACACCACCAAGCACCATCGCACTCTGTGGATCGTGAGGGCGCCTCGGCCCCTGCAGACCTGCGACCTCGTCCCTAGCCTCGAGTCATGAAGACCTCGCCTGGGCAACTACCGCAACCTCTCGCCTGTCATGAGGGTGCCGCAGCCGCGTCATGCAGCCAGAGTCCCAGGCCCCACGGACGACGGAGGCGAAGAAAGAAGGAAGACGAATCCAGGACTTAGGAGGAGCGGCGACGCGAAGCATGAACTCCCGGCAGGAGCCCTCGGCGTGGACTCCAGGGGGGAAGACGCACACCTTCGTGACCCGAAGGCGTCGGCGGCGGCGCCGCTCGTGGCGCCCGGCGTCACCTCCTTCAGGGCCACCAATTTGTGCGCATAAGGAAGAGGAAACTGGTGGCGGCCGCACGCACTGTGGCATGGGCGCCTCTGGCGGCGCCCTACCTCGACACCGGAAGAGCAAGCCGCTTCTTTGGGGGGAGCGGGTCAGGATCCTCTTGAGGAGCCTTTCCCTTCTCTTCCCTGGAGAACCGGCGGATCGGAGCCATGGCAACCAGACGAGACGAAGAAGAGGAGAAGCAGACGGATAGACTGGAAGGGCGCGCGCCGTTCCGTACTTATAGCCGGCGAAGGCCAACCGTCGGCCTCCACGATCACCAGTCATCATGCCCAACTCTGCATGCAGGGACCTATCGAATCTGGGCGGTTACCGAGTCATCGGGGGGAAGCAGTGCCACCCACGTCCAATCAACCGCCACGCGGCGCCCAAGGCCACAGGCTGTTAGGGCCCGCGACGCTTTGCACTTGCCCTTTCGCCTCTCTGCTCGGCCAAGTTCGGGCGCGCCATGGGCCCGGGGGCTACTGTCGGCGTTCTGGGAACGGGGTCCCCAGACTTGCTCGCTGCGGCTGCGGCGTGGCTCAAAGGAGGCCCAGGACAACCCATCTTCATCAACACAAGCTAAAGACCCTCGCGAGGGGCCAAGCCTCATGAGGCGGACGACCAGGAGCTTCCTCGAGCCACGGCCTCGTCAGTGGCTCATGAGGAGGCGGAGAGTTCAAGGCAGGTGGTACCTCGCGAGGTGCCCATGACGCATAGCCATGACGACCAAGGGCGCCACCTGGCGCCAGCCGCTGGCGTCCTCCTTTCCTCTTTGGTGCAAAGGGAGCAAGCGCAAGAGAGAGCATCAAGCAAAGGCATCCGTTTTGGTGCAACAAGACCAAGACCAGCCCCAACGGCTGGAAGGGAGTCATCGTGGAGCCCAAGCAGGCGTCATCACCAGAGCCTTTGGCAGGCGAGGACCAACTTTAGTTAGGATAAGTGTACCCGCTGTTCCCCTTCAAAATGGCCAATTGTTGGCGCCCTTCCCGCTCAATATTTGGGAAGAGGCCCAGGGCCTTCGCCTATAAATAGGAGTAGCCACACTAAGAGTAGGGGACGATCCATGAAGACGATCGACATCCAGAGAGAGATAGAGACCCGATCCTCAAGCTAGAGCGACGGGACACCAGCTAGCAGTTCATCACACCTACCAAGAACAGACCCTCGCGAGGCTGTTCTTCCCTGTAATGTTCCTCATCAGCCCAAGAGGCAATCCACCACACCACAAACTAGAGTAGGGTATTACACCACAATGGTGGCCCGAACTAGTATAAATTTCGTGTCTCTTGTGCTGTTCTTTCTAGTAGTTTAGGTCCCTGCGATTCGGCGAGGTACGAGACGGTGGAGGGTTGGATCTCCGCGCGCACCCCAGAGTTCGAACCTTAAGGGTCTGCCGGAACCCGAAATCCGACAGATCCAACACGGTTTATTCGTAGAAATTGTGTGCGTTGCCTAAGGTCATCGCCTACCGTATTTTTTCAACAACCGTTTGCAATAGCAAAACCCAATTAGCAGGCTAATTCGCCACTAGTAGGCTAGTTATCCGATTATTCATAATCCATTTATTAATCTAATTGACAGTTCATATTAAGCACACAATATATTTCATTTTCAAAATTCAAATACATCAGAGTACAACATCATATAGCTTCTGCACTCAGCTACCCCATTGCACAACTACACCAGGACCAAGTTTCACATGCAATATCTATAACCTTTCGAAATTAGCATCATAGACGGTACATAGACATATGTATCTCATCTGGAAAACTGCTGAAGTAGAAGGAGAATATTGAGCCTTCATTGATGTTGAAGGTATTTGCAACTTTAGGCCAGTGCTTGTGGATGATTGACCGTCCATCCTTCGTCCTCTTCAGGAACACTTCAATATTGAACCATGGGTGTTGTATGAATACCTTCCTCGCCTCCTGACCATACAGGTGGTTTGAGAGGTAATCACAAGTGAACTGCTTTGGAAAGGCCTGAAAACAAGGATGTGCATAAATATCTTCTCTATATTGGAAATGGGGCAAAGGAATAAAAAAGGCAAGGTATAATAGTTAGTGCCATCCTGTAGTGAACTGATGTCTTCTTCATTGTGTAGACAAAGATCTTGTTGTTTTTTGTCGCTAATTTCTTTATCCTAACAATCCTTCTGAGTTTCTTGACTTGAAAGATATTCATGGACAACTCATTTCCCCATATGCAAATAGTGTCTAATAGTGGGTCAAAACCTCTGACAACAGGACCTACATGTGCAAGACCAAAATGTTAAGAGCCTAAATATTAGAATGGTTCCTGCAATTGCACAATAATGTCCTATTAGAGAACGGACCATGCACGTGCTAACCTCGATTGTAAACCTCAGTGCTTAACATTGTTTCCCTGCAACACATATAAGGTAGTTAGTCATCAGGTTAAGTAAGGATTCGCATGCTATTAGTAAAATATGTTGATGAAAAATATGCACATTGCAAATTCATCAGATTAATTCAAGCCACAAGGAAAACCCATTTACCCAAACCTAGCATGATTAAGAACTAGGAAATATAGCACTTGTAGATGTTTCTCATGTATTAAGTGCAGCCAAATTCGATTTATTCCTCACATGCACAACAATACAAAATTCTACCCGCAACAATTGGACATCACATTGCAGAATTGAACCAAGCAGATAACTAAACACCACAACAAATGAACTAAACATTAACTGATCACCACATTGCACAATATAACATTGAACCAAGCAGTTAACTAAACACCACAACAAATGAACCAAACATTAACTGAGCACCACATTGCACAATATAACATACTCCTAATAGAAGATCAGATGGTTAAGCAAACAGTTAACTACAGCCAATTGTAGCAATTGTATTTGTTTCTCATGTATTTACTACAGCCAAATTCAATTTATTCCTCACATGGTATACAATAATGTAATCGCCCACAATTTTGTAAAGATAAATTCGATTTATTGCTCACATGGAAGACAATACAAAATTGCAGCCTGAAGAATTGAACATCACATTTGCAGAATTGAACCAAACAGTTAACTAAAGACGACAACTAATTAACAAATTATTTAATAAGTGAGCACCACACTGCACGACACATAGAACATACACACTAGAGCAACAGATTGCATGGTAAAATTAGATAGCAAAATTCACTCGAATTTGTGAAGGAAAGGCAGGAGCAGCACACGCAACAGGTAAACTGAGCATGCTTAACCGGCGTAGCTAGAAAATGGTAAGGTGCTCCTTCAAGATCTAGGGGTCGGCATGAATGGCAGCCATCGCGTCCTCATCCGCGCGTGCAGCCGTGATTTGCTTCTCCGCTGCCAAATGCTCCTTGAGGTCCTGGCTATACTGCGTGCACCATGGCTTAGGCCGGCGCTTATTTGGTGGAGGGGTCGGTGATTTGGGTGGAAGGTGTCGCGCTCGCGCCGGCGGTAGGGGCATGTGGGATGTGGAAGGAGGAGTAGGATGGGGGTCGGTGTGGATTACCTACCTGGATAGGCGAGGCAGAGGAGCGTGAAGGAGGGTCGCTCGCGAGGAGGTGGCAGCGCTGCAAGCAAGGAGTGAAGGTTTCAACTTGGAAAGGAAGGCAGAAAGAGGGGAAATGTGGCTTTTGGTAAGGGGGAGGGGGCGGGGAGGTAGATATTTCCACGAAAGCCGAAAATTCGGAATCATTTCAGAACTATGTACGATATGTGAACATCACAAACGATTCAGATAGCTTAACCCGTGTGTGTTGAGTTTGAACGTCAAAAATTTTGGTTCGAATTTCCCTGGTTACAGTGGTCATCCACGTCATTGCATAATTTGGGTACACAAAGGAGACTAACTTCTTAATCGAGCAAGTTCAGCAATTAAACAGAGCTAGCTGACCTAAACATTACTCTAAAAAATTAAAGACCGGTGCTCTTAATTAAACAAAACAAAGAGTAC
The DNA here is from genome assembly GCA_021605145.1 of Aegilops bicornis. Taxonomy (NCBI): domain Eukaryota; kingdom Viridiplantae; phylum Streptophyta; class Magnoliopsida; order Poales; family Poaceae; genus Aegilops; species Aegilops bicornis. The sequence continues at coordinate 261,077,932 of CM038672.1, read as the reverse complement.
TAGGACGGCTGGTGCTCCTCGATCTCCGCTGCCGCCTCCAGGTCCAGCTCGCGCCCGATGGTCTCCTGGTGAAGGGGCTCCATGGCATCAATTGCACCATACTCGGTAAGCATCTCGCCATCCGCGTCCGCCATATCTTTGGAAAAGGCCGCCAGGAACTAGGCGTGGGCGGACGCCATGTGGGCTCTGGCGGGCTCCATCGCGGCAAGGTATGCCGTGCAGGAATGGACGGCTGCTCGAACTCTCTCGATGATTGCCAGCTTTTTGGCCATGGGTTGCCGACCGTTGTCGGAGAAGCTTCGTTCGATTTGTGCGGTGACCACCATGACCTGGGTGTGGACGGCCTCGACATGGTAGTGGGCGGCCTCCAGCAGGGCTAAGGCCACCGCTCCGAAATGGACAGCTGCTGTGCCGCTCTCGCCAGTTGCTATCCCCGAGGCAGATGTTGTTGCCGCCGCCTGAGAAGCAACATCGGCCGTTTGGGCTGCCTTGGCCGCCCGGACGCAGACTGTGGTCGCCCTCACGAAGCTTGTTAGCACACGCCTGGCGGCTGCGGCCGCGCTCTCGTCGGAGTGGGCCGCCGAAGTTGCCCTCACGACGTGGGTCCACGTCCCCATCTTTCACCGGTGATGAATGAACAGTGAAATGATATTTGGGGAGTGAGCTAGCTAGTGTGCTTGACACGCCGGCTGTGGACTGTAGCCAATGCACCTTCTCACGTAAGGCATGGGCGTACTATACACCGACGGTGCTCCAAGATATTTTGTGCTGCATCTCACACGGTTGGTGATAATAAACTGTGTGTGATCTACTTGATTTATCGTCTTGACCATTTGAATTACATAATGGGGTCACAACTACAAAGGATGGTGTTTGAATTGTTAGAACTTTTATCTGAAGTGAACATGCAACTATAGGTGTGTCGTCAAAAAAATTGGAATTATTCAGGGTTTGTTTGTAATTTTTCATACATTAACAGGGTTTTCCAGGCATTTTATGTGCATAATTCAAATTTGAACTACATGCACATGCTCCAGTGCATATAAACTTATTGAAAAATCAGATATGTGTCCTTGGTTTCATGCTTAGGTCCCATACAAGAAATGGGAATGAATGTCAAACACGCTGCACCCGTCACTCGGCCGCAAACATTGAGATACCTGGTTTTTAAATTCTAGTAAATCCAAAACTCGTCTGAAATTCATGAAACTTGGCATGCTATCACGGAGCGGCATCAACATGCCGTGGTACAAATTTTGCTCCATTTGGGGCAGGTTTGGGTATATGCTTCTCACAAACCGGAGCTTCTCACAACAAGCATGTTGGTTTTCGGTAGGGAACATCCCACCTTTGGGGACGAAACGATATCCATTGCCTCTTATTGCTTTCAATTTTTTTTCTCGTGTCAACATAGAACAACTGGAGTGTTGTGTGATTTTTTGTGAATTTTCGGGGTTCGTTTGGATATTTTTATGCAATAACTGAGTTTTCAATGCATTTATGTGCATAATTCAAATTTGAACTACATGCACATGCTCTAGTGCATATAAGTTGGTTGAAAAATCAAATCTGTGTCCTTGGGTGCATGCTTAGGTCCCATGCTAGAAATGGGAATGAATTCAAACACCAGGGCACCGTTGATTGCTGGTAAAACATTGAGATGCCTGGTTTTTAAATTCTAGTAAATCCAAAACTCGTCTGAAATTCATGAAACTTGTCATGCTATCATGGAGCGGCATCAACATCTGTGGTAAAAAATTGTCCCATCTGGGGCAGGTTTGGGTATATGCTTCTCACAAACCGGAGCTTCTCACAACAAGCATGATGGTTTTCGGCAGGGAACGTCCCACCTTTGGGGATGAAACGATATCCATTGCCTCTTATTGCTTTTAATTTGTTTCTCGTGTCAACATAGAACAACAAGAGTGTTGTGTGAATTTTTTTGAATTTTCGGGGTTCGTTTGGACATTTTTTATGCATTAATTGAGTTTTCAATGCATTTATGTGCATAATTCAAATTTGAACTACATGCACATGCTCCAGTCCATATAAATTGGTTGAAAAATCAAATCTGTGTCCTTGGGTGCATGCTTAGGTCCCATGCAAGAAATGGGCATGAATTTCAAACACCAGGGCACCGTTGATTGCCGGCAAAACATTGAGATGCTTGGTTTTTAAATTCTAGTAGATCCAAAATTCTGTTAACCATTCACGTGACGCCACGTGTCTTGGTTTTAATGCATGTAGGAGGTGCCGTGCGGACAGCTGCTTGACCTTGACTGAACGGGAGGCGTGCGAGCGGCGTCCGGTGTGCGGGCTGACCGAGAGGCATGCAAGCTGTCCTCGAGTGCGCAGGCTCGCCGGGAAGCGTACGAGTTATACGCTGCGCAGGCTCACTGGGAAGCGAGCCCTTTAACTTCAATGGCCACCGGCCTTGCTCGCATCCTCTCCATTAATAGCACCCAAGCCGCAGTTTAATTCGCTTTTTAAATATAAAACACTCATCGCAAACGTTTTACTTAGAACACCCGTATGCAAACCGACAGCTTCCCCTGGAAGCCAAGAGAAAATGTGTCGAGCAGGATTTCTGCAGCTCTTGATCGCAAACGATTTAGATAGAACACATGTATGCAAAGTGAGAGCAGCGTAGGATTTGTGCATCCCTTCAATGCAAACAGTTGTTCTGGATGACCCGTGTGCAACCACGTACAAACAATTTGTAACATTTGCATCTGCCATATTGGGTATGTTGCCATTTGTCAAACTGGAAAGATTTACATTTGTTGATCTAGTAACGTTGCCATTTGTCAATCCTTGTAACACTGCAATTTGTCAAAATATGAAGCTAGAAATCATTAGCACTATGTAATTTTTGCAACTAAAATTCAGTAATTAAGCATAGATTTCATTCATACATTGAGAAGTCATTCTTAATTTATACAAATTGTTCAGCTCGACAGCAGAACCGACCAAACTTCTCCCCAGTTGTTGCCAACCACGTACTAAAATAGCTCGTTCAACTATATATACTAGCTAATTTTAAGTACGTTGTACAGTTCGACCACACATCTATAGTCAGATGAACTGAACAAAATAGCCCCTAAATACTACTACTACCACGGAGGGGCTTTGTGCTACTTCCGGAAGCCTCTCCTCTGCCGAGCGTGCTGAGTAAGAGGCAGAGGAGGAGGAGGAGCCTACCGACGAGCTGGACAAATGCAATACGGTGCCTGCCGCTGCTGCACGTTCAGGGACGCTCGCCAGCTCAAACGCCCACTACCGCTCCAGACGATCCCTCTCGAAGCAGCCGGATTGCTCGTAGGTCTCCTGATTCCTCACCTGTGCGTTGGCGTGTGCTGCGGCCACGGCTGCAGTACGACTCTTTGCATGCTCGACGAGGCGCTCCTCCTCTTCCTGCAAGAACTCGGTGTAGCGCGCAAGGTCGCTGACGCACGTGCGGGCCTCCACCTCCGCCACCCTCCTTCGGGCAGCGGTGACGGAGCGGGTGATGATCCCGGCGGTCGACGGTGGGCTGGCGGCCACGGCGGCCGATGATGGGGTGGCGGCCATGATCACCACCTCCCGCCTTCGGGCCGCGATGGCGGAGAGGGTGATGGCCACGGTGGCCGGCAGTGAGGTGGCCTCCATGACGGCCACCTCCCGCCTTCAGGCCGCGGCGGTGGAGCGGGAGATGACCCTGGCTTTTTACGGTGGTGTGGCGGCAACGGCGGCCAGCAACAGCTGCCGATGGGTAGCGGCGGCGGAGCGTGTCGTGGGTGTTCCGCGCACACCCAACAGGGATGCCACGTGCACTACACTACGCCGGGGACTGCGCCGCCGCCGCGGTGTAGCCTCCCAGCTGGAGCTGTCCTCTGATGACAGCAAAGTGGCTGAGTGACGACGACGGACCAGTGCTATTGGCGATTGTGGAAGAAGTAGACGAGATAAGCTACAGGGAGGGATGGGAAAATGCGACGCAGGACTCACCGGCCGTGATGGTTTTTATAGCAGGCCGGTAAGCATTGGGATTTTGGGGGATTTCACCGAGTCGGGCGGGAAGCTTGCGCGGGAACCTGCGAGGTTGCATGGGAACGGGCTCACCGACGATTCATTGGCGCCATCGTTTGGCCAAAAGAACGATGTTGGTGTCAAAACCGGCGGATCTCGGGTAGGGGGTCCCGATCTGTGCGTCAAGGCTGATGGTAACAGGAATCAAGGGACACAGATGTTTACCCAGGTTCGGGCCCTCTCGATGGAGGTAAAACCCTACTTCCTGCTTGATTAATATTGATGATATGGGTAGTACAAGAGTAGATCTACCACGAGATCGTAGAGGCTAAACCCTAAGAGCTAGCCTATGATGGTATGATTGAAGTTGTAATCGGCCTTCTAAGGACCAACCTCTCCAGTTTATATAGACACCTGAGAGGGCTAGGGTTTACATGGAGTCGGTTACAAGGAAGGAAATATAATATCCGGATCGCCAAGCTTGCCTTCCACGCCAAGGAAAAGTCCCATCTGGACACTGGCCGAAGTCTTGAGTCTTGTATCTTCACGCTTCAATAGTCCGGACGTTGTACACAGTCCGGCTGTCCGGATACCCCCTAATCCAGGACTCCTCGGTAGCCTCGAACCAGGCTTCAATGACGACGAGTCCGGCTTGCAGTATTGTCTTCGGCATTGCAGGGCGGGTTCCTCCTCCGAATACTCCAAGGTAATTATCGAACACTCAAACCATGTCCGGATCCACAAGATGATCTCCGTATACCACCGTAGAGAGAATGATGTTTCACAAATACAATCTGCTGACAACTTTTTAGGCAACGCGACGTGTCACTATGGTCAGGTCTTTATTTGAACCGTCTTTCCACAACCAGCCACAACGCATATTGCGAGGCAGTTTCCTTGACACGTCTTGTCAAAGCAGAGATCGTGCCCCCTCATTACGGGATTCTCATCAATACGGGTACGGGTAATCCCACCACATCATTAATCTGGCGCTTGGTAAGCAAGTGATTCCCAACGGGCAAGTGGGGAGGCGCACCGCTTTCGTCGCCTCTATAAAGGGATAAGATTTCCTCATTTTTACCCATGCCTTCTTCCTTCTCTGCCCACTCTTGCCTCCTCGAGCTCCAGCGCCCAAGCCCAAGTCTCCTCCGCACAGCTAGACATGTCTGGAGCAGGAGGCAAGTGGGTGGCTTCCACCGTCAAGGAGAAGCACATCACAGATCTTCGGGCGGCCGACATTTGGTCACAGACATAGCGCACCGGCTACCGGACGCCGGGCAGGTCATTCCGACCCAGGACCCCACGAGAGAGTCGTGTTGCCGCCCATTTCGTCCGTGGACTGGGATTTACCCATCCCTTCGTCTGCTGGCTCATAGTTCTACTACGGGCTAGATTTCCATGATCTAGCCCTGAATTTCATCCTCAACATCTCGGCGTTCATCGCTTATGCGAGGCTTTCCTCTGCATCCGGACTCACTTCGGCCTGTGGCTGCAAATCTTCTGCGTGAAGCCGAAGATTGTACGCGGACAACAAGCGGAGTGCGGAGGGGCCATGGTGGGCAAGATGCCTAACGTCACCTGGCTGGACGGCTCCTTTGCGGAGACCGTGAAAGGATGGCAATCGAAGTGGTTCTACATCACCAAGCCGCGCGGTGTCAACTGGGCAGCAGCCCCCGAGTTCCGATCCGGAATCCCTATGCGGCTCACCTCCTGGGAAAAGAAGGACCTGCCCTGGGGCGATTCCACGGAGCTGGCCGGACTCAAGACATGCATCAAAAGCATGAAGGACAAGAACATCAAGCTTGTCAATGTGGTCCAGGTCATGCTCGTTCGCCGGATCCTGCCCTGCCAAAGGCGGGCGGTAAATCTGTGGGAGTTCGCCCCGGCCGAACACCAGACGCCTCCTGAAGTTTCACGACATGACGCACAAAGGCGCATGGAAAGTGTTGTTCAAGCCCTCCGAAGTACCTCGTCCCACATCCGAGGACCGCGGACTTCATGCAGCGCGGCCCCCGAATCCGGTGAGTTTTGGGACCACCACCGGGTTTAGTTTTTTTCCCAATACCTTCATGGGGTATTTTTAAGCATTTATATATATTTGCCTCAGGATTATGTGAAGACAGTCGAGCAGATTGACTGTCCGGCTCCGTTGCCGTAAGAGCCAGCGAATGCTCTCCTGACGGAGATGTTGGTCCTGGCACCGTACAAGGTGCCGGAGAAGAAGGCCGAAAAGAAGGCCCCAGGGACCAGGAAGGGTCTCTGGCGTAAGGTTGCGTCCAAATCCTCATCCGAAGACAACGAGGCGGACTCCTCCCATGAAGGGGAGGAGGAAGAAGAAGAAGAAGCCCCATCCGAGAAGGATGAGGGGCCCGGCGAAGCGAGCCCGGGGGTCGGGAAAAGCCCTCGGCGTAAGGCCGTTATTCCTCTGTCATCCGATGACGACGAGACTCATTCTTCCCGCGGAGGCGGGGGGAATCAAGAAGAAATTCCACCTCCCCGCACTAGGGGGGAGAAGAAGAGAAAAGCCGCCCCGGAGGGGGAGGCTGGGGCATCCAAGAAGGGGAAGGTAACCCTTCCGGACTATTCCGCCACGGCCGCTTACAGCGAGGAGGGGTGGCTGCCCCGGGGGAAGCCCCCGGTGCGATCGTAAGTGTCCACATCCTATCATGGTTTCACTTCATAGTTTTTATACTTATAGTGCCGAACATATATGCAGTCCGGCCTAGGCTCACCCCGAGGAATCCTCCTCCGGGTCCCTGAGCGATTCGGCCATAAATTTGCTCCCGATGGCCACTATCCTTCCACATGCGGATGACACGGAGGTGTTGTCCCGAAGGCTCTCAGAGCAGGGGGAGGTGACTCTGGAGACGCCCCACGGTGGGATTCCAGATGTCGGGCATGCGGGGTTTAAGATCCCCGCGGATCGCGTCGACGAGAGCCGCAACAAGGCGGACTCCCGACCGAACAATGCCCCGGAACCTCCAACGATTCCGGACTTGGGCAGGCAGCCCCTCGTTAAGCAGGGCGAGCCGCCCGTGCCGAGGACTTCCGTCGCATCAACGTCGCCGGATAGTCTGGTGGAAGCGCTTCGAGGCGCTTCCATGGAAGAAGAGCACCGTACTCTTATGAGTGTGGTGATTCAAAAGGTCATGTCCGCCAAAGGCGGACTAACCGAAGCCTGCACAAGCCTCCTGACGGGCTTTGAGGTAAGTAATAAGAATGTATAAAATTATCACCCGATAGGTAGTAGCCCATGATACTCTGTTTGGTGTTCGGAAAGAAAAGCCAAACAGAGGGCAATTATAATCCGCAGGAGTCTAATAATAAGTATTTTTGTGAATAAGCAGTGTCAGGCTTCTTGTCAGCCGCCGTCTGCATCGCCGAGGTTGCCGAACTGAAGCGGCACCTGGAGCAGGCGCAGGGAGAGCTCGCCCTCACGAAGAGGCAGCTCAAAGAGAACAAGGGTAAGTAATTCCCGCTCTTATGCGTTTAAGGATAGGCAGAATTGACGATTCTAACACCTAAGTGTCGTGACCGTGTAACAGGGGCCAACGCCGAATCGGCGTCCCTGAAGAAGGCGATGTCCGAGGCCAAAGACAAGGTGGCCTCGGAGTGTAAGGAGTGCGAAAAGCAAAGTGCTAGAGTGGGCGAGGTACAGCAGGAGCTCCAGGACCTCGGCAAGAAATGCGAGTCCGTGGAGCATAATCTGAAGATGAAGGAGGCCGAGCTTGCGAAAACCTCGAATACGGAGCTCTCCAGGGGCATTTGCAGATCTGCCACGCAGCGTCTCAGACGCTGCGGAGTTCTACCGTGCCCAGGAGGGGAGCTCAACGGAGAAGCTATTCTGGTCCCATTATGCTGGGGCCGATCATCCGATGCCTCTGAGCGACCAACTGAAGCAGTTGGTCGAACTCCACAGGGCGGTCGAACTGGCTATGAAGGACTTTATAGTCAGGATGTGGCCTGGTGAGCTACTGCCCAATAGCCAACATCCAGTTATAGGCATGTGATAAACTCAATTTATGAATGGTTTTCCAGTAAATTCCATTTGAATTCAATATCCTTCTTCATATTGGAACCGGTACAAGAAGTATCGATCATTATGAGAAAGCCGAGCGTAAAAATTTTGAATAATAATTTCTCTTGAAAGCTCATGATTGGGGCATGAATATAACATTGACTTAAGCCTCCCCCAAGCTTGAGCGATACTTTCTCCTTCACGAGGCCAAAATAAATATAATTCCCAAAACCAGATGCATAGGATAAAACTTTTGATGAAATTCCAATTTCAATCGATCGTAGTTCCATGTCAATGCCTTTCCCTTCAAAGATAAAGGGAAGACCTTCTTCTTGACAACATCCTCAGGGCATACCTGCAAGCTTACATAATCCACAAACTTCATCCACATAGATTAGGTGCATATCGGGATGTAATGTTCCATCTCCTACGTAAGGATTAGCTAGCAGTTTCTCTATCATACCCGAAGGAATTTCATAATGAATATTTTCAGTAGGTGCAGTAAGTTGAGAGAAACTCTTTTATCTTCTAGTCGAGGTGAAGATACCCCGAAAAAGCCCGTCAAAGGATTATTTTCCATAGTAACAAGTGACAGTAAATTTCAGCACACTATATATGTTTCCTTACCAAATTCCACTTACCAAAGGCGCTTCACTCCCTGGCAAAGGTGCCAGAAAAGAGTCTTGATGACCCACAAGTATAGGGGATCTATCGTACTCCTTTTGGTAAGTAAGAGTGTCGAACCCAACGAGGAGAAGAAGGAAATGACAAGTGGTTTTCAGCAAGGTATTCTCTGCAAGCACTGAAATTATCGGTGACACGTAGTTTTGTGATAAGATAAATCGTAACAGGTAAAAAGTAATAAAAGTAAACAAGGTGTAGAAAGGTGGCCCAATCATTTTTGTAGCAAAGGACAAGCCTGGACGAACTCTTATATAAAGCAAAGTGCTCCCGAGGACACATGGGAATTCTTGTCAAGTTAGTTTTCGTCATGCTCATATGATTCACGTTCGTTACTTTGATAATTTGATATGTGGGTGGACCGGTGCTTGGGTGCTGCCCTTCCTCGGACAAGCCTCCCACTTATGATTAACCCCTCTTGTAAGAATCATAACTACGAAAAGAAGAATTAAGGAAACCTAACCATAGCATGAAACATATGGCTCCAAATCAGCCCCTATGAAGCAACGATAAACTAGGGTTTAAGCTCATCACTCTAGCAACCCATCATCTACTTATTACTTCCCAATGCCTTCCCCTAGGCCCAAATAATGGTGAAGTGTCGTGTAGTCGATGTTCACATAACACCACTAGAGGAAAGACAACATACATCTCATCAAAATATCGAACGAATACCAAATTCACATGATTACTTATAACAAGACTTCTCCCATGTCCTCAGGAACAAATGTAGCTACTCACAAAGCATATTCATAATCATATCAGAGGAGTATTAACTATTATTAAGGATTTGAACTTATGATCTTCCACTGAATAAACCAACTAGCATCAACTACAAGGAGTAATCAACACTACTAGTAACCCACAGGTACCAATATGAGGCTTTGGAACCAAGATCGAATACAAGAGATGAACTAGGGTTTGAGAGGAGATGGTGTTGGTGAAGATGTTGATGGCGATTGACCCTCCCTCGGTGAGAGGATCGAGGTGATGACAATGGCGATGATTTCCTCCTCCGGAGGGATGTTTCCCCGGTAGAACAGCTCTGCCGGAGCCATATATTGGTTCTGCCCAAGTTCCGCCTCGAGACGGCGGCGCTTCGTCTCGAAAGCATCCTTCTGATTTTTTTCCAGGGTAAAAGAAACCATATAGCCAAAGACGGTCACCAGAGGCCTGCCACGGGGCCCACAAGGTCGGGGGCGTGCCCAGGGGGGTAGGGCGCGCCTCCCACCCTTGTGGCTGGCTGGTGGCCCCCCTCTGGTACATTCTTCACCCAATATTTTTTATATATTCAAAAAACATGCTCCGTGAAGTTTCATGACTTTTGGAGTTGTGCAGAATAGGTCTCTAATATTTGCTCCTTTTCTAGTCCAGAATTCCAGCTGCCGGCATTCTCCCTCTTCATGTAAATCTTATAAAATAAGAGAAAAAGCATAAGTATTGTGATATAATGTGTAATAACAGACAAAATGCAATAAATATCAACATAAAAGCATGATGCAAAATGGACGTATCAAGGCCGCTCGTACCAAGGCCGCGTCACCTCATGCCCCTCGCCAGCGTCACGGGATCGGCCAAGCCTCTTCTTCGGCGGAAGTAGCCCAACCTCCTCCCGAGGGGCTTTTCCCTTCTCCGCCGCAGAAAACCTCCTGATCGGCGCCATGGATGCTTCGACAAGACGGCGAGACAAGGAAGAAGGAGAAGAAGGAGCGGGCATCGAGAAGGAAGAGATGAATAGGGGGCTCAGCCCTTCCCCCATTTATAGACAGAGGGAGGCCAACCGCCGGCCTCCATAATCCCTCGTAATGATGGTGTTTCTGCATGCAACAGGCTATAGTCAAGTCTGACGGTTGCCGAGGCTGCTTGGGGAAGCGGAGATGCCCACGTCCCATCAAGCGCCACGCGTCGACCAGGCCCGCAGGCGGTTGGGGCCCGTGACGCTCCGCCCTTGCACTTTCGCTTCGCCTCGAAGCAGAGTCCGCGCGCGCCTTGGGCCCGGGGGCTACTGTCGGCGTTATGGGAACCGGGGTACCGAGACTTGCCTGCCTGCGGCCCATCACGTGGCTCCATCGACGGCCTGGTACGGCCCATCTTAAGCACCAGCAACGCGAGACCCTCACGAGGTGGGCGACGCCAAGACCTCCAGAAGGAGAGGCCTCCTCAGGCTGGCTCCTGAGGAGCGGAGATTTCTATGCAAGCCCCCACCTCATGAGGCTCGAGTGACGCAAGCCATGACGACCAAGGCCAGGAGGGCGCCCGTGGGCGCAGTATAGAAGGTTTCCTTTTTGGTGCTATGGAGGCAAGCGCAGGCGCGGAGTCCCGAGGAATCAACCAAAGGTTTCCATTTCCATGCTACAATACCAAGACCACCATGACGGCAGGATGGAGGTCATCACCAATCCCACCACGGCGTCACGACCTGAAGCTTTGCAGACGATGACTACCTTTTGTCAGGATAAGATGTACTATTTGTCTCCCTTCGAATTTGGTCGTTGTGGGATCCCTTCCCGCCTTCATTTTGGGAAGAGGACCAAGGCCACTATAAATAGAGCCTAGCCACCACCATAGGAGGGGATCCGGATCCAGTCCATCCTCACCCACCAGCTCACACAAACACAAGAACACACCTCCTGAGGTTGTTCTTCCACCGTACTAGTTCATCCTCGGCCCACCTCGAGGCTAATCCACCACAAAGCAGGAGTAGGGTTTTACACCGCAAGGTGGCCCGAACCTAGGTAAACTGTTGTCTCCCATTTCCTATCGGTTCATCGAGCTAGGACGTGGGATCGACGAGTTATCAGACAAGAGAGGTTGAGTTCTTCGCACGCACCCTAGAGTTCGAATTTATCCAGGGTCTGCGGAGCCCGGAATTCGACAAAAAGATAGATTGGTTTGTAGTAGATTGGATAAATAGATCTTGCGAAAATGCAAAATAACATAAATAAAAAAATTGCAGCAAGGTATTTTTGGGTTTTCGGAATAATAGATCTGAAAATAGAAGCGAATTAAAAAAGATCTTGAAGAAATATGATAAAGAATAGACCTGAGGGACGTAGATTTCACTAGTGGCTTCTCTCGAGAAAAATAGCATACGGCGGGTAAACAAATTACTATTGGGCAATTGATAGAACTTCAAATAATCATGACGACATCCAGGCAATGATCATTATATAGGTATCACGTCCAAGATTAGTAGACCGACTGTCGGTGTACAGAAAGAAGGGTACACCTTTTTAACTGTGCATGGGCAGTCTGAGCCGCGGGCGTCGCCACGCTAAAGCAAGGCAAGGAAGGTGAGCCAAGGTAAGGCTGAAGCTCGAAAGAAGCAGAACGACGCCAAGACCAAGACCACGAAGAGCAAAGGGGACGAAGCAGACTCCCCCGGCAAGATCCTTGCCGGGGGCGGTTTTTGCAGACCCGGCAAGGCCCTTGCCGGGGCGGCTCGCCCCACGCCCACGAAGGGGGTCACCTTTGTGTCCACTGCCCCCCCCCCCCCCATGGGGCAAAGGATTCGGGAGACATCCCTGTGGTGGCATGCAGATCTTTGTGAAGACATTCGAAGATCAGATACATACTACAGAAGATGACGACCCTTGGCGGGATCCCGGTCAAGGGGGACCACAAGGCCCCCGGCAAGAGCCTTGCCGGGGATGGCAGCAGGCGCCGCGGCAAGACCCTTGCCGGGGGCACCCGGCAAGACCCTTGCCGGGGCTGTAGCAGGGCCCCTGCCACGGACACCCGTGGGACCACCATCAGGCCCGCGCCAATCGAGCTTCCACCATGCGGCTGTCGACCCAACCAGTTGGGCAGGCACCTGCGTGGCGACAAGCGAGCCTTCGTGGAGACCCACCATCGCGCCACCTCACCGCTTCGCCACGTGGCACCACAGCACCGCTGTATGCCGTGTCAACGCGAAAGGGAGCGGCGGCGGACGAGACTGGGCTCTCCCCCGTCCCCGATAAAGCAAGGACACCTAAGCAAGACACATTAATGGCACCTTGTCATGTAATGCAAGGATAAACTCGTATGACTGTACCCTTTCCACCTCCTGTATGCCACTGTGGTAGCCCCTTCCCCTATAAAAGGAGGCCCAAGGCGACCAGGAGGAGGATTCGGCTTTTTGGGAGCTCCTGACGCCCCATAGCTAGCTCAAGAGCGCAGATAAACTAACGACCAAAGCAGGAGTAGGGTTTTACGCATCTCGCGGCCCGAACTTGGATAAAGAACCCGTGTGCTATCTGTTTGATCTGCTCTTCTCACGACCCCGCGCCCCGCAACCGTAGTAGGGATTCTTGTGATCCCATAGGTGCCGTCCCCGCACCGACATCTTTGGCGCGCTAGGTAGGGGGCGCAGTTGTGAGAATCAGTTCTAGCAGTTAGCACGACACTCCTTCATCTTCGTGACCTTGGAAGAAGAAAGGAGGCCAGAAGATCGACGCTCGAGCGATCGCCAGCAGAAGCTAAGTTGCACTGACCTCTTATTTGTGCTACCCTTCTTATTTGAGGTTATCCCCCCCCCCCCGGGAGGTGTTACGCCTTTGTATGAGAACCTCAAGACGCTGTGGGCTCTCCCATGATCGGCAACGCCCTTGCCCTGTTCGAGTCTGCTCAACAGCTCAAGCGGCTGCGTCGAGGATGGCAGAGTAACCTTCCGCGATCGACAACGCCCTCGATTCTGACTCGAGTCAAGCTCGACAGTTCGGGCGGCCGCGTTTGGAACGGAAAGGTGGCTTGTCCGGCGGCACGCGTACCCAGCAGGCCCTGGGGATCCGTCCCCAAAGCGCCGCTAGGGGCTTTCGCACCGGCAAGCCTACCCGATCGACGAGGGGCACACATACAAAGAGGAATTGAACGGGGAAATAACGTGCAAGAAAATTAAGAGTACTTCAAAGTTATATTACATCACATCATAGCCGCGGTTCTAACTGGAGATAAAATTTGTTTTGATCGGGAACTTGCAGCGGTGAAGAAGAATGGGGTGCTCAATCCCGGCACTGGCCTTCCACCATCTTGATTTCGTCGATGCCATTCGTGATGGGCTTGATGCGCTCCTTGAGCACCATGAGGTCAATACCATCCGGCAAGCTCTTCATCGAGGCCGCGAAGTCAAGATTGGGATTCCAGTGCGCCACCTTGGTGAGGACCTTGGTCACAACCCTCCGGCAAAGTCGTTGGCCTCATCGGCCGGGCGTGGCCCCGATGGAGTGGAGATAGGCCAGGCTCGAGGACGCCTTCAAGAACTGGGTTAGCTTGGCGTTGATGGTCTCGCTGGCGCCGAGGGCATACCTCACATTTGGCAACCCCATGGTGGCCAATCACGAGGTGACCTGCCGCGATAACCTCCAGATGGCTGATCCACTTGTTCTGACCCACCACATATTCCTGGTGGGAGGCGGCCTCGTTTGCCTGCAGCTGCTTCTCCTCCTCGAGGCTCCTGGTCAAGGTCTCCTCCCGAGCGCTGCTCTCTGGCAGCATCTTCTCGAGACCCTCCAGGTTCAACTTGAGGTCTCTGATGGAGTTTTGCGCGTCGGAGAGCTCCCCAGTCCTGCTGATGACTGCTCCTTGCGCCTCTGTCAAGGCGCGGTTGAGCGTGTTCTTCTCGCCGGACAGCTTGAGGGCCTGCTCCTTTAGCTCGTCCCGCTCCACTTCCAGCTCCTTCGCCTTGCCGGCATGGGCCAGAGCCTGGGCATTGAGTGCCTCCTTGTGCCTCTGCTCCAGCTCACGGGTCCATCGCGCGACAAGGGCCTCGAGCTCCTCATCCTTGCGGAGCGCTATGCGTTAAGCTTCGCTTCACACGCTGAGAGGTCCTCTTCCCGGGAATCCAAGGCGGCTTGATGCTGGTTCCGGCAGCTTGGCCGCGCGCCAAGTTCGCCGCATCTTCCAGAGCCTTCTCGATGTCGGCCATACTCATGGTGAGCTCCACGTCGCGCTTGTCCAACTCCTCCTGAAAGGCTCTCTGCTCCTCGCGAGTCTGGTGGAACCAGGTCTGCGTCTCAGCGACGCACGCCTTGAAATCCACCTCCGCGTTGTCCACCGCTGCCATCCTGGCCTTGATCTTGTCCAGGCGGGCACGATAGAGCACTTGGAGCTTCCGGAAGTCGGCCCCCATGGCGCGGAAAAGCTGCTCTTCTGAAGAACCGTCGCCGCCAACGCCCGGCTATCAACCACCTCAAGCCCGGTGGCGGCAAGCACCTCACCGTCCAAGGTTTCTTCGCAGGCACTCGGCTTGACGCCCCGGAGATGGACAAAGAGATCGCCGCCCACCTTCGGGATATCTGCTGGGGCCCGAGGTTGAGGAAGAAGGAGGCTGGTCACCCGCCGCCTCTTCCCGGCGGAGGCCTTGCTGCCCGCCGGGCAGGCCCACCGGCTGGCACCCTCGGCAGAAGCTTCGCTGGACGCCTTGGCGGCCTCCGCAGCGGCGTCCTCGGCAGCACCCTTGGCGGCTTCATCGGCGGCAGCCTCGTCAGCATCCTTGATGGCCTCCTCGGTAGCAATCCTGCTGACCTCCGCCGCGGCCTCCTCAGCAATGTCTCCCACAACTGTGTCCACGTCCTCCATGTCTGTTGAAGGAGGGCCTGGGCAGTAATGGGGGCGATGAAGCCAAGAAAGAAATAAGGGGAAAACAGAGACGAAGCACAGGTGACTCACCGGTGCAGTGTGAAGGCAGTCCCCTCCCGCTTTGCATTTGGCGCCATGGCAGAGTCACCAGCGCCCAAGTTCCCTCTTCCTCCATGGGTATAGGCTCCGTGCACTGGTGCCCTTGCCGGGACGCACTCCATGGCGGGCGTGGTCGATGGGGGTGGTGTGTTCGGAGCAGCCCTCTGTGGCTCCTCCTGCTGCCGCTCCCCTCCTGCAAAACCCGGCAAGGTTAGCATCATGGCATCGAGCGCCTACCACATGTCGAGTAGGGAGAAGGTGGTGAACTTACGCTGGGGGCTGCGCTGGGGGCTGCTGTCCGGGCTGCTCAGCAACACCAGTGGTGTCTCTGAAGCCCCAGCCGGGGGTTGATCGCTCGCCAAGGTCCTCGCCCTCTTCGCCCTCTGGGCCAACGTCTCCGTCTCCCTGCAAAAGCAAAGATAGATCAAGACAAGCGACCCGATTCAGGGAAGATAACAGCAATGAATGGAGTACTCACTCGTCGTTCGTCTCCTTCTCTTCCACCAACTTCCTCTTCCTCTCCGGGTTGAGATACCCGAGATCAAAAGGGAGCTCCACATCATCATCCGAATCGAAGCCTGCCGGAGGAGGCGAAGAGGGCGGCGGGGTTTGTGCGCGCCTGGATGAGGAAGGGGTTGTCGCCTTCTTCTTCTCAGCGGCCCTCGCCAGCCCCTTCGCCGCCGTGGCCCTCGTGTGGCGCCCGGACCCCTCCAGGGTCAATTGAGTCCGCGTGGCCCTGCCAGGGCGGACCGGCTCACCAGAGCCAGCCCGCTGCAGGACTCGCCCTCTTCCCTTGGTCGGCGTCGAGCTCGCCGCCACGTCCTCCTCCGACGACGACGACTCGTCGTCCGTGTCCTCGACAAGTGGAGCTCCAGCGTCGGCGCTGCTGACCTCCCCAGTGGCCGCCACCCACAAGGTGAACTGTTCCTCCTCCGAAGCCGTCGCGGCTTTGTATTCCACACCCCCGGCGCTGCCGGCCTCCATGGCAAGCTATGCCTCCCTCGCCCTAGTGGCGATGTAGTCCAGCTCCGCCTGGGTGGTGTCCATGACAAGCCAGCGCTCAACGTCAGCAATGACGTACACCTCGACCAAGGAGTCGAAGAACTGCTGCACGTCTGCTTCCGTTGGCTCCCGCCAGCTCGGGACATGGCCGTGCGCATTGCAGTCCGGCATCATAGCAATGATCTCGGACCGGCGTGAGTTATTGCACAACGGGACCACCCCCGCTGGCAACTTGAAGAACGACCCCTTGAGGGCCTTGCCGACCTTTGCGGCAGCCCTCGCGGCCTTGCCGGTCCGTTCAATCTTGCCGTCGTGACCCACGTCGAGCTGGAAAAGCCGCTGGTAGAAGTGGGCATGCCCCGTCACCGTGAAGTTGTGGTCGAGGCCAGGGCGAAGCCGCATAATGTCAGCTGGGTTCGTGAAAAGCTAGGCTGGCCTCCCCTTGTTATGCAACAGGGCGATTCGGCGGCGAATGAAGTCCGCCCCGATCATCTCGTGGTGAGCCCGCTGGTCAGCCGGAGGATCCCGTGGTGGCGACGGTGAGCCTCCGTCGGCATCGACGTCACCCTGGGCTGCCGCAAACCGGCGGCGTTTGACGGACCTTGCAGAATTCCGCGGGTCTTCGTCCTCGATCCAGCACCACCGGCCACGCCATTCATCCCACTTCTCCTTCATGGCACCTTCTGGGTACGCCCCCTTGGATCTTGAGATCCAGGCGACACATCCGGAGACAGCGCCTCCGGGCTGGATTCGAGGGGAGAAATAATGGCGAAAGAGTGCCGTGTTGGGCTGCACTCCGGCAAAGCCTTCGCAAAGATGCGCGAAGAGAGCCAAGCATGCCACCGCATTCGGAGTGAAATCCAAAAGGCGAAAGCCGAAGGTGTGCATGATGTCGTAGAGGAAATCGGAAAAAGGGGGGCATAATCCGCAAGAAAGGTAATCGACGAAAAAGGGATACCAGTTGGGGGCAGGATCGGCGCAGGCGGCAGGAACAATGCGCGTCGCCGGGTGCCCCGAATTCTCTCCCCCCGTCTTCACTCCCCATAAGGGCTTGAAGGAGGCCAGGAGATCATGAACACCAATTGACGAGGGGATGAAGAAGGCAGACTTCGTCCGGTCCCCCGACGGCGCGCTCTCCGGCGGCTCCACGGTCCCAGAGCTCTTAGCCACCCCCTTGCACTTGGCGGATTTGGACGCCATGGCGGCCAAGAGGTCTAGAGGAGCAAGGGAGGAGGGTGGCGAAGCAGCGATGGCGGGCGACGGCGAAAGCTCAGGAGGTAAGGAAGAGAGGAAACGGCGGCTCTGAGATTGGAAAAGGTACGAGAGAAGAGGTGAAAGTGAGCGGCGCGCCCGCGGTTATTCCTTCTTATGGGGGAAAACGTGGGTCGCCTCCTTTCACATTAACTGCGACGGGACGCATGCGTGCAGAGCTCAGCCCCACGCATGCCGCGCATGTCACGCACGCCTCTCCACGCCAAGCCGCGCGCGGGAGGCATGGGAAGCGCAGCTGCGAAAAAGACTTACATGATAAAAACCACCCTGCCCGCTCACAAGACCATTTTTGGGCCTAGCCCAATGACGCTGATTGCGCTTTACGTGGCCCAGGCCCGGGGCTCTGTCGGTGTACGTAAAGAAGGGTACACCTTTTAACTGCGGCATCGGCAGGCCCGAGCTGCAAGGCCGCCACGCTAAAGCAAGGCAAGGAAGGTGAGCCAAGGTCAGGCTGAAGCTCGAAAGAAGCAGAACGACGCCAAGACTAAGACCACAAAGAGCAAAGGGGACAAAGCAGACTCCCCCGGCAAGATCCTTGCCGGGGGGGGCGGTTTTAGCAGACCCGGCAAGGTCCTTGCCGGGGTGGCTCGCCCCACGCCCATGAAGCGGGTCACCTTTGAGTCCACTGCCCCATGGGGCAAAGGATTCGAGACATCCCGTGGTGGCATGCGTATCTTTGTGAAGACATTCAAGATCGAGATACATACTACAGAAGATGACGAACCTTGGCGGGATCCCGGCCAAGGGGGACCACAAGGCCCCCGGCAAGAGCCTTGCCGGGGATGGCAGCAGGCACCGCGGCAAGACCCTTGCCGGGGCTGCGGCAAGGCCCCTGCCAAGGACACCCATGGGACCACCATCAGGCCCGCGCCAATCGAGCTTCCACCATGCGGCTGCCAACCCAACCAGTTGGGCAGGCACCTACGTGGTGACAAGCGAACCTTCGTGGAGACCCACCACCACTGCGCCACCTCACTGCACCGCCTCGTGGCACCACAGCACCGCTGGCCGGTATGCGTGTCAACGCTGAAGGGAGCGGCGACTACGAGATTGGGCTCTCCCCGTCCCGATAAAGCAAGGACACCTAAGCAAGACACATTAATGGCACCTTGTCATGTAATGCAAGGATAAACTCAGATGATCGCACCCTTTCCACCTCCTCACATGCCACTGTGGTAGCCCCTTCCCCTATAAAAGGAGGCCCAAGGCGACCAGGAGGAGGATTCGGCTTTTTGGGAGCTCCTGACGCCCCATAGCTAGCTCAAGAGCGCAGATAAACTAACCACCGAAGCAGGAGTAGGGTTTTACGCATCTCGCAGCCCGAACCTGGATAAAGAACCCGTGTGCTATCTGTTTGATCTGCTCTTCTCACGACCCCGCGCGCCGCAACCATAGTACGGATTCTTGTGATCCCATAGGTGTCGTCCCCGCACCGACACCGACTCATGCCTGCATCTACTACTATTACTCCACACATCAACCGCTATCCAGCATGCATCTAGTGTATTAAGTTCAGGAAAAACGGAGTAATGAAAAAAGAGCGATGACATGATGTAGACAAGATCTATTCATGTAGGAATAGACCAGATCTTGTTATCCTTAATAGCAACGATATGTACGTGTCATGTCCCCTTCTCTCATTGGTATTAAGCACCGTAAGATCGAACCCATCAAAAAGCACCTCTTCCCGTGGCAAGAAAAATCGATCTAGTCGGCCTAACTAAACCAAAGATTCAAAGAATAAATACGAGGCTATAAGCAATCATGCATTTAAGAGATCAAAACTCAAATAACTTTCATGAATAATATATATCTGATCATAAACTCAAATTTCATTGGATCCCAACAAACACCGCAAAAGAGTAACATCAAATAGATCTCCAAGAGACCATTGTATTGAGAATCAAAAGTGCGAGGAAGCCATCTAGCTACTAACTAAGGACCCGAAGGTCTACAATGAACTACTCATGCATCATCGGAGAGGCGCCAATGAGGATGGTGAACCCCTCCGTGATGGTGTCTAGATTGGGTATGGTGTTTCTGGAACTTGCGGCGGCTGGAATTGTGTTTCCTCGACTTCCCTAGGGTTTTGAACTTTCGAGGTATTTATAGAGCAAAGAGGCGGTGCGGGAGGCGGCCGAGGTGGGCACAACCCACCATGGCGCGCCTGGGGCCCCAGGCGTGCCTAGGTGGGTTGTGCTGCCCTCAGAGCCACCCTCTGGTACTTTCTTGGCCCATCGTGCATCTTCTGGTCCAGAAAAAATCGCCAAAAAGTTTCGCTGTGTTTGGACTCCATTCGGTATTGATTTTATGGGAAGTAAAAAACTAGCAGAAAATAGCAACTAGCACTGGGCACTATGTCAATAGGTTAGTCCCAAAAAATGATATAAAGTTGCTATAAATGATTGTAAAACATCCAAGAATGATAATATAACAACATGGAACAATAAAAAATTATAGATACGTTGGAGACGTATCAGCATCCCCAAGCTTAATTCCTGCTCGTCCTCGAGTATCATGTTCATCGCATATTCTTTTCTTTTGTAGCATGGACATTTGGACTTTTGTATGATTCAAAGAAATAGTTTAGTTTTGACATGAAGATTTCAATACTCAAGCATATCAACAAGCAACCATGTCTTTCAAAATATCAACACTAAAGCAAGTTATCCCTAGCCCATTATGCTCAATCGTTGGTCCATTCATGAAACGCACTCTCATATTAGCTACACTCATTGCTCAAGTGCGATCATAGTGCCCCTTAGTTGGTGCTTTATAAGAGAAGATGGAGAATCAAATAAAAAATTGCATAAAGTAAATTGAAATGCCCTTCGCAGAGGGAAGTATGGATTTGTAGAGGTGCCAAAGCTCAAAGCGGAAAAAGATAGAGATAAAACATTTTGGGTGGCATGCCTTTCCTGTCAACGAAAACGATCAAGTAGTTCCCAATACTTAGGCGGTTCCCGAACTCAAAATAAAGTTTATTCCTTTTTCCACCATACTTTCACATTCCATGGCTAACTGAATCCACGGGTACCGTCCCTACCAACACTTTCCAAGGAATTTATTATTTGACAACATAAAGTAAATTCATTTTTCATTTCGGGACTGGGCATACGTAATACCTTTGTCGTACTTTCGTGCAATGACAAGTAACTAAACACTCATCTTGAGAATAACACATCTAGCATGGAAAAATATCAGCCATCCCCTACCGTTTCATGAGCGGTACGAGCACGCAAAAAGGAAATTTATTTTGAAGATTAGAGATGGCCCATACAAATTTGCTTAGAATGACAAAAGAATACCGCATATAGGTAGGTATAATGGACTCACATGGCAGAACTGGGTTTACGGATTTTGGATGCACAAGTAGGAATCCCACTTAGTACAAGTGAATGCTAGCAAAAGATTGTGAAGCATCCAACCAAGAAATGAAAAATCTCATAAGCAAGCATTAAGAATAACTAAAACTGAATAATGCACCACAAGTAGGATGTAATTTCGTTGCATAACTATGTACTTTCGTGCTTACATAGGGAATCACAAACCTTAACACCAATATTCTTACTAAAGCATAATTACTCATCAACATGACTCACATATTATATCATCATACCGCAAAACTATTACAAAGAATCAAATTTATTTTGTCCAATGATCTTCATGATTTTTTTATTATATCCCTCTTGAATATCTATCACTTTCGGACTAATTTCATATGTTCCTTTTGATAGCTCAAACAAATCTAAGTGAAGAACATGAGCATAAAAAATTTCTTCATCAAAATAATTTTAGTGAAGCATGAGAGAATTTATTAAAAAAAATTACTAACTCTCAAATAAATCTAAGTGAAGCATGAGAGCATTTCTTCAAAAATAATAAAGCATGACATGCGCAAAAAGATATAAGTGAAGCACTAGAGCAATTCCATAGCTAATAAAATTTAAGTGAAACACATAGAGCAATTCTAGCAAATCATAGCATAATTTTGGCTCTCTCAAATAGGTGTGTCCAGCAAGGATAGATGACACAAACTAAAACACAAAACAAGCAATGACTCATATAATAAAAGACACTCCAAGCAAAACTCATTATATGTGACGAATAAAAATATAGCTCCATGTACAATATCGATGGTCGTTAGAAGAAAGAGGGGATGCCACTCGGGGGCATCACCAATCTTAATTGCTTGTTCCTCTTTGAATAATAACTTGGGGTGACATGGGCATCCCCAAGCTTATGCTCTTCTTACTCCTTATTCCACCATCCATCGCGATCTCACCCAAAACTTGAAAACTTCAATCACACAAAACTCAACAAAATCTTCGTGAGATCCATTAGTATAACAAAGTAAATCACTACTCTCAGTATTGT
Organism: Aegilops bicornis; assembly: GCA_021605145.1. Taxonomy (NCBI): domain Eukaryota; kingdom Viridiplantae; phylum Streptophyta; class Magnoliopsida; order Poales; family Poaceae; genus Aegilops; species Aegilops bicornis. The sequence goes on along the minus strand of CM038672.1, from coordinate 261,055,917 downwards.
TGCAAACCCATTCATATAACGGGATGTTGGCTATACTACTACGGTACTCACACTCTAAGAAGTGACTGGAAAACCATCCATAAATTGAGTTTATCACATGCATATGCAAATGCACCATTCATTACATACAACAAGTCATCAACACACAATGACAACGAGGATACATGTTTGATTATAGATTATTCCTAACAAAACATTCTAGTAAATACTAAACTTTTTATCACACAACAAACAACAAGCTATGAAATGAACTTCAGCTCAACCAATCCTCGGCGTTGGAAACGCTTGCTTTGAACCATAAGTAAGCCTTTGGGAAGGTTCAACTATTGTCAATATTGAAACCAACACAAGACTCACCATCCAGGATAAGGCGGCCTATATCAAAGCGATGAAACAAACTTCAGGTCAACCAATCCTTGGCTTTGGAAACGCTTGCTTTGAACCATAAGTGATTCTCTAGGCAGGGCCAGCTATAGTCAATGTCGAGACCAACCCAGGATTCATCATCCAGCCTGAAGCGGCCTATATTAGGACGCATATTGTGATAGCCAGTGTAGGGAACCATAACAATGTCTGATGTATAGATATAGTTGCTTCTCATAAATGGTAGTAATGTTGTGCCAACAACAGCGGGATCGCCTTTCACCATCATTGGATAGTTTAGTCCAAGGAAGAGTGAGTTTTCTCCAAGACTATCAATATTGAACCAGGGAGAGGGTGCTGGCGCTAGCACACTAGTATCCATCCCGAATACCCTGCAATGGATGTTGGAACAGGTCCGTAGAGTGCGACCATGGGAGACAACACATGCTTCCTTATTAACATCAGCAGTGCCCTGTATATAGACAAGAAGAGGTGATCCATCGGAATAAGTTGCCAGGCGCCACTGAGTTTGTAGGTCCTGCTCGTCCTCATGCTCGTGATCATCACCATCGTCATCTCCCTCTTAGTTATAATTTTTTTTAAGTATAGGTGGTGGAATGTTCACAGGACCTTGGAAACACAAGAAGGTTAATTAGTACGGGGATACTAACTCGCATGCATGTGGATGAAACAATTCTAATTATGGTGGAAGACAAACTTATCGAAACAATAAGGATTCCATGCAAAAACAGTGCCACGAGTGGTGGCAGCAAACACAAGATGCTCATATTGAATTGCATCACAGTACTCATCCGTGTACAGAAATCGATTTTTGAGCAATACCCATCGAGGCGTGGAAGTAAGGACAGCAACAAGCTTGTCGAAGATAGCAACAATATGATAGTTCATGTAATCCCAAGATTGGTTGGGAACTCGACAAATTCCTATCTTCAGTAGACGACAGTCACCATGATCGTATTTGAACGTACGTAGATCATATGTGTGCTCAACCTTAGGGCACTCTGAGATTTTTGGAAGTGGAACCCGGTGATGAGTGTACACATTCACAAGTACCCACTCGCAGTTGTACCTAATATAAACAACCCAATCTCCATTTGCGCCTTCACATGCCTTACCCTTCAGCGATGGAATCTTAACATCACACGTATCATTATCAAGTGGCATCAACTTGCACAAGGCAAGGTTTTCGTCATCCGCGCGCCAGCAGGCAGGGTCATGGCGAAGAAGATAGGGGAGATCAAACCTCTCTTGGACCCTTGGGTTCTTTGTAATGATGTTATTTGTTCAGTCGAGAATGGTGTTGAACAAACCTGCCATGCTAGCTGAGGTGATGACGTTGCACCGATCAGTGAGTTCCTCCACCACGTCATCTTTCAGATCGGGGCAAGAATAACGGGGTCGTTTCTTGCGTGCCTCCACGGACAAGACGATCGAACAATGGCAGAAGGAAGGGTGACGGGAAATGGAGGGAGGAAGAGCGTGCGACAGCAGTTCCAAATCGTGAGGGAAAGGTGAAGAGGCGGTGGATGGTTGCCACGGTACAGGAAGAGGCGCCCCGACCTACATAGATGTCCATTCGGAAATTGTACAAAAGGACTCGCTGTCATCTCACTGATATGTTGGAACGGGACCACATGTCAACAAAACATGGTGTGTCATTTATCGTCCAAAATGAGATCTGGCCGCATTGGCCTGAGGTGCCGCACTATTTCTTGAATTTAGTTTTTTAATTAATGGCGTGCCATTTAGCTTTGAAGCACAACTAATTGGTACTGTATGCAGAGAAAATACAAACTACTCTACCACTCCTCCACCTCTAGTACTAGTACGTATCAAAAAAGATACTATATAGGTTGGAGCTTCAGCTCTTTCTTGCTAAGCGTTGCCCACTTGCTTCTCACACTATCACCCTCTCTCAAGATCTTTAAAAGATGGCAGTGGCCCCTCTCTCTCCCTCCTCACCGGTCTCACAGATCCACCAGGATTCCGTCTGTCGAGGAAAAAAAGGACGTGCAGCGTTGACGCACTCATCGGCGGTGAGCGAGGTCACACACTGACGACAAGGCCATCCTCTCAGAACTAGCACCCACACGGGATGGCCTCCGTCCCCAAGCTCGCTGACGTAGTGTGTGCGGAGGATGACGACCACGAGCGAAGCCACTTCCCACCAACCCTCAGGTATGCTACCTCTTTTTGAACCATACTCTTCCTCTATTGCTCCATCTGCCACATCGCCGCATGTGGATCTTTTTCCACTCCACCATCTCCCCAATTTTCTATCCTCTACTCTGCAGGTCGCGCGGACGAAAACCTTAATTTGAACTATTAAAGGAAACCCTACTTGATCCAGACTAATCCATGTCTGGGTTGAATAAGGAAAGGAAGGGAGAAAGTACTGCCAAAGAGACTAGGTATCGAACCCGCATCTAGGTTGAAAAGGGGGAAATCAATAACTAAGGAACAAGTCTCGTGTCTCTTGGTTGAAAAAGGGTAGAAAGGCATGACAACGCAATAGAGAATGACTAGGTCGATCGGTTTGTTGTCCTCACATACAAAAAAGGTAGCTAAGAGAATAAAAATGGGACATAATCCACAATGTTGCCTGGATATTTGTTGCTCTGGGCAACCATACCTCCCTCGGCACTCTATGCAATGGTGGAGGTACATCGTACTGGTGCGCCCACTATCCGAATGGGCCTGCCATGCTCTTATTGCCACCCTTTTCTGTTAGTATAATGCCACCGGTAAAGTCAAGCAATGCTACTACTAAAGTGATGCCACATTTAACTAATGTCGCATTCAGTCTAATGCCATTGATAAATTTAAGCAATGCCATTTAATGTCACTTGATTATTTCAGGGTTAGCTGTTGATTGTGGATGTATTAAAGATTTTTCAACTAAGGCATTCTAATGTTGTTGCACAACCAGTATAACAACAATGAAACTTATTACTACCTTCAGATTTTTGCACTGTTAATGCTTATAGATTACATACCTCACATTCATGAGATAAGTCAATTTTTTGTACAGTGTCACCAAAATGCCAAGGCGTTGTTGTCATTTTATTTTGGTTAAACTACACAAAAGATTATGAAGAGAAGAGGAAAGGTCAAGAGTGGGCACCTCCTCCTCCTCCTGCTGTTTTCTTGATTCGTTTGATCATGTTTTTATGTTTGATCGATTATCAAGATTGGGATAGCAATTTTTAGGTCCCCTCGAGTTCGAAATGATATTTAACTTGAAGGTACATGGTTTGCAAACTGTCATTAGTTAATAATGCTTGTTACCTTCAGACTTCTGTATTTGGTTTAATGTTGTTGCACAGCTAGTATACCAATGCTGAAACATGTTACCTTTACATTTTGTATAGTTAATGCTTATAGAAATCTTCCAGTGCTAGCTTATGGAAATCTGTTCAGTAAAACCACTGTAATGTACCCCCTAATAATGTATATCTGTATTATTTGAATGGTGTTGCATTAGCGTATGGACATATATAAGGTGTGGCAAGCTTTCCCAGATATGTGCTCAAGAAAACTACTGCCTGTTTTTCAAAATACTAGACGTTGGGTACTTTAAATTGAACTACAAAAATGTCTTATATTAAGGAACAATGGGTGTAGAGTTCACTCAAATTACGTCGGTAAAGCTAGTGACACCTTTGTTAAAATTAATGTTTATTATGTTATCGGAGGAGGTCTACATGTTTGTCTGTAATGCCTGTCGATTACATACCTGACATCATGATGTAATGGTAAGTCATTTCTTTTTGTACAGTGTCACTGAATTGTCAAGGCGGTGATGGCATTTTTTTATTTGAACTGCACAAAATATGCTCAAAATAAGAGGGAAGGTCAGGAATGGTTCAATCTATCAGAAAATACTATGTATGCCTTCCTGACATCAGCCATTGTTGCCTTATTTATTCCTTCAAACAGGTGGTTAGAAACAGTCTTGCTACCTTTCCCATTAAGAAATTGGAATGCTTATCTTTGTGAGTCTATGCTTCAACTAGTGCCACTTTCATAGTAATCACACTTTCAATATCTGTGTATCCAGGGATGCTCGATTTTAGTGGAACTGCACAAAAAGTCCAAATGGTTCAACATTATGAGCATGTTTTCTTCCAAACCATTATATCCAATTGGTGGCACTGTGAGCTGTTCATTACGAAGGTACATGGTTTGCTACTATCTTGCTACTCTTTTTGTAATGTCATTAGATAGTAATATTAGTGGTCTGCATGTGAAATTATTGGCAGGGTGGACCTACATTGGAGGTGCAGGACATGATTCAATGATTGGATGCTCAATTTCAGTTGTATTGATTTCACCTCTTCCATCACTATGAACATGGATATCCTTGGTCTGATGAAGTGTAGGCGCTATATTTCTGCTCTGTACCAGCAAATCAATTCAGTACGAAATTGTCCAGGGCAAAACATGACAGGATCAAATTGTCCAGTGCAAAACATGACAGATGCTAAGCGGAAACGACAAGCAGAGACGTGTTTAAACAAAAAATACAAGGTGGGGTATTGTGAGAACCCGAAATTAACTTCCAGACCCTCCTGTGTATATTTTTCAACCCCGGGATCATTGTTGACAACACAGCGAAATGGTATCATTGCACAATACGTAAATGTATTACAAGTTTAATAAATCTTGCCACAAGGCTTACATAGGGAAAATGTCTAATGACATTGAGAAAACAACGGAAAGTAAAAATACTTAGTGACTCCATCTCAGCCACAGGCACTCAATGTAGTCCACGTGACCTCACTCCTACGGATCGCCATAATAGTCGTAGTCATCACCTTCATCTTCATGGAGCTTTTGTCAACCAAATTATTGCCATGAGTACATTACGTACTCGACATGCCTCCCTCGCGGAAGGATCTATTAGCTACATGTGGCTTCAAAGGAAGGTTGTATGGCTCATTTGCATAAAAGCTAATTTTGTTTGAAAAATAGCAGTTGAATAAAAGTAGTTTTTGATGAAAAACATGTTTTATCTCCAGAATAACATTCAGCAAAGTGAGGATCCTTGATCAACTCACGTCCTTCATAGGTTCTAAGAATAGGGCAAAGAGGGAATAAGCAAGACATGTCTTGTATGTCAGGAAATATCCATGTGTCGTCCATGACCGTGGACACGGCTATTCGAATAGTTTTACACTCTGCAGAGGTTGTACACTTTACCCACATGACACAATCCCGGCTTCTTGCCACTAGCCATCGCTAGCGTAATACACCATACGGTATACCGGCAGGGAGATTGTGACGAGGTCATTGGAATAGATCCCCCAAATATGTGACATGACCACCAGGTCCGGGGCATGGAACTGAGAGTACATCCTCAATCCGGTCCCCCATCTATGCCGAGGATACTCCCCGCAGGGCAGCTATCCCATCTCCAATACGACGACATCCACACCTAAGGCTGACTAGCTTACTTAACAAAGCCAGTGCCCATATAGCATGTGGATGTATTGTTATCACAATCTTCAAATCCAAGACTTATTAGGCCTCATGTGGCACGGACGACTGATTGCCCCCTTCAACTTGTGACGGGCTGCCAATTGCTGTCGCCCGCGACAGTATTCAGATGGTAAGTTTCACCCAGAATAGAAGACGATAGAGGAAATCAACAAGGGCCAACCGGCCTAGCTCAGCGATAAGTTTCAACTGTCAATGACCCAGAGGTCATTCAAAAAATCACATACATGGTAATAAGCATGTCTAAGCATTTCTACTCTACCAGAATACTACAATTCTACTCAGGTGTCAAGTGAATAGGCGACAAGCGGATCAAGGTAATGTGTCAACTGACACGCTAGCTACAAGATTAAAAAGCATGCATATTGTAACCATAAAACTCAATGCAAATTTTGTAAACCATGGGATAGGTGTGGTCAGAGAAGGAGGCATGCCTTCGTTGTTGAGTCCTTCGGTAACCTGATTGTCTTCATGTCCAACATCGTCATCACTCCCTACTCGTCATAATGATAGCAAATGAAAATGAAATAAATACAAAAGCACTAGTAAATCCAAATAACATCCAAAACATATTAAGAGTGGATGGATAACAGGATATTGATCAAGATGGAGATTCCAAAATGAAGTAGCATGATAGGAAGGTAAGAGACATGATTCAACGAAGCGAGAGGGTTAGGTTGACACGACTAAGGAAGGTTTGCCAACAAGACTAACGTTCTGATATGAACTATGCTGTTGACCACGAGTAGTTCCCACAACGCATCTCGACTAACTATATAGAAAGTTACTATATAACAAACACAATGGCATCAAACACACATGAAATGGAACAATCCTATGCATGAGGACAAGAAGGCACAACATGGTATGATAATGGTAAAAGCTTACTACAATAGCATCCAATTATATACATCAACTATATATTTAATCATTCATAAGCAATTGTTGACAACCAGACCAACATTATAAACCATACTAGTTAAGCAATCAAACACCATTGAACAACAGGAATTAAATTGATCTAGGTTTAGACCTAAATCATTATTAAAAGAAAATAGGACCAAGTACATAACATCAAATCAATTCGTTTGTCAAACAATTAAAAAGAAGATATACAACACAAGGAACAAAAGGATGAACAACTATTCTAGACATGATATGATTAAGAGCGGTAATCAACCACAAATAAATATTTAGATAACTCTAAATATTTATAATGGTCAAACATTAACTAAAGGATATGAATCCACCAAGCATCTAATAGCACGCATTCCACAACAAAAGCCAAACTAACACTAAGGTGAAATGTAATCAAACCATTAATAGAAAGATGCAGCTAATACAAGGCATGTGAATGGTGAATAACTAGTGGTCTTAACAAATAACACAAACATCAGACATATGAGTTCTACTGCAGGATGCTGCTAACGCGACACTACGATCAGAGACCCTTCTACGAAACTGTGTGCGGCGCAATAATCGCAAACGGTGGTGTAAAAAACCGTCAAACAAGGTGCAAAACGTTTGCGATGGCGGAGCCATCAAACACGGTTTAGATTTTAGTTGCGTGTGCGATGCAGGGCATAAGGTTGGTCCAGACGAACTATTTGCGATTAGATAGAGCAACAGAAACGGGCAGCCATATCAATGTGTGTGCGATATATGGCATATAGTTCGCTCCGATGAACTGTTTGCTATTACGGAAAGCAACAGAAATGGTCAGCCAGATAAAGGTGTGTGTGATATATGGCATAAGGTTCAGTCGAGTGAACTATTTTCAATTATGAAAGAAAACATAAACGGTTCAACTTAACAAGATGTGTGTGATACGCGGCAAAAAGGCCCGGAGGTTAATTCGAGAACAAGTACACAGGGGTTAATTTGATATACATGACTTATAAGTTTCACAGAAATCATGTCACTTTTTTTGGAAAACATTTAATTGCGTTGAATGTATATAGTGCTCCGTCCTATTAGTTGAATTAACATTGAGGTCCAAGTTTTGGAAACATTTCGTAAACTAACGGGATAGACCTTCATTCAAGCCAATCAACATGTGTTCAAAAAACAAAAATTATCAAAAAGTAACGAGATAGACCTTCTTCAAGCCAATCAACATGTGTACAAAAAACAAAAAATGTCAAAAATTACAAAACAAGGACATCGAGCTTAATTCAACTAATATGATGGAGCACTATATACATTCAAAGCAATTAAATGTTTTATCAGTTAATTTAACATCGAGGCCACTTCCCATCTGGTCACCCATCTGATGACTACTCAAGCCTCAAAGACGCTTAACTTGGGAGTTCTGTTAGATGAGCTATCGGTAGGGAAGTTGGTCCTTGCTGCTGTAGGATCCCTCTTTGCATCCTTTATTGGGCACCCGGATGACTGACTATTGCCGCCCAATGGTTAATGCCACGTCCCCCGCATGGAAATTTTTGCAGTGGGTAACTGCATCGTCGCGCCGCCCTCGGCGCAACCGCATGCATACGAACGTGTGTGATCGTACGCCGGCTCCAAACACTGGCAGCACAACTTATAAATTGACGGATGGAGTACTAGTTACAGTGATGCATATAATTAAGCAAAGGGATCGCACATGTTTGTACTGACTGGAACGAGAATGCAATAGCACAATAAGAATTAAGGCCATGATGATGCGATCGCAGTGGTGGTTACATGAGGAAAGAAGAAAGATGCATCCACCAACGTACGACCTGCTCCTCCTCAACTCAGTGCACTGGGCCACCGACCGGCAGCTAAGGAGCGGTCGCTTTTGTGGCGAGGTCAAGGTGCTTCTCAGCAAAGGCATCCATGGCTTCCAGCCAGTTGAAGAAGGCCAATGTCGTAGCATCCTCGCTGGCCTTTTAGATACCTATGTACATGATTCGCTCGTACACGTGGATGTGTAGGTCGATGAATTCTTGCAGGGCGAGGCGCCTCGCTGCGAGCGCGACCTCGAGGTGGACATTCTTCGTGGCATCGGCAGGCAATTGCAAGGCCACCAATGCTTGAAAGAGATTCCTACCATGGAGGCCGATTAGGGTGGCAGGCAATGAGGAGCCCGGGCGCGCAGGGTGGAGGAGTACAGCGATGTCGCCCGTGAGCTTCTTGACGATGGTGAACTTGTTTGTGGTGGCAACGATCATCTGGTCGTACTGAGAGTCATAGCGGGCGTCAACGGCGGCCATCCACCAGCCGGTCTCCAACACCGTCTGGAGACAATCCTCGGTGTCATGCCGCAGGCCGGCGTGGTGGACCATCTGGCACAGCCGCTGGCCGCTCACGCGCATCACCGCCATGGGTCTGGAGTGAGCACTTTTGCGCTTAGTACTATAGTTGCTTAGGCAAATGCTTAGGTGTGTACGATGTGGTAGATGCATTGGAATGGAGGGACGCCTTTATATGAGTGCAAACTGCGTTGCATTCACGCCGTGTTGCCTCTTTTCCTGGTCCTCCTCCCATTACTTCCCTCATGCATTCACGCGATGCTAATTGAAGGAGGATGCATCATTGGCCATTCAACATTTCGGGAACTGCTACCCTCTCCCTCATCTGCATTAAAGTCATATCGGGAATTGCGTCGTCCACTATCTAATCGAATAGTACTGCGTCGTCCGCTGCACGTCCGGCTGAACACGCCTCCTCGCCTCCATCTATGCTTAATTACTGGATTTTAGTTGCAAAAATTAGATACTGCTAGTAATTTTTAGCTTCATATTTTGACAAATCGCAGTGTCACAAGATTGACAAATGGCAATGTTACTAGATCAACAAATTCCAGTTTGACAAATGGCAACACACCCAATATGATAGATGCAAATCTTGCCAAATTGTTTGTAAGTGGTTGCACCCGGGTCATCCAAAAGAACCGTTTGTGTTCAAGAGATGCACAAATTCTGCTCTCACTTTGCATAAGGGTGTTCTATCTAAAACGTTTGCGATCAAGCGCCATTCAAACCTATAGCCATTAAAACCAAGACATGTGGCATCACGTGAATGGTTAATAGAACGCACACCGTTTGAATTATACAAACGTTTGAGATATTAAAGTGGCAGCTATTTTTTCAAAATGCCTTTGTTGGCTGTTATTTGAGTGCACCTTCTCTCAAAATGGACATGAAAAATACATATGCATGTCGAGTGCCATTCCATGATAGCATGCCAAGTTTCATGAATTTCAGACGAGTGTTGGATTTACTAGAATTTTAAAACAAAGTATCTCAATGTTTTGCCGGCAATCAACGGTGCTCTCGTTTTTCAAATTCATTCCCATTTCTTGCATTGGACCTAAGCATGCACCCAAGGACAAATATATGATTTTTCAACAAATTTATATGCACTGGAGCATGTGCATATAGTTCAAATTAGAATTATGCACATAAATGCATTGAAAACTCAGTTAATGCATAAAAATGTCCAAACGAACCCCGAAATATCACAAAAATTGACACAACACTCCTGTTGTTCTATGTTGACACGAGAAAAAATTTGAAAGCAATAAAAGGCAATGGATATCGTTTCCTCCCCAAAGGTGGGACGTTCCCTACCGAAACCATCATGCTTGTGTGAGAAGCTCTGGTTTGTGAGAAGCATGTACCCAAACCTGCCCCAAATGGGACAAAAAATTTACCACGACATGTTGATGCCGCTCCATGATAGCACGCCAAGTTTCATAAATTTCAGACGAGTTTTAGATTTACTAGAATTTAAAAACTGGGTATCTCAATGTTTGCGGCCGAGTGACGGTGGCAGGCTGTTTGACATTCATTCCCATTTCTTGCATGGGACCTAAGCATGCACCCAAGGACAAAGATTTCATTTCTCAACCAATTTATAAGCACGGGAGCATGTGCATGTAGTTCAAATTTGAATTATGCACATAAATGCATTCAAAACTCAGTTAATGCATAAAAATGTTCAAACGAACCCCGAAAAATCACAAAAATTGACACAACACTCCTGTTGTTCTATGTTGACACGAGAATATTTTGAAAGCAATAAGAGGCAACGAATATCATTTCGTCCCCAAAGGTGGGACGTTCCCTACCGCAACCATCATGCTTGTTGTGAGAAGCTCTTGTTTGTAAGAAGCATATACCCAAACCTGCCCCAAATGGGACAAAAAAATTACCACGGCATGTTGATGCCGCTCCATGGTAGCATGCCAAGTTTCATGAATTTCATACGAGTTTTGGATTTACTAGAATTTAAAAACCAGGTATCTCAATGTTTGATTAGGAAATAACTTGGTGGCAGGGTGTTTGACATTCATTCCCATTTCTTGCATGGGACCTAAGCATGCATCCAAGGACAAAGATTTGATTTTTCAACCAATTTATATGCGCTCGAGCATGTGCATGTAGTTCAAAATTGAATTATGCACATAAATGCATTGAAAACTCAGTTAATGCATAAAAATGTCCAAGCGAACCCCGAAAAATCACAAAAATTGACACAACACTCCTATTGTTCTATGTTGACACGAGAAAGAATTTGAAAGCAATAAGAGACAATGGATATTGTTTCGTCCCCAAAGGTGGGACGTTCCCTACCGAAACCATCATGCTTGTTGTGAGAAGCTCTGGTTTGTGAGAAGAATATACACAAACCTGCCCCAAATGGGATAAAAAACTTACCACAGCATGTTGATGCCGCTCCATGGTAGCATGCCAAGTTTCGTGAATTTCAGACGAGTTTTGGATTTACTAGAATTTAAAAACCAGGTATCTTAATGTTTGCGGCCGAGTGATGGTAGCAGGGTGTTTGACATTCATTCCCATTTCTTGCAGGGGACCTAAGCATGCACCCAAGGACAAACTTTTGATTTTTCAACCAATTTATATGCACTGAAGCATGTGCATGTAGTTCAAATTTGAATTATGCACATAAATGCATTGAAAACTCAGTTAATGCATAAAATGTCCAAACGAACCCTGAATAATTCCAATTCTTTTACGACACACATGTAGTTGCATGTTCACTGCAGATAAAAGGGCTAGCAATTCAAACACCGTCCATTGCCACTGTGACCCCATTATGTAATTCAAATCAAGATGAAAAATCAAGTAGATCCCACACAGTTTATTATAACCAACCGTGTGAGATGTAGCACAAAATATCTTGGAGCACCGTCGGAGTATAGTACGCATACGGCTTACGCGAGAAGGTACGACGGCTACAGTCCACGGCGCGCTCTGAATAAGGGACCGTGTCTGATGACACTCTGTGCACCAGTTTGTTCGCTGAAGCGAATCCAAATTTTCCGCTTCCGCAGAAATTTCTACATCCCCGCCCCCCACTTCCAAATTCCACATTTCCCCTATTTTCGCCTTCCTTTCCAAGTTCAAACCTTCACTCCTTGCTTGCAGCGCCGCCTCCTCGCCGGCGACCCTCCTTCACGCTGCTCGGCCTCGCCTATCCAGGCATGTAATCCACACCCGACTCCCATCCTCCTCCTCCTTCCGCATCCCACATGCCCCAACCACCGCCGCGAGCGCGACACCTTCCACCCTAATCCCCGACCCTTCCACCAAATAAGCGCCACCCTAAGCCATGGTGCACGCAGTATAGCCAGGATCTCAAGGAGCATTTGGCAGTAGAGAAGCAAATCGCAACCGCACACGTGGATGAGGTCGCGATGGCTGCCATTCGTGCCGACCCCCAGATCTTGGAGGAGCACCTCACTGTCGAGGCCACCATCAACGCCTCGCGCACCGACGCCGTGACGCAGTTGGCTGCTTTAAACGACAGTTCGTGGCGTTTTCTCAAGGCCACCGTCGGTGCCTTCAATGAAGACTACGAGGTGTTTTCTCAGCGTGCACGTGCTTACCTCATCTCGAGAGCTAGCAGGTTGGTGCCCAGAGCGGCTCAGGCAACTTACCACTATGACGAGGGCACCCACTCTATGGAGGCCTCGCCCTCTTCCATGTCCAAGGAGCCAATCGTCATTGATATCTCCGACAATGAGGAGTAGCTTGTCTTATTAGCTCACTATAAGGACCTACGTTCAGTTGGCTAGCTATTGCCTTTCCGTAAAAAATCTAGTGGATTGTTCTATCTACTTTTACCATGCAATCTTCTAATCTATAGTATATGTTCTATATGTCGTGCAATGTGGTGTTCAGTTAACTGTTTGGTTCAATTCTGCAAATGTGATGTTCAATTCTTCACAGTGCAATTTTCCAAGTTGTCAAGCATGCTTGGTTTGGTTAACTGTCCGATCTTCTATTAGGAGTATGTTATATTGTGCAATGTGGTTCTCAGTTAACGTTTGGTTCATTTGTTGTGGTGTTTAGTTAACTGGTTGGTTCAATTCTGCAATGTGATGTTCAATTGTTGTGGGTGCATTCTATTATTGTATACCATGTGAGAAATAAATCGAATTTGGTTGTACTAAATACATGAGAAACAAATACAATTGTATATTTCCAAGTTGTTAAGCATGCTTGGTTTGGTTAACTGTCTGATCTTCCATTAGGAGTATGTTATATTGTGCAATGTGGTGCTCAGTTAATGTTTGGTTCATTCGTTGTGGTGTTTAGTTAACTGCTCGGTTCAATTCTGCAATGCGATGTTCAATTGTTGTGGCTGCATTCTGTTATTGTAAACCACGTGAGAAATAAATGGAATTTGGCTGTACTAAATACATGAGAAACAAATACAGTTGCTATATTTCCAAATTGTTAAGCATGCTTGGTTTGGTTAACTGTCGAATATTCTATTAGGAGTATGTTATATTGTGCAATGTGGTGCTCAGTTAACGTTTGGTTCATTTGTTGTGGTGTTTAGTTAACTGCTTTGTTCAGTTTTGCAATGTGATGTTCAACTATTGTGGCTGCATTCTGTTATTGTGTACCATGTGAGTAATAAATCGAATTTGGCTGCACTTAATACATGAGAAACATATGCAAGTGCTATATTTCCTAGTTCTTAATCATGCTTCGTTTGGTTAAATGGGTTTTCCATGTGGCTTGAATTAATCTGATGAATCTGCAATGTGCTTATTTATCATCAACATATTTAACGGATAGCATGTGAACCCTTACTTAACCCGATGACTAACTACCTTATATGTGTTGCAGGGAAACAATGGGAAACACCGAGGTTTACAAGATGGTACTAACTATTATACCTTGCCTTTTTTATTCCTTTGCCCCATTTCCAATATAGAGAAGATATTTATGCACATCCTTGTTTTCTCGGTTCACTGATGATTACCTCTCAATCCCTCCTCTGTGGTCTGGAGGCGCGGAATGTTTTCATTCAACACCCCCGGTTCAATATTGAAGTGTTCCTGAAGAGGTCGAAGGATGGACGGTCAATCATCCACAGGCACTGGACTAAAGTTGCAAAGACCTTCAACATGAATGAAGGCTCAATATTCCCCTTCCGCTTCACCAGTTTTCCAGATGAGATGCATCTGTCTGTGTACCGTCTATGATGCTAATTTCGGAAGGTTCTAGATGTTGCATGTGAAACTTGGTGCTGCTGCAGTTGTGTAATGGGGTAGCTGAGTGCTGAAGCTATATCATGTTGTATTCAGATGTATTTCAATAATGAAATCCTGCTTCCTTAATATGAAAATTAAATATATTATGTGCTTAATATGAATGTCAATTAGATTAGTAAATGGATTATTAATAATAGGGCAATTAGCCTACTAATTGGCCAATTAGCCTGCTAATTGGGTTTTCCTATTGCAAACGGTTATTGAGAAAACACCGTGGGCGATGACATCACACAATGCACACACTTTCTAGGAATAAACCGTGTTGGATCAATGAACAATCACACACGACATTCTCTTCAAAACTATTTGCATTACACCACGTTGTGCAAACATTTTCCTTAGAGTGACTGTGTGGGATGTATATCCGAACGGAAACGTTTAGCGGGGACTGACTATGTGTGATGTACTTACGACCGGAAATGATTTCGCATGTATAATTGTATTTTTTTAGCAATACTGTACGTATAAACGTATTTGGTCAGTCACCGGTCGCACACGACCTCATTTTGCCGAGCGTATGTGCCAGGAGGGCATATCACCGACGGTTTCTGGGTCAGTCGGCGTTTTGGGACTGGGGATGCCCAGACTTGCCTGCCTGCGGCGCGTGGCGTGGCTACACCAATGGCCTGGTATGGCCCAGCTTCAGTAGCAGCAGCCCAAGACCCTCACGAGGGGCCAACCCTCGCGAGACGGATGACACCAAGACCTCCCTGGGGGCAGCCTCACTAGGCTGGCTCTCGAGGAGCGGAGATATCTATGCAAGGGACACCTCGCGAGGTTCACGTGACATGAGCCGTGACGACCAAGGCCAGGCGGGTGCCAGCGGGCGCAGGGTACTAGTTTCCTCTTTGGTGCTAAAGAGGCAAGCGCAGGCGAGGAGTCCCGAGGCATCAGGCAAAGGTTTCCATATCGGTGCAATAAGACCAAGACCAGCAGGACGACGGGGCGGAGGTCATCGCGGAGCCCACAACGGCATCACCACCAGAGCCTTTGGCAGGCGAAGACCACCTTTTGACAGGATATCTTGTACTAGTTGTCCCCCTTAAAACTTGGCCGTTGTGGGATCCTTTCCCGCCTAACATTTGGGAATAGGACAAGGGCCTCTATAAATAGGACTAGCCACCATCACGGGAAGAACCTCATCTTGGATTGGATCCATTCCATCCTCACATCCGCCAGCTCATCGAGCTCAAGAACACCTCTCCCCCTGAGGTTGTTCACCCGCTGTATTAGTTCATCCTCAGCCGCTCGAGGCAATCCACCACCACACTGGAGTAGGGTATTACACAACGCGGTGGCCCGTACCAGTATAAACCTCTGTGTCTCTTGTTCTTTGGGTTCATCGAGCTAGGCTGTGGGATCATTGAGCGTGCGAGCAAAGGAGAGAGAGTTCTTCGTGCGCACCCCAGAGTTCGAACCTCACAAGGGTTTGCCGGAACCCGAAATCCGACATTTGGCGCGCCAGGTAGGGGTGCGGCGAGACTTTTCCTCGGTCGATCCACGCCTCACCGCTCCGCCAGTTTCATGGCTGATGCTCGTCGGTCCCGCGTTGAGCGCCGGGCCGCTCTCAACGCTCGCGTCGCCCAAATGGCGCCTGTCGGTGGGCCTCCCCGTCGCTCACCATTACCTGCTGCCAACGCTGCCACTGGCCCAGTGGGAAACGAGCAGCAGGATTTGTCATTGCACCCCTCCGTGCGGCAGGACGGACAGAACGCCACCCCGTCGCTGACTCCGGCTGGCTCGTCGTCCCACGCTCTTCACGCACCCATGGACACGCAGGCCGTGCTGCTCATGGCACGCAAACTCCTGCGTTACTGCCCCGTCGACGACCTCTACAAAGACTGGCTAGACCGCATCGCCGAGCTCGTCAGCACCGCTGGGGGCTCTCCTGCACCGTCTCTCACTGCCACGTCCTCCTCCTGCTGCGGGCGAGATAGCTCATGGAGTGCCTCCACCACCTTCGCATCAAGACGTCGCCCTCGCACCAAGATGCGCGACCCCGCAGCGAGACCCACCGCGCAGGGCGCCCGCACGTGAAGAAGGAAGCTGCCAAGAAATCCCGCGGCCACGAGAAGACGCTTCTGCACTCCCAGCACCACCACATCAAGACCATGCGCCGCCCGTGGTGGCGGCGCATGGGTACCAAGAACAGGCTCCACCTCCGCGACGGGCTCCAGTGACTACAACAGGCTGCCGTGCCTTCACTCCTGAGCTGTGCAGCGTCGTCTAGCCCGGCAAGTTCAAGCCTGACCTGCCTCCGTGCTATGACGGCACCCCAACCCCACTGAGTTCCTGCAGCTCTACGAGCTGAGCATCGAGGCAGCCAGCGGTGACGAGAAAGTCATGGCGAACTGGTTTCCCATGGCTCTCAAAGACAGCGCGCGCTCGTGGCTCCTGAACTTGCCGACGGGATCGATCTCCTCCTGGGGAGAGATGCGCGAGCACTTCGTCGCCAACTTCCAGGGCACTCACGACCGCCCGCCTGCCGCCGGTGACCTGCGGCGCATCAAGCAACAGCCTGGGGAAACCCTGCAGAAGTACATCTAGCGCTTCAACAACGTTCGCCTCAAGATCCCCAAGGTAACGGATGAAGCCATCGTCTCAGCGTTCTCCGATGGCGTCCGTGATGTCAAGATGAAGGAGGAGCTCACCATCCACGAGGACCTATGGACGGCTCTGGAGATGTTCAACATGGCGACCAAGTGCGTGAGAGCTGAGGAGGGGCGCCTCTCCCTCCTCGAGCTTCCAGCTGCCGACCCAGAAGACAAGAAGGCCAAGACCAAGGACGTGAAGCGCAAGGGAGTGGTCATGCTCGCGGCTGAGCTAGAGATGAAGCGCGGCTGCGACCACCCGGAGTCGTCCAAGGGCAGTCGTCCATTCTACGCACTCCACGACGTGCACAACCACAACACCAACGACTGTCAGGAGCTCAGGGCCATCCGTGTTGGGCGCTTCAGTCGATGCCCCGAGCGCAACGACCGGGGGTACGACCGAGGAGGAGGATGAAGTGGAGGACGCTGGGACGACCGCGACCCCCGCCAGGAGTGGCGCAACCGGCCTCGCGAGGATCATTGGCAGGACCAGCCTCGTGAGGGCACCTGGAGGGACCAGCCTCGTGAGGACCGTCCGCAGGGCAAGGCTGGGCTCCCTCCGCTACCACCACCACCAAGGAGGAACGATGGCCATAACCAGGACGAGGGCCTGGGGGCTTCCAGGAGCCGCACGCCATCGCCTACATCTTGGGTGGTGCACAGGCCCCAGCTCCCAGTGCATCTTCAAGCAGTGTGCCCACGAGGTGAACGCGGCTCTCCCCAGGCTCGAGGCTACGCGCCCGCTCAGGTGGTCCAAGTGCACCATTACCTTCAGCTCATCCGACCATATCAAGTGTGCGGCAACTGCCGGTGCCCTCCAGATGCTCTCCTCACCCATCATCAGCAACATCCAAGTCACCAAGACCCTCATCGATGGCGGCGCATGGCTCAATGTCTTATCCATCGAGACGTTCGACCGCCTCCAAGTGCCATATGATAAGCTACAGCCTACCAAGCCCTTCTCAGGTGTGACCGACGGCTCCACCACCCCGATAGGGCAGATCCGCCTCCCTGTCACCTTTGGCAAGCGCCACAACTACCGCACCGAGCTCATCGACTTCGATGTTGCCCACATCCGCCTGCCGTACAATGCCATCCTCGGGTACCCAGCCCTGGCCAAGTTTATGGCAGTGACTCATTACGGCTACAATGTCCTCAAGATTCTAGGGAGCAGCGGCATCATCAAGGTCGCCTGCGAGGAAAAGGATGCGGTGTGCTCTCTCGAGCACGCTTACCAGGCTGCAGCGGCCGAAGACCGAGATAATGAAGGTGCCGCCTACCCTCTTGAGGCAGACCCCAAGAAGCAGAAGCAACTACTCTGCCAAGGGCCTCAGGAGAGCGGTGTCTCCAGCGGCACCACCTCAGGACCTGCGCCCACGGATGGGCTCCCTCCCTCGCATAGGAAGGCGCACCCAGCGGCCTCCTCAGGCTGGGCTCGTGGGCTCTCTTTTGGAGGGCTTCTGACCTAGCACATGTCACGAGGGAGGCACTCGGGCACCACGTGGAGGCATGCTTCGCTGCACGCTTCCCTCAAGAGGGCACAAGGCATGGAGTGCATGGTGCTCAGGAGTTCATCACCAAGGCAATCGAGGAGCTCCAAGAGGCGAAAACCATGCGCGGCGACCGCCGCCCACCACCTGGCGTGGCACAGTGTCCTGGCGAGGACGACGAGCTGCGCGTCTGCATCGACACCCCAGGACTGGGTGGCATCTCAGGAGCGTTTCTGGCCTTTGAGCGTTGGTCGGTGCGAGGGTCCACCTCACAGCTATGTTCGCATGCCATTCGGCTTGCCGAACTCGGATGTCACCTACCAGCGCCACTTGCAAAGCGTTATGGAGGCTCAGGAGGCCAGGCATCACGCTATCCTGGCAGAGATGGCGACAGTTCTTCATGAGCCGCCCGGGCCCCTGGAGCCTCCGGAGGCTCAGGACCCAGGCAACTCGTGAGGAGCAACCCTTCAGCATGCGTATTCGGCCACGTCAACATCTCTTCAACAACGATACCAGGTGACTTTCTCCGGTTCGTTCAGTTGGGGGCGCCCCTCGGGCAGCATTATCCCCAAGTCGCACGGGCCTGTCCCTGCGACATGTATCCTTTTGCATCTTTAGCTTATTCTGTTGGGGGCACCCCTCGGGCTGCATCATCCCCAGGCCGCATGGGTCCGTCCCTGTGGCATGTATCATTCTTGCATCTACTTGAACTAGCTTGCCTCCTTGCATGAGTTACCCTATGATTATCGCTTGCTTGCCTATTGCCCTTCGCGGCCACCCGCGTTGCTGACTGGGCTCCTGCTCATCCCGCAATGGGGGCTACACATGCTGGCACAGCGCTTGTGCTCGGGTCCGTCCCTGCAACGCTGACAAACCTGAGTGGTCGAGCTCTGGCTCGCGGCACGCCCCGCGCACGTCACCTCACCAGAACATTAGTGCCTTCATCTTCTTGCGGAAAGACCAGCGGTAGGGCAGCAAGCGCGACTACAAGCTGCATTCTCCCCTCACACTAACCTACAGGAATCTCCGGAGCCTAACTATGGGTGGCCCCGCCATCTCCTTCCTTTTATCATGCAATTCGCTTGCGCGTTAAAGGGGGAGCTCCTGAGCATCCTGTCTCAGGAGCTCTTACTGCTCTCCAGCCCTCACCCCCTGGCCTTGACCACGGCATCGCGATCTGCATACCAGTGGCGGCTGAGCTCGCTCGAGGGTGGGGACCCGAGGATGCAGAGCACTTAGAAGAGCGTGAAGAGGAGGGGAAGCTAGCGCGGACCTAACCTAGCCGAACCACCGCCGCTAACGCGCAAATCGGGCGCTACCCAAGGAATCGCCTCAGGCTCGCTAAGTTAAGTCACGCATTCAAGTTAGCCAAGCGCTGTGACTCAGGATCTTCGGCTCTTGCAGCCTTGCTCCGGCAATGCCGCCTTCCTTTTCTGCCTTCAGGGAGCTGCTTGCACGCTAAAGGGGACCTCTTCAACATCGCCCCTCAGGAGCTCTTACCGGACCTCGGGCCGCTCACCTCCTGGCCTTGACCACGGCATCGCGACCTGGCATACCAGTGACAGATGAATCCTGCCTGGGGACTAGGACGTGTCAGCATAGAGCGCTAAGCTACCGCAAGGAAGAAAGGGGGGGCAATGCCGAAGCAAGACACGCAACCGCGAACATCATAATGGGAATAAATCGGTGCAAAAGTGCTACAGATTCTTTACACACCCCCATGGGGTTCATCTCGATTCCTCGCAGGGAACAAAAGAAGAAGGTTTACGGGAGTCATATCTACAGATGTCTCTGTCGACGCCATCATCAACAGTGGGCCACGAGGGGCGGACGCCAGCCACATCCCGATCATCGGCGACGACGAGCAGACACCGCTGCCGCGCTCCGGGCACGACGAGAGCTCGGGGGCACGTAGCTGATGTCGCTCGTCTCCGGAGTCTCATCAAGCTCAGGAGAGTCACTGGATTCCCAGGAGCCGTCACTGCTGCTGGAGGAACTGCTGGCATGGCCGGAGGCGGGCTCGACGCCCGCTGCCGCGCCACCCTGGTGGCCCCCTCCAGGGCAGTACTCCAGGCAGCGGCCTTCCTCATCGAAGACCTTGAAGAACATCATGGAGGCGCTGTCATACTCGAAGTGGATGGCGAGGGCCCCCTCCACGCGGCTAGCGCAAGGGACCTCGCCCCATCCACAGGTCATTAAGATCTTGCCCGGGGAGACGACCTCAACCTCCGCTCTCGTTGTCGGGGTGCTACACTCAGCATGCTGCAACCACAGCTCGAGCGGCCCTCTCGGCGGCAGCTCTTTGGCGAAGAACTGCGGGAATCTGATCCATGTGCACGGTGGCGTCACCGCCCACACCACGAGCTCGCACGAGGAGCCCTCGGCATGAGTTTGTGGGCCAGCGGCGCGTGCCACCACTGCCTGGCCACCACGGTCATGGCGCGAGCGGCGCGGGGGGCTGCCTCCTCCTCCGGAGCCTTGCGCTTGGGCATACAAGGGCAGCGGATAGCCAGGAGGAGGCCGCTCATACCAAGGCCTCGTCACCTCCGGCCTTGTGATGACGTCGCGGGTGCGGACCAACCTCTTCTTCGGTGGAAGTAGCCCCTGCTCTTCACTGGGAGCTTTTCCTTTCTCAATGGCGGAGAATCTCCTTATCAGCACCATGTGTGTCACGGCAAGATACAGGGACGAGGAAGAAGAAGGAGCATGTGGCGCGAAGAAGGAGATGAGCAACGGGAGCTCCACCCCTCTCCTCATTTATAGCCAGAGGGAGGCCAACCGCCAGCCTCCACGATCGCAAGTAATGATGGTTTTCTTCTGCATGCTGCAGGGACTCATCAAGTCGAACGGTGGCCGAGGCAGCGTGGGGAAGTGGAGGCGCCCACGACCAATCAATCTCCACGCGTCAATCAAGGCCGCAGGCGGTTGGGGCCCGCGGCACTCCGCACTTGCCCTTTGGCTTCGCCTCGAAGCCAAGTTCGAGCGCGCCTTGGGCCCGGGGGCTACTATCAGCGTTCTGGGACCGGGGGTGCCCAGACTTGCCTGCCTGTGGCCCGTGGCGTGGCTCCACCAACGGCCTGGTACGACCCAGCTTCGGCAGCAGCAGCCCAAGACCCTCGCGAGGGGCCAAGCCTCGTGAGGCGGACGACCCCAAGACCTCCCTGGGGGCAGTCTCACTAGGCTGGCTCCCGAGGAGCGGAGATATCTATGCAAGGGACACCTCACGAGGTTGACGTGACATGAGCCATGATGACCAAGGCCACGCGGGCGCCAGTGGGCACAGGGTACTCGTTTCCTCTTAGGTTCTAAAGAGGCAAGCGCAGGCGAGGAGTCCCGAGGCATCAAGCAAAGGTTTCCATATCAGTGCAACAAGACCAAGACTAGCAGACGGCAGGACGGAGGTCATCGCGGAGCCCACAGCAGAGCCTTTGGCAGGCAAAGACCACCTTTTGTCAGGATAGCTTGTACTAGTTTTCCCCCTTCAAACTTGGTCGTTGTGGGATCCCTTCCCTCCTAACATTTGGGAAGAGGACCAGGGCCTCTATAAATAGGACTAGCCACCATCATAGGAAGAAACTCATCTTGGATTGGATCCATTCCATCCTCACATCCGCCAGCTCATCGAGGTCAAGAACACCTCTCCTCCTGAGGTTGTTCACCCACTGTATTAGTTCATCCTCAGCCCCTCGAGGCAATCCACCACCACACTGGAGTAGGGTATTACACCACGCGGTGGCCCGAACCAGTATAAACTTCTGTGTCTCTTGTTCTTTGGGTTCATTGACCTAGGTCGTGGGTTCGTTGAGCGTGCGAACTAGGGAGAGAGAGTTCTTCATGCGCACCCCAGAGTTTGAACCTCACAAGGGTTTGTCGGAACCCGAAATCAGATAGGGTCATGTGGGAAGGACCCCCCCTATCGCAGTAACTCACTAGGTGACGGTTCCGAACGCCTCGCGTAAAGGGGTTAAAAACCATTTGTATAGCACCAACGTGTACCAGTGGAGTGATCATGAGAAGATACTAAACAAGGATATTCTCCTTAAAATAAGAAAAAACAATTATCCAATAACAAGACAACTAGCTATAAGATTACCTTCACATGCTTGAAATAACAAATGACGATACACACACTAAGTGTATGATCAAAGCACAACTCTGTTAACATGACATATCACTCGTACTAAACATATGATGAACTAAGGCAACAAGTATAGAACACTCATAATAACAAAATGACACAAATTAAAACATATATGAGTAACAATAAACTAGGCAACTATAACACATAGAACATCATAAGACATGAAAGATTACTTGCATGAAAGATGCCTAGGAATACAATAAAGCGTCAAAATATAATGAAGTCTAGGCATGTAACAATGTAACAACTAGATATACCACTAAGCATGCAAGATCAACACATAAGCTACACATTATGCTACCAATACAATACACTCATAATAACAACATAACCCAGTTGATATCAACTAACCAAACATCAAGCATGTCGTTGGCACACAACAATAGCATGTGAGTTAAGACTTATAAGCACAAATGATAAATCATACTAAGTAAGTAAACATCTAGGCCATGGCATCAATGACATCAAGCAGTGAAATACCAAAGCATGAATAATGGAAATGACATGCATTTCCTATCTACTATACAACTTACACTTGAACGAACATAGGACACTCAACTAGGCATGATCTATAACATGAATTGGTACACACACACCATGCAATATAGTTATTCAAACACAACATCATGATATGGCCTTTTTCAGGCATGAAGAAATCCTACTTAAATGAATATATGAGATCATAAACTACCAGATGTATCTACTAACCAGTAAAGGTTAACCCCATGTGTGATCATACAAAAGTATTAGCAATCTAATAGCACATGCATGGTAGGATACAATGAAAGCGTGATTCAACTTTGAGCAAGTGCTAACATGGCATGGCAATAACTAAGCATGCCTAGCTACCCGTCTAGGCAAATAAAACATCTAGGATAATTAATAAGCAATGCTAAAGTAAATCCTAAATTTGACAATATCGACACAACACCAATTTAAGAAATACAACCACTAACTATATAATATTGGATGCCAAACATCTATGAAATAAGAGGAATACTATGCAATAATGTGTCAGTTTCCTACCACAATAAGCAATAATCTCACGCCATGATACAACACATAATCTAAATGCTAATTGTATGCCTATGCCAAGCAATTCACCACAAGTATAATGTTCTAAGTTAATATACCGATTCATGATAACTAGTATAAACAAGACTAGATACCACACACAAATGAAATAAACACCAACCTATAACATGGTGTGATATCAAAGTTATACAACACACATGCAAAATAATATAGAAATCTATCATAGACATGGCATGATTTAAAACCATAAAACAAACTTGGGACATGGATGAAAATGCATATGTAAACCATATTTAAAATATCGCAATGCTAAACAAAAATTAGACCAAATAAAACTTGAAGTGTCCCAAGATTAGATAAATGATGCAACACCTAGAAAATTCTAAGGTATTATAAGCATGGCAATCATTCACCAAAATTTGTGCGCACACATACAATAAGTATCAAGCACTAAGAAAATAATAATAATGAAATTATCTTAACAATGTCCCAAATCTAACTAAAAAAATAACACCCTCCAAGCATATACGAACAATAATAATCCAATACACCAATCAACTTCTACACATGGTGATCATTCACTAGAACTTGTACAAACGCATATGATATGACTACGTGCCGCACCAAAGAAAAATATCACATGTAACATCATGTTCAACGGTTTTCAAGTAACTATAATCTGTAAAAAGATAAATCAAACAAGTTACTTGCCACACCTAAAAATTCTAAGACAAATAGCATGCGCTTCTAGGAATATCACGAACACATTAAAATAACCTACTAACATAAAAGTTAACCAAACTTGAAAGACCAAATAAAAAACGACTATGATCATATCTATTCTACCGTTCACAAGATAGAACCAATCAATCTAACTCCACCATGGGGTTACTATGGGCAAGAGGAACAAATCATATGTTGAACACAAGATCATCCGAGGAACTAAAACTACGCTGACATGTCGATGCCATCGGATGGCATTTGTTCTTGCATCGGCGCAAGCAACGACATAGATAGGTTGTATAAAGGTGTCTAGGAGATACAGTAGATGATGATGATTATGCATGCAAAAGGAATTTGATAGAGGCTCACCGAGTTTGACGAAACGGCGCGATGAACTCGACGAATAGTGTAGACGGACATGCAAAATTATTCGCGTGTGGTCAACGGATCAAGTTCTTTCTTCTCTGAATGGATCCATGGTATGAAGGGAACCTTCTGGCACAAGGGTATGGATGAAGATGCTTGGAGTCACCGAGATCGCGTGCCCGCGTCCATGGAGCAGCAGCAGTTCATGGCGGATTCTTGGGAGAATTAGGAAGGGCGAGGGCGGGGGTTGCTACGGGATTGGAAGAGGAGGTCGAGACGCACTTCTACATATCTTCAGAACTTGAAATGATTGAGATTTGATGGAACTGGAGGAGGGGCTTCCTCCATGGTATTTTGTGTTCATGGATCGTACAAAGGGAGAAGAAGGGAAAGAGGTCTTGCTAGATGGGATAGATGGCTACTGGAAAATGAAGAGAAATAGGCAGGGTGGAGGAATTAAAGGAAGGGCATCCGTTAACATATGCGTGGCTATTGAGGTTTCCTCTTCTGTCAGTTGTGGAGTGGAGGTGGAGGTGCTCGCTAGGAGGGCTGGGTGTTGGCCCAGTTAGGCTAGGCCCAAGTGGGAGGGAAAGAATAAAATATAAGTTGGCCTTTGGCCCATTCCTGTTGAGAGAACAGGGAATAGAAAAATAAAGATGTTGTAGAATGGGCGTAGGAAATTTGACCTAGAGTTTAATAGATAGAAAAGAATTGACTTCTCTTTTTGGAAAATATAGAGAACTAATAGAAGATGAAACAAATATCAAACTATCCAAGAAATCCATGAAAATGCAGACTCACATATTTAAATATGTAGAAGACAAAAAAACCAACTAGAAGAAAAGAACAAAACTCAAATTTAATTTAAGTCCGCACTAGGTCAAATTAAATCCTCCAAATTATAGAAGTCCAATTTAAGCTTTGTTAACAAATAAGACAAATGAAATTTTCTCGCCCTGATTTTTGGAAAACTTTTCCTTAAACATTCCGAGAATCGAGATGTTACAGGTATATGTTAATAGCTGCTTGATATTTGTGCAAACAAATGTCTGGCCATTGCTATTTGGCAAATAAACAAAGTGACCTCAATTTTGATGGAACTGCACAAGAGAATAGTATAGTTATTGCATGCAGTGCCATTTGAAAATAGACACAGAAAGATTGGATAGTCACTTTATAGACTGCACAAAAATAGTAATTTACTATTTATTGACCAACACTAGGTGCTTAATTGCTTTGGTCTCATTATACAATGGGCATCATTTTTCCTAAGTTAAAGTTTGTATTCTGAAAATAGTCTCGCGTGTGATCGAGAGAAGACCAAATCAGATTGCAGTGGATGTTCCTCCATGATGTGTGGTTCATTCTCACGGTTCCAGCTGTTGGTGAAACCACTTACGTTTGCAAGAGGAAATGTAGACTTCACAAACAAATTTTTCTTTCACTCTGTACTAAATGTTGGCCAGAGAAGCATCCATGTTAGTAGCAAGAACATATGTCTTTTCTAGAGCTTAGCTTTTGGAGCTACATATTTGTATATGATCTGTGAATCATTGAGATGCATTAACATATTGATCTTATGTATGGGAATCATACTAGTTGGATGTGAATTTGCACTACTAATGTGAACATATTACAATGTCAAGCCTGTGAGTCTCGTGTGAACATTTTGAACGGATCGACTCTTACTATTATGCACAGCATGATCCTTATTTCTGTGTGCCCAGTGTTTACAAGTTACTAGCAGTTCCTTATTTCTGTTTGCTCAGTGTTTACAACTTACTGATCGATTACCAGCTAACCTACTAATACGCTCCTAGCAGTTTTAGTTGTGACGCAAGATCCGAAGGTGGCAGTTTTTTGAATGAAAATGCCTACCTGTAAAGAAACTGACATGCTGTTCTGAAGAAAATGTGTTGCGAATCAGAAGAAACTGCCAACGAAAACGTTCGCAAATGCCTTATCTCCCAGCGGACGTTCATCAGCTATTACGGTCCTACACCTACACTATCCGACTGACTCGATCATACGCAAATAACCAGCGGATCACGCACGTGCCTCATCTGGATTAATGGAGCGCACTTGTTTGACTGTCATGTCAATGTGCGACCCAACACAGACGGGACACACCATTCACGGGATGGATGGGATGGCGCAGTGATAATTTCAGTTTTTCTAGTTTTCCATGACAAGCTGGCGCGCTAAGCCATGCCTGCTTATGCATTGAATTCCGATGACCGCGGTGCATGACATGTTTCCCACGACATGCTGGTTCACTTTCCTTCCGCCTATAATTACTGGTTCCCGACGTTCTCCGATGGCACCATCCCCCAACTCGCCCTATCCTCATAAGCCCCCACCAGCCCGATATCGCTCGCCACTTGCCCTCACTCTCGCCACATCCATCATGCCCCTGCATGTCCGCAATAGGCGACGCCGGAGGCCGTCACCGCTAGAACTAGTGTTCGGTTTTTCACCGGAAGGCAGATAGAGGGAGGAGGCAATCTATCGGTCTTTAGATGGCAATGCGGAGTATGAGGACTTGTTGGATCGTGGCCGCCTGGCGGAGGAGCAGCGTATCACCGATTTGCACCGCCAGCAGGGCATGGAGCAGCAGCGCACATACGCTCTGAGTTGCGAGCAGAGCGCCTGGAACTAGGCCGACTACGTGGAGGTCGGCTCCCGGCAAATAGCCCTGGAGGTTGTCGGGCATGCACGTGTTCGCGACGCCGAATTTTACTACCAGTTCGTCAAGTGGGTTTCCCGCTTAGAAGCCGAAGCTTCGGTGGACCACGCCCGCAGGGAAAGGGCCAACGCGCGAGCAACACGCCCTATCACACCTCTGGCAAGTCTGTGACGCCCTCGATTCAATCGTACACTAATCATGCATGCAAATGTGTCGATCAAGATCAGGTACTCACGGGAAGATATCACAACACAACTCTAAAAACATAAATAAGTCATACAAGCATCATATTGCAAGCCAGGGGCATCGAATACAAGTGCTCGATCATAGACGAGTCAGCGGAAGCAACAATATTTGAGTACATACATTAGTAAACAAGTTTGCCTTATGAAGGCTAGCACAAACTGGGATACAGATCGAAAGAGGCGCATGCCTCCTGCCTGGGATCCTCCTAAACTACTCCTGGTCGTCGTCAGCGGCCTGCACGTAGTAGTAGGCACCTCCGGTGTAGTAGGAGTCATCGTCGACGGTGGCGTCTAGCTCCTGGGCTCCAGCATCTGGTTGCGACAACCAAGTAGAATGGAAAGGGGGAAAAGAGGGAGAAAGGCAACCGTGAGTACTCATCCAAAGTACTCGCAAGCAAGGATCTACACTAATTATGCATGGGTATCTGTGTAAAAGGGGCAATATCGGTGGACTGAACTGCAGAATGCCAGAATAAGAGGGGGGATAGCTAATCCTATCAAAGACTACGCTTCTGGCAGCCTCCATCTTGCAGCATGTAGAAGAGAGTAGATGGTAACTTCACCAAGTATAATCACATAGCATAATCCTACCCGGCGATCCTCCCCTCGCCGCCCTGTGTGAGAGAGATCACCGGGTTATATCTGGCACTTGGAAGGGTGTGTTTTATTAAGTATCCGGTTCTAGTTGTCATAAGGTCAAGGTACAACTCCAAGTCGTCCTGTTACCGAAGTCATGGCTATTCGAATAAATAAACTTCCCTGCAGGGGTGCACCACATAACCCAACACGCTCGATCCCATTTGGACGGACACACTTTTCTAGGTCATGCCCGGCCGCAGAAGATCAACACATCACAGCCCTACCTAGGCACAACAGAGAGGTCAGCACGCCGGTCTAAATCCTATGGCGCAGGGGTCTGGGCCCATCGCCCATTGCACACACACGCGTTGCGTGGTACGGAACTAGAACTAGCCCCCTTAATACAAGAGCAGGCTTACGTTCCAATCTGGCGCGCGCCGCTCAGTCGCTGACGTCACGAAGGCTTCGGCTGATACCACGACGTCGAGTGCTCATAACTTTCCCACGTAGTAGGTTAGTGCGTATAAACCAAATGGCCAGACTCAGATCAAATACCAAGAACTCGTTAAGCGTTTTATTTTGAAGTAACCGCGGACGCCGACCAGGGCCAGGCCCACCTCTCTCCTAGGTGGTCTCAACTTGCCCTGTCGCTCCGCCACAAAGTAACAGTCGGGGGCCGTCGGGAACCCAGGCCCACCTCTACCAGGATGGAGCCACCTACCCCTTCAGCCCCCATATCCGAACAATATCATAAGTAATGTAACAGTATAAAGTATATAGAATATGCCCGTGATCACCTCCCGAAGTGATCACGGCCCAGTAGTATAGCATGGCAGACGGACAAGAGTGTATGGCCACTGATGGAACACTAGCATCCTATACTAAGCATTAGGATAGCAGGTTAAGATATCAACAATTGTAGCAACAATGACAAGCTATGCAGCAGAATAGGATTAACCGAAAGCAGTAACATGCTATACTACTCTAATGCAAGCAGTAGAGAGAACGAATAGCGATATCTGGTGATCAAGGGGGGGTTGGGCTTGCATGGATGCTCTGGCAAGAAGGGTTCATCGTCGAAGTAGTCGATCACAGGGGTACCGGCAGCGGTCTCGGGGTCTACCGGAAAGAAGTAACGGATGGGAACACAATAAATAACAGAGCAATCAAAGCATCACAAAGCATAAAATGTCAATACGCGGTGCTAGAGGTGATCTAACGCAGGGATAGGTAATACCGGCGAAGGGGGAAAACATCCGGGAAAGTATTCCCGGTGTTCCGCGTTTTCGGACAAATAAACCGAAGGGGGAAAGTTGCGTGTTTGCTATGCTAGGGATGTGTGACGGACGAACGGGCTGCGTATCCGGATTCGTCTCGTCGATCTGAGCAACTTTCATGTACAAAGTATTTTCATCCGAGTTACGGATTATTTTACGTGATTTTCTAAAGTGTAATGTTTTTTTGGATTTATTATTAATTCGAATAAAAAACAGAATATACCCTTTTTTACACCGAGCAGCAGCTAGCCACAGAGGATGACATGTGGGGTCATGCTCAAAGTCAACAGTTCAGTCAACAGTTGACTGGGTCAAGGTTGACTGGTCAAACTGGCTTGTGGGACCCAGCTGTCATGGACACATGTAAATTAACAATTTAATTAATTTACAGATTAGGTGGGGGCCACAAGTCATTGAGGTTCAGTGTTATTAAATTAGACCGGGGTTAGTGTAAAGTGGGGTTTTAACCCCTCACTAATTAGCAGTACGCCAGCAGAGCCTATGGCCTCGCCGGCTGGGTACGGGACAGGGAGGAGCTAGCGGCCTGGCCGGAGGCAGGCTGCAGCGGGCCGGGTCGACAATGGCGGCGCAGAACGCAGGGCGGCGGCAGCGTAACGCAAGGCCAAAGGGCGTGGGTGAAAGGAGCGCTCGGGCTGCGGGCAGAGGCGACAGAGGGGAGGCTCTGCCCGGTGCGGGGAGGGAGGTAACGACGGCGGACAGCCGGGAGGGAGGCGGAAGCGACCAGCGAGCAAGGATGAGGCCCGGCGGGCGGTTCACGGCATGCACACAGGTCGCCAGGTCCGGCGGGGGAGCACGGCGGAGCGAGCTGGAGCTTGCGGGCGCGCGCGGGGGAGCTCGGGTGAGCGGGAGGAGTGTGGCAGTGACCGAGCTCGACCGAGCTCAGGATCGTGGCCATAGGGCATGGCGCAGAGGTTCGAGGACATGAATGGCATCGCCGCGAGGTCCTGAGCACGCCCACGTGCTTGGCCGGCCAGGAGGAGGCGACGACAGCAAGTGCATCGGTGACGACGAACTACGGTGGCGATGGTAGCGATAGCAGGAGACGGAGGGCGAGTTCATGGGAGGGGGAAATGAGTGGAAGCTCACTGCGGAGGCACACGGTGGCCCGATGAAAGCATAGTAGCAGCAGAACGACGACAATCATTGATGGCGTGACGGCGGCCGAAGGTAGAAGACAACATCGATCCCTGCGTTGAGGCGATCTCCTGGTCGACCTGCTCCTCGGAGTCGATGTAGACGGAGGGCAAGCAGCTACTACAGAAGTCTCAGCCGATGAGGTGGACGATGGACACGAGGACGACGATGGACATGGCGGGCGGAGCTCGGGAGGGTGTGGGAAAGGAAGAAAACGGCGTGGGGAAAAAGGGGGTGGACGACTAGGGTTCGTCCAGGGCGTCGGGATGGTCTTATAGCCGGCGGGGAGGTAGCGGATGGACGGCGCGTGCACCCTGCCGGCTATGGAGCCGGTGGATGGCCGCCACGCCCTCTGTCTATACAGGGGAAGGGGATGAGTGGGGAAAGGTGGTGTAACACCCTGGATGTAAACTTCCCTTTTTGGGCAATATATCAACTTGACCTCATCCAATTCTTGTGGGTTTTTGGCGTGCTTGGCCTCATGTTGTTTGGTTATGTGGGTTTTCTCTTTTCTTTGTTTTGCTCTTTTACCATATTGCATTTGTGTTCTCTTGTCATCTTGCATTCCTTTCTTATCATGTGCTTGTTGTGATCTCTCACATGTTAGGTTGTTGCATGTGCCATTCTCATTTTGCATTACCATCTCCTCCTTCCCTCTTCTTCTTTCCTTATCAAGTGCTATAATTTCCTTTCTCAATTAATGTTCATCTTCTCCCTGCAAATCTTGCTCTTTGCACTAAACCTCTCTGCCAAATATCTCCTCATTTGAAGTTGTTATGGTCAGGTTCAAAAATGACACAAGTTTGAAATATTACCAAACTTGTCTTATTTTTCTACCTCTAAAAATGCCCATTACAATTTATTAAAATAGTGGAGAATTCCAGGAGTTTGGGGATATTTTCCTTTCACTCCAACTCTTCTCTTTTCTCTCTGTGCTTTCTTTTCTCTTCTTTTTGATTTTAAGAAGGGAAAAGAAAGAAGGCAGCAGCAGCAGTGGCAGCCCAGCGAGACCTCCCCACTGGCTCCGCCTTCCAAGCCGCCCAAATTTCTTCAACCCCTCAGCCAGTGGAGAGCGCCAGCCCGGCCGCTCTTTCCCTCCCTCGCCACAAGACCAAGAGCCGCCAAGATACCCCCGCTTGTGCCACTCCACGTGACGCCACGGTCCCGCCTGGCAGCGACAAATACTGTTCACTTCACCCACCTTTTCCCTCTCCTCCCCGCTGTCGCCATGGGGACCCCGAGCACGAGGGAGCGTGAGCTCGACCCCGTCGCCTCTAGCCTCCTTTTTATCCCTCTCCGTGTCCTACCGAGCCCCTAGGGTTTCCCTCTCCCTCTCGCCGCCGCCGCCATGTGTGTAACCTCCAGATGCGCCGCCCCCGCTCCGTCCCGAGCGCATCTGAGAGCGCCGCCTTTGTCGCCGGGCGTGCTCTCCGCCACCCCAACCCTGCGGCCCGTGTCCTTCTTTCTTCCTCGTCGTCGACTTCGTCCACGACGCCGACTACTGATGCCCGGATCGTCAAGTTCCTCGACGCCCCTGCTTCTTCTTCTCGGTCAGGTTCACGGCGGTTCAGAGCTCCGTGGCCTCGCCGTCGGCCCTGCCTCCGTCGAACCCGTGGCGCCCTAGGGGTGAGCTGGGTAACGCCCTCCCTCTCCCATCCTTCCCTTGGCATTTTGGCACCTGCAGTCTCTGCTCGTCCAGGTCCTTGCTGCTACCAGTAGTGCTCCGGCATGTCTGTAGTTCTTGGGATCAGCGTGGTTTGGCGTGTGTAGTTGCTGCTTCCCCTCTCGGGTTCGTCCCTTCATGATTCCGTGGTGTCCTCCAACAAGCACCCATCTTGTTCGAGGCCGCAGAGTCAGCCAGAACGCTGCTGCTCACGGGCTGCCGTCCTGCCTCTCGTTTCTAGGTCAGGCCTGTAGTTTGGTCAAGTAGGCAGCATCTCCGATCTTACCGAACCCCTAGCCTAGCCGAGCTGGTTTGACCTCAAGGCTCTCACTGCGGCGACTGGGTTCAATCCTGCACGCCCCTTTTTAGTTTCTGCTGCTCTTTCTTCGTTCGTCTCCTCCGCAGTAGCAGTACTTGAGGGCCGAGGCCCTTCTCTGTCGTCGCCGCCTAGCTCAAGGGTAGCTGGGCAGAGTTCAACTGGGAGGCCCGGGTTCGATCCCCCCCGAGGCTGCTTTTCTTCCCCCCTTTTTTTTAAACCTACTCTGCCATTGTCTCTATGACAGTAGGGCCACCATGTCAGCCTCTCAGCGCCCTCCTCCATTCTTATTTTTTTTCCTTTACCCCGCGATTCCATTTCTGGATTGTTTCCTTTTCTGTTTTAGGCAAGTCCATTTCTGGACATTTCCAAATCTGGAATTTGCCATTTCTGTTAACTTCCATTTTAGGCAGGTTTTGACTTAGTGCATTTGTGATGATTTCTATGTCTGCAACCCTAACATATTATATATGTTTTTGGGGTAGAAAATCCCACCAACTCAGTGGTGGCATTAGTTTCTGCATTTGAGCAAGTTGATGATCATGTCTTTCTGCATCATGTTTATGTGTTGTCTTTCATGGGCATATTTATTTGATTTATGCTATGAGGTAGTTTGCACACGTGCATGGCTTTGTTCATCATGCGTTATTGTAGGTTTCTCACCATTCTTGTTTTGCTCGCCATATCCAACCCGTGCATCCGTTTCCGGTGATCTCTATATCGATTTCTACCGAAATCATCTCATCTTTCCGATGGCATGCTTGGTTTGCCAAGATGATGCCTAGTTTTTCATTTACCCTCCGGAGCGCACATACGCATTTGCATCTCACTTCCCGCATATCATGTCATGTTTTGCATCATGTTGATTGTGCTTGCACCGTGATTTATTGTGGTTCCTTTGTTTGTGTTGTTGCTTTGGGTAGAGCCGGGAGACGAGTACGTGAACGAGGATCCTGTTGAGAACGCTTACGAGGATCAAGCTTTCGACAACTCGAGAACATTGCGTGCAAGATGACCATGCCCTCGAAATCACTTCTATCTTTGCTATGCCAGATGCTCGCTCTTTTGCTATGCCTATGCTGCCATGCCTACCACTTGCTATATCATGCCACCCATATTGCCATGTCAGCCCCTAACCATCCTTTCCTAGCAAACCGTTGATTGGCTATGTTACCGCTTTGCTCAGCCCCTCTTATAGCGTTGTTAGTTGCGGGTGAAGATGAAGTTTGTTCCTTGTTGGAACATGGAGATGTTGTTCCTTGTTGGAACATGTTTACTTGTTGGGGATATCACAATATATATCTGCTTATAATTAATACATCTATATACTTGGTAAAGGGTGGAAGGCTCGGCCTTATGCCCGGTGTTTTGTTCCACTCTTGCCACCCTAGTTTCCGCCATACCGTGTTATGTTCCTTGATTTTCGCGTTCCTTACACGGTTGGGTGATTTATGGGACCCCTTGACAGTTCGCTTTGAATAAGACTCGCCCAAAGAAGGCCCAACATTGGTTTTAACATTTGCCACCTAAGCCTTTTCCCCGGTTTTCGCGAGCCCGAGGGTCATCTTTATTTTAACCCCCGGACCAAGATTCTTCGAGTGTTGGCCCGAACCGAGCAACTTTGGGCCACCACGGAAAACTCGAGGCTTGGTTTTACTCGTAGCTTGACTTATCCGGATGTGCCCTGAGAACGAGATATGTGCAGCTCCTATCGGGATTTGTCGGCACAATCGGGCGGCTTTGCTGGTCTTGTTTTATTGCTGTCGAAATGTCTTGTAGTCCGGGATTCCGAGATTGATCGGGTCTTCCCGTAGAAGGAATAATCCTTCGCTGACCGTGAGAGCTTATAATGGGCTGTTGGGACACCCCCGCAGGTAATATCTTTCAAAGCCGTGCCCGCTGTTATGAGGCAGATGGGAATTTGCTAATGTCCGGTTGTAGAAAACTCAAAGTTGACCTCAAATAAAATACACATCGACCGTGTGTAACCGTGATGGTCTCTTCTCGTGAGTCCGGGAGGTGAACACGGTGTTGGAGTTATGTCTGACGTAAGTAGTTCAGGATCACTTCTTGATCGCTATTAGTTTCACGACCGTGCTTTGCTTCTCTTCTCGCTCTCTTTTGCGATGTAGCCACCATATATGCTAGTCGCTTTGCTGCAGCTCCACTTTACTACTATGTCCTTCCTAAAAGCTTAAATAGTCTTGATCTCGCGGGTGTGAGATTGCTGAGTTCCCGTGACTCACAGATACTTCCAAAATAGTTGCAGGTTCCGACGATGCCAGTGCAGATGATTCCACCGAGCTCAAGTGGGAGTTCGACGAGGAACGTGGTCGTTACTATGTGTCTTTTCCAGATGATCAAGAGTGGTGCCCAGCTTGGGACGATCGGGGATCCGTGTAGCATTTGGGGTATCTTCTTTTATTTTGGTTCCGTAGTCGGACCTTGAGTGTACTCAATGATGGATGTTTATTTATGTACCGTGTGAAGTGGCGATCGTAAGCCAACTATGTATCTCTTTCCCTTATTTATTACATGGGTTGTGTGAAGATTACCTCACTTGCGACATTGCTTTCAATGCGGTTATGCCTCTAAGTCGTGCCTCGACATCGTGGGAGATATAGCCGCATCGGGGCGTTACAAGTTGGTAATCGAGCCTTCCCGACTTAGGAGCCCCCTACTTGATTGTTTGTCATGCGTTGTTGAGTCTAGAATGGAAAATGTTTTGAGTCTTAGGATTATATATATCGGAGAGTAGGATTCTTTTTACTTCCCAAGTCCCTTCGTCAGCCTTCGTGAGGTATCCCGACGTAGTGTTTGACTCTTTTCTCCTCAAATTTCACTAAAAAAATTTTAGGATCACGTGGGTATCTTGGAATCGCTCCGATGGTTTTGTGACGAGAACATTGTTCTTGGTGCCTCCCTCGACATTTAGGGGTTGTGGCGTTGTCCCGGGAGTTGAGCTCCGAGGTGTTGTCGCCACAATTTTATCGCTGCGCTCGAATACCTGAGTTTTGCCGACATCGAAATCTCTTTTGTGCGCTTGTTGGTGAGATAACCCTCGATAGCCCAAAGATCGTATGGCGAAAAGGGAGTATTGCCATGACTTGCATACCGGATGTTTTTCAAGGTCGAGGTACACGATTTCCGAGGATTTCTTGGTTATGTGTTGACGGATGGATACAAATTTGGATCTAGGTATTGTTAGTTTGGGTGATATATTTTGTGTCCCCTGTATCCCCAACACCAGATTGCATAACCAGAAAGTTTCGGAGTTTATAGGTGGGAATTCTAGTAGCTTACAGGATATTCTTTCCGGCTGTATGTATGATTTGAGATTGGGGTTCAAAGTTTAGTGGTCCGCCCATTCACGGTCGACGATTTATCGTGGTCGCGAGACGCCTTAAAGAATCCTTGGCTATGCTGATTCGGGACGCCTTGTTAGTCATTCGTGACGTCCGCTATACGTCGTGCCTGCAGGGCCCCACCACGAACACTTTGGGCGTAAATCTCTATCATGTGTTTGTTCCGCTCATTCTAGAAGCCAACCTTTTGTTTTCAGTTGTGATATTCGATTTGTTTCTAAGGCGTATGTTGTTTCCATATCTTTATCTAAGTGGCTTCTCACCTTAATGGACGTGTGATGATTATCTTTGGAATTCATTCGCTCATTCTTGTTCGAATGTTTATGGTGAAGACTATATGTTGCAATTTCTATCCGTTGATTCTACTTACCATTTGTCTATCAAAGGACTAACGGATGTCACCCTCTTCAGATGGCTCCGCCAACGCGTCTCAATCCGGATCGCAATGATGGGGATCAACGAACCTCCACCTCCACCTCCACCTCCGCCTTCGTGAGGCACGGCAAGCTATCATGGCAGCCACCAATGCCAATGCTCGATGATTTTGCAGCTCTTGCAAGAACGCATTACTCGAGGGCAAGGCAATCAAGGCAATCAAGGTCAAGGCAACAATCAGCCACACTTTGCTACTCTCGATCGGTTCCTCGCTAATCAGCCAAGTCTTTTCGGGCTTCGTGGTCGAGGCCACAGACGCCGACGATTGGTTAGTGGATATCTGCAAGCACTTTGACTGTAGCAATGTCGCACTGAGGACTTTGTCAAGTTTGCATCGCTTCAACTCAAGGATCAAGCTGCCGAGTGGTACCAAAGAATACAAAGATTCCAGAGGAGGTCGTGTCATTACACTCGATGAGTTCCGCCGTGATTTCGTGAGCTCATCACATTCCGAAAAGTGTTGTTGAGAGCAAGCGTGAGGAGTTCCGCAATCTCAAGCAGGGCAACATGTCTGCTTCATCAATACAATATCCAGCCTGTAAGCTCGCTTGCTTTGCTAAGCAAGACGTGCACTGATGAAAAGAGTATGATCTATCAATTCAGAGGTGGTCCGAGAGAAGATCTGCAATTAGCTCTTGTGCTTTTGAGCCGATAAGTATGATGATTTCTACAACATGGCTCTGAAGCAAGAAGCGGCCCAACTCAAGTGTGAGGCTTCTAAGAAGAGAATCAGGGATGCAGTTCAGTCCTCTTCGTCCTCTCAAGTGGCAGCTAAGCAGCAGAAGTTTTATCTGTCCCCTCCTCCGTTCCGTCAGCCTTACCAGCAGAAGAACTCAGGTGGCCGTGGATCTTCCCACCCACCCAACCCAAGCTATCAGAACAAGTCTAATTCTCAAGCTCCAAGGTCAAGTGCTCCTTACCACCGTCCGCTCTCGAGGTGACTTGCAACAAGTGTCGCCAGAAGGGTCACTATGCGAACAAGTGCTTCAACCAAAGGCGCCTTCCGCCTCCTCCTCTGTGAAATCTTCAAGCAATGCAAAGGTCAAGCATAATCCAAAGCATGCCAAGGTCAATATGATGAATGCAGCTCAAGCAGAGGAATCTTCTGATGTGATAATGGGTAATCTCTCAGTTAATGATATTCCTGCAAAAGTCTTATTTGATACTGGTGCATCGCATTGTTTCATGTCAAGACCGTTTTTTGCCAAGCATGAATTCACTTCTTCTCATTTGGGTAAACCCATGGATGTCATTTCTCCGGGTAAACGGTTGAGCTCCAGTTTGGTGGTTCCGGATGTTTCTATCAAGATGGGCGATTATAGATTTCTTTCTAAACCAATTGTTCTTGGTGACTCGGATATTGATCTTATTCTCGGGATGGATTGGCTTTCTCAGCACAAAGCTCAGCTTGATTGTGCTGCCAGGGAAATTCATTTGACTCACTCTTCTAATGATGTGATCATCTATGCCGCTCGTGATGAAACCATTCGGTTGTTTTCTCTCAATGAGAAGGGCGAACTGAATGCCATCTCTCGATTCCATCGTTTGTGAGTACCAAGATGTCTTTCCGTAAGAGCTTCCGGTATGCCTCCTCATCGCCAGCTTGAGTTCGTTATTGATCTTGAGCCCGGCATCAACCCGTTTGCAAGCGCCCATACAAGCTTGGACCTAATGAGTCAAGGAATTGAAGAAGCAGCTCGATGAACAAGAGCGTCTGGGTTTGATCGCATCGAGTTCATCTCCTTGGGGTTGTGGTGTTCTTTTTGTCCAGAAGAAGGATGGCACGGACCGACTTTGCGCCGATTACCGTCCATTGAATAAGAAGACAATCAAGAACAAGTATCCACTTCCCAACATCAATGAGCTTTTCGAGCAACTCAAAGGTGCTATGTTGTTCTCCAAGCTTGACCTTCAGATGGGTTATCATCAGATTCGCATTCGTGAACAAGATATTCCCAAGACAAAGCATTCGTAACAAG
The DNA here is from genome assembly GCA_021605145.1 of Aegilops bicornis. NCBI lineage: Eukaryota > Viridiplantae > Streptophyta > Magnoliopsida > Poales > Poaceae > Aegilops > Aegilops bicornis. Next base: position 261,017,470 of record CM038672.1, on the reverse strand, counting down.
CTTTGGTTCTTATGAATATACCGTCATGTCTTTCGGCCTCGTCAATGCTCCTCCAACATTCTCTCGGATGATGAATTTCATCTTCAATCCCTACACCAATGAATTCGTCTTGGTCTATCTTGATGATATTTTGGTCTTCTCCAAGAATAAGAAGGATCATGCCAAACATTTGCGATTGGTGCTAGACAAGCTCGTAGAGTATCAATTCTATGTGAAGTTCTCCAAATGTGAATTTTGGCTTGATGAAGTGCTTTATCTTGGTCATATCATCTCCGCCAAGGGCATCGCTGTTAATCCCGAGAAGGTGTCCGCAATTGTGAATTGGGAACCTCCTCGTATCGTCAAGCAGCTCCGCAGCTTTCTTGGTCTTGCAAGCTATTGTCAAGATTCGCTGAGAACTTCTCCAAGATTGCAAAGCCTCTTTCCAACCTCCTCCGTAAGCATGTGAAATATGTCCGTCTCCCCGAGTGTGACGTTGCTTTCAATACCCTCAAAGAGAAACTCGTCACAGCTCCCGCCTTGACTCCTCCTGATGAATCCAAGCCATTTGAAGTCTTCTGTGATGCTTCTCTTCAAGGTCTCGGTGCTGTGTTAATGCAAGAGAAGAGAGTTGTGGCTTATACCTCTCGCCAGTTGAAGCCCAACGAAAAGAACTACCCCACTCACGATTTTGAGTTGGCGGCAGCTTGTCCATGCATTGATAACGTGGAGACATCTCTTGTCGGGAAGGAAAGTGGACATTTTCACCGATCACAAGAGTCTCAAGTACATCTTCACTCAACCCAACCTCAACCTCAAAGTGCACTCGATGGGTCGAAATGATTCAAGAGTACAACCCAAGTATTGAATATACTCCGCAAAGCCAATGTCATTGCAGATGCTTTGAGCAGAAGGCTTATCGCACAGCCTAATCCTCAAACCCTTTTCACCGGATCTTTGTGAAGCTGCCCGCAAGCTGAATCTTCAAGTTGTTCCTCAAGGCTTTCTTGCCAACCTCATAGTCTCTCCTACTTTGGAAGATCAGATTCGTGAGGCTCACTTTCCGGATACCATGGTGAAAAAGGTGATAGGTGGTATCGACAAGGGCTTTTCCAAGTACAAGTTCTTAGTGGTTGATTACAAATATACTCTTTTCTTTGAGGTCCGGATTGTTTTTCATAAGGGTGATCTACTAAAAGTCATTATGAACGAGGCTCACAATTCGCTTCTATCCATTCATCCTGGAAGTACGAAGATGTACCATGATCTCAAGCAGTCATATTGGTGGACTCGAATGAAGCGAGAAATTGCTCAATTCGTGAATGAGTGTGATGTCCGCAGAAGAGTGAAAGGAACACCAAAGACCACCGGGTCTCCTTCAACCTCTTGCTATTCCGTAATGGAAGTTTGATCATATTGAAATGGACTTCGTGGATCGGCTTTCCAAAGTCCAAGCGTGGAAATGATGCTATCTTCGTTGTCATTGACAAGCTTACTAAAGTGGCTCATTTTCTTCCTATCAAAGAATCTATCACAAAGAGCTCGCCTTGGCGAGCTATACACCTCCAGATTGTCTCCTTGCACGGCATTCCTCAATTGATCTCTTCGCACTGCGTGGCAAGATCTTTACCTCCAAGTTCGGGATTCTTTTCAAGGCCATGGGCACCAACATTCGTTTCAAAGACAGCTTTCCACCCTCAAACAAGTGGCCAAGTCGAGCGAGTAAATCAAATTCTTGAAGATATGCTCGTGGCTTGTGTCATTTCTTTCGGTATGAAGTGGGAAGATTGTCTTCCATATGCCGAAGTTCTCTTACAACAACAGCTTCCAAGCGAAGTTCGCAAGGCCCCATTTGAAATTCTCTATGGCGTAAAGTGTCGTACTCCTCTCAATTGGTCTCGAGACAGGTGAACGCCAACTTCTTGGCAATGACTTGATCACGTATGTAAGAAATGTGCAAGGTCATTCGTGAGAATCTCAAAGCCGCAATCGCGCCTTTTAAGAGCTATTATGATGATAAGCACCGTGATGTGACTTTTGAAATCGGAGACCATGTCTACCTCCGCTCTCTCCAATGAAAGGCACTCGTCCGCTTCGTATCAAAGGGAAGCTTGCCCCTAGATACGTGGGTCCTTTCAAGATCATTGGGAAAAGAGGCGATCTTGCCTATCAACTTGAGCTTCCATCCAACTTTGCAAACGTGCACGATGTGTTTCACGTGTCACAGCTTTGCAAGTGCTTCAAGACTCCTGAACGCACTATCAACTTCGAAGAGATTGACCTTCAAGAAGATCTCTCTTATCATGAGCACCCTGTTGCTATTCTTGAAGAAACCGATCGCAAGACTCGCAACAAGTCAATCAAATTCCTGAAAGTGAAGTGGTCACACCATTCCGACCGAGAAGCTACACGGGAGCGCCGAGGATCACCTCCGTTCGAATATCCGGAGTTCTTTCAGTCCTAGATCTCGGACGAGATCCTCTTGTAGTGGTGGAGTGTTGTAACACCCTCGGATGTAGACTTCCCTTTTGGGCAATATATCAACTTGACCTCATCCAATTCTTGTGGGTTTTTGGCGTGCTTGGCCTCATGTTGTTTGGTTATGTGGGTTTTCTTTTCTTTGTTTTGCTCTTTTACCATATTGCATTTGTGTTCTCTTGTCATCTTGCATTCCTTTCTTATCATGTGCTTGTTGTGATCTCTCACATGTTAGGTTGTTGCATGTGCCATTCTCATTTTGCATTACCATCTCCTCCTTCCCTCTTCTTCTTTCCTTATCAAGTGCTATAATTTCCTTTCTCAATTAATGTTCATCTTCTCCCGCAAATCTTGCTCTTTGCACTAAACCTCTCTCGCCAAATATCTCCTCATTTGAAGTTGTTATGGTCGTTCAAAAATGACACAAGTTTGAAATATTACCAAACTTGTCTTATTTTTCTACCTCTAAAATGCCCATTACAATTTATTAAAATAGTGGAGAATTCCAGGAGTTTGGGGATATTTTCCTTTCACTCCAACTCTTCTCTTTTCTCTCTGTGATTTCTATTCTCTACTTTTGATGTTAAAAAGGGAAAAGAAATAATGCAGCAGAAGCAGTGGCAGCCCAATGAGACCTCCCCACTGGCTCCGCCTTCCAAGCCGCCCAAATTTCTTCAACCCCTCAAGAGCCCGTGGAGAGCGCTACCAGCCCGCCGCTTCTTTCCTCCTCGCGCACAAGACCAAGAGTCACAAGATACCCCCGCTTGTGCCACTCCACGTGGACGCCACGGTCCCGCCTCGGCAGCGACAAAGCCTGCTCACTTCACCCACCTTTTCCTCTCCTCCCGCGCCGCCATGGGGACCCCGAGCACGAGGGAGCGTGAGCTCGACCCCGCCGCCCTAGCCTCCTTTTTATCCCCTCTCCGTGTCCAACCGACCCCTAGGGTTTCCCTCTCCCTCTCGCCCGCCGCCAGTGAGTAACCACCAGATTCGCCGCTTCGCCTCCGTCCCCGAAGCGCATCTCGAGAGCGCCTGCCGCCGGGCGTGTTCTCCGCCACCCCAACCCTGCGGCCCGTGTCCTTCTTTCTTCCTCGTCGTCGACTTCGCCCACGACGCCGACTACGGTGCCCGGATCGTCAAGTTCCTCGACGCCTCGCTTCTGCTCTTCTTCTCGGTCAGGTTCACGGCGGTTCAGAGCTCTGTGGCCTCGCCGTCCTGCCTCCGCTTAACCCGTCAAGGCGTCCTAGGGTGAGCTGGGTAACGCCTCCTCCCTCTCCCATCCTTCCCTTGGCATTTTGGCACCCGCAGTCTCTGCTCGTCTCAGGTCCTTGCCGCTACCAGTAGTGCTCCGGCATGTCTGTAGTTCTTGGGATCAGCGTAGTTTGGCGGTGTAGTTGCTGCTTTCCCCTCTCGGGTTCGTCCCTTCATGATTCCGTGGTGTCCTCCAGCAGCACTCCATCTTGTTCGAGGCCGCAGAGTCAGCCAGAACGCTGCTGCCTCGCCGGCTGCTGCCCGCCTCTCGTTCTTAGGTCAGGCCTGGTAGTTTGGTCAAGTAGGCAGCATCTCCGATCTTACCGAACCCCCTAGCCTAGCCGAGCTGGTTTGACCTCAGCTCTCTCATCACAAGGCGACCTGGTTCGAATCCCGCACGCCCCTTTTTAGTTTCTGTTTTCGCTCTTTCTTCGGTTCGTCTCCTCCGCAGAGCAGTAGTTGAGGGCCGAGGCCCTTCTCTGTCGATCGTCGCCGCCTAGCTCAAGTGGTAGTCAGGCAGAGTTCAACCGGGGAGGCCCGGGTTCGATCCCCCCCGAGGCTGCTTTTCTTCCCCCCTTTTTTTTAAACCTACTCTGCCATTGTCTCTATGACAGTAGGGCCACCATGTCAGCCTCTCAGCGCCCTCCTCCATTCTTATTTTTTTTCCTTTACCCCGCGATTCCATTTCTGGATTGTTTCCTTTTCTGTTTTAGGCAAGTCCATTTCTGGACATTTCCAAATCTGGAATTTGCCATTTCTGTTAACTTCCATTTTAGGCAGGTTTTGACTTAGTGCATTTGTGATGATTTCTATGCTGCAACCCTAACATATTATATATGTTTTTGGGGTAGAAAATCCCACCAACTCAGTGGTGGCATTAGTTTCTGCATTTGAGCAAGTTGATGATCATGTCTTTCTGCATCATGTTTATGTGTTGTCTTTCATGGGCATATTTATTTGATTTATGCTATGAGGTAGTTTGCACACGTGCATGGCTTTGTTCATCATGCTGTTATTGTAGGTTTCTCACCATTCTTGTTTTGCTCGCCATATCCAACCCGTGCATCCGCTTTCGGTGATCTCTATATCGATTTCTACCGAAATCATCTCATCTTTCCGATGGCATGCTTGGTTTGCCAAGATGATGCCTAGTTTTTCATTTACCCTCCGGAGCGCACATACGCATTTGCATCTCACTTCCCGCATATCATGTCATGTTTTGCATCATGTTGATTGTGCTTGCACCGTGATTTATTGTGGTTCCTTTGTTTGTGTTGTTGCTTTGGGTAGAGCCGGGAGACGAGTACGTGAACGAGGATCCTGTTGAGAACGCCACGAGGATCAAAGCTTTCGACAACTCGAGAACATTGCAGGCAAGATGACCATACCCTCGAAATCACTTCTATCTTTGCTATGCCGTATGCTCGCTCTTTTGCTATGCCTATGCTGCCATGCCTACCACTTGCTATATCATGCCACCCATATTGCCATGTCAGCCCTAACCATCCTTTCCTAGCAAACCGTTGATTGGCTATGTTACCGCTTTGCTCAGCCCCTCTTATAGCGTTGTTAGTTGCGGTGAAGATGAAGTTTGTTCCTTGTTGAACATGGAGATGTTGTTCCTTGTTGGAACATGTTTACTTGTTGGGGATATCACAATATATATCTGCTATAATTAATACATCTATATACTTGGTAAAGGGTGGAAGGCTCGGCCTTATGCCCGGTGTTTTGTTCCACTCTTGCCACCCTAGTTTCCGCCATACCGGTGTTATGTTCCTTGATTTTCGCGTTCCTTACACGGTTGGGTGATTTATGGGACCCCTTGACAGTTCGCTTTGAATAAGACTCGGCCCAAAGAAGGCCCAACATTGGTTTTAACATTTGCCACCTAAGCCTTTTTCCCCGGTTTTCGCGAGCCCGAGGGTCATCTTTATTTTAACCCCCGGACCAAGATTCTTCGAAAGTGTTGGCCCGAACCGAAAGACTGCTTGGGCCACCACGGGAAACTCGAGGCTTGGTTTTACTCGTAGCTTGACTTATCCGGATGTGCCTCGAGAACGAGATATGTGCAGCTCCTATTTGGATTTGTCGGCACAATCGGGCGGCTTTTTGGTCTTGTTTTATTGCTATCGAAATGTCTTGTAGTCCGGGATTCCGAGATTGATCGGGTCTTCCCAGAGAAGGAATAATCCTTCGCCGACCGTGAGAGCTTATAATGGGCTGTTGGGACACCCCCGCAGGTAATATCTTTCAAAGCCGTGCCCGTGGTTATGAGGCGTATGGGAATTTGCTAATGTCCGTTGTAGAAAACTCAAAGTTGACCTCAAATAAAATACACATCGACCAAGGTGTAACCGTGATGGTCTCTTCTCGGCGGAGTCCGGAGGTGAACACGGTGTTGGAGTTATGTCCGACGTAAGTAGTTCAGATCACTTCTTGATCGCTATTAGTTTCACGACCGTGCTTTGCTTCTCTTCTCGCTCTCTTTTGCGATGTAGCCACCATATATGCTAGTCGCTGCTGCAGCTCCACTTTACTACTATGTCCTTCCTAAAAGCTTAAATAGTCTTGATCTCGCTGGTGTGAGATTGCCGAGTCCCCGTGACTCACAGATACTTCCAAAACAGTTGCAGGTTCCGACGATGCCAAGGTCAGATGATTCCACCGAGCTCAAGTGGGAGTTCGACGAGGAACGTGGTCGTTACTATGTGTCTTTTTCCAGATGATCAAGAGTGGTGCTCAGTTGGGACGATCGGGGATCCGTGTAGCATTTGGGGTATCTTCTTTTATTTTGGTTCCGTAGTCGGACCTTGAGTGTACTCAATGATGGATGTTTATTTATGTACCGTGTGAAGTGGCGATCGTAAGCCAACTATGTATCTCTTTCCCTTATTTATTACATGGGTTGTGTGAAGATTACCTCACTTGCGACATTGCTTTCAATGCGGTTATGCCTCTATGTCGTGCCTCGACACGTGGGAGATATAGCCGCATCGGGGGCGTTACAGGTGGGCTGGGCCTTTCCCAGCCCACATGGGCCTAGTGTACTGTAGATTAGGTCATTTACTTTTGCTCTGCTGTTTTTCTTATTTTTGCTACTATTTTGTATTATTTTGGGATACTAAAAGAGTTTTATTTATTATAATACTTGCCACCTAAATCATGCACAATAGTGTGGTGTTGCACAAAAAGTTCCAGAGCATTTGGTAGAGTTTAAATATTATTAGAAATTGAAAAGGTTATTTAAATTACTCATGTTCCAATCGCTTTGGTTGCTAGGCTAAATTTTGGGAAATCACTAATGTTGGTTTTATTTTTATAATAGCTTTGGGAATTTTTGCAATATTCTGGACACTTTTGTTTTGTTGTTTGGACAATAAATATTTTGAATTTATTAAAAAAATGAAATTGGGGTTGAAATATTTCTTAATTGTTTTTCTTAGGGCATAATGATGATGACTTGGCATCATTAGTAGAGGGTTACTGTAGTTTAATTATCCGGGCGTCACAATTCTCCTCTACTACAAGAAATCTCGTCCCGAGATTTAAGAGGTAGAGTAAGGGGGAAATACTTCGTTACGAAATTCTATCGAGTCTTCTCGGTCTTGGTTGCTCTTCTCGAAGAAGTTGATCCATTACTTGAGGTCTTCATTTCTCTGCTTCAATTCATCATGACGAAGCCGACATCCTTTCTCCGGGATCTCCATCGTACTTACGATAGAATAAGGGGGGTATTCCAGGAGAAAGGACCTTGACAAGGTTGTCTATCTGGTCAATAACATCGGAGAAGGTGGCGGAAAGTAACTCTCGAATTGAAACTTCAGAAAATAACGAGAGAAAACTAAGGATGTATCATGGGAAATTTGAGTGGGCGGGCAATCGTTCGATGCCTGAAACAGGGCGTGAAAGGGGTTCGAAGCAACGGGAATAAGTATTGCATCTGATACCAGAATAGATGACTTGGCAGGTGGCCCGTGAATTACATAAGTCAAGCGCGAGGAATAACTTTGACAACAGGGTGTACAGGAGAGTCAGGTTTTGATCCTGTGGAACTGTGGGTTATGGGCCCATCATGTGGTTAAAAGCTGGAAGGGTGTTGACATCTTGCACGGTCATGATAGCAAGACATGTCAGAGGGTAGCCTATTAGTTATGTCGGCAACAATGTCGGTACCAAGGGCGAGGGACGAAGAGAACCATTTTCCTGCTCGTTGAACGAGGCGGGCCATTAGGCTAAGTTCTCGTCCATCGGTGGCTACCGGAATGTCATCAACAATAGTAATAGGGTCTTGTCGATGTAATTGTACACCGAGGTGTTTACATAAGCAAGAGAATATTACTGCTTAGATCATATAGATCACAAGAAACGTTAAACCAACCAATGGAAAGGAAAATATGATTATCGATTAAATGTAACAATGGAAAGGAAAATGGGTTTAAACACATATTTCAAGGGTATATCCTTCCCAAGGACAAGCAGAGCATGATATCCATGATAGGATATAATGTAGAGAACTCTTTAGGTAGGGGAGAGAAATTTCATGGCATTGCCCATACAGCGGTGTTTGGATAATTGAGCAGGAAACATTTAGGCTTCAAATGTTCTTGTTGAAAAGCGGAGTACCATAGACATGCTTCGAGATAGCATTGACATGTTCATCGGGTGAAAATCAGACTTTGGAAACACAAAGGATTCATCGGAAACAACTTATAGGATAAGTCTTACAATTTCCTCATGGAAGAATGGATAGCCTTGCTGAGAAGGATTCTATAAAAATAGGGCCTCCAGCCAGGTATGCTAGGAACGACATCACCTTACCGGGTCACATCAAGACCATTATTATAACTCTTGGAAATATGTTCCAACCATCATATCTGATCAAGATTCAGATCTGATTGGTGTCAGGATACCTCAAACTCACGATGCTCGAGGAGAAAAGGTGCGACACAAATTGACGAGATGATATCGAAGATTCTCAGGAAATGAACTATGGAAGCGAGTTCCGAAACAAGATTTCATCAGTAAACCAACGAGAGGGTGAGGAGATGCCTGATGGAATCAGCGATAATTGATCAAGGTTTCCAAAAAGATGGATTTCTACAATTATGTGAACAAGGAGATAATATTGGACATATCGAAGTAGATAACAAAGTATGTTCGAGGAAAACATCCATGAGTAAACATTGATCAAAACATGCATCTGGAAGGACGGACTAGTAGCCCGATCGATGTTAGAATGGTGATTCAATAACCAATAGACTAAGAATCAAGCTATCAACAAATAACTTCAAGCAATAGGGTTGCTAGAAGTTTTGAAATTACACATCAAAGTTAAATGGCTCGTATCCCGGTTAGAAACAACACGGGGACCAAGATATGAACAGAGATGGTGAGAAGTATTACTATATCAAGAATTCTTAAGAGGTGGTGAAATTCTCACGACATTCTTGACATAAAAGATGGTAATACTCAAAGGTAAAGAAGAACAAATGCTGGATAGCAAGGATCCCAAGGTATAACACAAAACACGAACAAGTTTGTGTTGAACGGATGTCAATCGAGTGGTCGATGATAACACAAATCATCGAGGGCAAGGATGGTATTTCTCATCATGAATTCAATTGATATCCTTGAGGAGCTCGGAATGTTGATGATGATCATGACACAATTGTCGAGAGGTTTCATGAAGATTTGTAACCGGTCGGCGATGACATCAAGCCAACGGAATGATGAAGCAAAAAGTTATTGAAACCATGGGTACGACACAAACTCTAAATCAAGCTTGTTGTTCAAGGACAAATGATATGACGAGGAAGATCGACGTAAGATTAGCTCACCGTCAAAATTTTTGCTCCGGGAAGAAAGACCAGGTAGCATAGTTAAAATCGGCACGACAAGGATATAGCCAAGAAGGCTAGGAATGACGTGATTGAGTTCAAACTCGTAAGTAATGATGGTTACCAAGAGTTGCTTAATCACGATGTGGACTCGGTTTAGTTATCATTGTTTTTTTGGTTTAATAACTCAGAGCCCATGAAAAATTGTAATAAGTGAGAATCCAGTCCTAGATGAAGAACTCATAAGAAGTTATGCAGTTCCGTGATAATGTCGAGATACCAGGGGGTAATACTCGTCGACAGATCAAAGTAGAGATTGGACAGGTGTATTGTCCTGCAGAAGACAAGTACTTCAACTTGTCCGAGAATGGGATCAAAGAAGAACGGTCGGAACCATGATCGCAAAGGACCAAACATAGATACAGGATGAACCTATAACAAGGGGATTATTATCATTACAAGAAGCTTCGATGATAAGTTTCACATCGGGTCCATGGGCATGAACGCAAAGGCTCAAGGTTGACTCCCACTTCTTCAATGCATAACCTTTCATTTTACTTCTCGCTTTTGATGAAGCTGTAGTGTAGAAATTTTATCTGGCGAAACAACCAAAGAGTATGACTCACGAAAACTTTCGGGTTCATACGGTTTGGGGAAGGTAGGTTCAACCCATCGGGGCATCTTAGGATCATATACCACAAATTTCAAAAATAAATAACACAAGATCGATGGTAGAGCATGCTTGAGCAAGCAGAGGATACAATTTACCAAAGGCATTATGTTTCCAAGGAAAGGCTCATAAGATTATTGAATATGAAGGACGTTGTCGGATAAAACACAACAAAGGGTCTAGTGGTCCACAAGGGATTTTATGTGAGCATCGGTACTCAACCCGAGGAAGAAAGAATGCAAGGAGATCAGATTATAGAAACAACTGACTAATTCAAAGCTCAAATGTAAAGGAATTATGATTTCTCACCAAGGGATCAGAAGCAAACTCTCTGAATAAGAATGGATAAGTTGAATAGACTTAGGGGCACATTCGATGACAACTTGATTGGTCGAGGACCAGTTCATGTTTAAAATGACGTCTGATCCGGAAGGATGAATTCTAGGATTTCGACTGAGGATTGCGAGCATTCACCACATATCAAATCAAAGGCTGAAAATGACGATGACAAGGCATACTAATGAATATTGCTAGACATATGGATAACAACCATAATGCAAGCAGACAAGTATTTGCACAGCAACAGCTGGCAGAGAATTACCGAAAGACCGGATAGTATATCAATGTACCTTGTGGATCATATGATCAACTAGTAATGAACATTTCCTCGATAAGGGTGAAGAATTATTCGTAGGGGTATTCATGCGGCAAGGAACTGCGGGGTAGTAAGCATAAAGGATGCTTAGAACATCAGAGAGTATTTGAGGGCACCTTGTAATAACAAGGGCAACTGGGGATGAAGGTATGAACGACAAAAGTATGTAGTTATCCATAAAGATTTATCGGAGGTAGGGATCGCAACGGTGAAGGGCACAAGGGTCTCGGGAAAGCATCAGAGAGTGTCTTCAGAATCTTCTGGTGCAGCAGGTGATCATCTGTAATAAGGGGCTCTCCGGGAGGAAGTGATCATGAGATCCTAATGTTAGAGTTAGTAAAACCATTTAAACCCAAATAGAAGAGAGTTCAGAGTCCCAGAGTATAGATCGAGGAGTAAAAGATCCTAGTACCACCCAATGGCGACGTGGGCCCGTAAGACTCATAGCCATGTTAGTAAAAGTTTTATAAAGTCTAGACTCGACTTCGGCCAAGGAGTGTGGAAGGGGGATTCCTACAGGCAATCGGCTCTGATAACAAATTGTGACGCCCCCGATTCAATCATACACTAATCATGCACGCAAAGGTGTACGATCAAGATCAGGGACTCACGGGAAGATATCACAACACAACTCTAAAAACATAAATAAGTCATACAAGCATCATATTACAAGCCAGGGGCCTCGAGGGCTCGAATACAAGTGCTCGATCATAGACGAGTCATGAAGCAACAATATCTCGAGTACGTATATTAGTAAACAAGTTTGCCTTAAGAAGGCTAGCACAAACCGGGATACAGATCGAAGAGGCGCAGGCCTCCCGCTCGATATCCTCCTAAACTACTCCTAGTCGACGCCGCCGCCCGCACGTAGTAGTAGGCACCTCCGTGTAGTAGGAGTCGCTGCCGACGGTGGCGTCTCGCCCTGGGCTCCAAAGATCCGGTTGCGACAACAAGGTAGAATGGAAAGGGGGAAAAGAGGGAGAAAGGCAACCGTGAGTACTCATCCAAAGTACTCGCAAGCAAGGATCTACACTACTTATGCATGTGTATCTATGTAAAAGGGGCAATATCGGTGCACTGAACTGCAGAATGCCAGAATAAGAGGGGGGATAGCTAATCCTATCGAAAACTACGCTTCTGGCAGCCTCCATCTTGCGGCATGTAGAAGAGAGTAGATGGTAAGTTCACCAAGTATCATCGCATAGCATAATCCTACCCAGCGATCCTTCCCTCGTCGCCCTGTGTGAGAGCGATCACCGGGTTATATCTGGCACTTGGAAGGGTGTGTTTTATTAAGTATCAAGTTCTAGTTGTCATAAGGTCAAGGTACAACTCCAAGTCGTCCTGTTACCGAAGATCACGGCTATTCTATAACTTCCCTATAGGGGTGCACCACATAACCCAACACGCTCGATCCCATTTGGCCGGGAACACTTTTCTGGGTCATGCCCGGCCGCGGAAGATCAACACGTCGCAGCCCTACCTAGGCACAACAGAGGGGTCAGCACGCCGGTCTAAATCCTATGGCGTAGGGGTCTGGGCCCATCGCCAATTGCACACATGCATGTTGCGTGGGCTGCCGGAAGCAGAAGTAGCCCCCTTAATACAAGAGCAGGCTTACGTTCCAATCCGGCGCGCGGCGCTCAGTCGCTGACGTCACGAAGGCTTCGGCTGATACCACGACGTCGAGTGCCCATAACTTTCCCACGTAGTTGGTTAGTGTGTATAGACCAAATGGCCAGACTCAGATCAAATACCAAGAACTCGGTAAGCGTGTTATTTTGAAGTAACCGCGGACACCGACCAGGGCCAGGCTCACCTATCTCCTAGGTGGTCTCAACCTGCCCCTGTCGCTCCGCTGATACGTCTCCAACGTATCTATAATTTTTGATTGCTCCATGCTATATTATCTACTGTTTTAGGCAATATTGGGCTTCATTATCCACTTTTATATTATTTTTGGGACTAACCTATTAACCGGAGGCCCAGCCCAGATTTGCTGTGTTATGCCTATTTCAGTGTTTCGAGGAAAAGGAATATCAGACGGAGTCAAAACGGAACGAAATTAACTGGAGAAGTTATTTTTGGAAGGAAACCCACCTAATGGACTTGGACTCCACGTCAGAAGATACGGGAGGTGCTCACGAGGGTGGGGGGCGCGCCCACCCCCCTAGGGCGCGCCCCTGCCTCGTGGGGCCCCCGTAGCTCCACCGACGTACCCCCTGCACCCACATATACCTACGAATCGTAAAACTTCCAGAATAGAAGATAGATCGGGAGTTCCGCCGCCGCAAGCCTCTGTAGCCACCAAAAACCTCTCGGGACCCTGTTTCGGCACCCTGTCGGAGAGGGGAACCCTCACCGGTGTCCATCTTCATCATCCTGGCGCTCTCCATGACGAGGAGGGAGTAGTTCACCCTCGGGGCTGAGGGTATGTACCAGTAGCTACGTGTTTGATCTCTCTCTCTCTCTCTCTCTCTCTCTCTCTCTCGTGTTCTTGATTTGGCACGATCTTGATGTATCGCGAGCTTTGCTATTATAGTTGGATCTTATGTTGATTCTACCCTCTACTCTCTTGTAATTGATTGAGTTTTCCTTTGAAGTAATCTTATCGGATTGAGTCTTTAAAGATTTGAGAACACTTGATGTATGTCTTGCCGTATGCGTATTCAGAGTGACAATGGGATATCACGTGATTCACTTGATGTATGTTTTGGTGATCAACTTGCGCGTTCCGCCCATGAACCTATGCATAGGGGTTGGCACACTTTTTCGTCGTGATTCTCCGGTAGAAACTTTGGGGCACTCTTTGAGGTTCTATGTGTTGGTTTGAATAGATGAATTGAGATTGCGTGATGCATATCGTATAATCATACCCACGGATACTTGAGGTGAAAATGGAGTATCTAGGTGACATTAGGGTTTTCATTGATTTGTGTCTTAAGGTGTTATTCTAGTACGAACTCTAGGGCTGTTTGTGACACTTATAGGAATAGCCCAACGGATTGATTGGAAAGAATAACTTTGAGGTGGTTTCGCATCCCTACCATAATCTCTTCGTTTGTTCTCCGCCATTAGTAACTTTGGAGTGACTCTTTGTTGCATGTTGAGGGATAGCTATATGATCCAATTATGTTATTATTGTTGAGAGAACTTGCACTAGTGAAAGTATGAACCCTAGGCCTTATTTCCTAGCATTGCTATACCGTTTACGCTCACTTTTACCACTTGTTACCTTGCTGTTTTTATACTTTCAGAATACAAAAACCTATATCTACCACCCATATTGCACTTGTATCACCATCTCTTCACGAACTAGTGCACCTATACAATTTACCATTGTATTGGGTGTGTTGGGGACACAAGAGACTCTTTGTTATTTGGTTGCAGGGTTGCTTGAGAGAGACCATCTTCATCCTACGCCTCCCGCGGATTGATAAACCTTAGGTCATCCACTTGAGGGAAAATTGCTACTGTCCTACAAACCTCTGCACTTGGAGGCCCAACGACTTCTACAAGAAGAAGGTTGTGTAGTAGACATCAAGCTCTTTTCTGGCGCCATTGCCGGGGAGGCTAGGTAAGTGAAGGTATATCTTTAGATCTTGCAATTGAATCTTTTTGTTTCTTGTTTTAGCACTAGTCTAGTTTATAAAAGAAAATTACAAAAAAATGGAATTGAGTTTGTCTCATACGCTTCACCTTTTTAATATCTTTCGTGAGAATGATGGAAAGAAAAATTGTGCCAAAGTGCTAGAAGAAGAATTACATAGAATGCTTGGCATGAAATATGTGAATGATGAGCATGATTGCAATGTTGTTAGTATGAATTCCTTGAATATCCATAGTACTAATGATGATTGCACTAGTTATGATGAAAATATCTCTTATGAGCATGTCAACTTTTTTGGTGTGCATGTTTGCATGAACACACCAAATAGAGAACATATTTATTGCAAGAGCATAAGTACTTAGAAACCAAATTGTTGCAAGAAGAGCTAGATGAATGTGCTGAAAGATTGAATATTTTTCACGCCCCTTGTGAACTTTGCAATGAACAGGGTCATTTAAAGCTCCAATGCTATTTGTTTCATGATCAAGTCGTGTCCAAATATTGTGATAATTTGATTACCCTTGAGCATCATAAATAACTTAGCCTTCTTTTGGGTTATGAAGAAATGAAACGATAACCAGGGTATTCCAAAATTTAGTCTTGATAAAATTCTTGATTTTGATCTAGAAAAGATTTATATGTATTGTGCGATGAATTGCATTGAAAATCCTTATATTGCCAATTACATAAAGAAAAAAAACAAATAGAAGATAAAGATAATACTAATGAAAGGGAAGAGACTTCCCAATATACTCCTATTATTTCTTATGATGCATCAGGTAACGAAGAGGAGCCTTCTATTCAACCAATCTCATTAATAAGGAGCTCCAAAAAGAGGATTGAACCCACACATGATGTGGTGAATAAGAAGAAAAGAAAAAGGAAGATAGGTAAAAAGGTATCTCTCCCAAATAAAGTTGCTCCTATTATTGTTGTGCCTCATGAAAATGAAGATGATACACTTGATGATGATCTCGTTATCCCTATTTCTTGTTGTGATGATTATGATTGGGAAGATAATGATACTTCTTATGATCTTGAAAATCTTTTTGGCACTTGCTTGGAAGAATATAATAATTGCTATACTATTGGTGCTATCTGTACTATTAATGATGAGAGTGATTATGCTTATGATATGAAAAGGCCCAAGCTTGGGGAAGCTATGTTTGATGAGGATGACATATTTGAGAATATATTTGATGTAATTAATGTTTGTCCCAAGCTTGGGGATGCTATGCTTAATAATGATAATATTTTTAGCCTCTCAAGTTTTGATATGCAAAGTAGTTATGATGATAGCATGCCTTCTACCTATGATGATTATATTTATGAAAGTGGGTTTGGAAGAGTGTCAACTTTAGGAAGTAGTGATCCCACAATATTGGAGGATGTTTAATCTTATAATATTTATGAAAGTGGATTTGGAGAGGTCATGACTTTATTTAGTGATGTATCCACTATTTCGGAAGAGGTTTCAATCGATTATGATGAGAACAAAGTTGCTACTTATGATGATTATTGTGATAGAACTTATGCTATAAAGAGTAGTGATGATTATATTTATAAAACTTGTCATGATTATGAGTACCCTTTCTCTAAACATTACTCTTTTAATGTGGAAACAATTTATTGTATTCAAGTCTCTTATGATACTCACACTATTCCGAATGAGAAGAATTTTGCTTATGTGGTGAATAATAAAATTTATATGCTAGTAGATCATGAAAAGAATGTTTTAGGTACTGGTTATATTGTTTAATTCATTCATGATGCTACTGAAAATTATTATGAGGGAGGGATATATGCTTGTAGGAATTGCAATAATATCAAGTTTCCTCTCTATGTGCTTAAAATCTTGAAGTTATGCTTGTTTTACCTTCCTATGCAAGTTGATTATTGTTCCCATAAGTTGTTCGATCACAAAATACCTATGCATAGGAATTGGGTTAGACTTAAATGTGCTAGTCATATTCTTCATGATTCTCTCTTTATGTTTCAATTCTTATCTCTTATGTGAGCATCATTGAAATCATCATGCCTAGCAAGGGGCGTTAAACGTTAGCGCTTGTTGGGAGGCAACCCAATTTTATTTTAGTTCCTTGCTTTTTGGTTATTTTTAGTAATAAATAATCCATCTAGCCTCTGTTTAGATGTCGTTTTGTGTTTTCATTAGTGTTTTTGCCAAGTAGAACGTTTGGGAAGACTTGGGTGAAGTCTTTATGATCATGCTGTAAAAAACAGAAACTTTAGTGCTCACGAGATTAGCTAGAACTTTTTACTGGAGAGTGATATTTAGTTGATTGTTTTTGAAGATGATTACTAGACAAATTCCTCAGGTCCACCAATTTATTTTAGAATTTTTGGAGTTCCAGAAGTTTGCGTTAGTTACAGATTAATACAGACTGTTCTGTTTTTGACAGATTCTGTTTTTCGTGTGTTGTTTGCTTATTTTGATGAATCTATGCCTAGTAAAATAGTTTATAAACCATAGAGAAGTTGGAATAAAGTAGGTTTAACACCAATATAAATAAAGAATGAGTTCATTACATTACCTTGAAGTGGTGTTTTGTTTTCTTTCGCTAACGGAGCTCACGAAGTTTTTACGTTAAGTTTTGTGTTGTGAAGTTTTCAAGTTTTGGGTAAAGATTCGATGGACTATGGAATAAGGAGTGGAAAGAGCCTAAGGTTGGGTATGCCCAAGGCACCCCAAGGTAATATTCAAGGATAACCAAGCATCTAAGCTTGGGGATGCCCCGGAAGGCATCCCCTCTTTCGTCTTCATTCATCGGTAACTTTACTTGGAGCTATATTTTTATTCACCACATGATATGTGTTTTGCTTGGAGCGCTATGTCATTTTATTTTGTTTTGCTTGCTGTTTGAATAAAGTATCAAGATATGAAATTCTTAAATGTTAGAGAGTCTTCACATAGTTGCGTAATTATCCAACTACTCATTGATCTTCACTTATATCTTTCGGAGTAGTTTGTCATTTGCTCTAGTGCTTCACTTATATCTTTTAGAGCATGGTGGTAGTTTTATTTTGAAGAAATAGATGAACTCTCATGCTTCACTTATATTATTTTGAGAGTCTTAAATAGCATGGTAATTTTCTTAAATAATCCTAATATGCTAAGCATACAAGATTTGTAAGAATTCTCATGAGTGTGTTGAATACTAAGAGAAGTTTGATGCTTGATGATTGTTTTGAGATATGAAGATGGTGATATTAGAGTCATGATAGTTGAGTAGTTGTGAATTTGAGAGATACTAGCTCCCTTAATACAAGAGCAGGCTTACGTTCCAATCCGGCGCGCGCCGCTCATTCGTTGACGTCACGAAGGCTTGGCTGATACCACGACGTTGAGTGCCCATAACTTTCCCATGTAGTTGGTTAGTGCGTATAGACCAAATGGCCAGACTCAGATCAAATACCAAGAACTCGTTAAGCGTGTTATTTTGAAGTAACCGCGGACGCCGACCAGGGCCAGGCCCACCTCTCTCCTAGGTGGTCTCAACCTGCCCTGTCGCTCCGCCACGCAATGTAACAATGGGGCCATCGAACCCAGGCCCACCTCTACCGGGATGGAGTCACCTGCCCTTCAAATTTCATCTCCAAACAGTATCATAAGTAATGTAACAGTATAAAGTATATAGCATATGCCCGTGATCACCTCCCGAAGTGATCACGACCCAGTAGTATAGCATGGCAGACGGACAAGAGTGTAGGGCCACTGATGGAAAACTAGCATCCTATACTAAGCATTAGGATAGCAGGTAAAGATATCAACAATTGTAGCAACAATGACAGGCTATGCAGCAGAATAGGATTAACCGAAAGCAGTAACATGCTACACTACTCTAATGCAAACGGTAGAGAGAACGAATAAGCGATATCTGGTGATCAAGGGGGGGCTTGCCTGGTTGCTCTGGCAAGAAGGGTTCGTCGTCGATGTAGTCGATCACAGGGGTACCGGCAGCGGTCTCAGGGTCTATCGGAAAGAAGTAACGGATGGGAACACAATAAATAATAGAGCAATCAAAGCATCACAAAGCATAACATGTCAATACGCGGTGCTAGAGGTGATCTAACACAGGGATAGGTAATACCGGCGAAGGGGGAAAACATCCGGGAAAGTATTCCCGGTGTTTCGTGTTTTCAGACACATAAACCGAAGGGGGAAGTTGCATGTTTGCTATGCTAAAGATGTGTGACAGACGAACGGGTTGCGCGTTCGTATTCGTCTCGTCGATCTGAGCAACTTTCATGTACAAAGTATTTTCATCCGTTACGGATTATTTTACATGATTTTCTAAAGTGTAATGTTTTTTTGGATTTATTATTAATTCGAATAAAAGAACAGAATATACCCTTTTTTACACCTAGCAGCAGCTAGCCACAGAGGATGACATGTGGGGTCATGCTCAAAGTCAACAATTCAGTCAACAGTTGACTGGGTCAAGGTTGACTGGTCAAACTGGCTTGTGGGACCCAGCTGTCATGGACACATGTAAACTAACAGTTTAATTAATTTACAGATTAGGTGGGGGCCACAAGTCATTGAGGTTTAGTGGGGGTTTAGTGTTATTTAATTAGACCGGGGGGGTTAGTTTAAAGTGGGGTTTTAACCACCCCACTAATTAGCAGGGCCGGCGAGGCAGAGAGCCTATGGCCTCGCCGGCTGGGTACGGGACAGGGAGGAGCTAGCAGCCTGGCCGGAGGCAAGCTGCGGCGGGCTGGTCGACAGCGGGTGGCGCAGCGCAGCGGTGGCGGCCGGAGGCGGACGCGAGGCCAGGCGGGGGTGAAAGGAGCGCTTGGGCTGCGGGCAGAGGCGACAGAGGGGAGGCTCTGCCCGGAGCGGGCAGGAAGGTAACAACGGCAGACAGCGGGGGGGAGGCGGACGCGACCAGCGAGCGAGGACGAGGCCCGGTGGGTGGTTCGCGGCATGCACGCAGGTCGCCAGGTCCGGCGGGGGAGCGCGGCGGAGCGACTAGGGGGTAGCTGGAGCTTGCGGGCGCAAGCGGGGGAGCTCGGGTGAGCGGGAGGAGTGTGGCGGTGACCGAGCTCGACCGAGCTCGGGGTCGTGGCCGTAGGGCATGACGCAGAGGTCCGAGGACATGAACGGCATCGCCGTGAGGTCCTGAGCACGCCCACGTGCTTGGCCGGCCAGGTGGAGGCGACGACAGCAAGTGCATCAGCGGCGACGAACTACGGTGGCGATGGTAGCGATAGCAGGAGAAGGAGGGCGAGTTCAGGGGAGGGGGAAACGAGTGGAAGCTCACTGCGGAGGCACACGGTGGCCCGATGAAAGCTTAGTAGCAGCAGAACAACGACAATCATCGATGGCATGACGGCGGCCAAAGGTAGAAGACGACATCGATCCCTGCGTTGAGGCGATCTCCTACTCGACCTGCTCCTCGGATTCGATGTAGACGGAGTGCAAGCAGCTACTGCAGAGGTCTCAGCCGATGAGATGGACGATGGACACGAGGACGACGATGGACATGGCGGGCGGAGCTCGGTCGTGTGTGGGAAAGGAGGAAAACGGCGCGGGGAAAAAGGGGGTGGACGACTAGGGTTCGTCCAGGGCGTCGGGATGGTCTTATAGCCGGTGGGGAGGTAGCGATGGACGGCGCGTGCACCCTGCCGACTATGGAGCCGGTGGATAGCCGCCACACCCTCTGTCTGCAGGGGAAGGAGATGAGTGGAGAAAGGTGGGCTGGGCCTTTCCCAGCCCACATGGGCCTAGTGTACTCTAGATTAGGTCATTTACTTTTCCTCTACTCTTTTTCTTATTTCTGCTACTATTTTGTATTACTTTGGGATACTAAAAGAGTTTTGTTTATTATAATACTTGCCACCTAAATCATGCACAATAGTGTGGTGTTGCACAAAAAGTTCCAGAGTATTTGGTAGAGTTTAAATATTATTAGAAATTGAAATGGTTATTTAAATTACTTGGTTCCACTGTTTTGGTTGCTAGGCTAAATTTTGGGAAATCACTAATGTTGGTTTTATTTTTATAATAGCTTTGGGAATATTTGCAATATTCTGGACACTTTTGTTTTGCTGTTTGGACAATTAATATTTTGAGTTTATTAAAAAATGAAAATTGGGTTGAAATATTTCTTAATCATTTTTCTTAGGGCATAATGATGATGACTTGGCATCATTAGTAGAGGGTTACTGTAGTTTAATTATCTGGGCGTCACAAAGTCCGAGGCGAGGAGGGGGACGCTTGCGTGCAAGATTTAGCGTGTACCGCAGATGGCGGCCGGCATCGTCTAGTTAGCTAAGAGTAAGTTAGTACCTGTACACTACTAGAGTATTAGTGGGAGTACATAGTTAACTTGGCTATGATCGTTGTCAATGTGGAAGTTCAGTACTCTATATCTGGATCAGACCTGCTACTTTGCTCTGAATGTTGAACTTTCCGATTGAACGTATGGAATGGGCTATTATTTTTTTAAATGGGATGCATTTGTCTGCCACGGGTTTAGAGGCTAACTTGTGGGCCTACTAGGTTGATGCATACACAATCAGGAGATGACTTTACGAGGAGAGGATGATAACAGGGACCCACCAGGGTCATGGCAGTACGCAAGCAAGTGCCTCCGTATTTCAAGCCCAAAAAATGGTTCCTCCTAATGGATTTCTGACATCTAGGTCCGATGGCATTATCAACATAGTCAATAAACGAGAGAATTGCACAACGAGCGGCTGACACCAAGGACCCAATAGCTCGCCTAGTTCTTTTTGTTTTGAGACGGAAGCAGGGTGTCAAATTGGCTGTCCGGGGCACTCTGGCCTGTCTAGCCAGCCTTTTATTTATGTTTACCACAAGACCAACCCAGAGTTTTTTTCGCTTCGAAAATGGCTAGCCCAGTTTTTTGCTCTTTTGCAGAATACCCAACCGAGGCCTACTTGCTTTTTGTTAGCCCTGCTGGGCCGCAAATCTTTCAAGACGAGAAGAGTTGCATTTGGCTTGCCTAGAAAATGGGCTATCCGTAATGAGAAATGGGATGTACATTTTTAAAGCACATCAAACAGGCAATTAGTTTCAATTTTTTTCATTTCGAGATTTTAAATTCCATTGATTTTTATGCGTGGAAAATTATTTCGATTTTATATTGATATAAATTTATTTTTCAAATTAGTTTGAATGTGACTCGATATTTTGGGATTAAAAACAGTTCAGACGGCACCGAAATATGCAAAATTTCATATAATTTTTTAACTGTGGCCACAATATGGGCTGTAAAGCTAACAAGAAGAATATGGGCTCCAAAAAATACTTAAGAATTAGCAAATGGGTTGTAAATTATTAAAAATAATGGCAAATGGGTTGTATGCTATTTTCCACAGATTTGAGGCTGACTTGTGTGCCTCCTATAGGTTGATGCATACATTTTCCTAAAAAAAGTTGACGAGTACGCTTTCCTAAAAAAAGGTTGATGCACACGCAAGGCCGTGTCAATTTAGTCAACACACGAGAGCAGTGATTGTTGGATGTCCATCCAACGGCCGTCATGCTTCTTCAATCTCTGCTCTTCTTGCTCCATCAGCTCAAACCAGCATCGACGGGACTGCCTGCTCTTTCCTTCCGTGGCTGGCTTTGCTGCCGCGCAGGCTTTACCGGCCCACCCTACTCCCACCCCTGGCCAGGCCATCCCTCTACCCACCCGCACATCCTGTTATTTTTCGGTGACGGAGGGCCTCACCCCGCAATGCAGACCACCAGCCCTCAGACTTCTCGGTGTGGGCATCCGCTTTTGTGGCTTCACCGGCTGTGGGTCGTTCCCTTCCCGGGCCTCGCCGTCGTCCACCGTGTTGGTGCTCTCGGCGCGGCGTGGACAACATGGTCAACAAATAACAACCATTGGAAGAGGGATGTAAGTGGAAAGGCTGGCAGTAGGGACCCACACAAGAAAGTGCCTCCTAATTACGTGAAAAAAATGATTGCTCATGCTGACAGCTAGGACCCATCGGCTGTATCATCGCACGGAAGGAAGTGCCTCCTTGTTATGCGAAAAATATTCCTCCCGATGACACCTGGGACCCAGGAGATTTGGTGGCTGACTTGTGGGCCTACTTGTCGACGCAGACGCAGGGCTTTGTCAACTTAATCAACAAATGATTCTAGCAGCTGGACCGTTGGATGTTAATCCAACAGCCGTGCTGCTTCTTCAACCTATGATCTTTCTCCTATCTCTCGTGGGCGGCAGTGTTGCCGCGCACCCGAACCAGTCAAGTTCCTACTCCTCTCCATCTACGACTCCACTGCCGCGTCTTCCCCATCTCCAGGTCATTCTAGTCTGGGGCCTCGCCGTCGTCCATCGGCCTTGGTGCGCTCGGCACGGTGTGGTCAATGTGGTCAAAAAATGAGAGTCATCGAAAGATGACTATACGTGGAGAGGCTGACAGTGGGGACGCACCACGCCCATGGACGCATGCATGCAACTGCCTCCTTTTTACCCTGAAAAATAATATTTTCTCCCCCTGACAGCTGGGACCCACCAGCTACATCTTTGCATGTGAGGAAGTGCGTCCTTATTATAGGAAAAAAATGATTCTTCCCCCTGATAGCTGGGACCCACCAGCTATATCTTCACATGCAAAGAAGTGCGTCCTTATCGTCCCTGAGAGCTGGGACCCACAGTGTTGTCTGTCTGGTCGTGAAAGTGTACGTACATACTGATCGATCGGTCTCTCTATAGCAATGAACTATGGCCGAGTAAGGAGCAGCCCGTGTCGTACTAGAGGCACGGGCGTAGCATGTCATGCAGTCCCGCCTATATCGTGTACACATACGTACAACCATGGTGCAAGAAAGTGAATATGGCTACATACGTACATACACGCGGGGTCTCGAACGCGTACAACAACATCGTCTTATTCATCGGCAGCCAACCGGCTGGGTCGCAATGGAGGAAACATGGTTGTGTTCATTGGGAGGCAAACGACTAGGTCAGAATACATCGTGTTCATCGGGAGCCAACCGGCTTGGACGGAACAGGCGAAGCGAGGTCTGGCGTACCATAGAATAGAGCAAACGTCCTTCTGTTCGACCGCGTATGGTCCAAATGGGGTCCTTTTCATCACGAAGAGTCTGGCGTACCGCAAAATGGAGGAAACAGACTTCTTTTCGAGTGCCTATGGTCGAAACGGGGTGTTGTTGATCGGGAGGGTTGCGGCGTACCACAAAACGAAGGAAGCGGACTTCTGTTGGAGCGCCTACGGTCGAAACTGCGTACTGTTCATCCACCGTCTACTACCTCGCTCCAGCCTCCACCGAGAACTATTCATCCATCATCGACTTCCTCCTGCCTCCACCAGCTACTATTCATCCAGCCTCCACCGGCTACTGTTCATACAGTCTCCATAGGGTCTTGTTCATCCACCACCAACCGGCTGGCATGCGGCGGCCTCCTTGGGGTCCTGTTCGTCCAGCAGCAATGGCCTACTACCACGGGGTCCTATTCATCCAACCCCCACCGGGAACTGTTCATCCAAAGCCAACCAACTGGCTCGACTCACCACGTCTCGACTCGTTCTATGTATCGCGTGCACGGTAGCAACGCTCCCTGTTCATCGAGAGGCAACCCAACACTAGCTGGCTATGTCTCATACAGGGGCTCGATCAGCTTCAGTAAGCAGCAGAAGTGATCGATCGCTCGGTTTCAATTAGCAGCAGCAGAGGAATCGCTCAGGTTCATTCAACAGCGAATGAATCTCTCAGGTTCAATTAACAGCCAAGAGAACGATCTCTCAGGTTCAGTAACGTAGCTAGCAGTGCGACCACTTGGGTTCAGTTAGAGCTCAACGCCTCGCCGCACACATGCGCGTACGTGTATGAGAGAAACATGCAAACCTCCATGCATCGCTCGGCCCCGACCATCCACCATAATCCGGAACTCCTCGATATTTTCCTTGCCCTCAATTCGACCATGATTTTTTCCGTCATGGACGGCCCAAAGACTGTCAAGCGGGTGCACCTCTGGCCCGCCCAGGACGAAAAGCCCATTTTCTATTATGATTTTTTTCATAGAAGTAGGAGCCCACCACATCTATGATGATACGTGCTTTTTTCACAATTATCGTCATAGAAGTGTCATAAGCATGACAGGAAACTTTTCATTCGGGCCAAAATGTCACGGATGTGTCTCTTTTTTGTAGTGATTTGTTCTTTGTGTGCAGGTACCGCTTACATAGTGTTTCTTCGTTCTCCTACTGGATTCATACCTTGGTTTCACAACTGATGGAAATACTTACCATAGTTGTGTTGCATCATCCTTCCTCTTTGGGGAAATACCGATGCAGTCTCTAGCCACGTCAGGCTACCGTTTCCAAAGACCATGAGGACCACAAGCGCCAAGTTCAACTACCATTGCCATGTATTTCATCAAGTTCGATGACGACCTCCAAAGACCTTAGATTCGTCAAGTTTCTCTCTGAAAATTGCACGTGGGGATTTTCTGGAATTGTTAATTATTGTTTCCGGCCTCATTTAAACTTGCCTAGATGGGTAGATTACATATGCTTCACCTCTTGCCATGTTAATCAACATTTAATCTTGTCATGTATATAGATGAGAGCGAACTAAATAATTGAATGTGGTGTTTCTTCAATAAGTAACTCCTTGCATATTGAACCCCACTAAATTTGTTGTATTGTTTGTTGCACTTTGCCATGCCATGTCTCACTAAAATGGACATGCATCATACTTGATTGTGCATCATGCCATGTTTATGCTTTTTTGTTTACCATCTTCTTCGCTTCTTTCCGGTTGTGCTTCTTCTCGATAGTTCTGGTTACGTTGCGATTGTGAGGATCCATTCGACTACATTGGCTCATCTACTTCATGGATTCGGTTTTCTTCCTAGGGGACTCCAGGCAATATGACCATTACCTTGGATATCACTACTATCTTTGCTTTCTAGTTGTCTCGATGCTATTGCTATGTCTCGCTACCTACCACTTGTTTGTCAAGCCTCCCAAACTATCATGATACTGCCTCTAACCTCCACTATCCAAGAAACCGTTGTTCGGCTATGTTACCTCTTTGCTCAGCCCCACTTATAGAGTTGCTAGTTGAAGGTGCAGTGCAGGTTGTTCCATGTTGGGACATGGATATCATGGGATATCACAATATCTCTTATTTAATTAATGCATCTATATACTTTGGTAACCGGTGGAAAACTCGGCCTTTTGCCTGGTGTTTTGTTCCACTCTTGTCGCCCTAGTTTTCATCATACCGGTGTTATGTTCCTTGATGAGCGCTCCTAACACATGTGGGGTGTTATGCCCCCCCCCCTGACCATTCGCTTAGGCTAAAACACCTCCAGGAAGGCCCAACATGGTTTTAAAATTTTCCAACATAATAATATTGATAAATAATTAATTTACATAGGGAGTTAGTGCTACCCGAGGATTCTTAATTACACATAATACAGCTTGGGCCAAGGTCGATGGTGTTGGTCCGTAATGGGCGTACTATGTGGCCACCGTAGGGCAACTCGAGGTCTAGTCTTACTCGCAGGCTTTCCCATCCGGTCGTATCTTGAGAACGAGCTACGTGTGGCTCCCGTCGGGGTCGTCGACACGCCGGGAGCTCTTGTTGGTTTAGTTTTGCCTTTGACGAGTGACTTGTCCACTAGGATTCCTTATGGTAAGCATCGTGTTTTCACAGTGTGAGGATGTTACATCGGATGCGCGTGGTAATTTATAATGGACAACTTGGAGCATGATATGTCTCCATCGTATCTATAATTTTTTATTGTTTCATGCCAATATTCTACAACTTTCATATACTTTTGCCAACATTTTATATTATATTTGGGACTACACTACTGCAGGATGCTGCTAACACGACACTACGATCAGAGACCCTTTGATGAAACTGTGTGCTATGCATTAATCACAAATGGTGATGTAAAAAACGTCAAAAAAGATGCAAAACGTTTGTAATGTATGATACATCAAACACGGTTTAGATTTTAGTTGCGTGTGCGATGCTGAGCATACGGTTGATCCATACGAACTGTTTGTGATGAGACAGAACAACAGAAACGGGCAGCCAGATCAAGGTGTGTGCGATATACGGCATACAATTCGCTCATATGAACCGTTTGCGATGATCGAGGTGAACACAAACGATTCGGCATAACAAGATCTGTGTGATACCCAACAAAAAGGTCGGTAATCAGAATTATGTGCGATCATTATAGACAGCCCATACGGTCTTTTTTTGTGAATTGTGTGCTCGTTAGGGCACACAGTTCAACAAACCAACCCGTGGGCGATAATTTAGAAGGTCTCTATCGAATATGTATTACTAACCGTCTACGATGAGATTGAGAGGATAAACAGAGATAACAAACTAATATGAGCAAACGGAAACAGAGATATATATAGTCTGCTTAATTTAGTCCTTCTTGTTGTTGTTGTTGTTGTTGTTGTTGGTTGGCCCTGCGACATCGTCTTGGCGAGGACGCTTCTTACTGCTAACTGTTGGCTTTTCATCGCCGCCGCCGTCATTATCGTCATTGTTGTCATCGTCGTCGTCCTCCTCCTCCTCCTCGTTCGACCATTCCTCCTCCTCCTCATCATCATCCTCTTCTTCATCCTCCGACGGCTCCTCGTCCGTCTAGTTATCGCCTGATAACTTCGGAGGCAGTGTCCCTTCCATGATCTGGATATAATCGAGCTCTGGGCTCGACGCCGGACTCATGGAAGACGAGCGGGATGATTCCAATGTTAACCTATCATCGGGCGCCAGACTGCTGGCCGAACTGTCGTCCTCGCTATCGCTCGACATGGCTGCACAGTGTGTGCTAGTGTGTAGCGCAGCCTGCTGGGGACGATGAAGAGGGTGGACACTTAAGCATGGTATGCAAAGAAGAGGAAATGCCAATTGAAGCAGGGGTTGACTTATTATCTAATCGCTGATATAATCAACCGCAATTATTTGTACCCAGTCACTCCAAATTCCCGGGGTTGCACATGACTCCTATTGGCTCTTTGGCTGGTTTCTTTTTTCAGGACAAAAACAAGGAACGAGTTTTGGGATTATGCACCGGCACCGCTACGAACGGAGTAGGACAGTTGTCAAGCAATATATTGAGCTCTTCTTATTGATAAAGCCAGTAATAATCAAACTACAAAGGAAAAGAAAAAAGATGAAGGAAAATATGTGCACGAATCTTTGAGTAACATCAATGGCATAGGACCTAGACGTGCATTGCTTAGAGCACATCTAGATGTGCTTTAGCAATACTGTCAAACAAAACCCCTAATCATCATCACAAACAACGCATAGAGCATGGCTAATGCGACAACCACAACTACACATGCTAGTTCCTTCTTGTCTCTTGCTTTCATTTGTTGCCTGTGATTGATTCTTTCTTGCTTCATCATACTGATTGTACATTCTAGATCAGCCAGTTTCTTCTTCAGCTTTACGTTATCTTCTGCGAGCTTGGTGATAACGCTCCGAGACCTGCCATGCCATTCTTTATCTAGCCAGTTAGCAAAGGCACAAGCCTCATATCCCTGCCCATGTTAAATAGTATTCAGGATGAGCGGTGGCATTAACTCAAGTAAAATGATGAACTTAGCACTAACCTCTAAGGGGCAACTGAGAACCGCATGCCAATGTTGAATCCCTCCATGCATACACGTCGAGCGGGAGTGTGCCCATGCACACAACTCAGCTTCTGGTACTTCTCGGTGGCGCAAAACTCGGAGTCGAACTTGTGTTGCGGGAGTCTAGAGTCATGCTCCGGATCCGGCGGCAGATCGCTTTCCTGCGGGGGTCCATTCAGGACGGATTCAACAAGGAGCTACTTTGGACATGCTAAAAAAGATCGGGATGGATTGGAACCTAACAGGATGATTTAGATCCGTAGTATACCTGCCTTCTAATGACCTTCGGCAAGTGCTCAGCGGCGACCACCGTCGAGGCAACGATATGAGCAGGAGCAGCCACACCGAAACCATAAACACCACTCGTCCGCATTCCCCCAATGTCAGCACCACGAGAGGGAATTTGGAGGCTATGCAGGGATTTGGGGGAAATGGGGAAACTGTGGGGATAAGCTAACAGTCGGGAACTACTTATGGCACTATATGTTGTATACGACACACTGTTTATACATGTCATTTGTGTTAGGTATTACAACGTCACACACAATTTCCGCACCAAACCGTGTGAGAAGAAAACATAGGTGAGACACGGTTGCCATTACATAACCGTATGTGATGTACTACCATGTACATATAATTGAATTAAAGAGATACCGTGTAAACAGCCGCTCTGCGGATATCCGTAAAAAAAGCAGTCGCTCTGCATATAGAGATGGCGGCGGCGGCCTAGGCAGCGGCTACTTGAGAAGAGGTCAATCCTCGGTCGGTGGGCAGTGGTGGCTTCATAGGAGGTCAATCCTTGGTCTGTGGTGGGAGATAGGAGGAGCTCAACCATGAAGGTCGGCGGCGGCGTGATTCGAGCACATCCATCGTGGTCGATGGCGGGATAGTGGAGGTCGAATCAAAGCGGCAAACAAGAAGATGCTTTTCTCCTCGACCCTGCTGTCTCGGCGTGCTGCCGCATCGCGCTTCTCTGTCTGCTGGGTGGAGGTTGCCGCGCGGCTAATTAATTAAGGTATTCTTTTCATGAGTGGCTTAATTAAGGTATTCAATTCATAAGGGTAGCGTTGTACTAGTACTCTGCGTGTAAATTGACTGGCCATTAATTTTTGTCATTGCACTTCTGGATAACAATATGGAGCGCCCTCAGTAACTATGAAAATAAAACCTTGTGATTTATGCATGCATCTTTGGGCAGCAATTAATCTGTGTATTAATGTTGTTGTTTTGTTTTTAATTACCATTCATGTGGTGCAGATGGAACGATCTCGATTGATGAAGGATCAAAAAATCGCAGATTTTATCAGTGGCGTGACAGAATTCATGAGTTTGGCTGAAAGTACAAAGAGGAGAATTGGTGATGCAGATTACATCCTGTGTCCATGTACTGATTGTGCCAATACAGAGTCACATGAAGTTGTAGATGTCCAGTGGAACTTAGTCTCTCGGGGATTCATGGATGGATATACACGTTGGACCAGACACGGTGAAGAGGAGGTCATGGATGAAGATACCCAGGGCTGCGAGATGCAAAACCCCGATCAGTGTCACATGGATGTTGAATCTAACATCGGGACAGAGGCGTCAAGCTACCAATGGAACACCGGAAAGCCGAAACACCCACTGGAAATCCAAGACGTCGACGCAGATGACGACGATCTAGATATGCCAAATTTTGCTGCTATGATTGTAGATTTCGAGGGCCCAAAAAAGGATATGATTTGGTACAAGGATCTGCCAACCATTGATGCAGACTCCAAGAAAGAATTGTATCCAGGTTGCAAAAAGAAATATTCGAGGTTGAGTGCCACCCTGGCGCTTCTCAGATTTAAAGCAGCAAATGGTCTATCAAACCAGGGCTTCACAGAGATGTTAGGTATTTTTAAAGAAATTCTTCCAGAAGATAATGTGCTCCCAGAAGCACGAATGAAGCGAAGAAAATTGTTTGCCCATTGAAACTTGAAGTACAAAAGATACACGCTTGTGTGAACCATTGTATATTGTACCATGGTGAGCACAAAGATTTGCGTGCATGTCCCACATGCAAGCATGCACGCTACAAGCGCATGAGAGAAAATGACAAGTACAAATTGGACGACGAGATCAAGACAGGAATCCCGTTCAAGGTTGTTTGGTACTTGCCTCTAATTCCAAGGTTGAGGCGTTTGTTTGCAAACCCTAGAGAGGCAAAGAGGTTGGGTGGCATCATGATGAGCGGATTGTGGATAAGTATATGAGGCACCCGAAAGACGGGGCTCAGTGGGAATTAATCGACAACAAGTTTGAAGACTTTGCCAACGATCCTAGAAGTATAAGGCTCAGGGAGTGTACTCACGGGATGAATCCTTTTGGTGATATGAGCACCAACACAAAGACATGGCCGCAGCTTCTCATTCCATATATAACCTAGCTCCTTGGTTGTGTATGAAGAAAAAATACGTTATGATGTCAATGATTATCCAAAGCCCGAAGCAACCTGGAAATGACATCGACATTTACTTCCAGCTACTGGTAGAAGAACTGCTGACAGTGTGGATAGATGCACCTGTTGTAAAATGTTATGATGCTTACAGAAAGGAGATTTTTGATCTACCTGCGATGCTGGTGCTCACCATTCAAGATATGCCGGCATTAGGCAACACATCGGGGCAGAAAACAAAGGGAGATGTAGGGTGTGTCACATGCATGGATAGGAAAGCTAGCAGAAGACTTCCCAAGTCACATAAAACCGTGTATTTGCGTCATCATAGGTTCTTACGAAAAAATCGCCCATACCGAAAGATGAAAGCTGAATTTGATTGTACGACAGAGGTAGGTGTGGGCCCAAGACCCTATGATGGGGAGGTGGTCTACAACATGGCTAAACAAATTAATGTTGTGCTTGGCAAGAATCACCCTTTGACGGTGAAACAAACACCCAAGGGTCAAGTGTTTAAGAAGAAATCGGTGTTCTGGAAATTACCTTACTGGGATATTCTATGTGTACGTCACTGCATCGATGGCATGCACGTAGAGAAGAACGTATGTGAAAGCATCCTTGGTATTCTGATCAAGATTAAAGGTAAAAGAAAGGATGTTGAGGGTTCATGGATCGATATGCTTGTTGATCAATCAAAATGCAAGAGTGAAGCAGAAGATGATGACAAATTCATCAAAGCTCGCCAGAGTTACAATTTCAGTAAAAAGAAGCAACACAGTTCGTCAACTATTTGTTGTCAGTTAAGACACCCTCTTCCTACTCCACAAACATCAGAAGTCTCGTGGATGTGAGCTCAGGTAAAATGAAGTTGGGACACATGAAGTCACATGATTGCCACGTAATGTTGACACAAATCCTCCCGGTGACCATCGTGAACTGATGGACAAAGATATAAGAAACAGACTCATTGAGGTCTGTGATTTCTTCAACCAACTATGGCAGAAAGTTGTTCATCCTGAAGAGTTGGATCATATGCAAGATGATATTGCAAGAATATTGTCCACCCTAGAGATGTTTTTCCCACCATCATTCTTTGATGTCATGGTCCATCTCACTGTGCACCTTGTCGACGAGATAAAGTATTGTGGTCATATGTTTCTTCGCAACATGTATCCCTTCGAGCGGTTCATGGCAATACTGAAGAGCTTTTGTTGGAACCAAAACCATCAAGAGGCAAGCATCCTACAAGGTTATACCGCGGAGGAGGTGGTTGAGTTTTGCACTCAATACATGAAACAAAGACCTATAGGTTTGCCCCTCTCTTGCCATGAGGGAAGGCTGAAAGGTAAGCCGGTCCTTGCTGGCACACAAATGGCTACACCTGGAGAATTGGTAGAGAAAGCCCATTTGACGGTACTGCTTAACAGCCCGGTTCTCAGCGCTTGTGCCGAAGAACACATGGCAGAGATACGCCAAATCTTCTTACCAATGGTGCATTCATCAGATGTGGAGATGATGGAGCACACTAAGAACTACGCCGAATGGCTGAAGAATCGTTCGACACAAGGATCCATCGATGAAATTGCTACATGGTTGGCACAAAAGCCATCACCTATGGTGTTGACGTACCAAGCATATGACATAAATGGATACACATTCTACAGTGAGGAACGTGATCAGAAGACCTCATATCGTAATGCATCTGCTCAATAGAATGCATGACCGTAGATGAAGGCGATAAAAGGGTATACTATGGAACCATCAAACAGATTTGGGAGCTTGACTATGTGAAAGTTAAGGTGGCATTATTCAGGTGCGCATGGATCCCTCTTGGTCATGTAAAGGTTGATGATTACAGGAACACCTGTGTTAACAGGACAAAAATGGCATATCATGTGTACCCGCTCATTCTGGCCAGGGATGCTACCCAGATTTTCTTTGCGGAAGACCCCTTGCATAAGAATTGCCATGTAGTGATGCATGGGAAGAGGAGGGTATTGGGTGTCGAGAATGTTGTCGATGAGGACGAGTACGATGAATTTGCTGAGTTGCCAGCCAAGGGATCATGCAACCGTGTAACAGAGCAACGTAAAATCATCCGAAAACCCAAGTTCATTTAGGGTCAACGTAATGATCCCAGTTCCCCCATGTACATGGGAACTAAGCTGTAAGACTAGTCTTTATGCCTACCCTGGAACTTAATTTCTTCAATTTAGAACTCTCACGTGTACTGAATTTGTGAGTTATGCCCGGTTTTCTGTTCATGTTAGAACCGTTAATATGTTGACCTTGATATGCTGTCAGCTCAGGCAATGAATATGAACTGTTTTTTCTTCTTCTTCTTCTTCTTCTTATTATTATTATTATTATTATTATTATTATTATTATTATTATTATTATTATTATTATTATTATTATAATATCATAGAGGTAGCACAATCAATTCATCTCACTACAGTATGCGTGAACAAAAATATGCAATCTGGTTTGCGAATAGCACACGGTACATTGATGAAAGCCGTGTGCCGACCAAACCCCGCCCGCGATCTGAGTCGTGCATTCTGATTGGCCAGAACCCAAACCCCACGGATCATATGTCTGCACTATTAGATGCTCCTTGATCGAATGGCGATCCTCATCCCTTTCGATAGCACATGCAGTTCCAGTTCATGTAAATGTTTTCAAATAGCACACGGTTCACTCACGAAAGTTGTGTGCCTACCAAACCATGGTTGATGCCCCCCCCCCCATTCCATGCACGCGATCTGAGTCATGTGATCTGATTGGCCAGAACCCAAAACCCATGGATCATATGTCTGCATCGTTGGATGCTCCTTGACCGAATGGTGATCCTCATCCCTTTCGACAGCACATGCGGTTCTGGTTGTAATTTTATTTTTATGCACAAAATGCACGTTAAACTCAAAAAATGTCTTAAATATAGCTAACAATACCTAAAATTCGCTAGAATATCAAACCCGTGGTACAATGGTGATGACCGTGGAACTTTTTACGAGGCCAAACGATGAAGTCACCGGCCACTAGAGTTTGAATTGACATGTCTCCTTTTGGAAACCATGATCCTTGAGATGCTCCGGTTTGGAAGGAGCGATCATCAAAACTTGTGCCAAACTTTACCATTTTTTTCACGGGGACGTGAGAGCACGCTACGGGCACACATCGATTTTGATGATGTCTGGACTCCATCTAAATTTCTGTGATTAAAATACCAACTAGGCCTACGCTAGTGGCCGCACCTAGCGGCCAAAATGTTTGAAACTTCTCCCCGCTTCTCGAACAAACGGATGAAAACTCGCAAAGTGACGCACAAATGATTTGTACACCTTCTTTGCTAGGTTGATCATAATGCGAGTATCATAACTAGTATCATGCATGCCAACTAGGAAATTCTGATGAGCTGTCATAGAATTAAATGAAGAAAGAGAGGGTTAAGTATCATATCGTGATACCATATCATAATAAATGCTATGCTACTATATGTCAAGCATGACAATAAATAAAATACTACATGATACTAACTTATGATACTATGCATGCATTACGGAGGTAGTATCATATACTAGTATCATATGCATGCTACTAGTATATGATACTCTCCATTAGGCTGCTTCCAATGCATTGGTGCTTACATGAGGTGCTAAGCATATTAAATACTTTAGCAACTAAAGACCCCAATACATAGGTGCTTAACTTGTTGGTGCTAAGTATCCTTCATTTAATGATTTTGCAACTAAATTAAGTTCTTCATGCATTGGTGGGATTCTTCCATTTAAGTGTTTTGCCTAGGTTCTCGCGCTTGGCATTGTTTTATCCTAGGGTCACCACACTCATCCCTCTCCTCTTAATTACCTTTCCACATCAGATTTTTTGCCTACATGGCAGCCTTAGCACCTATACAAGGGGGAGCATTGGGAGGGTTAGACTAGTCACAATGGGTATAGTAACTTAGAATAGTAACATGTATATGTTACTGGTCTTGCTACCTCAATAGTGGGGAGTAACATATGTGTGGTGTCATTCAACACTTCATTTATTAGGTTGTAGACTCATCTTGTCTTGGTATGTGTGATGTTACAGTAACTAGCTATGTTACCACATGACTCTCTTTCCTCATTAATTACTTACTACATCATCTGTTTTGCCTAGATATGTGTGATGTTACCACCTATGTTACCCCCCACTGTGGGTAGTCTTACAACTAGCCTTATCATATACTAATATCATGCATATGATACTACCTCCGTAATGCGCACATAGTATCATAAGTTAGTATCTTAGGTTGCCTTATTAATTGCCATGCATGACACAAAGTAGTACAACATTTAATATGATACGGAATCATGATATGATACCACACCCTCTCTTTCCTCATTTAACTGTGTGCCACTACATCATCCAAAAAGTCTAGTTGGCATGCATGATACCGCTTATGATATTCCCATTACGACGAGCCTTGGGGTGGCCATAGTGGGGGTATCATAGCCGGTAGCATGCACTAGGGAATAGCAAATATGATGATGTGGCATAGAAGTAACATAGGTAGATACAATAACATAATAAATATGGTATACTACTTTGTGTCATGCATGGCCATAAATACGGTCATCTATGATACTACTCTATGATACTATGTGCACTATGAAGGTACGTACGTAGTATCACACACTAGTATCATATGCATCATACTATAGTATATGATACTCCCCACTATAAGGCTGGCCATAGTGGTGGTATCGTAGCCGATATCATGCACTCGGAAATAGCAAGTATGCTTATGTGACAAAGAATTAAATAAGATAGAGAGGGTTAGAGTAACATATAGGTAGATACCGTATCATGTTAAATGCGATGCTAATTTGTGTCATGCATGGCAATAAATATGATCATCTATGATACTACTCTATTATACTATGCACCATAATTAAAGGTAGTAACATACACTAGTATCATATATATAGCATTTTCCCTATATATATAGTTATAGTTATATATATATATACAGTCGGTCTATTCTGCTAATATTAGCAGAACAGTTATTCTGATAACACTTCCAAGATCAAGCACGCTCAATGTAGTTTAACCGCATCCTCTCGTGACGATGAGCACTGCAATGCTTCACGGGAGAACTTCTTAATTTTCTGGCGGTCCGCCCGCGTTTTATTGTGGAATTGGGTGTTGTGGGATGATTTAATTTGTTTCTGGATCTCATTTGACCTTTATTCTTTGTGATTTATAGTAAAAGCGACTACAATCTTTGCAAATCGAGCGATTTGGCGGACGAGCTTTCTCTGTTCGTTAGTGTTCGCGTCGGATGCGACATTTTCATGCTCGGATGTTGTTTGTTAGTAGGAAATCTTTGATTGCATTCGTTTTGATTGGTCCGTATACTCTACAATTTATCTAATTTTTAGTAGTTAGTTATCAATTTCTATGAAATCGATTGTCTGGGCATGTGAGCTTCGTCCGCTCGTCTATTCTTGTTGTATTTTTGGATTTTGTGCGTCGATGCGTTTTTGAATCTTGTTATTAGTTTCTCTTTTTTGTTTGAATTGACTGTATTGCGCATGCAACATTCGTCTTTTTGGTGTGCATTTTCGAAGAATAGTTCATGCTGTTCACGGTAGTGGCCGTGGGTTTGATGTTTTTTGGTGGGTAATTGTTCAAATTTGAGTGGTTGCGCAATGTTTTGGCCACTCATCAAACTGCGAGTGGAATTGGCATCTCTGTTTTTCTGCTACATGTCTGGATTTGTACTGCTTTGAGGACTTCAATGTAAGTGTATTATTGTGGGCATGACAGCTTATGAGATAATTCTTTTTCTTACACTGCATTCTGTGTTTTAGAGAACTGCATAGTATGCACTTTCGTACCGCATTAGCAGGATATTATACTGCTATTTCTTGTATTTTATGTCAATTCTTCTGAACTTCATAGTATGAGAATTCTGTTGAACAGTGTATGTTAAGTACAAAGTTTTCGCCATTGGCATTGCATTGTTATTGTTCAGAGTACTGCAATTTTTTATATAATACTATGTGTATTAGACAACTGCATTTCTGTCAGCAGCAACTAGTCTAAAAAGAGTGATAAAATGATGCAGTTGAGGTTGCATACTTGAAATAGGCATCGTTCAAGCCTTCTGATGGACATAATTTTAAAAGCATACAACATAAGCAAAGCAATAGAATATGCCACTGATGGCTTTAGCTTTTATCCTAGACAACCTACAGTGCAAATATTGTAAACTTGAGGGAGTCTTCTTCTTTGTAGAAAAATACCATGGCCACTTCTCCAAATTTCTCAAAGCCATTACGGGAGACAAAATGATTCCAGCCAAGAGTTATGTTTATGCAGTCTTGAGTCAATGTGGTAGTCAGCCTGCATGTCTGCATACCCATTCTTGTGTTGTGTCTCCAAGGTAACCTTCCCTGAACTCGGAGTAGGAAAGTTTATTGTGGATGGCAGTTTCTGCATTCTAGAATGGGTGGAAAAAGAATGTTTATAAGTAAACAGCAAATGTTTTCTTTATACTTAGGATGATCTATTTATGTTGACTTAAATATTAATATATATATATATATATATATATATATATATATATATAGGGTGGGTCTATTATGATAACACCCTTAAGACCTTATTATGCACCTCAAAAATGCTTATTCTGCTAACACTAGCGATCCCTCATCCCTCAACCCACTTCACCACACCCAAATCCCTGCCCACCTTCCCTGCGTCACTCCCCCGATCCCCCTCCACCTTCTTCCCTGCGTCACACCCCCGATCCCCCTTCCACCTTCTTCCATCGAGGCGCCATGCCCCGCCGGCGCTCCCGGCCCCGAGCACCACCTTCCCCGCACCTCCTTCCTCCCACCCCCGCCACCCCCTACCCCAACCACCCCGGCGCTACAACATCTCCTCCCCGGCGCCACTGCACCACCTCACCCCACCACGCTGCGACACCATTCCCCTCCCTACGCTGCGGCACCAGCTCCCTCCCCACGCTGCCGCACCCTCTCCAACCACATCCCTCCTCGGCCCACCTACCCCCCCGTCGGCCAGCTGCCGGATCTTCCCCATCGTCATCCTCCCGCGGCTGCCCGATGCCAGATCCGCTTGTAGCTGTCATGGGGGCGCGTCAGGGGCGTCATGGAGGGGCCGGTGAGCTCGGGGGGTCGCCAGCGAGCACCCCTCCTCCCTCCCATCCCTGTCTACTGTCGTGCGTCGCCGCGCCCTCCACACCGCAACAACTTCGGCCACAACCCGACCACCACCGGATCCACCCCGCCCCGCCGCCTTTGGCCATGGCCGCCCATCCGCCGAGGGCCGTCTGCCCGTGGCAACCACCGGCCTCGAGCGTCCTCTCCCCCCTTCATTTTTTTTTTGCCTTTTCTGATTTCAGTTGGGCCAGCGCTGCAGTTCTCTTGGGGCATCAGTGCGGTGCAGCTGGATGTCAAGTCCACTGGAGGGCAGCGGCTCCAGGACAGTAGCGACGACGGCTTCCGTCAGTTCCCGCTGTGGAGGGCCTGCGCGGCGGAGGGCCACCACCAGTACACCACGGCGAAGGGCCACCCCCGGTCCACTACCTCCAGCATCACGCGATGCCTCCCTCTCCTTTCCACCGTACAGATCCAGGCGCCGCGCGAGGTCACATACCTCTGCTTCCGTGTTTTTTTACGAGCGGGATGTGCAGCTCGGTACGAGGAAGGATTCAGTTCGATACAAGCCAGATGTGCAGCTCGCTATACCTATTTTGTAATTTTAATTTGCCCACAACCCTGCTTCGATCTACTTCTTTCTCTGTCGATCTATTTGCAGCTCACTGTTGTTCCCCACCTGATGTCGAGCGGTGCAGGTTGCTTCTCATTGCAGCTCGGTTGGGTCGCCGGTGCAGTATGCAGGCACGTGAGAGGACGACGGGAGTGTAGTTTGGTTTCGGCCGTGCGTCGCTCCTGTATGGATGCGCGCGTCATGCGTTTTACTCGACTGTGCACAGAAGGTTTCTTTGGAGTCCGTCGACGTGCAGTTTCGACAGCTGTTCCTCAGCTTGTCCCATGCAGCTCAGTTTCTGCAGGCACGCGGTGCGGCATTTCGCATTGTGTAGTTCGGCAGCGGTTCGACATCATGTGTTGTTTTGCAGCTGGTGCCACTGCGTGTGCATTTTAGTAGTTGGTCGCCCCGTGTAGTTTAGTTAATGTGTTATTATCTAGAAAGAATGCTTTTGTTTTTGAGCATGTACCATGCAGTTTGGAGCATGTGAACATGTAGTACAAAAATGGTGCATTTTGTTTTTTAGGAGTTTATGCATAAAAATTACAGGGACTTTATTTGAATGTGTTCAGAAATTGCATTTTGGAGTATCTCCACATGCAGTGCAGATGTTGCTTTTGTGTTTGTGGATTTTTTTATAAAGATTATAGGGACTCATTTGATTGCAGCGAAACATGGTGATGTTCAGACATGAGCATGCAATTTCGACCATGTGGACATGCAGTGCCAAAATGGTGTTTTCCGTGTTTGATGATTTTATGTATAAAAGTTATCTGGAATCGTTTGAATTTTTTTTACCAAAGAAATTCATTTCGAATTGTGTTGCGGCTCATTTCCCTCGACCATGTGGTTCGCTTCTTCGCACGTGTATTGCTCGCCAATGTGGAAACCCAAAACTCCAAACGGAAAAAGAAAGAAGGAAATGAAGTGCAAAGATCTGTTAAATGAAAACTGGTAGAGAAACGACAAAAAAGGTAATGCCGTTCACTTGACCATTTGATGCATTGCAAAAATGTGTTAAATGAAAAATGGTAGAGAAATGACAAAAAAGTAGTGCCGTTCAGTTGACCATTTGATGCAGTGCGGTTTTCTAACTGAAGCAGTGCGGTCGGATGTCTGATGTTGTTCATCTTGTAAATGCAAAGAAAAAATGTTACTGAAATGACAAATAAAGTAATGCGGTTAACTCCTCCATGCATTTGAGGTTCACTTACGCCCGATGTGAAGTCCCGTCCACTTCCTCGCATGAGAAAATTTAAGTGTAAATAAAAAAAATCAAGCAGTTCGCTTGTCCATCTGATGGGGTGCGGCTTCCTGTCTGAAGCAGTGCATTCTTCTGTCTGATGCAGTACAGAAGTCGATTTGGGTGTCGCGAAAAACAGAGTTTCCGCATTTTGGTAAAATTGAAACTGCTCTTAAATCGTAAGGAATTAGAAAGTGTGTTTTACATGAAAAAGTTGTGTATCGTCGATATCTTTCCAACGGCGTATCGTTTGAATCATCCCGACCAACGGTTCGCAAAAATTTCGCGAAAAATGGCCGCTGCCACTCGTCGTCTGCCGCACGATTTTCAAAATAACTTAAAACCGTTCAAAAATATTTCAACATATGAAAGTTGCGCCTCGTTCGTAGCTTTCCAACGGCGTATCACACGCCTCATTTCGACAAACGGTTCAAAAACTGGAGCGAAAACAGTACCGAAAATTTTAAATAACTTGAAAAACCGAATTTCACGATTTAGTAAATTTGAAACTGCTCTTAAAACGTAATGATTTAGAGAAAGATTTATATATGACAAAGATGCGTCTCGACGATATCTATCCAATGGCGTATCATTTGCTTCATTCCGACAAGCGGTTTAGAAAAGAATGCGAAAAAACGCTCGCTGCCACTCGTCATCCGCCACACTATTTTCAAAACTGCTCTTAAACCGTATGGAATCTCGGAAAGTGTTCAACATGTCGAAGTTGCGCCTAATCCATAGATTTTCAATGGTATATTATACGCCTAATTCCGATAAACGGTTAAAAATTAGAGCGAAAACAGTACCAAAAAATAACGCTGGTAGCTTTTTCCGACGAGAAGTTCACTAGTCTCTATTGCGGTGCTTGCTCGTCGTTAAAATGATGCAAAGGCGCTTCGCTGAGCGTGCAAAGGTCAAGTGGTGTGCAGAATAGTTATTCTACTAATATTAGCAGAATAGACCGTCTGTAAAGTAGTTGCAATGTATGAACAAGCTTATATACGGAATTGACCTCTAGTTTTACTATGATATATATCATACTGCAACATGTTTGTACTGC
The DNA here is from genome assembly GCA_021605145.1 of Aegilops bicornis. Classification (NCBI taxonomy): domain Eukaryota; kingdom Viridiplantae; phylum Streptophyta; class Magnoliopsida; order Poales; family Poaceae; genus Aegilops; species Aegilops bicornis. The sequence continues at coordinate 260,976,830 of CM038672.1, read as the reverse complement.
AAGGTCATTTACAGTGTACTTCGCTAGCATGTTAAGAGAACTGCAACGCTGATCTACTGACCCTCTTTTTTGTTCGTGTGTTGGGGTTCTGATCTAACTAGTGTCGATACCTGGTGTGGTACTGGAAGCATCTAGTCTTAATAGCTGACAAATCTGAACAACAATACATTCTGTTTTGTATTTGTTGACACTAATGGACAAGTTGATTGAACTATATATTCAAATGTGGATTTGCAGCCTAGATTATGTCGAAAATTGTGAGGGGAAAAACATACCCAACTTTCCTGCAGATCTGCGGTTGTGAGGTGATGAAGAAATGGCGCCCGAAACCCCCTCAAGGTATCATCAGCACCCGAGCATGTCAGCGCCACTCGGTGTTGGTGAGCTCTAGACCTTCACAGACACGCATGTGTCCGCCTTCGCGCCATCCTTGCCAAACACCCGCACTTACAGTCCATGGCGGGTTCAGTGGAATTTCAGAGAAGATCTCGGGATGGAATGAACCCTAGATCTACGTGTCGAGGGAAACAACACCTACGGGATCATGAGGAATCCCTTTTGCTACGGTTGGCGGGTGTGGGGCTGTGGAAAGAGCGGGATTGAGAGATCAACGCAGGGGGATTATCCAGGTTCGGGCCGCAAGTGATGCGTAATACCCTACTCATGCTGGTTTATGTTTATCTGGTGTTCTTGGACTAGCTACAAAGCATGCATGGTCCAAAAAATCTGAATCCTTCCTTAGTATGCCACGGGCCTCCTTTTATAGTCAAAAGGGGTTGCCATAGTGGCACAAAGGAGGTGGAAAGTTGTACAGTAATCGAGTCTATCTCCTGGCACCGGAGGACAAACGCATTTAATACACTGCCGACGTGCCCTTCTTGCTTGATCGGGGACGGTAAGGAAAATCGTCTCAGCTGTCACCGCCTCGCCTGGCTTCGACGCGCGTCCGAGCTGACGAGGCATGTAGCGCCATGCTGACTGGCTGGCTGCTGAGATGGTACGGTGGCAGAGTCTTCACGAAGATCTGCCTGCCACCACGCAGGTGCTTGCTAAGTTGGCCTAGAGGCTGCACATTGCCACGCACATGCTCGCCTAGTTGATGGGCTGGCAGCTGCATGGGAACGGCGGTGGAGTCTTGGCAGATGGGGGCCTGGTTGCGGCCCCGCGGATGTCTTAGGAAAGGGTCTTGCCGGGGCCTCGGCAAGGGTCTTGCAGCGGCGTCGTGGGCGTCCTCGGCAAGGGCCTTGCCGGGGTTCTCATGGGTATCCTTGGAAAGGATCTCGCCGAGGATCTCCGTCTTCTGATTCTCATCTAATCTTGCATGTTCTTGGTCTTCACAAAGATCTGCATGCCACCACAGACCCGCCTCCCGAGCTTTGGTTCTATCAGCGTTCTAGGAACGGGGGTACCCAGACTTGCCTGCCTGCGGCCTGCGGCGTGGCTCAAGGGGTGGCCCAGTACGGCCCATCTTACTCAACACAAGCTCAAGACCCTCGCGAGGGTCCAAGCCTCGCGGGGCGGATGACAAGAAGCTTCCTCAGGCACGGCCTCGTCAGGCTGGCTCGCGAGGAGGCGGAGAGATCAAGGCGGGGTACCTCACGAGGTGCCCATGACGCAAGCTATGACGACCGAGGGCGCCAGGCGGGCACCAGCCCGCGCAGTGTCCTCATTACCCCTTTGGTGCAAAGGAGGCAAGCGCAGGCCAAGGCATCAGGCAAAGGCAACCATTTCGGTGCAACAAGACCAAGACCAGCAGAATGGCAGGAGGGAGGTCATCGTGGAGCCCAAGCCGGCATCACCGTCGGAGTCTTTGGTAGGCGAGGACCGACTTTAGTCAGGATAAGTGTACTAGATGTTCCCCTTCAAAATGGCCAATTGTTGACGCCCTTCCCGCTCAATATTTGGGGAGAGGCCCAGGGCCTCTGCCTATAAATAGGACTAGCCACCCACAGGGTAGAGGGGGGGCATCTAGAGGATCGATGAGAGAGAGGATCAATCTGAGAGAACCCTAGCAGAGAGAGAGAGAGGTGATCAAACTCACCCAAGCAGTTCATCGCACCAGCTGAAGAACAGCCGCTCGCAAGGCTAATCTCCCTTTGTATTGTTCATCATCAGCCCCAGAGGCAATCCAACACACCACACACCGGAGTAGGGTATTACACCACAATGGTGGCCTGAACCAGTATAATCCTCGTGTCCTCTGTGTTGTTCTTCGTGTAGTTTAGATCCTTGCGAGGCGACGAGACGTAGGTAGGTTGGAGGTGCGATCTCCGCGTGCACCCCTGCACTTGAACCTAGAGGGTCTGCCGAACCCGAACCGACATTTGGCACGCCAGTAGGTGCATCGTAATCCGCCTTCCGCCGCCTCGCTTCTTCGCCGCATCCATGTCAAACGCTGCCGAGCCCGCTCTGAAGCGCCGGGCCGCTTCGCTATCACTGCCGCCCAGACGGCCCCGCCGGCGGCCGCTTCGCCATTCCCCGTTGCCTGCCATCAACACCGCCACCGGCCCGGGGGAACGAGCAGCAGGTGTCGTCTCTGCATCCTTCGGTGCAGTGGGAAGGCCGCACCGCCACCCCGTCGTTGACTCCAGCCGGTTCTTCGTCCCACGCCAACAAGGCCTCGGACGCCAAGACGCCGCATTGCTCCTGGCACGGGAACTCCTGCACTACCGTCCCGTCGATGACCTCTACGATGAGTGGCTCGCCCGCATCACCGAGCTCATCAGCGCCGCTAGGGGCTCCCTTACGCCATCCCTCTCGCTGCACCGCGCCCCGCCTTGCGCGGGCGATGAAGCCCCGGGGGCGCCTCAGCCGCCTCCCCCTCAAGAAGGCGCCTTGGCCCCAAGACGCATGGCCCCTGGGCGGAACCCACTCCGTCCGGCACCAGCACAGCAAGAGAAGAGCTGCCAAGAGGTCCCTCTTCCCCAAGAAGCTGCCCGAGTGCTCCCCGCACCGGCCCGTCACGATCAAGGCCTCTGCTTCCAAGCGCCAAGACCCTGCTACTGCCCCGGCGGCAGAGCATGAGACCTCCAAGATCAAGCCCTCCGTCACCAAAGGCCTCCCGTGGCCACCGCAGGCTGTCGTGCCTTCACCGCCGAAGGCGCAGGCGTGGCTTGGCCGGGCAAGTTCAAGCCAGACCTGCCCCCACGCTACGATGGCATGGCCAACCCTGCGGAGTTCCTCCAGCTCTATGAGCTGGGCATCGAAGCCGCCAATGGGGATGAGAAGGTCATGGAGAACTGGTTTCCCATGGCGCTCAAGGACGGTGCCCGCACTGCTCCCGAACCTCGCTCTCGCACGATTTCCTCCCGAACGAGATGCGCACCCGATTCATCGCCAACTTCCAAGGCACTCCGCGATCGGCCCCGCCATGAGTGACTTGCGCCGCATCAAGCCAGCCGGGAGACCCCGCAAAAGTTCATCCAACATTTCAACAACGCCGCCTTAAGATCCCTGTGGTAACCGAGGAGGCCATCATCTCAGCCTTCTCCGACAAAGCAGCGTGACGTCAAGATGAAGGAAGAGCTCGCGATCCATGAAGACCTATGCACATCCCTCGAGCTGTTCAACTTGGCGACCAAGTGCGCCAGGTCGAGGAAGGACGCCTTTCCCTTCTCGAGCTGCCGCTGCCGCCCGTAAGAGAAGAAGCCCAAGGTCAAGGACGTGATGCGCAAGGGGGCTGCCGTGCTTGCAGCAGAGCCAGACACCAAGCAAGGAAGGGATCAGCCTGAGTCATCCAAGGGCAGTCGGTACTGCGTGTACCATGACCACCCACAACACCAACGAATGCCAAGAGCTCAGGGCCATGCGGGACGTGTGTGCCGGCCGACGCCCCAAGCGCAGCAACCGGGGCTATGGCCGTGGAGGAGGGCAGAGGTGGAGGACGATGGGAAGACCGTGGCCCTCGCCAAGGGTGGCGTGACCGACCTCGCGAGGACCGCTGGCAGGATCAGCCTCGCGAGGGAGGTTGAAGGGAACCGCTTGGCGAGGGAGGCTGGAGGGATCAGCCTCGCGAGGATCGCCCACAAGGAAACAGAGGCCTCCCTCCTCTGCCACCGCAGCCAAGGAGAAATGAAGACCATCATCAGGACGAGGGGGCTGGGGGCTTCTAGGAGCCGCGCGCAATCGCTTGCATCCTGGGCGGATCTCAAGCCCCAGCCTCTCAGCGCATCCTCAAGCAGTTCGCCCGCGAAGTGAATGCAGTCCTTCCCAGGCTCGAAGCCACACGCCTCGTGTGGTCGGCGTCGCCATCACATTCAAATTTCAGTGGATCAGCTCAAGTGCGCAGCCACGCCGGAGTCCTCCCGATGCTTTGTTCCCCAATCATCAAGAATGTGCAAGTCACCAGACCCTTATCGATGGCGGAGCAGGGCTCAATGTCCTGTCTGTCGAGACATTCAACAATCTCCAAGTGCCATACAATCAGCTTCAGCCAACCAAGCCTTTCTCCGGAGTCACTGATGGTTCCACAGTTCTGATAGGGCAAGTCCGCCTTCCTGTCACCTTCGGGACGCGCGACAACTACCGCACCAAGCACATTGACTTCGACGTCGCGCACATTCGCCTGCCGTACAATGCCATCCTCGGGTACCCAACTCTGGCCAAATTCATGGCCGTGACTCATCACGACTACAATGTCCTCAAGATGCCAGGAAGCGGTGGAGTCATCACGGTGCCTTGTGAAGAGAGAGACGTTGTGTGTTCTCTGGAGCGTGCTTTTCAAGCCGCGTCAATTGAAGATCCAGATCGCAGGAGCAGAGGGCATCCCGAGGCTGCTCCTAAGAAGAAGAAGACATCGCCTGGCCCGACCCCTCGGGAGGCAGGCCCCTCAGGGTCCGCGCCTATTCAGGGGGCACCTCCCTCTGTCGCATAGGAAGGCGCGCCCGGCGCCCTCTTCGAGCAAGGCTCGGGGCTCTCTCCTGGAGGGTCACCGACTTCGCTAAGATCACGAGGGAGGCGCTCGGGCACCAGTTGGAGGCGTGTGTCAAAGCACGTTTCCCTCAAGAAGGAGCAAGGCAAGGAGGGCCAAACCCTCAAGAGTTCGTCAGCAAGATCATTCACGAGCTGCAGGAGTCAAGATTCATGAGTGGCAGCCGCCGCTTACCCGCCGTAGCTCCCCATCCAGGCGAGGATGGTGGGCTACGTGTCTGCATCGACATACCAGGGATCCACCGAGCCGCCTCTCAGGAGCGCCTCTGGCCCTCACACATGGGGCGCTATGAAGGTCCACCCCACAGCTATGTTCGCATGCCTTACGGCTTGCCGAACGCGGCCGCCAAGGCCAAATACCTCATGAGGAGCATCCCGAGGCTCAAGTGGCGGCGTTCCGCAGCCCCGGCGGAGATGGAGATGGTCCGCGAGGAGCCACCAGCGCCCGGAGCCTCCCGAGGCTCCCGGGCCTGGGGCTCGTGAGGATCGGCTTCGCAGTGCACGACGTCCGCTACTTCAAGCATCCCTTCATCTCCAACATCACCAGTGACGCCCTTCGAAGTTTCATTTTCAGCCGAGCGCCCCGTGGCTGCATCATTCCTGTGCCGCGTGGGTCCGCCCCTCGGCATGTATCCCTTTTGATTCATGTTTCTAGTTTAGTTTATTGGGGGCGCCCCTCGGGCTGCATTATCCCCAAGCCACCCGGGCTAGACCCAGTGGCATGTATACCTCTTGCGTTTATTCAGGTCGTGCATTTGACCCATCATGATCGTTATTTGATGCCTGTCCACGGCACCCCTCTTCCTTCATGTCGGCCGCTTGCACGTTAAAGGGGGGTACCTTAGCATCGCGACTCATGGGCTCCTACTGGCTCTCCAGCCCTCACCCTCTGGCCTTGTCCACGGCATCGTGACCTGGCATTCCAAATGACGCCCGAGACCGCCGAGGGCCGGGACCCGAGGACGAGAGCGCCGACATCTAACCAAATTTGCAGGAACACATTACAAGTAAAGGCTCGAGCCAGCGCAACCCGCCTTGAGGTAGGGGCCCCGTGAGTCCTGCTACCGCTCACGGGTGCCCAGATAAACCTCGTCGAGCCCTACTGCGTAGCCCACGTGTCGTATGGGCTCAGACACGCCGGGCTCCTCCCGGAGGGGAGCCCCCTCCCACGCACTAGTGGAAGCACCATGCTCCGTGCTGGCTGACGACACTGCCGAGGAGCGGCTATGCCCGTATACATACGGAAGCGCTATGCTCTGCGCTGGTGATAAAAAACTGAGGGTGGCCCCTGGCCGCATCAACCTCAGGGAGCCTAGAGCTCAATGTCCGGCCTCATCGTAATGCCTCCCCTCAGGAGTGCCGCGCGAGGGGGCTGGGCACGGGTTACACTGGTCACGCCCAGCAAGACGCCACCCAGCCAGCCCCTCAGCCTGGTTCATCGTGACGCCCTCCCCGAGCGGAGCCAAGGTACGAAGGCCGTTTGAACGTCAAGGGGGACTCCTGAGCATCGTGACTCAGGAGCTTAACTGGTCACGTAGCCCCTCACCCCTTAGTTCCGAAAGGCTAATGGCGGTTGAGGTATGCGCGGGGCCGGGCTCTGCCGATGTAGAACGGTAAATTCACCCATACATCTCACCTCCCTACTTGATGTTCGTGCGTCAAGGGGGACTCCTGAGCATCGCGACTCAGGAGCCTAACTTGTCACGTAGCCCATCACTCCTTGGTCCCGCCCCGGTTTTGGCCGAGGCTAACGGCGGCTGAGGTATGCGCGGGGCCGGACTCTGCCGACGTAGAACATAAGCAAGTAGGAAGGAAAAGCGCAAATCTAAAGGAATTCAAAAGCAAATATTACAGTCCATAGAGTGCTTTGACAACGCCAAACACAAGTTTAAACGCCTCCACAAGGCAGGATGCATGTTGCAGGAACTAAAAGTAGGACGGGAGCCGCGAAGGGGTCACTACGGCGGTGCCATCGGCTGGTGGCGGAGTTGCTGGGCGATTTCGCCTCATGGAGCCTCGGGATCGGCAGCGCTTCGCGGCTTGGTCTTTGAAGGCCCGGAACTTCGCCAGCAGGGCCTCCGCTCGACCCTTCACGGCCTCAGTAGCGGCAGCGGCAAGCTCGCCGCTCACAGGCTCCAGCAGGCTGTCAAGGTCAACGTTGGGGTCGCGAAGGTAGACATGGGTGAAGACGCGCGTCAGTGCTGCAGAAGAAAGGACACGCGCCTCAGCCTCAGCCGTGGGGCCCAGGCCAATCGCGACATCTTCAAGGGCGCGGACCAGGAAGGGAAGCAACTTGGCGGGACCGTCCTCGGCGCCGGCCAGCGGACTCTCCAGTCATCGCCATAAAGCGTCTTCAAAGAAGGCGCTGGCTTTCTCCTCCATCTTCGCGAACGCCACGCGGTCCTCGGCCAGACCCGCGCTTTGCCGCCCAGCTCGATCTTCCTCGCCTCAACGCCCGCTCCAACAGATCTAAGCGGCCATGGCGCTCATCAAGCTCGGCATCCCGGTCCTTGGCGGCGATCGCGAGCCTTCATATTCGCCTCCTTCTCCGGGCGGTCACGGGCCTCCTTGGCGAGCTGGTCGTGAAGGCCCCTGCAGCTCGCTCTTGACGCCTTGCAGCGACCGAACATCCGCAACCTCCCCAAGGCGGCATCGCGAGTGGCCTTGGCCTCAAGGATGGCCTGTTTTTCCTCGTCAGCAGCCGACGCTGCTCGAACCAGCGCCGAATCAAGCATCGAAATGCACTCCAAAGAAGAGGCTAGCTCCAGCGCCTGCCACCTAGCGAGGGTCACGCCAAGATCTTTCACAGCCGGTCCAGCTCGGCAGAGCCCGATCCAGATGAGAAGGAGTCGGAGAGATGGAAGTTGGCGGAGTAGGAGGAGAAGACGGCAGCATAATCACAAAGACCATGAGTCGGGACCTTCGCGCCCGACGATCGCGGTAGTGGCGCTGTGCAAGGACACCTCGGAGTCGCTTGGGCCATGGGGCTGAGCTTCGCCCAGCTAGCCCGCTTAGGCCTCACGAGGATGACCGGGCAAGAGAAGCCCGCCTTGCCGCCCCTTCTCCCGCTGGATGGAGGTGCTGCCCGGCCAAGCCTCAGAGCCCCCTTCAGCTTTTTTCACAGCAGCACCGCCTAGCCAAGGAATACATGTACATCAAGCCTCAACAACGAAGCAAGAAGCAAGACGAGAATCAAGCACTTATTGGTCATTGCTCGCGGGCTCAAGCAACCTCCGGCGAACTTGAAGCCCGAGAGCCGGGCCGGGATCAACCTCAAGAGGCTCGGGAGCAGGAGGCGCGTCTGCAGATCGCCTCGGAGCCGGGAGGCACCTGGGAACCAGCCCCGTCTGTCCTTCTTTAGGATCGGCGAAGCTCTCGCCACCTCGCTCGTCGCCATCCTCGTCGTCATCCAGCATGAGGCGAAGAGCGCGGGACCTGCGCCGAGGGAGGGGCGCTCTCGACTCCCCGTCGGTCGCCTCAGAATTGGGCTCCACTTCCCGCTCCTCTTCTTCCACCCCTTCGCTGGAGTCGCCGGAAGATACGTTCACCATCTCCAGGGCCGCCAGGTCCTCGGGAACCTCCGCGGGCACAGGCCCGTCCCCGTCAAAAGTGGGCATGGAGTTCACCACTGCTCCCAATCATCCCGAAGGAACAGGGGTACAGAAGCACCTTCCAGCCTCGCCACGTCTCCCCCGACCAAGGATTGGAGGACCGCGGCCAGATCTTCGTCGGCCAAGACTACGGGGCTCGGGTGAAGCCTCCACAGCGGGAGGGAGTATTGGCAAAGCGGGGCCACCCGGTGCTCCAGGAACTCCCTCAGGAGCGACGCCCCGGTCAGCTTCGCCATCGCCACGTTGCCCGGCCACAGGTCCGCGTCCATCCTCTCCAAAGATCAAGCTGGGATCCACGAGCTCCGCGCGAGACCAAGCGTCAACAGACTTGGGCTGGTCCGTGGGCAGAATCAGCCGGGGATGGATGCGCCCAGCATCCACCATGACCCACTTGCTCCTGAAGCCTTCAATCCTTTTCCTGGGCTTCGAGATGGCGTTGGAGCTGCCACACGCGACAAAGCTCGCGCACGCGGTAATGGGGCCGCGAGAGACCCGGAGTTAGAAGTAATGGCGTAGCAAGGCCACTGAGGGCTGCACCCCAACATGAGCCTCGCAGTAGTAGGCAAAGATCGCCAGGAGAAGAACAGAGTTGGGGTGGAGGTGCAGAGCTTGCAGGTTGTAATGGCGGAGGACAGAAAAGAAGAACTCGGAAAAGGGAGGCACCAGACCGGCGACAATGGTGCTCACGAAGAGCGGGTAGAAGGTGCTTCCTTGGTCCTTGGGAAGGGCAGAGCCAACCTGAGCACCGCCGCCCCATCGTTGCCTTGCGCCACCATCATCTGGCGCGTCCGGGCAAGACTGTTCTCCGACACGTTCGGAGAATCCAAAGCGGGCGAGAACCAAGCTCCGGCCGGGGTCTGGCGAGGCGCCATGCCTTGCTGGGGTGCAAGGTAGGAGTAGATCTGGGGATTTAGGAAGCAGGAAGGATAGCAGCGAGAAAGGGGATCTGGGCAATGATTGGAGAAGGCAAAGAAGGTAAAGCCTAGACGGGTACCGCTCTCTTGTCAATTCGTGCAGTTTCCAAGGCGTCATGGGGAAGCAGGGACGCTCGTGTCCAATGAACCGCCACGCGACACCCAAGGCCGCAGGCTGTTGGGGCCCGCAACGCTTTGCACTTGCCCCTTCGCTTCTCTGCTAAGCCAAGTCCAGGCGCGCCTTGGGCCCGGGGGCTACTGTCGGCGTTCTGGGAACGGGGGTACCCAGACTTGCCTACCTACGGCCTGCAGCATGGCTCAAGGGGTGGCCCAGTACAGCCCATCTTCATCAACACAAGCTGAAGACCCTCGCGAGGGGCCGAGCCTCGCGGATGACGATTTACGGTGAAGCTTCCTCGTGAATGACCTCACAGTTGGCTCGCGAGGAGGCGGAGAGATCAAGGCGGGGTACCTCACGAGGTGCCCATGACGCAAGCCATGACGACCGAGGGCGCCAGGCGGGCGCCAGCCCGCGCAGTGTCCTCATTTCCCCTTTGGTGCAAAGGAGGCAAGTGCAGGCCAAGGCATCAGGCAAAGGCAACCATTTCGGTGCAACAAGACCAAGACCAGCAGAACGGCAGGAAGGAGGTCATCATGGAGCCCAAGTTGGCGTCACTGTCAGAGTCTTTGGCAGGCAAGGACCGACTTTAGTCAGGATAAGTGTACTAGATGTTCCCCTTCAAAATGGCCAATTGTTGGCGCCCTTCCCGCTCAATATTTGGGGAGAGGCCCAGGGCCTCTGCCTATAAATAGGACTAGCCACCCATAGGGTAGAGGGGGTAAGGGAGTCCTGGATTAGGGGGTGTCCGGATGGCCGGACTATAACCTTTGGTCGGACTCCTGGACTATGAAGATACAAGATTGAAGACTTCGTCCCGTGTCCGGATGGGACTTTCCTTGGCGTGGAAGGCAAGCTTGGCGATACGGATATGTACATCTCCTCCCATTGTAACCAACTCTGTGTAACCCTAGCCTTCTCCGGTGTCTATATAAACCGGAGGGTTTTAGTCCATAGGACAAACAACAATCATACCATAGGCTAGCTTCTAGGGTTTAGCCTCTCTGATCTCGTGGTAGATCTACTCTTGTACTACCCATATCATCAATATTAATCAAGCAGGAGTAGGGTTTTACCTCCATCGAGAGGGCCCGAACCTGGGTAAAAACATCGTATCCCTTGTCTCCTGTTACCATCCGCCTAGACGCACGCTCGGGACCCCTACCCGAGATCCGCCGGTTTTGACACCGACATTGGTGCTTTCATTGAGAGTTCCGCTGCCGCCGCCATCAGGAAGGATGCCTCATCCCGCCTTTAAAGACGACATCATTGCTAAAGGAGCCTTGGCTATCGGCCAAACACTCGTTAGGCGCTTTTCTTATGACCGCCTGTTCGTCAGCTACCGACGATGACTTCTCGAGTCATCGAAAGCAATCTTCACGTCAACTCGGAACTCACCGAGCAGTTACATCCGATGGATCTCTCTTTCTTAAACGAGCTCTTGGATCGCATCGCCGCCCTAGGAGTTGCTACAGACTATGATCAGATTGGGCCTAAACCCGATCCGAGAGAGATTAACTCTCCCCAGGTCACCCATCACGTTGCAGTGGTGGAGGAACAATGCGGCAAGCCTTCATCTATCTTAAGGACTAGTTATGTCTGGATTCCCGATCCCTCCAAGCCAGATACCCGCGGAGGGGAGGACGTCACTCAAGCCCTAAACCTAAAGTTAGGCAGCGGGCTAGATTCATTGGACAACATCCAAGAACCCAAGCTTCCGAGTTAGGAAACTCCTTGGCCCCTGAGTCTCAGATTGGGCGAGGTTCCGGATTTAATTCCACTCACCCACCATAACATAAGCGATCTATCCCAAATTCGGCAAGAGCCCGCAGAAACAGTACATTACTGGGCCAGATTCCTCCTGGCCATGAACAGGATAAAGGACTACCGCAAGGAGGATGCAATTTAATTATTCTGCAATAATTGCACGAACAACGGAATCCTCAACGCCATAAGTCACCGTGAAATTACACGCTTCACTGACTTGGCGTCCATAGTACGAAAGTACTGTGCGATGGAAAGCGCCTGGAAAACCGAAATAAAATTTTGGGACAATCCGGCCCTGAATACAACCCTGGCCTGAAATAAAAGGGTGCATTATCGCCAGCACCGGGTTAAACACCAAAAAGCAAAACCCTCTATAGGGCATGGAACCGTCATCGAGGGATGGCTCAATGGACCTCAGAAATTCATAGTACAGAGGGCGCCACACCAACTCATAGCCTTAGAGCATGTTGGATACTCCGGCAGGTGGCCAGAAGTGGCGAAGAGCTTCTAACTCCAGAATCCACAGAGCACCAGCCCAAGGATACCAGTACGGTATTAACAGTCTTCGAGACTTTCGCATTAAATAATATGCGGAAACGAACACTCCGCAGCCTTGCCGAAGTCTACCAAGTAGTAATAACTAACCCATGGAGTGACACGGCTATTACCTTTAATGCCAGTGATGAACCTAAATTCCGAACAGCCCGAGCACCAGCCGCATTGGTCCTCGGTCCAATAGTGGACGGCTTTCGCCTTAGCAAGGTACTCATGGACGGTGGCAGCGGATTGAACCTCATTTACGAGGAAACCCTTCAAAATGGAAATAGACCGGAGCCGCATTGAGCGAAGCAGCACAACCTTTAGAGGAATAATCCCCGATCCGGAAGCGTCTTCAGATAGGAAAAATCACACCGATGTGGTGTTCGGCATGCCGGATAATTACAGGTCCGAGGAGGTCACGCTCCAAGTGGCCCCTGCTCAAAGCGGATACCACACTCTATTAGGGCGAGAGGCATTTACAATTTTTCAAGCTATACCCCATTACGGGTACATGAAGCTCAAAATGCTGGGCCCAACGGAATCATCACTCTTGCTAGTGACCCGGACATAGCACTCTGCGCCGAAAATAAGATAGCCGCACTGGCCCTTGAGGCACTATCCGAAGCCCTAGTGGCCGAGGAACCGATCAAGGCTATGCCCACGGTGAACAGGGACGACGTGATACTCGATAAAAGATCCAAGTCCACCTCCTTTAAACCGGAGGACGAAATAGTCAAATTCCAAGTCCATGCAACAGACCCTACAAAAACGGCCTCCATCGGGGCGCAATTAAACCTTGATGTAGACGTCGTACTACGAGAATTCCTACGCGAAAATTGGGACATCTTTGCCTGGCACCCTTCGGACATGCCAGGAATCCCACACCGGCTGGCCGAGCACAGCCTAAACATCCTAAAAGGATTCAAGCCACCAAGGTGCTCTTCGGGCGTTTCTCCGAACCTAAGAGACAAGCCATGGGAGAGGAGCTAGCCAAACCATCGAGGCCGGATTCATCGTAGATACAAAACATCCGGACTGGCTAGCAAACCTGGTGATGGTACCAAAGAAGGACAAATCCTGGCGCCTATGCGTCGATTTCAAGGACCTCAACAAGGCTTGCCCAAAGGATCCCTTCCCCCTCCCCCGCATCGATCAAGTTATCGACGCTACCGCAGGACATGATTCATTGTGTTTCCTCGACGCATACTCCGGCTACCATCAAATTAAGATGGCAAAGCCAGACCAAGCCACAACGGCATTCATCACCCCATACGGCCCATTCTGCTTCAACACAATGCCCTTCGGCTCAAAAACGCCAAGAACATATCAACGCCGATTCGTATATGTCCGCAAACCAGATCGGCAAAACAATGGAGGCATACGTAGATGACGTGGTCGTCAAAACCAAGCATGTCGAAACTCTAGTAGACGACTTGAGGCTCACATTTGACAACCTCCAAACATATGACATCAAGCTTAACCCGGAAAAAATGCGTTTTCGGTGTACCAGCCGGAAAGCTCTTGGGCTTCATTGTATCCGGTAGACGAATTGAAGCAAACCCAGCCAAGATCCAAGCTCTGTCACAATTGGATATCCCAAAGGACCTCAAACAAATACAAAATTGATCGGATGCGTGGCGGCTCTAAGCCGCTTTATCTCCCGCTGGGAGAAAAGGCATTACCCCTTTATCGCCTCCTCCGGCGCACCGAACACTTCGAGTGGACGGATGCCGCCACGGCCGGACTCGAAGAAATAAAAGCCATATTGGCAACAAACCCAGTCCTGGCCGCGCCTAACATCGGCGAACCAATGCTATTATACATCACGGCAACTCATCAAGTTGTAAGCGCAGTGCTCGTCGTCGAACAAGAAACGGACGGACACAAATTCCCCATTCAAAAGCCAGTTTACTACGTGTCCACTGTGCTCACTCCATGCAAGTCGCAGTACCCGCATTATCAAAAGACAGCGTACGCGGTGTTTATGGCATCCCGGAAGCTGCGACACTACTTTCAGGAGTGTTCGATAACAGTAGCCTCTGAAGTACCTCTTAACGATATTATAAACAACCGCGACGCGAAGGGTCGGATTGCCAAATGGGCCATTGAGCTCCTCCCGTTCGACATAAGCTATAAGCCACGGTGAGCTATTAAGTCGCATGTTTTGGCCGACTTCGTTGCCGAATGGACTGAAGCCGAACTCCCTAAAGAGTACAACACATATTCCAACTAGATCATGCACTTCGACGGCTCCAAAATGTTGGCTGGTCTGGGGGCTGGCGTCGTTCTGATGTCCCCAACAGGAGATACAATTCAATACGTACTCCAGATAATGTATATGGACTCCAACAACGCAGCCGAATACGAGGCCCTTCTACATGGTCTCTGGATGGCAGTCTCCATGGGCATCCAACGCCTAGAGGTGCGCGGGGATTCGAACCTCGCGATATCCCAAATAAATCGAGACTTTGATGCCAAGGATCCGAAAATGGCAGCTTATCACAATGCCGTCCTACAAATGTCAGCTCGGTTCGAGGGGCTCGAATTTCACCATATAGCTCGGGAAAACAATCATGCAGCAGACGTCTTGGCACGCATTGGCGCAAAGCGCGATGCCGTCCCCCCAACATCTTCTTGGAGAGGCTGTTCAAGCCACCAGATTATGGGAAGGGGAATCCGGAAATAACAGCCCGGACCCAACCGCACCGCCCGACAATCGAACATTCTCGACACAACGGAGGCTCCGCCAACGAAGTAACATCTTCAGCCCACGTAATAATGGCGCTCATTGCCCCATGGATGTAATCCATTCCTAGCCTACCTAACCAGGCAGGATCTTCCCGAGGACCAAAACGACGCACGCTGCATAGTGCGGTGATCTAATGCCTATAAAGTGCATGAGGGAGAGCTTTATAAGAAAAGCACCACCGGAGTCCTTCATAGGTGTATCTCCGAAGAGGAAGGGCGGAATCTTCTGGCTGAAATTCATGCCGGACTCGGCGGGCACCACGCCGCAGCCCGGGTCCTTGTAAGCAAGGCCTTCCAGACAGGATTTTATTGGCCGACGGCCCGGCAGATGCTCAGACTTAGTCCAACGATGCGTCGGTTGCCGCCTCTTTGCTAACCTAAGCCATATGCCACCCACCGCCTCCAAACTATACCCATCACCTGGCCCTTTGCGGTCTGGGGGCTTGACATGGTTGGACCCCTTAAAGGAGGAACCCACAAGCAAAAATACCTACTGGTCATGGTGGATAAATTCACCAAAAGGATAGAGGCCAAGCCTATTAAGACGGCCGAATCCGGACCGGTGATAGACTTCATATCAGGGGTCGTACACCGTTACGGCGTCCCCCACAGCATCATCACTGATAACGGCACGAACTTTACGGCCGACAAGGTCAAACTCTGGTGCAAAAACATGGGCATCAAGCTCGACTATGCTTCAGTCTATCACCCACAAACTAACGGTCAAGTCGAGCGAGCAAATGGTCTAATCATGAGCGGCATCAAACCCAGATTAGTGCGGTCCCTCAAGGAATCTAACACGCACTGGGTAGAGGAGCTCGACTCTGTACTCTGGGGGCTGCGGAGCACGCCGAATCGCACCACCGGATACACACCATTCTTTATGGTATACGGCGCAGAGGCGGTTCTGCCCTGCGACATAATTCTTGACTCACCTCTCGTGTGCATGTACGAAGAAAGAGAAGCCGAACTCGATCGGCAGGACAGTTTGGACGCCTTGGAGGAGGAGCGTGACATGGCAAAAGCCCGTTCCGCATTCTATCAACAGCAGGCTCGAAGATATCAAAGCAGAGAAGTACGGGCCAAAACTTACAATGTTGGCGAGTTAGTTCTACGCTCACGGACAAGAAAAGTACAAACTCAAGCCCAAATGGGAAGGTCCCTTTATTATTGACCAAGTCCCGACCGGTGGAGCGTACCGTCTGCGAGATGCATCGGATAACCGACTCGAGCCGAACCCATGGAACGCAGCCCGTCTTCGAAGATTCTACGCCTAGCGCCGGACTCTGTGTTTGTCTCCTTCCTCTATCTATTTTTTACGCATTAGCTGTCTTATATTTCTCTCCTTCTCCCTCCCTTTCTCTTACATCTTTTAAGGGCTCGTTCGCGCCTTGTTCGCACACAACTGACGCGCTATCCGCGTTCATTATGCCTGGGGGCTTCTTTAACAGAAGCTTATTTATACGGGCTTCATGCCCAACACATGTGTCACACTTCCGCATGTACCTTTTATTCACCATTATATGCATCGATATGACTTAAATTTTGGCCAAGCTGGGTTGCTGGCTCCTTGCTTACCCCTACGTTCCCGATTGTTCGGCTAGGCGGTAAAGGGAGCACCTCTGCGATTGTTACCGCCGAGTCGGCGGATGTGTACCTCAGACCGGGTGAAGCCGAAGCTAAGCGTTCTTAAGGGAATATTCGGTCGGTGAACTAAAGATGATTTCTCACTCGTTTATTTATCCGCCCAGATGCTTTTACGCTTTTTCGCAGTCCGGACATGCACTTTAGGGCATGCCTCCCAGGGAAAGGAACCCCTAACGGAACTATTCTCCCTGGAAGATGTTTCTTACTAACCATGTAATATAAAATAACTAGTTGGGCACTTGTCTGTTCAAGCACTAATGACCCCTACGCCTGGTCTCCACGCATGCCCCGGTTCTTACATAACCGAGAGGGTATTCGGACACACTCCAAACTATCGGGTCCCGAGGTTGAAGCGAAAAGGTCCGCCATGACAAACGATCTACAATCCGGCTAGAAGGCATTTTACATGTCATCTTAAATTACATAGTCAATTTGACTGGGTGTATTTCTCTTCAATACAATCCAACATGCTGTCTAGTTTACAGTCCTATTGGTAATATTTGGCAGCCAACTCTACCTGGCCGTACACTAAGCTCACAGGGATCTCCTTCCCATCGGTCCCCACAGGTCCGACCTCGGCCATGTGGTTTGGGTCAGCCTTCGTGTACCGCGTCTTCACCATGGCCCAGGCCTCCCTGGCGCCTTGACGTCAGGCCGATATCTTCCATAACCGGAAACGCCGCAAGGCTCCCTTAAGCCTCTCTGCAAGCTCTCCAAGACCTTCGGGCATGGAGACAGATGGCCACAAGGCACAGGCGACGATTTCATCACCGCCAAACTCGTTCATGCAGCTTGTAAGAGCTCGAACATGGTCACCAGAGAACTGGCATTTCCTCTGCGGGGACGACACTGTGAGCATACCTACAGAGATAACTCTGTTAGTCGACTTCCTCGCCGAACTCTTTTTCAAAGTTCGTTCAAGCACTTACTAAACATGCCGCATCGAAGCCGCTGATTCTCCTTAACGGAGTCCGACAGTTGGGCACGAACATCCTTTAGTTCCACGACCAGCTGGGTGTTGGCATCTTGGAGATCATTTTTCTCCCGCCTCACCTTTGTAAACACGCTCTCACCAGCCTTTAGCTGGCGTAGGAGTTGCTGCTTCTCCGGATCTAATCCGGCGCCATCTGCAATTTTATTGTCAGACTTGCCTACACGCCGCACTCTACATAATACTTAACAATTGAGGCATATAATACCAGAGGGGGTCTTCTTGGGCTCCCCTCATCGCGGCTAGTCTTGACACGAAGTTGGGCTTTGCACTCTTCCAGCTCCTAGGACAGTAGGGTATTCTTTTCTGTAAGAACCTGTATAATAAATGATCCTTAAATCAGTTATTCTAACTGTTTCAAGTCTCGGGGGCTGCTGATATATATATATATATATATAATCATCAAATTTTCTCACCCGTATGTCTTTTACATACTGCTCCGTGGCCCTGGTTAGACCATTTTGAGCGGCACAGAGGTACGCATCTCCCGAGTTGAACGCATCCAATGCCTCTTGGGAGAAACAAGCGTTGCGAAGAACTATCCGGCAGCGCCTGTGATTCATGGCACTCTCCACCTCGGAATGGGTGGCGGACAGTCTGTTTGCATCCTCTGTCAGAGGAGCGTCCGACGCATGCCTCATGTTCGCCTCTGCTTATGGACCTGGCTTTGGAGCCTGGCTGGTGGAGGCGCGATTGGCAACCTCTCCGGATATAGTTCGGCGAGCCGTCTTTTTCCTAAAAAGAGCATGGGCATTAGTATGCATCGTAAGAATAATGCCTTGGAATAAGGCGGCGCGCCTTACTGCTGCGCCGGTGCCTCGACCCAGACTGCGTGTCTCTTTAGCCTGCCCGCCCTCGCGGTCCCTGGTTGGCTAGTCGCTGCAGGCTCGGCATTCCGCCTCGAGATCCTCCCCTGCGAAACACCATTGGTATACGGTGATAAAAAATAAGCACGAATGGATCATCTTTGAAGTATTGGGACTTCGGTCTTGGTTACTTGTGAGGCGGGGAGCAGTCCAGGATAATCGGCTGTAATAGCCACCAAGGCATTGTCGATGCTCAGTTGGTAAAATACCCCATCGATCAGCTCCACGGATATGTCAGGATCCGCTTGGGAGGCCGGATTGAGGGACCGTTCCGGATCCTCGGGTTGTGGAGGAGGGCTATTTATATCCTTTACGGCCTGGCGCAATTCCTGCGTCGAAATCACAAGATGAGATACTTAACCACGGGAATATGGAACGGATGGGCCAAAAGAAGTGTTCGCTTACCCAGTTTGGGGGATTGTGCATAGAAAATCCGCCCTGTGGATTGACGCGGAGAAATTCCTCCTCTTCTCGCTTGTACAATGCGGACAAGATCTTCGTCAGAGCGACAACTATTCCGGCCCCTTACGGCCGCAGCGAGTGGCATCATCCTCCCCGTTGAAATCCCACATGGGGTGGCCTCTATACTGAAGCGGCTGCACCCCCCGCATAATGCATGTGGCCGTGACCTCGATCATGGTCAGTCCGAAATGAGCTAACAACCTTATCCAGCTCATCAGGTAAAGGACGTCCTTGTCATTTTCCTTCTGAGAGCTCCATGGACGCCAGCTTAGGCGCTTCCTCAAAGGAGCATTATCGAACTCAGGGAGGCTGATCCGAATAGGGTCCGATAGGGGGACATCTTCTATATAAAACCATTCTGAAGGCCAGTCTTCGGACGCCTTCTTTGGGGTTCTGGATAGATATCCGGTCCCGGCGATGCGCCATAGTTCGGCTCCGCCCACTTGATATATCGACCCCTCCTAAGAACGGGAACGAGGCGTAACAGCTTCTTCCACAAAATGAGCCTCGCAGCCCAAAAACAGCTCATAAAGGGCTACGAAGCCCGCGATATGCAATATGGAGGTGGCGTAAGGTTGTGCAAATGGAGGCCATAGAACTCAAAGAGCCCCCTCGGAGAAACGGATGAATTGGAAATTCAAGCCCTCTTATCAAATAAGGGATAAGGCATACCCACTCTCCTTTTGAGGGATTAGGGACGCTCTCCGCTTGCTCTCCGCCATTATAGGTGGCAAGTCCGGCTCGAACCGGGACCATGTAGGCTGGGGGGAGGAATCCCTTGGCTTGGAGCGCCACTAGCTCGCTGTGCGGGATGGAGCATCTCTTCCAATCTCCAGGTTGAGGACTGGGAGGGCGAGAGGAGGAGCTACGACGATCGGCCATGATGGAATGGACCTCTGTCGGGTGTGCTCTGATGAAAGCTCGTGAAGGGAAGGTGGTGTGATTTGGATCTAAATCCTCGTCTCTTTAATAGACAGCTCATTTGTGCAGCTAGGGGGGTAAATGTAAAACACCCTGGCTTTTCGCATTTGTTGGACACGTGGAAGATGGCCATTATTGGGCACGGAAGCCAAGGAGCGCAACATTCACAAGGAGCCGGACAATATTCAACAGGTACACGAAATTTGGAGAAGAACCCGCCTTGCAATGCCGAAGACAATCTGCACGTCGGACTCGCTGTCATTGAAGCCTGGTTCGGGGGCTACTGAGGGAGTCCTGGATTAGGGGGTGTCCGGACGGCCGGACTATAACCTTTGGCCAGATTCCTGGACTATGAAGATACAAGATTGAAGACTTCGTCCCGTGTCCGGATGGGACTTTCCTTGGCATGGAAGGCAAGCTTGGTGATACGGATATGTAGATCTCCTCCCATTGTAACCGACTATGTGTAACCCTAGCCCTCTCCGGTGTCTATATAAACCGGAGGGTTTTAGTCTGTAGGACGAACAACAATCATACCATAGGCTAGCTTCTAGGGTTTATCCTCTCTGATCTCGTGGTAGATCTACTCTTGTACTACCCATATCATCAATATTAATCAAGCAGGAGTAGGGTTTTACCTCCATTGAGAGGGCCCAAACCTGGGTAAAAACATCGTGTCCCTTGTCTCCTGTTACCATCCGCCTAGACGCACAGTTCGGGACACCCTACCTGAGATCCGCCGGTTTTGACACCGACAGGGGGGCATCTAGAGGATCGATGAGAGAGAGGATCAATCTGATAGAACCCTAGCAGAGAGAGAGAGGCGATCGAACTCACCCAAGCAGTTCATCGCACCAGCTCAAGAACAGCCCCTCGCGAGGCTGTTCTCCCTTTGTATTGTTCATCATCGCCCCCATTGAGGCAATCCACCACACCACACACCGGAGTAGGGAATTACACCACAATGGTGGCTCGAACCAAGATAAACCTTGTGTCCTCTGTGTTGTTCTTCGTGTAGTTTAGATCCTTGCGAGGCGACGAGACGTAGGTAGGTTGGAGGTGCGATCTCCGCGTGCACCCCAGAGTTCGAACCTAGAGGGTCTGCCGGAACCCGAAATCTGACAGGTTCCAATGTGGTTGAGGGCGTTGGAACTCTCGGGCTCAAGGGTGGCAGCCCTGCTGGCGTTGGGCAAGTTGCCCCGGCAAGGTTCTTGTCGGGGCTATGGAGGCCGCCCCGGCAAGGGCCTTGCCGGGGGAGTTCACCTCTGCCTTCTGCTCTTCGTGTTTCTGGCTTGGCATTGCTCTGGTTATCTTGTGGCTTTGCTTCCTTCCTCTGCCCCGCTAAGTGTGGCTGTAGGTGCGGCTCTAACTGTCTGCGCACAAGTAAAGGGGTACAAAATAGGACCCCTACTTTTGTACACCGACAGGAGCCCCGGGCCTGGGCCACACATAAGCGCGACGCGTTGTTGGGCTAGGCCCAAAACGGTGCGCGGGTGTGCGGGGCCGAGTTTTACTGCAATAACTTCCCTCGCCAATTGCGCTTCCCCACGACCCATGTTGAACGCGTGACGTGGGGGTCGTGCGTGGGATGAGTGCAGCATGCTCGAATCATCCCATGGTGAACAGTAACGAGGCAGCTTGCGTGTCCCTTTAAAACTGCAGGGCTGCTGCTCATTTACTCTCTCTGCCTTGGAACCATCATTCCATGTTTCCCACTACGCCTGCCCCTTGCGCCACGTACGTCGCATGCACGGCGTGGGGTAGGTGACAGACGCATGGAATATGTGAAGGCGCGCGGGGGCCGATACTCACGTGCCTTTGATTGGGCGGGGAGGGCGGTCGATGGCCTTGCTCGTTGCCACTTAATGAGCCGTACTTGAGCAGGCTCTTCAGAGGCGTAGAGCAAGTCTTTCGGCCTTCCCCGCCCAACTATAAAAAGGGAACTCAGGGGTAGGAGGAAGAGCGTCTCCCTGCGTCTCCCCTCCGTCTCCATTCTTCACTCACGGTCATGGCGAGAGGCCATGGCCGCGGCCGTTATTCCGCGGAGGCGACCAGGTCCTCCTCCCACCAGAGAGCTACGATGGTCAAGGAAGAGCCATACGCGTAGGGTGAAGGCCATGCTCGAGGCGAGGGCGCCGGACGTGGCCGCGGTCGGCGAGGTGGCCGAGGCAGAGGTGGGTGCGGAAGGGGGATGCCTGCGTCATCTCCGTCTCCGTCGCCATCTCCCTCACCATCTCCTCCTGCTTCGTATAGTGGTCACGTCGGGGACATGGCGCTCGAGTTTATCCTGCAGCTGCGTAGGCCGCTGCGCAGCCGCCTTTGTCTTCTCTGGGCGTTTGCAAGGGTGCTGGAGATCGACCGGCCACCGCGGCTGAAGCTTCACATGAAGGGGTGTTGCCACAACGACATGTGGGTGAACACAAGGTTTACCGCCCCTCAAGTGATGGTCCTTCGTCGGGGCTGGAAAACCTTCGCACGTGCCCATTGCTTGATGGATGGGCACATCCTCTGCTTCAAGCTAGCGGAGATCGACCTGCTCTCCATCAAGGTCTTCGGGCGCTCGGGACATAGGCTAGGGTGTTGTGCAGAGAGCTCAACCGATGACGAAAGCTCCTCCTCGGGCGACAGCGACGAGGAGGACAGTGACGGCGACGGCAAGGGTAGCGGGCGGGAGGATGATGGGTCCGCCTAGGTGTCGAACACACCGTCCCTGGGCGACGCCGGCAGCACCACCATTTGCACCGTCAGCTCCTTGAACTTCTTGGGGCCGTTTCTTCTGGTGGCTGGCACTGGAGGGCCAGAGAAGGCGAAGAAGCTGGGTGGAGGGCCGTCAACTCAGAGTACGATGGCACAGATGCCTTCGTTGCGTATTGCCGGCCCGCTGCCTCATCTTTCGGCCCCTTCCCTGGCACCATCATCACAAGCCTTCTCTTGGTGTCTTCTGCTATTCGTACCTCGCCTAGGCGTCCCCTTTACCCTCTTGCTTCTCCTGATCTGTTTCCTGTGGAGAGGGACAAGAAAGGGATTACGGGCATCTTATCCTTTTTTAGTTTTTAAGCCTGCGGGCATTTGTCAGATTCAAACCTTGTAATCCCCTTGCTCATGTTTACATTCCGTACGAACTGTACCTGTTTGGAACGTATTAATGAAAAAGGGTGCTTGCCGGGTTCTTTGTGCATGAGCGAGGCCCATGCCAAGGAACTAATCCTTGTTATTTTTAAGATAAACATTGTACCCCGGCAGCAGGCCTTGCCATCCCTTTACATCATGGCACGACCATACCCACGCTCTCGGCGGAGGAAGGTGTGAAGTAGGATTAGGCCCTTCATTTGCTTCCTTGTCACCGCGACTACAACCAAGTTCTGGCCCAGATAATAGTTCTTGGGCATAGGAAAGGGGGAGCATGGTGGCCCAGGAATAAACGAGGCTTCATACCTCCCAGCTCCATACGGAATCTACACACTAACAGGGGGTAAAAGACTTATCTGAATCTGCAACCCCCGACAACCTTGGCTTGCCGTGGTTGGATACTTTAATCTGCAGCCCCCGGCAATGGCTTGCCGGGGTCGAGGATGTCGATCCATCTCCCTGCCCTTAAATGGCTTGGCAGAAACGCCTGTGCAACCTGCGAACCAAAGAAAGGACTGGAAAGGACGGAAAGACACACACCCGACCTCTATGCTAGGGGTTAGTTGCCGCTGAGCACTATCAACCCTATCAAAGAGAGAGACTTAACCTAGCATGCATGCTAAAACTTAGGGCGCTAGCGCTTCATTTATTTATGCTCAGGGTCTGCGCTTGGCTCTGTACAAAGGGTTACATGCCTTGTCGGCAAGGCTTGTCCAAAAGGTGGTTTGCCGGGAGGCCCGAAAACCGTGCCTCATGGGTAAAACTTATGAAGATGTTCAATGTTCCAGGAGTTGCTCACTAGAATACCATCTTCGGTCTCCAGGCGGACTGCACCAGGCCTGGTGACTCGTATTACCCGATAAGGGCCTTCCCACTTCGGCATCAACTTGTTGGAATTCTTGGCCGACTGAACGTGCCAAAGAACAAGGTCTCCTTCCTCAAAACTTCGGGCATGAACCTTGCGGCTATGGTAGCAGTGCATGGCTTGCTGGTAGTGTGCAGCTCGCACAGCCGCCCGAAGACGATCTTCCTCAAGGAGCGTCGCGTCATCTTGCCGTAACTACTCTTGCTCAAGCTCGTCATAAGCAAGCACTCGAGGTGACCCGTATGTGAGTTCCGTGGGGAGAACTGCTTCTGCCCCGTATACCAGGGCAAAGGGTGTCTGGCCGTTGCTCGATTTGGCATCCTTCTGATCGACCAAAGAACCATCAGCAACTCATCAATCCAGCGCCTTCCACATTTGTGCAGCCTGTCAAAAGTATTTGTCCTCAGGCCTCGCACTACTTCAGCATTTGCCCTCTCCGCCTGTCCGTTTCTTTGTGGGTGTGTCACTGAAGCGAAACAGACCTTGCTGCCGAGGTCCTGGATGTATTGCATGAAGGTCCGACTTGTGAACTACGTGCCATTGTCGGTGATGACCCTGTTCGGCACACCAAAATTGCAAACTATCCCCTTGAAGAACTTGACGGCTGACTGTGCTGTTACCTTCCTCACTGCCTCCACTTCGGGCCACTTTGTGAACTTGGCGATTGCGACGTACAAGTACTCAAAGCCCCCGACAGCACGGGGGAAGGGGCCCAGTATGTCGAGCCCCCAGACCAAAAATGGCCAATAGAGAGGGATTGTTTGAAGGGCTTGAGCTGGTTGATGAAGCTTCTTCGAATGGAACTGACAAGATTCACACTTGGTTACTAGCGCAACTGCATCCTGGAGGGCTGTGGGCCAGAAGAAACCTTGCCGGAATGCCTAGCCGGTAAGGGCCCTTCACCCTATGTGGGAGCCACACATACCTCCATGTATCTCTGCCAACAGCTCTAGTCCGTCCTCTTGAGGAATGCACTTCAGCCTGACTCCGTTTGGCCTCCTTGTGTACAGGGTATCATCCACAAACTGGTACATGTTGGACCGACGGGCTACTTTCTCTGCTTCTTCCGGCTCCTCGGGGAGCTCTCCTGTTTGGAGGAAACGGGTGGTGGGCTGCGCCCATGCCGGAGCCTGGGGTTCGACGGCAAGGACCAAAGGCACATCTTCGGCTGCAGGGGCAGCTGTCTCTACGGTCAGGGCCTGGGGCTTCGTCGGAGGTAATTCCTCTCGGCAAGATTGGGGTACCCGGCAACCTCCTTGCCGGCGGCTCCTCGGAGCTCGGCGGGAAAGTACTTGCCGGGGCTTGTCTTCCTTCGCTTGTTCTGCCCGCTGATGGCTCTACGGATGGTTGTATTAACTGAAGTACAAAGGTACCTGGTTCCACAGGCAACTTGAGGGCAGCGCTGCTTTTGACTGTGTCGTCAAAGAATGTTGTTCTCCGCTCGGGGAACATGTTCTGCCTATAGGCCGTCGAAACGTTCTTCCAACTTCCTCACTTCATTCACGTAGGCCTCCATCAACGGGCTCTAGTAATCTTTGTTAAATTGCTTGACGACGAGCTGTGAATCACCTCTGATGATGAGCTTCTTGATTCTGAGGTCTGCCGCAATCCTGAGACCGGCAAGCAACCCCTCGTATTCCGCCATATTGTTCGTTGATTTTTCCCGGGAAGTGCATCCGATTACGCATTTGAGGTGCTCTGGTGGGTGCGACGAGTAGCACGCCAAAGCACCAACACCTTGGAGTGAGAAAGCTCCGTCAAAGTACATAATCCACTCATCGCTTCGCCTCCTTGCCGGAGGGGTGGTCTCTTGAATCTCACGTCATGCTATGCGGTCCACTCTGCTATGAACTCTGCCAAAGCTCGGCTCTTGATCATTGAAGTACTTTCAGACCTGAGGCAAAAGCTCGACAGCTCCAATGCCCATTCCACAATCCTCCCTGTCGCATCTGGGTTGTGCAAAATCCGTTCCAAAGGGAGGCGGGTGAAGACGGTGATCTCATGCACTTGGAAATAGTGGCGCAGCTTTCTCGAAGCCATGACAAGGCCGAAAATCAGCTTCTGCATTCCAGAATATCTTGACCTAGCCCCCCTGCAAGAGGGAACTAACAAAATACACTGGGTGCTGCACCATCTTCTTCTTATGTCCCACTTTGCCCATCCGCCGTGCTCGCCTCGCTGGTCCGGGCCTTGCCGGGTTCTGGTTTGCCGGCCAGCTCGCTTGGGAAGACCTCGGCCCGCCATCCGACGGCTCACTGCAATCGCCGCTTCTCCCTCAAGTTCCCTCTATGCCACCAACAAGAACATCGACCACTTGATTCGTTGTCGCTAAGTACGCAAAGAACGGCTCCCGTGGTTTAGGCGCGACTAGTATTGGCGTGGAGGAGAGGTACCTCTTCAAATATTGCAGTGCTACCTCTGCCTCCGGAGTCCATTTTACTGGACCCGCCTTTTTCAAAACGTTGAAAAAGGGGAGGGCGCGCTCAGCAGATTTGGAGATGAACCTACTCAGGGCAGCAACGCAGTCGGCGAGCCTACATACGTCTTTGACCCGTTTCGGTGCCTCAATCTGCTCGATCGCCTTGATCTTGTTGGGATTTGCTTCGATTCTACGTTGAGACACAATGAACCCGAGAAGCTTGCCGGAGGGGACACCGAACACACACTTCTCTAGGTTGAGCTTGAGGCTGATCTTGCGCGGGTTTGCGAATGTTTCTTCTAAATCTTGCACGAGCGTGGCCCTGTCCTTGGTTTTGACCACTATGTCATCCACATAAGCGTCCATATTTCTATGTAGCTGGGGCTAAAAACCAATCTGGACTACTTGGGCAAATGTCGAACCAGCGCTCTTCAACCCGAAAGGCATTCGTACAAAACAGTACATACCACATGGGGTGATGAACGCGGTCTTCTCTTCGTCTTCCTTCGTCATGAAGATCTGGTGGTACCCTGAATAGGCATCGAGGAATGACAGCAGGTCACACCCGGCGGTGAAGTCTACAATCTGGTCGATGCATGGCAGAGGGAAAGGATCCTTTGGACAGGCTTTATTGATGTCTGTGTAGTCAATACACAGCCTCCACTTCCCATTTGCCTTACGCACCACCACCGGATTGGCCAACCACATGGGGTGGGGTACTCCTCTTACCAGGCCTACCACCTCCAACTTCTGATCTCTTAAATGATGAACTCTGGTCGCTCCAAAGCTTGCATCCTGACCTTCCGCTTGATGGGCCGCGCGTGAGGACAGACAACAAGATGGTGCTCAATCACCTCCTTGGGAACGTCGGGGATGTCAGATGCTTTCCATGCAAATACATCGACATTCTCCCGTAGGAAGGCGACGAGCACGCTTTCCTATATGTTGTCGAGGGTGGAGCTTATAGTGAAAGCCCCGCCCATACCGTCCTCCTTGACGGACACCTCCTTGGTTTCTGGTGGTGCAGCCTTGGACTTCTTGCTCTTGCCGGTGGAGCTCTCTGGCATGTCCTAAAAGGGAGCACAGCACTCTAAAGAGGTGCGCTTGCCGGAGTGGGTGCAAGAGGTCTTGCCGACTTTCTTTCTTCCCGGGGCTTCAGCGACAGGAGCAAGTGCCCTGGCAGCAGCTGCTGCAACTGCCTCTCGAGTTGGTCGGCGCAAATGAGCACGTCTTTCTTCTCAGAGGGGACGGTGATGATAGTCAGGGCCCCCAGCATCTTCAATGTGTTGTAGGCATAGTGCGATGCCACCATGAACTTGGCCAGCGCTGGGCGGCAAGGATCCCGTTGTACGGCAGGGGATCTCGGCAACATAAAAAACGATCTTCTCCGTCTTGTAGTTCAGCTCGCCCCCGAACGTAACGGGTAGTGTGATTTTACCTTTCGGCTGACTCCTTCCCGGGTTGACCCCTTGGAATGTGCGCGTCTCCTTGAGATCTCCATCAGGAATCTACAGCTTCTTGATCATAGCGGGCGAGATCAAATTCAGACCGGCCCACCGTCAACCAGCACTTTGGTCACCTTGAGGTTGCTTATTGTTGGTGAAACCAACAACGGCAAACACCCGACCACAGTTGTGTGATCAGGGTGATCCTTGATGTCAAAAATGATGGGCGTGCGGGACCACTTCAGGGGCTTCTAGGCATCGAGCGACGGCTCTGCCGCAGTGACCCCACGCGCCCACTACTTCAGCTGGCGGTGTGAGCTGTGCAACGAGGCTCCACCATCGACGCACATGGCCTCCGTAGCCTTCTGGAACTCATGCTCGCCGGACTTGTCATCCTCGTCGCGATCATCATCTTCCTCTTTCTTGTTGCGGCCCCGAGCGGGCCTCTCTTGTTGGTTATCTTTGCCGCGGCGACCCCCTTAGTCGCCACGCTCATGCATCTTCACGCATCTGGGATGTTGTACTGCACCCATTTGAACCTCTGTATGTACTTGCGCAGGTTTTCACCTTCTTTCTGGGGGATGATGTGCAAATCGCTTGCCTGGCCATGAGCTTCGTGGCCTCTAGTGAAGGCGCCAACAAACTCATGACACAAATCTGACCAAGAAGAAATGGAATCCAATGGCAAGTGCATCAACCACGACATGACATTGGTTTTGAGTGCCAACAGGAAGTAATTGGCAAGCACCTTGTCATCGCGAGCTCCAGCAGCTTGCATCGTGATCGTGTAGATGCTGAGGAACTCCGATGGGTGGGTCTTGGCCATTGTACTTCTCACCAACATCGGTCTTGAACGTGCGGTGGGAGGGACACTGGAACAGCTGCAGCTCTCGGGTAAAGGCTGGACAACCCACCTTGTAAGGCAGGTCACCGCCCCCCCCCCCCGACACCGGGTGGTCCATAGTAGGCCCCGCACGCCGATCTGACTGATGGCGCATCTCCTGTCGTTGTTCGATGGTAGTTTGAGCGTCTTCCTGGGCCCGTTTCCGAAGGACTTGACGTTGGTCGGGGTGGGTTCGCGGGTCGGACGACATTGTGGAAACGTTGTCACCGACGTCGGGTCGACAGGCCGGTGGCTGTTGTCGCGGCCGCGAGGGGGGGGGAGTGCACTGTGGTTGCAGCGTCTTTGGTCCCTCCACCGCCGGCATGCACCGGCTCGTCAGGATGCCGGTGCGAGGGTCCCGTTGGGAGCGGCTTGTCTTGTTTGGCGAAGCTGACAAGGCTTCGGATGGTCGCTCTCCACTCATCGAGCTTCTCCGCAGCAGGGGGAAGTCGAGGAGAAGATGCACGCGCACCAGCGCTTCTGCTGGCGTAGGCGGCGGCGAGATTTGCATAGACCATGATGCGCTCTGACTTATAACCAGGTTAGAAGGGGCTCTGTCGCGGTCTCGCGGTCGCACGCCGCCTGCGCCAGCGTCTGAGCGTGCACGCCTGCCTGGTTCGTCCTACGAGTGGCGCACATGACTCTTTCTGTGACGGTGCCCGGGGGCTCTGGCATCGCGGTGTTTCTCATCGCGCACGGCCTGGGAAGGGCGCGGCGCGGGTGCCAGCTGGGGTGTCGTAGAGGCTACTGCACCGCCCGTGGGTAGCACGGCCCCGCCCCCGGACCCAGCGGCGCATGGCTCGTCGTCTCGGATTCGGACGACGCAGCCCGCCTGGCTCCGATCGCCGGAATGTCGTGGATGCTCGCGGGCCACGTCTCCATCCCAATCCATGGGCACCCGGCCGCCTGCTCGCGCTTGCCCGGACGGGCCGGCCCCGGATGAGCCGATCGCTGTGATCCCCTTTCTCTTGGGGGCCATGGTGATAATGAAGTCGGTGTGCTAACCTTCAAACCGGATTTTCACAGCTTGCGCCCCCAACCTGGCGCGCCAAAGATGTCGGGGGAAACGACACCTACGGGATCACGAGGAATCCCTTTTGCTACGGTTGGCGGGCGCGGGGCTGCGGAAAGAGCTGGATTGGGAGATCAACGCAGGGGGGTTATCCAGGTTCGGGCCGCAAGTGATGCGTAATACCCTACTCCTGCTGGTTCATGTTTATCTGGTGTTCTTGGACTAGCTATAAAGCATGCAGGGTCCAAAAAATCCGAATCCTTCCTTAGTACGCCGCGGGCCTCCTTTTATAGTCAAAAGGTGTTGCCAAAGTGGCACACAGGAGGTGGAAAGTTGTACAGTAGTTGAGTCTATCTCCTGGCACCGGAGGACAAGTGCATTTAATGCGCTGCCGACGTGCCTTTCTTGCTTTATCGGGGATGGTAAGGAAACTCATCCCAGCTGTCGCCGCCTCACCTGACTTCAACGCGCATCCGAGCTGACGAGGCGTGTAGTGCCACGCTGGCTGGCTGGCTGCTGAGTTGGTGTGGTGGCAGAGTCTTCACGAAGATGTGCATGCCACCACACAGGTGCTTGCTGAGTTGGCTTAGAGGCCGCACGTCGCCACATAGGTGCTCGCCTAGTTGATGGGCTGGCAGATGCATGGGAACGGCGGTGGAGTCTTGGCGGATGGGGGCCTGGCTGCGGTCCCGCGGATGTCTTCGGCAAGGGTCTTGCCGCGATGTTGTGGACATCCCCGGCAAGGGCCTTGCTGGGGTGTCTCATGGGTATCCTTGGCAAGGATCTCGCCGAGGATCTCCGTCTTCTGATTCTCATCTAATCTTGCATGTTGTTGGTCTTCACAAAGATCTGCATGCCACCACGGAGGCGCCTCCCGAGCTTTGGTTCCAATGTGGTTGAGGGCGTTGGAACTCTCAGGCTCAAGGGTGGCAGCCCTGCTGGCATTGGGCAAGTTGCCCCAGGAAGGTTCTTGCCGGGGTTGTGGAGGCCGCCCCGGTAAGGGCCTTGCCGGGGGAGTTCACCTCGCCCTTCTGATCTTCGTGTTTCTGGCTTGGCGTTGCACTGGTTGTCTTGTGGCTTTGCTTCCTTCCTATGCCCCGCTAAGTGTGGCCGTAGGCGCGGCTCTAACTGCCCACGCACAAGTAAAGGGGTACAAAATAGGACCCCTACTTTTGTACACCGACACTATGATTTGAAGAAAAAGAGGAACGGGGGATTGAGTTGTGTTAGTCTGGAGCACGAATGGCTACGTTTTTATGCAACCAATTGAGCAACGGAAGTAATAAATGTTGTGGTTGGTGTTAGGTGGTGGATTGGTTCCGACAGTGTATGCGAATGCATTTGAGAAGCAATAGGACCGCTTACTTGAAAATAGCGAACTGCATTGTCATATCATGACGAACTGGGGAACGCGTGGTTGGCCTGTGTTTGTGGAGTGGTATGTGGGTTTTTTTTTAAATTTTCAGTGGCCACTCTTTTGTCTGTTGGGCCTGTGTTCGGGGAGTGAAGACGCATTGGGCCTAAGTCGGCCTGTGAGCATGGCTGGTTCCCAATGTGTTGTGTGTGTGGCCTAATGTTTAGTCCCACCTCGCCCGCGGAGGGTGCGCTCGACCTGTTTATAAGTGTTGGCGAGGTAGCCGTATCGAACTCCTCTGGTTACTTATTTGGACGCTTATACACGACGCTCGCTGCTCTATGCTCTCCGACCTGCGGGCCCATGTGTGCCCGGCCCCATGCATCATGGCTCAGAACGGCTCGCCTTCTGTGGGCGCAGACCCACTACGACACTGGCTGGGGCTGGCTGCACCTGTGGTGGTATTTTATTTTCTTTGTATTTTCTCTCTTAAATATTTTTTCAAATGTAGGGGCGTGCACTGCTTAGTAAATCATCTGTGCACTTCATTGATCAGGGTTCTGTACTGCATGTGCATGCATTCCGTACTACATGTATAGTTCTCATTTTGTTTTTGTGTTTTTGCTCTTATGTATTCTTTTTTCAAATGTAGGGGCGTGCACTGCTTAGTAAATCATCCGTGCACTGCATTGATTATGTTTTTGTACTGCATGTTCACATATTCGGCACTACATATATAGGACGCATTTTTCTTTTCGTGTTTTTGCTCTTATGTATTCTTTTTTCAAATTTAGGGGCGTGCACTGCTTTGTTGGGTATGTGTAAATTTCATTCAACAGAGTTTGTACTGCATCCGTACACATTTTGCACTGCATGCGTCCTATTTGCACACTGCATCTTCGTCCGTTTTGTGCACTGATCGTATCTAATGATACATAAGCAAACAATAGAAAACAAATTATCACAAGCATTCTGTACGACAAGTTCATCATCAGCAAACTAAGTTCAACAGAAAGCAATCTAACATTATCAAAGTTCATCATTACAAGCGATTCTGCATGACAAGCAAACTAAGTTCAGCAAAAGCAAATGATCACAAGCAAACTAAAGATACATAAGCAAACAACATAAAGCAAATTTGATGATAATTCCAAAACGACGCTAGCACTGTTGGATCTTGGCCGGCACCATCTTCTTCTTTATTAGTTAGCGTCTCCCCATCCCCAGCTGCTCCTGGCGCGCTTCTTAGGGGGATCCTCCTTCTCCAGCTTTGCACGGCGAAGCCCGTCCTGGGTGAGGGTGATGCGGTTCCATATCTCGTACGCTGCGTAGGCGTCCCTTGTCACAGACTCGATGTGCCTCATGGACAGCGGTGGTGGCCCAAAGGCATGTGTTCGTCGTCGGTGATCTTCTTCTTCATGTTGTTGTAGTAGTCATCGATGAGCATGCCAGAGACGTCTCCAAGGGAGTCCAACTCCTTGGTTGCCTCGGGCACCCTCCACTCCTTCTGGATGTCGATGAAGTTGGCGACCTCCAGATTGACGCGCTCTAGCCAGGTTTTGTCGTCGTTGATGGAGAAGCCTGCAAAGGTGTACTTGGGGTCGGCGAGGAAGTTGTCGAAGACGGTGCACCTTTCAGCGGCGCTCAGTTGGAAGAGCAGCATCGGCTGATTCTTGCCGACGGAGAGTTGACAGAGGACGTGTTTCTACGTCGCTTCAGGCTCGTTGTTGTACTCGAGATCAATGCCGACGATCTTGTGGTGCTGGAGGCTGAGGTGGCACTCATACTGCGCGAAGGAGATCGCCATCTGCTTCTTGTCGCACTTGTGGATGACGTGCAACTTGGTGTTGCCGTGGGCCTCCACGCCCTTGTACTTGTCGGTGAACGCCATCGCCGGTAGTAAGGCTTGGTGTTTTCTGTGGAGATTGATGTGATGGAGCGATTTGGTGGCAGCACAATGGATACTTGTGTTGTTGTGGATGAGAAGGCCCTTGGCAGGGGTCTTAATTTAAGGGGAGGGCTCGGATGAACTGCACGATCTCGCTGACGATGCGGTGCAGATCGTGGGTTTGTGTTGCGTCTGTGATCGTGCGTTTGTGGCGATGGAACCGCTCGGATTGGGTGGTTGTATGCGAATGTGGTTTTTTTTAACGTGGTTTTATTTTATTTTTGATCAGTAATTTTTTTAACCATCACTTTCTGTACGAACGGGCATTTGTCACGTTTATATGTATCTTGCATGTTAACGGAATTGCATTGGTTATCGTTCTGCACTGCACCGTCTATCAAAGAGAACTGCATTTTGTGTACAGGTGCATACTTCACCATTTTTGCCGTCTTGCCGCAGCCTGAAAAAGTACAATGTATTCCGCAATTTTACGAGTTTTTCGCTGTGGACTAGACCGTGTATTTATTCATGTAGGTAATCCAGAACTGGATTCTTATATCGTACTGCTTCGTGTAACCAAATGCACTGCATTTTTTTAGAGCTGCGTCTTGCATCTGTTTTTGCATGTACTTACTGTAGTCCCTAGTACAGAAGGGGTGGGGGGGTTGCCCCCCTTTTTTGTTGTGGCACTTATTTGAAGGTAGACTTTTTTTTTCGCATGCGTTTTCTTAACACGCGCGTTGTTTTTTATTTTAACTTTTTTTACGAACTGCATGTATTTTATTTTGTTTTACCATCTGAACTTCATTGTTCTTCATAGAGAACTGCATCATGTGCGTTTTGATGTAGTTTGTCTTATTTTAGCCAGGCCGCTTTTTGGCCGGCCCGTTTTATGTGACCCTTTGCCACAGGCGGGCCTCCTACGTGTCCCTCCCAGGCGATCCCACCGCTCTGCTAACAGGGAGAGAGACCGAGAACAATGCCCTCTCCTCTCTTGCAGTTTCTCCTGAGGCAACTCTCCCTCGGGCAAAACCATCGTCGCCCGAGGAAACTCCGCCCTCAAGAGGTCCTTATTCCTTCATTCCACATCACCGTCCGCTCTGCGAGCCATTGCCGCTGCGCTCCCGCAGCCTTTCCTATCTGTTCCCGTCGCGGCCACTCCCCCCCCCCCCCCCCCGCCGCCGGTGTTCGTCCCGTTTTTTGTGGTACGTTCCCCTTGGCCTCGGTCTTGATCATCCCCTCGTCTAGTTTTGTGATTCTCGTAGTTGCTGTTGTTGTTTTTGCTTGTGTAATTTTTCAGTGGGCAGGCGATTTTATCTCAATTTGAAGTCGATACTTGTGTGTGCTCTGTAGGCAGAGCAAGGTGGATCTAGAGGTTCATCAGATTTCGCCGATTTTGTTGCTTATATCTGTCACTTCGTCCTTGTGCTGCAGACAAACGCCATGTCTTAGCCGAGAAGAGTGGGAGGAGGAGTTCGGGGTATGTGGAGTGCTTATTTTTGGCTTTGTTTATTTTGTTTGATGTTTATCTAGTTTCCTAATTCATCCTGCATATTTGTTTATGCTATGTTAGTTGTCGCTGCTCGCTTGCATTATTTTGTCATGTGATGTTTTGTAATTTCTGTTTCTGGTTTTTTAATCCAGTAGGTGATTGCAGTGCTCATAACGATACACCAATTGGCTCTCGTTGTCCTGGTGGTAAGGATCATGGTGGCGAGGGAGGACATCAAGTGAATTCGCTGATTCAATCTTCTCCCATAAGTGGGGCCCCTCCTTCTGGTATGTGAATGGTTTGTTTATTTTTTGTATGATGGTTACTTGATGCTGTACAAATTGGTGTTGCCTTGTTGTATCTAGTCCGGCATTTTGTTGGGAACAAATGTGAAGTTAGTATATGCAACATTGCATTTATTTGTATATGTGAACTCCACTATATGTATGTGTGAACTACATTGTTGTTTTATTCAAGTTTTTTGTACAATGCATTAATTTTTATTTTTAGCTTATGATTGGAGCACTGCATTTATATGTCTAAGTGTACTGCATTTGTTCTTTTTGTGCACTTCTTAATGACCATAGTCAAACTTCATTTTGACGTAGTGTCTGTTTTCCATGCTGGGGCACCTAGGTTTCAGGGGGTTACTCAATTGATTGACCATTATTTTGCAGAGGGTAATGTTGGTGTGATCTTTGACCAGAGACGTCCCGTCTTGTCTGAAACACAATCGCAGTCTGTTGATGGTACAAAGGAAGTTACACAGGATTGGATGGTCTCAGAACAGCTTCGTGAATATGAGTTGAAGCAAAGCAAGAAGAAGTTGAGATTTGAAAGTGACTCAAAAGAGTTTGCGGAGAAGGAGAAGCAGAGGAGAGCTGCAGATGGTGCCAAGGGTGCCAAATTTGCCAAGGTTAAGCAGCCTGCTTTGCAGAAGAAGAGGCCGAAATCGTTGTCGAGGAAGGTGGTACACCTCGGCGGAGTCCACGTGTTGCTGGCATGAACAAGAATCTTGGCAAGAGAACTGCTGAAGCTGGTAAAAGGGATCCTCAGCGCAAGCGACTACATGTCACTGAAGGTCCCAACTCTGATGATGACGACTTTGTGCTTGCTGATTTTGTGAGGGATGTTCATACTGGTAGACGCAAAGACTGTGGTTCATCTAAGAGACTACCGAAGCGTGCCCATGATGATGTCGATGAAGATGTTGGTACTGACTCCGGCGAGGAGGCGGATGTTGTTCCAAAGGTTTGTTGAAGTGGACTGCATTTGTTTCCTTCATTGTTATTCTATCTGTGTTGCCTGTCTCTTTTTTTTTATGGCTAATCTTCTAATGTGGACTGCATTTCCATCTACACAAAGGAAGAAATCTAGTAAGAGCAATGCAACTGAAGATGATGTTGAGGGAGATGATTCTCGATTTAACAAGACCGTACGTTTGTCGCTTCCCACTGTTTGCAAGGCTGCTGCTTTGTTGAAAGAGGCACACTGTAGTCGTGTTCGGGATGCTGGATTCGGTGTTGCCTTTGAAGTGACAGTAAAGAAAAATGTGTCGCACATTCTTATGTGCTATCTGATGGGAGTGATTGACCCTGCCACCATGATAATGGACTTTGGGAATGGCAGGGTTCTTTGAACCAATCATGATGCAGTTCATCACATTTTTTATTTACCTATGGGACGTCACACTGCACTCATGCCTGCTGCCAGCGGCCATGATGACTCGTTGACTGCCCTCAAGGATGAGCTTGGCTTTGACCATTCAAAAAGTATAGGTGTCAAGTACTTTCTTGAGAAGTTGAAGGTGTTGGTGGAGGAAGATGATCATGTGACTGTTGACCTTGTTGTGAAGGTGTTCTTCCTGATACTTTACGAGAATTTGCTGTGCCCCGGGCCAGCAGTTCGTTTGGGTAGAGTTGCTGCAATGGTAGAGAACATGGATTATGTGGATCTGGCGCAGATGGACTTTTGCCAGCTTGTTGTTGATGAGTTGCAGGCAGTTGTGGTGAGGTGGCAAACAGAAGGCAGCAAGCAGAATTGTGCAGAGGGTTGTGCCATTGTCCCCTGATTATGTATCTTGACTTCTTGAAGCTTCACAAATTTTCAGTTATGCACACGTTGATGCCATGTGCGTCATACCTGACGACCAAGGACCTGATGAATTTTACAATGAGGATGTGCTTGTGAAGGGACCATACTGCTTCTGCATAATTAAAGTTTTTCCCTTTTTTTGGTCGTTACCATCTTATTTTCATTTTTGGTTTGCTCTATGCCCGTAGACTGGGTTTGCTGCTTGTGATGTGCACAAAGATTCCTACGATGGCTCTGGGAAGGATGAGGTCTTGGCTGATGCATCGTCCCCTCCGGATGTTGTAGTTGATAGGGTATAGTTGTATTACCTTTTCTGTTAGTGGGTTATAATCTAATTTTTTGTTGTTGTTATAAACTTGATGTAAGCTGTTATGTTCACTCATGTGCATTTCATTTACATATGTGAGCTGCAATAGTTTTACATGTGTGAGCTTCAGACTTCGACAGAAGTGAACTGCAGTTCTTTTCGCATGCGTGGTCCATAGTCTTTTACATACATAAGCTTCAGTATTTAAGATAACTGAACTGCAGCATTTGACAAAGTGAATTGCAGTTATTTTTTATGTATCTGTGAGTTGCAGTTGTAGTTGTTTTGACACATGTGGGTTGCAGTTGTTTTGCATATGTGGACTGCAGTTGTTCTGCATATGTTGTCAGCAGTCTTTGACATAAGTGTCATGTGTGTTGTTGTGCTAATTATCCCCACGCTCATTTGTGTTATTGTGTGTTTTTTAAACTTTCCACAGCCCGGAGAAGAAAACGTAGAAGTTCATGTTGATCTAAACCAGGGTGGTTGTGCTGTTGATGGTGGTGGCAGTGTTGATGCTTCTCAAGACGGCTGTCAGCTGACGGCAAGTGCATCCTTCTGTAGCTCAAGAATCCCATGATGTTGTTTCCCCTAGCCGGCATGAAGATTCCGATTTTGGCATTGAAAAGCCGCTGGAGAATGTCGCTCCTGCTTTTAGTGTTGCTGCTTCCCCTGTTTGTCTGCCGGCCAACCATGTTCCTGAAGTTTCGAGAGTGGAGCCTCCTGTAGCTAAAGTATCTAAGGACATTGCAGTTGACCAGACTGCTGTAAATCCAGAGAATGCCGATATTGCTGTAGAAGGGCAGTCCAGTGAGGTTGTGGTGGATTCGTCGCAACCTAGCCAAGACAATGTTTTGGTCAACTCTAAAGAACAACAACATGAAGACTCTGACACTCCAGGCAAGAGTTGTGTTTCGAACAATGTAGTTGAAGTTTTCTCATTCATTTTGTTTAATTACTATGGTAGTTGTATTAGATGTTTAATGATAAGTGAAACTTGATCTTTTGTTGATGATTTTCAAAATATCTAGCAAAATTTCCTTATCTTAATATTTGAACTTCATTCTTTGTGTAAGTGAACTTCATCTTTTTATTACAGATGACTTAACTTCCCTGCTGTGACACCGCCGAGCATTTATCCAAATTTCTTCTTAAAATATACAATGAGTTGTACGCTGCTGTTATGAGGGTTCAGAAGCACAAGAAGAAGAAATATGGTTTTTTAGAAATTGTTATGTTCATATGTATTTTCTAGTTTCGGTATTTTACCCTTTTTCTTTGTTGTTATTTTTTTAGTATCTTATGTTTCAGCTTTTCATAATAATTCAGGGACATTATTTCTTTTAAAACTAATATGGCTGATATTACCATTGGTGAAGTTGGTCAATCTTTTTGGGATAAAGGGATGCTCACTACAGGCCTTGTAGATCTTGGGGTTTCTTTGCTGGTAGATAAGTTTAAGGGATCTCCGACAATGGTTGCCCCGTACCATATTTGTGTAAGAATGCAGAAATTTTTGTTTTATTTTTTGATTTTCTTTTTTGATTTTGTGCGACGACCTGTTTGCTTGAGCACTATTTGATTTTTGGTTTTGTTTTAGCAGACAAGTATTTGGAATGGTGGTACTCTAGGCAGGAGTTTTAAAATGATGTTCTCTTCAAAAGCCGAGGA
The DNA here is from genome assembly GCA_021605145.1 of Aegilops bicornis. NCBI lineage: Eukaryota > Viridiplantae > Streptophyta > Magnoliopsida > Poales > Poaceae > Aegilops > Aegilops bicornis. Next base: position 260,938,757 of record CM038672.1, on the reverse strand, counting down.
GCGTGTTGATAAAAAGGATATGGTGAGTAACGTTTTTATGTGTCGAAAACTATATTTTGTGTGTTTGTTTTTATAGTGTTCTGTTTCTTCTTCTTATAATATTTTATTTATTTTTCGTGCTTCGAACATGTCCTTTTTGAACTTTTGATCCGCCAGAGACGAGGGATGGCGTTGGTCATTATTGTGTAGTTGCGTTAAATGTGAAAGAAAGGCGGTTTGAATTTCTTGACTCGCTCAATAAACCTGGCAGCCCTGATACAATCGGGGTTTTTAGGAGGATGGTTAAAAATATCAAGCGTGCATGGAAAGAAGGTAGCTCAAGTTCTGATGAGCCGCTAAATCCTCCTACACTTGATGGATTTGTGTTGAAACATGTCATTCCAATGCAGCCAAATGGGTGTGTTCTGTACAGCCCCTCTCCACCATACTACTCAACTTTTTTTCATTTTGTGAAACTGATGTTTTTTATTCTTTTATTGCAGGCATGATTGTGGATTCTATATGTTTCAATTATTGCAGACTTGGGATGGTGTTCGAGTTGCTCAGTTTGGGGTGGAGCACATTGGCTACATCAGAAAGGCCATGCTCTATAGTTGGCTCACATCGAGAAAGTGTTGCCTTGATTTAACATCACTTTTAATTTTTGCAGATAAAGGTTCTTTTAGTGAACTTCTTTATCCTCCCTTATTTACTTTTTGTCTACTGCTTGCTTCCGCTTCTTACGGGCTTTTTTTACTAGTGTGTTTAGTTAAGTGTGTTATTTAGAATGGATGTGTATATTTTTTGTTGTGTTAGTGAGCAAGTTAGCTGCATTTTATTTTTGGGGCAAGTGAGCTACATTGTTCTTTATAAGTGGTTTGCATTGTTGTATACAAGTGGGATGCATTGTTGTATACAAGTGTTTTGCATTGCTGTAGACAAGTGGACTATAGGGATGGCAATGGGGCCCCATACCCGCCAACCCCGTGGGGATTTCATCTATTAGGGGGTGGGGATGGGCAAAAAACATCCCCATGGGGATATTTACCAAACTATTTTATTCCCCATAGGGTACAGCAGGGATGGGGACGATATCATATTCCCCAGACCCAATACCCATTGGGGACCCGGTTAGTAACTGTGATACTGCAGTCAACCTTAAAATATTCACAAACAAACTTGCTAAAACAAAATAAAGCTCTGAAAAAACCGTAAACCTCTCTCACATCATCACCTCAGTTGCTACCATGACCAAGAAGTCAATACGACCTAGATAGGCATTAGCAGGACAAGGACAACACCATGTATGTATGTTGATTATAGGGTGTCCTATTATGTATATGAGTATTTGTTTATGGGGACGGGGAACCTAATGGGGCCCCGTTCCCCAGTGGGGCACGGGTATGGGGAAATTTCATCCCCAGTCATGTAAACGGGGATTGGGATGGGATGATAGGGAATAGATGGGGATGGGGATGTTGTAGGTATCCCCATAGGGGATTGTCCCCATTGCCATCCCTAGTGAACTGCATTGATGTAGAGAATTGGGCTGCATTCTATTCTTTAGTGAACTGCATTTTTTTATATTAATGAGATGTATTACATGTTTTTTGGTTTTGTATTTTGTGCTGAGTGTTTCCATGTTTTTTCTATACGTTTTTAGGTTTTGACGGGGGGCTTGATGAAGGATGTACGTCACTGTTTGACTCCCAGGGTTCTGAGGTGGTTATGGAGAATTGTACCATTGAAATCTCTCCAGATAATTCTGGTTCTTTGCTGGAGATGGTTTGAACACAGTTGTGGCGTCTGGACCTGATGGTGGAAGTGTTTCTCGACCTAGCTCTCCACACGACGTATTTGATATTGATGATGATGATTTTGTTACGCCATGTCCACGCGTCACTAGGACTAGGAGTGCAGCAATTAATCGTCCTCCTGTGGATGAGGTTGAAGTATTTTCGAACAAGAGGGCAGGTGAGATGGCTTTTAAGTTGAGATGCTCTATAGAGAAATTGAAGCCTCCGACGTTCAAATATATTGATGAGGCGAGGAAAATAAAGGATCTTGTTCTCAGCAAAGATTTTGTAACCAAATACCACGAGTAAGTTTTATGTGTGTGCCCTTAATCCTTTTGTGTGTTTTAGTTTTAGTTTTAATTCTATTGATCCCATTTGTGTATGTTTACTGCAGGAAAGCGTTCTTTATGGTGAATAGTCATTTTGGTGATGTTGATACTTACACTGTTGACTATATCTATAATACATTTGGCAAAGGAGCTTTAATGGATTTGTATCTCACGGATTTTGTCATCAAGTACTCGAAGCAAGACCGTGAATTGGGTTTAGTTTATCACTCTGGTGAGAGTGTGCTACTTTCACCTTTATTTATCACGGTAAATGTGTGCTGTCATTTTTTCTATTGTACTGGTTTTTTCATGTCCATGCGTGCATGCATGGTTTATTATTTTTTTCATGTCCTATTTTTGTCCTTTTTCTGTGTAGTATGTTCTTCAAATGGAAACCTTTATGAAGAGAGATGATGAATTAAACCCTGTGTTGCCAGTTGTGCATGTCGGATTTTGGGTTCCGGCAAAACCATTAAGTTTCGAACACTGGGTGCGTGTGAAGATCTCTCCCTCACTGATCACGCCCTCACGCGCTTCGCGATCTCTAGGGTAGGCACGACGAACTCAAACACAGGAGACACAAGATTTATACTGGTTCGGGCCACCGTTGTGGTGTAATACCCTACTCCAATGTGGTGGTGGTGGATTGCCTCTTGGGCTGAGGATGAATAGTACAAGGGGAAGAACAGCCTCCTGAGGAGAGGTGTTCTTGTGCTTGTGAGTGGGTGAGGATGGCTCAAGGTCAGTTCCCGCTGCCTCCTACTGTGGTGGCTAGTCCTATTTATAGAGGCCCCTGTCCTCTTCCCAAATATTGAGCGGGAAGGGATCCCACAACGGCCGAGTTTGAAGTGGGACAGCTAGTACAGCTTATCCTGACAAAAGTAGTCTTCGCCTGCCAAAAGTTCTGGTGGTGACGCCGTCCCACGGTGACCTCCGTCTTGCCGTCCTGCTCGTCTTGGTCTCGTTGCACCGATATGGCAACCTTTGCCTGATGCCTCAGAACTCCTCGCCTGCGCTTGCTTCCTTAGCACCAAAGAGGAAACAAGGACACCGTGCGTGCTGGCGCCCGCCTGGCTTTGGTCGTCATGGCTCACATCATGAGAACATCGCAAGGTTTGCCTTGCCTTGATCTCTCCGCCCCTCGCGAGCCAGCCTGGTGAGGCCGCTCCCGAGGAGGTCTTGCGTCGTCCGCCTAGCGAGGCTTAGCCCCTCGTGAGGGTCTTGAGCGCTTGTTGGTGAAGATGGTCCATACGGGCCCGCTCGCAGAGCCACGCCGTGGGCCGCAGGCAGGCAAGTCTGGGGACCCCTGTTCCCAGAATGCCGACAGTAGCCCCTCGGCCCAAGGCGCGATCGGACTTGGCTTCGAGGCGAAGCCAAATGGCAAGTGCGGAGCGCCGCGGGCCCCAACGGCATGCGGCCCCGGTCGACGCGTGGCGGTTGATTGGACGTGGGCGTCTCCGCTTTCCCAGGCTGCCTCGGCAACTGCCTGATTTGACGAGTCTCTTCTGCATGCAAGGAAAAACCATCATCACCTATGATCTTGGGGGGCGCTGGTTGGCCTTCTCCTACTATAAATGGGGAGGGGACAGAGCCCCCGTCGCCCATCTCTTCCCATTCCGCTCGCTTCTCTCCCTTTGCTCCATTGCCAGTAGCGACACCAATGGCGTCGTCGAAAAGGTTCTCCGCCGCAGAGAAGGGGAAGGCCCTCGCAAGGCGCCCGGCTCTCCGGCGCCCAAGCATGGACGCGGCCGTCCAAGTAAGCACACCGCGACCCCCGTCGCGGTCCTTCACAGTCGCGGTGGTGCCGCTTCGCGCGGCAGGGGTCGCCCCAGTCGCGGCAACCCTGTCAATGAAGGGAGACGTGTCGTGGTCGTGCGGCCTCCCCGGCCGCGCTTCCACTCCACGGAGGTGCTGCCGGAGTTCGTCGTCTGCTCGGAGAACCCGGCCGGCAACTGGCTTCAGCACCCGCGCCTCTTCATCGACGAGCTGCCGGCCGCAGTCCAGCGAAGCTCGCTGCAGCGGACGGTCGCCGCAGCAGGCTTCTGGGTCGCGGTTGAGGTCTTCATCACGGGCAACATAACCTGGCCCGCTGGTGGCAAATGTTTGCCCGCTGCTGCTCGGGCAGGCGGTGCACCCTCCATTTCAAGTACGACGGTGATGCGACCCTCTACGTGAGGGTGTTTGGGGAAGATGGTCGATGCGCCAGGTGCTGCCCCGAGGTCAACGACGGCGACGAGGTGCTCGGCCTTGGCTATGGTCATGATGAGGATGAGGGCGAACCCGCCCTTGGCGTCGACCGCGTCTCGTCCATCTGCAGCGGCTCTTTCCCTGCCGACAGCTCCAGCAACGATGGTTACGACCAGCTGCCGCTCCCGCTTCGAAGGTGGCGGCGGGTCGTCTCATCGTTGCGCCCGTGTGAAGCGCGAGGAGGTGTCTGGCTGAGCTCTGGTCGGTGCCAAGAGCCCGCCTTCGCGGTCCTCCATGGGGCACGCGCCGCTTTTATCTCGTTCTTCCTTTCCTTCCTGTATTAAGAAAGAAACCAGTATGGGGCCCCGGAGGGGCGTGCAACGAACTATGATTTCCCTGTTATTATGATTTGTTCATCGTCCCTGTGCTGTGTGGCAACATCGTCATTTTATGTAAGGATAACTTAGCTTGACGTGCTCGGAGTAGTCTCCTCTCCGCGAGGTGCTCGCTTCCTGGTGCCCGTCGAGGCCCCCTTGGCCTGGTAGGCTCTTAGAAACTGCAAAAAACACGTTAGGACGCTTAACGTTTTCCCAAGCCTTGGTCGCAGGCGCCGCTGGCCTTGACTTAGCGCTTTGTATCGCGGTACCCATGGGGATTACTAGTGAACTGTGAGCCGTTATCAGTGATGATGCGGTTGGGGACCCCGAAACGGCTCACGAGACCCTTGATGAACTTGACCGCGGAGCCAGCTGGGATGGTGCAGACGGTTTCTACCTCCGCCCACTTGGTGAACTTGTCGATGGTGACGTAGAGGTAGCGGTAGCTCCCAGGCGCTCGAGGGAAAGGGCCCAAGATATCCAGCCCCCAGACCGCGAATGGCCATGAGAGTGGGATGGTCTAGAGGCCCTGAGTTGGCTGATGAATCTGCTTGGCGTGGAACTGGCAGGCCTCGCAGGACCTCACCAACTCAGTTGCGTCATTGAGTGTCGTGGGCTAGTGGAATCCACTGCGAAACACCTTGCCGATGAGGGTCCGTGACGGCGAGTGGTGCCCGCAGTCCCCGTCGTGTATGTCGGCCAGCAGCTCTCTTCCTTGCTCCCTGGAGATGCAACGTAGGGAAACGTCATTTGGCCACTTCCTGTATAACTCACCGTCTCGGATGCAGTACGCCGTGGCTTGTCGGGCCACACGCTCCATGTCCTCCTCCTCTTCCAGCAGCGTCCCTTGTGTCAAGTATTCCTTGAATTCCTTGATCCATCATCCCTCCTGAGGTTCGAGCGCCAAGAGCAAGCGCGCTCCCGAGGTCGGGCCGCAGGCCGGGGCTCCTGAGGCAGGTGGTTGAGGGAGCTCCTCACGAGGCAGCGATGTTCTTAAGAGCGGCGGCGTTGTTGATGGCTTGAAGAGTCGCTCCTCAAAGACACCGGGCTCTTGGGTTAGCCGCTTGGATGCTCTTCTGGCGATGCCATCGTCTTCCTTGTTGGTGCCACGGGGCACATGATGTAATTCCAGACCCGAGAACTGCTTCTCCATCTTGCGCACCTCCGCGAGGTATGCCTCCATGTGCTCGTCGTTTGGCTCATATACCTTGTTGGAGAAGTTGACGAGGAGTTGCGAGTCGCCATTGATGGTGAGACGCCTCACCCCCAGGGCCACCGCAGCCCTGAGGCCAGCTATGAGGCCCTCGTACTCTGCTATGTTATTGGAGACCTTCTCGCCCTGCTGGAAGCAGAGCTGCACGGCGTAGTAGAGCTTGTCCTGGGCGGGTGAGATGAGCACCGCTCCAGCCCCCGCGCCCTGGCATGAGAATGCACCATCGAAGTACATGACCCAGCCGTCTGGCGCTTCGCTTCCGGGAGCTAGGGATTGGTCCTCTCCTTCTTCGAGCTCTGGGGCGTCGGTCCATTCCGCCACAAAGTCTGCGAGCGCAGCCCCCTTGATGACCCTGATCGTGCTGAACTCCAAGTCAAACGCTTGCAGCTCGATGTTCCATTCAGCGACTCGCTCGGCAGCATTGGGGCTCATGTGCACTCTTTCCAGTGGGTAAGCCGAGACGACCTTGATGGGATGACCCTGGAAGTAGTGGCGCAACTTGCGCGAGGCCACCAGGAGTGCGAGTAGGATCTTCTGATGCATGAGGTATCGTGCCCTCGCATCCCGCAACATTGTGGTGATGAAATACACCGGGTGCTCGACGAGGGCGGGAGAGCTGACGGAGCCCTCGTCTTTCTGGGGGTTGACGTGCCTCTTCGGGGTCTTCGGCTTCAGGGGCTTGGTGATATGCCGAAGTAGTCGCTGCTTCAGCAGCTTCGCCTTGGTGTCGCGCCGCTCCGTCCGGCCCGGTGGTTCCAATTGACGGGCCCTTGACCTGGCGCTCTTCTCTGAGGGCTACCAGTGTTGTGCTGGCAGAGTGGGGTGTGGCAGATAGGTAGAGCACTAAGGGCTCGAGAGGTCGAGGCGCTACCATCACTTGAGGGCTGGTTAGGTATATCTTGAGGTCTTGAAACGCTTGGTCAGCCTCCGGAGTCCACTCGAATGGGCCTTCTTCTTCATTAGCTTCAAGAACAGTAAGGCACACTCTCCCAGCTTGGAGATAAAGCGCCCCAACGCAGTCACACAACCGGCAAGCTTCTGCATCTCCTTGAGGGTCTGCGGTGGGCTCATGTCTTCGATTGCCTTGAACTTTTCTGGGTTCGCCTCGATCCCTCTGCGGGATACGAGAAAACCCAGCAGCTTGCCGGAAGGGACACCGAACACGCACTTCTCCGGGTTGAGTCGCAGGTTCACCTGGCGCAGGCTTGCGAAGGTCTCCTCCAGGTCTTGGATCAAGGTTCTCGCCTCCCGAGACTTCACCACAATGTCGTCGATGTAGGCCTCCGTGTTTCTCCCGAGCTACCGCCCTAAGGTGATGTGCATCAGCCGCCGAAAGGTCACTCCAACATTGCGCAGTCCGAAAGGCATGCAAGTATAGCAGTACACCCCACATCTTCTACCGCCATCTTGATCTGGTGGTAGCCCGAGAACGCATCTAGGAAGCACAACAAATCGCACTCGGCGGTGGAGTCGACGATCTGGTCGATGCGTGGAAGCGGGAACGGATCTTGGGGGCAGGCCTTGTTGAGTTTGGTGAAGTCGACACACATGTGCTCCTTCCCGCCTTTCTTCGACATAACAACGGGGTTTGCCAGCCACTCGGGGTACCGAACCTCACGAATGGCAACCGCCGCCTCCAGCTTGCGGGTATCTGGGACGATGAAGGCTTTCTTCTCCGTGGACTGTCATCTCGCCCGCTGCTTCATAGGGCGTACATTGGGGCACACCTTTAAGTGATGCTGAATCACCTCTCTCGGGACCCCCACCAGCTGTTTGGGTTCCCATGCGAATATCTCCTTGTTTGCACGCAAGAACTTCACCAACGCTTCCTCTTGATCAGGGTTGAGGTCGGCACCTATGGTAAAGTTGGCTCCTAAGGACCCGTTGAGGGAGTCCTGGATTAGGGGGTATCCGGACAACCGGACTGTGTACAACGTCCGGACTATTGAAGCGTGAAGATACAAGACTCAAGACTTCGGCCCGTGTCCGGATGGGACTTTCCTTGGCGTGGAAGGCAATCTTGGCGATCCGGTTATTATATTTCCTTCCTTGTAACCGACTCCATGTAAACCCTAGCCCTCTCCGGTGCCTATATAAACCGGAGAGGTTGGTCCTTAGAAGGCCGATCACAATCATGATCATACCATCATAGGCTAGCTCTTAGGGTTTAGCCTCTACGATCTCGTGGTAGATCTACTCTTGTGCTACCCATATCATCAATATCAATCAACCAGGAAGTAGGGTTTTACCTCCATCGAGAGGGCCCGAACCTGGGTAAACATCTATGTCCCTTGCTTCCTGTTACCATCAGCCTTGACGCACAGATCGGGACCCCCTACCCGAGATCCGCCGGTTTTGACACCGACATTGGTGCTTTCATTGAGAGTTCCTGCGTCGCCACCGTCGAGCTCGATGGCTCCTTCGATCATCATCAACGATGCTGTCGAGGTGAGACTTTCCTCCCGGACAGATCTTCGTGTTCGGCGGCTTGCGTTACAGGCCAACTTCGCTTGGCTATCCGGAAGCGAAACGGCAGCTCGCCCTGGCCACTAGGTCAGGTTCGGAAACCTGCACTACACTGCGGACATCCGCGGAGACGTGATCTTCGATGGATTTGGGCCTATGCCAGGAGCACCGGACATTCGCGACGAGCACGGCTTAGACCTGCCATCGGACGAAGCTCGGGGTATCGCCCCCGTAGTATCTCCGGACCTAGATCCGGAGCAGTCCACGCCGTCTAAGGACGGAGGGATGGACCCCGCCCCGCCGGTCGCGCACTCATCGGCGGTAGAGCCGAACACGGGTCTTACCCCTGTAGTGGCCTGTGAATCCGTACCCCCGGATTCGTATCCGGATGTTGGTTCCGGTCCGCACACTCCCGATCCAGTCGATCCAGGTTGGGCTCCGGTAATGGAGTTCACCGCTGCGGATATCTTTCCAAAGACTTCGCCCTTCGCGACATCCTCAACTCATTAAAATCCCTCTCTTTGTCAGGAGGCTCTTGGCCGAACTACGTCCGGCTCGAGTGGGAAGCAGGCGATGAAGGAATTCTTTGCCCACCCACCACCCACTTCATTGCCACAGTGGATGACTTAACCGAGGTACTGAACTTCGACTCCAAAGACATCGACGGTATGGACGACGATGCAGGAGAAGAACATGAACCACCGCACACTGGGCGGTAGATAGCCACCTCTTCTCATGATATATATATGGTGGACACTCCAAAGGAACAAATGACGATGAGGCAACGGAGGATAAAACCTCGGGGAAAAAAGCAAAGAATGGACGCCGTCGGCGCCACTCCAAGCCCCGCCACACCAACACCGGCCCAGGAGACGAAAACAATCCGAATGGTGCCGAAGAAGAATACAACCCTGATCAGCCCGCCTTCGAGCAGGCCGAACAGGAGGATGAGCAGGTCAGCCTAGAAGAACAGGCGACGGACAAATACTCGGAGGAGGAAAGCTACATGTCCCCTTCGAAGACCAGATTAGCCTCGGCGACGACGAGTTCGGCGTGCCTGAGGATCCCGTAGAGCAGGAGCGCTTCAAGCGTCGGCTTATAGCCACTGCGAGGAGCCTGAAAAAGAAACAACAGCAACTCCAAGCTGATCAAGATCTGCTCACAGATAGATGGACGGAAATCCTGGCAGCCGAGGAATACGGACTCGAGCACCATATGGCTGACCGGCCACCTCGTGGCCAGGATAAAACGGCATATCAGTCCGCATGCCGGCCAACACCCCCACGCCAACATACTACGGCCCGGGGCAACAAAACAGGACAGCCAAGATCGATCTACGGATCACGGGGGCGCGCCTCGGTACGTGACGAGGACCATCACGCCGGACACACCTTCAACAAGTCCGGCCGGGCCGAATATAGCCATCCAGAGCAATTCGACCTGCGTAGCCACATAGCCCGGCACAGAGGCGCCACAAGACCCTCTCGCTTTCACCGATGAAGTAATGGATCATGAATTCCCGGAAGGGTTTAAACCCGTAAACATCGAATCATACGATGGCACAATGAGACCCGCAGTATGGATCGAAGATTTCCTTCTCCACATTCACATGGCCCGGAGACGATCTACATGCCATCAAGTATCTTCCACTTAAGCTCAAAGGACCAGCCCGGCCTTTGGCTAAACAGCCTGCCAAAGAAATTCCACTGGCAGTTGGGAAAACCTGGAGGACGCATTCCTCGACAACTTCCAGGGCACATATGTGCAACCACCTGACGCCGATGACTTGAGCCACATCACTCAACAGCCCGAAGAGTCAGCCAGGAAATTCTGGACTCGGTTCCTAACCAAAAAGAACCAAGTAGTTGACTGTCCGGACGCCGAAGCCCTAGCGGCTTTCAAGCATAATATCCGTGACGAGTGACTCACTCGACACCTCGGCCAGGAAAAACCCAAGTCCATGGCAGCTCTCACAACATTAATGACCCGCTTTTGCGCGGGTGAGGACAGTTGGTTGGCTCGCAGTAGCACTACGCCATAGTCTGGCAATTCGGATGGCCGCGACAATAACGGCAAGCCACGGTGTAACAGACATAAGCGACAAAACGACGGCGACAACACTGAAGACACGACAGTCAACGCCGGATTCTGTGGGTCCAAGCCCGGTCAGCGGAAGAAGCCGTTCAAAAGAAATAATCAGGGACCGTCGATCTGGACCGCTATCTTTGGAAGCGCTCGTGCCAAATTCATGGCACCCCGGACAAGCCAGCCAACCACATCAATAGAGATTGCTGGGTATTCAAACAGGCCGGCAAGATAAATGCCGAAGACAAGGACAAGGAGCTGCACAATGACGACGATGAGGAGCCCCGACGTCCGAACACGGGGGGACAGAAGAAATCCCCCCCCCCCAGGTGAAAACGGTCAACATGATCTACGCCACGCACATCCCTAAGCGGGAAAGAAAGCGGGCACTAAGGGACGTCTATGCGATGGAGCCAGTCGCCCCCAAATTCAACCCATGGTTAGCTTGTCCGATCACTTTCGATCATAGGGATCACCCTACTAGCATCCGTCATGGTGGCTCAGCCACATTGGTCCTAGACCCAATCATTGACGGATTCCACCTCACGCGCGTCCTTATGGACGGCGGCAGCAGCCTGAACCTGCTTTACTAGGACAAAGTGCGCAAAATGGGCATTGACCCTTAAAGGATCAAGCCCACTAAAACCACCTTTAAAGGTGTCATTCACGAGTAGAGGCCCATGCGGGCTCTATAACATTGGAAGTGGTCTTCGGATCTCCGGATAACTTCCGAAGCGAAGAGTTAATCTTCGATATCGTCCCCTTCCGTAGTGGTTACCATGCACTGCTCGGTACGCATATCTCAAGCTCAAGATGCCAGGACCGCGCGGGGTCATAACAGTGAACGGAAATATGGACCGCTCCCTACGAACAGAAGAACATACTGCAGCCCTTGTGGCAGAAGTACAATGCGGCCTTCTCCAACAAACCAATCCGGCGACAACAACTTCGAGCACAGTCAAGCGAGTCCAGAGCACCCCGCAACAGGATCATCAGGCACGCCAAAAGCGCGACTAACAGTCCGGCCTCCGCTTAAGCCCCATCAAAGCAGCATTCATGCCACGTGCACACAATTACGCACTTAAAATACCATGGGCATAGGCGGAGGCGCATCAACGACTCTGTCAATAGTGCGGGTAACCGCCAAATACTTTCATACTCTTTCTCTCTTACCTTTCAGGACACCACGTTGGCGCAGCATCCTCAAAAGAGCCGAATTGTCGGACTTATAGGGAAGAGACATCCAAGGAGGCAATAGACGTTGTGCACAGAAGGAAATACCCAGGTGGAATCTATTTACGATCATCATACCTGCTTTATCTACCTGAACACGGCCTGCCCCTGGATAGGACATGTCAAATAGTCCTATTTTATCTCTGCTTAACGCACCCACTGTAAATGTATGCTTAAACGTATTTTTCGTCAATGGGAGATTATATATAGCGTCAGCTTATTTTTCTTATTTGAGCATTTTTTATTTTTGCATCCGTACACCTTGGTGCGGCCGGTTTGCCAGGGGCTTCTTATGGCGCCCCGCTATATGGCAACTAAAGTCCGAACACTTTCAACAGTGCGGCACCCCGAACTTATAGCACTATATGCATCAGCTCCGAATCATGTCTTGGGTCTACAGTTGGGATAGCCCGGCTCCCTTGTTTTGGTGCCTTATGTTCCGTTATATCGACTAAGGTAGCGCAGGGAGAACTACTGCGATTGTGTACCGGTTCTTCCGGACGAGCAACTCAGTAGAGAAAGCCGAAACTGACCGGCATGATGTGGCGAGAGCGGGTCGCTGTTCGAGAGGTTTTTAAATCCTTAAAGATTTTCCACTTTAGGCAATAAATCGGCTTTGTCCGATCTAGGCATGTATAGCGCCCCAATTCGGCCTTCCGGATTCTAGGGCTTCACGAAATTTAAAATTGTAGACTTCTATGGCTAAGTGAAAGTTATAAAGCCGCATAGTCTGATTGCCTTGTTATTGCGCGGACACCTCCTTAAGGGACCAAACATTTGGGTAAAGAGTGTCCCGGTTTTCCACGAACACCCCAAAGTGCTAGTCACGTAAAGAAGCCGACGATGGCCTACTTTCGTGATTTTATAAACATCCGCATGAAGGTAATATTTTAAATAACAAAAGCGCTACATAAGCGCAAGTAACTTCGTCTTTAATTACAAACATGATGTAAGTGAATTCATTCAAATATGGCGTCCTTGGTACACTCATTGGCAACGAGACAAGCACCCTTCATCACGCCATCGTAGTACATTTCGGGATGGCGATGTGTTTTACCCTCTGGCGGCCCGTCCTTGACCAGCTTCTCCGCATCTAGCTTGCCCCAATGCACCTTGATGCGGGCAAGAGCTTGGCGGGCACCTTCGATGCAAACAGATCGCTAGATCACTTCAAGCCACGGGTAGGCATCCAACATCCGCTTGATCAGGCCAAAGTAGCTACTTGGCAGGAGCTCACCAGACCACATCCTGACTATGAAGTCCTTCATAGCCAGTTCGGCCGCTCTGTGGAGTTCGATCAATCGCCCAGCTTGGTCGCCGTAGGCATTGGATGATCGGCCCCGACATCGGGACCGTAACAGCTTCTCCGCTGAGCTCCCCTCCAGGCACGGTAGAACTCCGCAGCGTCCCGAGACGCTGCGTGGCAGATCTGCAAATGCCCCTGGAGAGCTCCGTATTCGAGTAAGTAAAAGAAACGCCTCCTCCACATGTTTGCTTTGCATAATGAATTTCTTACCCGCTGCTATCTTTTTGGCCTCCTGGATCTCCTGCTGTGCTTTCTCGGCTTTGGCCCTAGAATCTTTCAAATTCACAAGGGCCTTCGCAAGCTCGGCCTCCTTCGCCTTCAGCTCATGCTCCATGGACTTGCACTTCTTGCTGAGGTCCTGGAGCTCCTGCTGTACCTCGCCCACTCTAGCACTTTGCTTTTCCGCTCCTTACACTCTGATGCCGACTTGTTTTCGGCCTCGGACAGCGCCTTCTTCAGGGACGCCAATTCGGCGGTGGCCCCTGTTACACGGTCACGACACTTAGGTGTTAGACTCATCAATTCTGCCTATCCTTAAACGCATAAGAGCGGGAATTACTTACCCTTGTTCTCTTCGAGCTGCCTCTTCGTGAGGGCAGGCTCTCCCGGCTTTGCTCCAGTGTACCGCTTGATTCGGCAACCTCGGCGAGACGGGCAGCAAAGAAGCAAGACAGCCTGCTTATTCACAACAATACTTATTATTAGACTCCTGCGGATTATAATTGACCCTCCGTTTAGCTTTTCTCTCCGAACACCAAACAGAGTATCAGGGGCTACTACCTATCGGGGTGGTAATTTTATACATTTTCATTACTTACCTCAAAGCCCGTCAGGAGAGGCATGCGAGCTTGATTAGTCCGCTTTTGGCGGACACGACCTTTTGAATCACCGCACTCATAAGAGTACGGTGCTCCTCTTCCATGGAAGCGCCTCGAAGCGCTTCCACCAGACTATCCGGCGCCATTGATGCGACGGAAGTCCTTGGCACGGGCGGCTCGCCCTCCCTAACGAGGGGCTGCCTGCCCAAGTCCGGAACCGTTGGAGGTTCCGGGGCAGTGTTCGGTCGGGAGTCCGCCTTGTTGCGGCTCTCGTCGACACGATCCGCGGGGATCTTGAACCCCGCATGCCCGACATCTGGAATCCCGCCATGGGGCGTCTCGAGTCACCTCCCCACCTTTCTGAGAGCCTTCGTGACAACACCTCTGTGTCATCCGCGTGTGGAGGGGTAGTGGCCGTCGGGAGCGAATTTATCGCCGAATCGCTCAGGGACCCTGAGGAGGATGTCTCGGGGTGAGCCCTGGCCGGACTGCATATATGTTCGGCACTATGAGTACAAAAACTATGAAGTAAAACCACGATAGGATGTGGGTACTTACGATCTCACCGGGGGCTTCCCACGGGGGAGCCACCACTCCTCGCTGTAAGCGGCCGTGGCAGAATAGTCCGGAAGGGTTACCTTCCCCTCCCCCTATGGGGCGGTTTTCCTCTTCTCCCCCTAGTGCGGGGAGGTGGAATTTCTTCTTGATTCCCCCCGCCTCCGCGAGAGGAATGTGTCTCGTCGTCATCGGACGACAGAGGAATAACGGCCTTGCGCCGATGGCCTTTTCCGGCCCCCTGGCCCGCTTCGCCGGGCCCCTCATCCTTCTCGGATGGGGCGTCTTCTTCTTCTTCCTCCTCCCCTTCGTGGGAGGAGTCCGCCTCGTCGTCTTCGGATGAGGCTTCGGACACAACCTTACGCCGGAGACCCTTCCTGGTCCCCGGTGCCTTCTTCTCGGCCTTCTTCTCCGGCACCTTGTACGGTGCCGGGACTAGCATCTCCGTCAGGAGAGCATCCACTGGATCTTCCGGCAACAGAGCCGAACAGTGAATCTGCTCTGCTGTCTTCACATAATCCTGAGGCAAATATATATAAATACTTAAAACTTCCCCATGAATGTATTGGGAAAAAACTAAACCCGGTGGTGGTCCCAAAACTCACCGGATTCGGGGGCCGCGCTGCATGATGTCTGCGGTCCTCGGATGTGGGAGGAGGTACTTCGGAGGCCTTGAACAACACTTTCCATGCGCCTTTTTGTGTCATGCCATAGAGCTTCCGGAGCGTCTGGTGTTCGGCCGGGACGAACTCTCACAGATTTACCGCCCACCTTTGGCAGCGCAGGATCCGGCGAACGAGCATGACCTGGATCACATTGACAAGCTTGATGTTCTTGTCCTTCATGCTTTTGATGCATGTTTTGAGTCCGGCCAGCTCCGTGGAATCTCCCCAGGACAGGCCCTTCTTTTTCCAGGAGGTGAGCCGCATGGGGATTCCGGAGCAGAACTCGGGGGCCGCCGCCTAGTTGGCGCCGCGCGGCTCGGTGATGTAGAACCACCCCGATTGCCATCCTTTTACGGTCTCCGTAGAGGAGCCGTCCAGCCAGGTGACGTTAGGCATCTTGCCCACCATCGCCCTTCCGCACTCCTCTTGTTGGTCGCGTACAATCTTCGGCTTCACGCAGAAGATTTGCAGCCACGGGCCGAAGTGAGGCCGGATGCGGAGGAAAGCCTCGCAAACAACGATGAACGCCGAGATGTTGAGGATGAAATTCGGGGCTAGATCGTGGAAATCTAGCTCATAGTAGAACATGAGCCCGCGGACGAAGGGATGGAGTGGAAATCCCAGTCCACGGACGAAGTGGGCAATGAACACAACCCTCTCGTGGGGTCCTGGGGTCGGAATGACCTGCCCAGCGTCCGGTAGCCGGAGCGCTATGTCTGCGGCCAAGTATCCGGCCACCCGAAGATCTGTGATGTGCTTCTCCTCGACGGTGGAAGCTACCCACTTGCCTCTTGCTCCGGACATGTCTAGCTGTGCAGAGGAGACTTGGGCTTGGGTGCTGGAGCTCGAGGAGGCAAGAGTGGGCAGAGAACGAAGGAGGCATGGGTAAAAATGAGGAAATCTTATCCCTTTATAGAGGCGACGAAACCGGTGCGCCTCCCACTTGCCCGTTGGGAATCGCTTGCTTCCCAAGTGCCATGATTAATGATGTGGTGGGATTACCCGTACCCGTATTGATGAGAATCCCGTAATGAGGGGGCACGATCTCTGCTTTGACAAGATGTGTCAAGGAAACCGCCTCGCAATATGCGTTGTGGCTGGTTGTGGAAAGACGGTTCGAATAATGACCTGACCGTAGTGACACGTCGCGTTGCCTAAAAAGTTGTCAGCAGATTGCATTTGTGAAGCATCATTCTCTCTACGGTGGCATACGAAGATCATCTTGTCGATCCGGACACGGTTTGAGTGTTTGATAATTACTTTGGAGTATTCGGAGGAGGAACCCGCCCTGCAATGCCGATGACAAGACTGCGTGTCGGACTCATCGTCATTGAAGCCTGGTTCAGGGGCTACTGAGGGAGTCCTGGATTAGGGGGTATCCGGACAGACGGACTGTGTACAACATCCGGACTATTGAAGCATGAAGATACAAGACTCAAGACTTAGGCCCGTGTCCGGATGGGACTTTCCTTGGCGTGGAAGGCAAGCTTGGCGATCTGGATATTATATTTCCTTCCTTGTAACCAACTTCATGTAAACCCTAGCCCTCTTCGGTGCCTATATAAACCGGAGAGGTTGGTCCTTAGAAGGCCGATCACAATCACGATCATACCATCATAGGCTAGCTCTTAGGGTTTAGCCTCTACGATCTCGTGGTAGATCTACTCTTGTACTACCCATATCATCAATATCAATCAAGCTGGAAGTAGGGGTTTACCTCCAGCGAGAGAGCCCGAACCTGGGTAAACATCTGTGTCCCTTGCTTCCTGTTACCATCAGCCTTGACGCACAGATCGGGACCCCCTACCCGAGATCCGCCGGTTTTGACACCGACACCCGTCCTCATTGACTGGCACCTGCTTGGTTTCTGCCTTGTCTTGGGTGAACAGCTGCTTCTTCTTGGTTGGTGCAGCTCCCTTGGCCTCGTAGGCGACCGAGACGGCG
The DNA here is from genome assembly GCA_021605145.1 of Aegilops bicornis. NCBI lineage: Eukaryota > Viridiplantae > Streptophyta > Magnoliopsida > Poales > Poaceae > Aegilops > Aegilops bicornis. The sequence goes on along the minus strand of CM038672.1, from coordinate 260,921,804 downwards.
AGCTATGCCACCGTGGCGGTCTTGACGGCAAGCTTGAGTGCCACCAGGGCCTCCTTGGCGTCCCCCTTGATGGTGAGGACGCCCTTGTTCCCAGGCATCTTCATGAGGTTGTAAGCCAGATGGGTTGCTGCCATGAACTGGGCTAGAGTTGGGTACCCGAGGATGGCGTTGTACGGGAGGCCGATGCGGGCGATGTCGAAGTCGACCAGCTCAGTGCGATAGTTGTCGCGCGTGCCTAAGGTGACAGGAAGGCGGATCTGCCCCAGGGAGTGGGCGGTGCCGCCAGATAACCCACAAGTATAGGGGATCAATTGTAGCCTCTTTCAATAAGTAAGAGTGTCGAACCCAACGAGGAGCTAAAGGTAGAACAAATATCCCCTCAAGTTCTATCGACCACCGATACAACTCTATGCACACTTGACGTTCGCTTTACCAGAAACAAGTATGAAACTAGAAGTACTTTGTAGGTGTTTTGGATAGGTTTGCAAGATAATAAAGAGCGAGTAAATAAAAGCTAGGGGCTGTTGTAAATAAAGAAGCAATAAAGTAAATATAGCGAGTGTGGAAAAGTGGTGGTAGGAGTTGCGAAATTGTCCCTTAAGCAATTGACTACTTTACTAGACCGATAGAAAGTTTCATGTGGGAGAGGCCACTGCTAGCATGTCATCCCTTACTTGGAATTCTATGCACTTATGATTGAACTATTAGCAAGCATCCACAACTACTAACGTTCATTAAGGTTAAATCCAACCATAGCATTAAGATATATTGGTCCCCCTTCGATCCTGTATGCATCAATTTCTATGCTAGGCTGAAGCTTCTGTCACCCTTGCCCTCCAATACATAGTCCTATAAACATACAACTAAGCCTAAGGTGTGATCCACGCGCGCGCTCATATGATGGGCACCAAAGGACAGCAACATAACCACAAGCAATTTAAATCAATCATAGCAATTCATCAACCACCGATAGGACAAAGAAAATCTACTCAGACATCATAGGATGGGAACACATCATTGGATAATAACATGAAGCATAAAGCACCATGTTCAAGTAGAGGGTACAGCGGGTTGCGGGAGAGTGGACCGCTGTAGATAGAGGGGGTAAGGTGATGGAGATGTTGGTGAAGATGGCGGAGGTGTTGGTGTAGATCGCGGTGATGATGATGATGGCCACGGCAGTGTTCCGGCGCCACTGGAAGAGAAGGGCAGAGGGGGCCCCTTCGTCTTCTTCTTCCTTGACCTCCTCCCTAGATGGGAGAAGGGTTTCCCCTCTGGTCCTTGGCCTCCATGGCATGGGAGGGGCGAGAGCCCCTCTGACATTGGATCTGTCTCTCTGTTTCTCTCTGGTTCTGCGTTCTGTTCTGCTGCCCTTTCACTGTTTCTCTTATATCCGAATATCCGTAACTCCGATTGGATTGAAACCTTCGCCCAGATCTTTTTCCAAAAATTAGCTTTCTTGCGGCAAAAGTAGAGCATCAACCGCCTTACGAGGGGCCCACGAGGGTGGGGGCGCGCCCTCCTGGGGAGGGCATGGGCCCCACCCTTGTGGCCACCTCGGGCATCGTCTCGCGTTGATTTTACTTGCCAAAAATCAATAATATTCCAAAATAATTCTCCGTCCGTTTTTATCCCGTTTGGACTCCGTTTGATATGGGGTTTCTGTGAAACATAAAACATGCAATAGACAGGAACTGGCACTGGGCACTGGATCAATATGTTAGTTCCAAAATTAGTATAAAAAGTTGCCAAAAAGTATATGAAAGTTGAATAATATTGGCATGGAATAATAAAAAATTATAGATACGAGGGAGACGTATTAGCATCCCCAAGCTTAATTCCTGCTCGTCCTCGAGTAGGTAAATGATAAAAAAGATAATTTTTGATATGGAATGCTACCTAGCATAATCTTGATCATATGTCTAATCATGGCATGAATGTTAAGACACGAGTGATTCAAAGCAATAGTCTATCCTTTGACATTAAGACAATAATACTTCAAGGCTACTAACAAAGCAATAATGTCTTTTGAAAATAACATGGCCGAAGAAAGTTATCCCTACAAAATCATATAGTCTGGCTATGCTCCATCTTCACCACACAAAATATTTAAATCATGCACAACCCTGATGACAAGCCAAGCAATTGTTTCATACTTTTGACGTTCTCAAACCTTTTCAACTTTCACGCAATACATGAGCATGATCCATGGACATAGCACTATAGGTGGAATAGAATATGATGGTGGAGGAGACAAAAAGGAGAAGATAGTCTCACATCAACTAGGCGTATTAACGGGCTATGGAGATGCCCATCAATAGATATCAATGTGAGTGAGTAGGGATTGCCATGCAACGGATGCACTAAGAGCTATAAGTGTATGAAAGCTCAAACTGAAACTAAGTGGGTGTGCATCCAACTTGCTTGCTCATGAAGACCTCGGGCATTTGAGGAATCCCATCATCGAAATATGCAAGCCAAGTTCTATAATGAAAATTCCCACTAGTATATGAAAGTGAAAGCATAGGATACTCTCTCTATGAAGAACATGGTGCTACTCTGAAGCACAAGTGTGGTAAAAGGATAGTAACATTGCCCCTTCTCTCTTTTTCTCTAATTTTTTTTATTTTTTTTATTTTTATTTTTTGGTGGGCTTCTTTGGCCTCTTTTTTTATTTGGGCTTCTTTAGCCTCTTTTATTTTTCATAAAGTCCGGAGTCTCATCCCGACTTATGGGGGAATCATAGTCTCCATCATCCTTTCCTCACTGGGGTAATGCTCTAATAATGATGATCATCACACTTTTATTTACTTACAACTCAATATTACAACTCGATACTAGAAAAGAGATATGACTCTATATGAATGCCTCCGGCGGTGTACCGGGATGTGCGATGATCTAGCGTAGCAAAGATATCAAAAAACGGACAAGCCATAAAAATATCATGCTAGCTATCTTACGATCATGCAAAGCAATATGACAATAAATGCTCAAGTCATGTATATGATGATCATTCAGTTGCATGGCAATATATCTCGGAATGGCTATGGAAATGCCATGATAGGTAGGTATGGTGGCTGTTTTGAGGAAGGTATATGGTGGGTTTATGGTACCGGCGGTACTAGAGAGGCTAGCAATGGTGGAAGGGTGAGAGTGCGTATAATCCATGGACTCAACATTAGTCATAAAGAACTCATATACTTATTGCAAAAATCTACAAGTTATCAAAGCAAAGTATTACGCGCATGCTCCTAGGGGATAGATTGGTAGGAAGATACCATTGCTCGTCCCCGGCCGCCACTCATACGGAAGACAATCAATAAATAAATCATGCTCCGACTTCATCACATAACGGTTCACCATACGTGCATGCTACGGGAATCACAAACTTTAACACAAGTATTTCTCAAATTCACAACTACCCACTAGCATGACTCTAATATCACCATCGTTATATTGCAAAACTATTGCAAGGAATCAAACATATCGTATTCAGTGATCTACAAGTTTTTTGTAGGATTTTATGACTAACCATGTGAATGACCAGTTCCTGTCATCTCTCTAAATAGATATAAGTGAAGCACGAGAGTTTAATTCTTTATACAAAAGATATGCCCAAGCTCTAAGAAATATAAGTGAAGCAAAAGAGCATTCTACAAATGGCGGTTTTCTATGTGAAGAGAAACAGGCAATCCAAACTTGAAATGATATAAGTGAAGCACATGAAGCATTCTATAAAGCCATACTCAAAAGATATAAGTGAAGTGCAAAGAGCATTCTATAAATCAACCAAGGACCATCTCATACCAGCATGGTGGATAAAATAAAAATGAAAACTAAAGCAAAAGACACTCCAAGATTTGCACATATCGCATGAACAAAACGAATCCGAAAACATACCGATACTTGTTGAAGAAAGAGGGGATGCCTTCCGGGGCATCCCCAAGCTTAGACGCTTGAGTCTCCTTGAATATTTACTTGGGGTTCCTCGGGCATCCCCAAGCTTGAGCTCTTTCCTCTCTTCCTTCTTCTCACATCGAGACCTTCTCGATAATCGAACACTTCATCCACACAAAACTTCAACAGAAAACTCGGTAAGATCCGTAGTATAATAAAGCAAATCACTACTCTAAGTACTGTTGCAAACCAATTCATATTTTGTTTTTGGATTGTGTCTACTATAATATAGCTTTTTCATGGCTTAATCCACTGATATAAATCAATAGTTTCATCGAAACAAGCGAACTATGCATCAAAAACAGAATCTGTCAAAAACAGAACAGTCTGTAGCAATCTGAACATTCACCACACTTCTGTTACTTGAAAAATTCTGAAAAAATTAGGAAAAATAAACAATTTGTATAGAAAGACAATGCAAGAAGAATCAGAACCAATTGACGTTCCAGAAAAAAAATTTAAAATCGTTCACTACAACCAAATTTTCTGTCCTGCACCACACAAACCAACAAGCATTGTAAACATCCTAATGGCAAACCTTGGCACAATATTTTTATTTCTAAACTTTATAAAGTCACACAACAGAAATAAATGACTCTCTTAAACTTCCGGGTTGTCTCCCTGGCAGCGCTTTCTTAAAAGCCATTAAGGTAGGCATATAATGCTCAAGTAATGGATCCACCCGGATCCCAAGGTATATCAAAGCCAATTTTAATTAGCAATGATTTGTAATTTAGTGGTGAGCACAAAGTAAAATATATTATGTAATGAAGAAGTATAACTCTCTTCCTATGCATCAGCATGTCATAAAAGAACAATTCATGCACACATAGTAAAGGCCAATCCATAGTATAAACAGTTTATTGCAATTTTATTGTGTGGGAAACATAAAGAGGTGGAGATATAGTTCCTCTCTCATAATAATTGCAAGTAGGAGCAGCAAGCAAATGCATATTATACTCATCAAAATCATCACGTGCAAAGGTAAAAGGCAACCCATCAAAATAATCCTTAATAAGTGCAAACTTCTCCGATATAGTGTAGTTGGGAGAATTCAAAAAGATAATAGGACTATCATGCATGGGTGAAATAGCAACAATTTCATGTTTAACATAAGGAACTATAGCAAGTTCACCTCCATAAGCATAATTCATATTGGCATCTTGGCCAGCAAGCATCATCAAAAAGGGATATTTCAAAAGAATCAATGGGATCATAGCAATTATCATAGCATTCATCCTTCGGTAAGCACGAAGGGAAATTAAGCAATGTATGAGTTGAAGAGTTACTCTCATTAGAAGGTGGGCACGGGTGATCAATCCGCTCTTACTCCTTTTGTTCTTCTCTCTCCTCCTCATCTTTTTCATCCAATGAGCTCACAGTTTCATCAACTTCTTTTTCCATAGATTCCTGCAAAATATTAGTCTCTTCTTGGACAGCGGAGACTTTCGCAATAAGCACATTAATATAGGAATTATATTCATAATTATCATAGCAATATTTTAGGATAGCTAAATTTTCAGGCCTATAAACATCATCATCAAAAGCTTCATACTTTTCAAACAAAGATTCAAGTTCATAAGCACCCTTAAAAGCAACAAATTCTTCTATTTGTTCCACATCATAGTAATCATATATACCATTAGCATAAGAAGCTAAGGTTTTATTATCATTAAATTTGCATGAAAAGGGAAGGTGTGGAGTCTTCATCCTAGAGCAACAAGTATAATCATAATTCAAGCACACTTGCCGAGCATAGCACTTCAATATATAAATTTGACCCCATAATAGTTTCCCTTTTTGTGTCAAGCGATAATCCCTAAAGTATTCACGTTGGTCTAACGTTACACCCATTATCAAATTGAATGAGGTTTTCTCGGGACTATCAAAGTGGTACATAATATTTTGCACATATTGAGCATCGAGGGTTTTAGGAGGTTCCCCATCTCCATGAGTAGCAAGTACCCCTAATTTTTTTGGTATCTCGTGTTCCATATCCACAACTAAAGATAGAGAACAACTAAGAACAGCAAATAAAAATTACTTAGTGATAAAGCAAACAAGCACACACGAGAATATTCACCCCACGTGATGACTCCCGACAGCGGCGCTTTAAAAGGTCTTGATAACCCACAAGTATAGGGGATCAATTGTAGCTTCTTCGATAAGTAAGAGTGTCGAACCCAATGAGGAGCTAAAGGTAGAACAAATATTCCCTCAAGTTCTATCGACCATCGATACAACTCTCGCACACTTGACATTAAACTAGGAAACAAGTATGAAACTAGAAGTACTTTGTAGGTGTTTTGGATAGGTTTGAAAGATAATAAAGAGCGAGTAAATAAAAGCTAGGGGCTGTTGTAAATAAAGAAGAAATAAATTAAATATAGAGAGTGTGGAAAAGTGGTGGTAGGAGTTGCGAAATTGTCCCTTAAGCAATTGACTACTTTACTAGACCAATAGCAAGTTTCACGTGGGAGAGGCCACTGCTAGCATGTCATCCCTTACTTGGAATTCTATGCACTTATGATTGGAACTATTAGCAAGCATCCGCAACTACTAACGTTCATTAAGGTTAAACCCAACTATAGCATTAAGATATATTGGTCCCCCTTCGATCCCGTATGCATCAATTTCTATGCTAGGCTGAAGCTTCTGTCACCCTTGCCCTCCAATACATAGTCCTATCAACATACAACTAACCCTAAGGTGTGATCCACGCGCGTGCTCATATGATGGGCACCAAAGGACAGCAACATAACCACAAGCAATTTAAATCAATCATAGCAATTCTTCAACCACCGATAGGACAAAGAAAATCTACTCAGACATCATAGGATGGCAACACATCATTGGATAATAATATGAAGCATAATGCACCATGTTCAAGTAGAGGGTACAGCGGGTTGCGGGAGAGTGGACCGCCGTAGATAGAGGCGGTAAGGTGATGGAGATGTTGGTGAAGATGGCGGAGGTGTTGGTGTAGACCGCGGTGATGATGATGATGGCCACGGCAGTGTTCCGACGCCACCGGAAGAGAAGGGGAGAGGGGGCCCCTTCGTCTTCTTCTTCCTTGACCTCCTCCCTAGATGGGAGAAGGGTTTCCCCTCTGGTCCTTGGCCTCCATGGCATGGGAGGCGAGAGCCCCTCCGAGATTGAATCTGTCTCTCTGTTTCTCTCTGGATTCTGCGTTACATTACGCTTTGCCTTTCACCGTTTCTTTTATATCTGGAGATCCGTAACTCCGATTGGATTGAAACCTTCGCCGAGATCTTTTTCCAAAAATTAGATTTCTTGCGGCAAAAGTAGAGCATCAACCGCCTTACGAGGGGCCCACGAGGGTGGGGGCGCGCCCTCTGGGAGGCGTGGGCCCCACCCTCGTAAACCTCGAGCATCTTCTCGCGTTGATTTTACTTCCAAAAAATCACAAATATTCCAAAATAATTCTTCATCCATTTTTATCCCGTTTGGACTCCGTTTGAAATGGGGTTTCTGCGAAACATAAAACATGCAACAGACGGGAATTGGCACTGGGCCCTGGATCAATATGTTAGTCCCAAAATAGTATAAAAAGTTGCCAAAAAGTATATGAAAGTTGAATAATATTGGCATGGAACAATCAAAAATTATAGATACGACAGAGACGTATCACCGCCGCCAATTCCTGAGAAAGGCTTGATGAGGTGGAGCCGCTCGAATAGCACATGAAGGAGGCCGAAGGCCTCCACGAAGAGCATGTCGAGGCCAGTGCCGCCGTCGATGAGGGTCTTGGTGACGGCCACGTTGCAGATGGTGGGCGTGCAAAGCATTAGGAGCATACCCGAGCCGGCGGTGGAGGCCGGATGATCCCCTGAGTCGAAGGCGAGATCGGCCTCACGCGCGGCCCAGCACGGTGGAGCCCCCGGACGCTTGGAAGTGGCGCCGATCTGGTGAAGGAACGGCTTGATGTGACGATCCGAGGGCGGTTCTTGCGAGCCGCCGAGGAGGGCCGCGACCGCGTGGTGCGCCGGTGCCGCATAGTGCGCAGCGAAGAGACCATGCAGCTCCTCCCAAGATGCCACCGTGGATCCGGGGAGGTTGAGCAGCCAGGCACGCGGTGCGCCAGTGAGGGCCATGGGAAACCAGTTGGCCATGACCTTGTCGTCGCCCCCGGCCTTAAGGACGGCCTCCTCATACGCCAGCAGGAAAGCCGATGGGTCAGCCGCGCCGTCGTAGCGCGGCAGCATCTCCGGCTTAAACTTGGGTGGCCACTGCACCCACCGCAAGGTAGGAGCAAGGGCTCGGAGCCCCCTGGCCCCGTCGCTAGCATCAGTTGCTGGAGCGGGAAGCGCTGCGCTTGCCATGGGAGCAGAGCGCAGTCGCAGCGTAGAGCAGATCAACGGAAGGAAAACTCCAGCGCACCCCTACCTGACGCGCCAAATGTCGGATTTCGGGTTCCGGCAAAACCCTTAAGGTTCGAACACTGGGGTACGTGCGAAGATCTCTCCCTCACCGATCACGCCCTCACACGTTTCGCGTTCTCTAGGCTAGGCATGACAAAGTCACAACACACGAGACACAAGATTTATACTGGTTCGGGCCACCGTTGTGGTGTAATACCCTACTCCAGTGTGCTGGTGGTGGATTGCATCTTGGGCTGAGGATGAACAGTACAAGGGGAAGAACAACCTCCTGAGGAGAGATGTTCTTGTGCTTGTGAGTGGGTGAGGATGGCTCAAGGTCAGTTCCCGCTGCCTCCTACTGTGGTGGCTAGTCCTATTTATAGAGGCCCCGGTCCTCTTCCCAAATATTGAGCGGGAAGGGCTCCCACAACAGCCGAGTTTGAAGGGGGACAGCTAGTACAACTTATCCTGACGAAAGTAGTCTTCGCCTGCCAAAAGCTCTAGTGGTGACGCCGTCTTGGACTCCAAGGTGACCTCCGTCTTGCCGTCATGCTGGTCTTGGTCTCGTTGCACCGATATGGCAACCTTTGCCTGACGCCTCAGAACTCCTCGCCTGCGCTTGGTTCCTTAGCACCAAAGAGGAAACAAGGACACTGTGCACGCTGGCGCCAGCCTGGCGCCTGCCTGGCTTTGGTCGTCATGGCCCAGATCATGAGAACCTCGCGAGGTTTGCCTTGCCTTGATGTCTCCGCCCCTCGCGAGCCAGCCTGGTGAGGCCGCTCCCGAGGAGGTCTTGCCTCGTTCGCCTCGCGAGGGTCTTGAGCACTTGTTGGTGAAGATGGGCCGTACGGGCCCGCTCGCAGCAGGCAGGCAAGTCTGGGGACCCCCGTTCCCAGAACGCCGATAGTGCATAGCCCGTTTGTTTTAGAAGATGCAGTTAAGCAGTTCAAGGTTTTGGTGAGCAACGACGTAAACCTATTGGATGCAAAACTGGTAAGTCCATTGTTTTCCGTCATTTATTTTCTGGTTTGTTGCATTTCTTTTTATAGTTATTTTTGGAACAGTGGTCCTAGTGCTACGTGTCGAATGAACTTTTCATTTCATTTTTGTTTTTTTGATGTGAACAGATTATGATGCCGCGCTCCAAGGATGGTCATTATTCCTTATACACGATGAACCAGCATCGCCAGACGTTTGATATCCATGACACTAGGAAGTACACTGGCCATCCTGATGTCACGACAAAGTGGCGCAGGACTGACTACCACTCAGATTGCACTGAAGTGGTATGTCATTTTTTCTTGCCAAGTGCAAAGCTTTTTTGTGTTTCTCCTACTGCATTTTTTTATAAACTGCACATGCAATGTTAGCACACATAGAACCACACTTGTTTATGTAGTGCACTGCAACATATGCGTGACCGAACTGCATTTTCTCACATACCCCCTAATATGTGTAAAAAATGTGATAAAAGGAAATGACCTCACGTGCATTTAAAAGAGGGACTGTCTAGACGTTGAGAACAACTTTCTATTTTTTGGTTTGTCTAAATAGTAATTTGATATGTGACGTGTGTTATTTTTACTTTGTGCTTCCTTTTTTTGCCAGATGCGGAGGATGACTCAGCTGCTGAAGGGGATTTATGGTGAAAAAATGTATAAATCTAAGAACCACCCTGACTGGGTTAAATTGGCAGATAATCCTCTTACCCGGTCGTGCCAGCGCAGGGAACAAATGAGTGCGGAATCTATGTTCTGAGGTTGACGCAGTTGTATGACAGCTAAGTCTAGTCAAGAAAATTATCAAATCTGACGTAATACCTTGTCTGTTTCTACTTTTTCTTTTGTTACTTTTTTATTATTTGATTTATTTACTTTTTGTTGTTTATGACAACCTTTTTTTAATCACTGGTCTACATTTTTTTTAGTTTTCATTTCAGCCTGTTGTTGAAGATTGGAAGGCGGAGTACATGTTCCAGCTGCTGTTCAATCCTTCGAACATGTTGTATTATGAAGACATGTCGCTTGAGCTACAAGATTTGATTGCGGACCTCGGGCTTACTTCCCTATCGCAATCGCAGACTCAGTAACAGTCATTTGGCATTGTTTCTCCTGGTTAAAAGCCTGTTTATGGACAAGAACTAGGGTTCATGTTGTGTAATGTGTACTGTCTAAGGTAGATAATGTATGAAAATACTTTTTTCTATTGTTTTGTTTCGTCTTGTCAGCGTTCTGGGAACGGGGGTCCCCAGACTTGCCTGCCTGCGGCCCACAGCGTGGCTTGGCAGCGGGCCATACGGCCCATCTTCATCAACAAGGCATCCAAGACCCTCGCGAGGGTCCAAGCCTCACGAGGCGGATGATGCAAGCCTTCCTCTGGAGTGGCCTAGCCAGGCGGCCTCACGAGGAGCGGAGATATCAAGGCAGGGCAAACCTCACGAGGGACTCGTGACGTGAGCCATGACGAATGGTGCCAGGCGGGCGCCAGTACGCGTAGTGTCCACATTTCCTCTTTGGTGCTAAGGAGACGAGCGCGGACGAAGAGTACCGAGGCATCAGGCAAAGGTTGCCATATTGGTGCAACAAGACCAAGACTAGGGGGACGGCAAGGCGGAGGTCATCATGGACCCAAGACGGTGTCATCCCAGGGCTTTTCGCACGCGAAGACCGCTTTTGTCAGGATAGCTTTTACTAGTTGTCCCCCTTCAAATTTGCCCGCCGTTGTTGGCTCCCTTCCCGCTCAACATTTGGGAAGAGGACCAGGGCCTATATAAGTAGAGCTAGCCACCACAGTAGGGGAGAGGCTGAACTGAGGTACGACTCGAGCAGATCGAGAAGCCAACACACGCACAAGAACACCTCAACCTCAGGAGGCTGTTCTTCTCTTGTACTGTTCATCGTCGGCCCAAGAGGCAATGCACCACCACCACACTGGAGTAGGGTATTACACCACAATGGTGGCCCGAACCAGTATAAACCCCGTGTCTATTTCTGTGTTATGGGTTCGTCGAGTTCGTCCGCAAGATCTTAGCGAGCTAGAGCGTAGATCGGTAGGGGGGAAAGACTTCGCGCGCACCCCAGTGTTAGAACCTTAAGGGTTTGCCGGAACCCCACATCCGACATTCGGCGCGCCAGGTAGGGGTGCGCCGGAGCTTCTTCCCCGCCAACAAGCTCTTCGAAGTTCATTGGCTGCGATGTCTGGCGACCCAAGGACCGGCTCCGACCACTGGGCAGCCTGGCCGGCCCGGACGACGCCGCCTGCCCATGGAGATTTCGACCCCGCACCTCAAGCGGCACGGGCACCACCAAGCTCCGCTGGGCGTGGACAGCGCGGCCAGGCGTCATCCACCCTCACCCCACGACAAGTATGGGCCGCAGCAAGAGTGGCAAGCCACGCCGCAGCAACGGCGCCGCACTCGCGGGGGGAGCAAGTGAACATGCGGACGGCACTTACGGTGGCAAGAGAGCTGCTGCGATGCAGGCTGATGGAGAGCGGCCGGGACACGCTGCTCCAGCGAGTCGCTGAGCTGCTGGACGGGGCGGCATCGGGAGCGCCACCTTTCTGCTATCGACTTCCCCCCTCAGGCCACTGCAGGGCCGCACGGCGACCATCACCACGTCTGTGCACCACCAACTATCGACGGGGGCTTCGTCAACATCAGCACGGCCAGTGGTGCAGGGGGCTCCAATCCCCCCATGCCGCCCACGATGAGCACAAGCACAAGCGTCACCCCCACGGTTCCGGCAGGGTGCCGTATCGTCATCCCCGGGTCGCTGTCATGGGCAGAGCAACGTGGAGCGTGGGGCACCATGGCGAGGTGTTCGGGGTGACGGCCCCGGAAGCCTACGTGCCCCGCATGATGGATCAAGAATACGCACCAGAGGACGACCACGACTCGTTCGTTGGAGAAGATTGGGGAGAAGGGGCCCTAGGAGTGGAAGCTTTCCAAGAGCCAGCGGAGAACCACGACGAATGCGCCAATAGCGGCAATTACAGGGTACCACTAGTCCCTCAGGAACAAGTTTACGCTAACCATGGGCTACAGTTGAACCAGGTTGCCGCGTCGGTCGACGACCCAGGCGCGGCGACACCCGCCCCAGCAAGGGAGACGCGCTGGGGGCCACCGAGAGGGAGCCAGGAGCAAGGCCCCTCCCCGCGGCGCGCGCCGCCTGACGACACCCGGAGGTAGGCCCTCTGCCGGGGAGGCCTCGCCAACCCTTCCCCCGGCAGAGGACCTGTGGTCGCCGAGGGAACCGCTGGCGTCCTCTTTCCCTCTTCTGTTTCGTCCTGGTCTCCGGTCGGCTCAGAGGAGGTCGAGAGCAGCGCAAGGCGGGGCCCTCGTCTGGCGATATGAAGCAAGGCCGGTACCTGTGAAGAAGGCCCGGTGCCTGTGAAGCTTGCCGCCCGTGACACTCTCACGTAATAATGAGTTGGGATGTACACGCCCCGGAGTCTCAGGGGTGCCGGCCTTAGGCCCTGGGGCTCCCTCCCACGCCTAGTGGTAGCACTTAGCTCCGCGCTGGTGAGAAGACTTGAAGACCAGAAGACTAGACTTGGTGCCAGACGCAGCCTTTTGCCTTGGCTCTTTCCTTCTGTAGCCTTGCTTTCTGGATCTCGATTTGAGTTGAAACTAAGTTTTTATTGGTGCGCGTGGGGGAGCCTTTTTTCGTTTGAGCAATTTCTGGCCTTCTGGATCTTGTTTTTGTTTGGGACTCACGTCCGTCGCCTTTCCCTCACGAGCTCCTCGCGAGTAGGATTACACGCTGCCCGAGCTGTGCCGCAATCGCTGCCCACTCCACGTGGGGCCCCTCCCAGAGGCGGTGAGCTCCGCAAGACTCTCAGAAACTCGACACGTCACAGCCTAGCTCAAGGCTGGCCCAGACTAAGGTAAACCAAGGCAGAAAACTCGCATTAGGATTCACAAGCTCACGAGGACACAAACTCACACTGCATGGAAAATTAAAAAATGCGATTTGTCTACATGAGGGGCTCCCCCTCTCAAAATGCTCTTACAAGTTTCCAAGGGCCACGCCCGAGTTTGTGCACAGGAGGAAATGAGCGGAGAACGAGGGATCAGCCGGAGACGTCGCTCGCTGCGTCACTTGCAGACACGTCATTCGCATCATCGTCGTCTTCATCAGCCTCATCATCGTCATCGGTGACGCCTCCGTCGCCATCATCGACCACACCGCCTTCGTCTGCGATGACCACCACCGCATCATCCTCCGAAGCGAAGGATGATACGTCTCCAACGTATCTATAATTTTTGATTGCTCCATGCTATATTATCTACTATTTTGGACCATATTGGGCTTTATTTTACACTTTTATATTACTTTTGGGACTGACCTATTAACCGGAGGCCCAGCCCAGATTTGTTGTTTTTTGCCTATTTCAGTCTTTCAAAGAAATGGAATATCAAACGGAGTCCAAACGGAATGAAACCTTCAAGAACGTGATTTTCTCACCGAACATGATCCAGGAGACTTGGACCCTACGTCAAGCAACCAACAGAGAAGGCACGAGGTAGGGGGCACGCCCTCCCCCCCCCCCAGGCGCGGCCTCCACCCTCGTGGGCCCCCCAGTTGCTCCACCGACGTACTTCTTCCTCCTATATATACCTACATACCCCCGAACGATCAGATACGGAGCCAAAAACCTAATTCCACCGCCGCAACTTTATGTATCCACGAGATCCCATCTTGGGGCCTATTCCGGAGCTCTGCCAGAAGGGGAATCCACCATGGAGGGCTTCTACATCATCATAGCCTCTCCGATGAAGTGTGAGTAGTTTAACTCAGACCTTCGGGTCCATAGTTAGTAGCTAGATGGCTTCTTCTCTCTTTTTAGATCTCAATACAATGTTCTCCCCCTCTCTCGTGGAGATCTATTCGATGTAATCTTCTTTTTGCGGTGTGTTTGTTCAGATCGATGAATTGTGGGTTTATGATCAAGATTATCTATGAGCAATATTTGAATATTCTCTGAATTCTTTTGTGTATGATTGGTTATCTTTGCAAGTCTCTTCGAATTATCCGTTTGGTTTGGCCAACTAGATTGGTAGTTCTTGCAATGGGAGAAGTGCTTAGCTTTGGGTTCAATCTTGCGGTGTCCTTTCCCAGTGACAAAAGGGGCAGCAAGGCACGTATTGTATTGTTGCCATCGAGGATAACAAGATGGGGTTTTAATCATATTGCATGAATTTATCCCTCTACATCATGTCATCTTGCTGAAGGTGTTACTCTGTTTTCATTAACTTAATACTCTAGACGCATCTTTGGATAGCGGTCGATGAGTGGAGTAATAGTAGTAGATGCAGGTAGGAGTCGGTCTACTTGTCTCGTACGTGATGCCTATATACATGATCATACCTAGATACTCTCATAACTACGCTCAATTCTGTCAATTGCTCAACAGTAATTTGTTCACCCATCATAAAATACTTATGCTCTTGAGAGAAGCCACTAGTGAAATCTATGGCCCCCGGGTCTATTCTCTATCATATCAATCTTCCATCACTTTATTATCGCTTTGCTTTTTACTTTACTTTTTATTTTACTTTGCATCTTTATACCAAAAATACCAAAAATATTTTCTATCATCGCTATCAGATCTCACTCTCGTAAGTCACCGTGAAGGGATTGACAACCCCTAATCGCGTTGGTTGCGTTGAGCTATTTGTTTTGTGTAGGTACGAGGGACTTGCGCGTGGCCTCCTCTTTGGATTGATACCTTGGTTCTCAAAACTGAGGGACGATATACGCTACTCTGCTGCATTATCCTCTCCTCTTCGGGGAAATCCAACGCAAGCTCAAGAGGTAGCAAGAAGAATTTCCGGCGCCGTTGCCGGGGAGTCTACGCAAAAGTCAACATACCAAGTACCCATCACAATCCCTTATCTCTCGCATTACATTATTTGCCATTTGCCTCTCGTTTTCCTCTCTCCAACTTCACCCTTGACGTTTTATTCGCCCTCTCTTTTCTGTTTGCCTTTTTCTCGCTTGCTTGTTGTTATGGCTAGTCTTATATCTTCTCCGTTGTCTCCCGAGAATGAAGTTATAAATTTTAAGCAAACGAAGGGAGAAAATCTAAAAGACGCTTGGTATAGAATTTGCAATGCTCAAAATAGATCTACCAGGAAGCAATCTACTTCAATTCTTCTCCGCAATTTTTATGTAGGTGCTAATCCTTGGTATAGATATATCCTTGATACCATTACCGGAGGGAATTTCTTGGGTAGCCATACCTTTGATTCTTATAATGCTATGATAGATTTATTCGGCTCACCACCTCTTTTGGTTAATGGAACTAAGTTAACTTTAGAACATTTAATGCAAAGACTTGAAATTATTGAAAATAAAGTTATTACCATTGAGTTAATTGAAATTTAGATAAAAATATCCACAATCAAATTACCCAATATGGATCTAAGGTAGGAGTAACTTTGAAAAATATTAAGGAGAAGGAACCCATAGTTAATGAGAAAATAAATCAAGATTCCTCTAGAATCGATAAACTGGAGGGTATCATTACCAACTTGGGAACCGCTTTTTCTTCCGTAAAAAATACTCCAAGTCCATCTACCAAAGTTGCTAAGCTCATGTATATTCCTAAAAATAAGGGTGAATCCTCTAGTAAGGAAACCGCGGATCTTAAATCTGTAAGTATTCATCCTAATCTTTTTGCTATCATTAAGGAACCATTTTCTACGAATGAATTTTTTGATCTTTTGCCCAAAAGTTTGATAATTACTAGAAAGAAAGAAGTTTCTAAATAAGGTAGATGCCTCGTTGAAGAATTGCCTACCAAAGATGGCAATACCTAGATCTATCCTTGCTTTTATGCCTAGCTAGGGGAGTTAAACGATAGCGCTTGTTGGGAGGCAACCCAATTTTATTTTTAGTTTTTTGTTTTTGTTTCTGTTTAGGAATAAATAATCCATCTACCTTCTGTTTAGATGTGGTTTTATGTTTTACTTAGTGTTTGTGCCATGTTAAACCTATATGATCTTCTTGGATGATAGTTATTTGGTCTTGCTGTAATTTCCAGAAACTTTTGGTTCACGAAAACAATTGTTAAAAATCACCAGAACAAGATAAAATATTCTAATTGATGCTGATCAATAAACAAATTGCCTAGGTCTTCCTATTTTGGATGAATTTTTGGAGTTCCATAAGTTTGCGTTAGTTACAGATTACCACAGACTGTTCTATTTTTGACAGATTCTGTTTTTCGTGTGTTGTTTGATTATTTTGATGAATCAATGGCTAGTAAAATTGTTTATGATCCATAGAGAAGTTGGAATACAGTAGGTTTAACACCTATACAAATAAAGAATGAGTTCATTATAGTACCTTAAAGTAGTCTTTTGTTTTCTTTAACTAATGGAGCTCACGAGATTTCTAATGAGTTTTGTGTTGTGAAGTTTTCAAGTTTTGTGTGAATTCTTTTGATGGATTATGGAACAAGGAGTGGCAAGAGCCTAAGCTTGGGGATGCCCATGGCACCCCCAAGATAATCCAAGGACACCAAAAGTCAAAGATTGGGGATGCCCCGGAAGGCATCCCCTCTTTCATCCACTTCCATCGGTAACTTTACTTGGAGCTATATTTTTATTCACCACATGATATGTGTTTTGCTTGGAGCGTCTTGTATGATTTGAGTCTTTGATATTTAGTTTACCACAATCATCCTTGCTGTACACACGTTTTGAGAGAGCCATACATGATTTGGAATTTGATAGAATACTTTATGTGCTTCACTTATATCTTTTGAGCTATATAGTTTTGCTCTAGTGCTTCACTTATATCTTTTAGAGCACGGTGGTGGATTTGTTTTATAGAAACTATTGATCTCTCATGCTTCACTTACATTATTTTGAGAGTCTTAAATAGCATGGTAATTTGCTTAAAAGTCTAAATATGCTTGGTATTCAAGATTTGTAAAACTTTCTTTTGAGTGCGTTGAATACTAAGAAAAGTTTGATGCTTGATAATTGTTTTGAGATATGGAGGTAGTAATATTAGAGTCATGCTAGTTGAGTAGTTGTGAATTTGAGAAATATTTGTGTTAAAGTTTGTGATTCCCGTAGCATGCACGTATGGTGAACCGTTATGTGATCAAGTCGGAGCATGATTTATTTATTGATTGTCTTCCTTATGAGTGGCGGTCGGGGAATGACGATGGTCTTTTCCTACCAATCTATCCCCCTAGGAGCATGCGCGTAATACTTTGCTTTGATAACTTGTAGATTTTTGCAATAAGTATATGAGTTATTTATGACTAATGTTGAGTTCATGGATTATACACACTTTTCTCACCCTTCCACCATTGCTAGCCTTTCTAATATCAAGACTTTTCACGGTATCATACACCCACCATATACCTTCCTCAAAACAGCCACCATACCTACCTATTATGGTATTTACATAGCCATTCCGAGATATATTGCCATGCAACTTTCCACCGTTCCGTTTATTATGACATGCTCCATCATTGTCATATTTCTTAGCATGATCATGTAGTTGACATCGTATTTGTGGCAAAGCCACCATTCATATTTCTTTCATACATGTCACTCATGAATCATTGCATATCCCGATACACCGCCGGAGGCATACACATAGAGTCATATTTTGTTCTAAGTATCAAGTTTTAGTTGTTGAGTTGTAAGTAAATAAAAGTGTGATGATCATCATTTTTAGAGCATTGTCCTAAGTGAGGAAAGGATGATGGAGACTATGATTCCCCCACAAGTCGGGATGAGACTCCGGACGAAAAATAAATAAAAAAAGGAGAAAGAAAAGAGGCCATAAATAAAAGAGAAAAGGCCCAAATAAAAAAAATAAAAAATGAGAGAAAAAGAGAGAAGGGACAATGTTACTATCCTTTTACCACACTTGTGCTTCAAAGTAGCACCATGATCTTCATGATAGAGAGTCTCTCATTTTGTCACCTTCATATACTAGTGGGAATTTTTCATTATAGAACTTGGCTTGTATATTCCAATGATGGGCTTCCTCAAATTGCCCTAGGTCTTCGTGGAGCAAGCGAGTTGGATGAACACCCACTTAGTTTCTTTTGTTGAGCTTTCATATACTTATAGCTCTAGTGCATCCGTTGCATGGCAATCCCTACTCACTCACATTGATATCTATTGATGGGCATCTCCATAGCCCGTTCATACGCCTAGTTGATGTGAGACTATCTTCCTCCTTTTTGTCTTCTCCACAACCACCATTCTATTCCACATATAGTGCTATATCCATGGCTCACGCTTATGTATTGCGTGAAGATTGAAAAAGTTGAGAATGTCAAAAGTATGAAACAATTGGTTGGCTTGTCATCGGGGTTGTGCATGATTTAAATACTTTGTGTGGTGAAGATAGAGCATAGCCAGACTATATGATTTTGTAGGGATAACTTTCTTTGGCCATGTTATTTTGAGAAGACCTAATTGCTTAGTTAGTATGCTTGAAGTATTATTATTTTTATGTCAATATTAAACTTTGTCTTGAATCTTTCGAATCTGAATATTCATACCACAATTAAGAAGAATTACATTAAAATTATGCCAAGTAGCACTCCGCATCAAAAATTATCTTTTTATCATTTACCTACTCGAGGACGAGCAGGAATTAAGCTTGGGGATGCCTGATACGTCTCCAACATATCTATAATTTTTTGATTGCTCCATGCTATATTATCTACTGTTTTGGACCATTTTGGGACTAACCTATTAACCGGAGGCCCAACATAGATTTGCTGTTTTTTGCCTATTTCAGTATTTCAAAGAAACAGAATATCAAACGGAGTCCAAACAGAATGAAACCTTCGGGAACGTGCTTTTCTCACCGAACATGATCCAGGAGACTTGGACCCTACGTCAAGCAACCAACAGGGAAGGCACGAGGTTGGGGGGGCGCCCTCCCCCCCCCCCCCCCAGGCGCGCCCTCCACCCTTATGGGCCCCCTGTTGCTCCACCGATGTACATCTTCCTCCTATATATACCAACGTACCCCCGAACGATCAGATACGGAGCCAAAAACCTAATTCCACCGCCGCAAATTTTTGTATCCACGAGATCCCATCTTGGGGCCTATTCCGGAGCTCCACAGGAAGGGGAATCCACCATGGAGGGCTTCTACATCATCATAGCCTCTCCGATGAAGTGTGAGTAGTTTACCTCAGACCTTCGGGTCCATAGTCAGTAGCTAGATTGCTTCTTCTCTCTTTTTGGATTTCAATACAATGTTCTCCCCCTCTCTCGTGGAGATCTATTCGATGTAATCTTCTTTTTGCAGTGTGTTTGTTGAGATCGATGAATTGTGGGTTTATGATCAAGATTATCTATGAGCAATATTTGAATATTCTCTGAGTTCTTTTGTGTATGATTGGTTATCTTTGCAAGTCTCTTCGAATTATCCGTTTGGTTTGGCCAACTAGATTGGTAGTTCTTGCAATGGGAGAAGTGCTTAGCTTTGGGTTCAATCTTATGTGTCCTTTCCTAGTGATGTAAGGGCAGCAAGGCACATATTGTATTGTTGCCATCGAGGATAACAAGATGGGGTTTTTATCATATTGCATGAATTTATCCCTCTACATCATGTCATCTTGCTTAAGGCATTACTGCTTCATTAACTTAATACTTTAGATGCATGCTGGATATCGATTCGATGAGTGGGGTAATAGTAGTAGATGCAAAGTGAGTCGGTCTACTTGTCTCAGACGTGATGCCTATATACATGATCATACCTAGATACTCTCATAACTACGCTCAATTCTGTCAATTGCTCAACAGTAATTTGTTCACCCACCATAAAATACTTATGCTCTTGAGAGAAGCCACTAGTGAAATCTATGGCCCCCGGGTCTATTCTCTATCATATCAATCTTCCGTCACTTTATTATTGCTTTGCTTTTTATTTTACTTTGCATCTTTATACCAAAAATACCAAAAATATTATCTATCATCGCTATCAGATCTCACTCTCGTAAGTGACCGTGAAGGGATTGACAACCCCTAATCGCGTTGGTTGCATTGAGCTATTTGTTTTGTGTAGGTACGAGGGACTTGCGCGTGGCCTCCTACTGGATTGATACCTTGGTTCTCAAAAACTGAGGGAAATACTTATGCTACTCTGCTGCATTATCCTCTCCTCTTCGGGGAAATCCAACGCAAGCTCAAGAGGTAGCAAAGGCCAAGACCAACGCATCCACACGGTCCTCGACCCAGCGCGCTAGGTTGCCCCGGATAGCCGTGGGTATGGGGGCGGGAGCGGTGTCAAAGTCGTAGTTGGGATCGGCATTCAGGAGGTGGCTGAAGACGCACGAGAAAGCACGCTCAAGCAAGCCGCGCCCCCTTTCCTCCACGAGCTCGTGAGCTTGGGCAGATCGAGCCTCCAGGCGCGTCACCACCTCAGTGAAGAAGGTCAGGTTGCTAGTGTAATCGTCTGAGCGAGGAGTCGGCGCCTCCACATCGCAAATGTGGCCCAGGACGATATTGGCCCTGTTCCGAAGCTCCTGAAGCATGGGGGCGTGCTCGCGCTCCAGCGTTCGGTGTCGGAGCACCTCCTCCGTGTTCTGCCACGCGACGGCCTCTGCATCATCAACCTGTCTCGGGAGGGAGCGCAGCTCGGAGCGGGCGGAGGCCAAGTCCGCCTGCGCCGTGACCAGGGTCGCGGCCGTGGCTTCCGCGCGCCTCTCAGCCTCATTCAACCTGGGCCTGAGGGCAGCGGCCCTGCCCTCATCCTCCACGCCTGCGAGCTTCAGTTTCAGGTCGTACCTGCCCTCCAGGTCCACGCGAACCTCGGCCACCCGGCGGTTCACCTCCTCCTCGACTCCAGCCTCACGAGCTCCCACAGCCTCTTCTGCTTGGGCAACTTAATGCTCCCTCATCTCCAGTTGCTCGAGCTCGCGGCTACACTCCATGCCATTCAGGGCCAACGCCTCCTCACGCTTCCGGACCTCCTCTTCCTCCGCGGGTGTTCCCCTCAGCGACGCAAGGGCGGCCCTGCGCGCCTCCACCTGCTGCTGCAGAGACGCGCTCCAGGCCTGGAGTTCCCTCGCGAGCCTCCTCCAAGGCCCGAGAGCGGGCTTCGTAGGAAGCCTGGAGAGATGCCTCAGCCTTGGCATTCTCAAGGTCGCGTTGATAGCGGCCAAGGTTGATGGCCACCTTCAGCTTGCGCCGCTCCTCTACTAGTCGGAGACCTTCAGCCTCGAGACGCGCATCGACGCTCGTGAGCTCTTCACCAAGCCGGCCCATCGCAGTCATCACCTCCTGAAAGAGCTCATGGCGGACCATGCTCCGCCCGCCCTCAAGTTCGAACGCCCGGCCTTCTTCGTCCCCCGCCTCGGGGGCTGCAGGTGGGGCGCCACATGGCGCGTCACCCCTCTCCAGGAGGCTGGGGGCTGGCGCCGCACCCGACACCAGCCCGTCTTCGCGAGAAGCCTGAGCCTGCTGGGTCTTGCTACTCGAGGAGGAGCCAAGGATCGAAGCCAACAAGCTACCATTGAAGATCAGCAGAGGAGACTTGGGCACGCCTGCCAAGCTCCACACCAGGACAGTGGGGAGAGGCAACAGGGCCGCAGGATCAGCACGCCAGGAAGGCATGGGTGCCCCTTCGACCAATTCTGCCCCAGGGGCAGGACTCGGGGCGCCCGCGGCTGGCGGGGTAGTTGGCGAAGGAGGAGGCCGCTTCTCGGGAGATCCAACAGCCTTAGTTGATGGAGCCCTGAAAGACGGGCGTCAGAAGAAGAAAGCAGCACATGGAAGGCCACAACCGTGTGATACTTACACGTCAATGGTGAAGTACTTCCTCCGCTTCAGCGGTCCGACGACGTTGCTGCCGCTGGGGGAGCCCTTCCTCTTGCGGAGCTCCTCAAAGTCCATGCAAAGGCGACCAAAACGCTGAACGTGGCGGTCAGAGCGCGGCGGGATCGAAGAAGAGCTCAGGAGAATGTCTTCAGGGGTGCTCGGTTGCGGCGAACAGCCGGGCACCGTTTCGCCACGATCCTCCGAGGCTCCTGGAGCCTTGGCCTCGGGAGTTGCACACGGCGTATCATCAGCAACCGACGCCTCAGGAGGGGTGTGGCACGCTCCTGGAGACGACGCCCCAAGGTCACCACCCGGCGCGTGCTCATCAGCACACGAGCCGCCGGTCTCTGCCCGGGCTCGCCCACCAGCACCGTCACTTGGGGCGAGCCCAGCATCAGGAGCGAGAAAGGGAACCACAACGACTGGGTTCTCCTGAGGCCCCTCCAGGCCGACCGGTCGCGGCCCCCATTCATCGAAGAGAGGCATGGCCTTCACAAATTCATACTTGTTCTCGCAGTGGTATAGCAGGCAACTGTTCCTAGGCAGATCAGCTGGCAGAGAGACGCCCGTCAGGACCCTGAACACTGTCCCTCGCGTCCCAAGGAGGAGCCCAGACTCCTGAAACCTCATGTGGTCTTGGCTTCTGAGCAAAGTCCACATGGGGCGAGAATGGCGCTGGAGTGGAGCGACTCGGCGTCGCACGAATTCCTTCACCACCATTGGTGCAGTCACGCCGCGATCCTTCAGCAACTTCAACCTGAGCTAGACATGGGCAAGGCCAGTCCTCTCGAGCCGCTGATGGCCCCAGCCGGGGTTAGGAACAGTGGGCCCCGACGGAGCCTGAAGTAGAGTACTGAGCACGCCAGCATCAATAAACACCCATCGTATCCGGAAGTCGCTCGTGGATGGAGGGAGCTCGAAATCAATCCCCTCGTCTGCTGTCGTGGCCACAGCCTGGAAGCTCACGCACCCCAAGCACTGCCGAGGGTCGGCCAAATGCAATGAGAAGAAGTGGCGGAAGAGAGCCACTGAAGGAGCAATGCCCACGATGGCTTTGCACACGAAGGCGAAGACGGCGAGAAGTGTCACGGACTGAGGGTCGAGATGCAGCAAGTGGATCTGATAATGCTCCAGCACATCATTGAGTAAGGCAGAAAAGGGAGGAATCAGGCACACCCAGAGGGCGTCGATGAAGATTGGAATCTCAGTGGCCGTCTGAACCGAGCGAGTGCGGGACGCGGGCCAAGCCACCATCTCCCCCCACTCGTTGAAGCTAGAGGAAAGCATCGGGCGGACCTTGTCCATGGCCTCGTTGTTGAGCACGCGAGACCGGCCGAGCGTAGGCGTGAAGGGCGGAGGCGCGGCCGCAAGAGGCAAAGGGCTCTTCCCCTTCTCAGCTTGCTTGGGCGCCATGGCTATGGAGCAGGTGGAGCGCGAGTCAGATTGGGGAAGAAAAGCAGAGTAGCAAGGAACCAGGGGAATTGGGGAAGCAAGGCGCAAGAGGCAGAGGAATAACTGTGTAGGCCGCGGGGAGGGGGGGGGCGCATAGCCGGGCAGATTCAAAGGCAGCATGGGGAAGCGGAGACGCCCACGTCCAATCAACCGCCACGCGTCGACAGAGGCCGCAGTCTTTTGGGGCCCGCGGCGCTCCGAACTTGACCCTTCGCTTCGCCGTGAAGCCAAGCCTGGTCGCACCTTGGGCCCGGGGGCTACTGTCGGCGTTCTGGGAATGGGGGTCCCCAGACTTGCCTGCCTGCGGCCCACAGCGTAGCTAGGCAGCGGGCTGTACGCCCATCTTCATCAACAAGGCATCCAAGACCCTCGCGAGGGTCCAAGCCTCACGAGGCAGACGGGGCAAGGCTTCCTCTGGAGTGGCCAAGCCAGGCGGCCTCACGAGGAGCGGAGATATCAAGGCAGGGCAAACCTCACGAGGGACTCGTGACATGAGCCATGACGAACGGTGCCAGGCGGGCGCTAGTACGCGCAGCGTCCACATTTCCTCTTTGGTGCTAAGGAGGCGAGCGCAGACGAAGAGTACTGAGGCATCAGACAAAGGTTGCCATATTGGTGCAACATGACCAAGACCAGGGGGACGGCAAGGCGGAGGTCATCGTGGAGCCCAAGACGGCGTCATCCCAGGGCTTTTCGCAGGCGAAGACTGCTTTTGTCGGGATAGCTTGTACTAGGTGTCCCCCTTCAAATTTGCCCGCCATTGTTGGCTCCCTTCCCGTTCAACATTTGGGAAGAGGACTAGGGCCTATATAAGTAGAGCTAGCCACCACAGTAGGGGAAAGGCTGAACCGAGGTACGACTCGAGCAGATCGAGAAGCCAACACACGCACAAGAACACCTCAACCACAGGAGGTTGTTCTTCTCTTGTACTGTTCATCGTCAGCCCAAGAGGCAATCCACCACCACCACACTGGAGTAGGGTATTACACCACAACGGTGGCCCGAACCAGTATAAACCACATGTCTATTTCTGTGTTGTGGGTTCGTCGAGTTCGTCCGCAAGATCTTAGCGAGCTAGAGCGTAGATCGGTAGGGGGGAAAGACTTCGCGCGCACCCAAGTGTTAGAACCTTAAGGGTTTGCCGGAACCCCACATCTGACACGTCTGCTTTTTGCAGCAGCGTATATGGACGAATTTGTATGTGTATGTGTATTTTATATAAATAACTCATACAGTATATATGTGTAAAAAAAATTTGTTGGCCACCACGTCCTGTGCGAAGTGGCATTTGTCACGCTTATATGAATCACGTGTCCCAGAAACTACATTGCATGTGATGCCAAACTTCTTCATCCAACAAAAAGCACTGCATTTGTCTACAAGTTTGTGTTGCACCTGTATTTTTTTGCTGCACTTACCGCAGCCCCTGTATTCATGTTTGTATCCCGAAACTGCATTGCTTTATGATACTTCACTCCTTTGCCTAACCAAATGCACTTCATTGTCTAAAGCTGCGTTCTGCAGTTGGTTTTTTTATTGTTTGTATGGTAGGGGGGTTGGGGGCCCCAATTTTTTTAGTTTCTATAGATTTGTATTGCTCCTGTATTCCCTGTACTTAGCGCACTACATGCGTTAGCGCGAGGCCGAGCAGGGGGGTGGGAGGGGGTCGTGAGCCCCCTCTCCACCCCCTGCGAGGCCGAAACTGGAACGAGCCGGAGCAGGCGGCGACACGGTGTGCCGCGGCACCGCAAGCGTAGGCGAGTCCGTCACACCCCGTCGCCTCCCTGTTTATCTTAGGGGTGAGGCTCTAGGGTTGCGTGCGTCCTAGGGTTGGAAAAACAGAATGTCCGCACTGCGCCTGTCAACCAAGCACATCAAGGCGTGCGTTAGCGAGGTCGGCAGGGGTGGGAGGGGTTCGTGACCCCCTCCCCACCCCCTGCGAGACCGAGCCTGAACGAGCCGGGCAGGCGACAACGCTGGCGCGTGCCGCAGTGCCGCACGCGTGGCGAAGTCCGTCACACCCTGCCGCCTCCCTGTCTATCTTAGGGGTGTGGCTCTGGGGTTGCGTGCGTCCTAGGGTTGGAAAAACATAATGTCCGCACTGCGCCTGTCAACCAAGCGCACTGTGTGCGTTAGCGCGAGGCCGAGCATGGGGTGGGAGGGGGTCGTGACCCCCCTCCCCACCCCCCTTCGAGACCGAGCCTAGAACGAGCCGGGGCAGGCGACGACGCGGCGTGTGCCAAGGCCAAGACGCTGTAGGCGAAGTCCGGCTACACCCCGCCGCCTCGCTCTATCTTAGGGGTGTGGCTCTGGGTTGCGTCGCCCTAGGGTTGGAAAAACAGAATGTCCGCCTGCGCGCCACAACCAAGCACACCGCATGTGTTAGCGCTGAGGCCGAGCATGGGGTGGGAGGGGTGTCGTGACCCACCCTCCCACCCCCCTGCGCGGCCGAGCCTGGAACGAGCCGGAGCAAGCGGCAACGCTGCGTGCCGCGGCGCCGCATGTCATTGTCAAAACCGGCGGATCTCGGGTAGGGGTTCCCGAACTGTGCGTCTAAGGTCGATGGTAACAGGACACAGGGGACACAATGTTTACCCAGGTTCGGGCCCTCTCTATGGAGGTAATACCCTACTTCCTGCTTGATGATCTTGATGAATATGAGTATTACAAGAGTTTATCTACCATGAGATCGTAATGGCTAAAACCCTAGAAGTCTAGCCTATATGACTATGATTATCTATCCTCTATAGACTAAGCCCTCCGGTTTATGTAGACACTGGAGGGGGCTAGGGATACACAAAGTCAATTACAGAGAAGGGAATCTTCATATTTGGTCGCCAAGCTTGCCTTCCACGCCAAGGAGAGTCCCATCCGGACACGGGTAAAGTCTTTGGTCTTTGTATCTTCACAGCCCATTATTCCGGCCCATGTCCAATAGGCCGGACGCCCGAGGACCCCTTAGTCCAGGACTCCCTCAGTAGCCCCTGAACCAGGCTTCAACGACGAGGTGTTCGGCGCACAGATTGTCTTCGGCATTGCAAGGCGGGATCCCTTTCCCGAATACTCCAAGATAGTCTTCAGACGAACGTGTCCGGATCTGTAACACAAGTACCATACACAATAGCGGAGAGTATAATATTTTACGAGTCCAATCTGCTGACAACTTTTTGTAACATGACATCACGCTTGCCCGGTCATTATTTCAAACCGTTTCATGTCCTGCCGTTACACGTTTCGAGGCGTGGTTTTTATTGGCACGTCTTGTCGAAGCAGAGATCGTGCCCCCTTATTGCGGGATTCTCATCAATGCAATCGTGGGTAACACAACCGTCCCATTGGGATGATTCCTTAGGAATAGGCAGGTTTTCAAGCTTAGGAGGAGGCGTCCGATAACCGTTGCCTATATAAAGGAGCCAAGGGTCGTCTCCTTTTACGCCAAACCTCTCCTCAGCCTTTCCAACCTCGAGTTCTAGCACACGAGGTTCGACTTCATTGCTTCAAGCTTCCCAATCATGTCCGGACCCAGCCCACAGGGCCGATGGGGGGCTTCCTCTGTTACAGAGGAGGACATTGCGAAGCTTCGGGTGCACAGATACCTAACTGCAGAGATCCCCCACAGGGTTCCTGCTCAAGGATAGGTTATTCTGACTCCCAGACCTGGCGAGAGGGTCGTATTCATCTCTCACTTCCTCCGAGGGCTAGGATTCGCTCTTCACCTATTCGTCCAGGGGCTCATGTTTTATTACGGACTAGATTTTCATGATCTAGCCCCAGATTCTTTCCTCCACATCTTGGCGTTTATCATCACGTGTGAGGCCTTCCTCCGAATTCCCCCACACTTCGGCTTATGGCTCAAGACCTTTAGTGTGAAGCCGAAGGTGGTCGGCGGGAAATAGGCGGAGTGCGGCGGTGCTGTGGTGAGCAAGCTTACCAATACTCTCTGGCCAAAAGGCTCTTTCACCGAAACTTCCAACCAATGGCAGCAGGAATGGTTTTACGTCACAGAACCCCACGGTACCAAGTGGGCAGCTATACTTGTGTTCCATTCTGGCCCTACGTTACAGCTTGCATCATGGATTAATAAGGGGCTGGACTGGGGATCAGTTGATGAAGTGTAGACTCTACAGAGCCGCATCCGAACCCTCCTTGAGAAGGACATCGATCTTGTCAACGTGATTCAAGTAATGCTAGTCCGCCGAGCCCTGCCATGCCAGCGTAGGCCTCTCCGCATGTGGGAGTTTAATCCGGAAGGACCACGAACTCTCCAACACTTCTTCGGCACTACGCACAAAGGAATGTGGAGGTTGTTTTTCGGGAAACGAAAACTATGGCCGGACACCTCCGAGGACATCGGCCTCGACTGCAACCATCCAGATACCTCGGTAAGCGCTCAACTCCCGAACACTTTGTAGTTAAGTATGCTGTAATACGTTACTGAGCAAACTATCTTCTTCTAGGGTTGGATAAAGAAAGCGGAGCAAATTAGGTGTTCGGCCCCCCTCCCCGAAGACTCAGCGGATCCCGTGCTGACAAGGATGCTGGCCCCGGCACCACACCAGATGCCTGTGAAGGAGGACAAGGCGGAGAGCGGGAGGACCAAAGGCGGCCTCCATCCCGAAGGTATATCAGACATTGTGTCCGGGGGAATCAGAATTCCATCGTCCGAAGACAAAAGTGAAGGAGAAGTCAACGTCTCTTCTCCCCATGGTAAGAAAAGGGTTGCCTCCAAAGATTGGGACGAAAGGGCTCC
Source organism: Aegilops bicornis (assembly GCA_021605145.1). Lineage (NCBI taxonomy): Eukaryota > Viridiplantae > Streptophyta > Magnoliopsida > Poales > Poaceae > Aegilops > Aegilops bicornis. The sequence continues at coordinate 260,893,447 of CM038672.1, read as the reverse complement.
TAAGCGAGGCAAGATGCCCCTGTCGGGCGGCTCAGGCTTGGAGGACGACGTCGTCGCACAGTCCCATGATGAGGACAAGCTTCTAGCCAAATCGTAAGTGAACAAGGGTGTTTTTAAACATATCCCATTCCTTTCCTGTTACTAGGGTAACATCTAGAATATATGTTTTTGCAGCTCGGCACACAATCTTATTCACCAATCCTCTTCCTCGGGGGATCTTCTCCCGGAGATGATGGAAAGCGAGACAACTCCACCTCGCCCAATCAGGCGGATGACTTCGAGGTGTCGTCCCGGAGGATCTCTCCTGATCAGCAAGTGGTGCGAGGGATGACGAAGACACTACCCGAAGGTGATACTTCGGTAGCCCAGGGTCCGGGGGCCAACAATGAAGGCCCCGAACTGTCCGGCCTACAGCCGGAGACAACTCCAGGGACGAATAAACGGATCCCTTCAAAGGGAGGCCATACTCCTACAGCAGCTTCCGGAGATCCAGGAGCGCCGGATATATTGAAGAACATGTTGCATCAGGCGTCCGTCTCAGAGGAACATCGTACCTTGATGGGTACGGTGGTTGAAAGGGTTCTGTCCGCAAAAAGCGGATTGAATGAAGCCTTCACGAGCCTGCTAAGAGGCTTCGAGGTTTGTAATTTAATATTTTTGATTGTGTTTTATTCACAAAATGCACATGTGTATAGATAGTAGCCCCTGAGACTCTGATTGGCTTCCCAAGAGAGGCGGTCAGAGGATCAAAAGATATGCCCAGGAAATAATATGATTGATTGGAACACAGACTGTTACCTCCCTGGCGACCGCCCGGACTACAGAAGTTGCCAATCTGCAGCGGAAGCTTGATGTGGCGGGAGATGACATTACGCTTATCAACAGGCGTATTGACGAGTCGCAAGGTATGTATTTGGGGCAGTCATTACATGTACGTGCTTATAATATAAGCATGACGCGAAGAATTGTATAATGAGATATACATGTCTGCAGATGGTGCTGCCGCAGTCGAGATCCTTTGGGCTGAGCTAGCCCGGGCCAAGGAGCAAGCCCGGATTAGTAATGCGGCTGCCGAAAAGGCATCGGCCGAGTTAAAGGCCGAATAGGTTGCTTGGCACCAATACGAGGAGAGAATATCCACGATGGCGCTTGAACTAAAGGATGCCGCTAGACGCTGCGAATTTCTCGAGAAGGATAATAAAGCCAGAAAAGATGATCTTGACAAGGCCTTACGAGAGGCGAAAGAAGCGCGGCCCGAGTCTAGAGCGGCCCGGGAGGAGATCCGGCAAGCTGGGGAGATCGCGGCTGGTAAGCCCCTTTTGTTACAAATTTGTCGAAGAGTGTCTCCGATGCGACACAATTTTTCCAAGCGCAAGAAGGAAGGGGAACAGAAAAGCTGTTCTGGTCGCAGTTTAGCATGCCAAAGCGCCCGTTGCTGCTGAATGAACAGATGGCCTAGTGGGCAGAGCTCCATAAGATATCCAGATCTGCCATGAAGGACGCCGTGGTCCAGCTGTGGCCGACAGAGCCAATTCCGTATAGTTATTTCGGTTGGGTGCAGCGAATTGTTGATGCGGTGCCGCGTATCGACGCCGTGAAGCGGTCGTCGTGCATTGAAGGTGCACGGATGGCTTTTGCCCGTGTCAAGACATACTGGACGAAGATGAAGGCCACCGATGTTGCAGCGAAGTGTCCACCCAAGGGCAAGGACCACCACGCACCAGAGCATTATTTCGAGGATGTCTTAGAGGGTGCCCGCTTGATAGAGGGTCAGTGCTCGAAAGACATGATATTCGAGTGAAATGTATTGAAATTCTAGAAGACAATATTATGAAATAATAAAGCTATTTTTCATTTTAGAGTTGCTAAAAAGCTTTGATTCCTCCTGTGCGGCCGTTTTTATATAATCTGACAGTTTTCCAGTCGTCGGCTTCAGCCCCCTCATAGAAAATACGGGGGTGTTTGGAAAAGCAATTGATCACTCTTAACCCAACGTCTTGGTCCATAAAGGAGGTGTCAATGCGGTGAACTAGGCAATCGTACTATAGGGCGTTAACACTTTCACTTAGCAATAGGAGTTTTATGGTGGATCTACGATATAGACCCTGTTACGTACGTGGTTATCCCAATGCGGTGCATTACATGTATGACCTGAAAGAAGGTCCTTTGTGTAATACGGGGGAATCGTGAAAGGTTCCGTTAAGTCATCGAGTGGTTGACCAGCTCTCGCCGCATCATGACAGTCAGTTTTCGGCTTTCTCTACTGAGGTGTTTGACCAGATGAACCGGAAACACAATCGCAGTAGTTCTCCCATTACTACCCTAGCCGATAGAGCGGAACGTAAGGTAGTAAGCACAGGAGCCGGCAACCCAACTATTGACCCAAGACATGATTCAGAGCTGATGCATATAAGGCAGAAGTCGCGACGCTGAAGTATGCTATAAAGTTGTTCGGACTTTGTTGGCAACTCATTTTGTTCCCATGCCAAGCCCCTGGCAAGTTGTCGTGGTGGGTGTGTGAAACAACCAAAGGAGCAAAATGCGGTTCTTTATAGAAAAGTGAATACCGGATATAGATTATGTTAACTGGAACCTGAGTGACATGCCAATCGTCATTTTATAGATTTAACGCCACAACCCCGGCTATTTGACATGCTAGGGGTCGATGGCTGAGGAAACAGGCATTTTACAGGCTCGCAAAATAGATAGTGTGGTCTACAAAAAGTTGTTTTGGACCTCCTGCCGCATGTCTGCGCCGCCTTTCCTCGGTGAAGGGGATCCTTAACAGGAGTAGCCTTTGGGTTAATTTGCGAATCCGAACTCCAGTAGAGTCCATGAGATGACCAGCCTTTGCACCACCTGTGGTAAAGGATAAGGAAAAAGAAAGAGTAGTTAGAAAATAAAAAAGAGGTTATGGAAGTACTTGCAGGCTCGTCCGTATTGTGCTTCCGACGATGCCTAGGGTATCTTAAGTGCAAAGTTATGTATGCGCGGTACAGATTTCGCAGGTATATGAGGCGGACAGCGAAAGCCGAACTGCTAATCCAGCTCCGAAATTGGTCGATCCTGTTGAATGGAGACCGGTGGCCTAACGGCCCACAAGGTATGTGGTTTAATAAGACCGCTTTGTACTTCGGCTGAGGTTGCCATAGTACGATCCTCACTCCAGAGGGAGTGCTTCTCCTGCTCCCATGTAGGATTGTGTGTCACGTATACCATGTTCACTGTTTTTACTTCGGGGGGAAATTGCTTCTGACCCCCGGTATTTGGTTGGTGACTCTCTTTGTCATCACTATCACCGGGCGGCCTCCTCCCCTTGTGTTTGGCGTTGAGCTTTCCGGCCTACTTGAAGACCCGGAAACTTCTGTTGGTATGGTTAGTTGGTTTATCGGGGTGGCCATGAATCTGGCAGGGCCGATTCAATATCTTGTCTAAATTGGATGGTCCGTCTCTATTTTCCTTGAATGGTTTTTTCCATTGAGCGGGTTTGGGGCCGCTGAATCCGGTGTTGACCGCTGTGTCGTGCGTTCTTTCATTATCATTGCGACATTTGTGTTTACTGCGTCGTGGCTTGCCATTGCCGTCTCGGACTTCGGAAGTGCCCGGATCTAAGTTAAAAAGAACCAAATCGTCGACTGTCCGGACGCGGAAGCCCTACCGGCCTTCAAACACAGTGTCCGGGACAAGTGGCTCGCCCGCCACCTCGGTCAAGAAAAACCAAAACCCATGTCATCCCTTACCGCTCTGGTGACCCGCTTTTGCGCGTGAGAAGACAGCTGGCTCGCTCGTAGAAGCAGCAGGAGCTTCCTGGCTGACTCTCCGAGCTGCTGGACAATGTGACTTAAGTCATCGGCATCCGGTGGCCGGACATATGTACCTTGGAAGTTGTTGCGGAAGCTTTCTTCCAAATCCTCCCAGCTGCCAATAGAGTTTTTAGGCAGACTGTTTAACCAGTGCCGAGCTGGCCCTTTGAGTTTCAGTGGGAGGTATTTGATGGCGTGAAGGTCGTCTCCGCGAGCCATATGGATATGGAGAAGAAAATACTCGATCCATACCGCGGGATCAGTTGTTCCATCATATGATTCGATATTCATGGGTTTAAACCCTTCTGGGAATTCATGCTCCATTACTTCGTCAGTGAAGCAAAGAGGGTGTGAGGCGCCTCTATATCGGGCCACATTGCGACATAGCTCTGATGGAGTCCGTCTGCGGTTTTAGGCCCGGGCCTGACTAGGCTTGTCACGTCCGAGTAGAGAGCCGTCGGCGCGTGTCGAGGCGCGTCCTCGCGATCCGTAGATCAATCTGGTATTTCCTGCTCTACTGTCCAGGTCCTGCCGAAGGTCATATGTATGACCCCGAGCTGTTTTCTCTCTGCCTTTACGGCAAGGTGGGCGGGCTAGTGTTCGGCTTGAGTTGCCGCTTTATCCAGACCGTGTGGTGGTCGGTCAGCCGCATTGCGCGATGATGGTACGAGCTCCGGCGCCTCATCATCGAACTGAGGTAGCAATTTGTGCTTCGGGTAACTTTTGGCTGGGCACTTAAGGCCGTATTCTTCGGCTACCAGGACATCAGTCCATCTATTATTTAGCATATCTTGATCAGCTTGAAGCTGCTGCTGCTTCTTTTTCAGGCTCCTTGCAGTGGCTATTAGCTGGCGCTTAAAGCGCTCCTGCTCGAGAGGTTCCTCAGGCACGATAAAATCCTCGTTGCCGAGGTTCACCTCATCCTCGGAGAGCGGAAGGTAATTACTGTCCTCCGAGTCCTCGTTTATGGCCTGTTCGTCAGGGCTAACTTGCCCGTTTTCCCCTTCTTCCTGTTTGGAAATTATCTCAACGCGGTCTTCATTATCTTCGGCATCGTCCGGAGTATTATTTTCTCCCGTGCCACAATTGATGTCTTTGCCATGACGTGACTTAGAGCGGCGCCGCTGATGTCGGTGTTTTGGCTGTATCACAGGAGGTTCATCCTCAACTGGATCTTGTTGTCATCGTCGTTGGTTCTTTTAGGTGTGTCCAACATGTATACGTCGTAAGAGGAGGTGGTCGTCCAGCGTCCGGTAAATGGCGGGTTTTGGCCCTGTTCTCATCGGCATCGTCGTTCATACCGTTGATATCTTCGGAACTGTAATCAAGCATGTCGGTTAAGTCTTCGATAGTGGCTATGAAGTGGGTGGTGTGTGGGAAGCGAAATTCTCCGTCATCAACCTCCAGTTCGAACCGGATATAATTCGGCTGTGAGTCGCCCGCTAAGGATAATGCTTTTAACGAGTTTAACACGTCGCCCAAAGGTTAGTGCCGAATAATGTCTACGGAGCTAAATTCAACGATCGATGACTAATCAGGCTCGACACACGTGGACACACATGGTTCGGAACCTGTAGCCGGAAACGAGTCTGAGGCTCTGGCGACACAGGTTCCCCTCGAGGTTGGGTTTGTGTGCGGCTCTAACGCCGCTGGGACTGCGGCATCCGTGGCGGTTTGAGCTTCCCGTTTTCGGATGGCGTGATCTGCTCCGGGTCTAAGGGCAGAGCAGTCACAGGCGCTATCTCCTGGGTATGGTCTGATGACAGATTTAAATCATGTTCATCATGGTGACGGGGAGCGACTGCCACGGTCTCGAATCCGTCGAAGATCAAGTCTCCGCGGATATCCGTGACGTAGTTCAAGTTCTCGAATCTGACCTGACGGCCAGGGGCATAGCTATCGATCTGCTCCAGATGGCCAAGCGAGTTGGCCCATAGTGCGAAGCCGCCAAACACGAAGATCTGTCCGGGGAGGAAGACTTCCCCTTGGACAGCATTTTTGTAGATGATTGAAGGAGTCATCAAATCTTTTGAGGATGGCACAGTGGAACTCTCAATGAAAGCACCAATGTCGATGTCAAAACCGGCGGATCTCGGGTAGGGGGTCCCGAACTGTGCGTCTAAGTTCGATGGTAACAGGAGTCAGGGGACACAATGTTTACCTAGGTTCGGGCCCTCTCTATGGAGGTAATACCCTACTTCCTGCTTGATTGATATTGATGAATATGAGTATTACAAGAGTTGTTCTACCACGAGATCGTAATGGCTAAAACCCTAGAAGTATAGCCTGTATGACTATGGTTATCTATCCTCTACGGACTAAGCCCTCCGGTTTATATAGAAACAGAAGGGGGCTAGGGATACACAAAGTCAGTTACAGAGAAGGGAATCTTTATATTTGGTCGCCAAGCTTGCCTTCCACGCCAAGGAGAGTCCCATCCGAACACGGGTAAAGTCTTCGGTCTTTGTATCTTCACAGCCCATTAGTCCGGCCCATGTCCAACAGGCCGGATGCCCGAGGACCCCTTAGTCCGGGACTCCCTCACCGCATGCGTAGGCAAGTCCGTCACACCCCGCCGCCTCCCTGTCTATCTTAGGGGTGTGGCTCTGGGGTTGCGTGCGGCCTTGGGTTGGAAAAACAGAATGTCCACACTGCGCCTGTCAACCAAGCGCACTGCATGCGTTAGCGCAAGGCCGAGCAGGAGGGTGGGAGGGGGGGTCGTGACCCCCCTCCCCACCGCCTGCGAGGCCGAGCCTGGAACGAGCCGAAGCAGGCGGTGACGCGGCATGCCGCGGCACCGCATGCGTAGGCGAGTCCGTCACACCCCGCCGCCTCCCGGTCTATCTTAGGGGTGTGGCCTGCTGCGTGCGTCGCCCTAGGGTTGGAAAATGTAATGTCCGCACTGCTCATGTCAACCAAACGCACTGCATGCGTTAGCATGCGAGGCCGAGCAGGGGGGTCGGAGGGGGGTAGTGACTCCCCTCCCCACCCCCCTGCGAGGCCGAGGCTGGAACGAGACGGAGTAGGCGGCGATGCTACCTCTTGAGCACTGCGTTGGTATTCCCTTGAAGAGGAAATGGTGATGCAGTAAAGCATCATAAGTATTTCCCTCAGTTTTTGAGAACCAAGGTATCAATCCAGTAGGAGGCCATGCACGAGTCCCTCGCACCTACATAAACAAATAAAATCCTCGTAACCAGCGCAATAAAGGGGTTGTCAATCACTTCACAGTCACTTACGAAAGTGAGATCTGATAGATATGATACGATAATATTTTTGGTATTTTTATGATAAAGATGCAAAGTAAAATAAAAGGCAAAATAAAACTGTGCCAGAAATAGCTAAGTGTTGGAAGATTAATATGATGGAAAATAGACCCGGGGGCCATAGGTTTCACTAGTGGCTTCTCTGGAGAGCATAAGCATTACGGTGGGTAAACAAATTACTGTTGAGCAATTGACAGAATTGATCATAATTATGAGAATATCTAGGTATGATCATGTATATAGGCATCACGTCCGAGACAAGTAGACCGACTCCTGCCTGCATCTACTACTATTACTCCACACATCGACCGCTATCCAGCATGCATCTAGAATATTAAGTTCAAAAGAATAGAGTAACGCTTTAAGTAAGATGACATGATGTAGAGGGATAAACTCATGCCATATGATATAAACCCCATCTTGTTATCCTCGATGGCAACAATACAATACGTGCCTTGCGGCCCTCATCACACCGGGAAAGGACATCGCAAGATTGAACCCAAAGCTAAGCACTTCTCCCATTGCAAGAAAGATCACTCTAGTAGGCCAAACCGAACTGATAATTCGAAGAGACTTGCAAAGATAACCAATCATACATAAAATAATTTAGAGAAGATTCAGATATTGTTCATAGATAAACTTGATCATAAACCCACAATTCATCGGCCTCAACAAACACACCGCAAAAGAAGATTACATCGAATAGATCTCGACAAGAGAGGGGGAGAACATTGTATTGAGATCCAAAAAGAGAGAAGAAGCCATCTAGATAATAACTATGGACCCGAAGGTCTGAGGTAAACTACTCACACATCATAGGAGAGGCTATGGTGTTGATGTAGAAGCCCTCCGTGATTGATGCCCCCTCCGGCGGAGCTCCGAAAAAGTCCCCAAGATGGGATGTCACGGGTACAGAAGGATGCGGCTGTGGAATTAGGTTTTTGGCTCCGTATGTGGTAGTTTGTGGGTACGTAGGTATATATAGGAGGAAGAAGTATGTTGGTGGAGCAACATGGGGCCCACGAGGGTGGAGGACGCGCCTGGGGGGTAGGTGCACCCCCTACCTCGTGCCTTCCTGGTTGATGTCTTGACGTAGGGTCCAAGTCCTCTGGATCACGTTCGTTCCGAAAATCACGTTCCTGAAGGTTTCATTCCGTTTGGACTCCGTCTGATAATCTTTTTCCGCGAAACTCTGAAATAGGCAAAAAAACAGCAATTCTGGGCTGGGCCTCCGTTTAATAGGTTAGTCCTAGAAATAATATAAAAGTGTATAATAAAGCCCAATAATGTCCAAAACAGAATGATTATAGCATGGAACAATCAAAAATTATAGTTACGTTGGAGACATATCAAGCATCCCCAAGCTTAATTCCTGCTTGTCCTCGAGTAGGTAAATGATAAAAACATAATTTTTGATGTGGAATGCTAGTTGGCATAATTTCAATATAATTTTCTTAATTGTGGTATGAATATTCAGATCCGAAAGATTCAAGACAAAAGTTATTATTGACATAAAAATAATAATACTTCAAGCATACTAACTAAGCAATTATGTCTTCTCAAAATAACATGGCCAAATAAAGTTATCCCTACAAAATCATATAGTCTGGCTATGCTCTATCTTCACCACACAAAGTATTTAAATCATGCACAACCCCGATGACAAGCCAAGCAATTGTTTCATACTTTTGATGTTCTCAAACTTTTTCAATCTTCACGCAATACATGAGCGTGAGCCATGGACATAGCACTATATGTGGAATAGAATGGTGGTTGTGGAGAAGACAAAAAATGAGAAGATAGTCTCACATCAACTAGGCGCATCAATGGGCTATTGCTACCTCTTGAGCTTGCGTTGGTTTTCCTCGAAGAGGAGAGGATGATGCAGCACAGTAGCGTAAGTATTTCACTCAGTTTTTGAGAACCAAGGTATCAATCCAGTAGGAGGCCACGCACAAGTCCCTCGTAGACTGCACAAACGATAGCTACTCGCAACCAACGCGATTAGGGGTTGTCAATCCCTTCACGGTCACTTACGAGAGTGAGATCTGATGGAGATAATATTTTTGGTATTTTTGGTATAAAGATGCAAAGTGAAAAGTAAAAGGCAAAGTAAAAACAAGGCAAGTATAAAAGTGATGGAGATTGATATGATGAGAATAGACCCGGGGGCCAGAGGTTTCACTAGTGGCTTCTCTCAAGAGCATAAATATTCTACGGTGGGTGAACAAATTACTGTTGAGCAATTGACAGAATTGAGCATAGTTATGAGGTTATCTAGGTATGATCATGTATATAGGCATCACGTCCGAGACAAGTAGATCGAAACGATTCTCAAGCATCTACTACTATTACTCCACTCATCGACCGCTATCCAAAGATGCATCTAGAGTATTAAGTTAAAACAGAGTAACGCCTTAAGCAAGATGACATGATGTAGAGGAATAAATTCATGCAATATGATAAATAACCCAAAATGTTATCCTCGATGGCAACAATAAAATACGTGCCTTGCAACCCTTTCTGTCACTGGGTAAGGACACCGCAAGATTGAACCCAAAGCCATGCACTTCTCCCATTGCAAGAACTACCAATCTAGTTGGCCAAACTAAACGGATAATTCGAAAAGACTTGCAAAGATAACTCAATCATACATAAAAGAATTCAGAGAAGATTCAATTATTATTCATAGATAAGCTGGATCATAAACCCACAATTCATCGGTCTCAACAAACTAACCGCAAAAAGAAGATTACATCGAATAGATCTCCACGAGAGAGGGGGGGACATTGTATTGAGATCCAAAAAGAGAGAAGAAGCCATCTAGCTACTAGCTATGGACCCGAAGGTCTGAAGTAAACTACTCACACTTCATCAGAGAGGCTATGGTGTTGATGTAGAAGCCCAACGTGGTAGATGCCCCCTCCAGCGGAGCTCTAGAACAGGCCCCAGGATGGGATCTCGTGGATACATGAAGGTACGGCGGTGGGATTAGGTTTTTGGCTCCTGTTCTGATCATTTGGGGGTACGTAGGTATATATAGGAGGAAGGAGTACGTCGGTGGAGCTTTGAGGGGCCCACGAGGCAGGGGGGCGCGCCGCCTGCGCCCCCCACCCTCGTGACCGCCTCTCTGGTTCCTTGGCGTAGGGTCCAAGTCTCCTGGATCACGTTCGGTGAGAAAATCACGCTCAAGGTTTCATTCCGCTTTGGACTCCGTTTGATATTCTGCTTCTTCAAATATCAAAAAGGCAAAAACAGCAATTCTGGGATGGGCCTCCGGTTAATAGGTTAGTCCCAAACGTAATATAAAAGTGGAAAATAAAGCCCATTATAGTCCAAAACAATAGATAAAGTAGCATGGAGCAATCAAAAATTATAGATACGTTGGAGACGTATCGTGCATCCCCAAGCTTAATTCCTGCTCGTCCTCGAGTAGGTAAATGATAAAAGAGAATTTTTGATGCGGAGTGATACTTTGGCATAATTTCAATGTAAATCTTCTTAATCATGGTATGAATATTCAGATCCGAAAGATTCAAGACAAAGGTCCATATTGACATAAAAATAATAATACTTCAAGCATACTAACAAAGCAATTATGTCTTCTCAAAATAACATGGCCAAAGAAAGTTATCCCTACAAAATCGTATAGTCTGTCTATGCTCCATCTTCCCCACACAAAGTATTTAAATCATGCACAACCCCGATGTCAAGCCAAGCAATTGTTTCATACTTTAACATTTTCAAAACTTTTTCAATCTTCACGCAATACATGAGCGTGAGCCATCGATATAGCACTATATGTGGAATAGAATGGTGGTTGTGGAGAAGACAAAAGGAGGGAAGATAGTCTCACATCAACTAGGCATATCAACGGGCTATGGAGATGCCCATCAATAGATATCAATGTGAGTGAGTAGGAATTGCCATGCAACGGATGCACTAGAGCTATAAGTATATGAAAGCTCAACAAAAGAAACTAAGTGGGTGTGCATCCAACTCGCTTGCTCACGAAGACCTAGGTCCTTTGAGGAAGCCCATCATTAGAATATACAAGCCAAGTTCTATAATGAAAAATTCCCACTAGTATATGAAAGTGACAAAATGAGAGACTCTCTATCATGAAGATCATGGTGCTACTTTGAAGCACAAGTGTGGTAAAAGGATAGTAACATTGTCCCTTCTCTCTTGTTCTCTCATTTTTTATTTTTTTTATTTGGGCCGTTTCTTTTTTTGATATGGCCTCTTTTTTTCGTCCTGAGTCTCACACCGACTTGTGGGGAATCATAGTCTCCATCATCCTTTCCTCACTTGGGACAATGCTCTAATAATGATGATCATCACACTTTTATTTTTCTTACAACTCAACAATTACAACTCGATACTTAGAACAAAATATGACTCTTTATGAATGCCTCCCATGATGTACTGGATATGCAATGAAACATGAGTGACATGTATGAAAGAATTATGAACGGTGGCTTTGCCACAAATACGATGTCAACTACATGATCATGCTAGCAATATGACAATGATGGAACGTGTCATAATAAACGGAACGGTGGAAAGTTGCATGGCAATATATCTCGGAATGGCTATGGAAATGCCATGATAGGTAGGTATGGTGGCTGTTTTGAGGAAGGTATATGGTGGGTGTATGATACCGGCGAAAGATGCGCGGTATTAGAGAGGCTAGCAATAGTGGAAGGATGGGAAAAAGTGCATATAATCCATGGACTCAACATTAGTCATAAAGAACTCATATACTTATTGCAAAAAACTAGAAGTTATCAAAGCAAAGTATTACGCACATGCTCCTAGGGGGATAGATTGGTAGGAAAAGACCATCGCCGTCCCCGACCGCCACTCATAAGGAAGACAATCAATAAATAAATCATGCTCCGAGTTCATCACATAACGGTTCACCATAACGTGCATGCTACGGAATCACAAACTTCAACACAAGTATTCTTTGAATTCACAACTACTCAACTAGCATGACTCTAATATCATCATCTTCATATCTCAAAACAATTATCAAGCATCAAACTTATCTTAGTATTCAACGACTCAAAATAAAGTTTCACATATCTTGAATACCAAGTATATTAACATTAAGCAAATTACCATGCTATTAACGACTCTCAAAATAATCTAAGTGAAGCATGAGAGATCAATAGTTTCTTTAAAACAAATCCACCACCGTGCTCTAAAAAATTTAAGTGAAGCACTAGAGCAAAAATTATCACGCTCAAAAGATATAAGTGAAGCACTATGAGCAAAACTATCAAGCTCAAAAGATATAAGTGAAGCACTAAGAGTATTCTATCAAATTCCAATTCATCTATGGCTCTCTCAAAAGGTGTGTACAGCAAGGATGATTGTGGTAAACTAACAAGCAAAGACGCAAATAATACAAGACGCTCCAAGCAAAACACATATCATGTGGTGAATAAAAATATAGCTCCAAGTAAATTACCGATGGAAGTGGATTTAAAGAGGGGATGCCTTCCGGGGCATCCCCAAGCTTTGACTTTTCGGTGTCCTTGGATTATATTGGGGGTTCCATGGGCATCCCCAAGCTTAGGCTCCTGCCACTCCTTGTTCCATAATCCATCAAAAGAATTCACACAAAACTTGAAAACTTCACAACACAAAACTCAATAGAAATCTCGTGAGTCTGCTAGAGAAAGAAAACAAAATACTACTTCAAGGTACTGTAATGAACTCATTCTTTATTTGTATAGGTGTTAAACCTACTGTATTCCAACTTCTCTATGGATCATAAACTATTTTACTAGCCATAGATTCATCAAAATAAGAAAACAACACACGTAAAACAGAATCTGTGAAAAACAGAACAGTCTGTAGTAATCTGTAACTAACGAAAACTTCTGGAACTCAAACAATTCTACCAATATTAGACGACCTGGACAATTTGTTTATTGATCATAAGCAATTGGAATCAATATTTTATCACGTTCTGGTGATTTTTAACAATTTGGGCACTGAGCGCAAAGTTTCTGGAAATTACAGCAAGATCAAATAACTATCATTCAAGAAGATCCAATAGGTTTAACTTGGCACAAACACTATTTAAAAGATAAAACCACATCTAAAAAGAGGCTAGATGGATTATTTATTCCTAAACAGAAGCAAAAACAAAAAAACTAAAAATAAAATTGGGTTGCCTCCCAACAAGCGCTATCATTTAACGCCCCTAGCTAGGCATTGATAATTTTAATGATGCTCACATGAAAGACAAGAATTGAAGCGCAAAAAGAGCATCATAAAACACATGACAAACACATCTAATTCTAACATACTTCTCCAACATGAAAATTGGCATATGCAAGGAAGAAGAAAGAGATGATAGCAATCTCAACATGACGAGAGGTAATTTAGTAACATGAAAATTCCTACACCCATATTTTCCTCTCTCATAATAATTACATGAAGGATGAAAAGAAAATTCAACAATATATCTATCACATAAATTTTTCTCTACATGATCCACATGCATGCAAAGTGGACACTCTTTCAAAATAGTGGGATTAACATTAACTAAAGTCAAGACCTCTCCAAACTCACTTTTATCAATATTATTGCAAACATTATTATCAATCTCATGTTCATCATGGGGATTAAATAAATTTCCAGGATCATAAGAAGAATCACCCCAATCATGATCATTGCAACAAGTAGTATACATAGCAAAACTAGCATCCCCAAGCGTAGGGTTTTGCATATTGTTAGCACAATTGACATCAAGAGAATTGATTGTAAAATCATTGCGATCATGCTTTTCATCAAAGGAACTATCAAGTATGGGTGCAATAGCAACGATCTCATGTTTAACATAAGGAACTATAGCAAATTCATCTTCGTAAATATTGGCATCATTACCACAAGAATAGCAAGCATCATGTTCATCAAGGGATATTTCAACCAAATCATCGGAATAATCATTATCTATAGATTCATGCATATCATTATTTTCTTCCAGAGCAACGGTCATTCTTTCAATAAATTCTTGGACATAGACATTATGAGCAAGGTTTCAATTGCAATATTTAAGTATGACGGAATTTTCAGATTTGTTGAGAGTAAAATCATACTTTTGGATCAAAGAAGCAACTTCATGAGCACCCTTAAAAACGACAAATTCTTCAATTTGTTCGATATCATAGTAACTATAAACACCCCTTCCATAAGAAGATAAGATTTCATTATCATTGAACTCACATAGGTAGGGAAGGTGTTTTTTAGGGTTCTTAGAGCAACAAGTAAAATCACACAGTTCACAAAGATTCCAAGCATAGCATAGCAAACTATTTATATGATACCGTAAGAGTCTCCCTTTTTCAGAAAAACGATGACGCACGAAATGAGCATGCTCATTTAAAGATTTCCAATCAACTAGGCTAGTTGGGGTTTTAGCACGAGCGCATAAGGATCGAAGATGATCCAAATAGAACACTTTAAGTGGATCCATATCAATAGATTTTCAGCAAGCGAAGATGCAAGCACATAGAAGGCACAAGGAAACACAAACAAAGATACATACGTGAAGAAGGAGAACGAAAAAGAGAGGGCGAATAAAACGGCAAGGGTGAAGTGGGGGAGAGGAAAACGAGAGGCAAACGGCAAATAATGTAATGCGGGAGATAGGGATTGTGATGGGTACTTGGTATGCAGACTTTAACGGTGCCAGAAGTGGCTTGTTGCTAGGAGTCCAAGTCTTGACTTGCTCTTGCGTAAGCCTCCCCGGCAACCATGCCAGAAATCCTTCTTGCTACGTCTTGAGCTTGCGTTGGTTTTCCCCAAAGAGGAGAGGATGATGCAGCACAGTAGCGTAAGTATTTCCCTCAGTTTTTGAGAACCAAGGTATCAATCCAAAGAGGAGGCCACGCACAAGTCCCTCGCACCTGCATTAAAACGATAGCTACTCGCAACCAACGCGATTAGGGGTTGTCAATCCCTTCACGGTCACTTACGAGTGAGATCCGATAGAGATAATATTTTTGGTATTTTTGGTATAAAGATGCAAAGTGAAAAGTAAAAGGCAAAAGTAAAAACAAGGCAAGTATAAAAGTGATGGAGATTGATATGATGAGAATAGACCCGGGGCATAGGTTTCACTAGTGGCTTCTCTCAAGAGCATAAATATTCTACTTGGGTGAACAAATTACTGTTGAGCAATTGATGTAATTGAGCATAGTTATGAGGTTATCTAGGTATGATCATGTATATAGGCATCACGTCCGAGACAAGTAGATCGAAACGATTACTGCATCTACTACTATTACTCCACTCATCGACCGCTATCCAAAGATGCATCTAGAGTATTAAGTTAAAAACAGAGTAACGCCTTAAGCAAGATGACATGATGTAGAGGAATAAATTCATGCAATATGATAAATACCCCATCTTGTTATCCTCGATGGCAACAATACAATACGTGCCTTGCAACCCTTTCTATCATCGCAGAAGGACACCGCAAGATTGAACCCAAAGCCATGCACTTCTCCCATTGCAAGAACTACCAATCTAGTTGGCCAAACCAAACGGATAATTCGAAGAGACTTGCAAAGATAACTCAATCATACATAAAAGAATTCAGAGAAGATTCAAATATTATTTATAGATAAGCAGGATCATAAACCCACAATTCATCGGTCTCAACAAACACACCGCAAAAAGAAGATTACATCGAATAGATCTCCACGAGAGAGGGGGGGGGGACATTGTATTGAGATCCAAAAAGAGAGAAGAAGCCATCTAGCTACTAGCTATGGACCCAAAGTTCTGAAGTAAACTACTCACACTTCATCGGAGAGGCTATGGTGTTGATGTAGAAGCCCTCCATGGTAGATGCCCCCTCCGGCGGAGCTCCGGAACAGGCCCCAAGATGGGATTTCGTGGATACAGGAAGGTACGATGGTGGAATTAGGTTTTTGGCTCCTGTTCTGATCGTTTGGGGGTACGTAGGTATATATAGGAGGAAGGAGTACGTCGGTGGAGCTTGAGGGGCCCACGAGGCAGGGGTGCGCCTAGGGGCGCGCCCCACCCTCGTGACCGCCTCTCTGGTTCCTTGGCGAGGGTCCAAGTCTCCGGATCACGCTCGTGAGAAAATCACGCTCAAGGTTTCATTCCGCTTTGGACTCCGCTTGATATTCTGCTTCTTCAAATAATCGAAAAAGGTAAAAAACAACAATTCTGGGCTAGGCCTCCGGTTAATAGGTTAGTCCCAAAAGTAATATAAAAGTGGAAAATAAAGCCCATTATAGTCCAAAACAATAGATAAACTAGCATGGAGCAATCAAAAATTATAGATACGTTGGAGATGTATCGGCTATGGAGATGCCCATTAATAGATATCAATGTGAGTGAGTAGGGATTGCCATGCAACGGATGCACTAGAGCTATAAGTATATGAAAGCTGAACAAAAAAAACTAAGTGGGTGTGCATCCAACTCGCTTGCTCACTAAGACCTAGGGCATTTTGAGGAAGCCCATCATTGGAATATACAGGCCAAGTTCTATAATGAAAATTTTCCCACTAGTATATGAAAGTGATATCGTAGGAGACTCTCTATCATAAAGATCGTGGTGCTACTTTGAAGCACAAGTGTGGTAAAAGGATAGTAACATTGTCCCTTCTCTCTTTTTCTCTCATTTTTTGGGCATTTTCTCTTTTTTATGGCCTTTCTCTTTTTTTATGGCCTTTCTCTTTTTTTTAGTCCGGAGTCTCATCCCGACATGTGGGGGAATCATAGTCTCCATCATCCTTTCCTCACTTGGGACAATGCTCTAAAAAATGATGATCATCACACTTTTATTTACTTACAACTCAACAATTACAACTCAATACTTAGAATAAAATATGACTCTATGTGAATGCCTCCGGCGGTGTACCGGGATATGCAATGAATCAAGAGTGACATGTATGCAAGAATTATGAACGGTGGCCTTGCCACAAATACAATGTCAACTACATGATCATGCAAAGGAATATGACAATGATGGAGTGTGTCATAATAAACGGAACGGTGGCAAGTTGCATGGCAATATATCTCGGAATGGCTATGGAAATGCCATGATAGGTAGGTATGGTGGCTGTTTTGAGGAAGGTATATGGTGGGTGTATGATACCGGTGAAAAGTGTGCGGTATTAGAGAGGCTAGCAATGGTGGAAGCAAGAAAGTGCGTATAATCCATGGACTCAACATTAGTCATAAAGAACTCATATACTTATTGCAAAAATCTACAAGTTATCGAACCAAAGTATTACGCGCATGCTCCTAGGGGGATAGATTGGTAGGAAAAGACCATCACTCGTCCCCGACTGCCACTCATAAGGAAGACAATCAATAAATAAATCATGCTCCGACTTCATCACATAACGGTTCACCATACGTGCATGCTAGGGGAATCACAAACTTTAACAAAATTATTTCTCAAATTCGAAACTACTCAACTAGCATGACTCTAATATCACCATCTCCATATCTCAAAACAATTATTAAGCATCAAACTTCTCATAGTATTCAACACACTCATAAGAAATTTTTTACTAATCTTGAATGCCTATCATAATTAAAGCAAATTACCAGGCTGTTTTGTAGGACTCTCAAGATAATCTAAGTGAAGCATGAGAGAACAATAGTTTCTATAAAACAAATCCACCACCGTGCTCTTAAAGATATAAGTGAAGCACTAGAGCAAAAACTATATAACTCAAAATATATAAGTGAAGCACATAGAGTATTCTAACAATTTATGAATGAAGTGTGTCTCTCTCAAAAGGTGTGTACAGCAAGGATGATTGTGGCAAACTAACAAATAAAGACTCAAATAATACAAGACCCTCCAAGCAAAACACAAATCATGTGGTGAATAAAAATATAGCTCCAAGTAAAGTTACCGATGGAAATAGACGAAAGAGGGGATGCCTTCCGGGGCATCCCCAAGCTTTGGCTGTTAGGTGTCCTTAGATTATCTTGGGGTGCCATGGGCATCCCCAAGATTAGGCTCTTGCCACTCCTTGTTCCATAATCCATCATATCTTTTACCCAAAACTTGAAAACTTCACAACACAAAACTTAACAGAAAATCTCGTGAGCTCCGTTAGTGAAAGAAAACAAAACACCACTTCAAGGTAATGTAATTAACTCATTCTTTATTTATATTTGTGTTAAAACTACCGTATTCTAACTTCTCTATGGTTTATAAACTATTTTACTAGCCATAGATTCATCAAAATAAGCAAACAACACACGAAAAACAGAATCTGTCAAAAACAGAACAGTCCGTAGTAATCTGTAACTAACGCAAACTTCTGGAACTCCAAAACTTCAGCCAAAATAGGACGACCTGGACAATTTGTTTTTTGATCAGCATAAATTGGAATCAATATTTTATCACATTCTGGTGATTTTTAACAATTATTTTTGTGAACAGAAAGTTTCTGGAATTTTCAGCAAGATCAAGTAACTATCATCCAAGAAGATCCTACAGGTTTAACTTGGCACAATCACTAATTAAAACATAAAAACACATCTAACCAGAGGCTAGATCAAATATTTACTCCTAAACAGAAGCAAAAAGCGAAAAACTAAAAATAAAATTGGGTTGCCTCCCAACAAGCGCTATCGTTTAACGCCCCTAGCTAGGCATTGATAAATTTAACGATGCTCACATCAAAGACAAGAATTGAAGCACAAAGAGAGCATCATATAACACGTGATAAAAACGTCTAAGTCTAACATACTTCCTATGCATAGGCATTTTATAAGCAAACAAATGATCATAGCAAGCAAAAACTAGCATATGCGAGGAAGAGGAAGGAAACAATAGTGATCTCAACATGACGAGAGGTAGATTAGTAACATGAAAATTTCTACAACCATATTTTCCTCTCTCATAATAATTACATGTAGGATCATAAGCAAATTCAACAATATAGCTATCATATAAAATATTTTCAACATGATCCACATGCATGCAAAGTTGACACTCTTCCGAAATAGTGGGATTAACATTAACTAAAGTCATGACCTCTCCAAACCCACTTTTATCAAAAATTTCATAAGATTGAATATTGTCCAAATATGTGGGATCTAGAGTTGACACTCTTCCAAACCCACTTTCAATATTATTGCAAACAATATTATCAATTTCATATTCATCATGGGGTTTAAACAAATTTTCAAGATCATCAGAAAAATCACCCCAATCATGATCATTGCAACAAATAGTGGACATAGCAAAACTAGCATCCCCAAGCTTAGGGTTTTGCATATTATTAGCACAATTGACATCAAGAGAATTTATAGTAAAATCATTGCAATCATGCTTTTCATCGAAGGAACTATCAAGCATGGGTGCAATAGCAACGATCTCATTTTTAACATAAGGAATTATAGCAAATTGCCTTCATAAATATTGGCATCATGGCCACAAGAATAGCAAGCATCATGTTCATCAAGGGATATTTCAACCAAATCATCGGAATCATCATTATCTATAGATTCATGCATATCATTATTTTCTTCCAAAGCAACGGTCATTCTTTCAATAAAATCTTGGACATAGACATTATGAGCAAAGTTTTCATTGCAATATTTAAGTATGACGGAATTTTCAGATTTGTTGAGAGCAAAATCATACTTCTCAATCAAAGAAGAACCTTCATGAGCACCCTTAAAAATGACAAATTCTTCAATTTGTTTGATATAATAGTAACTATAAACACCCTTTGCATAAGAAGATAAGATTTCATTTGTCAGGACCCCGATTCCAAGTCACATCGATCTAGCCGGTAACACCTCATATCACTTTGCGGCCTCACGCACGGTATTCCCACGGGTGTCGCTTACCATGGCCCGGGACCGTCTTCACCTTTTGGCTCACGATATGATGTTGTCGCTAGCATCCATATGACAGAGAACCCGGCCGACATGACTAGTCGTGGAACCCAAAGTGGCACTAACTTATGGGGACAGGTATACATGAATCAACATCGAGCATGTCGGTCACAGCGTGCAGAATCCGGCTGTAGCACGGGCTAACAGGACTCGTGAACTGGCTGTAGCAGGTTAGGCAGGACTCCGGATGTCACCGCGTGACATTTCCCGAAGGGATGACAGAACGAAGTGAATCACATGCCGGTCAGTCAAGTGTTCCGGAGCAGTAGTGTTGGGCTAGCAGGACTCCGGTGAACCGGCCTATAGTGGACTACTATGGCTCATGGAAGCACAAGACTACATTTCCCCATAAGAGAGGCTACCAAGGATAAACAACTAGGTTGTCGGATCCCACACGTACCAAGCATTTAAATCATACACACAATATGCTCGATATATGTAAATACAACATGGCATCACAACAAAACTCTATGACTCAAAGTATTTATTCATTAGGCTCCAAGGAGCGAGATATCACAAACATGGGTCTCATGACCCAACATTCAGAGCATACAAGTCAAAGCACATGCGGAAGCTTAACATGTCTGAGTACAGCTATCTACAGATGAAAAAGGCTGAGAAGCCTGACTATCTACCAGATCCTGCCGAGGGCACAAGATCATAGATGATGTATCAAGCTAAACGTAGAAGTCCACATGGAACTACTAGCGAGACTGACGTCTCTCTGCAAAACATAAAATAGGCAAACTTGAGTACAAATGTACCCAGCAAGACTTACATCAGAACTAGCTACATATGCATCAGTATCAACAAAGGGGGTGGTGGAGTTTAACTGCAGCAAGCCAGCTTTGACTCGATGGCTATCCTAAACTACGACTGCAAGTAACTCTTTTGAGGTGGCGCACACGAGTCCACATATTCACCATATCAATACACCACTATGGATCCGCTCCCGTCTCCCTACGAGAACGCCATCCATAGCACTCACGCTTATCTTGCGCATTTTACAGTATCCACTTTCACTTGTCTATGAACTGTTATAGGCAACCTAGAAGTCCTTTACCGTGGACGCAACTATTCGAATAGATCATTTATAACCCGGCAGGGGTGTACTTCTTCACACATGTTTCCACCACTTAGCGTCTGCACACGACATGTGCTCGGCAGACTTCAAGAGAAAGCCGACGTGGGTGTAGACCACGACCTACCTAAACACTCAAGTCTCTAGTCCAGGTTGATCGCCTACCCAGGTTCCATCCGCAGGGAGTCCGGCTGAGGTTTCCACATACGGCCCCGAACGATGTGTGCAGGGTTCCTGAGACACCAAACGGGCGCCCGGTACACCGTGCCACGTGCCTACCGCATCATAGCCCAACCCTCGGGTCAGCGTTGCGTACGGCCTCCAACATACTACAAATACCAGAAACTACTTGCAACTCCTGGACAGAGGACTAGGGTGGTTAAGAAGTCGAGAGGGGTCATATTTCAGGGCCCAACATGTGGTAGTAGATGTTTCATGGATCACTAACACATAACTCAGTTCATGAGGACGTCATCAATGAGACAACCCACCATGTACTCCTACATGGCCTCTCACCGCTACCTTTACCAAATCATGTTCACACACAGTAGGACATGTTCACCACCATTCCAATTCATCCTTGATGAATCAGACCTGACTCAACTCTAAGCAGTAGCAGGCACGACAAACAAGCATGAATTAGAAGGCACATCAAGACTCAAACAACTCCTACTCATGCTAGTGGGTTTCATGCATTTACTGTGGCAATGACATGTCATGCAGAGGAAAAGGGGTTCAACAACCGCAGCATGTAATAGTTGAATCGTTGCTGTCCCAATGCAGTAAAATAGAGCAGGGGCGAGAGAGTGGCATTGTATCGGAATGAACAAGGGGGTTTTGCTTGCCCGACACTTCTGAAGATAGCATTGAGTCTTCATCAGTGTCAACAATCACAACGTCGAAACAACGTCTACCGAGGGGGGAACAACACCGGCAACAGAGAAGAAACACGATCAATGCAATGCACAATATGATGCATGATCATGACATGGCGATATGCTGTGATTTGAGCTAATGCAGCTGAGAACAGAAGGGTTTGAGCTTATTTGAACCAAAGATTCAAATTCAAACTCAAACCATGAATTTATAAAGTGCATTATCATGTTTTGATATGAATAGCAAGGTTAAGTTGATTTGTCATGCATGAAACCAGTACCAATGGATAGATTGGATTTTTTGATCATTTTTCATATATAAATTATTTGATTTGGAGCTACGGTTGAATTACTATGATTTTTAGAATTTTAGGCAATTTTCTGGATTTTCTAATTATTTAGAAATAAACTAATTCTAGAAAATGCATTATCACACAAGACTACGTCAAGATGACGTAAGCGAGTCAACGGGCAGCCTGTGTCAAACCGACCAAAGGTCCCGCGTGTCGCTGGCTAACTAAACTAACCTAGTTTAATTAGCACTAACCTAGGTTAAACTAATTAAGTTTAAACCTAAACTAGATTAATTAGACGGGCAGGCCCGCATGTCATAGACCTGTGGAGGTCAAATCCTCGTTAACCGGGGCTAAACCACCAATGTCGAGCAGTCAACCCGCCAAATATTAGTCATGAGGCCGGACGCGGCGGAACGTGGCGGGATCCACCTAAAGGGGCTCTTTTGGCGTGCAGGGAGCAGCTACGGGAAGAGAGTGGAGTGGCGCATCCAATGGCTACGGTGGCGGAGGCTGGGGTGGCCGGGAGCAGCGCCGGCGACGACCTTTGCGGCGGCCAGAGCTCGGGCGAGCTCGAACTCGCCGGTGCGGTGCTTGTGGATGCTCGGGCTGGCTCCTACGAAGCCTACGTGGTGCGGTGAGTGCGTTTGGCACGGTGGTGAGGCCGTTGCGTGGCCGGAGCCACATCGGCGGCGAGCTCAGGGGTGCGGCGCGTGCGAGCGTGCTTGGTGAGGCAACTATGGCGAGTGGCAGAGAGAACGGAGAGGGGGAGGACGTTCAGTAGCTCACAGCGGTCGCGGCAACGCAGATGGAGGGCTCGGGGAGGGACCGGAGCGAAGCAGGGCGGCGAGGGGATCTCTGGCGGCCGAATGAAGAAGTCGGTGGCGGGGCGTCGTTGCAGCACGTCCGGCGTCGCGTGAGTCATCGAGGCGGCGTAGACGACAGAGGCGGAGCCCATTGGCACATCAGAGGGGCGCGGGGGTGGCTGTTGCTACGGCAACAACGAGCGGCGGCGACGTGCACGCTCGGTGGTCGCGTGGGAGAGAGGCAGAGGAGGGGAGAGCGCTCGAGCAAGAGCGAGGAGAGGTGCAGGGGGCAAGGGGGGTGCGTGACGTCGCGGGAGGCGTCCAGCGCAAGCAGGCGAGCTGGAGGTGGCCTCACGCGTGCGTGCGTGCGTCGGGCACACGCCCTCCTGCCTACTGGCAGGAGGTTGAAGAGGGTGGGGTGGCTGGGCTGGGCCAGCTACAATGTTGGGCTGCAGCTGGGCCGCCAGGTAGGCTAGGTAAGTTGCTTTCTCCTCTCTGTTTATTTTCCTGATTATCTTCTATTTTCTATTTTGCAAGTTTGTTTTGGCTTAGCAAAAATACTAAATCACTTCTATAAATCCTGAAATTATTTATGGGCAATTACTGAATTATCTCAGAGGACCTTAGCTATTTTCAAAAAATTTGGAGCATTTAATAATAGTTATAGCAATTAAATGCCCCAATTCAAATATTTATTGATTTAATTCAAAGCCCAAATATGTCCTGCAAAAATGTAAACCATTTTCGATAGATGCCTCCACCTTAATCCAGAAATGATGAACATTTTTGAAGGGCATTTTGAGTTCATTGAAAATATTTTTAGGTTGAACCTATTTGAATTCCATTTGATGCTAGGGTTTATTACATCCCCAATTCAAATTCATTTGAATTTAAACATGATGACATGATGATCAAGCAAAGACAAACAAGGACTGATCTAGGGCTATGACAACTCACCCCCACTAAACAAGAATCTCGTCCTGAGATTCAATACGTGAGGTAAGAAGACAGAGGGGACACAAAACTATCACAGTCTTCGCGATCCAACTGCCATTCTCGAAGATACTGATACATTGCATCACATTGATCTTAACATCTTTGTTTTCGAGATCTTCATTCGACATGATGACGATGGAAGGAAACTCTACAAGATTGATCTTCTCGAAGATTGAACTATTCAGATCAACTCGCGGAATGAGACGTTGAACATCTCGAGTTGAGACACAAGACACCCATCGAGAGGGATGGAAGAACAAACGACGAAGTTTGATTTGGTGGGCAACAATTCCACGCTTAAAGAGATGGTGGATGGTGTCAAGGTAGCGAGGAAATAATTGCCATGATTCTCTGGCGGGGCACTGATACGTCTCCGTCGTATCTACTTTTCCAAACACTTTTGCCCTTGTTTTGGACTCTAACTTGTATGATTTGAATGGAACTAACCCGGACTGACGCTTTTCAAATAGAATTGCCATGGTGTTGTTTTATGTGCGTAAAACAAAAGTTCTCGGAATGACCTCAAACTCCACGGAATATCTTAGAATAAATAATAAAAATCCTCGTCAAAGATGAAGACCAGGGGCCCACACCCTATCCATGAGGGTGGGGGCGCCCCCGGGCGCCGCCTCACCTCGTGGGCCCTCGGTGGCCCTCCGACGCCAACTCCAACTCCATATATTGGCTTTCGGGAGAAAAAAAAATCAGAGAGAAAGTTTCATCGCATTTTACGATACGGAGCCGCCACCAAGCCCTAATCTCTCTCGGGAGGGCTGATCTCGAGTCCGCTCGGGCTCCGGAGAGGGGATTCGTCGCCGTCGTTATCATCAACCATCCTCCATCACCAATTTCATGATGCTCACCGCCATGCGTGAGTAATTGCATCGTAGGGCTTGCTAGACGGTGATGGGTTGGATGAGATTTATCATGTAATCGAGTTAGTTTTGTTAGGGTTTGATCCCTAGTATCCACTATGTTCGAGATTGATGTTGCTATGACTTTGTTATGCTTAATGCTTGTCACTAGGGCCCGAAAGTGCCATGATTTCAGATCTGAACCTATTATGTTTTCATGAATATATGTGTGTTCTTGATCCTATCTTGCAAGTCTATAGTCACCTACTATGTGTTATGATCCGCAACCCAAGTGACAATAATCGGGACCACTCCCGTGATGACCATAGTTTGAGGAGTTCATGTATTCACTATGTGCTAATGCTTTGTTCCGGTTCTCTATTAAAAGGAGGCCTTAATATCCCTTAGTTTCCAATAGGACCCCGCTGCCACACGGAGGGTAGGACAAAAGATGTCATGCAAGTTCTTTTCCATAAGCCGCATTATGACTATTTACTAATACATGCCTACATTACATTGATGAACTGGAGCTAGTTCTGTGTCACCCTATGTTGTAATCGTTACATGACGAACCACATCCCGCATAATTATCCATCACCGATCCGGTGCCTACGAAGTTTTCCATATATTGGTTTACGCTTATTTACTTTTCCGCTGCTATCAAGTATAATCACTACAAAAATACCCAAAAGATTACTTTTGTCAGTCTTCACTTTTGTTACCGTTACCACCACTATCATATTACTTTGCTACTAAACACTTTGTCAGCAGATACTAAGTTTCCGGTGTGGTTGAATTGACAACTCAGCTGCTAATACTTGAGAATATTCTTTGGCTCCCCTTGTGTCGAATCAATAAATTTGGGTTGAATACTCTACCCTCGAAAACTGTTGCGATCCCCTATACTTGTGGGTTATCAAGACCTTTTTCTGGCGCCGTTGCAGGGGAGCATAGATCTATTCCTTTTGATGAGCATGAGACGGATGAAACTAGAAGCACAACCTTTTGTACCCTCTTTGTATTTTCTGTTACTTAGTAGAAATAAAGTAAAATAGTATTTTTCTGTCTGTCTCCCGACTTATCCGTGCAATATAAAAATATCCCGAAAATAAGTCATCAGAATGCCATGCCAATTTAATATGATTTTTTCGGGAATATTTGACGATTTACTGTGCAAAAATTACCGCTGGGGAGCTGCCACTGGCCACGAGGGTGGAGGGCGCGCCTCACCCCCTCGGGCGTGCCCCCTGCCTCGTGGGCCCATGGTGGGCCTCCTCCACTTATCCCTCGCACTCCATCTTCTTCCTCTCGTCTCACACAAACCCGAAAAACCAACTCAAGCTCGTGTTCCAGCCGCTTTTGCTGTGATTTTCGATCTCCTTGCTCAAAGCACCTCTCGCAAAACTGCTTGGGGAGATTGTTCCTTGGTATTGACTCCTCCATTGGTCCAACTAGTTTTTGTTCTAGTGCTTTATTCATTGAAAATTTGTGCTGCATAGGTGACCATGTTCTTGAGCTTGCATGTCAAATTTATATGGTTCCAAGTAGTTCTAATGCTTGATATATGCTCTAGGCACTTGTATGAGTAGTTGCTATCAGTTTTATTGAAGTTGGTTCACTTTTGTTTGAAGTTACTAAATTTTTTAGATTATTTCCGAAATAATGAAGAGGCTTTTGAGGGGATCGTCGAGCCGAAGCTCGAGGGAAAAACAAAAGGAAGAAGAACAGAAGCCCAAATTTAATTTGCCTCGTATCGCGGAGGTTCGGCCGTGTGAATGGCCTTCCGATGACTTCTTGAGGAGAGCCGGGATTTACGAGGATTTCTATCTATTGATTGAGAACGCCGGCTGTCGGTGTCAAAACCGGCGGATCTCGGGTAGGGGGTCCCGAACTGTGCGTCTAGGCGGATGGTAACAGGAGACAAGGGACATGATGTTTTTACCCAGGTTTGGGCCCTCTCGATGGAGGTAAAACCCTACTCCTGCTTGATTAATATTAATGATATGGGTAGTACAAGAGTGGTCTACCACGAGATAAGAGAGGCTAAACCCTAGAAGCTAGCCTATGGTATGATTGTTGTTCGTCCTACGGACTAAAACCCTCCGGTTTATATAGACACCGGATAGGGTTAGGGTTACACAGAAGTCGGTTACAATGGTAGGAGATCTACATATCCGTATCGCCAAGCTTGCCTTCCACGCCAAGGAAAGTCCCATCCGGACACGGGATGAAGTCTTCAATCTTGTATCTTCATAGTCCAGAGTCCGCCAACGGTGGTAGTTCGCTATCCGGACACCCCTAATCCAGACTCACTCAAGAGCCCCTGCAACTGTGCTTCAATGACGACGAGTCCGGGCGCGCATATTGTCTTCGCATTGCAAGGCGGGTTCCTCCTCCGAATACTTCATAGAAGATTTTGAACACAAGGATTGTGTCCGCTCGCAAAACAAGTTCCACATACCACCGTAGAGAGAATAACATTTGCACAGATCTGCTGACGTATTCCGCGCGTGACATCACACCACGGCCAGTGCCTTTATACTTAATCGCTTTTACTGCTCCACCTCAAAGACGCTTAGCGAGGCGGTTTCTTCGCACGCCTTATCGTAGCGGAGATCGTGCCCCTTTACTCCGGGATCCTCATCAATACGGGCATGGGTAACCTGGGCCGTGTTCGCTGGTACGCCTCCTCTATCGAAGGCGAGTCCCGAACGGTCACGGGGAGGGCTCTTGGTATTCAACCTCTTTATAACGAGACCAAGGCCCGCTCCTTTCTTTCAATCTCAATTGAATCCGCCCCTCACCTCGAGTTCCAACACCCAAAGCTCCAGATTTAGGCGCTTCGGACATTCAACGATGTCCGGCTCCGACCTGCACGGCCGGTGGATGTCTTCCTCCGCTGCTGTAAGAAG
Source organism: Aegilops bicornis (assembly GCA_021605145.1). NCBI lineage: Eukaryota > Viridiplantae > Streptophyta > Magnoliopsida > Poales > Poaceae > Aegilops > Aegilops bicornis. Next base: position 260,865,632 of record CM038672.1, on the reverse strand, counting down.
ATGTGCTAAAGCCGAGAGACGCCAGTATCTAACCGCGAAATTTCAAGATAGGCTGCCTGCCCAAGGGCAGGTTATTCCCACTCCCGAGCCTGGTGAGAGCGTGGTATTCGTGGTCTCACTTCCTTCGGGTTTAGGCTTCCGACGGACCCCTTTGTGAGGGGGCTCATGTTTTATTATGGGCTGGAATTCCATGACTTGGATCCGAGTCCATCCTCCACATCTTGTCGCTCATTGTCGTATGTGAAGCCTTCCTCCGCATTACCCTCACTTCAGATTGTGGCTCAAGACCTTCAAAGTGGAACCAAAGATGATCAAGGGGCACCAGCAGAAAAGCGGAGGGGCTGTTATAAGCAAGAATGCGGACGCCCATGGCCCGAGGGCTCTTTTCAAGAGGAGCTCAATTTATGGCAACAGGAGTGGTTTTATATCACCGCCTCCTGTGGGCACCAAATGGGCGGGGCCACCTGCCTTCTCGCTGGGTCCTCCACCGCGGCGGGCATCATGGGTCAATAAAGGGCTCGACTGGGACCGCCCAAGGACGCACCTCACAGGTGGGCCGTGTCGAGACCTCCGAGAGAGAGAGAGAGAGATCAATCTGGTCGTAGTAGCGCAGGTCATGTTGATTCGTCGCATCTTGCCCTGCAAACGCCGCCCCTCCGCCTATGGGAGTTTAATCCGAGGGACCACGAAGCCTCTCCAACATTTTATGGGCGTAACGCCCGTGGAGATGTACCAACTGTTCTTCGGATCACAAGCAATGTGTCCGGACTTAACCGAGGACGCAGGTCTGAGCTGCAATCGCCCGGATACTCAAGTAAGTAGTCCTCTACCCGGACATGCTATCCGCATATTTATCATACACCTGCCCTTAAAAGAGCTACCCTTTAAACATGAGTGGATAGCAAAAGCAAAAATGATCAGGTGTCCGCCCTCCCCGAGACCACGCCGGATCCTCAGATAACCAAGATGTTAGAGGTTGTGCCTTTTGAAGAAGGCGAACGGGGAACAAGGAACTACTACCTCCGTGAAGGAGGCTATCAAGAAAGGGGGGGATCGAGAATCCTCCCTCCAAGGGGAGAAGAGGACCGCTTCAAGATCCGGAGACCAAAGCCTCAAGCGGGGAAGAAATCTTCACCAGAGGGTCTCAAGGGCGGAGATGCCCCGCCACACTATTTCCCAAGGAGATCAGCCCTCCAAATGAGCCGTAAGTAAAGGGGGCATTTTTAAAAGAGAGACATCCCCTGCTTTATTTCAAGGTAACCGAAAGTTTACCTTGTACTGGATCTCAGCCCTTCACAGCAGAGCTCGCCTTCGTGGGATCTTGGTCCGAGATGATGCAGAGCGAAATGCCTCCGCCTGCATCATATGCGAGGTGGACGACCTCGAGGTGTCGCCGCGACGGCTCCTCCGAATCTGCGGGGCCGTAACGCAGCCGCATGTCCCCTCAAAGCCCTCCGTGTCCGCCTTCGAAAAAGGCCACCGGACGAAGTCCGCACCAACGGGTGTGCGGTCGGAGGAGTCAAGGATCTGCTCGGGCGAAGCGTTTATTCGGAAGATCACCGTACGTTAATGGGTACGGTGATTGAAAGGATTTCATCCACCGAGAGCGGATTGCATGAAGCCGTCGTAAGTTTACTGACGGGGTTTGAGGAACGCAAAATGATGTACCTTCTGACAGTTTTGCATATAAAATGCGCCCTGTATAGATAGTAGCCCTCGAGACATGGTGCGGTGTCAAAAATGACGGCGCGCCGAGGATCATAACCCCGCTTATAATATGCGCTCTTCCTATGTAGGTGGCGGCGTCCGTGGCTAGTCGGGCTGATGAATTTGCCGAATCGAAGCGGCAACTTGACGTGGCGGATGCGGACATCACGCTTGTTAATAAGCGGCTTGACGAGTCACAAGGTATGCAACTTCTCCATGGACACCTCGTAAGGGAGCTTGACGCCCATGCCTTACAACATGTATGCTTAATGCAGATGGTGCCGCTGCTATGGAGAGCCTTCATGAGCTCGCCTCGAGCCTGTGAGCAAGTCGTAAAAAGTGATGCGGCTGCTTTAAAGGCGGCCGCAGAGCTAAAAGTTTAACAGGCTGCTCATCGCCGGCTAAGAAAGAAATGGCCGAGATGGCCGTGAAATTGAAGAATGCTATCGACTGCTATGCGAGCTTCTTGAAAAAGAAGATCGAGCGAAACAAGAGGACCTGAAAAGGCCGCCACCAAGGCTAAGGATACTCGCCTACAATGAGAGCTATGAAGGAGGAGCTACGTCAGCCGGAGATATTGCGGCCGAAAGCCCTTTCTCGCTATGGAGGAAATTCACGGATCCTAGGTACGCTCAATTGGACCGCTGTGGGGTGCGGAGGATGCTTATCTCGACTTGGCGGCGAAGTGCCGCAGACGCGTCAACACTTCCGAGGTCAAAAGGATCACGGAATGGAAGAGCTTTTTTGGTCGCAGTTCCATAGTCCGGAGCGTCCACTTTCATTAACCGATCGTTTGGCCGAATGGGCTGAGCTGAATAGGTTGTCCGGACTTGCCATGAAGGCTGTCGTGACTCATTTGTGGCCGAAAAGGCCCGAGCCGAAGAGTTATTTTGGCGTGGTGCAACAGTTCCTTAGTGCGGTGCCGCATATCGATGCAATGAAGCGGTCAACATGCATAGAGGGTGCGCGGATGGCTCTTGCCCGTGTCAAGACATACTAGGCGGAGATGAAGGCCACCGACGTTGCATCTCAAGATTCGGATGAAGTTTAGTACCGCCGAGCACTATTTTGAGGAAGTCTCCGCAGGCGCTGCTTAATAGAGACGCAGCTTCTCAAGGATATTATGTTTTAATGACATGTATGATTTGTGAAAACAATGTTCCAATATAATATAAGAGCTTTTTATACTTGTGCGTTCAAGTATTAAAACACCTCCCGTGCGGCCGTTGATGTATATGTGTATATAACTCAAAGATGGCGCTCTTGGCTTTCAGCCCCCACGCACATAGTGCGGGGGTGTTTGCAAAAAGGCGCATTTTCACACTTAATCCAACGTCTTGGTCCTGTAAAGGAGGTGATAGCGTAGCAAACTAGGCAACCGGACTATAATGCTTTATCACTTTCACTTAGCCACATGAGTTCGATGGTGGGGCTACTATATAGCCCCTAGGGGCACCATGCTCTCCCGAATTCGGGGCGCGTATGTGCCTGACCGGGAAACGGTCCTTCGTTAATGCGGGGGAATTCTAAACATTCTGGTGGGTCATCGAGTGGTTGACCAGTCTCACGCTATATCATGACAATCAGTTTCGGCTTTCATCGAGGTGCTCACCGGCCGAACCGGGCACAATCGCAGAGTTCTCCGGTGACGCGTTAGCCGATAGAACGGAACGTAAGGCAGCAAAACACGTGAGCCGCAAACCCAACATTTGACCAAAGACATGATTCGAGCTGATGCATATAAGGCCTAATCTCGAGACGCCGAACACTCCCTAAGGTATTCGGTCTTTATGAAAACGGGCAGAATAATGCCCTAAGCCCCGTGTCCGTGCACGCAAAAAATTCCGTGCGGCCGATGCCAAAACGCCAGCCTCCTCCTCGGTTATAGCAAGAAACCGGGGATGTGTATCAACAAGAGACAAGAAAAAGGTTTACGCAGGTCTTAATCTGAAAAGAATCCTTGCAACGGGTCCCTACCGCACATCTGCTACCGTGTCTCATGCAGCCGCTTTCCTAGACGGGTGTAGCATGGTGTTCATCTCAGTAAAGAGAAGAACTTAGTTGAAAAGAAAAAAAGATCGTGCGAAAAATGTACTTTATATTAAATAAACAGAGTACGGTTTGAAAAGTGAATAAAATTGAGCTTTATTGTCTCTTGTTGTACATGCGTGCAGCCCCTTGTACGGGGGTATGCCGCTAGTAGGCGTTTATATGTTTACGCCGAACTCGCCTAGCCATGTCCGGGGTCCGAATGACCTATTCAGGTGCTTTGATTAGCGGAGCCGGATTAGTGTGGGGCTGTCAAGGCAGTCTCATGTTCTTCCATGCTCGAGTAACACTTGATACTCCTTTTAATGAGATGATGCCGCGTGGACCGGCATTTTAAGTGTAAGAGATGCATAATGCGGTATTGCGTTATAGCGGGCGAAAGCTTCACGTCCCAGTAGTGCTTGATAGCTACTTTCAAATGGGGCGATGTGGAAGGTTAACTTCTCGCGGCGGAAGTTGTCGGATGAGGCGAACACAACTTCTAGCAGTAGGGAGCCCGTACAACGGGCATATAGGCCCGGCATTACCCCTTTGAAGGAGGTGTTGCTATGGCGAATTTTGGTTGGGTCTATCCCCATTTTGCGGATTGTGTCCTGATATAGCAGGTTTAGATCGCTACCTCCGTCCATTAGGACTTGTGTAAATTGGAGTGAGTCGACTATAGGATCTAATATCAAGGCAGTCCATCCTGCGTTCCGGATACTTCCGTAATAGTCCCGATGATCAAGGTGATTGGTTTTGACAACCATCGTTGGGACTATGTCGATAGACCGTCGGCGCATGTTTCTATGGGCGCCGCCTGTTTTTCCCTTTTGTCACTTGAAGTGAGTTCACTGTTTTGACTTTTGTGGGAAATTCTTTTGTTTTTCGGTGCTCGCTTGTGGGGTTCGTCATCGCCCTCGCTTGGTGTGTCGAGCCCCTTGTGTTTGGCATTGAGTTTGCCGGATCGCTTGAAGACCCAACAATCTGTGGGTATGGTTTGCGTGCTTCCCGAGTACCGTGGATTTGGCATATTTTGTCCAAGATTTTGTTTAGGTTGGATAGCTCGTCATTGTTGTCCTTGAGGGGAAGTTTATTATGATTCTGCCGGAGCTTCGAATCCGCGTTGATCGCCGTGTGCTCTTCGGTTGTTTCCCTTTGTCCGGCTGGTCCTTGCTGCGCCGTGGTTTTCCATTTCCATCCCCGACTTCGGATGTACTTGGGTCATTGGTATCAGCATCTTGCTAGCCAGCTATCCTCTCCCGCGCAAAAGCGGGTCATGAGGCTTGTTAATGCGGCCATGGTTCTCGGCTTCTCCTGGCCGAGGTGTCTGGCGAGCCATTCGTCTCGGACAGTCGACTATTTGGTTCTTTTTGGTGAGGAACCTGTTCCAGAATTTGCGGGCTGACTCTCCGGGTTGTTGAGTTATATGACTTAAATCGTCTGCATCAGGAGGACGGACATAAGTCCCTTGAAAATTTGCCCGAAAAGCATCCTCGAGCTCTTCCCAAATTCCAATGGTATTTTCAGGGAGGCTTTTGAGCCAACGCCGGGCTGGCCCTTTGAGCTTGAGGGGTAAGTATTTTATGGCGTGGAGATCATCTCCTCTAGCCATGTGTATGTGGAGGATGTAATCCTCTATTCAGACTCCAGGGTCTGTTGTTCCGTCGTATGCCTCTATGTTTACGGGTTTGAATCCCGCTGGGAATTCGTGATCCAAAGACCTCATCGGTGAAACACAGGTGTGCGGCACCCCTATATTTGGGTGTGCCGTGATGTTCGGATATTTGGCGTGTTGCATTGCTTGGAAGAGCTTGCTTTCTCGGCCCATAGATGGATCTAACTGGGCCATCCAATTGATGCGAATCCTTATGCGGATCGCGTGCCGGCTTGTGTGCGGCGCCGCTTGCCGCTCCATGTTTGCCATGTGGTCGTCTATCCGACCGGGCGGCCTCTTTGTTCTTTGATTGCGGGGTTTCACGGCCTCCTCATCGAATTCGGGCAGTAATTTGCGCTTCGGGTAGCTCTTTGTTTGGCGACTGTCGCCGTATTTCTCTGCGGTGTTGAGTACTTTGCTCCATCTGATTCTGAGTGCATCTTCTGCTGTTTTGAGCTTCCGCTTCTGCTTTTTCAGGCTACGCGCAGTGGCGACGAGCCTTTTGTGGTGGTTCTTATGCTCAAACAATTTGTCCGGCGTGAGATCGTCCGGACTGTTATCTTCGCCTGGGGCGGGTTGTTTATCCAAGTTGTCCTGTTCGGACGGTTGCTCGATAGTATGTTCGTCGTCCACCGGTTCGCCCTGCTCTATGGCTGGGTCTTTGTCGAGGCGGGACTTGGTGCGGCGTTTACGTTGCCGTTTTGACTGCCGAGGGATTTATCCTTCGTAGTGTCCCGTTGTTCCTCGTCGTCACTTCCTTTAGGTGTATCCACCATGTATACGCTATGGGATGAGGTGGCTGTCCAAAGATCCTATAGGTGTTGGTTCATGGTTGTCTCTCACATCGTCAGCCCATACCGCCGATGTCTTCGAGTCGAAATCGAGCACGCCGCTTAAGCTTTCGACGGTGGCTACAAAGTGGGCGGTGGGTGGGCGTTGAATTTCTTCGTCAGTCCGCATCTCAACCTTCCCGACCGTAGTCCGCCAGGGCTCTCCGATAAAGAGAGAGACTTTAGTGAATTCAGGATGTCGCCAAAGGGCGAAAAGTGCCGAAAGATGTCCGCGCAGTGAACTCCATAACCGCGCCCAATTGGATTTGATTGGCGGGCGCTGAGGGTTCGGAGTCCGGAGAGGAGTCCGCACCTTGGAGTCACGGTCTTCGCAAAGGACGGATGGAGTTCGCTCAATCGCCAGAGAGATTGTAGCCCCGAGGCGGTGTCCAACCACTCGCCCTCTATCGGCGGAGTCGGCCCGAGCTAAGGGTCGGAGCGACGCCGGTGCGGCCTCTAGGGCACTATTCGCGGCAGAGCTAGATCGTGCCCATCGAGACAAAGGTGACGCGCTTGGCTGTGGCTCGAATCCGTCAAGATCAAGTCTCCGTGGATGTCGGTCGTGTAGTTCAAACTCCCAAATCTGACTCGATGGCGGGCGAAGCTTTCGATCTGCTTCCAGATGGCCAAGTGAATTGGCTGCAGCAGCAAAGCCGCCGAATACGTAAGATCTGTCCAGGAGAAAAGTCTCGCCTCGACCGCTGCCGTTGTTGATGATCAAGGAGCCATCGGGCATAAGGATGACGCATACGTAGGAACTCTCAATGAAAGCACCAATGTCGGTGTCAAAACCGCGGATCTCGGGTAGGGGTCCCGAACTGCATGCGTCTAGGCGGATGGTAACAGGAGACAAGGGACACGATGTTTTTACCTGTGTTCGGGCCCTCTCGAGGGAGGTAAAACCCTACTCCTGCTTGATTAATATTGATGATATGGGTAGTACAAGAGTGGATCTACCACGAGATCAGAGAGGCTAAACCCTAGAAGCTAGCCTATGGTATGATTGTTGTTCGTCGTACAGACTAAAACCCTCCAGTTTATGTAGACACTGGATAGGGTTAGGGTTACATAGAGTTGGTTACAATGGTAGGAGATCTACATATCCGTATCGCCAAGCTTGCCTTCCATGCCAAGGAAAGTCCCATCCGGACACGGGACGAAGTCTTCAATCTTGTATCTTCATAGTCCAGGAGTCAGGCCAACGGTGATAGGTCGGCTATCCGGAGACCCCCTAATCCAGGACTCCCTCACCGGCCTCACCAACTTCCTCCGCGACCAACGTCGTCAGTATCTCTTACTCACAAATACTTTTGTGCAGAACTTCTACTTTTTACCTAAGAAATCACCTCCAACAGTAGAGTTTCATTTATATGACGTTGTTAAGGAGATGACATTAGCTGAATTTTGCGAGGTTTGCACAATACCCTTTGAGGGCACCTGTCGGTGTCAAAACCGGCGGATCTCGGGTAGGGGGTCCCGAACTGTGCGTCTAGGCGGATGGTAACAGGAGACAAGGGACACGATGTTTTTACCTGTGTTCGGGCCCTCTCGATGGAGGTAAAACCCTACTCCTTCTTGATTAATATTGATGACATGGGTAGTACAAGAGTGGATCTACCACGAGACCAGAGAGGCTAAACCCTAGAAGCTAGCCTATATGGTATGATTGTTCTTCGTCCTACGGACTAAAACCCTCCGGTTTATATAGACACCGGATAGGGTTAGGGTTACACAAGAGTCGGTTACAATGGTAGGAGATCTACATATCCAGAGCCGCCAAGCTTGCCTTCCATGCCAAGGGAAGTCCCATCCGACACGGGACGTAAGTCTTCAATCTTGTATCTTCATAGTCCAGAGTCCGCCAACGGTGATAGTTCGCTATCCGGACACCCCTAATCCAGACTCCTCAAAGAGTCTCGAACCAAGCTTCAATGACGCATTTAATCCGCGCCAAGACATTGTCTTCGGCATTGCAAGGCGGATTCCTCCTCCGAATACTTCATAGAAGATTTTGAACACATGGATTGTGTCCGCTCTGCAAAACAAGTTCCACATACCACCTTAGAGAGAATAACCTTTGCACAGATCTGCCAACGTATTCCGCGGCGTGACATCACACCACGGCCAGGCCTTTATACGAATCATTTTTACTGTTCCACCTCAGCGCGTTTAGCGAGGCGGTTTCCTTGGCACGTCTTATCAGAGCGGAGATCGTGCCCCCTTATTTCGGGATTCCCATCAATACGGACGTGTGTAAACCAACCGCGTCATTGATTATGACGCCTGGGAGATAAGCGAGTTTTACCAGTCATGGGGACGATAGCTTCATTCCGTCCATATAAGGGGATAAGGATCCACCTTTTCACCCACGCCTTCTTCCTCCTTTGCTCATCCATTTCCGCACACTCGAGCTCCAAAGGCTCAAGTCCGCACAGCCCTCCTCAACCTCCTCCAGCCATGTCCGGAGCGGAGGCAAGTGGATGGTCTCCTCCGTCACGGAGGGACAAGTCAAAAGCTGTGGAAGGCCGGATACTTGTCCAAATGACATCGCGCACCAGCTCCCCGACGAGGGGCAACTCATTCCCACCCCCAGTGCCCCATGAGAGGGTGGTGTTCCTCACCCACTTCCTCCTGGACTAGGGTTTTCCACTTCACCCATTTGTCCGGGGCTCATGTTCTACTACGGCCTGGACTTCCACGATCCGGCCTCAATTTCATCCTCAACATCTCGGCGTTCATCGTCAGGTGCGAGGCCTTCCTCCGCATCCAGCCCCACTTCGCTTATGGATAAAGACCTTCAATGTCAAGTCAAGGTAGTGGGCGGCCGCCAAGTGGAGTGCGGAGGTGCCATGGTTGGCAAGATGGCCAAAGTCCTATGGCTCGAGGGCCTTTGTGGAGACCATAAAGGGGTGGCAATCGGGTGGTTCTACATCACCGAGCCAAGCTGACTCTCAATGGGCGGCGGCCCCAATTCGATCCGGCTTCCCACACGGCTCACATCATGGAAAGAGACGGGCCCGACATGGGGTGATTCGAAGAGCTGTCCGACTCCAAACTCAAGGTCCAACCTCGTGGACAAGAATCTCAGGCTTGTCAATGTAGTCCAGGTTATACTCATCCGCCGGATCCTCCCATGCCAACAACATGCCTTCAAATTGTGGGAGTTCGATCCAGCACAGCACCAAACTCTAAAAAGGCTCTTCGACACTATGTACGAAGATGCCTGGAAGGTGCTGTTCAAGGGCGCCGAGGTTCTACATCCGCCATCAAGATCGCGGATTCAGCTCGCAGCGCCAAGCTACCGAGGTAAGCTATTTTGCCCTTTACGGACTCTTGTTTTTCATAGTTTGACTCTATGTGGGATCTAAACTCCTTACCTTTGACAGATCGGCGTAACACGTCCGGGCAGGTTAATCGTCCGGCTCCTTGCCCGAAGACTCCAGCGGACGCCCGCTTGACGGAGCTGGCCGGCTCCGCACCTCACGTGGTGCTCGGAGAAGAAGGCCAAGAAGAAGGCCACGGGACTCAAGGAGCGCCTGACACCGTGTTGTCGGACTCACCGTCCGACGACTCGAGGCGTAATCCTCCCCGAGGACGGGAGGAGGAAAAAGAAGCCTCTCCCCCAGCGGAGGGAGAGAAGAAAAGGAAGGCCGCCCCGACTGGGGAGGCCGGAGGGTTCAAGAAAGGAAGGACCCTTCCACCGGACTTCTCCTCCAACGCCAACAACGGCGAGTAGGAGTGGCCACCAATGGCCAAGCCCCTGGCGAGATCGTAAGTGTCCGGACTCCGGAATAGCTCATGACTTTTTATTTGTCGCATAGTGTCTTCTAACACCGAATATTACCATGTAGCCTGCCCAAGGACGAGCTGGCCGCTTCGTCGAGCGGCTCCCTGGATTCGTCGGATGTGAATAGAACTTCACTTCCGACCGCCTCCTCTCCTCGTGACGCAGACGACACCGCGGTGGAGTCCCACAAGGGACTCAGCCAGGAGGAGGTGGTCCTAGAGGCGCCGCAAGGCGACCTCCCGGACTCTGGGCGCAAAGGGGGCGAGACCCCAGAGGGCTCTAAGTCCGGCCATGTGCCGGACTCCGTACCGGAACCTTCAGTGGTTCCGAAGTCCGGCAAGCAGCCCCTTCATAAGAAGGGCAAGACTGTGATGCCGGTGATCTCCGTCCATCCGGAGGCACCGGATAGCTTGCTGGAGGCGCCTAACGGCGCCTCCATCGACGAGGAGCACCGCACTGTTATGAGTGTGGTGATCTGTGAAGTTCACCCGCCAAGAGCGGGCCGATCGAAGTTCGTATTAGCCTTCTAACAGGCTTTGAGGTAAGTTTAGAATATGTAAAAATATTACCGCATAGACAGTAGCCCCTGATGCTTAGTTCAGTGTTCGGAAAGAAAAACCGGACCGAGGATCTAAAAAGATACACGCAGGAGTCTAACATAAGTATGTCAATATGGGAATTCAGGCTTCGCTGCTGACCTCTGCTGCACTAACTGCGAAGGTCAATGCATTGAAGCAGAGCCTCGAGCGGTCCAAGAACGAGCTCGGCCTTGCCAAGAAGCAGTTCGAGGATAAGGAAGGTAAGTAATACCTTCTTAAAGTAATACCTTATAGAAAGGATTTGGTTGCAAAAATGACAGGACTGACGTGGGTATTGTAGGGGCCACTTAACGAGGTGGCGACCCTAAAGGAAGCGGTGTCCACGGCCGAAAGCAAAGCGGTCATGAGCGCACCGAGCGAGAGAAGCAGGAGGCGCGGGTGGCGGAGGTGCGGCAAGAGCTCCGGGCTCTCGTGGAAAAACACGAGAGTTTGGAGCGTGACTCAAATACTCGAGAGTCCGAGCTTGCCTCGGCTCTTGAGAGTGCCAAAGCGCTAAAGCCGAAGCCCAAAAAGCCCTCCAGGAAATTGAATCATTAAAGAAGATAGCGGCGGGTAAGGCATTCTTTATGCAAAGAAAGCATGTGAAAGTGGATTATCTATTACTTACCCGAATCCGGAGCTCTCCAGGAGCATTCGCAGATCTGCCCCGTAGTGTGTCTGATGCTGCCGCGTTCTACCGCGCCAAGGAGGGGAGCTCGATGGAAAAGGTGTTCTAGTCTCAGTATGGTGAGGCCGGACATCCGGTGCCCCTGAGCGACCAGCTGAAGCAGCTGGTCGAGCTCCACAAGGTCGTCGAACAGGCCATGAAGGGCCTCATAATTCGGCTGTGGCCATTGGAAGGCATGCCTGGGAGCTCCATCGGGCTAGTGCGGTGGTTGGTGGACGCCTGTCCATGGATTGAAGTCATCAAGCGCTCCGTCTGCATTGAAGGTGCCCGTCGGGCCCTTCCCGTGCTAAAGTGCACTGGGGCAAGCTGGATGCTGAGAAGCTTGTGACGGACGGGCCAATCAAGGGCAAGGAGCATCGCAAGTCTTAAATGTACTATGAGGGCGTCTCAAGGGTGCCCGCTTTATAGCGGTGAATGCTCCAAAGATGTAATTTTGAATAGACTCGCAGTTGTTATCCTGTACGCTGAAAACTTGTTCATATGCGCTAAGCAACGCTTGTGAATTTAAAATATTACCTTCTATGCGGCCGTTTATCAAATTTGAGAGATGTCAAGTCGTTGGCTTTAGCCCCCATGCCACGAGTGCTGGGGTGTTCGGGATAAACTTGAGCGCTCTTGTTCCCATTCTTGGGTCCTTTGAGGGAGGCGCTCAACGCAACGAACAAGGCAACCGGACTATAGTGCTTGAACACTCTCACTTAGCCATAGAATTCTATAATTTTAAATTTCGGCGAAGCCCCTATTATTCGAAATACCGAGTTCGGGGCCCTATCCACGCCTTGGCTGGACAATGCCGACTCCTCGCTCTAAGTGGCATAAGTCTTTAGGGACCCGAAAAAACCTCTCGAACAGCGACCGGCTCTCGCCCTATCATGACGGTCAGTTTTAGCTTTCTCCACTGAAGTGCTCAACCCAGCTCAACCGGGGCACAATCGCAGTGGTTCTCCCAAATACTACCTTAGCCGATATAACGGAACGTAAGGTACCAAAACATGGGAGCCGGGCAAACCCAACTATTGACCCAAGTCATGATTCAGAGCCGATGCATATAATGCTATAAGTTCGAGGTGCCGCACTTGTGAAAGTGTTCGGACTTATCACACCATATTTTTGGGGTACTTAAGCCCCTGGTGTATTGGCCGTACCAAAGTGTACGGGTGCAACGTGTCATGAATGAACATATAGATAAAAAAGGAGTGCAATAATAGGCAAAAGCTATGTATTGTTTATTCAAAAAGGTACTGCAATGAAAGCAGAACGATACAAATAGTGCGATAAGCAAGGGATGGGATTATTTGACATGTCCCCTCCAGGTAAGCTGCGGCATGGTATGTAAACAGGTATAATGCTCGTAGTAGAGACCACTGGACACTCGACGTAGCTTTCAGCTTCCCTCGCTGTTGCATCGTGAGTTCGGCAATTCTAGAGCCGGACAGGCTTCAAAAACAGAGTCCCGAAAGTAAGAGAAAAGAAGAAAGAAAAAGAATGACACAATCGGAGCCCCCGTGCGGTTGTGCCGCAGACTGGCATGCCGTGGTCGTGCCCCTCCCCTTATGCCCATGGTATCTCCAGAGCGTAGTTATGTACGCATAGTACTGGCTTCGCAATTTCGCGAGGGCTGGGGTTGGGGCCGGATTGCTACGCGTGCTCGAATCGTGCCAAGCGGTCTTGTTGTAGGTTACTCCGGGCGCGCTTGACGGTGTCCGAACGTTTAATAGCCGGACTCGAGAATTGCTGTGAGAGGCTGCTTTGCACCTCCGCCGCGAGGGCCGCCGTGTGCTCCTCCGTTCAGAGAGAGCATTCGGTGTTTCCATTGACCGTGATTACACCTCGAGGGCCTGGCATCTTGAGCTTGAGGTACGCGTAGTGCGGCACCGCATTGAACTTTGAAAATTCGGTTCATCCAAGCAGAGCGTGATAGCCGCTGCGGAATGGGACTATGTCGAAGATTAACTCTTTGCTTCGGAAGTTATCCGGGGATCTGAAGACCACTTCGAGTGTAACTGAGCCTGTACAATTGGCCTCTACACCTGGTATGACGCCTTTAAAGGTCGTCTTTGTGGGTTTAATCCTTGAGGGGTCTATGCCCATTTTGCACACATATCCTCGATAGAGCAGGTTCAGTTGCTACCGCCGCCCATCGTGACTCTAGTGAGGTGGAATTGGCCGATGATTGGGTCAAGAACCACGCGGCGAATCCGCCGTGACGGATGCTAGTGGGTGGTCCTTCGATCAAAGGTGATCGGGCAGAGGACCATGGGTTGAACTTTGGGGCGATCGCTCCATCGCATATACGCCCCTTTAGTGCACGCTTCCGCCCCTTTTGGGTATGTGGGTTGCGTATATCATGTTCACCGTCCGCACTTGTGGGGGGAAGCCCTTCTGTCCTCTATTGTTCGGTGATCGGGGCTCCTCCTCGTCATCGCTATGCAGCCCCTTGTCATTGAGTTCGACATTTAACTTGCCTGCCTGTTTGAAGACCCAACAATCCTCGCTGGTGTGGTTGGCTAGTTTTTCGGGGTGCCATGTATTTGGCACGAGCGATCGAGTATTCGGTCCGCATTGGATGGGCCCCGAGTATTTCTTTTGAACGACTTTTTCCGCCGACCGGGTTTAGAGCCTCTGAATCCGCATTGACGATCGTCAGATCTTCAAAGATTATCGCCGTTAATGCGGTGCTTGTGCTTGTTGCGACGCGAACTGCCATTAATGTCCTTGGTATCCGAACTACGAGGGTTTTTGGTCAAGTTGTTGCTACGAGCTAGCCAGCTGTCCTCTCCCGCGCAAAAGCGGGTCATGAGTGTTGTGAGGGCTGCCATGCATTTCGGCTTTTCCTGTCCTAGGTGCCGGGCAAGCCACTCGTCGCGGATGTTATGTTTGAAGGCTGCAAAGGCCACTGCATCTAGACAGTCAACAATTTGATTTTTCTTGGTTAGGAACCGTGTCCGTAATTGTCCGCCGATTCTTCCGCCGCTGAATTATGTGGCTAAGGTCATCGGCGTCGGTGGTCGCACATATGTGCCCCGAAGTTATCAAGGAATGCGGTTTCTAGGTCCTCCCAACAACCAATTGATTCTCGCCGCAGCTGTTAAGCCAATGCCGAGCTGGTCCTTTAAGCTTGAGTGGGAGGTATTTGATGGCGTGTAGATCATCACCATGGGCCATGTGGATATGGAGGAGGTAGTCCTCGATCCACACCGCAGGATCTGTTGTGCCATCGTGATGATTCGATGTTTACGGGTTTGAAACCCTCGGGATTTGATGATCCATCACTTCGTCTGTGAAGCATAGTGGGTGTGCGCGCCTCAGATTGAGCTATATCACGACGCAGCTCAAATGAGCTTTGTTCATCGTGTTCGCCCGGCCGAATTGCTGTATCCGGCGTGACGGTTATCGTCAAGGTCGTGGGCGCCCACGCGATCTGTAGATCGATCTTGTTTGCCTTGCCTTCTCCTCCAATATGTCTCACAGGTATGGCGCGTTTCCCCGTGCCTTGGTACTTTTCGAGCGACGCCGGGGTGCGGCTTGAATGGAGGGTATAGAGGCCTCTCTGTCGCGACCACGGGGTGGCCGGTCGGCCGCATCATGCGCTAGTGATGTAGGTTTGGGTGCTGCTTCCTCTAATTGGTGTAGCAGCCTGCGTTTTGGGTATCTCTTGGAGGGCCGTTCGAGTTCGTACTCTCGGCTGCAAGGACTTCAGTCCATCTGTTAGCTAGCAAGTTTTGGTCAGCTCTAAGCTGCTGCTGCTTTTTCTTGAGGTTGCTTGCCATGGCCATAAGCCTGCGTTTGAAATGCTCCTGCTCGGCGGGATCCTCAGGCACGAAAAATTCGTCGTCGTCGAGGCTTGCCTCATCTTCGGAGGGAGGCATATAATTATCGTCATCCACCTCCCTGTCTACCGCTCTATCATGAGGGATGGCTTCTCCTCCTCCCGTGCTGAATCCTCGCCGAGGGGGTTGTATTCGCACCGTCCGGTGTTATTATCTCCGTGCCGGAATCACCGCTTTTGCTGTGTGGCGGATTTTGAGCGGCGCCTCTGACGCCGACGCTTGGTCTGTTTCTTTGAGGGGTCATCCTCCGCTGTTCCATCGCCGTTCCCTTCTTTTGGGATGTCCACCATGTATATGTCGTGATGACGAGGTGGCCTTCCAAAGGCCCTCAGTAGGGCGCTGGTTCTTGGTCGCCTCCAAAGATCGCCGTCCATACCGCCGATACCTTCGGAGTCGAAGTCAAGCATGTCGGTTAAATCATCGGCAGTGGCTACAAAGTGGGTGGTGGGTGGAGTTGAATTTCTTCGCCGTCTGCATCCCAACCTTCCCGACCGTAGTCCGCCAGGGCTCTCCGATAAAGAGAGAGACTTTAGTGAATTCAGGATGTCGCCAAAGGGCGAAGTGTCAAAGATGTCCGCGCAGTGAACTCCATGACCGGCGCCCAATCGGATTCGATTGGCCGGGCGCTGGAGGTTCGGAGTCCGGAGAGGAGTCCGCACCTTGGAGTCACGGGATTCGCAGCGACGTGGATGGTGTTCGCTCAATCGCCAGAGAGATCGTGAGCCCCGAGGCGGTGTCCAGCCACTCGCCCTCGATCGGCGGAGTCGGCCCGAAGCTAAGGGTCGGAGCGGACGCCGGTGCGCCTCCGTGGCAATCGCTCGGCGGCAGCTAGATCGTGCCCATCGAGACAAAGGCG
Organism: Aegilops bicornis; assembly: GCA_021605145.1. Classification (NCBI taxonomy): domain Eukaryota; kingdom Viridiplantae; phylum Streptophyta; class Magnoliopsida; order Poales; family Poaceae; genus Aegilops; species Aegilops bicornis. The sequence continues at coordinate 260,849,671 of CM038672.1, read as the reverse complement.
GTGCGCTTGGTCGTGGCTCAATCGTCGAAGATCAAGTCTCCGCGGATGTCGGCCGTGTAGTTCAAACTCCCAAATCTGACCTGATGGCCAGGGGCGTAGCTTTCGATCTGCTCCAGATGGCCAAGTGAATTGGCCCATAGTGCAAAGCCACCGAATACGAAGATCTGCTCGGGGAGAAAAGTCTAACCCTGGACCACGTCATTGTTGATGATCGAAGGAGCCATCGGGCCTAAAGATGACGACACAGAGGAACTTTCATTGAAAGCACCAATGTCGGTGTCAAAACCGGCGGATCTCGGGTAGGGGATCCCGAACTGTGCGTCTAGGCGGATGGTAACAAGAGACAAGGGACACGATGTTTTTACCCAGGTTCGGGCCCTCTCGATGGAGGTAAAACCCTATTCCTGCTTGATTAATATTGATGATATGTGTAGTACAAGAGTGGATCTACCACGAGATCAGAGAGGCTAAACCCTAGAAGCTAGCCTATGGTATGATTGTTGTTCGTCCTACGGACTAAAACCCTCCAGTTTATATAGACACCGGATAGGGTTAGGGTTGCATGTAGTCGGTTACAATGGTAGGAGATCTACATATCCAGATCGCCAAGCTTGCCTTTCACGCCAAGGAAAGTCCCATCCGGACACGGGACAAAGTCTTCAATCTTGTATCTTCATAGTCCAGGAGTCCGGCCAACGGTGATAGTTCGGCTATCCGGACACCCCCTAATCCAGGACTCCCTCAGCACCCTACCGTAATGAAGTAGAAGCTTTTATTAACACTATCGCTGTGGGAGAAACCAGGAAGGTTTCTGATGCAAGAATCACTAGCATACATTTTCCTGTTTTACGTTACTTTGCCTTATTTGCTAGTCGTTGCTTGATTGGACGCAGGAACTGTGGGAACCTTAGTATTCCTGATATTATTATTTTGCTCCATGGTTTACACCGCAATAACTCTGTTAGTATGGGTGGAACTGTTGCTAGACGATTAAGTCTGAACCATACTGATGGCCCCATCTTTGGAGGCATTTATGCTTCACGCCTAGCTCGATATTTTGAGATACCTATTAGGCATGATGAGAAAGAAGAAACAGCGCTGCCCCGTGCTTATTAAGATTATAAGAGTATGCTAGCGCATGATTTTCTTGTTAAGAGTCGCGAAGGGGAGCTCAAATATAAATTGTACTTTGATAAACATCACCCTGAGACTATTACTTTGCCTGCTCCCTCTTTGTTTAACTTGTCTATAGGGCCTTACATTGTTCCGTGGGCGGCTGTTCAAGCTTCATCGGAATCCTGCACCAGCCTCGAACCGGAGCCACAAGATGAGCCTCCACGAATGTCCTGCTTATTCTTGGGATCCGAGGCGGTTGCCAGCCGATGGCAATCGTGAGTCCTCTTCATCACATTATGATCCCAACTATTCTTCATCGCAGACGACCCCAAATTTACACCTACGGGTATCACCAAAGCTATCCTCGGTAATAAACCAACTTAGGCCAAAAGCCTAAGCTTGGGGAGTACGTATTTCCCACCGACATTACATTCATGTTCACACACACTCATTGCTAGATGTCGGTGCTCATACTCTTTCACTGCAATATCCATGCTAGTTTATTTTCCTTTTTCCTGCTTTCTTCTTGTGTGTTTAATAAACCTTAGAAAAAACAAAAAAATTAGTTAGCCTACTTTCCCTGCTGTAGTAGTAATAATTAAAAATAAAACCCAAAAATATTTCCCGTTCTTCTTTTGCTTGTTGGGAGCTTTCCCGTGTAAATAGTTTTTATTTCTTTTCCTTTCTTTGGGGGTCGAGAAGACTATATTGAAAATGCTTAGTGGCTCTCATATGCATTATTGTTTATCTAACTTAGAGCCTATATTACTTGTCTTCTCTCTTGAGTTGAATGCTTGCAGATTCCAGCTTAGTCCAATGCACGTGCACTCTTATTATTATACAAACCGTCTGGTCATGCAAGTGAAAGGCAATAATGATGATATATGATGGACTTATTGGGATGAGAAAAGCTGGTATGACTCGACCTCTCTTGTTTTTGTAAATATGATGATTCATCGTTCCTAATTCAGCTATTATGAAGTAAACATATTTGCAATGACATTTAGAGATTATAGTTGCTTGTGCCATGCTTGATTAGCTATGAGTTATAATGGTTTACCTTATGCGTACAACATGCTATTGAGATGATTATGGTGCGGTATGATAGGATGATATCCTCCTTTGAATGAATTGAGTGACTCGACTTGGCACATGTTCACGCATGTAGTTGAATCAAATCAACATAGCCTTCATGATATTTATGTTCATGGTGGATTATATTTTACTCATGCTTATATTCGGTGTAAATTAATTTTAATGCATGTTTACGACTGTTGTCGCTCTCTCAGTTGGTCGCCTCCCAGTCTTTTGCTAGCCTTCACCTGTACTAAGCGAGAATACTGCTTGTGCATCCAAACTCCTTAAACCCCAAAGTTGCTCCATATGAGTTCACTATACCTTCCTATATGCGGTATCTACCTGCCGTTCCAAGGAAATTTGTATGTGCCAAACTCCAAACCTTCAAATAAAAATTCTGTTTTGTATGCTCGAGCAGCTCATGTGCAACTAGGGCTGCCTATATCTTCCATGCTAGGTGGGTTATTCTCAAGGGGAGTGGACTCCGCTCCTCATTCATGAGAAAGAGCCGGTAACCGGGATGCCCAGTCCCATGATCCAAAAAGATCAATGTAAATCAAAATAATTAAACAAAACTCCCCTTGGGACCCGTTGAATGTTGGAGGCACTCGTTGTTTCGAGCAAGCCATGGATTGATGCTTGTGGAGGAGGGGGAGTATAAACATTTACCATTATGTTTGGGAACTGCCTATAATGCATGTAGTATGGAAGATACAGCCATCTCATAGTTGTTATGCTGATGTGAAAGTATGCCGCTCAAAATATAATTTATCTCTATTTCAAAATCGAGCTCTGGCACCTCTACAAATCCCTACTTCCCTCTGCGAAGGGCCTATCTATTTACTTTTATGTTGAGTCATCACCCTTCTTATTAAAAAGCACCCGCTGGGGAGCACACTGTCGTTTGCATTCATTATAATTGGTTTATTTTGGGTATGACTTGAGTGGATCTCTTTTACCATGAATTACAATGTTTAGTCAGTCCTTGATCTTTAAAGGTGCTCATCATTTATGTTTTGCGGTCTCAAAAAGGGCTAGCGAGATACCATTTTGTTATATCATGTTATGATTATTTTGAGAAAGTGTTGTCATCCGAGTTTTATTATTATGGCTCGCTAGCTGATTATGCTATTGATATGAGTAATTGGGAAACCTACGTGTTATTGTGAGTATGGTTAGTTCATAATAATTGCTGAAACTTGAATGCTGGCTTTTCATGTTTACAACAACAAGAGCAAACAGAGTTTGTAAAAGTTTTTCTTTTTCTTTTTCAGTTTGTCAACTGAATTGCTTGAGGACAAGCAAGGGTTTAACCTTGGGAGAGTTGATACGTCTCCGTCGTATCTACTTTTCCAAACACTTTTGCCCTTGTTTTGGACTCTAACTTGTATGATTTGAATGGAACTAATCCGGACTGACGCTGTTTTCAGCAGAATTTCCATGGTGTTGTTTTATGTGCGTAAAATGTAAGTTCTCGGAATGACCGAAACTCCACGGAATATCATAGAATAAATAATAAAAATCCTCGCCAAAGATGAAGACCAGGGGCCCACACTGTCCACGAGGGTGGGGCGCGCCTCCCCGGGCGCGCCGCCTCTACCTCGTGGCCCCCTCAGGTGGCCCTCCGACGCCAACTCCAACTCCATATATTGGCTTTTCGGGAGAAAAAATCAGAGAAAGTTTCATCGTGTTTTACGACACGGAGCCACCGCCAAGCCCTAATCTCTCTCGGGAGGGCTGATCTGGAGTCCGCTCGGGCTCCGGAGAGGGGATTCGTCACCGTCGTTATCATCAACCATCCTCCATCACCAATTTCATGATGCTCACCGCCGCGGCGTGAGTAATTGCATCGTAGGCTTGCTGGACGGTGATGGGTTGGATGAGATTTATCATGTAATCGAAGTTAGTTTTGTTAGGGTTTGATCCCTAGTATCCACTATGTTCGAGATTGATGTTGCTATGACTTTGCTATGCTTAATGCTTGTCACTAGGGCCCGAGTGCAATGATTTCAGATCTGAACCTATTATGTTTTCATGAATATATGTGTGTTCTTGATCCTATCTTGCAAGTCTATAGTCACCTACTATGTGTTATGATCCTTCAACCCTGAAGTGAAAATAATCAGGACCACTCCCGATGATGACCATAGTTTGAGGAGTTCATGTATTCACTATGTGCTAATGCTTTGTTCCGGTTCTCTATTAAAAGGAGGCCTTAATATCCCTTAGTTTCCAATAGGACCCCGTTGCCACGGGAGGGCAGGACAAAAGATGTCATGCAAGTTCTTTTCCATAAGCACGTATGACTATTAACGGAATACATGCCTACATTACATTGATGAACTGGAGCTAGTTCTGTGTCACCCTATGTTGTAACTGTTACATGACGAACCACATCCGGCATAATTATCCATCACTGATACGGTGCCCTACGAAGTTTTCCATATACTGGTTTACGCTTATTTACTTTTCCGTTGCTACTGTTACAATCACTACAAAAATACCAAAAACATTACTTTTGCTGTCTTTACTTTTGTTACCGTTACCACCACTTTCTTCAACTAACACAAAAACACATGGATATCCTTTTGGAACGAACTAAGTTAGGCAAGCTTTTATCTTCCAACTCTCCAAGTTGTTGTTTGGCTTAACCAACTGGCTCAGGGGTATCCAACACAGATTCTTAGAGAAGGAGTGGTTTATGGAAAAACCAACTTGATCACGAACTCCACATAGGGTCAGGTGACAACCTGGTAATACTTCCGAGAAGATATTCGGAAAATCACGAACCACCGATATGTTATTAAGCTCGAGAACAATCTTTCTTTTCAAGGCAAGATGACATGATCAAATAACCAAGGGATTGAATAATCCTAACTCATTGATCGAGGAGTGCACCAGAATTGAGAACTAGGTAGCCAACACACTAAGAATGAGAATAATGTCCATTTACCACCAAGCAACGAGTTTCTCGGAGTATTGATTTCACACATCACAATTCACTGGTCGGCATTCCGGTTGCTACAACACAGGACCGAGGAATGAAAAATGATGGCAAGAAGTGTCATTGCGTCAAGAATTCATGAGAGATGGTGCAATTCTTATGACATTTCTGACATAAAGTGGGTAATACTTCAGGGTAGAACAGAACAAAGCTGGATTGCACTTTGATCTGCGGAACACAACTGCTTTGACCCAATCCTAGAAATGGATAAGGTACTGGAGTTTGTTTCTCCTAGTCATTGCAGAACAGAATGGCTTGACAGACCACAAGAAAAATAGGCATCGATGAACACGAATGCACAACTATTCCTGACTATCAATTGATAGACTAGGGTTGGAGTACAGCTGAGGACGGTCAACTCAAGGAACATACAACTTTCTGAGTTGTGGATGCATAAATTAGTATGTCGAACCAAGTTCAACAGGTTTCTTTCGGATAACCCATGCAAAGAGGTAGGACTGGCAGAGTCACAATATAGAATGGGGAACTCATCGAGAGCACTCTTGTTGTGATCTTTTGGTTCAAAGAATTTCCGCCATAAGAAGTTCATGGTATTTGGAAGAATGAAATACCATGGATCTCGAGGAATATCGCAAGGTTACTAATATCCTAAAGGTACGAGCAACACTATCAACACGAGGTAAGTAGAGTGAATCTTGGGTCAAAAACCTAGGAGTAGAATACCTACTACTAAGTAGCATCACGGGATGCTTTCGGTAATGATGGCCAGAATCATCACACTGGGAACACAAAAACATGGCTAGATTACCAGGTGGTCCTCTAAGATGCCTAGGGTCATAATACTAGCTCCAATCTATATACCGAGGCAGTGCAGCACCTCAACTCACTGGTTTAGTGTGGTTGATCTGGCCCAAAAGGACATCGGGAACGAGGAGGAAGGCTTTGCAAATGCATCAGATTGTTTAGAGACCTAGGATGACTCGGACAACATAACGGTTGTAAATGCTCAAAAAGATTTGGGATATCCTGCAAAATAGTGGCATATCCACTTAACATCATCATATCAAGGGTCTGATTCAACTGACAACATACTAAAAGTAGTAGAAACTGAACTGAGGCCTGGAACCGACAAACCTAAAATTCTACGGATTAGTAACACATGAACCTGATAGAGAGATGAGAAGGCCTAGTTCTTAATCCCAGTAGAAAAGAAGAGGATGGCTCAGATCAGAGGGGCATAAGGTAATGGAGTAAAAAGAGCCATACGTTCCCTTCCACAATCAATCCCCTTATATAACTAAAGCATTTCTAGACTCAACTTCGACCAGTTTGGCTTGGTAATCCTACATGCAGTTAGGCTCCGATACCAAAGCTGTCAGGACCCCAATTCCAAGTCACATTGATCTAGCCGGTAACACCTCATATCACTTTGCGGCCTCACGCACGGTATTCCCACGGGGGTCTCCTTACCATGGCCCGGGACCGTTTGCGCCTTTTGGCTCACATATATGACAGTGTCGCTAGCATCCATATGACAGAGAACCCGGGCCGACATGACTAGTCGTGAACCCAAAGTGGCACTAACTTACGGGACAGTATACATGAATCAACATCGAGCATGTCGGTCACAGCGTGCGAATCCGGGTTGTAACCTTTGGGTTAACAGGACTCCGATGAACCGGGCTGTAGCAGGCTAGGCAGGACTCGGATGTCACCACGTGACATTTTCCGAAGGCGATGTATACATGAACGAAGTGAATCACATGCCGCTACCAAGTGTTCCGAGCAAGAGGTCTTTGGGCTAGAAGGTGACTCCGGTGAACCGGGCTAGAAGTGACAACTATGGCTCATGGAAGCACAAGACTACATTTCCCCATAAGAGAGGCTACCAAGGATAACCAACTAGGTTGTCAGATCCCACACATACCAAGCATTTCAATCATACACACAATATGCTTGATATGTGTAAATACAACATGGCATCACAACAAAACTCTACGACTCAAAGTATTTATTCATTAGGCTCCGAGGAGCGAGATATTACAAACATGGGTCTCATGACCCAACATTCAGATCATACAAGTCAAAGAACATGCGGAAGCTTAACATGTCTGATTACAGACATCTACAAATGAAAAGGGCTGAGAAGCTTGACTATCTACCAGATCCTGCCGAGGGCACAAGATCGTAGCTGAGGTATCAAGCTAAACGTCGAAGTCCACACGGAACTACTAGCGAGACTGACGTCTCTCTGCAAAACATAAAATAGGCAAACGTGAGTACAAATGTACCCAGCAAGACTTACATCAGAACTAGCTACATATGCATCAGTATCAACAAAGGGGTGGTGGAGTTTAACTACAGCAAGCCAACTTTGCCTCGGTAGCTATCCTAAACTACGTCTGCAAGTAACTCTTTTGAGTGGTGCACACGAGTCCACATGTTCACCATATCAATACACCACTATGGATCCACTCCCGTCTCCCTACGAGAACGCCATCCATAGCACTCACGCTTATCTTGCGCATTTTAGTATCCACTTTCACTTGTCTATGAACTGTTATAGGCAACCAAGAAGTCCTTTATCGTGGATGCAGCTATTCGAATAGATCATTTATAACCCTGCAGGGGTGTACTTTTTCACACATGTTTCCACCACTTAGGGTCTGCACACGACATGTGCTCGGCAGACTTCAAGCGAAAGCCGACGTGGGTGTAGACCACGACCTACCTAAACACTCAAGTCTCTAGTCCAGGTTTAACGCCTATCCAGGTTCCATCCGCAGGGAGTCCGGCCGAGGTTTCCACATACGACCCCGAATGATGTGTGCAGGGTTCCAGAGACACCAAACGGGCGCCCGGTACACCGTGCCATGTGCCTACCGCATCACAGCCCACCCCTCGGGTCAGCGCTGCGCACGGCCTCCAACATACTACAAACACCAGAAACTACTTGCATATCCTGGATAGAGGACTAGGGTGGTTAAGAAGTTGAGCGGGGTCATATTTCAGGGCCCAACGTGTGGTAGTAGCTGTTTCATGGATCACAAACACAGAACTCAGTTCCTGAGAACGGCTTCAATGAGACAACCCACCATGTACTCCTACATGGCCTCTCACCGCTACCTTTACCAAATCGTGTTCACACACAGTAGGACATGTTCACCACCATTCCAATTCATCCCCGATGAATTAGACCTGACTCAACTCTAATTAGTAGCAGGCATGACAAACAAGGATGAATGAGTAGGCACATTAGGCCTCAAACAAATCCTACTCATGTTAGTGGGTTCCATCTATTTACTGTGGCAACGACAGGTCATGCAGAGGAAAAAGGGGTTCAACTACCGCAGCATGTAACAGTTGAATCGTTGTTGTCCTAATGCAGTAAAATAGAGCAGGGGCGAGAGAGTGGGATTGTATCGGAATGAACAAGGGGGTTTTGCATGCCTGGCACTTCTGAAGATTGCATTGAGTCTTCATCAGTGTCAACGATCACAACGTCGGAACAACGTCTACCGAGGGGGGAACAACACTGGCAACAGAGAAGAAACATGATCAATGCAATGCACAATATGATGCATGATCATGACATGGCGATATGCTATGATTTGAGCTAATGCAGCTAAGAACAGAAGGGTTTGAGCTTATTTGAACCAAAGATTCAAATTCAAACTCAAACCATGAATTTATAAAGTGCATTATCATGTTTTGATATGAACAACAAGGTTAAGTTGATTTGTCATGCATGAAACCAGTACCAATGGATAGATTGGATTTTTTGATCATTTTTCATATATAAATTATTTGATTTGGAGCTACGGTTGAATTACTATGATTTTTATATTTTAGGCAATTTTCTAGATTTTCTAATTATTTAGAAATAAACTAATTCCAGAAAATGCATTACTGCGTCAGCACTACATCAGCATGACGTAAGCGAGTCAACGGGGCAGCCCTGGTCAAACTGACCAGTGGGTCCCGCGTGTCAGTGGCTAACTAAACTAACCTAGTTTAATTAGCACTAACCTAGGTTAAACTAATTAAGTTTAATTCTAAACTAGATTAAGTAGCCGGGCGGGGCCCGCATGTCATAGACCCAGGGGAGGTCAAATCCCCTAGTCAAGCGGGGCTAAACCACTGGAGGTCAGAACGGTCAACCCACTGGCGTTTAGCCAGCGGCGAGGCCGGACGTGGCAGAGCACGTCGAGATCCACCTACAGGGGCTCTTTTGGCGTGCAGGGAGCAGCTACGGGAAGAGAGTGGAGTGGCGCATCCAACGACGGGGGTGCCAGAGGCTGGGGTGGCCCAGAGCAGCGCCGGCGACGAGCTTTGCGGCGGCCGGAGCTCGGGCGAGATCGAACTCGCCGGTGCGGTGCTCGTGGGGGCTCGGGGCTAGCTCCTACGAAGCCTACGCGGTGCGGTGAGTGCGGTGGGCACGGTGGTGAGGCCGTTGCGTGGCCAGAGCCACGTCAGCGGCGAGCTCAGGCGGCGGCGCGTGCGGGCGTGCTTGGTGCGGCAACTGCGATGAGTGGTAGAGAGAACGGAGAGGGGAAGGACGGTCAGTAGCTCACAGCGGTCGCGGCTACGCAGACGGAGGGCTCAGGGAGGGACCGGAGCGAAGCAGGGCGGCGAGGGGATCTCCGGCGTCCAAACGAAGAAGTCGGCGTCGGGGCGTCGTTGCAGGACGTCTGGCGTCGCGTGAGTCATCGAGGCGGTGTAGACGATGGAGGCCGAGCCCATGGGAATGTCAGAGGGGTGCGGGGGTGGCTGTTGCTACGGCAACAACGAGCGGCGGCGACGTGCACGCTCGGTGGTCGCGTGGGAGAGAGGCAGAGGAGGGGAGAGCGCTCGAGGGAGAGAGAGGAGAGGTGCAGGGGGCCGAGAGGGGGTGTGTGGCGTCGCGGGAGGCGTCCAGCGCAAGCAGGCGGGCTGGAGGTGGCCTCACGCGTGCGTGCGCGCGTCGGGCACACGCCCTCCTGCCTACTGGCAGGAGGTTGAAGACGGTGGGGTGGCTGGGCTGGGCCAGCTACAGTGTTGGGCCCCAGCTGGGCCGCCAGGTAGTCCAGGTAAGTTGCTTTCTCCTCTCTGTTTATTTTCCTGATTATCTTCTGTTTTCTATTTTGCAAGTTTGTTTTGGCTTAGCAAAAATACTAAATCAGTTCTATAAATCCTGAAATTATTTATGGGCAATTACCGAATTATCTAAGAGGCCCTTAGCTATTTTCAGAATTTTTGGAGCATTTAATAATAGTTATAGCAATTAAATGCCCCAATTCAAATATTTATTGATTTAATTCAAAGCCCAAATATGTCCTGCAAAAATGTAAACCGTTTTTGCTAGATGCCTCCACCTTAATCAAGAAATGATGAACATTTTTAAAGGGCATTTTGAGTTCATTGAAAATATTTTTAGGTTTAACCTATTTGAATTCCATTTGATGCTAGGGTTTATTACATACCCAATTCAAATTCATTTTAATTTAAACATGATGACATGATGATCAAGCAAAGACAAACAGGGACTGATCTAGGGCTGTGACATCATTATCATTGAACTCACATAAGTAAAATCACACATTTCACAAAGATTCCAAGCATAGCATAGCAAACTATTTATATGATAACATAAGAGCTTCCCTTTTTCAGACAAATGATGACGCACAAAATGAGCATGCTCATCTAAAGATTTCCCATCAACTAGGCTAGTTGGGGTTTCAAAGACGAAGATAAGGATCAAAGATGATCCAAGTAGAACACTTTAAGTGGATCCATATCAATAGAATTTCAGCAAGCGAAGATGCAAGCATATAGAAGGCACATGGAAACACGAGCAAACAAAAGGACGAACGGAAAAGAGAGGGCGAATAAAACGGCAAGGGTGAAGTGGGGGAGAGGAAAATGAGAGGCAAATGGCAAGTAATGTAATGCGGGAGATAAGGGTTTGTGATGGGTACTTGGTATGTTGACTTTTGCGTAGACTCCCGGCAACGGCGCGCTTTAAATGGCTAGTTGTCAGGAGTCCAAATCTTGACTTGACTTTGCGTAAGACTCACCGGAAACGGCGCCAAAAATCCTTCTTGCTACCTCTTGAGCACTGCGTTGGTTTTCCCTTGAAGAGGAAAGGGTGATGCAGTAAAGCAGCGTAAGTATTTCCCTCAGTTTTTGAGAACCAAGGTATAAATCCAGTAGGAGGCCATGCACGAGTCTCTCGCACCTACACAAACAAATAAAATCCTCTCAACCAACGCAATAAAGGGGTTGTCAATCCTTTCACGGTCACTTACGAAAGTGAGATCTGATAGATATGATAAGATAATATTTTTGGTATTTTTATGATAAAGATGCAAAGTAAAATAAAAGGCAAAATAAAAATGGTGCCAGAAATAGCTAAGTGTTGGAAGATTAATATGATGGAAAATAGACCCGGGGGCCATAGGTTTCACTAGTGGCTTCTCCCGAGAGCATAAGTATTACGGTGGGTAAACAAATTACTATTGAGCGATTGACAGAACTGAGCATAATTATGAGAATATCTAGGTATGATCATGTATATAGGCATCACGTCCGAGACAAGTAGAACGACAACTGCCTGCATCTACTAGTATTACTCCACACATCGACCGCTATCCAGCATGCATCTAGAGTATTAAGTTCAAAAGAACAGGGTAACGCTTTAAGTAAGATGACATGATGTAGAGGGATAAACTCATGCAATATGATATAAACCCCATCTTGTTATCCTTGATGGCAACAATACAATACGTGCCTTGCTGCCCCTACTGTCACCGGGAAAGGACACCGCAAGATTGAACCCAAAGCTAAGCACTTCTCCCATTGCAAGAAAGATCAATCTAGTAGGCCAAACCAAACCGATAATTCGAAGAGACTTGCAAAGATAACCAATCATACATAAAAGAATTCAGAGAAGATTCAAATATTGTTCATAGATAAACTTGATCATAAACCCACAATTCATCAGTCTCAACAAACACACCGCAAAAAGAAGATTACATCGAATAGATCTCCACGAGGGGAGAACATTGTATTGAGATCCAAAAGAGAGAAGAAGCCATCTAGCTAATAACTATGGACCCGAAGGTCTGAGGTAAACTACTCACACATCATCGGAGAGGCTATGGTGTTGATGTAGAAGCCCTCCATGATCGATGCCCTCCCATGAAGCTCCTAAAAGGCCCCAAGATGGGATCTCACGGGTACAGAAGGTTGCGGCGGTGGAATTTGGTTTTGGCTCCGTGTCTGTAGTTTGGGGGGCAATGAGGTATATATAGGAGGAAGAAGTACGTCGGTGGAGCAACATGGGGCCCATGAGGGTGGAGGGCACGCCTGGGGGAGTAGGCGCACCCCCCTACCTCGTGCCTTCCTGGTTGATGTCTTGACGTAGGGTCCAAGTCCTCTGGATCACGTTCGTTCTGAAAATCAAGTTCCCGAAGGTTTCATTCCATTTGGACTCCGTTTGATTTTTTTTTCTGCGAAACTCTGAAATAGGCAAAAAAAACAGCAATTCTGGGCTGGGCCTTTGGTTAATAGGTTAGTCCCAAAAATAATATAAAAGTGTATAATAAAGCCCAATAATGTCCAAAATAGAACATAATATAGCATGGAACAATCAAAAATTATAGATACGTTGGAGACGTATCAGGCGACGCGGCGTGCCGTGGCACCGCATGCGTAGGCGAGTCCGTCACACCCCGCCACCTCCCTGTCACACCTCATGCGCCTGTCAACCAAGCCAGGGTGCCGGGATTGTGTCATTGTAGCCAAGTAAAAAAGACTCGCCAAGTGGAGGAGGTGGTTTGACTCGGGCTAGCCGTGGTAGTGTTCTTGATTGGCTGGAAAAATAATCGTCTAAGCGAACTGCAATGCTTTATTGACAGCACATCTTTGGTCCCATATCGAACTGCACAGCGGACTGCATTTTTTTAGGTGAGGGGGTACTAGAGTTACTTGCTAGTTGTGCGTCGTTGGGCTTTGTTTGTTTTTGGCAGTGAGAATTTGTTGGGTCCGTTGGGGTGTAAGACGCATTGGGCCCAAGTCGGCCTGTGAGCATGGCTGGTTCGATTACCTTGTGTGTGCGCTCTAATGTTTAGTCCCACCTCATCCGCGGAGACCGCGCTCGACATGTTTATAAGCACTGGCGAGGCATCTCTATTTAACTCCTCTGGTTACTTGTTTGGGCGCTTATACACGGCGCTCGCTGCTCTATGCTCTCTGACATGTGGGCCCATGTGTGCCCGGCCCCATGCATTGTGGCTCAGAATGACTCGCCTACTGTAGGCGGAGACCTACTACAGGACTGGCTGGGGCCTGGTTGCACCTGGGTGGTCAAAAAAAATTCCTTAGCTCAAGCATTTTTTTTATTTTGGAGTATATATATTTCGTGGCAGTACAAATGATGTCATTTGTACTGCTTGCACCAACTTTTGAGTATTGCATCGCTGCATTAAAGTCTCTGTGGTGTCTTAATCGCATTTAAATTTGTCGCAACCCCTCTCGTTTTACATTTAAGCATGTACTGCACTTCATGTATACTATCATTTGTACTGCTTGCACCAACGTTGAATATTGCACTGCGCGTACCAAGTTTGTGTGCTGTGCACTACACGAAATTTGCTGCAACCCCTCTCGTTTTACATTTAAGCATGTACTGCACTTCATGTATACATTTTGTGAACTGGCTTATATTTGTTCTGTGAACTGTATTCACGTTTGTTTAGTATGGTCTGCGGATTATATTTTTTTAGAAATATTAATATTAATGTTCTCTTTGTATAATTACTATTGTGGACTGCATGTGGACATATGTGTACTGCTTATTTTTACCATTGTGAACTCATTAATCTTTCTTTTTTGGGTATGAGTTGTAGTCAGATTACTTAATTTTTTTGTTTAACATTGTTTTCGAATATGTTTTGTATGTGTGTAGTATGTTTTGGTATCACACATTAAATTTTTCAAAGTTGTCTGGATACTTTGATGAGGACATCAATACCATTGTTACACCCACAGCCCCTGCTGCTATACATACTGGACCAATTACTAGAGCTCGCGCACGCCAATTGAATTATCAGGTACTTTCGTTTCTTGGTAACGATTCCAATGTTCATGAGAATATGATGCTGCCTAAATTGGATACATTTGTTTTGCTTACAAATGAAGGGCCTACCATGGACAAGAAAGATGAACCTTGGAGCAAGTTCAAGCATGGAGATGTTGGCATGCGCAAGGGGAACAAGAACGGAGTTACAAGTGATGATTCCAGGACTTTGAAGCCACCCTAATGAGTGCATGAGGCCTTGGACGAAATATACAAGATGCCACTTCATAATATTCGTCCATAGGCTATTCTAGGTGCTGCGTCACCTTATTATTGGGCCAGGCCCATGTAATTTCGAAATACTTTAGTATAGGCTATTTTTAGAGTCCGTATGTGGGGAAACAAGAGTTAGGGTTGGTTTCGGACCCCTCCCTCAAGGGCCACGAAATTCCCTCCTCTTCCTCCATATATACAGCCCTTAGGGCGTCGTTTAGACTTTGGGTTTTGTTTAGATTAAAAGTTCGCCATAGCTGCAACTTCGCGTGCATTTCGCTTGTGTTCAACGACTGCACAAAGGCGTCCACAGAACCCCACCTTGATCAATAAAGCTTTCATCTTATATTCGCGATATCCAGATTGCAATCTTAGTTTCTTGCTTGTTCTTCGTTTTCTCGCAGGAAACAGACCCTCGTGGTCGAGTTGATGATCGTGCTCAGTGGTCAATAACCTCTCGGAGTTGGTTTAGCGATTGCTAAGGCGCGACGTCCTTGCATCGTTCGTAGTCGGATCGTCAAAGTCGACTTCCTCCAAAGCGAAAACCAACATCTCATCGAAAGACGGGACACCTTTGCCTCTATCAAGTGGTATCAGATTTTCAGGTTGCTCGGTGAGATTTTACAGTTTTCCGTAGTTTAGATCGAGTATGTTCTTCATACCTATAGTCCACGAAAAAGCCACACAAAAAAAATTAGGGTTAGTTCATCATATCCGAACCAATCTGAGCTTTTGCATACTCTTTTTAGGGTTTTGCTTTGTTGAATTTGCGGTTGCATCGTCGTGTCTAGTTGCTGGTCTTAGCGTCTAGTCTTTTAGAGTTTCGAGTTCTGGTCATAAGTTGTCACGCCGCCACCGCACCATCATCATCGCCCCTGCCACCTACCATCACCGCTCGAATCCGTATCCATATACCACCACCAATCCGTGTCCATATACCACCACCGATCCATATCCATATACTACCACCGCTGCCATATACCACCACCATATATCCACCACCAATCCGAGTTCCTTGCATATTAGGTTTGTTTTCAAGATCCATCTAGTTTCCGATTCGTGTTTCCTTGCCGGAGTAGGTCTGGAAACCACCCTCCGTTTAGGCCCAAAATTTTCCGAAAACGCACTTGTCGAAAAATTTTCTGGCTATCCTATTTTTAGGTGTTTCTAAGCGTATTGAGACAACAACAAGTTATAGAAAGTTTTTTGACCCGTTTCCAGCTTTTTGGAGTCCGGGCAAATGAAAAATTTTGGTCGAAAAAATTTCGTGCCCATCCTGTTAGTTTGACCTGGGAAGAGTTTTGAGACACTCGCCATTATAGTGATTTTTCGCAAAAAAAAAAGAGCAGCGCAAAAAAAAGCAGCGCAAAAAAAAGCGAAAAAAAATTACAGAGTGTGCTTTTCCCTTGTTTACGTGCAGCGCCGTGATTTTGTTAGTGTTCTAGGCTCGCGTCTCTAGCACGGTCTAGCCTAGGACCAAAGACAAGACTGTCGTTGAGCGTTTATTCAACTTTGCATCTCCGAATTGATTATTGCTGACCCTTTTTGCTACCATATTATAAGCCTTCCCAGCTCCACATACATCTACATCGTATGCTTGACTCTCCCCGGTAATCGCTCTATCCAAGCTTTGAGAGTTTTGACTACATCGGTTGCCGATCACCTTTCTTCTTTGGGTAAGAACCGGTAAGAATTTGAGATTTGCTTGACGGATTTGTGATCGTATCCGACACCACCACCACCACTTCCTAGTAGTCTGTCAATCATATTCTTGTGTGTTTCTATTGTCGCTAACCATGGCAGGATCACAAGTCGACGAGACTGACTGGGAGAACATGACAAACAAAGCGCTACATGATAAGTTTCAACAAATGATGAGTGGGCAGGTGGAAGATGTGCTAAATAGATTTGAAGAGGCCATGGAGAATATAGATGGCATTGAGAAGGCGTTCGAAACAAAGCTCGATAACAAGTTTAATGAATTGCTCGTGCGTCTACCACCACCACCACTAGCTGCACCTAACGCACCTCTGCAACAACAACAACAACAACGACTACCTCCACATCGCGAAACAGCCCTCCGCTGAGCGACCCGTGTCCCTCTTCAGCCTGGCCAAGCTCTTTGGTCTTCTTTGTTGATATACGTGGCTCCTGCTGGCGATGTGGGGAGGATGATTATGTGGGAGATTACGAGGATGAGGTTGATCAACATCGTAACTACGTGCAACCACCAAAGCACCACAACCACCGTGTCGTCCACATGCAAATAATGGCAATGTTAGGGCTCCCCTCAGTGCGAGATCATGACCATCTCCCTAAACTGAAATTGAATATTCCACCATTTGAGGGTAGATATGTTCCTTATATATATCTTACTTGGGAGTTAGAAACTGAACAACGATTTACATGTTTACAATATCCTGAGGAGAGACGTGTTCCTGTCATTGCTTGTGCTTTCACTAGCTTTGCATGTGTTTGGTGGTCTGAACATTGTAGATTATATCCCGTTCCAGCCTACTTGGGTTGCTTTGAAAACTGCTATGCGTACTCGTTGGGTTCCACCATATTATCAACGTGAATTACTTCAAAAATTGCAGCGCTTAAGACAAGGAAAAAATCGGTAGAAGAATATTATCAGGAATTACAAACTGGCTTGATTAGATGTGGTATTGTTGAGGAGAATGAAGCTATGCTTGCATGTTTTCTGGGTGGATTAAATAGAGAGATTCAGACAATTCAAGACTACAAGGATTATAATAATATCACTCGATTATTCCATCTTGCTTGTAAAGCTGAACGTGAAGTGCAGGATCGACAGGCGTTGGCGCGGACTAACTTTTCTGCAGGTCGACCTTCATCGTGGACACCACGTGCATCATCTACTTCCACACGTTCTACTACACCGGCACCTCCGTCGGCTGCCACCTCCAACCATGATACAAGAAAGCAGGCACAACCACCACTATCTGCAAAGAGCACACCAGCTGGGCCTACACCGAGCTCTTCTTCTTCCATGGCGTCAACAGGGCACCCAAGTGATATTATTTGTCGTCGTTGTAAGGGAAGAGGACATTTTGCGAGAGAATGCCAATCTCAGCGTGTGATGATTGCTACTGAGGATGGTGGGTATGAGTCCGCTTAGTGACTATGATGAAGAGACTTTGGCTCTTATTACACATGAAGAACACGGTGGAGATGATTCTGATCATGAGACGCAATACATGGCTGTCAAGATGCCGATGTATGAATGTTTAGTTGATCAACGAGTATTGAGTGAGCAGGTTACACAAGCTGAGCAAAATCAGAGGCATAACTTGTTCCATACAAAGGGAGTTGTGAAGGAACGTTCTATTCACGTCATCATAGATGGAGGGAGCTGCAACAACTTGGCTAGCATGGATATGGTGGAGAAGCTTTCTCTCACCACAAGGCCACATCCACATCCTTACTACATCCAATGGTTCAACAACAGCGGCAAGGTTAAGGTAACACGTCTTTGTTAGTGTGTATTTTAGTATCTCTACATATGCTGATTATGTTGATTGTGATGTGGTACCTATGCAAGCATGTTCCTTATTACTTGGTAGACCATGGCAATTTGATAAAATTCTATACACCATGGTAGAAACAATCAAGATACTCTTGTTCATAAGGATAAAAATATTACTTAGCTTCCTATGACTCCTGATTCCCTTTTGGAAGATGATATTAATAGAGCTAATAAAGCAAAACAGGAGAAAAATAAGAGTGAAAATCATATTGTGGCAAAAGAATTTGAGCAACGAATGAAGCCTAATAATAAACCATCTACTGTAGCTTCTGAAATTAAACAGTATGATTACTTGCCACCAAATCTGAGATTGATGAGCTAGATTCTAGCAAATCTGTTTGCTATGCTTTTGTGTGCACAGAGGCATTATTTTCATTCGAGGACGTGCCTTCCTCTTTGCCCCTTTGTCACTAACATTTTGCAGGAGTTCATTGGCGTCTTCCCACAAGACGTGCCACCGGATTACCACCTATTCGAGGGATTGAGCATCAAATTGACTTAATTCCCGTGCATCGCTACCCAACCGTGCACCATACCATACCAATCCGGAGGAGACGAAGGAGATTATGCGTCAAGCAGGAGCTGCTCGACAAAGGTTATATACGCGAATCTCTTAGTCCTTGTGCTGTTCCTATTATACTAGTGCCTAAAAAGGATGGTACGTCGCGAATGTGTGTTGATTGTAGAGGCATTAATAATATTACTATTCGTTATCGTCATCCTATTCCTAGGCTAGATGATATGCTTGATGAATTGAGTGGCTCTACAATATTCTCCGAAGTTGATTTGTGTAGTGGATACCATCAAATTCGTATGAAATTGGGAGATGAATGGAAAACAGCATTTAAAACTAATTTTGGTTTATATGAGTGGTTAGTCATGCCTTTTGGGTTAACTAATGCACCTAGTACTTTCATGAGACTAATGAACGAAGTTTTACGTGCTTTCATTGGACGATTTGTGGTAGTCTATTTTAATGATATACTGATTTATAGCAAATCTTTGGAAGAACATTTGGAACATTTACGTGCTGTTTTTAATGCTCTACGTGATGCACGTTTGTTTGTTAACCTTGGGAAGTGCACCTTTTGCACCGACCGAGTATCTTTTCTTGGCTATGTAGTTACTCCACAGGGAATTGAAGTTGATAAAGCCAAGATTGAAGCTATTGAGAGTTGGCCGCAGCCCAAAACGGTCACACAAGTGAGGAGTTTTCTTGGACTCGCTGGTTTCTATAGGCGTTTTGTGAGAGACTTTAGCACCATTGCTGCACCTCTCAATGAGCTTACAAAGAAGGATGTGCCTTTTGTTTGGGGTACCGCACAGGAAGAAGCCTTCACAGTATTGAAAGATAAGTTGACACATGCTCCTTTACTCCAACTTCCTGACTTTAATAAGACTTTTGAGCTTGAATGTGATGCTAGTGGAATTGGATTAGGAGGTGTGTTATTACAAGATGGCAAACCTGTTGCATACTTTTCTAAAAATTGAGTGGGCCTAGTCTGAACTATTCTACTTATGACAAAGAATTATATGCTCTTGTTCGGACTTTAGAGATATGGCAACATTATTTATGGCCCAAAGAATTTGTTATACATTACGATCATGAATCTTTGAAACATATTAAAAGTCAAGCTAAACTGAATCGTAGACATGCTAAATGGGTTGAATTCATTGAGACTTTCCCTTATGTCATTAAACACAAGAAGGGTAAAGAAAATGTTATTGCTTGATGCTTTGTCTCGTCAGCTATACTATGCTTTCACAACTTGACTTCAAAATATTTGGTTTGGAGACCATCAAAGATCAATATGTGCATGATGCTGATTTTAAAGATGTAATGCAGAATTGTAAAGAAGGAAGAACATGGAACAAGTTCGTTATTAATAATGGTTTTGTGTTCCGTGCTAACAAGCTATGCACAATTTTAAAGATGTAATGCAGAATTTTAAAGATGTAATGCAGAATTTTAAAGATGTAATGCAGAATTTTAAAGATGTAATGCAGAATTTTAAAGATGTAATGCAGAATTTTAAAGATGTAATGCAGAATTTTAAAGATGAGACGGGATGTTGAGCGTTTTGTTGCTCGCTGCACTACATGTCAAAAAGCTAAGTCACGACTCAATCCTCATGGTTTATATATGCCTTTGCCTATACCTAGTGTTCCTTGGGAGGATATATCTATGGACTTTGCTTTAGGTTTACCTCGAACAAAGAAGGGAGGGATAGCATATTTGTTGTCGTGGATAGATTCTAAAATGGCACACTTTATACCATGTCATAAAAGCGATGATGTCGTTAATGTTGCTGATTTGTTCTTTCGTGAAATTATTCGCTTGCATGGTGTGCCAAATACTATTGTTTCAGATCGTGATACTAAATTTCTTAGCCACTTTTGGAGATGTTTATGGGCTAAGTTGGGGACTAAACTGCTTTTTAGTACTACGTGTCACCCCAAACCGATGGACAAACTGAAGTAGTCAATAGAACATTGTCTACTATGCTTAGGGCTGTTTTGAAGAATAATAAGAAAATGTGGGAAGAATGCTTGCCTCATATTGAATTTGCTTATAATCGTTCATTGCATTCTACTACTAAGATGTGCCCTTTTGAAATTGTGTATGGCTTTCTACCTCGTGCACCTATTGATTTGTTGCCTCTTCCATCTTCGGAGAAGGTTAATTTTGATGCTAAAGAACGTGCTGAATTGATTTTAAAAATGCATGAGTTAACTAAGGAAAACATTGAGCGTATGAATGCTAAATATAAACTTCTTTGGAGATAAGGGTAGAAAACATGTTGTCTTTGCACCGGAGATCTTGTTTGGTTACATTTGCGTAAGGATAGGTTTCCTAATTTGCACAAATCAAAGCTAATGCCACGTGATGATGGTCCATTTAAGGTGTTAGAGAAAATAAATGATAATGCATATAAACTTGAGCTGCCTGCAGATTTTGGGGTTAGTCCCACTTTTAACATTGCAGATTTGAAGCCTTATTTGGGTGAGGAAGATGAGCTTCCGTCGAGGGCGACTTCATTTCAAGAAGGGAGGATGATGATGACATCAATACCATTGTTACACCCACAGCCCTGCTGCTATACATACCGGACCAATTACTAGAGCTCATGCGCCAATTGAATTATCAGTACTTTCGCTTTCTTGGTAACGATTCCAATGTTCATGAGAATATGATGCTGCCTAAATTGGATACATTTGTTTTGCTTACAAATGAAGGGCCTACCATGGACAAGAAAGATGAACCTTGGAGCAAGTTTAAGCATGGAGATGTTGGCATGCGCAAGGGGAACAAGAACGGAGTTACAAGTGATGATTCCAGGAGTTTGAAGCCACCCTAATGAGTGCATGAGGCCTTGGACGAAATATACAAGATGTCACTTCATAATATTCGTCCATAGGCTATTCTAGGTGCTGCGTCACCTTATTATTGGGCCAGGCCCATGTAATTTCGAAATACTTAAGTATAGGCTGTTTTTAGAGTCCGTATGTGTGGGGAAACAAGAGTTAGGGTTGGTTTGGACCCTCCCTCAAGGGCCACGAAATTCCCTCCTCTTCCTCCATATATACAGCCCTTAGGGCGTCGTTTAGACTTTGGGTTTTTATAGATTAAAAGTTCGCCATAGCTGTAACTTCACAGACTTCGCTTTGTGTTCAACGACTGCATAAAGGCGTCACAGAACCCCACCTTGATCAATAAAGCTTTCATCTTATATTCGCGATATCCAGATTGCAATCTCAGTTTCTTGCTTATTCTTCGTTTGCTCGCAGGGAACAAACCCTCGTGGTCAGGTTGATCGTGCTCCGGCGTGGTCAATAACCTCTTGGAGTTGGTTTAGCGATTGCTAAGGCGCCGATCCTCAAGACGTTAAGTAGTCGGATCGTCAAAGTCGACTTCCTCCAAAGCGAAAACCAACATCTCATCGAAAGACGGGACACCTTTGCCTCTATCATACTTGTTCTAATACGAAACTAAGTTCAGCAAAAGCAAATGATCACAAGCAAGCTGACGATACATAAGCAAACAACAGAATGAAAATTTGATGATAATTCTAAGACGACATTATTTTTACAAAAGAAATGTTTGATATGAAGCAACGGACATAATCAAAAGCTTGCAGACATGAAACAAAGATCAACACATCCACTAAAGTAAAATTAAAATAAACATAGCCCCGATTATTTCTAGTTGCTGTATTGGATTACAGCCTTGTTCTTCTTCTTCTTTGCTTCTTTGTCTCTTTTTGCCCTGTCCAGTCCCATTATGACATCATAGATGATTCTCCATGACTCATATGTTGCGAATGCATCTATGGCTGCATACTTGATAAGCTTTTCTGGCAGCGGGCAAAATCCCCATAGTGTAGTGAATGTCATGGTAGTGAATGTCTATCATCCTGCCAGCAACATCAGCCAAAGAGCCAAACTTCTTTTTATTGTATGGGTCTCTCCATTCCACCTGAATATCAATGTAGTTGTCGGAGTTGATCTCCAATCTAGATAGCTTCAGCTTGCTTTTGTCTCTTTCAATGGTGAATCCGACGAAGGTGTACTCACCATTCATGAGGAATTTGTCTAGTTCCATTGGCCTGCAGTATGTTTGTATAGACTGAATAATAGTTTATTTCTTAGAACTACCAATTTTTTTCTGAAACTGAAGAGCAATATGAATACCTGAATCTGTTGTAGTGAGTAGCTGCTAATACTTTGTTCAGCATAACTAGTAAATCTGATAATAGATTGCATAAACAATGCATGTTTTGTGCATGTTTGTATTCTTAAATTGAATTTCATACATGTTTTGTATAGTAATGTTGCAGTTTTCTATTGTTCAGTCAAATAATTTGTATTTGGCAAAACAAAATAAAACTGCGTGTATCGCTAGATCATATAATTCAAGAATTGAACACATGGGTTACATGGAGCCAGATGAAAACTCTCAGTGAGTTCTTATGCCATGCTTTTTTAAAATGAGAACCAAAGTTTAAATAATGGCAATTGCAGTGAAGAAAAATTAAAATCAACATTGACAAGCAATAATACAGATTGATAGTTATTCTGACCTGTCTTTAGCTGCAGAGAAGTGGTAGACAAGGCATTCTTTCTCTACGCATAGCTGGAGCACTGCTGCCCGTTGTGGCTTCATGTAGTGCGTGTACTCGACATCAATGCCGACTAGTTTGACGGGCATTCCGCCGAGCTTCCTCCTGACCATGGACAACATCTTGTCCATGTCTTCACCCTTGCTTGTGCAAACGACGTGGAGCTTGTGGTTGCCGTGGAGGTCGACGTCGTGGAGCTCCCTGGTGTACCTGCGGCGCTGCTTGTACAGAGGTGCATCCGCCATGACTCTCCTCTGCTCTCTCGTGTTTGTTCTGGAGAGAGAGGTTAGTGAAAGGAAGTGTGGAGAAGAAGATGCAATGGGGTTTTTGGGGGGGACGAAGCAGTTGTGTTTTCTCCTCTGCTGTCCTCTGCTCTCCTTGACAGGACGTGGGAGAGGTGGAGCAGGGTGGTAGCATGGTGGGGCTATGTTTTTAGCTACGTGGCAACTGCAGAGAGGTTCTGCTATGAGGAGGTTGCGTTAGTGCGTTGGAAATCCAGAATGTCGTCGCCTCTTTTTTCGTGACTAGTTCAGGTATGCACGCAACTGTTAGAAAATGTGATGATTGTGTTTTCGGTGAATTTTCCTACTAAGAGCACTTCTTTCCTATCAGAGCAGAACTGCATATGTCCACATAGTGTACTGCATGGAAGTGAAATTTATTCTTCATACACTGAATTATATCGGATCAAGATTCACTCAGATGTACGCGCATTTAGTTTTTTGATGGAGTTCTTTCTTTTTTTCTCTTCTTTTATTTTTGATGGCAATGCAACTTTTGTGTGGATGGATGGTAGTGTGGGTAGGGGTGTCGGACTGCTTTGCTTAACTAACAGGGTTGCATTCTTCATTTTAGCCACACTATATTGCAGTAGAAAGAGAACTGCATTCCAGAAAATTGAATATTTCGTGCTTCCACGTGGCAAACTGCACTATTGTACGTCGCGGAACTGCATTTGTACGTTTACTTGGGGATTCCTGCGTTTTATTTATTAATAGCGAACTGTAGTTTCTGGCAGTGCCCTTTGATGTTTTTTTGTACTTATTGTTTTTTTAGTGGGCCGTGTTGGGCCTGTGTTCGGGGAGTGAAGACGCATTGGGCCCAAGTCGGACTGTGAGCACTGCTGGTTCCCGGTTCGCGGTGTGTGCGCTCTAATGTTTAGTCCCACCTCGCCCGTGGAAGGCGCGCCCGACCTGTTTATAAGCACTGGCGAGGCAGCCGTATTAAACTCCTCTGGTTACTTATTTGGGCGCTTATACACGGCGCTCACTGCCCTATGCTCTCTGACCTGTGGGCCCATGTGTGCCCGGCCCCATGCACCGTGGCTCAAAACGACTCGCCTTCTGTGGGCGTAGATCTACTATGAGACTGGCTGGGGCCGGTTGCACCTGGGTGGTCATTTTTTTTAGTATTTTCTCTCAGGTATTTTTTCCAATGTAGGGGTGTGCACTACTTAGTAAATCATTCGTGCACTCCATTGATCAGTCTTCTGTACTGCATGTGCACGCATTCCGCACTACACAGGTTTGGGCTACATTTTTGTGCACTGCATGGGTAGCATTTTTCTTTATTGTTTTTCCTGTTACGTATCCTTTTTCTAGTGTACGGGTGTGCACTGCTTTGTTCGCTCTGTGTGCACTGCATTCGTCATAGTCATGTGCGGCAGGTTTACACATTTGGCACTGCGTGCATTCTTCTTTGTGCCAAAGTTGTGACTGCTTATACCAACGCTGCGGACTGCATGACTTACATATAAGGAGTGCATCAGGTGCACTAATTCTGCCAAAGTTGTGCACTGCACGAAAGTTCTCTTGTGCTTCATTTTGAGCATGTACTGCACTTCATGCACACATATAGTGAACTTCCTGATATTACTTTGGAGAACTGCATTCACTTTTATTTAGAATGGTGTGCGTATTATAATTTTTTAGAAATAATTATTTGATGATCTGCGGATAGTTCGTGGGAATTGCTGCAGTCAAAGTACACCTTTTTTTGGGTCCTTTTTCTCTGGTAACATAAGCCTTTATTGATTGTCCTTCATTCTTGGTAACATAATTTTCATTAACTCCCCTTTAATTTTCAGTTTTGACCTTTTTGCATACCTCTTCTATAAATGTAGGCCAACTTCTACCCTTCCTTTGCTGCGTTCTATTCCGCCCTACTTCGTCGTGGCCTTGGCCACACAAGTCCTTTTGTCCATCAGCTTATGCCAACAGATGTGGAGACTCACTACAAGATGGTATTTTTCGCTTGATCTGATTTTTTCTTTGTGTTTTCTTTTTTTTGTATAATTCCATACTATTCTGAACTTCTAGTTTTTTAGGAACGCACTTATTTTGTTTTATTGAAGTGTAGTGCACTGTGTACTTATACCTTGTTTTAATTTTTTTGCTTGTGTGCATGGAGCTCGTGTTTTAGTTTGCATGGTTAAAATATGGGAACTGCTTATATTAGATGAGCACTACTAGTTTCCACAATTTTTCCCGCTTTGTACGGTGTGTACTACATGCAGGTAGTCCCAAGAACGTCATGATAGTTAGACGCGTACTGCTTGTTTGCAAGTTCCGTACTGCATATTAGATTGCATTTAATCTGTACTGCTTGTTGGACTGTTGTACACTTCATGTAGCTCGTGTATGTACTGTGTGTAGGTTTTTACTGATCTGTGCAAAGTATGAGAATTGTACTGCTAGTATCGTCGCCAAATAGTTTTAATTATTTTTTGCAGAGAATCCTCCAACGAGCTGTTAGGTATCTCCGGCTTAAGAAGAAGGGAATTCTCCAAGTTGTTCTTGGTAATGGACACCTTAAACCAACCAAGTACCGTGTAGGCGTTGACGGGCGGCTGTGTCTGCAGAAAGGATGGAAGGAATTTGTCATTGATAGTGGCCTGAAGTCTAAGCAAGTTGTTGTCCTCAACTTCTTTGAACTCGAGGATCGTACGGTTAGAATCACGTTTGACGTGATTGGTTAAGGTTATGAGGTTGATTTGTAATAAGTACTTTTGCGTGTTGAATGGTTCACCTTTTTGATGTGTTTTGTAATAAGTACTTTTGTGATCTGAGCCGCTTCAATTATTATTCAGAACTTCGTGCCGCCAGTGAGCTAACTGCATTTTTTACATGGTTTTTGGATCAAAATGTGTCATTGTTTACTCTAGACTGCTATATATATGGTATACTCTATACACCATTTCTCTTTACATGGTTTAGTTGAATAACTCATAGTCAGCGGGAAATTTGTGTTTACACAAAATTTAAATTGATACATAAGTCGTACATATAAGCAAACTGCTATGTATATGATTAATTTATTGAAGTTCATCTATTTGGTCGTTAACCTGCTGCTTCTCCGTGGTGACTGGAGCGTGTCTAATGTCGCACCTTCTTTTGTTTTCCATGGCAGTGTTGCTGGTTCTTGTCTCTGCACTGTTGTGTTTCTAGCCCCTCGCGTGCTAGCTGATGGCGGCTTTTGTTTTTCAGTGTTGTGAACTGCATCCTTCTTTGCTCCCCGCGTGCTGGTTGATGGCTTCTTTCGTTTTCCAGTGCTGTGAACTGCATCCTTCTTTGCTCCCCGCGTGCTGGTTGATGGCTTCTTTCGTTTTCTAGTGCTGTGAACTGCATCCTTCTTTGCTCCCCGCGTGCTGGTTGATGGCTTCTTTCGTTTTCCAGTGTTGTGAACTGCATCCTTCTTTGCTCCCCGCGTGTTGGTTGATGGCGGCTTTTGTTTTCTAGTGCTGTGAACTGCATCCTTTCATGCTCCTACCTTGTTTTTTGAAAGTGGTGTCGTTCTCGGTTGTTTCTGTACAGCAGCATTCCCTTGTGGTGGTCTTGTTGGCATTGTTTCTTCATGTTCTTCGTCCTCTTCACTCTCTTCTTCCACTTCCTCCTCTTCTTCATCTGTTTCTTCATAAGCCACTCCTTCAGTTTCTTCATGTTCTTTGTCCTCTTCGCTCTCTTCTTCTTCCTCCTCTTCTTCATCTGCTTCTTCATAAGCCATTTCTTATTCAGTTGTGTCACCATCTTCTTCTTTGATTTCATCTTATTTGTCTTCCTCATTTTCTCATCTTGTTCTTTTGGGGCAAGTTCTTGAATTGTGTCTCTTCCTCTTTTTGCAGATGCTACAACGTCTCGGTTTCACCCATTTCTTAGTGTTGTGAGTGGAATTTCTGTTTGGTTGTGCATCGCCATGTCCTCGTTTTTCTTGTTCATGTGTTTTTGTACATGTCCTAGAATTGTGGCCGCTGATTTCATTACATGTCTTGCACCTTCTTATTCCCAGTGGGTGACCATCACATCCGCTTTCAGTCGTGGCTTACTGTTTTTTTCATCATTTTTCTCCTTGCATGCAACCTTTTTCTGGGTTGCGTCGCCCTCTTTCTTCCTTCCTCTTGTGTTTGAAACAGGAGGTGGAAGAATTGTTTCTTTTTTGATAGCACTGTTTGCGTTGTGTTCGGTATTTTCTACTTGATTGGCATTATTGTCATGCTGGGATATCTCTGCTTGCTTTAGTTTTGCTGCTTCTTCTTCTTCTTCTTCTTCGTTGAGCACATCAACTTCCTCAATCAGTGCCCTTATACTAGACAACGCTCTGTGGCACCCAGGGTCGGACCTTTTCGCTCTGCTTGCAAGGTCCATTGTTGTTTCTGTCAGCAATTTTCTACGGCAATAAAGTGAGCTTCCATCTGGTGCTGTTCGTTGTCTCTCCTGTCAAACATTGCATTTGATCTTGCGTTACGGGTGTATCTTTTCATGATGTACACCTCAGGAATCTTGAGTACTCTCAAATGAGAAAGCATGCATAACACATGGATGCAAAAGAGCCATGCAGACAACACATGATTTCTTTATTTTGTAAGTGAACTGCATGAAATTAATAAACACATATTTTTTCGTTATTTGTTCATTTTGAAGAAGTGAATTTCATTTGGTTTTGTGAATTACTCCTGCATGTGGACTTTTAAAGTTCAGTAAGTGAGCTTTCGTGCATGACTATCAGAAACTAGAATTTTTTTGCTAGGAGTCGCACCTGTGTGTGTCCAGAGTTTGCACTCACATTCATAGACACCTTTCTTTTCGTCGGCGACCACTTGGAAATTATGCATTGCCAAGTCAAATGCATCCGATCTGTTGTAGTGGTGTACGTGATACTTTGTCGGGTTCTCAGGGCACCGTT
Organism: Aegilops bicornis; assembly: GCA_021605145.1. Taxonomy (NCBI): domain Eukaryota; kingdom Viridiplantae; phylum Streptophyta; class Magnoliopsida; order Poales; family Poaceae; genus Aegilops; species Aegilops bicornis. Next base: position 260,821,334 of record CM038672.1, on the reverse strand, counting down.
CTGCTCTGAATGCAGTGCTACGGTAGAGTGTTTTTTGAAATCTACAAACACTGCCCTTGTATACACTTTTGATAGCTGAACTTCAAACCCAAACTGGGTTGTTGTCTTTACCTCTGACTGGATGATAAAAATGCACTGTTATGAACCATAGAAATGAAAAAATGTTTGTTTTTGTAGTTATATTTTAGAAATTTTTGATGGACATTTTGTTTACCTCATTTGCTACTATCTCTGCATGCTCGACGGCCTTCCTAGTCTAAATGCACTTGTCCACCTGCTGAGCAAACAGATGGAGATCATGCTTCTCTTTGACAAAGTTTTTCTTCAGTATGCGGTTCATGCTCTCGCTTCTCTGCGCGGAAGTCATCCGAGCACAGAAAATTTCCTTGTAGTAAGTTGAGATCCACTTGTGCCTGTCATCCCACATCGAATTCATCACTTCGCCGTTTAGCAAGTTGTATCTCTGAATGAGGTCCTTCCATGCTCGTTCAAATTCTGACGGCATTAGTGGGTGGTTCAGCACTGCATTGAGGTCATCCTTGAGTTTCTCGTGCGCCTTATACAGCAAGGCGAGGTGGTCTTTGTACTTCTTCATGATATGCCACCGACACAACTTATGCAGTGTATCTGGGAAGATAGTTTTTAATGCTGCCTTCATCGAAGAACACTGGTCTGAGAAGGCAGAAATAGTGTTTTTTATTAAGTTGTTTGTGTGTGTAAGGTAGATGGAAGAAATATAAGTGTACCAAACAAACGTAAGTATATAGGTGTTGTTTTTTTTGTACCTGTGAGCATGCAGATTGGCGGCTTGTTGTTCATACACCTCAGAAATGTTTTTAAAACCCACTCGAACGACGGTATTGTTTCATCTTACATGAGGGCAACAGCAAATATGGTGCTCTATAGATGATGGTTCACTCCCACGAAGACTCCCAGCGGCATGTGGAATTTGTTAGTTTTGTATGTCGTGTCAAATGTAACGCAGTCTCCAAAATCTTCAAATGATCCTTTGCAACTTGCGTTGGCCCAAAAGACGTTTCTTACACGGTTATCTGCATCAACGTCATAATCATGGAAGAACTCTAGGTTTATCTTCTGCATCTTCTCGAAGAAATCCAGAAGTTTCTTGATGTCATCTTGGGACTCTTCTCTGGCAAACTTTTGTTTCCTGCATTTTCAAACGCAAGGCAAACTCATCTCATCAAATAGGAAATAATTACCGACAAAATGCTCAAGTTATGCTCTGTGATGTGCTTACTTGTTTACCCAGTCGCGGCAAGTATGTCCCATGTACTGTAGACCACCGGACATACGCGACAGCGTTGACATCATCTGAGCGTGTGTGTGGTTGTCCAGTTGCATGCCTTTCACTAACTGGTCTATCAAAGGGTTGTCTTTTTTGTGCGATCGCATGTGCAAAAGCATCTCGGGGCTTTCCAGCATCTTGTGATTGTGGTTGAGTTCAACCATTTCTATCACAAATTTGCCGTCCTTCCTCTTTTTGACTCTAATCTTTGCCTTGCAGTCAATCCTTTTTATGTCTTCTCGACGTTTCTGTGATAATCGACCACGATGCTTGTGCGTCCCTTCTCTTGAGCAGACAATGTAGGCATTTGTCTTGTGTTTTTCCCTCTTGCGTATGCCAAACCCTGCACATCTTGCATAATTGTTGTAAAAGTCCCATGCCTTGTCGTACGTGGTGAACTTCATTCCAGCGGCAGGTATGAGGTTCAGCGGCATGTTTTTATCCTGCATTAAGTGCAATGCTCTATGAGATAATTTGTTCTGTTCTGTTTTTTAAATACGAGGAGTGCATATGAGTTTAATAAAGCATTGCAATGTTCCTAAGTTTTCAGAAGAATCCAATGTATTAGATGCTAGGTCAAACCTCACAAGAAATATCAGTGTGCACTGCAATGTTATTTGAATGGATTGCAACTATTATTATTATTTTCAGAACATAAACTTACATGTGCGTAGAGTCGTTCACCAGATGGTGTTTGCAGCTCGCCGGTTTGTATTGGATATGGCGGGGTTATAGCAGATCTGTCTAGTTGAGTATCTCGCGGCGACAATAGTGAGGAGGATTTGTACCTGCTGTTGACTTTTGACCGAGGCACCGTTGGTTGTTGATGACCCACAAGTATAGGGGATCTATCGTAGTCCTTTCGATAAGTAAGAGTGTCGAACCCAACGAGGAGCAGAAGGAAATGATAAGCAGTTTTCAGCAAGGTATTCTCTGCAAGTACTGAAATAAGTGGTAAAAAATAGTTTTGTGATAAGATAAATTGTAACGAGCTACAAGTAACAAAAGTAAATAAGGTGCAGCAAGGTGGCCCAATCCTTTTTGTAGCAAACGACAAGCCGGAACAAACTCTTATAATAGGAAAAGTGCTCCCGAGGACACATGGGAATATCGTCAAGCTAGTTTTCATCACGCTCATATGATTCGCGTTCGGTACTTTGATAATTTGATATGTGGGTGGACGGTGCTTGGGTGCTGTTCTTACTTGAACAAACATCCCACTTATGATTAACCTCTATTGCAAACATCCGCAACTACAACAAAAGTATTAAGGTAAACCTAACCATAGCATGAAACATATGGATCCAAATCAGCCCCTTACGAAGCAACGCATAAACTAGGGTTCAAGCTTTACATCACTCTAGCAACCCATCATCTACTTATTACTTCCCAATTCCTTCCTCTAAGTCCAAATAATGGTGAAGTGTCATGTAGTCGACGTTCACATAACACCACTAGAGGATAGACAACATACATCTCATCAAAATATTGAATGAATACCAAATTCACATGACTACTAATAGCAAGACTTCTCCCGTGTCCTCAGGAACAAACGTAACTACTCACAAAGCATATTCATGTTCATAATCAGAGGGGTAATAATATGCATAAAGGATCTTAACATATGATCTTCCACCAAGTAAACCAACTAGCATCAACTACAAGGAGTAATCAACACTACTAGCAACCTACTAGCACCAATCCGGACTTGGAGACAAGAATTGGATACAAGAGATGAACTAGGGTTTGGAGATGAGATGGTGCTGGTGAAGATGTTGATGGAGATTGCCCTCTCCCGATGAGAGGAGCATTGGTGATGATGATGGCGATGATTTCCCCCTCCCGGAGGGAAGTGTCCCCGGCAGCACAGCTCTGTCGGAGCCCTAGATTGGTTCCGCCAAGGTTCCACCTCGTGGCGGCGGAGTCTCGTCCCGAAAGGTTGCTTCTGGTTTTTTTCCCATCGAAAGACTTCATATAGGAGAAGATGGACGTCGGAGAGCCACCAGGGGGGCCACGAGGTAGGGGGGCGCGCCCCCCACCCTCGTGAGCAGGGTGTGGGCCCCCTGGCCTTCATCTTCGGCGATGATTTTTGATTATTTATTTTAAGGACATTCCGTGGAGTTTCAGGACTTACGAGTTGCATGTAATAGGTCTCCAATATTTGCTCCTTTTCGGCCCAGAATTCCATTTGCGGCATTCCCCTCTTCATGGTAAACCTTGTAAAATAAGAGAGAATAGCCATAAATATTGTGACATAACGTAAAATAACAGCCCACAATGCAATACATATTGATATAAAAGCATGATGCAAAATGGACGTATCAACTCCCCCAAGCTTAGACCTCGCTTGTCCTCAAGCGAAAAGCCGATAACAATAAATATGTCCTCATGTTTAGAGGTAGAGGCGTCGATAAAAATAAATACGGACATGAAGGCATCATGATTATTCTCATAACAGCAACATATATAAATTTTGTCATATGATTACTTATGTTAAAGTGATGATCTTCTCATGATGCCAAAGTATGAATCAGAAACCTTATTGAGCACCATCAAATTATACCCTCAGTCATTGGAGCAATTGCAATTTATCATAACATCGGAAAGAGTCTGTGTCAGAGCTTAAAAGCAAGTCCACATACTCAACTATCACTTAGTCGTTCATAATTGCTAACACTCACGCAATACTTGTGGTTACGGAGTTTTAATCGGACACAGAGAAAGATAGGGACTTATAGTTTTGCCCCACAACCTTTTACCTCAAGGGTAATGTCAACAATAATAATTCATGCTCCCCTACATCCTATTAGATATATATATCATGTTCTTTCCAACATAATGAGCTTGCCAAAGGATAAAATGAAAAAGGAAAGGTGAAGATCACCGTGACTCTTGCATAAGGTAGAGGATAATAATAAAAGATAGGCCCTTCGCAGAGGGAAGCAGAGGTTGCCATGCGCTTTTATGGTTGGATGCAAAAAATATTAATGCAAAAGAACGTCACTTTATATTGCCCCTTGTATGTGGAAATTTATTATGCAGTCCGTCGCTTTTATTACTTCCACAACAAGTTCGTACAAAGCTTATTTCTCTGCAATAATAAGTCCTGCATATTTAGAGTGCAATTTTTATTGCTTGCACCGATGACAACTTACTTGAAGGATCTTACGCAATCCATAGGTAGATATGGTGGACTCTCATGGCTAAACTGGTTTAAGGGTATTTGGAAGCACAAGTATTATTTCTACTTGGTCTTTGAGAATTTGGCTAGCATGAAGGGGAAATGCAAGATCAACATGTTAGGAGATCCATGACAATATACTTTATCTCAGATATAAGAAAACATAACTCATTACGTTGTCTTTCTTGTCCAACATCAACTCTTTAGCATGTCATATTTTAATGAGTGCTCCCAATCATAAAAGATGTCAATGATAATATATCTATATGTGAAACCTCTCTCTCCTTATTACTTCCTATTAATTGCAACGATGACCAAAGCTATATTTGCCAACTCCCAACAACTTTTAATCATCATACTCTTTCTATGTGAAGTCATTACTTTCAATAAGATCAATATGAACTCTTTGTTTCTTTTTATTCTTTTCTTTTATTCACTCAAGATCATGGCAAAATAATCAAGCCCTTGACTCAACACTAATCTTTATTATATATAGCTCACGGACTCGATTGCATATAGGGATCATAAAGCAAAACTTCAGAACTAGATCATGCTATGACTTTGTTCTACTATATCAATATACTACTAATAGGATCGAACTAAGAAAAACGGTAAAGATAGGAGTTGTGATGGAGATACGATACCGGGCACCTCCCAAAGCTTGGCGGTTGCCAAGGAGTGCCCATACCCATGTGATTATGTCTCCTTCTTTGTTGTTGGCGGTGGAGGTGTTGTTGATGATGCAAGCTTGTCGTCCACCTTCCATGGCATAGGCTCACCCTCATAGAAGGATGATCGAGTCTCCGGAATCCTTGAATCTGCAACGGAAACATCTCGAAACAAAAACAGAGGATATTTGCAAGATACGGTCGTCAAAACCTTCGGGAGAATATGTAATGAATTTTTACCGACCAAAATACGTATCGTGCAAGAAAACGGAGTCCGGAGGGCACACGAGGTGCTCACGAGGTAGGGGGGCGCCCAGGGGGGTAGGGCGCGCCCTCCACCCTCGTGGAGGCCTCGTGTCCTCCCCGGACTGCTACTTATTTTCCTATTTTTCTAAATATTCCAAAACGGAGAAATATTGCCTTAGAATTTGTTTTGGAGTCGGTTTACTTACCGTAACACATACCTATTCCTTTTCGGAGTCTGGAACATACTGGAAAGTGTCTCTTGTGTATTCCTCCGGGGTTACGGTTTCAATAATATTAGTTTCAACATTTATAGGATTACCTGAGATATAGTGTTTGATCCTTTGACCGTTTACCACCTTCGGATTTGTGCCTGCGAAGTTGTTGATTTTATGGCACCGGAACGATAGACCTCCTCGATAACGTAGGGACCTTCCCATTTAGAGAGAAGTTTTCCTGCAAAAAGTCTTAAACGAGAGTTGTATAGCAATACATAATCACCTACATTAATCTCACGCTTTTGTATCCTTTTGTCATGCCATCTTTTAACTTTTTCTTTAAACAACTTGGCATTTTCATAAGCCCGGTTCTCCATTCGTCAAGTGAGCTAATATCAAATAACCTCTTCTCACCGGCAAGTTTGAAATCATATTTGAGCTCTTTAATAGCCCAATATGCCTTATGTTCTAATTCGAGAGGTAAGTGACATGCTTTTCCATAAACCATTTTATACGGAGACATACCCATAGGATTCTTATATGCAGATTCTATATGCCCATAATGCATCATCAAGTTTCTTGGACCAATTCTTTCTAGACCTATTAACAGTCTTTTCATAAAATTAATTTGAGCTCTCTATTACTCAATTCTACTTGACCACTAGATCATGGGTGATATGGAGATGCAATTATATGATTAACATCATATTTAGCAAGCATTTTACGGAAAGCACCATGAATAAAATGTGAACCACCATCAGTCATTAAATATCTAGGGACTCCAAACCTCGGAAAAATAACTTCCTTCAGCATTTTAATAGAAGTGTTATGATCAGGACTACTAGTTGGAATAGCTTCTACCCACTTAGTAACGTAATCAACAGCAACTAAAATATGAGTGTATCCATTAGAGGCAGGAAAAGGCCCCATATAATCAAAGCCCCAAACATCAAATGGTTCAATAACAAGTGAATAATACATGGGCATTTCTTGACGTCTACTAATATTACCAATTCTTTGACATTCATCACAAGATAAAACAAACTTACGGGCATCCTTGAAGAGAGTAGGCCAATAAAAACCAGATTGGAATACCTTATGTGCAGTTCTATCTCCAGCGTGGTGTCCTCCATAAGCTTCGGAGTGACACTTATGAGGATCTGTTCCTGTTCATGCTCAGGCACACAACGTCTAATAACACCATCTACTCCTTCTTTATAAAGATGTGGGTCATCCCAAAAGTAATGTCGCAAATCATAAAAGAACTTTTTGTTTTGTTGGTATGTGAAGCTAGGTGATATAAATTTAGCAACAATATAATTAGCATAATCAGCATACCATGGAGTGCTACGAGAAGTGCTTATGACATTTAATTGTTCATCAGGAAAGCTATCATCAATAGGTAGTGGGTCATCAAGAACAATATCTAACCTAGATAAGTTGTCTGCAACGAGGTTCTCAGCTCCTTTTCTATCAACAATATGCAAATCAAATTCTTGCAGCAAGAGAACCCATCCAATAAGTCTAGGTTTAGCATCTTTCTTTTCCATAAGATATTTAATAGCGCATGATCGGTGTGAATAGTTACTTTAGAATCAACAATATAGGGTCTGAATTTATCACAAGCAAATACAACTCCTAAAAGTTCCTTTTCGGTAGTAGCATAATTTCTTTGAGCATTGTCTAGAGTCTTACTAGCATAATGGATAACATTTAATTTCTTATCAACTCTTTTCCCTAGAACAGCACCTACAGCATAATCACTTGCATCACACATAATTTCAAAGGGTAAATTCCAATCAGGTGGCTGAACAATAGGTGCAGAGACTAATGCTTTCTTAAAGTATTTCAGTCTACACAATCATCATCAAAGACAAATGGTACATCTTTTTGTAACAAATTAGTCAGAGGCCGAGAAATTTTTGAGAAGTCCTTAATGAACCTCCTATAAAACCCGGCGTGACCAAGGAAACTTCTTATACCTTTGATGTCCTTGGGACATGGCATCTTTTCAATAGCATCAACCTTGGCTTTATCAACTTCAATACCTCTTTCGTAAACTTTGTGCCCCAAGACAATACCTTCATTAACCATAAAGTGGCACTTTTCCCAATTCAAGACAAGATTAGTTTCTTCACATCTCTGCAAAACTCGATCAAGATTGCTCAAGCAATCATCAAAAGAGGAACCATAGACAGAAAAGTCGTCCATGAAAACCTCACAAATCTTTTCACAAAAGTCAGAGAATATAGCCATCATGCATCTTTGAAAGGTAGCAGGTGCATTACATAAACCAAAAGGCATACGTCTATAAGCAAAAGTACCAAAAGGGCATGTAAAAGTAGTCTTTGATTGATCTTTAGCCGACACAGATATTTGAGAGAAACCAGAATAACCATCTAGAAAGCAATAATGTGTATGTTTGCATAATCTTTCTAGCATTTGGTCAATAAAAGGTAAGGGATAATGATCTTTCTTAGTAGCTTTATTTAATTTGCGGAAATCAATTATCATCCTATAACCTGTGATAAATCTTTGCGGAATTAATTCATCTTTATCATTAGGGACAACAGTAATACCTCCCTTCTTAGGGACACAATGGACAGGACTTTCCCACTGACTATCACCAACGGGATAAATTATACCTGCCTCCAGAAGCTTGAGTATTTCCTTTCTTACCGCTTCTTTCATTTTAGGATTCAAACGCCGTTGAGGATCACAAACTGGTTTGGCATCCGCTTCCAAATTTATTTTATGCTGACATAGAGTGGGACTAATGCCCTTAAGATCATCAAGAGTATATCCAATAGGGGTACGGTGCTTCTTCAGAGTTTTCAATAATATTTCTTCTCCATGCTCTGAAAGGTTAGCACTAATAATAACATGATATATTTTCTTTTCATCAAGATAAGCATACTTAAGATTATCAGGCAACGGTTTAAGCTCAAATACGGGATCACCCTTGGGTGGAGGAGGATCCCCTAGGATTTCAACAGCAAATTGTGTTTGAGAATAAGTTCTTGTTTAAATAATACTTCATCTATTTCCCTTCTTTCATTCATAAACATATCATTTTCATGGTCTAGCAAATAATGTTCCAAAGGATCACTAGGAGGTACGACAATAGAAGCAAGACCAATCATTTCATCCTTACTGGGCAATTCTTCTTCACGATGTTGTTTACTAAATTTAGAGAAATTAAACTCATGAACCATATCATCCAAGCCAATAGTAACAACATTCTTTTCGCAGCCTATCTTAGCATTAATAGTATTCAAGAAGGGTCTACCAAAGATAATGGGACGAAAGCTATCTTGTGGAGATCCAAGAACAAGAAAATCAGCGGGATATTTAGTATTCCCACACAAGACTTCAACATCTCTAACAATTCCCACTGGTGAAATAGTATCTCTATTGGCAAGTTTAATTGTAACATCAATATCTTATATCTCAGCGGGCGCAATTTCATTCTTAATTTCTTCATACAAGGTAATAGGTATAACACTAGCACTAGCACCCATATCACATAAGCCATGATAACAATGATCTCCTATTTTAACAGAAATAACGGGCACGCCTACCACAGGTCTATGTTTATCTCTATCACAGGTTTAGCAATTCTAGCAGTTTCACCGGAGAATTGAATGACATGCCCATACATATTATCGTACAACAGATCTTTAACAATAGCAATATTAGGTTCTACTTTGACTTGCTCAGAGGTGTATAAGTTATAATATTGCTTTTACGAACAACAGTTGAAGCTTTAGCATGATCCTTTACTCTAACAGGGAAAGGTGGTTTCTCAACATAAGAGGTGGGAACAATAGGATCATTATAAGTGATAGTCTTTTCTTCAACTTTAATAGGCGCAACTACTTTTACTTCTATGGGAGGATGATATTTAAACCACTTCTCCTTAGGGAGATCAACATAAGTAGCAAAAGATTCACAGAAAGAAGCTACCATCTCAGAGTCAAGTCCATATTAGTGCTAAACTTACGGAAAATATGGTATCCATAAAAGATTTAACATAATCAAACTTAGGTGTCATACCTGACTCCTTACCTTCGTCGAGGTCCCAATCTTCAGAGTTGCGTTTAATTCTATCCAATAAATTCCATCTAAATTCAATAGGCTTCATCATAAAAGAGCCAAAGACAAGAAGTAGCGAGCATGGTTTGATTATTATGAGAAAGCCGAGCATAAAAACTTTGCATAATCACTTCTCTTGCGAGCTCATGATTGGGGCATGAATATAACATTGATTTAAGTGTCCCCCAAGCTTGAGCGATGCTTTCTCCTTCGCGAGGCCAAAAATTATATATATAATTGTGATCACGATGAACAAGATGCATAGGGTAATACTTTTGATGAAATTCCAATTTCACTCTTTTATAGTTCCATGATCTCGTATCATCACATAGCCTATACCATGTCAATGCGTCTCCCTCCAAAGATAAAGGGAAAGCCTTCTTCTTAACAACATCATCGGGTATACCTGCAAGCTTAAATAGTCCACAAATATCATCCACATAGCGAAGATGCTCATCATGATGCTTTGTTCCATCTCCTGTAAAAGTATTAGCCAGCAGTTTTTCCATGATACCCGAAGGAAATTCAAAAGGAGTTTCATTTTCAATAGGTTGAGTAGGTTGAGGAGAAACTCTTTGCTCTACTGGAAGGGGTGAAGATACCCCAAACAAGCCCCTCATAGAATTACTTTCCGTAGTAACAAGTGACAGAAAATTTCAGCACACTATATAAATTTTTCCTTACCAAATTCCACTGACCAAAGGCGCTACACTCCCCGGCAACGGCGCCAGAAAAGAGTCTTGATGACCCACAAGTATAGGGGATCTATCGTAGTCCTTTCGATAAGTAAGAGTATCGAACCCAATGAGGAGAAGAAGGAAATGATAAGCAGTTTTCAGCAAGGTATTCTCTGCAAGTACTGAAATAAGTGGTAACAGATAGTTTTGTGATAAGATAAATTGTAACGAGCAACAAGTAACAAAAGTAAATAAGGTGCAGTAAGGTGGCCCAATCCTTTTTGTAGCAAAGGACAAGCCAGAGCAAACTCTTATAATAGGAAAAGCGCTCCCGAGGACACATGGGAATATCGTCAAGCTAGTTTTCATCACGCTCATATGATTCCCGGTTGGTACTTTGATAATTTGATATGTGGGTGGACCGGTGCTTGGGTGCTGTTCTTACTTGAACAAACATCCCACTTATGATTAACCTCTATTGCAAGCATCCGCAACTACAACAAAAGTATTAAGGTAAACCTAACCATAGCATGAAACATATGGATCCAAATCAGCCCTTACGAAGCAACGCATAAACTAGGGTTCAAGCTTACATCACTCTAGCAACCCATCATCTACTTATTACTTCCCAATGCCTTCCTCTAGGCCCAAATAATGGTGAAGTGTCATGTAGTCGACGTTCACATAACACCACTAGAGGATAGACAACATACATCTCATCAAAATATCGAATCTAATACCAAATTCACATGACTACTAATAGCAAGACTTCTCCCGTGTCCTCGGGAACAAACGTAACTACTCACAAAGCATATTCATGTTCATAATCAGAGGGGTAATAATATGCATAAAGGATCTGAACATATGATCTTCACCAAGTAAACCAACTAGCATCAACTACAAGGAGTAATCAACACTACTAGCAACCTACTAGCACCAATCCCGGACTTGGAGACAAGAATTGGATACAAGAGATGAACTAGGGTTTGGAGATGAGATGGTGCTGGTGAAGATGTTGATGGAGATTGCCCTCTCCCGATGAGAGGAGCGTTGGTGATGATGAAGGCGATGATTTCCCCCTCCAGGATGGAAGTGTCCCCGAAGACAGCCTCACGGAGCCCTAGATTGGTTCCGCCAAGGTTCCGCCTCGTGGCGGCGGAGTCTCATCCCGAAAGGTTGCTTCTGGTTTTTTTCTCATCGAAAGACTTCATATAGGAGAAGATGGACGTCGGAGAGCCACCAGGGGGCCCACGAGGTAGAAGCGCGCCCCACCCTCGTGAGCAGTGGTGGGCCCCATGGCCTTCATCTTCAAGGCGATTTTTCTTTATTTATTTTAAGGACATTCCGTGGAGTTTCAGGACTTTTGGAGTTGCATGTAATAGGTCTCCAATATTTGCTCCTTTTCGGCCTGCATTCCATTGCAGCATTCCCCCTCTTCATGGTAAACCTTGTAAAATAAGAGAGAATAGCCATAAATATTGTGACATCACGTAAAATAACAGCCCATAATGTAATAAATATCGATATAAAAGCATGATGCAAAATGGACGTATCAGTGGTTGCAGTGTCGAAGTTGATGCAGTCGGTGTGCTTGGAGCTCTGTTTTTCGGTGCAGCGGGTGGACGCTGAGCTCTGTTTTGGGGTGCAACAGGTGGACGTGGTGGTAATCCAGTGTTGTGACGATGTCTCAGTGGATTGGTTTGAAAATTTTGGAGCGGTGGCACATCATCATAGTCATAATCATAATCATCATCTGCTGCAGCATCGTGTTCAACTGCACCATCATTGTCTGTTCGGACATGCTGTCCAAACGTAGTGAACTCGTGCTTATAATCGTCATCATCTTCATCATCCCGTTGGTGAGTGCCCTCCCAGACGAATGTGACATCATCATCATCTTTGACTACCTCTTCTTCCTTGAAAAATCCTCTTCCAAAGAGTATTGCACCCTGTTTGTTGTCGTGAAGAATCCTCGAGAAATCTCAGGGGTAACCCAGCCAGTATCTCTTTCAGAAGAAGCTTTACTCGTCTGAAAGTTGTTGTTCTCAGTGTTGTCAATTATGCGTGGCATTTTTTATCTGCTGAACGTCATTTCCTGCACACAAAATGACTGAGCTGTATTGTCAGGTTAAATGTACTGAATCATGCGAACTACAATGTGTTTGAAAAGGTACTGCAAAGTATTGCACGCTGACTGCATCACCCCGCAAGGTGAACTGAAGCAACCGCACTGCATCGTTATCTGTAATGAACCTATACAAGCGTACTGCATAACCGAGCAAGCGTACTGCATAACCGAGCAAGTGTAATCGCATTTTTCCCACGCATTTAACCGAAGCAACCGCAATGCATTGTTTTTTGAGGCGAACTGTACTGCTTGTACTGCTTTGTATGGAATAAGTAAACTAAGATAGTTGAGGGAATGTACTACTTACGTCGTGTTGCAGTACTTCTTGCGTTTGCATGAAGAAGTCCCCCTCTCGTCCGTCTGCAGAACTTTTGCGTTCACCCGTGCAGTCCACTTGCCCTTCAGAAGTTCATGAGCGGTCTGGACGTTGCTCAAGGTGAGTGGTGACGGAGGATTTGCTCTAAAGGTCGTTGCAGACTTGTTCCAAGAAGCTGTCGTGGATGAAGGAACCTTGCACACAGTCCTCCTTGTTAGAATTGGTTTGATGTCGAGGCAGCACCAATCCACATCTAATGAAGTACAGCTAATTGAAGGACCGGAGGAGTTCGGCGGCGGTGCTGCCGAGTAGCTACCGCGGAAGAAGGCCGATATGTTGGTGGGGGAGGTGGTTCTCGGTTGTTGCCGCGGAAGAAGGCCGAGAGGCTGTCGGCGTTCTGGGAACGGGGGTCCACAGACTTGCCTGCCTGCGGCCTACGGCGTGGCTCAAGTGGGGCCCCAGCGCGGCCCAGCTTCATCAGCTCAAGCTCAAGGCCCTTGCGAGGGGCCAGGCCTCGCGACGCGGACGACAGGAACCTTCCTCAGGGGCAGCCTCGTCAGGCAGGCTCACGAGGAGGCGGAGAGATCAAGGCAGGGTACCTCACGAGGGTGCCCCGTGACGCAAGCCATGACGAACGAGACCAGGCGGGTGCCAGCCTGCGTAGTGTCCTCGTTTCCCCTTTGGTGTAAAGGAGGCAAGCACAGGCCGAGGCATCAGGCAAAGGTTGCCGCTTCGGTGCAACAAGACCAAGACCAATAGAGCGGCAGGACGGAGGTCATCGTGGAGCCCAAGACGGCGTCACCGTCAGAGTCATTGGCAGCTGAAGACCAACTTTAGTCAAGATAAGTGTACTAGATGTTCCCCTTCAAAATGGTCAATTGTTGGCGCCCTTCCCGCTCATTATTTGGGAAGAGGCCCAGGGCCTCCCTCTATAAATAGGACTAGCCACCACAGAGGTAAGGGGATCGACGAGACACAGGTCGAAACTACCAAAGAGAGAGAGAGAGAAGCGGTTGGACTCACCCAAGCAGTCCATCGCACCAGCTCAAGAACAGCCCCTCGCGAGGCTGTTCTTCCATTGTATTGTTCCTCATCAGCCCCAGAGGCAATCCACCACACCACACACTGGAGTAGGGTATTACACCACAACGGTGGCCCGAACCAAGATAAACCTCGTGTCTCTTGTGTTGTTCATCGCTCCTAGTTTAGACCCTTGCAAAACCATTAACGCGTGAGCTGGTAGGGGAAAGATCTCCGTCGCACTCCCGTAGTTCAAACCTCAAGGGTCCGCCAACCCGAATCCGACATTTGCGCGCCGTAGGTGCACCGGAATCCTTCTTTCGCTGGTCGCGTGTGACCTTCCGTCGTGTCCATGGCTGACGCCCGCCGAGCGCCGGGCTGCTCGCACCGCTCGAATCGCCCAGACGGCTCCCGTCGGCGGACACCCCCGTCGTTCCCCGTCGCCTGCCGCCACCGGCCCGGCGGGGAACAAGCAACAGGCCTCGTCCTTGCATCCATCGGTGAGGCGAGAAGGCCGCACTGCTCCTCCTTCGCCGCCTCGCTGGTTCTTCGCCCCGCGCACCACGCTCCCATGGAGGCTCGAGCCGCGCCATCGCGCAACGAGCTCCTGCGCTACCGCCATCTGCCGACGACGTCTACAAAGAGTGGCTCGACCGTCACCGAAGCTCGTCACGACGCAGGGGCTCCTCGCGCCCGTCCTCTCGTTGCCTCGCCTTTCACCCCCAGCTGGAGGCAGGAGGCTGGAGGTGCCCCGCCACCTCCTCCCCAAGAAGGCGCCTGCCCCAAGGCGCGTGGCCCCGGACGAGACCCTCCGTGTCCGGGCGCGCCAAGAACAAGAAAGGAGCTGCCAGGAGATCCCTCGTCCCCAAGAAGGTGCTCGCGTGCTCCCAGCACCGGAGCGCCGCGATCGCGCTCCAGCGCCACCGCGTCAAGACCCCGCGCTGCTCCCCGTGCCTTCACCGCCGAGCTACGTAGCGTCGCATGGCCCGGCAAGTTCAAGCCAGACCTGCCTCCTCGCTACAACGGCACTGCCGACCCCGCGGAGTTCCTTCAGCTCTACGAGCTGGGCATCGAAGCCGCCAATGGGTATGAAAAGGTCATGGCGAATTGGTTCCCCATGGCGCTCAAGGACGAAGCCCGAACCTGGCTCCTGAACCTGGCTCCCGGCACGACCTCCTCCTGGGACGAAATGCGCACCCGCTTCATCGCCAACTTCCAACGAACTCACGATCGGCCTCCGGCCATGAGCGACATGCACCGCATCAAGCAGCAGCCAGGAGAGACCCTGCAGAAGTACATCCAGCGCTTCAACAACGCCCGCCTCAAGATTCCCAAGGTGACTGAGGAAGCCATCATCTCAACCTTCTCCGATGGCGTGCGTGACGTCAAGATGAAGGAGGAGCTAGCGATGCATGAAGACATGTGCACATCCCTGGAGTTGTTCAACTTGGCGACCAAATGCGCCAGGGCTGAGGAAGGGCGCCTCTCCCTCCTCAAGCTTCCGGCTGCCGATCCAGAAGAGAAGAAGCCCAAGGTCAAAGACGTGAAGCGCAAGGGGGCTACCGTGCTCGCGGCAGAACCAGACACCAAGCAAGGCAGGGATCAACCCGAGTCATCCAAAGGCAGCCGGTACTGCATATACCACGACCTCCACACCCACAAAACCAACGAATGCCAGGAGCTCATGGCCGTGCGAGAAGGGCGTATCGGCCGATGCCCCGAGCGCAATGATCGCGGCTACGGTCAAGGAGGAGGAAGAGGAGCGGGACGCTGGGAAGACCGTGGCCCTCGCCAAGGATGGCGTGACAGACCTCGCGAGGACCGCTGGCAGGACCAGCCTCGCGAGGGAGGTTGGAGGGACCAGCCACGTGAGGACCGCCCTCAAGGCAACGCAGGGCTCCCACCTCTGCCGCAGCCGCCAAGGAGGTACGAAGACCATCATCAGGACGAGGGGGCTGGGGGCTTCCAGGAGCCGCGCGCGATCGCTTGCATCCTGGGTGGCGCTCAGGCCCCAGCCTCTCAGCGCATCTTCAAGCAGTTTGCTCGCGAGGTGAATGCAGTCCTCCCCAAGCCTGAGGCCACACGCCCTCTCAGATGGTCATCGTGCGTTATCACGTTCAGCTCAAGTGCGCGGCAACAGCCGGAGTCCTCCCCATGCTCTGTTCCCCAGTCATCAGCAACGTGCAAGTCACCAGGACCCTCATCGATGGCGGAGCAGGACTCAACGTCCTATCTATCGAGACATTCAATGATCTCCAAGTACCATACGATCAGCTTCAGCCGACCAAGCATTTCTCAGGAGTCACCGATGGCTCCACCATCCCGATAGGGCAAGTTTGCCTTCCTGTCACCTTCGGACAACAAGAACAACTACCAAGACCGAGCTCATCGACTTCGGACGTCTCCCAATTCGCCGCCATACAATGCCATCCTCGGGTACCCAGCCGCTGGCCAAGTTCATGGCGTTGACTCACCATGGCTACAATGTCCTCAAGATGCCAGGAAGCGGAGGAGTCATTACAGTGCCTTGTGAGGAAAGGGATGCAGTGTGCTCTCTTGAGCGTGCCTTCCAAGCCACAACAATCGAAGACCCAGATCACAGGAGTGGGAGACTTCCCGAGGCGATCCCTAAGAGGAAGAAGGCTTCGCCTGGTCCAAGCCCTCATGGGGTAGGCACCTCCAGAGGCGTGGCAACAGGACCCGCGCCCGTTCAAGGGGCGCCGCCCTCTGTCGCATAGGAAGGCGCGCCCGGCGCCCTCCTCAGGCGGGGCTCGGGGGCTCTTTCATGGTGAGCCACCGACCTAGCCGGGGTCACGAGGGAGGCACTCGGGCACCACTTGGAGGCGTGCTTCAAGACACGTTTCCCTCAGGAAGGTATGAGGCAAGGAGGGCCAAACCCTCAGGATTTCATCGCGAGGAACATCCAGGAGCTACAGGAGTCAAGAGTCATGCGCGGCTGTCGCTGCTTGCCCGCCATGGCTCCACATCCAGGCGAGGATGCTGGGCTGCGAGTCTGCATCAACATACCAGGGCTCAACCGGGCCGCGTCTTAGGAGCGCCTCTGGCCTTCACGCGTGGGGCGTTCACCTCACACCTACGTTCGCATGCCTTTTGGCCTGCAGAACGCGGTCGCCGCCCATCAGCGCCTGCTTAGGTGCGTTCTGGAGGCTCAGGAGGTCAAGCAGCGTGATCCGGCGAAGATGGAGATGGCTCTCGAGGAACCCCCCGCGCCCGCGGAGCCTCCTGAGGCTCCATGTCCGGAGGGCTCGTGAGGGTCGGCTTCCTCATCACGCGTCGTCCGCTACCTCAACATCCCGCCATCCCCGACCATATCAGGTGACACCTTTCCAAGTTCCGTTTTCAGCTGGGAGCGCCCTTCGGGCTGCATCATTCCCAGGCCGCCTGGGTCCGTCCCTGCGGCATGTATCCATTTTGCTTATGTCCTTTACTTACCTTGTTGGGCCTCGTGAGTCCCGCTTTGGCTCACGGGTGCCCAGATACACCTCTCCTAGCCCTACCGTGCCGGCCACGTGTCGTATGGGTCAGACACCCCGGGCTCCTCGCGGAGGGGAGCCCTCCCACGCACTTTGGAAGCACCATGATCCATGTTGGTCGACGACACTGCCGAGGAGCGGCTATGCCCGTACACATACGGAAGCGCTATGCTCCGCGCTGGTGATAAACAACTGAGGGCGGCTCACAATCGTATCAACCTCAGGGAGCCCAGAGCTCGATGTCCGCACTGCCGCATACGCCTCCCTCGGGAGTGCCGCACGAGGGGATCGGACACGGGGGCTGCGCCGCCACGCCAAACGTACACCACCCGGCCAGTCCCTGACCTGGTCGTCAGCCTCCCGAGCGGAGCCAAGGTATGAAAATTCATTTGAACGTCAAGGGGGACTCCTGAGCATCGCGACTCAGGAGCCTAACTGCTCACGTAGCCCCTCACTCCTTAGTCCCGTCCTGGTCTCCGGTCGGGGCTAATGGCGGCTGAGGTATGCGCGGGGCTGGGCCCTGCCGACGTAGAATGACCAATCCACTCCTATGGCTCCCGTCCCTACTTGTTGTTCGCGCGTCAAGGGGGACTCCTGAGCATCGTGACTCAGGAGCCTAACTTGCCACGTAGCCCCTCACTCCTTGGTCCCATCCTGGTTTCCGGTCGGGGCTAACGGCTGAGGTATATCTTGTGAGGTCGGGCCCTGCCGACGTAGAACACATGCAAGTAGGCGGGAAGAATGTGAATTCAAAGCAAATATTACAAGCCATAAGTCGTTTCACAACGCCAAACACAAGTTTAAACCCCTCCACGAGGCATGGTGCATGTTGCAGAAATTAAAACAGAGCGGAAGCTACAAAGGGATCACTTTCCTGTGGCGCCTCCACCTCCCGAGGCCGCGGAGCTGGCGGCACCACGCTCAGGCAAGGTGATGAAGGCGCGGAATCTCCCCAGCAGGGCCTCGGCTCAGCCTTTCACGGCCTCGGCGGCCGGCGGCAAGGTCGCCCGCTCACGAGCTCAGAGGCCGTCAAGGTCGACGCTGGGGTCGCGAAGGTAGACGTGGCTGAGGACACGCGTCAGCGCTGCAGAGGACAGGGCACGCGCCTCGGCCTCGGCCGTGGAGCCAAGGCTGTCCGCGACATCCTCAAGTGCACGGACCAAGAAAGGAAGCAGCTCGGCGGGGCCGTCCTCTGCACCAGCCAACGGCTTCTCCAGGCCGCCCTCGTAGAGCGTCTTCAATGCGGCGTGAGCCTTCTCCTCCAACCTGGCGAAGGCCACCCGATCCTCAGCCAGGATCTTTGCCTTCCTGTCTAGCTCGATCCTCTCTGCTTTCAGCGACTGTTCCAGCGTCTCCAACTGGCCACGGCAGTCATCAAGCTCGGCGTCCCGGTTCCTGACGGTGGCCTCCCGAGCCTCCATCTCCTTCTCCTTCTCCTGGCGGCCGCGGACCTCCTTGGCGAGCTCGTCGCGCAGACCTTGCAGCTCGACCTCCAGCTCCTTGCAGCAGTCCCGGGCGTCCGCGGCATCACCCTGGGCAGCATCACGAGTGGCCCTGACCTGGCAGGCGGCTTGTTTCTCCCCATCGGAAGCCGACGCAGCTTGGTTCAGCGCCGCTCGGACGGAGGCGGCAGAGCGGGCCCAGCCAGAAGCTAGCTCCAGGCGCCCGGCCAGCAGACGGGGGTCAGCATTCCGGAGATCCTCTCGCAGCCGGCACAGTTCGCTGGCAGCCTGGTCCAGGATGGCCGAGGAATCAGAAGGGACTGGAGCCGGTGGAGTAGGTGTAGAAGACGGTAGCGTAATCACGGCTTGGGAAAGAGGAGCCCCCTGGGCCTTGGGCACCTCAGCGACAACGTCAAGCGCAGGCACCTCCAGAGTCAGCGGGGCCATGGGGGCTGACTCACTGCCAGAGTGCCCCTGCTGGGCTCGCGAGGATGACCGAGCAGGGGAGGCGCCAGTTTCGCTTCCTCCTTTCCCCCTTGAGGCCGCAGCCCAAAGAAAGTAACCCGCCTCAAGCAGGCCGCAAGCCCCTTCGCCTTTTTTTGCTGCAGGCACCGCCCTGGCCAAGAGAATACAGACGTCAAGCCTCGGCGGCAGAAGCAAAGCAAAGCACGGATCGAACACTTACTGGTCGTCGTCCATGGGCTCAAGCAACCTCCAGCCGAACTTGAAGCCTGAAAGCCTGCAGCTAGGGTCAGCCTTGGGAGGCCCAAGCGAGGCGCGATCGGGAAGGCCGAGCTGGCCTCGGACCGCCCGAGTCGAACGGACCACAGGAGAACCAGCCCCGACCTGCCCTTCCTCGGAACCAGGGGAGAATCCTCCCCTCCTTGCCTGGCACCGGCCTCGTCATCATCCGGCATGGAGCGAAGGGCATGGGACCTGCGCCGCGCTGGGCCCCCGACTCCTCGCCAGTCGCCTCAAAATCAGAACCTTCCTCCTCCACCTCCTCTTCTTCCTCCTCACTCCCGCTGGAGTTGCTGGAGGAAATGTTCTGGGAACGGGGGTCCCCAGACTTGCCTGCCAGCGGCCAGCGGCGTGGCTCAAGTGGGGGCCCAGCGCGGCCCAGCTTCATCAGCTCAAGCTCAAGGCCCTCGCGAGGGGCCAGGCCTCGCGGGGCGGATGACAGGAACCTTCCTCAGGGGCAGCCTCGTCACGCAGGCTCACGAGGAGGCGGAGAGATCAAGGCAGGGTACCTCACGAGGGTGCCCCGTGACGCAAGCCATGACGAACGAGACCAGGCAAGGCGCCACTGCAAAGGTCCTTGTTTCCCCATTGGTGCAAAGGAGGCAAGCACAGGCCGAGGCATCAGGCAAAGGTTGCCGCTTCGGTGCAACAAGACCAAGACCAGCGGAGTGGCAGGACGGAGGTCATCGTGGAGCCCAAGACGGCGTCACCGATAGAGCCTTTGGCAGCCGAAGACCAACTTTAGTCAGGATAAGTGTACTAGATGTTCCCCTTCAAAATGTCCAATTGTTGGCGCCCTTCCCGCTCATTATTTGGGAAAAGGCCCAGGGCCTCCCTCTATAAATAGGACTAGCCACCACAGAGGTAAGGGGATCGACGAGACACAGGTCGAACCTACCAGAGAGAGAGAGAGAAGCGGCTGGACTCACCCAAGCAGTCCATCGCACCACCTCAAGAACAGCCCCTCGCGAGGCTGTTCTTCCATTGTACTATTCCTCATCAGCCCCAGAGGCAATCCACCACACCACACACTGGAGTAGGGTATTACACCACAACGGTGGCCCGAACCAGTATAAACCTCATATCTCTTGTGTTGTTCATCGTTCCTAGTTTAGATCCCTAGCAAACCATTAACGCGTGAGCTGGTAGGGGAAAGATCTCCGTGCGCACCCCAGAGTTCGAACCTCAAGGGTCTGCCGGAACCCTAAATCCGAAAGAGACGACGGACGGCGTCGCTACTTGGCCGCTGCCGCGGAAGAATGCCGGGAGCGGAGGGGCCGCGTTGCTGCCGGCTGCCACCGCGGAAGAAGGCCGGGAGGGGAGGGGCTGCGGCGCTCCCAGGCCGTCGCTGTAGGAGAAAGCAGGGAGGGGAGGGG
Source organism: Aegilops bicornis (assembly GCA_021605145.1). Taxonomy (NCBI): domain Eukaryota; kingdom Viridiplantae; phylum Streptophyta; class Magnoliopsida; order Poales; family Poaceae; genus Aegilops; species Aegilops bicornis. The sequence continues at coordinate 260,800,429 of CM038672.1, read as the reverse complement.
TGGCATCGCTCTCCGGGCGCCGCCGCAGAAGAAGGCCGAGAGGGGAGGGGCGGCGGCACTACCAGACCGCTGTCGTGGAAGAATTCCGGTAGGGGAGGGGCGGCGGCGCTCCCAGGCCGCTGTCGCAGAAGAAGGCCGGGAGGGGAGGGGCGGCGGCGCTCCCAGACCGCTGCCGCGGAAGAAGGCCAGGAGGGGAGGGGCGGCGGTGCTCCCAGACCGCTGCCACGGAAGAAGGCCGGGAGGGGAGGGGCGGAGGCGCTCCCAGGCTGCTGCCGTGGAAGAATGTCGGGAGGGGAGGGGCGGCGGCGATCTTGTGGAGGATGTGTAGAATAAGGCTGGTGTTATTAGAATAAGACTCTTAAGGGGTGTTATCATAATAGACCCACCCTATATATATATATATATATATATATATATATATATATATATATATATATGCATGATACTACTATATGAAACTCTCCACTATGAGTAGCCTAAGTATAGCCTAACTAAAACACCCACATGTAGTTGCAGTAGGGTTTTTGACTTTAATTATATGCACTAAAATGCAAGGTAAGTGCAAAGAATGACTTAAACATATATAGCAGACGAGACCTGAAATGGGCCGGAAAATCAAACCAAGGGTATATCCGCGATTGTTTACCATGATATTTTTTTCGAGGCCGAACGATGTAGTAACTGACGATTTGGAGTCCGAAGTGCCCGGTCTCCTTTTGGAAACTTGATCCTTCTTGTGAGATGCTCCAGTATGGAAGGTGCGAGCACCAAAACTTGTGCCAAACTTTACCCAAAAAAATCCATTCGAGCGTGAGAGCACGCCACAGTGACACAATGATTTTCGTTATTTTCCAGACTCTACATGCATTTCCTGAAATTAAAATACCAACAAGGCCTACACCTCTGGCCGCACCCTGCAGCCGAACTGTTTGAAGTTCTTTTCCGTTCCTCGGACAATGAACGAAAACTCACAAAGCGACACACAAATGATCTTGCTAACAAACGAGATCTCCCTTTTTTGCATATTCAAAGTTTGATATTGCTAGCCAGGCCTGCCACCTGGTAAAATGTACCAGAAAATCGAACACATGGTACAATCGTGTTTTCTTACCGTGGAAAAAAATTGGAGGCGAAATGATGAACTCATGCTTTCATTCAAACAAAAATATGTTGTTAGTTAATGTAAATGTTTTCAAATAGCACACGATTCACTCATGAAAGCCGTGTGCCTACCAAACCGTGGCCGATTCCCCCCCCCCTTGCTGCACGCGCGATCTGAGTCATGCGTTCTGATTGTCTAGAACCCAAACCCCACGGATCGTACGTCTGCACCGTTGGATGCTCCCAGATCGAACGACAATCCTCGTCCCTTTCGACAGGAAATGCAGTCCGGCTAGGATTTGATTTATATGCCAAAATGCACGGTAAATGCCAAAAAATGTCTTAAATATAGCACACGAGACCTGAAATGCGCCAACAAATCAAACCCGTGGTATAATGGTGATTGCTTAACATGGGAAAAATTTAGAGGCGAAACGATGAACTCACATCTTCATTTCAAAATTAGTACGTCTTCATTTCAAACAATTTTTTTCTCTTTGTGCACACGAGCGCTTAGAGGCAATCGTTTGCATAGGCCTTTCCGCGCGGCGACCAGGGATATTTTTTACCCTTTTCACCTAGGCAGCCAACACCCACCCACCCCCCCCCCCTCGGCGCCCAGCCGTGTTTCACTCAACTAGTCCACCCAATCTCCATCGTCGTTCCCAACACGTGGCCGCCCGCGCCTCGCCATCTTCGTTTGCATGCCAGCCACCCTCGAGCATATCGATCCTGTAACCCTGGCCTCTCCTGTGGTCCGGTCGGATTTGCATTGAGAAGCCTGTTAGTTACTGCTCTTCATCGCGGTGAGGCATATTTCCTCGCAATCCCTCTTCCTATTTCGTTCCGTATGTTCCCAAATTGGCTATAAAATAATGGAGAGCGTATATATGTTCATTATCTACCTTCCTAACTAGTACATATAAGATGTATTTGTTCCAATAAGTTACTACCGATTTATAGATCGCGGGTGCCTGAGTCACACAAACTTAAACAAATAAGTCATACATTTTCAAAATTATTGCATGACATGTTTAGACAGCTTCATACCAAGTTTTTTAATTTTATGCTTATACTCCTTTCCTGAGTTTCGCATGTGCTCTCTGTAGATGCCGAGTAGCAGCGACAACACTCATGCTTTAGGCGATGTATGTTCATCTGATTCCGACAACCCTAGGTCTTCAGCAAATGGTGAGGGATCAAGTAATCTTTAACGGGGTAGAGCTGCAGCAATTACCCTTCCGGTCAGGACACGGAGGAACACTCCAAGGAAGCCCACACACCAGCCTAAAGGTATATATGAAGTAACCAAGATCTATTTAAAGTTTTGGGCTCCAACTAAACCAGATAAATCACGCATGAGGTTCAGGAGTGTGTGTGGATTTGTTGGCAGGGCAAGGCTCAACATTAATCCGCCGAGGTTTCGGAATGCTGACACAAAAACATGGCGAAGGATAGTCCAGGAGATCATGGATCACTTCAACGTTCCAGAGCAGTGGAGAACGCAGGTGGAACACGCTGCACTGAAGAAGGCTAGGGATGCTTGGAGAAACTGGAAGCATGTGTTGTACAAGAAGTACTTGAGTGAAGGCAAGGACCCAATACCCGCATACCCCAAAATTACAAAGGTAGACTGGGCAGAATTCAAAAGGGTCAGGGCAACTAAAGAGTTTGCTAACAAGAGTTCCAAGCAATCGGAACTTCAGAAGAAGAACATACACCCCCACCGTATGCGTGTGGTAGGATACTACAGCATGAAATTGATATGGGGCCAGGAGGACAAAGAAGTAGTAGCGGCGGGTGGGCAACCGGCCTTTAGTGAAATCAGGGGCAAATGCGCCAGAGACTACTTGCGGGCACGTGCAAGGAGGCGTGTTGACCGAACTTATTACTTTGAAAACTCACGTGACGAAGAACTGTATAAAGTGATGTTAGAGGCTTCCAAGATCCCTGGAAGGTTCCACAGGAACTCAGGGCCATGTGACATTTTGTCCAATGCTCTGGAAACAAGAGAGCCCCCTGGCCGTTCAAGGGGTATAGGTGTTAATGTCCCGCACAAGAGGGCTTTCACACTCAGCAAAGAAGAGAGGCTCATGATGAAAAAAGCGAGGAGGGAAATGAAGCAGAATGAATTGTATGAAAGGTTGAGGAAGGACATGTATCCAGATGTTCTAAAGGATATTGAGGAGTCAATGATGATGCACAAGACTAACACTAACAGATAGCCAGCAGATGGGAAGAGAGGCGGGCATGGAGGATGATGCTTATTGTGCGACAACACCGCACAAGAGTAGTCATGCATCACCGACCCAATGACATCGAGATCAAGAATCGCTCATGATGATGTTATATCTAATCTATCTACAATGAAAGACAAACTAAAGGGCGTGCTTACACATTACGAAGGTACATTAAAATGCAACCCGGGTTTGCCCACCCTTCTTGGAAGAGGGCCTCTAGTTGAACAATGTGCCATTGAAGCCGGGCTGTGTGAAGTGCTACGTGACTGAAGTAAAGCCTGGATTCAATGAATTTGCCCTGAAGAATGCCGTAGGAGCTTTGATGAGCAAAGGACCTTAGGAGAAACACTGTTACATCACATGCAGTGGCCACGAAAGAAAATAGAGTTCATCAAAGAGATCCCTGAAGCCCCGCCAAGAGCAACCAATGTCGCCCCTCAACCGGTGACGCTCTCCTTGCCACAGCCGCTCGTGTGTGCTTCCCCAAAGAACCTAATACTCGTAATCCAATGGCTGATGCATCAACCTGTGATCAGCCGGCCCAACTTTGTGCCGTACAGGCCATGTCAGCCTCCGCCCAGAGCAGCCAGTGGCAAGGCATACAACTATTGAAGACGCACCACCGGTTTAGATGTCGGTCTTTGAAGCGTGAGGGAGACCCAATTGCGGCACATGCTCAACAGACCATCTGGTGGAACAGATCGCTAAGCGATGCGATGCTTGAATCACCGCTAAGCGGTCTCAGAGGTCCGTAATCGACTGCTCATCAGTCCGTCGGTCCACAGTCACGTGATCAGCATACCAATGCGTCAGCACTTCCTGCTCAGCAAACCAACGCATTGGCACGGCCTCGTCAGCACACCGACAAGTTGGCACCACCTGCGCAGAAACCCGACTAGCTTCAATGCATGGTCAGCAGTCTGATGCCTCTACTCCTACAGCCCAGTAGTCCTTCACAGCAGCACCGCCAGCTCTGCGATCCGGCATGGATAAACCATCTGCTAAGCAGTCCATCGAAGCTTCACCATCTGCTCGACAATCTACCTTGCAACCAACCAGACGTTATGCCAGAAATGCTTCAAGTACCAAGAAGGAAGCGGCCAAAAAGGCTGCACTGCGAGGAAGCGTGGCGGGAGAGCGAAGAGGAAAGAGAACGATTGCCTCTTACTTAAAGCACTCATCGCCCAGAACCAAATTAACAGCAGGTTGTTCGAATCAGGGAGTAATATTATTTCTGACGGCATGAATGATGAAGAAGTAGAATTGTTGCTTGCTAAAAGTAAAGCAGCCGTACTTGAAACACGCAATTACGTCCATGGCCAGCCATTTCTTGTTGGCGAATACTTTGATGAGTGCAACTCCAGTTGCCGAGAGTTACATGAATATTGCATGGATCAAATGTCAGCAGGTCTTCATGGTTTGCTAGTCCAGTACAACAGAGATCATTTCTGACATGATGCTGGTTCCGTCAATGTGAGTTTCAAGGACTTACATCTCTTCTTCAACTTCAACGAGCTCGATGCCACTCTTGTTAGATGCCTGATTTTGTAAGTACTTAACAAACTCTGATCAACTTCTCCATACAAGGCTGTAAATGATAAACAGCTAACTGCATTTTATTCCTCTCAGGGGATTGAACACGCAGACAAGAAAAAGGGAGAGTGTGTATTTCATATATCCTGCATTAGCAAATGGCACAACATTAGATGGTAATGTGACCTACGGGACTGGTCCATTAACATGGCCGTCCGTCTCTTCAAAAACACGTCCCATGCAGAATCACTTCTCTGGCCATATCATGAATGGTAAGTCAAGTAAAAAACCACGCATACACTGATTGTCTTTCAGATTTCGACATAATTCGTAAGTCCATGGCTTTCTCAATATGTAGCGATCACTTGATATTGGTATTCATTGCTCCAAACAAGAACACAATTTACTACATGGATTCTCTCAGAGAGTCAACAAACACTCATGATCTGACGCATCTTCAGGAATTCATGGATAGGTACTGAATTCTATGATGTTGAAATTAATTTGCATTCATATCTTGTTCAATAATCGTTGTTGTCAAAATTCATCTTCATTTGTAGTGTGCTCGCATTGTGGAAAACTAAACCAGGGAACCTGTTCAAGAGGGAACTACCTCTGTAGCACGAGACTGTTACTCCGGTAGCACACTGAAATATGTTATTTTTTGAAAAATTATCCAATAGTCTGCAAATACCTTTTCTTATGCTAGTCAAATGTTCGAGCTTCTAAATAAACATCTTTCTATTTTTGTCCAAAGAAAAAATAATACATCTAACACCGGTTAGGTTGTTCCTAACAGGACAAATACATGACTAATTTTGTACAAAAAATTTCAGTGTCCTCAGCAACAAGCAGGGACCAACCTTTGTGGATACTATGTTTGTAGACACATGATCTCCATCTACAAATCTGCTGATAGTTGTGACGATCCTCGCGAATTAGTACTAGTAAGTCTATCTTAATAAATATCTTCTACTCCGCTCATATGGCACATTCTAATCTTAAACATACTGCAGCTCACCTTAGAACCGAGGACCCCTGAACTGCTCTGAGCTGGTGAATTGCTGATGGTTCGGAGATTTATCATCGACTTCTTCCTGAATCAGTACATCAATCCCGCTGGTGATAATGAAGGTTTCAGCATGCCTTCTCCTAAAACATTGAGCAAGAGTTAGCCGCTAAACATATACGCATGGATCCATTGTTTTCCATCTGATGAGGTCTTCATATTTCATACACTATGATTAATTATGTAATGCATATATGTGTGGACAAATAATTGGAATTTAGCTACCATATGTTCAATTCCAATTGTTGCGAAATATGATGAATGTTCTTCCTGTGGACACTATTTGTTCAATTGAATATTTTGGCGAATTTGCTTTTTGCATGCCGATTCAAAATGGGATATTTTTGTTTTAACCTGGCAATTGCTCCGCACACGGTTGAACTAAATGAGTGTGTGCGATCCACATCGGAAAGCATACGTCAATCGTAGCGGAACCGTCGGTGATACACAGCAGAATGTAAACGATTTGCGGTGCTACTACGTGTGCGTAGGGTCTCCGGAACCGTTTGGGATATCACGGTATCGCACACGAGAGCTTGGAGTAAACCGTGCCCAATGTAAAATACAATCCCAGTCGTAATTTTTTCACGAAACGTGTGGGATCCCAAACTAAAATCACACATCACTCTTAGCACAACCGTCGTTGATACACAACAAATCACAAATGGTCTGCAGCACTTGTATATGTGTGAAGGGGCTCTTGAACCATTTGTGATAGAACATTATCGCACACGGTAATTGTTGGGAAACGTGTGCAATGGAATATTGCATGGCAGATGGGTTCCGCAGAAAACTCATGTGCGACGGGGCACATGGCCCACATAGTTCATACGTTGGCCCGTGTGCCTTACATACTGTTTGCCAAACGGTTCATTACGACACACCGTTTGGTTTCACTGCGTCATTAGAAACGTTTAATCACCGATCCCACACGTGTGGAAGAATTTAGTGTGTGCTGCATCACACAAGATTACACTTTGCAAGGCCTCTAGATCATGGCTCCATATCCCCGACAGTTTCTGGGTTGTGTGGGAAGGACCCCCTATCGCCCACACTCACTTGGCGACGGTTCCAAATGACATCGCAAAAAGGGGTTAAAAACCGTGTGTATAGCACTGACGCGTACAGGTGCTCACATATTGATCCAGTGCCAGTTCCTGTTTGTTGCATGTTTTTTTGTTTCGCAGAATATCCATACCAAACGATGTCCAAACGCGACAAAAAATTACTGAGATTTATTTTGGAATATTTGTGATTGTTGGGAAAAAGAATCAACGCGAGACGATGCCAGAGGGGGCCACAAACCCTAGGGCACGCCCCCTACCCAGGGCACGCCTGGCAGCCTTGTGGCCACCCTATATGGCAGTTGATGCCCTTCTTTAGCCGTAAGAACGATAATATCCGAATAAAAATTGTGTTAAAATTTCAGCCCAATCGGAGGTACGGATCTCCGGAAATTTAAGAAACGATGAAAGGCTAGAAAAACGGGAACACGAAATAGAAGAGAAACAGAGAAAGAGAGAGAGATTCAATCTCGGAGGTGCTCCCGCCCCTCCGCATCCATGGAGGCCATGGACTATAGGGGAAACCCTCCTCGCATCTAGGGGGAGGTCAAGTAAGAAGAAGAAGGAGGGGGCTCTCTCCCCCTCTCTCCCGTTGGCACCAAAGTGCCGCCGGGACAAGGATCGTGACGGTGATCTACACCAACAACCTCGCTACCGTCAACACCAACTCCCCCCCCTCTATGCAGCGGTGTAACACCTCTTCTCCCTGATGTAATCTCTACTCAAACATGGTGCTCAACGCTATATATTATTATCCAATGATATGTGGCTATCCTATGATGTTTGAGTAGATCCGTTTTATCCTATGGGTTGACTAATGATCGTGATTAGTTTGAGTTGCATGGTTTATTTTGGTGTTGTCCTATGGTGCTCTTTGTGTCGCGCAAGCGTGAGGGATCCCTGCTGTAGGGTTTGCAATATGTTCATGATTTCCTTAAGGTGGGTGGCGTGAGTGATAGAAGCACATACCTGAGTAAGTAGGTTGTTTGCGTATGGGAGTAAAGATGACTTGATACTAATGCTATGGTTGGGTTTTACCTTAATGATCTTTTTTAGTTGCAGATGCTTGCTAGAGTTCCAGTCATAAGTGCATATGATCCAAGTAGAGAAAGTATGTTAGATTATGCCTCTCCGTCATATAAAATTGCAATTATGATTACCGGTCTAGTTATCGATTGCCTAGAGACAAATAACTTTCTTGTAACAAAAAGCTCTCTACTAAAACTAACTTAATTGTTTCTTTATCAAAACAGCCCCTAGATTATTTTTACGTGTTCTTTATTAGCTTGCAAACCTTTCCCTTTACACCTACAAAGTAGTTCTAGTTTCATATTTGTTCTAGGTAAAGCAAACGTTAAGCATGCATAGAGTTGTATCGGTGGTCGATAGAACTTGAAGGAATATTTGTTGTAACTTTAGCTCCTTGTTGGGTTCGACACTCTTACTTATCGAGAAAGGCTACAATTGATCCCCTATAATTGTGGGTTATCAAGACCTTTTTCTGGCGCCGTTGCCAGGGAAGAATAGCGTGGGGTGAATATTCTCGTGTGTGCTTGTTTGCCTTATCACTAAGTAGATTTTATTTTCCGTTCTAAGTTGTTCTCTATCTTTAGTTATGGATATGTAACATGAAATACCAAAACAATTAGGTGTACTTCATACTCATGGAGATGGGGAACCTCCTAAAACCCTCGGTGCTCGTTATGTGAAAAATATTAAACACTACTTTGATAATCCTGAGAAAACCCCGTTCAACTTGATAATAAGAGACACGTTGGATCAACGTGAGTACATTAGGGATTATCGCTTGACTTAAAAAGGGAAACTCGTATGGGAACAAATTAAATGGTGCATTCATATGCTTGGAATTTATGCTTGAGATATGATTATACTTGTTGCTCTAGGATGAAGGCTCCACACATTCCCTTTTCATGTAAATTTAGTGATAATGAAACCTTAGCTTCTTATGTTAATGGTATATACGATTACATGATGTGGAACGAATATAAGAACTTGTTGCTTTTAAGGGTGATTTTGAAATTGAATCTTTGTTTGAAAAGTGTGAAAATTATGATGATGTTGTTTACAGACCTGAAAATTATGCTATACTTAAATATTGCTATGAGAATTATGAATATAATGTCGATATTAGTGAGTTTATTGAGAAAGTCTCCGCTGTCCAAGAAGAGACTAATATTTTGGAGGAATCTATGGAAGAAGAAATTGATGACACTGTGAGCTCATTAGATGGAAAAGATGATGAGGAGAGCGAAGAACAAAAGGAGGAAAAGTGGATTAGCTACTTCTACCCACCTTCTAATGAGAGTATCTCTTCAACTCATACATTGCTTAATTTCCCTTCGTGCTTACCGAAGGATGAATGCTATGATGATTGCTACGATCCCTTGGATTCATTTGAAATATCCCTTTTTGATGAATTTTTTGCTTGCTATGCTTGTGGCCAAGATTCCAATATGAATTATGCTTACGGAGATGAACTTGGTATAGTTCCTTATGTTATGAATGAAATTGTTGCTATTGCACCCACACATGATAGTCCTATTATCTTTTTGAATTCTCCCAACTACACTATATCGGAGAAGTTTGCGCTTATTAAGGATTATATTGATGGGTTGCATTTTACTACTACGCATGATGATTTTGATGAATATAATATGCATCTGATTGTTGCTCCTACTTGCAATTATTATGAGACAAGAACTACATCTCCGCCTCTCTATGTTTCCAACACAATAAAATTGCAAGAAACTATTTATGCTATGTATTGGCCTTTACTTGATGTGCATGAATTGTTCTTTTATGACATGTCGATGCACAAGAAGACAGTTAGACTTTGTCATCGCATGATTTATATTACTTTGTGATCAATACTAAAATACAAATCATTGTTAATTAAAATTGGCTTTGATATACCTTGGGATCCGGGTGGATCCATTACTTGAGCACTATATGCCTAGCTTAATGGCTTTAAAGAGAGCGCTGCCGGGTAGACAACCCGGAAGTTTTAGAGAGTCATTTTATTATGTTGTGAACTTTTGAAAAATATAAAAACAAAAAAATATAGAGGGGAACCTAAAACTTTTCAAAAAAGTAAGAAAGACGAGCAAAGTTGAAGTGGGGGAGCTCCTTGAACTTTGTTCATGCCCATGGAAACGTTGCAAATCTTGAATTTCAGAAACTTTTAAACAAAAATAATTATCCCCTTGTACAAATCCATTGTATTATAAAAATAATGTGCCAAGACTTGCCTTTAGGATGATTAGATTGCTTGGTTGGTATGTGCAGTGTAAAAACAGAAACTTTTGTTGTAGTGCGTGAATTTACATTTTGTACTGGTACATGCAAAAATTCTGAAATTTTTACACAATACTTCTATGATTTTTTTTATTTTATCCTAATTTTCCATAATTTTTTGAGTTATATAAGTATATGTACCATCTACACCTTTACAGACTGTCCTGTTCTCATAGATTGTTGTTATAGTTTCATTATTTGCGTATGTTTGAAATCTTGTTGAGCATCCTTTCACTTTGGGCCATAGAATTGTGATAGCATATAGTTGGTAATGATTGATTATAATTATGAAATAATGTTACAATAGTACACAGTACATGATGGGATTTGTTTTTATATGTACTAACCCCTCTAATAAAATGTTTGGTTAAGTTTTGTGTGGATGAAGTGTTCGAAGATCGAGGAGGTATTGATATGAGAAGAATGAGGAGAGGCATGACCTCAAGCTTGGGGATGCCCGAGGCACACCAAGTAAATATTCAAGGAGACTCAACCGTCTAATCTTGGGGATGCCCCGGAAGGCATCCCATCTTTATTCGACAATTATCGATGTGTCTCAGTTTTTGTTTTGTTCACCTGATATGCGTATATTCTTGGAGTGGCGTGTGGCTTTTCTTTTTATTTTAATAATGCACTATGCTGGTATGAGATAGTTCTTGGTTTATTTATAGAATGCTCTTTCCACTTCACTTATATCTTTTGAGTATGGCTTTATAGAATGCTTCATGTGCTTCACTTATATCTTTTGAAGTTTGGATTGCCTGTTTCTCTACATAGGAAAACCGTCATTTATAGAATGTTGTTTTTCTTCAATTATATTTGTTAGAGCATGGACATATGTTTTGTAGAAAGAATTAAACTCTCATGCTTCACTTATATCTATTTAGAGAGTTAATAGGAATTGGTCATTCACATGGTTAGTCATAAAATCCTACATAAAACTTGTAGATCATTGAATATGATATGTTTAATTCCTTGCAATAGTTTTGCGATATAGAGATAGTAATATGTGGGAGGTACTAGTGAATGATTGTGGTATAGTAAGAATATTGGTGTTAAGGTTTGTGATTCCCGAAGCATGCACATATGGTCTCTCGTTATGCTACGAAATTGGAGTATGATTTATTATTGATTGTCTTCCTTATGAGTAGCGGTCGGGGACGAGCGATGGTCTTTCCCTACCAATATATCCCCCTAGGGGCATGTGTAGTAGTACTTTGCTTTGAGGGCTAATAAACTTTCGCAATAAGTATGTGAGTTCTTTATGACCAATGTTGAGTCCATGGATTATATGCACTGTCGGTGTACAAAAGTAGGGGCTCTCCTTTTTACCCCTCTACTTGTGCACGGGTAGTCAGAGCCGCACCTGCGGCCACACTTAGCAGGGCAAAGGGAGGGAGCAGAAGCACGAGAATAGCATAGTAGCAGCCAAAAGCACAAGACAAGCAAAGCAACGCCAAGACCAGAGACACAAAGAGCAAGAGGGCAAGGTGGACTCCCCCAGCAGGACCCTTGTCGGAGCGGCCTCCGTAGCCCCGGCAAGAGCCTTGCCGGGGCAACTTGCCCAAACACCAACAGGGCGCGCCACCCTTGATCCCAAGTGTTCCAACACCGTCGGCCACATTGGAATCAAGGCTCGGGAGGCACCTCCGTGGTGGCATGCAGATCTTTGTGAAGATCATAAAGACACAAGATCAGATGAGGACCAGAAGACGACGACCCTCGACAAGATCCTTGCCGAGGGAATCCACGAGACCTCCGGAAAGAACCTTGTCGGGGACGACCGTGATGTCACGGCAAGACCCTTGGCGAGGCCTCGGCAAGGCCCTTGCCGAGGACACCTGCGGGGCCGCAACCAGGCCCACGTCTGCCAAGACTCCACCACCGTTCCCATATAGCTGCCAGCCCAACCAGCTGGGCAGGCACCTGCGTGGCAACGTGCGGCTTGCAGGCCGACTCAGCAAACACCTGCGGTGGCATGCAAATCTTCGTGAAGACCCTACCACCATGCCATATCAGTAGCCTGCCAGCCTACGTGGCGCTGCATGCCTTGTTGGCCCGGATGCGTGTCGGGGCAAGACGGAGCGGCGACGGACGGGACGGGCCTCGTTGCCATCCCCAATAAAGCAACGGGACACCTAAGGAGCGCATTTAATGCGTCTTGTCCCGTAATGACAGGCGATAAGCTTGTACACTGTATACCTTTCCACCTCCTGTGTGCCACTGTGGCGACCCAAGGAGGCCCGAGGCGTATTGGAGAGGGATTCGGATCTTTTGGACTACGCGCGCACCGTAGCTAGTTCAAGAGCTCAAGAACACTCCAATATACACCAAACAGGACTAGGGTTTTACGCATCTTTGCGGTCCGAACCTGAGTAAACGACTTGTGTGCTGGCTCCTAGACCTGCTCTTTGCACAACCCCGCGCCCGCCATCCATAGAAGGGATCCCAGTGATTCCATAGGTGTCATTTCCACCGACATCTTTGGTGCTCCAGGTAGGGGGCGCAGTTGTGAAAATCTGGTATAGCAGTTAGTTTAGCAGATCTTCATCGCCATGGCTCCCAAGAAGAAGACGATCACGGCGATCGGTTCGTCGGGAGCCAAACGGCCCATACCAGTGCGGGTGAGTGGCGGGGCGGTCGCGGACGGAAGCCGAGGCACAGCCCGCGAACACCCACATCGCTCTGGCAGTCAAAGCCTAGCGAGCGCATCATTTGTGCACGAGACGACGGGCCGCACGCCACTAAATCCAAAGCCAGAGCCAGGCCCCCACTGGCGGCACGGGGCCCTCCAGGGGCGGTGCCGTGCCACCCACGGGCGCCGCGACGACTTCCAAGATCCTACACCGGCGCCCATGATGCACTCTTCCCAGGTTGTGCGCGACGAGCAGCGTCACCACGTTGGTAACCCTGGGCGCTGTTGTGGGAAGAGTCCTGCGCCCCATTCGCGGGACGTAGAAGGCCAGCATGCACGCCGAGACGCTGGCAAAAATGGCGCACAACCACCAGGCCATGATAGAGCTCCTTCTAACGTTGTTATAAGTCGGAGCGCGTCACGGTCCACGCAGCTTTCGCCGCCGCCAACGCCACCGGAAGCTTTGGCACGCGGGCAGTTGCTCCTCGACTTTCCTCCTCCCGCAGAAAAGCTCGACGAGTGGAGAGCCACCATCCGGAGCCTCATCGGCGTCGCCAACAAAGATGAGCCACGACCAGCAGGGCCCTCAGGCCGGCACTCCGTCGAGCCACCGCAAGCCAACGATGGAAGGACCAGAGGTGTTGCAGCCACGGTGCACTCTCCTCCTTCACGCCGGCCACCGCGGATGTCGGTCCGTCGTGATGACGCTTGTGATAACATTTCCGTAGCATCGTCCGACCCACGGACCCACCGCGATCAGCGCCAAGTTCTTCGGGAGCGAGCCCATGAAGACGCTCGAACCACCATCGAGCGCCGGCGCGATGCACGCCACCAGTCAGATAGGCGGGCGGGGCCCACTATGGACCACCCAGCACCAAGGGGCTCTGGCGGCCTACCCTACGAGGTGGGTTGCCCAGCCTTTACCCGTGAGCAGCGACAGTTCCAGTGGCCCTCCCACCGCATGTTCAAGCCCGACGTCGGCGAGAAGTACAACAGCAAGACTAATCCGTCGGATTTCCTCAGCATCTACACCATCGCCATGCAAGCTGCTGGGGCTCGCGACGACAAGGTCATGCCAATTACTTCCCGTTGGCACTTAAACCCAATGTCTTGTCATGGTTGATGCACTTGCCAGTGGATTCTATTTCTTCTTGGTCGGAGTTGTGCCATGAGTTTGTTGGCGCCTTTATGGGGGGCCAGCAAGCTCATGGCCAGGCAAGCGATTTGCATATCATCCCCTAGAAAGAAGGTGAAACCCTGCGCAAGTACATACAGAGATTCATCCGGGTGCAGTACAACATACCAGATGTTCATCCCGCTATCGTGATCAGCGCATTCCACCAGAATGTGCGCAACCGCAAGATGCATGAAGAGTTGGCGATGAAGAAGGTCAAAGATGTGGCCGAACTTTATGTTCTGGCCGACAGGTGCGCTCGAGCTAAAGAGGGGAGGAAGTACCCCGGTGAGGACGCCGGTGCGGAGACCGACTCCACAGACAAAGGCATAGCCACCCCGACGAAGAAGGGCTGGCGCCGCAACAGGAAGCGCAAGGGCAAGACCGTGCTTGCCGTCAAGGGATCCGAGGACACCGGCGCTGCCAAGAAGGCCAAGGCAGACGACCCCGGCAAGGAAATTGCCGGGTGCGCCGCTGCAGACCTTGGCGGCTGCCGACAAGCCAGAGGCTCCGACAAGCAGTACTGCAAGATCCACCGCACCAAGGGCCATGACCTCCAGAATTGCCGACAAGTTGAGCTGCTTGCTGAGAAGCAAAAAGCTAAGTATGAGAGGCGGGACAAGAAGAAGGGTCAGGATGGTGCCAAGGATCCCGCAAGAAGCGTGGCGGCCAAGGGGGTCGCCGCGGCAAGGATAGCCAGCAAGAGAGGCTCGCTGGGGGCCGCGACAAAAAGCAAGAAGACGATGCTCATGACGAGAAAGACGAGTCCGGCGAGCAAGAGTTCCAGAAAGCTACCGAAGCCATGTGCGTCGATGGTGGCGCCTCACTGCACACATCTCACCGCTAGCTCAAGCAGTGGGCACGTGAGATCACAGCAGCGGAACCATCACTCGATGCTTAAAATACACAATAATGGTCCAGCACGCCTATCATTTTTGACACCGAGGACCACCCTGATCGCACAACTGCGGTCGGGTGCTTGCCGTTGTTGGTTTCTCCAACAATACGCAACCTCAAGGTGACAAAAATGCTAGTCGACGGCGGGGCCGGTCTGAACTTGATCTCGCCTGTTGTGATCAAAAGGCTACATATTCCCGATGGAGACCTCGAAGAGACGGGTACTTTTCAGGGGGTCAACCCAGGGAGGAGCCAGCTGAAGGGTAAGGTCACACTGCCCGTGATGTTTGGAGGCGAGTTGAACTACCAGACAGAGAGGATTGTTTTCGATGTAGCCGAGATCACCTTGCCCTACAACGGGATCCTCGGCCGCCCGGCACTAGCCAAGTTCATGGCGGCGTCACATTACGCCTACAACATGTTGAAGATGCCTGGGCCAATGACTATCATCACCGTCCCCTCTGACAAGAAGGATGCGCTGATCTGTGCTGACCAACTCTACCGGGAGGCAGTTGCAGCGACTGCCACCAAGGCACTTGCTCCTGCCGCCGAAGCCCCGGGAGGGAAGAAGACCAGCAAGACCTCTCGCACCCACTCTGGCAAGCGCACCTCTTCAGAGTGCTGTGCTCCCGTTGAGGACGTGCCAGAGAGCTCCACCGGCAAGAGCAAGAAATCCAGAGCTGCGCCACCACAGACCAAGAAGGTGTCCGTCAAGGAGGATGGCACAGGAGGGGCTTTCACCATAAGCTCCTCCCTTGACAGCAAATAGGAAAGCACGCTCGTCACCTTCCTGCAGGCGAATGTCGATGTGTTTGCATGGCAAGCATCCGACATCCCCGGCGTCCCCAGGGAGGTGATTGAGCACCATCTTGCTGTTTGTCCTCATGCGTGACCCATCAAGCAGAAGGTCAGGAAGCAAGCTTTGGAGCAGCAGGAGTTCACCACGGAGGAGATCGGGAAGTTACAAGTGGCAGGCTTGGTGAGGGGAGTACTCCATCCGATGTGGTTGGCCAATCCGGTGGTGGTGCACAAAGAAAATGGGAAGTGGAGGCTATGTATTGATTACACGGATATCAATAAGGCTTGTCCAAAGGACCCTTTCCCGTTGCCGCGCATTGACCAGATTCTTGACTCCACGGCCAGGTGTGACTTGTTATCGTTCCTCGACGCCTACTCAGGATACCACCAGATCTTCATGACGAGAGAAGATGAAGAGAAGACATCATTCATCACCCCATGTGGTACATATTGTTTTTTACGAATGCCTTTCGGGTTGAAGAGTGCTGGCTCAACATTTGCAAGAGCATTCCAAATTGGTTTTGAGCCCCGGCTGCATAGAAATATGGAAGCTTTTATGGATGACATAGTGGTCAAAACCAAGGACAAGGCGACACTCGTACAAGATTTGGAAGAGACGTTTGTGAACTTGCGCAAGATCAACCTCAAGCTGAACCCCGAGAAGTGTGTCTTTAGTGTTCCGTCCGGCAAACTTCTCGGGTTCTTTGTGTCACAGTACGGGATCGAGGCGAATCCATATAAGATCAAGACCATTGAGCAAATTGAGGCGCCTAGGCGGATCAAGGATGTGCATCGGCTCACTAGTTGCGTTGCCGCCATGAGCAGGTTCATTTCCAAGTCTGCCGAGCGTGCCCTTCCCTTTTTCAAAATCTTGAAGAAGGCGGGCCCCATGGAATGGACCCCAGAATCCAAAGCAGCACTGCAGGATTTGAAGAAATACCTCTCCTCTGTGTCGATACTAGTTGCGCCTAGACCACAAGAGCCGTTGCTGCTGTATCTAGCGGCAATGAACCAAGTGGTCAGCGCCACGCTAGTGGCGCAGAGGGAGGTCGACAAAGAGGTAGTGGCAACGGCAGGACTGGCGGATGACGAGCCAGAGCTCCCCCCGGCAGAGTCTAATGCTGGCTAGACAGGGCCTATGCAACTAAATGGAGTAGTGCAGAAGAAAAAGATGATGCAGCACCTGGTTTACTTTGTCAGCTCCCTCTTGTAGGGGGGTAGATCAAGGTACTCCGGCATGCAGAAATTGCTCTTCGGCCTCCTTATGGCCTCGAGGAAGCTGCGTCATTACTTCCAAGCCCACAAAATCACCGTCGTCACCCGCCTCCCGTTGCAATGAATATTGCATAACCCAGACACAAACCGGGAGGATTGTGGAATGGGCCTTGGAACTGTCGAGCTTTGGTTTGAAGTTTGAAAGTACTTCAACAATCCAGAGTAGAGTCTTGGCAGAGTTCATTGCAGAATGGACCTCAACGCCCGACGAAGAGATCCAGGAGACCACTCTCCCTGGCAAGGAAACAAGTCGCAACTGGGTTATGTACTTTGACGGGGCTTTCTCGCTACAAGGCGCCGGTGCAGGTGTTCAACTTGTTACACCCACCGGAGAGCACCTCAAGTATGTGGTCCAGATGCACTTTCCCAGGGAGATGTCGACAAACAACACTGCTGAATACGAGGGGTTGCTTGCCGGTCTCAGGATCGCGGCAGACCTCGGAATCAAGAAGCTCATCGTCAGGGGTGATTCACAGCTTTTCGTCAAGCAAGTTAACACAGACAATCAAAGCCCATTGATGGAGGCCTACGTAGATGAGGTGAGGAAGCTGGAGGAGCGTTCTGACGGTATACAAGCGGAGCATGTCCCCCGAGTGGAGAACGACACCGCCGACTACCTGTCAAAACGCGCTACCCTCAAATTACCTGTGGAACCAGGTACTTTCGTGCTTCGGTTAACTCAACCATCCGTTGAACCATCGACAGAGCAGAACAAGCGCGAAATCAGGCCCGGCAAGTACTTTCCCGCTTAAGCTCCTGAGCAGCCGGCAAGAGATGTTGCCGTGGACACCGAGACTGCCATGAGGCACAGACTCGGCGAGGCGTCAAGCCTGGCCGTGAGAGACAAACCGCTCCCATGGCAGAGGAAATGCCTTTGGTCCTTGCCGTCGAGCCCCAGGCTCCGGCATGGGCGCGGCATACCGTCCGATTCCTCCAAACAGCGGAACTCCCTGAGGAGCAGGAAGAAGCAGAGAAAGTAGCCTGTTGGTCTGCCATGTATCAGTTCATCGATGACGTTCTGTATAGAAAAAGACCAAACGGTGTGAAATTGAAGTGCATTCCTCGGGAGGAAGGACTCGAGCTGTTGGCAGAGATACACGGAGGCATATGTGGCTCCCACATAGGGTCGAGGGCCCTTGCCGGCAAGGCATTCCGGAAAGGTTTATTCTAGTCCACAACCCTCCAAGATGCAGCGGCGCTAGTAACCAAGTGTGAAGCATGCCAGTTCCATTCAAAGAAGCTTCATCAACCAGCTCAAGCTCTCCAAACAATCCCTCTTTCCTGGCCATTCTCAATCTGGGGGCTCGACATACTGGGCCCCTTTTCCCGTGCCGTGGGGGGCTTTGAGTACTTGTACGTTGCAATCGACAAGTTCACAAAGTGGCCGGAGGTGGAGGCAGTGAGAAAGGTGACAGCACAATCAGCCGTCAGATTCTTCAAGGGGCTAGTCTATCATTTTGGTGTGCCAAATAGAGTCATCACCGACAACGACACACAGTTCACGAGCCACGCCTTCACGCAGTACATCCAGGACCTCGGTAGCAAGGTCTGTTTTTCTTTTGTTGCGCATCCACGGAGCAACGGCTAGGCTGAGAGGGCAAATGCTGAAGTGTTGCGAGGCCTCCGGACGAGGACTTTTGACAGGCTACACAGGTGTGGACGACGCTGGATTGATGAATTGCCGGCGGTTCTTTGGTCAATCAGAACGACACCAAATTGAGCCACTGGCCACATACCCTTCTCCCTTGTTTACGGGGCAGAAGCAGTTCTCCCCACAGAACTCACGTACGGGTCACCTCGAGTGCTCGCTTATGATGAGCTTGAGCAAGAGCAGTTGCGGTAAGATGATGCAACGCTCCTTGAGGAAGATTGTCTTCGGGCGGCTATGCGAGCGGCACGCTACCAGCAAACCTTGCGCCGCTATCATAGCCGCAAGGTTCATGCCCGAAGCTTTGAGGAAGGCAACCTTGTTCTTCTAAGCACGCTCGATTCCAAGAATTCCAACAAGTTGACGCCAAAGTGGGAAGGCCCTTATCGGGTAATACGAGTCACTAGGCCCGGCGTGGTCCCCCTGGAGACCGAAGATGGTATTCCAGTGAGCAACTCTTGGAACATCGAACATCTTCGCAAGTTTTTCCCATAAGGCACGGTTGCCGGGCTCCCTAGCAAACCACCTTTTGTACAAGCCTTGCCGGCAAGGCATGTAACCCTTTGTACAAAGCCAGGCGCAGACCATGAGCATAAATAAATGAAGCGCTGGTGCCCTAAGTTTTAGCATGCATGCTAGGTTGAGTCTCTCTCTATGTTAGGGTTGATAGTGCTTGGGGGCGACTAACCCTTAGCATAGGGGTCGAGTATGCATCTCTCTGTTCCTTCCCGTCCTTTTTTGGTTCGCAGGATGCATGGACATTTCTGTTGAGCTATTTTGGAAGAAAAGAGAACAGGCCAACGCCCGGACCCCGACAAGCTAAGGTTGCCGGGGGCTGCAGGTCTGAGAATCCAATCACGGCAAGCCAAGGTTGCCGGGGCTGCGGCATCAGATAAGTCTTTCTCCCCCACTCTGTGCTCCGTATGAAACTTGAACGTACGAGACTTCGCTCGCTCTCATACCATCTTGCTCCCTCTATCCTGTGTCTGAAAACCTTACTTTGGGCCGGAACTTGGTTGTAGTGCGATGGGATGGGGACAAGCGAAGGGCCCAATCCTACTTGGCCCCTACCTCCGCCAAGGGCGTGAGTGTTGCCGAGCTATAGGGCAGGAGGACGGCAAGGCCTGTTGCCGGGGTACAATGTTTATCTTAAAATAACGAGGACTCGCTCCTTGGTGTAGCCCTCGCCCACGCGCAAACAAAACCCGGCAAACACCCTTCTCTTCATTAATATGTTGCTAACAAGTACAATTTGTATGGAATGCGTACATGAGCAAGGGGGTTACAAGGTCTAAATTATACTAAGGCCCGTAGGCTTACAAACTGAAAAAAGATAAGTGCCTCGTGATCCCCGTTCTTGCCCTTTTCCTCCCAGGTGCGGCAGTTGAAGGCAAAAAAGGGGCGATGGGGAACGCGCCGATGGAGAGCTTGACGAGGAAGGCCCTCGGCAGGGCACGTGGCCAAGGGAGGAGCGATGCGGTCAGTCGGAGTCAGCGTGTCCCCGCTCGACGCCCTCGTCGTCGCTGTCGTTGTCCTCGTCATCGCTCCTGCTTGAGGAAGAGTCTTCGTCATCAGAGGAGCTCTCCACGCAGCACTTTAGGCGAGTTCCAAAGTCTCCAAAGACCTTGACGAAGAGCAAGCCGTTCTCCATTAATTTGAAATAGAGAATGAGCCCCGCCGTTAGGCTGTGGATACGAGCGAAGGTCTTCCATCCGCGACGAAGATACATGACGTGAGGGGCGTGAAAGTCGACATCAACCCGCGTGCCGCCATTCCCGCAGCCCCTCATATGCAACCTCAGAGTCTGTGGCGGGTCGAGCTCCATCTCCCGAGCAAATGGAGTAGGGAGGCGAAGACGATGGCGCGCCGGCCGATGCATCTTGATGAAGAACTCGCGGGGCTGGCCCCCGACGTGGCCCTCCATTGGGGGAGGGACCGCCGGCGGAGGCGAGGCCGATGCGCCGCCCCATCCTCCTCTTCCTTGAGCGCCATGGAGACCTCGGCCTCGCCCCCTCCCCCTCCGCCTCATGGCCGGCTCCGCTGCCACCAGCTCTTGGGAAGAAGGGGCGCACTGTCGAGCGGAGACCCTCGTCGCCACCGTCGAAGCATCGGCGCCCTCTCGCCATAGCAGAAGAGAGAAAGAAGCAAAGGTGGAAGGAGGCGGATGATGGAAGATTGAGGGGTGCCATCCCCCTCCCCTTCTTATAAAGGTGCGGGGTCGGGGCTCGGCCGCCCCGCTCAACCAATCCGGCCATCAAGGGCGCAGGGAATCGAGACCGACCCGCTGCTCCAATCAGCGGCGGCCCGATTTCCCGCCTCGTCATTCAAGGCTCGCACCCACCACCTACCATCTTCAAGGCATGGGGGACACGTGGCGAGCGAACAAAAATCGAGGGGACAAGTGAGGCAACCATTTTCCACCCCGTGATCGTGGGGCACGGGCGCCTCGAAGGCCACGACCCGAGCCTGCTCAGTAAATGGTCACGCCCCTGCGTCTTCCTCTTTTTATGGGGAAGGTGCGAGCCGCCTCTTTACCACGGTGTGATGCATGAAGGCAGGAACCGCCCCATGCGTGACCCCCACGTCACACACGACCCTCCACATCACGCATTCAATGCGGGTCGTGGGGAAGCGCAACGAGCAAAGGAATTACTGCAGTAAAATCCGCCCCGCCTGCCCGCGCACCGTTCTGGGCCTAGCCCAACAACGCGTTGCGCTTGTGTGTGGCTCAGACCCGGGGGCTCCTGTCGGTGTACAAAAGTAGGGGCTCTCCTTTTTACCCCTCTACTTGTGCACGGGCAGTCAGAGCCGCACCTGCAGCCACACTTAGCAGGTTAAAGGGAGGGAGCAGAAGCACGAGAATACTATAGCAACAGCCAAAAGCACAAGACAGGCAAAGCAACGCCAAGACTAGAGACACAAAGAGCAAGAGGGCGAGGTGGACTCCCCCGGCAGGACCCTTGCCAGAGCGGCCTCCGCTCTTGTCGGGGCAACTTGCCCAAACACCAACAGGTCGCGCCACCCTTGAGCCCAAGGGTTCCAACACCGTCGACCACATTGGAATCAAGGCTCGGGAGGCACCTCCGTGGTGGCATGCAGATCTTTGTGAAGATCTTAAAGACACAAGATCAGATGAGGACCAGAAGACGACAACCCTCGACAAGATCCTTGCCGAGGGAATCCACGAGACCTCCGACAAGATCCTTGCCAGGGACGACCGCGATGTCACAGCAAGACCCTTGCTGAGGACACCTGCAGGGCCCCAACCAGGCCCGCGTCTGACAAGACTCCACCGCCGTTCCCATACAACTGCCAGCCCAACCAGCTGGGCAGGCACCTGCATGGCAACGTGCGTCTTCCAGGCCAACTCAACAAGCACCTGCGTGGTGGCATGAAGATCTTCGTGAAGACCCTACCACCACGCCATCTCAGCAGCGTACCAGCCTACGTGGAGCTGCATGCCTCGTTGGCCCGGACGCGTGTTGGGGCAAGACGGAGCGGCGATGGACGGGACGGGCCTCGTTGTCGTCCCAATAAAGCAACGGGACACCTAAGGAGCGCATTTAATGCGTCTTGTCCTGTAATGACAGACGATAAGCTTGTACACTGTATACCTTTCCACCTCCTGTGTGCCACTGTGGCGGCCCCTTTTGTCTATAAAAGGAGGCCCGAGGCGTACTGGAGAGGGATTCGGATCTTTTGGACTACGCACGCACTGTAGCTAGTTCAAGAGCTCAAGAACACTCCAATATACACCAAAGCAGGACTAGGGTTTTACGCATCTTTGCGGCCCGATACTGGGTAAACGACCTGTGTGCTGGCTCCTAGACCTACTCTTTGCACAACCCTGCGCCCGCCAACCGTAGAAGGGATCCCAGTGATTCCGTAGGTGTCATTTCCACCGACACGCACTCTCACCTTTCCGCAATTTGCTAGCCTCTTCGGTATCGTGCATTGCCCTTTCTCACCTCGAGAGTTGGTGCAAACTTCACCGGTGCAATATGATACGCTCTGTCACACATAAGCCACCTTATATCTTCCTCAAAATAGCCACCATACCTACCTATTATGGCATTTCCATAGCCATTCCGAGATATATTGCCATGCAACTTCCACGGTCCCGTTTTATTATGGCACATACCATCATTTTAATATTGCTTTGTATGATGATATAGTTGGCATAGTATTTGTGGCTTGGCAATGTTCATGTTTTTTATACATGTCACGCTAGATCATTGCACATCCCGGTACACCGCCGGAGGCAATCATATAGAGTCATACATTTGTTGTAGTATCGAGTTGTAATTCTTGAGTTGTAAGTAAATAAAAGTGTGATGATCATCATT
This sequence comes from Aegilops bicornis, assembly GCA_021605145.1. Taxonomy (NCBI): domain Eukaryota; kingdom Viridiplantae; phylum Streptophyta; class Magnoliopsida; order Poales; family Poaceae; genus Aegilops; species Aegilops bicornis. The sequence continues at coordinate 260,777,334 of CM038672.1, read as the reverse complement.
ATTAGAGCACTATCCCAGTGAGGAAAGGGTGATGGAGACTATGATTCCCCCACAAGTCGGGATGAGACTCTGGATGGAAAAAAGAGAGAGAAAAAGAGGCCAAAGAGCCAAAACAAAAAATATAAAAAAATGAGTGACAAAGAGAGAAGGGGCAATTCTACTATCCTTTACCACACTTGTGCTTCAGAGTAGCACCATGTTTTTCATATAGAGAGTCTCCTATGTTGTCACTTTCATATACTGTGGGAATTTTTCATTATAGAACATGGCTTGTATATTCCGATGATGGGCTCCTCAAATGCCCAAGGTCTTCATGAGCAAATAAGTTGGATGCCCACTCACTTAGTTTTCAGCTTGAGCTTTCATACACTTATAGCTCTTAGTGCATCCGTTGCATGGCAATCCATACTCCTCGCATTGATATCGATTGATGGGATCTCCATAGCCCGTTGACCTGCCCAGTTAATGCGAGACTTTCTCCCTTCTCCTATTGATCCCTACCATCACATTCTATTCCACCCATAGTGCTATATCCATGGCTCACACTCATGTATTGAGTGAAGTTGAAAAAGCTGAAGAGCGTTAAAAAGTATGAACCAATTGCTCGGCTTGTCATTGGGGTAGTGCATGATAAATACTTTGTGTTAAGAAGATGGAGCATGACAAAGCTATATGATTTTGTAGGGATAACGTTCTTTAGCATTGATATTTTGAAAGAAATGATTGTTTGTTGGGATGCCTAAGTATTGATGTCTTTATGTCAAATGATAGACTATTTCTTTGAATCACTCGTGTCTTAATATTCATGCCATGATTAGATTATGTGATCAAGATTATGCTAGGTAGCATTCCACATAAAAATATCTTTTTTATCATTTACCTACTCGAGGACAAGTAGGAATTAAGCTTGGGGATGCTGATACGTCTCCGGCGTATCTATAATTTTTGATTGTTTCATGCCAATATTCTACAACTTTCATATACTTTTGGCCACATTTTATATTATTTTTGGGACTAACATATTGATCAAGTGCCCAGTGCCAGTTCTTTTTTGTTGCATGTTTTTTGTTTCGCTGAATATCCATACCAAACAAAGTCCAAACACAATAAAAAATTACAGAGTTATTTTGGAATATTTGTGATTTTGGGGAAAAAGAATCAATGCGAGACGATGCCCAAGGGGGCCCAGGCCCTAGGGGCGAGCCCCCCTACCCATGGCACGCCTGGCAGGCATGTGGCCACTTCGTAAGGTGGTTGATGCCCTTCTTTCCTGCAAAGATAATATCCGAATAAAAATCATGTTAAACTTCCAGCCCAATCGAAGTTACAGATCTCTGGGAAATTAAGAAACAGTGAAAGGCCAAAAAACAGGAACGCGAAATAGAAGAGAAACAGAGAGAGAGAGAGAGAGAGAGAGAGAGAGAGATCCAATCTCAAAGGGGCTCCCACCCCTCCACCGCCATGGAGGACATGGACCAGAGGGGAAACCCTCCTCCCATCTAGGGGGAGGTCAAGGAAGAAGAAGAAGGAGGGGGGCTCTCTCCCCCTCTCTCCCGGTGGCACCAAAGTGCCGCCGGGGCAAGGATCATGACGGGGATCTACACCAACAACCTCACTACTGTCAACACCAACTCCCCCCCCCCTCTATGCAGCGGTGTAACACCTCTACTCCTCGCTATGATCTCTACTCAAACATGGTGCTCAACGCTATATATTATTATCCAATGATATGTGTCTATCCTATGATGTTTGAGTAGATCTGTATTGTCCTATGAGTTGATTGATGGTCGTGATTGATTTGAGTTGCATGTTTTATTTTGGTGTTGTCCTATGGTGCTCTCCGTGTCGCGCAAGCGTGAGAGATCCCCGCTGTAGGTTTTGCAATATGTTCATGATTTGCTTATGGTGGGTGGCGTGAGTGACAGAAGCATAGACCCGAGTAAGTAGGTTCTTTGCGTATGGGAGTAAAGAGGACTTGATACTTTAATGCTATGGTTGGGTTTTACCTTAATGATCTTTAGTAGTTGTGGATGCTTGCTAGAGTTCCAATCATAAGTGCATATGATCCAAGTAGAGTAAGTATGTTAGCTTCTGCCTCTCCCTCATATAAAATTGCAATAATGATTACTGGTCTAGTTATAGATTGGCTAGGGAAAAATAACTTTCTTGTGACAAAAAGCTCTCTACTAAAACTAACTTAATTGTTTCTTTATCTAAACAGTCCCTAGCTTTTATTTATGTGTTTTTATTAGCTTGCGAACCTATCGCTTTACACCTACAAAGTACATCTAGTTTCATACTTGTTCTAGGTAAAGCGGACGTTAAGCGTGCGTAGAGTTGTATCGGTGGTCAATAGAACTTGAGGGAATATTTGTTCTACCTTAAGCTCCTTGTTGGGTTCGACACTCTTACTTATCAGTATGGCTACAATTGATCCCCTATACTTGTGGGTTATCAGAGCACCCCTGCGGGGTTAAATCTTTTTGAGAGTCGTGCCCGTAGTTATGTGGCAACTTGAAAATTTATAATATCCGGTTTGTGGAGAACTTGACACTAAACTTCAAATAAAATACACCAACCGCGTGAGTAACTGTGATCATCACTTTTTGAGGGAGTTCAGGAAGAGAACATGGTGGGGTTATGTATGACTCGTAAGTAGTTCCGGATCACTTCTTGATCATTACTAGTTTGCGACCGTCATGTGTAGTTTACTCTTCTTACTCTTATACTCATAAGTTAGCCACCATACGAATGCTTAGTGCTTGCTGCAACCTCACCACTTACCCATTCCATACCCATTAAGCGTATCTAGTCTTAATACCCATGGTAATGGGATTGCCGAGTCCTCATGGCTCATAGATTACTACGACAACACTTGAAGGTACAAGGTACAGGTAATTCGATGGTCTGACGTGAGAGCGATGCATGTTTTCTTTTGGAGTTCTTCTTCTACTTCTTCTTCATCGATCGTAGGATGGGATCCCGGTCAGGAGCCTGGGATTTGTAGGGTGGATGTCGTTCTTTTTTCGTTTGATTTCATCTCTAGTCAGATCCTACTCTTCTATATGATGGTTGCTATGTATTGATGTATTCATCTTATAGCTTGTGGCGAGTGTAAGCCTTTATCTGGTATTCTCATCTATTCATTACATGGCATGTTCTATGCTGTAATGGTATCCACCTTGCTATGCGCTCTAAATGCAATTTTGCCCCAATCATGAATTCATCACGTGATTGGGACATAATTGCATCTTGGGCGCTACAACTCACCCCTCCTAGAGCTTGACATGAATATGTATGGGACTTGGTTACTACCTCACCATGGAACCTTGTGCATCATTAGGTACGAGGACGATCCCCACCAAGAAGCTAAGGACTCTCGCCAAGTCCCAGAAGAAGGACGAGAATGCTTCACGGAAGATGGAGGCTAGCAGCTAGAAGAAGAAGATGCACCCAGGCAACCCCGTGCGCACGACCTCTTTTGGGCCCCATGCGCACGGCCTATCCAGAAAGCATGTGATATCCCGTGCGCACGGACCTCCAAGAGGCCATGCGCATGGTACCCTCCATTGTAACTTCTAGCTACCCCGTGCGCACGGGCGTGCATCGTGTCCATGGGGCCAACTTACCCCATGCGCATGGGCTTTCCTACGAGCTAGCTGAGATTTGTCTCTTTTGCCCTCCACTTTGTCCCTTACCTCCAGCCACCTATATATTTTGTCCCTAGAGCATTTGTTAGGGATAACAAAGTATATGGGATCATTTGAGAGAGCTTTGGTCCTTGTACCTCCTCCATTGAGGAATCAAGACCTCCTAAGGGAGAAGGATACCCATCATAGGATCATCAAGACCTTCCAAAGGAGAAGGATCGACCTAGATCATCAAGACCTCGTCTCCTTTGGATTTGGGAAGAACCATTACCTTTGTGCTATTTTCCCTTGATTGTTCATGTTATGCTTGTAGATCTCATGTATGCTATTGTCACATCCTGATTTTTGTGCCACATCATTTAATTTAATAAAGCATGAAAAATTGATAAAACAAAAACTTTTGTGCTGATTTGTTCTCTGTTTGATTTGGATTTTTTGCTTTCTGTTTTCAAGTGCTCTTAAATCAAACAACTTCCCGAACCCTGATATTTCATCTACTTGATTCAAAAACTTTGCCCAATGAACATGCCATGTGTATAGGTCATAAAATTATTTTCCTACAAAAATAATTTGGCCAAAAAGCATTTTCTAAATTAGGTTTTCCAAAAACCTCTGAGTTAAGGCTTGAACTACAAGTACTTAATTTAGGTTGAGAAAACTCTATCAAAATGATATTTGAATCCTATTAGATATAGGAATCCCCCAAACCACAAAATTATTATTTTAAAACTTACCTTGCTATTTTATTTAAAGGATTTTCTTAAGGCCATAAATGGTCTTTAATAGGTTAAAATTATTTTAATGTTTCAAAAATATTTGAGAAACTTTAGGGAAGCTCAATGGACATATATTGTCCATATATATGAGTTTCAACACATGGTCATGACAAAAATATTGTCCAAATCCCTCGAAACCCTTCCTGGATATTTCAAGCTTTCGAAATATTTACAAAGGAAAGTTTCTCCATAAACTCCAAGAAAATTATACGATGTCAAACTTCCCTAGTTGATGATCTTCCTAAGTATCATGTCATGGAGAACAAAATAACCCCATCAAACCCCTTCAAAACCCTCTCTGCCCATTTCCTAGTTTGTATAACTTTGCACTACAGAGTTTGTCCAACTAAGCTCAAATTTTGTGAACCATCTCAAATTTATCTCCCAGCCATTCCTGTCAATTCCCAAGGTCATTGGATTCTTATAGCTACCCTAACTCATCACCAAACACCTTCTGCCTTATTCTAGTGATCAGTGATTGGAACACCAAATGGATTCTCCATGGGCTCAAATTTTTACCACAACTGCCCCTGGCCACCTTCTGATGTCTACTACGCAACCTTCTCCTTGTAGACTCGTGTTAGGCCTCCAAGCGCAGAGTTCTGTAGGATAGTAGAAAATTTCCCTCAAGTGGATGACCTAAGGTTTATCAATCCGTGGGAGGCGTAGGATGAAGATGGTCTCTCTCAAACAACCCTGCAACCAAATAACAAAGATTCTCTTGTGTCCCCAACACACCCAATACAATGGTATATTGTATAGGTGCACTAGTTCAGCGAAGAGATGGTGATACAAGCGTAATATGGATAGTAGATATAGGTTTTTGTAATCTGAAAATATAGAAATAGCAAGGTAGCAAGTAACAAAAGTGAGAAAAAGTGGTATTGCAATGCTTGAAAACAAGGCCTAGGGTTCATATTTTCACTAGTGCAAGTTCTCTCAACAATGATAACATAATTAGATCATATGGCAATACCTCAACGTGCGACAAAAGTCACTCCAAAGTTCCTATCACGGAGAACATAAGATGAAATTTCTTGTAGGGTGCGAAACCACCTCAAAGTTATTCTTTCCGATCAATCCATTGAGCTATTCCTATAAGTGTCACAAACAGCCCTAGAGTTCGTAGTAAAATAACATCATATGACACACATCAATAAACCCTAATGTCACCTAGATACTCCAATGTCACCACAAGTATCTGTGGGTCAATTATACAATATGCATCAAACAACTTCAGATTTATAATATTCAATCCAACGTAAAGAACCTCAAAGAGTGCCCCAAGATTCCTACCAGAGAAACAAGGACAAAAACATGTAACAACCCCTATGCATAGATTACCCCAATGTCACCTCGGGAATCCGCGAGTTGAGTGCCAAAACTTACATCAAGTGAATCAATAGAACACCCCATTGTCACCGCGGGTATCCCATGCAAGACATACATAAAGTGTTCTCAAATCCATAATAGTATTTAAACCGATAATAGTGAAACCTCAAAGGTAAAACTAATTCATCACAAGAAGATAGAGGGGGAGAAACACCATATGATTGAACTATAATAACAAAGCTCGCGGTACATCAAGATCGTGCCAAATCAAGAACACGAGAGAGAGAGAGAGAGAGAGAGAGAGAGAGAGAGAGATCAAACACAAAGCTATGGTACATACCCTCAAATTTCGAGGGTGAACTACTCCCTCCTCGTCATGGAGACCGCCGGGATGATGAAGATGGCCACCGGTGATGGTTTCCCCCTCCGGCAGGGTGCCGGAATGGGCTCCCGATTGGTTATTCATGGTTACAGAGGCTTGCGACGGCGGAACTCCCGATCTAGGTTTATTTCTGGGGGTTTCTGTATTTATAGGAATTTTTGGCATCGGGAACAAGTCAGGGGGGGTCCATGAGGCGACGACAAGACAGGGGGGCGCGCCCTAGGGGGGCGCCCTCCACCCTTGTGGAGGCCTCGTGGCTCTTCTAGCCCGACTCTTTTGCTTCGGGGGCTTCTTCTGGTCCATAAAAAAATCACCGTAAATTTTCAGCTCATCTGGACTCCGTTTGATATTCCTTTTCTGCGAAACTCAAAAACAAGGAAAAAACAAAAACTGGCACTGGGCTCTAGGTTAATAGGTTAGTCCCAAAAATCATATAAAATAGCATATAAATGCATATAAAACATCCAAGATGGACAATATAATAGCATGGAACAATCAAAAATTATAGATACGTTGGAGACGTATCACCTTCTACCTCCAGTAAGTTTTTCTTGCCCATAGCTCAATTATTGGTGGGTGAAAACCACCCTCTTCTCCTCTGGATAGCTCACTTTCTTCTTTCTCTCAACCTCCACTCTCTTCCAGTGAGTCTCCAGGGTATCCAAGGCCATTTATGCTTTGCTTACTTCCCCATAGCACTATTGGACACAAGTGGCCATAACCATGGCTTATAAATAATTCCATGGCTGCCATGGCCGCATTCTGGAGCACACTACAGTGCAAACCAGCATTGTAGCTCGCCCATTCCAACGTGCCCAACCAACTCGGCTCTCCCCCGATCGCCTGCTGATGCCTCTCGACATCTGCAATAGGCCAGTTGGTCGGGCCCCCCTCCTTCCTCCCTCCTTCCTGCTCCCTCCCACGTGTGCACGAGCGCCGCCCAGCTCTGCCACTCTCTATGCTTGCATGAGTCCCACCTAGAGCTTGCCTCGCCCCTCCTCCCTCTCCCGAGCACCCTGCGCTACCCCCTACGAGCGCCACAGAGGCCTCCAAAGCCTCTCCCTGGGCCACCGCCGCCATTGTCGTGGGTGTCGTCCACGGTGAGTCGCCGCCCGGCTATTTAAAGCCTCCCCAGCCTCTCCCTCAACACCACTCACTCCCTCTCCCTCCCAATCGACCACGCAGGCCACCCATTCATCCCCAGGAGCGCCCGAGCTCAAGATCAAGATCGAGCTCGAGCTCCGCCACCTCGGTCGTCAATCTCGCGGTACAGGCCTCCTATGCCACCATTTTCTTATGACCTAAAACTGCCTCACCTCCCTGGCCATTTCCCATGGTTTCCCCATTCGATTACAGCCAGAGCCGACCGTAGTAAGCACCTCTCGAAGCTCCGCCGCCGGCTTCCTCGACGTCGGCGAACCACTGCTCCCCAACGACCATGTCCACCTCCACTCGAATGGTGACTCCGTGCTGAGCTCGTGAGTGCCCTCAGAGCGCCTCGCCGTCGACCACAGCGCCGCTAGTAAGCTCGCCACCCTCTCTGGTCAGAGCTAGACAATGACGGCCATGGGGTCGGCCTGTTGGCCTCATGCCCTAACAGGTGGGTCCCACCCATCAGGTTTAAAAACGCATGCGCGCGCACCGGTTCGCTACGTCGGCTGAAGGCGTATTCTGCATTTACGCCTTCGACGTGGCTGCCCTGCGTGGGCGAGATTCCAGCTGGGCCGGCTTGCTTGTGGCTGTTCTAGCCCAGTTGCACAGTGGCGTTTTTCTTTTTCTTTTTCCAGAAGATTTCCAAAAATTCCGCAAGATTAAATACTTGTCCAGATGCAATATTTCCAGCTCCTATGTTCCTCTGAAAATCCCACCTATTTTATGGTACAACTTTCATACATATCCATCACACTTTTCTACACTGTTCATATTTAAATTCAAATTTGAGTATATAAATCCACCTTTGAAAATCCATATCTCTGCTTTTATAGCTCCAACCCACAAACTAAGAATTTTTTCGTTCTTAGTTTTCCCCCTAGTATTTAATAAAAATGGGTTGACATTTTTTTGAGCACTTACATTTTCATGTTTTCGCAATTGCCTTATTTTAGTCTCGTTACTTTGTGACGTTAGATCACATTTGCGACAAGGGAATAGAAGGAGAAGACATTGAAGACCAAGCCAACCCGGGCAAGCAGCCCTTTGACCATGATGAACCCCTTTTGTCATAACAGCATTTCGTTTATTGCACAAAAGGCATGATGTAGGATCGAAAGTATGTCTAGAGGGGGGTGATTAGACTACTTGACCAATTAAAAATCTAGCCTTTTCCCAATTTTAGTTCTTGGTAGATTTTAGCAACTTAGCACAAGTCAAGCAATCAACCTACAAATGCAATTCTAAGAGTGAAGCAGCGGAAAGTAAAACAATTGCATATGAAGGTAAAGGGAGGAGTTTGAGGGAGCAAACGCAATGTTGACACGGAGATTTTTTATCCGTGGTTCCGATAGGTGGTGCTATCATACATCCACATTGATGGAGACTTCAACCCACGAAGGGTAAGGGTTGCGCGAGTCCACGGAGGGCTCCACCCATGAAGGGTCCACGAAGAAGCAACCTTGTCTATCCCACCATGGCCATCACCCACGGAGGACTTGCCTCACTCGGGTAGATCTTCACGAAATAGGCGATATCCTTGCCCTTACAAACTCCTTGGTTCAACTCCACAATCTTGACGGAGGCTCCCAAGTGACACCTAGCCAATCTAGGAGACACCACTCTCCAAGAAGTAATAAATAGTGTGTTGATGATGAACTCCTTGCTCTTGTGCTTCAAATGATAGTCTCCCCAACACTCAACTCTCTCTCACAGGATTTGGATTTGGTGGAAAGATGATTTGAGTGGAAAGCAACTTGGGGAAGGCTAGAGATCAAGATTTATGTGTTTGGAATGTAACATCTTGACCTCAACACAAGTGTAGGTGGTTCTCTCTCAGAAAATGTATATTGGAAGTGTAGGCATGTTCTGATGGCTCTCTCCACAAATGAAGAGTGGGTGGAGGGGTATATATAGCCTCCGCACAAAATATAACCGTTACACACAATTTACCAAACTCGGTGGGACCGAATTGTTAAACTCGGTCAAACTGATTTAGTTCATAATGTGACCGTTAGGATTTTCGGTGGGACCGACACGTCAACTTGGTGAGACCGATTTCGTTAGGGTTAGGGCATAACATAATCTCGGTGAGACGGATTACACAAACTCGGTGAGACCGATTTTGGTAATAGACAAACAGAGAGTTGGTCAGGCAAACTCGGTGGGACCGATTCGCTCATCTCGGTTAGACCGAAATGTTATGAAAGGGAAACAGAGAGTTTGCATCGCAATCTCGGTGGGACCGATCGCTCATCTCGGTTTGACCGAAACATTATGAAGGGAAACAGAGAGTTTACAATCCCATCACAGTGAGACCGAGATCCCTATCGGTGAGACCGAAAAGACTAGGGTTTCTGGCAGTGGCTATGTCAATTGAACTCGGTGGCGCTGGATAGAAAGTTTCGGTGGGGCCGAGTTTCACTTTTGGTTTGGGACATATGTGCATGTGAGAAAGTAGTTGAGGGTTTTTGGAGCATATCACTAAGCACTTTGAGCAAGAAACTCATTAAGCAACACCTCACCCCCTCTTGATAGTATTGGCTTTTCCTATGGACTCAATGTGATCTTGGATCACTTAAAATGAAAAATGTAGAGTCTTGTGCTTTGAGCTTGAGCCAATCCTTTGTCCTTAGCATTTTGAGGGGTCCACTTTTCTCATCCATGCCATGCCAATCATTGAGCTTTCCTGAAATGTTTATCTTGAAATAGCATTAGCTCAATGAGCTATATGTTGTTAGAAATTACCAAAACCACCCAGGGATAGTTGCACTTTCAATCTCCCCCTTTTTGGTAAATGATGACAACATATAGATCAAAGCTTCGACAAATGATAATAAGATTGAAAAAACATCGTCGCTTTGAGAAGTATGTGATAAGCAAGAGCTCCCCCTAAATTGGTGCATTATTTAAAATTTTCTTTTGAATGCAAATGCACAATCGATTAGGATCATGGGTTACTCTTCCATGTCACATACATCTTGGTGGAGCGCTCAAAATGATAGAAGTTAAAAGCATGCACTCATCACCAAGCAAGTGAATGATAATATAAGGATATAAGATATAATATCATCCAACAAGCATTAAGGTAGCATATGATCAAACACATGATCAAACAAGTATCTCACAAGCACATAGAGTATCTCACATAAGCACATAATAAAAAGGTTTCAACCGAAATAGCAAGAGAGATAAAAAAGCAACACTCTCTCTCGAAGCCTATGATCTACACATTTTTCTCCCCCTTTAGCAACAAGTTGTGAAAAAGTTCAAAAATGCATAGTGCTAAACGACTCTTAGGCTTGATCTTTGGTAGGAGGTGTTGAGATGACTCCAAGGACGAAGGCTTCAAATGATGTAGCTGGAGCTGGTGGAGTGGCTGCTAGAGGTGGCACTGGAGCTGTAGCTGCTGGTGCTGATGCTGTTGTTCTATTATCTGCGACTGGCACTGCAGCAGATCTCTGTCCTCTGGGCACTCTAGCAAAAACATTTGTAGTAGACTTGCCCTTCTGCTCCTCTGCTTCCTCCTGTAGCTGCTCAACTGCAGTTTGGATCTCAGTTACCTTGACATCCAGATCATAGAACTTCTGCTCAATGATCCTCTCCAAACTCTCCTGGTTTTGAGTCAGGTGGCCAAGCCCTTCTCAATCCTCAAAGTGGATTGGATCAGATATCCAAGTTGATCTTCTTTGGATTTCAAGAACACTTGAGATGCCTCTTCAACAGATGGCATCTTTGTAGCTTTCTCTGCCCTTGCCTTCTCTCTCTTCTCATGTGCTTGAGCTGAAGATGGTTCATTCTCATTCATGACAACTGTGTTGTCTTCAAATTCAGGGTAGATGATCAGGTGCTCGTTGTCCAGTAGATATTTGCCTTTGCCCATCTTGGAGTTGATGAGCTCCTGAATGTGTGGGGCATACCCACAACTTCTTTTCTGATCAGCTGTTGTCCTATTGATTGTCTCCACAATAAGACTCATGACTTTGAATTTTTGAGGCACATCAAACAAATGTGGCAAGTTGATAGCATGTCCTCTTATCATCTTATGATCACCTGACTTGGGTAGCAATGTGTGCCTTAGGATCCAATTTATGGTAGGCATACCAGACAACAAAAAGTGGACAGATCCAAACTTATGAATTTCCAGAGCATCATCTGGGATCTCTCTGTACATGTTGGCCATAGTGTTGTGGTCTTTCTTCTCCTCAGTATAAACATCCAAGTCATCCTCATTTTCTTCTGGGACATTGATCAACTGAGCCCATTCTTTAACAGAAGATTGGTACCTAGTACCTTCTGACATCCAAATGATCTTCCCATCTGGGCAGAAGTGGGCAGTGGAGTAAAATTGCATGATGAGCTCATCATTCCACTTGGTGAGCTTCTGGGCAACAAATGTATCAACTCCACATGCCTTGAAGCTGTCATATACACCTAGATAGTGATCTTCATTCTTCTTGATGTACTCCCAGTCAACCCATCTCATGTCACACACAATGGGTTTCTTGTCAAGCAAAATTGTCTCATAAAAGTCTTGCTGTTCCTTAGTGTGAAACCTGTAGTCAACAGCAGTTCTCCTCCTGACAGCATATGGATCAGACTGTCTCCATAATCTCAGCCCTGAATCCTTCCTGATTTTCATGTTCTCTGCAACAGGATGTGCATCATTGTGGTCAGGGATCTTGGGCTTCAACTTTCTCAAAACAAGTGAGTCTTCTTCTTCTTCAGCAGCTTCAGGCATTGGGGCCTTGTTCTTCTCCTCATCAAGGATGTTCCTGGTGCTTCTCTTGGGTTTTGGGGGTTTCTGAGCTGGAGCAGCAGCCTTGGGAGCAACTTTGGGCTTAGATGGAGCAGCCCCTGATCTGATTGCATCTCCCATGAGCTTCTGAGTTTTGGGTGCTGGTGCAGCATCCTCTTCCTCTTCCTCATCTCCTTCAGAATCTTTCTTCATTGAGGGCTTGCCAAGAACTCTGTCAGTAGTGGTTCTTGCCCTCTTCTTCTTCTTACCAACTCCTGCTGCTTCACCATCATCTGATTCAATGGTGAACTTCATAGTTTCACATGTGGCAACTTTCTTTGGCTTGGAAGCTTCAGCAGTTGAGGCTCTGGCTTTTGACATTAGAACTCTTCTTGCTGGAGCCTTTGTTTTCATTCAAGGCTTTGTTGCAGCAGCAGTGCTATATTCCTTCTTCAGCACTTTCTTTCTGGAAGTGGCCTCATCCTCAACAGCCACATAATCTTCATCTTCAGAATCTGAAGTTTTCTTCTTCCTTGTCCTAGTAGCTTCCTTTGGCAGGTTACTAGGGGTGCTCCTGCTACCCTCATCATAGCTCCCTGAGGGACTAGTGCCCTCACTCAACTAAACCTGCTCTTCAGACTTGTTCTGACTATCACTTTGATCAGACATCTCTTCAAGCTCACTGACAGCAGACCCTGTGAATAGGTTGTAGATGAGGTAGAGTAGATGAGCATCACAAAGTACAGAGGTTCTGCAAAACAATTGAGTAAAAAGGCTTAGTTTTAGCTCTCTACAGAAGTGATCTCGGAGCTACCGAAAGGACAAACTCGGTGATACCGAAGCAACACTTGGAACCTAAACTAGTGAACTCGGTAGGGCCGAGTCACTATACGGTGGCACCAATATTTCTAGGGTTTAACAGAATCCCGAACTCGGTCACACCGATTTTCATGTTTCGATCGGACCAAAAAGCGCATGTGCAATGGCCTAGGCCAAATCGGTGAGACCGATTTCTACAGTTCGGTCGGTCCAAGATGAGTTCTGCGGAGAGCTAACCCTAAAATTTTCGAATCAAACTAGACCTAAGGAAGTTTATGCTGGATGGATAAATCTCAATCGTGGCAAGAATCATGGCATGGTCCTTGTGCTAGGAATCGGAGTGAAAAAGACAGCACAAGGGGTCGAACACTTACCCTAGAGCGGCGAGTGTTCGCTACGGCGGCAACGGTGGAGCAGATTGCCGTTGACGGTGGCGGAGACCAGCGGCGGGAGGTCGCTGGCGGTGGGAGGACGATCCGGAGACCCGAAGAGGCAGAGCAGGTTACGCGCGGGTGAAGTGTTTCGGAAAATTTTCCAAAATTTGACCCGTCGGTATATATAACCTGACCCTGTCGGTGTGACCGAGTGGAACAACTCGGTGGCACCGAGATGCAAAACTGCAGTGCCATCGCAACTCGGTGTGACCAAAAAGTTCTAATCAGTTGCAACGAGATTGAAAACCTAGATCAACTTAGTGATCTCGGTAGGACCGAAAAGGATGAATCAGTCAAACCGAAATGCACAAAGAGGTTTTGGAAGTTTAAGTCTATGACGAATCGGGAACTCCGAGTGCTCCTCACACAGAGTGGTTCGAATCTGACTTGATCAAACTTTGTGATGTAGCATGAATAGAGTTTGAGACGAGGAAAGCATAGGTAGCTAGAGGGAGTTCTTAGTCATTCTTGTCCATCCATTTGGAAAAAGAGAAAATCCAAACAATCAAAGCAACAAATGGATGTCCTCGAATGAGAAAAATATGCATTCAACATGCTCACACAATTAAAATGGCAAATGAAATATGTGACAAAGCATGCACAAACACTCTAGCATCTATCAAACAATTGGCGATGACTAGGTCATCTATATATGAGTATATTGACTTAGGAGTCAAATGAGAACATCTAATCATAGGTCATACTCATCGTTTAAGCACAAGTGGGGTTACCACTTTTACATAAAGCATTGTTGTGCTCACACCATTAGAGTTGCTTTAGCTCAATTGATTAGAGTAAAGCTCCCCTAGATGTGATATCCCCCCTAAGAGGGATGAACTAACCTTGGGTTTTGTCGATGATGACTTCATGTAGGTGTTGAAGATGTGGATGCTCAATGTTGATGTAGATCATTGAGCAATCCTTTGGAGTGAGTTGCACTTTCAATACCTACACGGGTTAGTCCCACAAGGAACAAGCAAGGATATCCATAGACATAGAGTGATGTGTACACAAGATGTTGTCCATGAAAGCATTAGGTTACCTTGTCCCTTGTCTTACCAACAAGAGGGTTTGTGACTCCTTGGACTAGTGCAAGATGTGGAAGTTGTTTGCACTTGTCATTGCCAAAACGATAAGAGTGAAGTATGTTGGCGGAGTCACCCTCAAGAACTCTCTAGTTCTTCTTCTTCGGGATCCACACCATCTTGATGGGAATCCTTGGAGTTGTAGTCGTACTAGATGAAGTAGAACTTGATGTAGTCTTGGGAACCCACTTGATCAAGGCCTTAGGTGCTTCTTCAAATGCATTAATTTCCTCTTGAAGCTTGTCCTTGCCTTTTTGCTTCAGATCTCGTGGTGGAAGATCATCTTGAGCTTGTGTTCCTTTGAAATAAGTAGGATCATACTTCTCTTGTTGAGGAACAAACTTCATCTTGGGTTATTGATCTTCTTCCCACTCAACTCCATTGGCATTGAACTTTCGTTCAAAACCAACACCTTCATTCTTCCGGTGTCTTCCTTGCTTGCGTACAATTTCCTAAAATTGCTTACTTCCGGCAAGGCTCTTGTAAACACCTTTTTCTATAATTCCCTTCAATAAGCTATTTTCTTGCTCAAGTGTAACTTGGCTAAGAGAATCATTAGTGGAATCAAGAGAACTACTAGAAGCAACATCATTGGATTTAGCATGACTGTTGTTACTACTAGATGAACAATCTTTCTTGTTCTTGTTGTTAGATTTAACTTGTGGCATGTAAGTAGAGAAGAGTAAACGGTCGGCAATGTAAGAAGAACTTTTCTTGTGAAGATCATCATTGATCGCCTTACAAACTCATGCTCTTGCTCGAGGTTGAGCTTTTCAAAGCATAGCTTCTCATGAGTCTTTAAAAGTCCTCGATGATCTTCCAAGGTAGTTTCATGAGCTAACTTAAGAGTGTTTAGTTCTTTAGTTAGACGCTCAATATCCTTCTTATCATCATCATTCGTTTTATCTTGATTAGCATGATTAATAGCAAGTTCATCATAGTTTTCGTAACTAGAGTTGTCAACAAGTAAATCATCATCTCCTAGCATCATCTTCATCACTATTGAAATCAACATACTCGGGGTGTGTTACTGTCGGTGTCAAAACCGGCGGATCTCGGGTAGGGGGTCCCGAAATGTGCGTCTAGGCGGATGGTAACAGGAGACAAGGGACACGATGTTTTTACCCAGGTTCGGGCCCTCTCGATGGAGGTAAAACCCTACTCCTGCTTGATTAATATTGATGATATGGGTAGTACAAGAGTAGATCTACCACGAGATCAGAGAGGCTAAACCCTAGAAGCTAGCCTATGGTATGATTTTTGTTCGTCCTACGGACTAAAACCCTTCGGTTTATATAGGCACCGAATAGGGTTAGGCTTACACAGAGTCGGTTACAATGGTAGGGAATCTACATATCCGTATCGCCAAGCTTGCCTTCGACTCCAAGGAAAGTTCCATCCGGACACGGGACGAAGTCTTCATTCTTGTATCTTCATAGTCCAGGTGTCCGGCCAAAGGCTATAGTCCGCTATCCGGACACCCCTAATCCAGACTCCTCAAGAGCCCCTGAACCAGGCTTTAATGACGCATTTAGTCCGGCGCGCATATTGTCTTCGGCATTGCAAGGCGGGTTCCTCCTCCGAATACTTCATAGAAGATTTTGAACACAGGGATAGTGTCCGGCTCGGCAAAATAAGTTCCACATACCACCGTAGAGAGAATAATATTTACACAAGTTCAATCACGACGTATCCCGCGCGTGACATCACACCACGGCCAAGCCTTTATTCAGATCGTTTTTCTTGTCCCACCTCGGTAGCGTTTAGCGAGGCGGTTTCCTTGGCACGCTTTTGTCAAAGCGTAGATCGTGTCCCCTTATTCCGGGATTCTCATCAATACGGCATGGGTAACCCAACCGCCGCCATTGATTACGGCGCTTGGGAGATAAGCGAGTTTTATCAGGCGGTGGGGACGCATAGCCTTGTCCGTCCATATAAGGGATAAGGATCCACCTTTTCACACGCCTTCTTCCTCCTTTGCTTATCCATTTCACAAGACTGAAGCTCCAGCGCCCAAGTCCGCACATCCCACCTCAACCTTCTCCAACTATGTCCGGAGCGGGAGGAGAGTGGATGGCCTCCTCCGTCACAGAGGGGCACATGAAAAAGCTGCGGAAGGCCGGATAATTGTCCGACGACATCGCGCATCGGCTCCGCAACAAGGGGCAGCTCATCCCCACCCCCAGGCCCCATGAGAGGGTGGTGTTCCTCCCCACTTCCTCCATGGACTAGGGTTTCCACTTCACCCATTTGTCAGGGGCTCATGTTCTACTACGGCCTAGATTTCCACGATCTGGCCCGAATTTCATCCTCAACATCTCGGCGTTCATCGTCAGGTGCGAGGCCTTCCTCTCGCATCCAGCCCCACTTCGCTTATAGTCAAGACCTTCAATGTCAAGCCAAAGGTAGTGGGCGGCCGCCAAGCGGAGTGCGGAGGTGCTATGGTGGGCAAGATGGCCAACGTCCTATGGCTCGAGGGCTCCTTCGTGGAGACCATAAAGGGGTGGCAATCGGGGTGGTTCTATATCACCGAGTCGCGCGAGTCCAAATGGGCGGCGGCCCCCGAATTCCGATCTGGCTTCCCTACACGGCTCACCTCATGGAAAGAGACATGCCTGACGTGGGGTAATTCGGAAGAGCTGACTGGACTCCAAACCTGCGTCCGAAACCTGGTGGAGAAGAAGCTTAAGCTTGTCAACATAGTCCAGGTTATGCTCATCCGCCGGATCCTCCCATGCCAGCAACGGGCCTTCAACTTGTGGGAGTTTGATCCGGCACAGCACCGAACCTTGAGCCGGCTCTTCGACACTACGTACGAAGATGCCTGGAAGGTGCTGTTCAAGGGCGCCGAGGCTCCTGCATCCGCCATCAAGATCGCTGGATTCAGCTCGCAGCATCAAGCCAGCGAGGTAAGCTATTTTACCCTTTACGGACTCTTTTTCATAGTTTAACTCTATGCGCGGATCTAAAACTCCCTTACCTTTGACAGATCGGTTGAAGACGTCCCGACAGGTTAACCGTCCGGCTCCCTTGCCGAAGACTCCAGCGACGCCTGTCACCGACGGGCTGCTGGTTCCGGCACCTAACGTGGTGCCGGAGAAGAAGGCCAAGAAGAAGGCCACGGGAACTCGGAGGAGTTCACGGCGCTAGGTGTTGTCGGACTCATCGTCCGATGACTCCGAGGCGGACTCCTCCCATGAAGACGAGGAGGAGGAAAAAGAGGCCTCTCCCCCATCGGGGGGAGAGAAGAAAAGGAAGGCCGCCCCAACTGGGGAGGCTGGAGGGTCCAAGAAGGGAAGGACCCTCCCTCCGGACTACACCGCCAACGCCGACGACGGCGGAGAGGGGTGGCCACCAAGGACCAAGCCCCTGGCGAGATCGTAAGTGTCCGGACACCCGAAAATAACTCATGGCGCTCCATTTGTCGTACAGCATCTTCTAACGCCGAATATAACCATGCAGCCCACCCAAGGACGGGCTAGACGATTCGTCGAGGTGAATAGCACCTCACTTCCGACCACCTCGTCTCCTCCCGCCGTGGATGACGCCGGGGTGGAGTCCCAAAAGGGGCCCAGCCAGGAGGAGGTGGCCATGGAGGCGCCGCAAGGCGACCTCCCGGACTCCGGGCGCAAAGGGGGTAAAACCCCGAAGGGCTTCAAGTCCGCCCTGTCGACTCCGTCGAACCTTCTGGTTCCGAAGTCCGGCAGCAACCCCTTCAGAAGAAGGGCAAGACTGCGACGCCGGTGACCTCCGTCCAACCGGAGGCACCGGATGATTTGATGGAGGCGCTTAACAGCGCTTCCATCAACGAGGAGCACCGCACTATTATGAGTGTGGTGATCCAGAAAGTTCAGTCCACCAAGAGCGGGCTAACTGAAGCCTGTGCCAGCCTTCTAACGGGCTTTGAGGTATGTATTTAAGATATATAAAAATATTACCACATAGACAGTAGCCCCTGATGCTCAGTTTGGTGTTCGGAATGAAAAAGCCGAATTGAGGATCTAAAAAGATATACGCATGAGTCTAACATAAGTATGTCAATATGGGAATGCAGGCTGCTGCCGACCTCTCGCCAGACCGATCGCGGAGGTTGATGCATTGAAGCAGTAGCCTCGAGCAGTCCGAGAACGAGCTCGGACTTGCCAAAAAGCAGCTCGAGGATAAAGAAGGTAAGTAATACCTTATGGGAGTATTTAAAAGATGTGGTTGGAAAAGATGACAGGAATAACGTGAATACTGCAGGGGCCACGAACGAGGTGGCGACCCTGAAGGAAGCGGTGTACAAGGCCGAAAGTAATGCGGCCATGAGCGCACCGAGCGAGAGAAGCAGGAGGCGCGGGTGGCGGAGGTGCGGCAAGAGCTCCAGGCTCACGTGGAAAAACACGAGAGTTTGGAGCGTGACTCAAAGACTCGAGAGTCCGAGCTTGCCTCGGCCCTTGAGAGCGCCAACGCCGCTAAGGCCGAAGCCCAAAAAGCCCTCCAGGAGATTGAGGCGATGAAGAAGATAGCGGCGGGTACGGCATTCTATATGCAAAGCAAGCATGTGAAAGTGAATTATCTGTTACTTACCCGAATCCGGAGCTCTCCAGGAGCATTCGCAGATCTACCCCGTAGTGTAGCTGATGCTGCCGCATTTTACCGAGCCGAGGAGGGAAGCTCGACGGAGAAGGTGTTCTGGTCTCAAGATACGAGGCCGGACACCCGGCAGTTCTTAAGCTTACCGGGGCCAGCAGCCGGTCGAGCTACATAAGGTGGTCTAACATGCCATGAAAGGCCTCATAGTTCGGTCCGTGGCCTAAGGAAGCCGTGCTGGAGCTACTTCAGTGGTGAGGCTACCGGTGGACGATGTCCATGGGTTGAAGTCATCAAGCGCCTCCGTCTCGCATCGAAGGTGCTCAGAGGGCCCTTGCCCTTGCTAAGGTGCACTGGGCAAGATGGACGCCGAGAAGCTTGTGACGGACGGACCACCACCGAAGAAGGAGCATCGCAAGCCTGAAATGTATTATGAGGGCGTCTCAAGGGTGCCTCGCCTTTATAGCGGATGAATGCTCCAAAGATATAATTTTTTAGTATACTCGCATTTGTTATCCTGTACGCTGAAAACTTGTTCATATGCGCTAAGCAACGCTTTTGAATTTAAAATATTACCTTCTATGCGGCCGTGTATTAAATTTGAGAGATGGCGAGTCGTCGACTTCAGCCCCCATGGCACGAGTGCTGGGGTGTTCGGGATAAACTTGAGTGCTCTTGTTCCCATTCTTGGGTCCTTCGAGGGAGGCGCTCAACGCAACGAACAAGGCAACCGTACTATAATGCTTGAACACTCTCACTTAGCCATAGAATTCTATAATTTTAAATTTCAGCGAAGCCCCTAGTATTCTAAGACCGAAGTTCGGGCGTTATCCACGCCTAGGCCGGACAATGCCGACTCCTCGCCTAAGCGGCATAAGTCTTTAGGGACTCGAAAACCTCTCGAACAATGATCTGCTCTCGCCCTATCATGACGGCCAGTTTTAGCTTTCTCCACTGAGGTGCTTAACCCAGCTCAACCGCAGTGGTTCTCCCAGCGCTACCTTAGCCGATATAACGGAACATAAGGTACCAAAACATGGGAGCCGGGCAAACCCAACTATTGACCCAAGACATGATTCGAGCAGATGCATACAATGCTATAAGTTCGGGTGCCGCACTTGTGAAAGTGTTTGAACTTATCACACCATATTGTGGGGTACTTAAGCCCCTGGTGTATTGCCCGTACCAAAGTGTACGGTTGCACAATGTCATAAATGAACATATATATATAGAAAAAAGGGAATTCAATAATAGGCAGAAGCTATATATTGTTTATTCAAAAAGGGGCTGCAGTAAGAGCAAAATGATACAAATAGTGCGATAAGCAAGGGACGGGACTTTTTAACATGTCCCTCCGTGGGTAAGTCATGGATGGTGTGTAAACAGATATATTGCTCGTAATAGAGACCACCTGGACACTCGACGTAGCTTTATGCTTCCCCATTGTTGCATCGTGTGTTCGGGCGATTCTAATGCCGGACAGGCTTCGTGAGAACGGAGTCCTGAAAGTAAAAAGAAAGAAGAAAAGAATGACACAATCGGAGCCCCGGTGCGGTTGAGCCGCATTCGGGCATGCCGTGGTCGTGCCCTTCCCCTATGCCCATGGTATTTCCAGAGCGTAATTATGTATGTGTAATCTGGTTTACAATTTCGCGAGGGCTGGGGCTTGGACCGCATTGCTATGCGTGCTCGGAACGTGCCAGGCGGTCTTGTTGTAGGTTACTCCGGGCGCGCTTGACGGTGTCCGGACGTTTAATAGCCGAACTCGAGAATTGCCTTAAGAGGGTGCTTTGTACTTCCGCCGCGAGGGTCAGCCAGATGCTCCTCCGTCCAGAGAGAGCGTTCGGTGTTTCCATTGACCGTAATGACTCCTCGAGGACCTGGCATCTTGAGCTTGAGATATGCATAGTGCGGTACCGCATTGAACTTTGCAAATGTGGTTCGTCTGAGCAGTGTGTGATAGCCGCTGCGGAACGGGACTATGTCGAAGATTAACTCCTCGCTTCGAAAGTTATCCGGGGTCCAAGACCACTTCAAGTGTAATCGAGCCTGTCATAGCTTGGCCTCTACACCTGGTATGACGCCTTTAAAGGTCGTCTTTGTGGGTTTAATCCTTGATGGGTCTATGCCCATTTTATGCGACCGTATCCTCGATAAAGCAGGTTCAGTCAGCCGCCATCCATTAGGACTCTAGTGAGGTGAAATCCACAATGATTGGGTCTAGAACCAATGCGCGAATCCGCCATGGCGGATGCTAGTGGGGTGGTCCTTCGATCAAAAGTGATCGGGCAGGAAGACCACGGGTTGAACTTTGGGGCGATCGCTCCATCGCATATACATCCCTTAGTGCACGCTCCGCTCCCTTTTGGGTATGTGGGTTGCGTATATCATGTTCACCGTCCGCACTTGCGGGGAAGCCCTTCGTCCTCTATTGTTTGGCGGCCGGGCTCCTCCTCGTCATCGCTATGCAGACCCTTGTCATTTTTTTTCGGCATTTAACTTGCTCGCTCGCTTGAACACCCAACAATCCCTGTTGGTGTGGTTGGCTGGCTTTTCGGGTGCCATGAATCTGCATGAGCGATCGAGTATTCGGTCCAAATTGGACGGGCCCGAGTATTTCTTCTAAATGGCTTTTTCCACGACCGGTTTAGAGCCTCTGAATCCGGCATTGATCGACCGCCGTATCCTCAAAGATTATCGCCGTTGATGCGCGCGCTTGTGCTTGTTGCGGTTTACCCGCCATTGCTGTCCTTGGTATCCGAATTACCAGGCTCTTGGTCATATTGTTACTACGAGCTAGCCAGTTGTCCTCTCCCGTGCAAAAGCGGGTCATGAGTGTTGTGAGGGCTGCCATGGATTTCGCTTTTCCTGTCCTAGGTGTGCCGGGCAAGCCACTCGTCATGATGTTGTGTTTGAAGGCTGCAAGGGCCTCGGCATCCGGACAATCGACGATTTGATTTTTTCTTGGTTAGGAACCGTGTCCGTAATTGTCCGGCTGATTCCTCCGGCTGCTGAATTATGTGGCTTAGGTCATCGGCGTCTGGTGGTCGCATATGTGCCCTGGAAATTGTCGAGGAATGCGGCTTCCAGGTCTTCCCAACAACCAATTGACTCCGCTGGCAAGCTATTAAGCCAATGCCGGGCTGGTCCTTTAAGCTTGAGTGGGAGGTATTTTATGGCGTGTAGATCATCACCGCGGGCCATGTGGATGTGAAGGAGATAGTCCTCGATCCAAACCGCAGGATCTGTTGTGCCGTCATATGATTCAATGTTTACGGGTTTGAAACCCTTAGGGAATTGATGATCCATCACTTCATCTTTGGAGCATAGTGGGTGTGCGGCGCCTCTGTATTGGGCTATATCACGACGCAACTCAAATGAGCTTTGTCTACTGTGTTCGGCCCGGCCGGAGTTGCCATATCCGGCGTGACGGTTATCGTCACGTGTCGTGGGGCACCCACGCGATCCTTAGATCGATCTTGTTTGCATTGCCTTGTCCTCCAATATATCTCACAGGTCTGGCGCATTTCCCCGTGCCTTGGTATTTTTTGAGCGGCGCCGGGGTGCGGCTTGAGTTGATGGCCGAGAGGCCTCTCTGTCGCGGCCACGAGGTGGCCGGTCACCCATATCATGCGCTGGTGATGTAGGTTTGGGTTCTTCCTCCTCTAATCGGGGTAGCAGCCTGCGTTTTGGGTAGCTCTTGGAGGGGCGCCGAAGTTCAGACTCTTCGCCGCAAGGACTTCACCATCCGTCACCTAGCAAGTCTTGGTCAGCTCTAAGCTGTTGCTGCTTTTCTTGAGGCTGCTCGCCGTGGCTATTAGCCCTGCGTTTGAAACGCTCTTGTTCGACGGGATCCTCGGGCACGCATTTAATTGTCGTCGTCGAGGCTTGCCTCATCTTCGAGGGAGGCATGTAGTTATCGCCCTCTACCTCTCTCTCTGCCGCCTCTCGTGAGGGCTGGCTTCTCCATCCTCCCGCTGAATCATGCCGGAGGGGTTATCTTCGCACCGTCCGGGTGTTATTGTCTCCGTGCGGAATCACCATTTTTGTTGTGGCGGGATTTAGAGCGGCGCCACGACGCCGGGCGCTTAGGCTGTTTCTTGGAGGGTCATCCTCCATTGTTCCATCGCCATTCCCATCTTTTGGGATGTCCACCATGTATATGTCGTATGACGAGGTGGCCTTCCAAAGGTGTCTGTGGCGCTGGTTCTTGTCATCTCCTCGCATCGTCGTCCATACCGTCGATGTCTTCGGAGTCGAAGTCGAGCATGTCGGTTAAATCATCGACAGTGGCTATGAAGTGGGTGGTGGGTGGGGTTTGAATTTCTTCGTCGTCCGCATCCCAACCTTCCTGACCATAATCCGGCCAAGGCTCTCCTGATAGAGAGGGAGAGACTTTAGTGAATTCAGGATGTCGCCAAAGGGCGAGTGCTGAAAGATGTCCATGGCGGTGAATTCCATGACCGCGCCTAATCGGATTTGATTGGCGGGGCACGGAAGGCTCGGAGTCCCGGAGAGGAGTCCGCACCTTGAGTCACGAAGCCGCAAAGGGATCGGGTAGGTGTACGGCTCAATCGCCTTAGAGATCGCAGCCCCAGGCGGTGTCCAGCCACCCGCCCTCGATCAATCGGCTCCGAGCTAAAGGTCGGAGAGGACACTGGTGCGACCTCGTGACACCGTCCGTGGCAGGGCTAGATCATGCCCTCGTGATAAAGGCGGCGCGCTTGGCTGTGGCTCGAACCGTCAAGATCAAGTCTCCGCGACGTCACCGTAGTTCAAACTTCCAAATCTGACCAGGCTGTGGGGCGAGCTTTCAATCTGCTTCCAGATGGCTGCTTAATTGGCCCGCAGCAAAAGCCGCCGCCGAATACGAAGATCTGTCCGGGGAGAAAAGTCTCACCCCGAGCGCATCGTTGTTGATGATCGGAGGAGCCATCGGGCCTAAGGATGACGCATACGTAGGAACTCTCAATGAAAGCACCAATGTCGGTGTCAAAACCGGCGGATCTCGGGTAGGGGGTCCCGAATCGTATGCCTAGGCGGATGGTAACAGGAGACAAGGGGCACGATGTTTTTACCTGTGTTCGGGCCCTCTCGATGGAGGTAAAACCCTACTCCGCTTGATTAATATTGATGATATGGGTAGTACAAGAGTAGATCTACCACAAGATCAGAGAGGCTAAACCCTAGAAGCTAGCCTATGGTATGATTGTTGTTCATCCTACGGACTAAAACCCTCCGGTTTATATAGGCACCGAATAGGGTTAGGGTTACACAGAGTTGGTTACAATGGTAGGGAATCTACATATCCAGACGCCAAGCTTGCCTTCCACGCCAAGGAAAGTTCCATCCGGACACGGGACGAAGTCTTCAATCTTGTATCTTCATAGTCCAGGAGTCCGGCCAAAGGCTATAGTCCGGCTATCCGGACACCCCCTAACCCAGGACTCCCTCAGTTACCTTTGGACCTTTAGCCATGAAGCATCTCCCAATTCCTTCATTTGGTGATTCAAATATGTCGTAGGAGTTGGTTGTCACAAGTGCTAGTCCAGCAACACCTTCATCTTGACTATATTCGGAGTCGGAGTGATAACTTCTTTCAGAGTGATTGTTGGAGTCGGAGCAGGATACCCATTCACCAACATGAGATTGATGTCTTCTTTTTGTGTAGCTTCTTGATGACTTATCCTTCCTTTCCGAATCCTTGCTTCTCCGAGAGGGTCTTCGTTCATAACGATTATCTCTACTCCTTCTTTCTCTTGATGGTTATTCTTCTCTTCTACTCCTTGTTTTGGGCAAATCTTTTCTTCTTTTGTAGGGAGCCATATACTCATCGGAATAGTGTCCAGGTCTTCCACAATTTTAGCAATTACGCTCACGACTAGAAGATCTTTTGTCATTGTAGGAAATTGACTTGGAACTTCTTTCCTTGCTTCTACTTTTGTAGAACTTGTTGAAGTTCTTCACCATTAGGCTCAATTCTTCATTGAAGGTTTGTTTCTCACTTGATGATGTGGGAGCATCACACGAGGCTTTGTAAGCACCACTTGACTTGTTGTGAAGCTCTTCCTTGTCCTTGAGTGACATCTCATGAGCAACAATACTTCCAATGACTTCCGTTGGCTTGAGAACTTTGTAATTGGGCATCATTTGGATCAATGTGCACACGGTATCAAATTTTCCATCTAAGGCTCTTAGGATCTTCTTGATGATGAATTTATCGGTCATCTCTTCACTTCCTAAGCCGGCTATCTCATTTGTGATGAGAGCAAGCCTAGAGTACATTTCAAATGACGCCTTCACCATCCTTCATTTTGAACTTGTCAAGTTGACTTTGAAGCACATCCAATTTGGATTCCTTGATGGAGTCAGTAACTTCGTGCATATCAATCAAAGTATCCCAAATTTCCTTTGCATTCTCAAGACGGCTGATTTTGTTAAATTCTTCGGGGCACAATCCGTTGAAGAGGATATCACAAGCTTGAGCATTGTATTGCAGCATCTTCAACTCTTCCGCACTAGCTTCATGGTTTGCTTCTCTCCCATCAAAGAATTCACCTTGCAAGCCAATACACACAATAGCCCAAACGGCGGGGTTATGTCCAAGAATATGCATTTTCATCTTATGCTTCCAACTAGCAAAATTAGTACCATCAAAGTAAGGACCTCATCAGTGATAATTTGCCTCGCTAGACGCCATACTCTCCTAGGTTGTGAAACCAAGGCTATGACCACCAAAAGCTATGGAAATCAAAGCAAATGGAGACCAAAGCTCTGATACCACTTGTAGGATCTAAAGTATGTCTAGAGGGGGGTGATTAGACTACTTGACCAATTAAAAATCTAGCCTTTTTCCAATTTTAGTTCTTGGCAGATTTTAGCAACTTAGCACAAGTCAACCAATCAACCTACACATGCAATTCTAAGAGTGTAGCAGCGGAAAGTAAAACATTTTCATATGAAGGTAAAGGGGGGAGTTTGAGGGAGCAAACGCAATGTTGACACGGAGATTTTTTATCCGTGGTTTCGACATGTGGTGCTATCGTACATCCACGTTGATGGAGACTTCAACCCATGAAGGGTAACGTTTGCACGAGTCCATGGAGGGCTCCACCCATGAAGGGTCCACGAAGAAGCAACCTTGTATATCCCACCATGGCCATCGTCCACCAAGGACTTGCCTCACTCGGGTAGATCTTCACGAAGTAGGCGATCTCCTTGCCCTTACAAACTCATTGGTTCAACTCCACAATCTTGACGGAGGCTCCCAAGTGACACCTAGCCAATCTAGGAGACACCACTCTCCAAGAAGTAACAAATGGTGTGTTGATGATGAACTCCTTGCTCTTGTGCTTCAAATGATAGTCTCCCCAACACTCAACTCTCTCTCACAGGATTTGGATTTGGTGGAAAGATGATTTGAGTGGAAAGCAACTTGGGGAAGGCTAGAGATCAAGATTTATGTAGTTGGAATGGAATATCTTGACCTCAACACAAGTGTAGGTGGTTCTCTCTCAGAAAATGTATATTGGAAGTGTAGGCATGTTCTGATGGCTCTCTCCATGAATGAAGAGTGGGTGGAGGGGTATATATAGCCTCCACACAAAATCTAACCGTTACACACAATTTACCAAACTCGGTGGGACCGAATTGTTAAACTCGGTCAGACCGATTTAGTTCATAATGTGATCGTTAGGATTATCGGCGGGACCGACACGTCAACTCGGTGAGACTAATTTCGTTAGGGTTAGGGCATAACGTAATCTCGGTGAGACCGGTTACACAAACTCGGTGAGACCGATTTTGGTAATAGACAAACAGAGAGTTGGTCACGCAAACTCGGTTGGACCGATTCGCTCATCTCGGTTAGACCGAAATGTTACGAAAGGGAAACAGAGAGTTTGCATCGCAGTCTCGGTGGGACCAATCGCTCATCTCGGTTTGACCGAAATTTTATGAAGGGAAACAGAGAGATTACAATCCCATCTCGGTGAGACCGAGATCCCTATCGGTGAGACCAAAAAGACTAGGGTTTCTGGCAGTGGCTATGTCAATTGAACTCGGTGGCATCGGATAGAAAGTTTCGGTGGGGCCGAGTTTGACTTTTGGGTTGGGACATATGTGGATGTGAGAAAGTAGTTGAGGGTTTTTGGAGCATATCACTAAGCACTTTGAGCAAGAAACTCATTAAGCAACACCTCACCCCCTCTTGATAGTATTGGCTTTTCCTAGGGACTCAATGTGATCTTGGATCACTTAAAATGGAAAACGTAGAGTCTTGTGCTTTGAGCTTGAGCCAATCCTTTGTCCTTAGCATTTTGAGGGGTCCGCTTTTCTCATCCAGGCCATGCCAATCATTGAGCTTTCCCAAATGTTTATCTTGAAATAGCATTAGCTCAGTGAGCTATATGTTGTTAGAAATTACTAAAACCACCCAGGGATAGTTGCACTTTCACATGATATCTTGGTAGTGGCAACCTTGCTAGGCTTGCCTTCGTTTGCATGTTTCCATTAATACTTGCATGGTTCATGATTCTATCCTTGCTTAGAGTTGTGTTGGTGGGAAGTAGATAGATGTTGTAGAATCGTGGCTACACAAAACTGGGCAGGGTTATGCATGGAAAGGAACAAGTGTGGTTTAACAAAGACTTTCGAAGTAGTGGTATACCGAGGCAAGTGGAGTCTGTTTTTTTTTCAAAAATGAATTAGATTTAAGATTTGTCGGTCATCCCAACCATACATGTACAACCACTCTACCCCTTATGGGACTGGGCATTATTGATTACCTGTTCGATACTAGCAATGTGCCCGCATTACTAGTGGCGGGAGTGGCTGGTTCATTCTCGAGATGGGTCATGCTTGTATAGGCAGCCATGACTGCTTTTATAGGGCATCGGGGACACCGTTGGTCCCTTCGTGTGCATGTGATGATAAGATGGGCCAAGTCCCAAGACCTTTTATAAAGGATCACACGAAGGCCGAGTACCAATGAGTGGGCGCTATGTTAGTATTGTTCAAGGCAAAGATAGTGACCGGGTGCTTACCTCAAGTATGTATCATACTTCGAGTCATGGATGACATGAAAGTTCCCCGGATCTTGTGGGTAAAGTGTGCAACCTCTGCAGAGTGTAAAACTATTCGAATAGACGTGTCCATGGTCAAGGACAGTTGGGTGGTGTTGTTTAAACTATTTCCGGATTTTACAAAAGTGTGGGTTGAAAAATATTGTTGATGTGGTTTGTGAGGAAGTCACAATGAGCTTGAGACTGGGTTGTTCATAACTCTTTCTCGACATTGATGTCTGTAACCTCTTAACACTTGTTGCAGCCGCATTCATTATTTTTGAGCAATGTTAATCATACTTGCATAAGAAAAACCAGCTTTCCGCAAAATGCCAACTTAGTAATATAGCCTTGCATATTATTCTGTTATTAATCATGGCTTGCTTGCGAGTACATTCAAAAGTACTCATTAGCTTGTCCCTGGCTATTAAATTGGCCAGGCATGGAAGAGCAAGAATATGAATAGGAGTTCTTTAGTGACGGACATACGAACAAGGACGCTTTCCCAGTCAGAATGCCTATAGGGTTAAGGCGGATGGCATGGGTCCAAGTTATCGACTAAGATTTCCGCTGGGATGTTTTATTTGGTGTTTAGCCCTTGAGGCTTTATCTATGTAAGACTTGACCATAAAGGTCCTATTTGTGTAAGACGCTATGTAATGGATGTAAATTCTTGATATTCAGTTTGTTGTGTACAGTGAGCATTGATCCATGGGATCACTGTGCACACACGATTGGTGGCTTTGACTGTATAAGTCAGGGTACCCATAGTTATTCTAGTGGATGTGTGATTTGGGTTTTGTTTGAGTGATTTCTCTTGTGTTCTTCTTGTTCTTCCCCTTTCCCCCTCCAAGTGTGAAAAGATCATGACGTAGAGTTCCACCCTACATCAACATGTACACCTCTCTTGCCCCCTGGACTATAAGTACTTGTTGGAAATATGCCCTAGAGGCAATAATAAATTGGTTATTATCATACTTCCTTGTTCATGATGGATATTTATTATTCATGCTAGAATTGTATTGATGGAAACTTAAATACATGTGTGAATACATAAACAACATTGTGTCCCTAGTAGGCCTCTACTAGACTAACTTGTTGATCAAAGATGGTTAAGGTTTCCTAACCATAGACATGAGTTGTCATTTGATAACATGATCACATCATTAGGAAAATGATGTGATAGGCAGACGCAACCGTAAGCTTAGCATCAGATCGTATCACTTAATTATTTGCTACAACTTTCTTCATGTCAAGTATTTGTTCCTTAGACCATGAGATCATGTCACTCCCGGATACCGAAGGAATACCTTGTGTGCTATCAAACATCAGTTCATAACTGGGTGATTATAAAGGTGCTCTACAGGTATCTCCAAAGGTGTATGAATCGAGACTAGGATCTTGTTGGGTTGCATGGATCGAGACTGGGATTCGTCATTCCGTGTGACAGAGAGATATCTTTTAGGCCTCTCGGTCATATTACGGAACGAGTAAAGAGACTTGTCGGTAATGAGATTGACCCAGGTAAAGAGATACCGCCGATCGAATCTCGGGCAAGTAACATATCGACGAACAAAGGGAATTGTATACAAGATTGTCTGAATCCCCGACATTATGGTTCAAACGGTAAAGATCTTCGTGGAATGTCTTGGAATCAATATGGACATCTAGGTTCCGCTATTAGTTATTGACTGGAGAGGTGTCTCGTTCATGTCTACATGATTCTCGAACCTGTAGGGTCGCACGCTTAACGTTCAGTAGCGCTAGGGTAATGTTGAGATATTAATAGTGGAAAGTATGAAAGTACTTTGAAGTCCCATATGGGATTCGTGACATCATGAGGAGCCCCGCAATGGTCCGGAGGTTAAGATGTATATATGGGAAGTTATATTCAGGGTTCCAGAAAAGTTCAGGAATTTTCAGTAGAGTGATGGGAAGGTTCTAGAAGGTTTCGGGGGTTCCACCGTGTGGCCCAATGACTTGGGAAGGCCCCACAGGGACCGAGGGGTGGGGCTACAGCCCTGCATGGGCTGGCCGCGTCATTCCCCAAGGCACATGTCGTTTAAATCTAGAGATAAGGTCTTATCTCTAAATTTAAAGGGTTGAATCTAGAGATAAGATGTTATCTCCAAGTTTAAAGGGATTTATCCCTTGTGGCTGGCCCTAGGAGGGTTTTGGATCCCTCCCCTGCCCCTAGCCTATATATAGAGGGGGCGCATGGGGGCAACCACCCCTTCACCCTTGCCCATTGCCTCTCCCACCTCCTCCCACGTTTCTCCAGTACGCGCTTGGCGAAGCCCTACAGGAACTCCACTACCACCACCACCACCATTCCGCCATGCAGGTTTCGATCTCATCAAACTCCTCTCCCTCACTTGCTGGATCAAGAAGGAGAGGACGCCATCGAGCTGAACATGTGTGCTAATCTCGGAGGTGTCGTCCGTTCGACACTAAATCAGATTGGATCATGAAGAGTACGACTACATCAACCGCGTTACATACGCTAACGCTTTCGGTCTACAAGGGTACGTAGACACACTTCCCTCTCATTGTTATGCATCTCCTAGATTGGATCTTGGGTGTTTCTTAGGAACTTTTGATTTTCGTGCTTTGTTCCCAATCAGTACTCGTGTCCTAGCTCCGGATTAAGGTTAGCAAAGTAGATTAGACTAAACTAAAGAGGGCTTTGCTCATCTACCACTCCATTGGAGATCAAAATCTATGAGGAGAAGATCCTCCATTGGATTCAAGACCTCTTAGGAGAAGATCCATCAATGGATACAAGACCCCATCTCTCCTAGAGATTTGGGAAGACTATCTACCCCAAAACCTCAATTCCCCTAGGTATTTGGGAAGAACCTTGCCATGCTACTCGTTCCCCTTGTTGATTGTGTATCTTGTTGATCGTATGTGTGTTCTCCTTGAGAGTGGATGTGTGATTGGGATCTTGTCTTGAATGTTCCTCTTGTTCCTATCATGTCTTTGAGTTCCTCTTGATTCCCTCGAAAATTGTGAAAGATTGGGACACCTTGGGCTTTTCCCTACATCACTTTGTCAAAGAAAGTAAACTCTAGAGGAGCACAAGTGCCTTCGTTTGGTCATATGGCATATCATACACCCCCTATGCAGTTGCAAAGTTTTGGCAACTCATTATCGAAACAGCCTAAAAGCATTGGGGGCAATCCGATTAAGAGTGGATTGAAATTTAGAGGAAATTGTTTAAAGCTCACCAGGCCGCAACATGCGCCGAAAGCCTTGCAAGTTAACAAACAAAATATGAGTCACTACTGAAATCAGCTTCTTTGCCGCCCGCCATGGCGGACGGCAAACTGTCCGGATGAACGCCTGCCAGCAAAGGCCTTCTTTGCCGTCCGCTTCTTAGAAACGGACGGCAAAGGATTACGCCGTCCGCCATCCGAGGCCAGCAGAAGGCAAAGACAACTGACGGCAGTGCGGTGGCGTGAGAGTCGTTAGGGGTTAACGGCGCTCTTTGCCGTCTGCCAGCGGACGAAAAAGAGTCAAAGATCTTTGTCGTCCACTAGCGGACGGCAAAGAGCCCAGCTAGGCAGCACTGGGAAGCTGCCATGTGTCCAGATATGCCGTCCGCCAACAGACGGCAAAGAGGTTTGAATCATTGTCATCTGCTGGCAGACGGCATAGCTGGTCACTTTGCCGTCAGCCAGCAGACGGCAAAATGACCAAATAGGCAGCCAGTGTTTCCAGTTTGCACAGTGATCAAGACGTGTCCTCTTTGCCGTCTGCTAGCAGACGGCAAAGAGGCTATATATCCCCTGTTTTTATTTAAATCCCGTTAATTAGACATGGTTTCAAACACAGATATACATGCATACATATCCAACAGCATGTCCAACAACATATTTCATCCAATCCAACAACATAGTTCAACAAAGTCCAACATATCCATATATACATAACCAGAAACAAGTTTCCAACAACATATCCATATAGACATACATATCCAAACAAGTTTTCATAAACAACAAGGAAGCACCACAAGAATAGTACACTCCATGAATCCAAGCTTCCTCATGTAAAGCAAATCTGCAAATTGGGAAAGATGAAAGTTAGAAGAAGAAGAAGAAGAAGAAGACTAGTTAGAAGAAAAAGAAGAAGAAGATTTTTTTTCTTCTCTTTCCTTTTCTCCTCTCCTCTTCTTTATCTTCTTCTTCTAACTAAGGTAGGTAAAAATGTCATATTATTGCTAAGCTAGGTAAAAATGCTAAGTGTAGGTCATTTTAGAGCTAAGGTAGGTAAATAGGTCATTTTGGAGCTTAGTAAGGTTATTATGTCATTTTCGAGGAAAATAAGCTAAGTCTATATCATTTTGGAGCTAACAAAGATTATCATGCCATTTTTACCTAAGTATGCTAAGTATGTCATAAATGAACTGAATAAGCTAAGTATAGCTTATTTTTTATCTAACTTAGGTAATTATGCCATTTAGGAGGAAAATAAGCTAAGTATCCATTTGTAAAGCAAAACACTAGAGAAAACTTACCCTCATCACAACAAATGTGATGAAGATCGCAACTAAGGTAACAATTGATCCAACGGCATAATTATACCAAGCCTTATTATCAATGGCATATTTTCTAATCTTCTTAAGCTTCAGGCGCATTGCATCCATCTTCAAGCGCATTGCATTCATCTTCATCTTGTGATCATCGATGGCATCGACAACATACAACTCCAATGTCATCTTCTCTTCTTCAATTCTTTTAATTTTTCTTTCAAATACTCATTTTCTGTTTCAACTAAATTTAACTTCTCGACAAGAGGGTCCGTTTCAAATTCCGGTTCACATACCTCCTAGATTAAAATGTCTCTATGTCAACTTGATGGCCATAATTTGCATAAATGCGAAATGCAACAAATAGTTATGAAAGAGAATTTACCACATCCGAATCATAAAGCGGGCGAGGGCCGACCGGGACGGAAATCAAGACCATGGCACTATGTATAAGAAACAATCATACAAAGTAAGAAAATTATAAATACCAACTATATCAATCATACAATCATACAAATAACTATATAAATCAAGTACAACATAAAAATTTGAATACCTAATAATCATTATCGACAATGACGTGCTCGTCATCATCATTAATAAAAGCATCATCATCATCACTATCGGTAATGACGAGCTCATCATCATCATTAATAAATGCATCATCATGTGGAAGGCCACCTTTACGTAATCGTTCAAGCATTGATGTGTCATCTGCAGCAAGAACTTCTTCTTCCGCTCTTCTTGTTCCAAATTGTGGGTGAAGTCGGATTCACTATCATTGTCTACTTCAATGTTCGTGGAGTAGAGCGGTTCTTGAAATGTTTTTTGAAAGACGTGTTTCTTGGAAGAATTCTCCTTCGTCATATGTGTCTTGGTTAATGTGAGGTTCATAATCCTTTTCATTGGGGGGAGGTGGTCTAACACGTGGCGGCACTTCATAAACGACGTCCCAACACTGAGATTTGGATCACTTTGACAGGCCCACGGTAGATAGAAAACTTGGGTTGCCTGTTGAGCCGTAATATAGACATCGGGAACATCCAAATGGGTGCTTTGTTTGATTTCTACTAGCCCTATATGTTCATGAGTCCTTCTAGTATCCCTCGGCTGGAACCAATAACATCTGAAGACTACGACGTTTGTGGGGTTTTCACCATAGATTTCAAGTTCATAAATTGCTTCAACTCTTCTGTAATACTCGATACCTCCTTCGCCGATAGCAGAGACACAAGAATTTGTAGACTTTTGGTCGGCCATAGATAGCTCTTTGCCATAGGTACGAAAGCGATACCCGTTGATGTCGTATTTGTCAAATGAACGGACCTTATAGTCAAAACCATTAGCTACTTGTCTCAATTCGGCATCCATAATCTCCGAATTAGCCTACAAGTTTAATACGAAAGGATTGTTGCATTAGTCGCAAATTAGCCAAAGAAAAAAAGGTCTAATGGAAATTACTGTTTTTTTAACCAAGAGATGAAACCGGGAAATTCGGCTCCTTGTTTTGCCAAAAGCTCATACTATTCGACGGAATCCTTTTGGATCACCGCTCCATACGAGAA
Source organism: Aegilops bicornis (assembly GCA_021605145.1). Lineage (NCBI taxonomy): Eukaryota > Viridiplantae > Streptophyta > Magnoliopsida > Poales > Poaceae > Aegilops > Aegilops bicornis. Next base: position 260,743,239 of record CM038672.1, on the reverse strand, counting down.
TATGGCGACGTATCGACTGCATCAAAAATCCAGGAATAAGAGAAGTTCAAAGGAATTAGAAGTTGTGAAACAATGTACCGAGATCTCACTCGATGTACGGCCGCACTTCATTAGGTTGTTGAAGAGATACAATGAAATGGTCCGCCATTCTTCAACATCCAACCTTATCGGGTTTCCAACCACCGGCTGGTGCGAGATTCCCTTTGAATAGGCTGAGGTTGGATTGACCCTTTTGAGGTTCGTCAGCATTGTACCGAGGCTTCGGATTATGCAAATGACGATTTTTGGCTTCGTAGTGTGCGGTCACGAAGTTTGCCGCCTCCTTAGTGATGAATGCCTCCGCCATCAATGCTTCTATTCTACGTTTATTTTTACATTTTGCTCGAAGCGTCTTCTGCATCCTCTCAGTTGAGTAGCACCAACGATTTTGCATGCCCCCCCCCCCCAATCGTGCCTCGGTCGGGAGATGCAAAATCAAATGTTGCATTGGATTAAACAAACTTGGCGGAAAGATATTCTCTAACTTGCAGATCAACTCCGGCGCCAACTGTTCCATTTCTTCTAGGAGGCCAGGCGATAGTTCTTTCGCACAAAGAACACGGAAGAAATAGCTCAGCTCTGCCAGTACTAGCCATTCATCCTCAGGGATGAAGCCACGCAACATAACCGGCATTATCCGCTCAATCCATATGTGCCAATCATGACTTTTTAGACCAAATATTTTCAATTTTTGAAGACTCACTCCCCTCTTTAGATTTGCTGCATACCCATCGGGGAACATCAACTACATTTTCACCCACAAAATAATTTCCTTCATAGCTTGCCTTCCAAGATTGAACCATGCCTTTCGCTTCGTCCAGTTGATCCCCTTTCCTTTCGGTTCTTCCATGCTTGTAACGGTCTATCACATAGCTCCTCTTGACCGACTCTAGCCTTAGTATTATCCTTTGATTTCCCCTCTATGCCGAACAATGTACCAAAAATGGCTTCGGTGATATTCGTTTCAGTGTGCATCACAATGATGTTGTGTGGGCAAAAGAGGTCTTTGAAGTAAGGCAGATCCCAGAAGCATGTCTTGTGAGTCCAGGTGTGTTCCTTATTATACACCTTGAAATACCCTGGACGCTCTGGATCTGGCTCGAGAGCGTTTAATCGATCTAGGGTCTGCTGGCTGTCGCCAACGCAGGTGGTGCAAAGTGTTTGACAACTCTACCTTTGATGAAGTTCTTCTTGTCTTTCCTGAACTTATGGCCAGGATGTAGAAACGGTCTATGCAAGTCAAAGCAACTATACTTGCGCCCTGCCGTCAGCCAACGAAACTCAAGAGCTCCCTTGCATGTGGGTCATGGGAACCTTCCATGCACACACCAGCCAACGAATAGCGCATACGTCGGCAAGTCATGCGTCAAGTACATGTACCAGGCATGCATTATGAAGTTCTGTTTGCTAAAGGTGTCGTATGTCTTGAACCCATTATCCCAAGCTTCTTGCAAGTCATCCTTAAGCAGCTGCATGTACACATTCATATTCTTCCCCGGATAGTTGGGCCCTGGAATTATCAACATCAAGAAAATATTCTTTCGTTGCATAATCTGCCCGAGGAGGAGATTGAGTGGAATGACAAACACGGGCCGACAGCTGTATGGGGTTGCCATCTGACCAAACACACTGAACCCATCTGTGCTGACGGCGACTCGAGGATGCCTTGGATCTGCCGTTTTTTTCTTATGTAATGCATCGAAGCGCTTCCACGCTTCACCATCCGATGTGTGCACCATCATCACATTCCCATCTGCATCTAGTTCGGTTCTTTTGCCTGTTTTGTGCCATGTCATCTGTCTGGTCGTCTCTTCGACCATGAAAATACGTTGAAGTCTTGGTACGATTGGCATATACCGAAGAACATTAACGGGTATTTTGGTCTGCGTCTTCTCACCCATACCGTTGTCTACCAAAACATACCTGGAAGAATTGCAAATGGGACAATAGTTCAAGTCCTTATCTTTGAAGCCTAAATAAGACATATCCTTTCTCACGGGCATGTATCTTCTCATAGGGCATCTTAAGAGCACGGAGGATTTTGTCCGACCGGTACAGGTTTGGAGGTAGCACATGGCCTTTGGGTAGAAATCGTCCAATATCGCCATCATCATCGTCGTAGCATTTTCTCGCCCAAGTTGAACTGAGCCTTCAAAGCCATTATTTGTGAGATGGCATCCACCGACAAAGCTCGGTGTGCTCGTGGAGAGGACGCTTTGAGGACTCCAACATTTCAAAGAAGGCCTTTGTAGATTCCTCCATCTCCTCGTCCGAGTCCCCAGCATCGTCAAAGTCTTGCACCATGTCTGCGGTCCCGGTACCATGCTCGTCGGTGCGACGATGAACCTCGGCTCTGGCACGTTGGGCAGACTCATCATGTAATGTCCGCATCAGTGTAACCAGCGTAAAACCAAACTTCTACAGGTCTTTACTCATTTCAAGCTCGTCCCTCTTTTTATAGTTGTCGAATAGCGGGCACAGGGCACCAACTAAATTCACAGCCATTTGCAAATGCGGCTCTAACAAACCCCTTGGTTTTGTTAACCATTCCTCGGTCCAAACTTTCTCGACTAGTGTGACCGTGTACATCCATGCACGATCACTCATATTGACTTCCCATCTGACACACAAGAAATATATACATAATTAAGCAAACCATATCCATCAGTTAATGGAGTTTGTTAGTTTTATTACGTCCATGCAACCTACACACTAATAGGTAAAGATAGGTCCTAATCCCATCCAAGTATGTGTAGATCGGGTTCGTTTTCCCATGCTCTCCTCCGGATCCGACGCAAAATTTCGGCAGCACCTCCCCGCTGTTCTCCTGATACACGTCTCGGCAATAAGCAGAGAGAATGTGTACCCAGAGAACAACAGGAGGCATTGACGAAATTTTGCATCGGATCCGAGTCGAGCATATGGGAAAACGAACCCAATCTACACATACTCGGGCTGTCCATGGATAACGTTGGACAATTCGAAAGAATCACGATTATAAATATGCAAATGCATGCATATTTATAGATGTAACCCTTTCGAACGGGAGATGCATAGTGGTTACGCATGCTGATGATTGACACCTATAGCTAGCAAGTTTCATCGGCACGAAGACCGGAACAAAGCAAATGAAGGGGGGGAGGAGGAGGTGTCATTTGTGCTCACCAACGAACGCATGGGCGGAGCTCGTCGAACACTAGACCCTCGCAGTGACGAAATACCTGCATATTTAAATCGAAAGATGAGTAACATAGCAAGTATTCGACACCGACGGCCACATGTACCTCGCACAGACGATACTTGCTATTTATGGTACCATCGACAGCGAGGAACCCTCTAACTCGCTCGTCTCCGGGTAAACTAAATAGCAAATACCATCGTTGCAAGGTACATGAGGCGATCGGCGCTGAACACTAGATCCACATCCCACAAGTGAAGCTGGCGCCCGGCGTCCCACAACAATAGTTCTGGTGGCCGATGACGGTCAAACACCTTGACGAATTTGCTGGCAGCCTCTGCGATGAGGATTAAAGCCAAGTTTTGAAATTTCAAACAACCAAACCGACTTGAGTTAGTTTGGGTGTTTCAAGTTTCAACACTTAGCTTTCAATCGTCATCTTTGAGGCTGCCAGACAAATTTGCAATGGTGTTCAACCTCCATCGACACTGAGAACTGTTGCTGCTGGACGCAGACCCCTGTGTCACTTGTGGGATGTGGATGTAGTATTCGACACCGACGGCCACATGTACCTCGCACTGACGATACTTGCTATTTAGGGTACCATCGACACCGAGGAACCCTCTTTTTCTTCTTCTTCTTCTTCTTCTTCTTCTTCTTCTTCTTCTTCTTCTTCTTCTTCTTCTTCTTCTTCTTCTTCTTCTTAAACCTAGCACTAACCTAAACCTAAAAACTCAAAACCACACCTAAACCTAGCACTAACCTAAACCTAAAAACTCAAAACTACACCTAATTAAACTTAGCACTAACCTAAAACAAATCAAGAAAATAGAGAACAAAAAACAGGAAAAAATAGAAAAAATTACCTCTTGCACCGGGGAGGTCGGCCGGTTGGGCGGGGCGGCGGGGACGAGGACAGTAGCGGGCCGGGGCAGCGCATGGACCTTGGGGAGGGGTCCGCAAGATCGGTGAACCCACAGCAGCCACTGGTGACGGGCCAAGGCGACGGGTGCGGTGGGGCGACGGGGCGGGGATGACCGGCAGCAGCGACAGAGGAGAGAGGCGGGCGCATGGGAGGGAGGGAGAGAGAGAAAGTAAGAGAGAGAGAGGGGGGGATACGGCTCAGCCCGTTAAGTGGGCCTTCTTTGCCTTCTGTTAGCAGACGGCAACAAGGGCCACCGTTAGGGCTGGCCCACATCTCCTCTTTCTTGCCGTCATAAGCAAGGCATTTACAAAGGACTAACATTGTTGCCGCCAGCAGACGGCAAAGTAATCACCTCTTTTACCGTCTCGCCATGGACGGCAAAATAATCGACCTAGCCACGCCAGGTCTCTGTGGGGCCCACCTAGCTCTTTGCCGTCTGCCTTATAGCTCTTTGCCGTCAGCTGGTGCCTTATAGCTCTTTGCCGTCAGCTGGCCGATGGCAAAGAAGCAGCTCACCGCAAATAGCATTTTTGCCATCTGCCCTTTCTTTGTCGTCCGCTTTGTGGAAGCGGACGGCAAAGAGGCTCTTTGCCGTCAGCTGGCGGACGGCAAAGAAGGTGATTCCAGTAGTGAGTGGTCTAGTTAATAATGATAATTTAGTTATTGAAAAATCGGAATAAATAGTACATGTGCCGAATCTACTAAAGAAAAATAAGAATGCAAGGCGTTGGGGAGCTATCCGAAAGCAGAACAAAGTATCATTCAAGTTACACCACTCAAAAAGTTTTAATCCCTTATGTAATTCAAATAAAAGTTAAAGCAACTCACAGTAATAATACTTATCTATTTATTTATTAAATTTCCAAAATTAAGGAAATTTGGGAATGTAACACTCATAATTTCACCAAAACAGGATGTTAAACACCAAATTACAAATAGAAGTGATTCATTGCCCTACAAAGAAAACACCGTGAATAAAATAAAATGCATTGCCCTACAATGCCATTTTAGACATAGTGTCGCTTTTTGGTACTAACCTTCATGTAGAAATGCCTTGGTTGCAACGACTTAGGTTTTGACGTATTCCAGGTACCAACAAATGCCATACACGCGGATATGGACTGATGAGGACATGCCTACCTTGGATGCAACCAAAAATATTGCATACATGCATATTTGTGAGGTGATTTCTAATGCAAACTGTGCAATAATTTATTTATGTTATCAAGGACAAAAATACTTCACAGACTTTTGTGCTATGTCTAATTTGCAGGTGTATGGGACATTTGTACAATCCACATATGAAGATAAGGGAAAAAGAGAGGTTTAGGTGATGTTTAAAAAGTCCTTTCACGTCACTTTTGGCCCAAGATAAGATAGAGTCCAAGTCTCTCATGTTCTGGACTCAGATTCGGACTGCACAGACATACCTGACTCAAAACCCGAATTTCTCTTTCATCCGGACTCCGAATTGGGTAATTTTTTTTGTTGGAAAGTAGATTTCGTGCACTTTCCAACCCAATTGGATTCACCTTCAAATTCGTCCGGAGCATGAAGAAATTGATGAAACAATCTGATGTTGCAGTAGAATCCGAGTCAAACTGCAAGTCCAAAGGTGTTGCATCACCTCCACTTGAGCCCATGGGCCTTGTACGACCTAGGGTTGGTTTTAGGATGCCTTGGGACGTCTTCCCACCTCCTTGGCCGCCATTCCTTACTCCTATATAAGTAGATCCATCTAGTAGCTTTTTCCTTGTATTTTGTTTAGATTAAAAGTTTGACATAGCTACAACTTCGCGTACTTCGTTTGTGTTCAACGACCAGACCAAGGCGTCACAGAACCCCACCTTGATCAATAAAGTTGTAATCTTATATGCGCAATATCTAGATTGCAATCTTAGTTTCTTGCTTATTCTTCATTTGCTTGCAGGAAATAGACCTTAGTGGTCAGGTTGATCGTGCTCTGGTGTGGTCAATAACCTCTCAGAGTTGGTTTAGCGATTGCTAAGGCGCTACGTCCTCGCACGTTCGTATTCGGATCATCAAAGTCTACTCCTTCAAACGATAATCACCATCTTATCGAAAGACGAGACACTTTTTCAGAGGAGAGTTGGAGAAAAAGTTGTTGGCTTATCCTGCTTGGCAGTTGTTTCACATCATTAGCTTTACTGCTATTGTTATCTTCACTTTTATCTTTGCTATCTAGAGCTACTGCATATCCTTTATTGATGCTAGTTGTTCTACGCCATGACCTCATTAGTGTTCTAGGCTCACGTCTCTAGTCCGGTCTAGCCTAGGACCAGCACAGTACCGTCGTTGAGCGTTTATTCAACATTGCATCTCTGAATTGATTATTGCTAATATTTTGCTATCATATATTTAAGCCTTCCAAGCTCAACATATTTTTACTCCGTGTACACGTACGTTCCCCTGACAATCGCTTTACTCAATCTTCGGAGTTATTTGACACCGCTGGTTGCCAGTCACCACCTGTTACATGGTAAGAACTTGTAAGATATTGAGATTTGCTATACTGTGAGCGTTTTAGCACCACTTCCAAGTAGTTCATAGGAACATTATTTTTGGATTTTGTTTCTTGTTTCTACTAATCATCACAGGATCCAGAGTCAATTCATGGGCTTTGTCGATAACGGGAGACGTGCCACCACCTTTGCAAATACCACAGCCGTCACGAGAGGTGCACAAAACATCCAAATGCACATGATCAGGTTAATGTTTCTATACCACCATTTAATGGCCGTTTTATACCTACTTTATATATTGAATGGGAGTTCGACATAAATAATATATTTGCTTCCCATAATTTTGATGAACATAAAAAAGTTAAGGTTGTGGTTGGTTCTTTCACTGGTTATGCTTTGGTTTGGTGGACTGAATATTGTCGGTTACACCCTGATTATATACCTACTACTTGGGATTATCTGAAACTTGCCATGCGACATACATTCGTCCCCGCTTATCATACTCGTGACATGATTAAAAAGTTGCAACATTTAAGACAAGGTAGTGACACTGTAATGAAATATTATGATGATTTACAAACTACCTTGTTGCATTCCCCTTTAGAAGAAAGTGAAGACGATTTTATGGATATATTTTGGGGAGGATTCAACCATGATATTCAAGAGATACTAATTCATGAAGAGTGTTATCATATGGACCATTTGTTTCGTCTTGCTTGCAAAGCTGAACAGGAAATAAAACGACGTGTTGCCCACGAGGAGAACAAGCGCATGGTGCACATTCCGAGAGTTGATACGATTGTTCCTTCAACTACTAGGCATACTATGACAACATATCCGTTGTTGTGAGGACTACATCACCGGCACCATGTGACACATCACCATTGAGAGTGCCTACATCATCTCGGTTGATCATAAAACGTAATGACAAAGGTACTGATCTTCCACCTCCACAGGAGTATGATGAATACCTTGTCAATTTTAGTGCACCATGTGATGACCTACCCACTACTTTGATCACACCACCTATTTTAGAGGACTATGTTGATGATTTGACTTTGCCATGTGATCAAACAAATGCAATATCAACAATGTCGAGTGCACCCATTGAATTAACTGTTGATGCAAAAGAACCATGTGAATCAGGGAATAAATCATATTTGGATCAAATACATTTGAAAATAATTGTGCCAATGTTTAATCATTTTGATATGACCTCTAATCTTGGTGATGATTTTGTGTGAAATGACTTATTGCATGTTTTCTTATTTAAGCATGTTGTAGCATGTAAATTTAATGCAAGTAAGGTTTATTCACCAATGTTGGGATGGTTTAATGATGAACATGGCCAATCTTCTAATATGAATAAGAGCTTCACTTATATGTGCAAACTGAGTTGTAATATTTCCATGCCTTCTACTTCTTGTGATAATATTTTGGCTTTATATTTTATGAACTATGAAAGTTACTCATGTATACATGTGTCATGTGTGGAAAAACCAAGGGAAGTAAAAATGGATGACATGTACATATACAACATGTACACATTGTCTCTTTTGTTAGCCACATTTCAGATTAAGCAACGCCCAGGACGACTTTGTTTTCAAGAAGAGGAGAATGATGAGGACATGACTGCCTTGAATAAAACCAAAAATATTGCATACATGCATATTTATGAGGCGATTTCTACTGCAAACTATGCCATAATTTATTAATGTTATCCAGGACAAAAATACTTCACAGACTTTTGTGCTATATCTAATTGCAGGTGTATGAGATATTTGTATAATCCATATATGAAGATAAGAGAAAAGGAGAAGTTTAGGCGTTGTTCAAAAATTCCTCTCACGTCACTTTTGGCCCAAGAGAAGATAGAGTCCAAGTCTCTCACGTTCTGGACTCAGATTCGGACTGCACAAACATACGTGACTCAAAATGCGAATTTGTCTTTCATCCGGACTTTGAATTGGGTGATTTTTTTGTTGGAAAGTAGATTTCATGCACTTTTCAACCCAATTGTATTCACCTTCAAATTCGTCCGGAGCATTTAGAAATTGACGAAACAATCTGACGTTGCAGCAGAATCCGAGTCAAACTACAAGTCCAAAAGTGTTGCATCACCTCCACTTGAGCCCATGGTCCTGGTACGACCTAGGGTTGGTTTTAGGATGTCTTGGGACGTCCTCCCACCTCCTTGGCCGCCACCCCTCGCTCCTATATAAGTAGATCCATCTGGTAGCTTTTTCCTTGGGTTTTGTTTAGATTAAAAGTTCACCATAGCTAGAACTTCGCGTACTCCGTTTGTGTTTAACGACCAGACCAAGGCGTCACAGAACCCACCTTGATTAATAAATCTTTCATCTTATATTCGCAATATCCAGATTGCAATCTTAGTTTCTTGCTTGTTCTTTGTTTGCTTGCAGGGAATAGACCTTCGTGGTCAGGTTGATCATGCTCCGGTGTGGTCAATAACCTTTCGGAGTTTGTTTAGCGATTGCTAAGGCGCGACGTCCTTGCATGTTCGTAGTCGGATCGTCAAAGTCTACTCCTTCGAACGATAATCACCATCTCATCGAAAGACGGGACACCTTTGCCTCTATCATGGACACACCGGCTTTGCTCCCCATATGCACTACTTTGACTTCTGCTTTGACGGCGACGATCATGCGAGCGACGTACCGATGAGTAGCGGCGAGGCAGGCTTCGGCCATGACAACAGATTTGTTTTAAATGAGGACTTCATCCTCGACCTTCTCAGAGTACACGCGAGTATCATCGATGTACCAAAGGGCGATGCACTGCTCGAGGATCTCGCCCGGGATGGGTTCACGCAGGTGCCTTGTTCCGACATGGCCGATGCGAGGTGGGTACGCATGAAGATGGTGGTAGAGAGGAAGATAGGTGACTCCGGCGAAGATGAGAGCATAAACCGGTTTATATAAGCTACAGTGGGAAAAGGGCGCAGCCCGACATGGAACATCGCGTGGAGAAGGTAAACGAGCCTTGGTGGGCGAGACTTGCGGCTGCCATTCATGGGCTAGTATGCCAGGATTGGAACACGTGACTGCGTCATTGGTAAGGTAGGAGGAAAAAGCTCAAACTTCACTCCAGCGCGTCCGATTATATCTAAAGTGCGCTCCGAAACAGCTCCACCCAACCTCCAAAATAAAGGTTATGATGCTGTTTATGAAATGCGGTCCGTAAATTTTGCAGCTAGATTCATTATTTTGAACCTGAACTCCATAATGATGATTTTGTGGGAGAGAATTAGAACTTGTGGGGAGATCAAGCAACCAGGCCCGCGTGGGCCGATGGCTGCAAGAGCGAGCCAGGCCGGCGGATTCATTTTGCAGCCCTGCCCAGATTCCTCGAGGATTAAACAGCGGATAACAGAAGAGGATAAGCCGAGCAACTCCCACATTGCTACCCCAGCACTTCTCTGCTCCTCCGCTCCCTCGCGGCCTCGCCTCCCCTCGCCGGAGCATCACCCCAAGAACCTGCCAAAATGGCGGCCACCGCCACAGCCATGGCGACGGCCACCACCTCCACTGCCGCCCACGTTGTTCCCGCACTGTTCTCCTTCCTTCAACAGCGCCTCCGTCTCTGCCCCAAAGCCCGTATCTCCACCTCCCGCCGCCTCCTGCTCCCTGTCTCCAAGTTCTCCACCCGGGACGGTTCGGCCTCCTACCAAGAAGAGGATGAGGAAGGGGAGGCGGAGGATTCTGCGGAAGCCGCCTTCGGGGACGAGGACGACGAGAAGCCGCAGCCGGAGGCGGTGTCCTCTACGGAGTTTCAGTTCGCGGCACCACCGGAGGGATACATCGAGCCGGCGCCGTTCGACGAGTTGCCGCCGGAATCACCAGAGGACGTGGCAGCAGCCTACGAGTCGCTCTACGGGCCGGCCTTCAGCGGCGAGTCGTTGATGGGGAACAACGTGTTCGAGGTGAAAGTGGTGGACCCCGTCGACATGGACCGGGAGCAGCGCCCCAACGACGAGTTCAGCGAGCGTGTCGTGCAGGTCAGCCGAGTCACCAAGGTCGTCAAGGGTGGGAGGCAGCTCTCCTACCGCGCCCTAGTCGTGGTCGGCGACATGAAGGGACACGTTGGTGTTGGCGTCGGCAAGGCCAAAGAAGTCTCAGAGGCCATCACCAAGGCTGCCATGAACGGCCGCCGCAATCTCGTTACAGTGCCACTAACCAAGTACTGCACCTTCCCGCACAGGTCAGTCACATCGCTAGTTGTTCTTGAATTGCATGAGGTGTGGGGCTTCTTTCATTCACATTATTTCTAAAATGCAGGAATAGAAAAAACACAGGAATGTAATGACAATGTCATCTTCAATGATATAGGATTTTTCCTTTCTTTCGAAAAGGGGAGTACCCCGGCCTCTGCATCAAGCGATGCACAACCATATTATTAATCGTATTATGATGAATACCACCCAACCAGTTTCCGAACAGATCAGGTATACTCGTTGGTGGTGGCAAATTGTACTACCTATGTAAAGAAATATAAGAGCGTTTAGTCCTCTACTTTACTGATCTAAACGCTCTTATATTTGTTTACGGAGGGAGTAGGTAATATGAATTGTCGCCAAATCAAGGTAGTGAATGGCCATATAAAAATAAATGATGAATTGTTTCCTCTTGATGACAAAAACAACTCTTTTTGCTATCATGCCAATTACGTTTTGCAAGACTATCTTTGGTAAGAACTACGTACCTCCCTTTGGAAAAACCACATGAACACTTTAATAATCTTATAAAGGACTTAAGTCAATCTGCATTGGAATGTATCTGGCATTTGATTTAGATTGATCGACATCAATCTACCAACTAAATGGATCCACTTAGTCCATTTTTCACCAATTGAATCTCTACGGAATTGAATGTTTAAAGGGCTGGCCCCAATATTGACTTCCAATGGATCCTTTAAAGGTTGGTGATGGCCAATCGACGAGCTTTTTGGAAGATACCTAGTTGGGTGACACTCCATTAGCTCTACAATACCCAACCTTAATCCTTAGGCCTACACAAAATGTCCCATTTAGCAAGTCTGTACTTCCGCTTCTGCTCCTCGCATTGCCAGAAGAACCTAGACCGGTAAAAGGCTAGCTGTTTAAGCACCCCTTTGGGTATCTCAAAAAAGGAGGTCAGGGACATCGGTAGGCAAGTAAGAACAACATTGATGAGGGTAAGTCGTCCTCCATATGACAAGAGCTTACCCTTCCAACTAAGAGTTTTTTCGAAGCAGTCTTCAATTATTTTTCATTCCTTGTCAGTGAGCTTGCGGTGGTGAATGGGAATTTTGAGGTACGTAATGGAAGGGACCCCATCTCACAACTAAACAGTTGCCTATACCGACTCTCCTCTTTGGCCATACCAAAACAGAAGAGCTCACTTCTGTGCAAATTAATTTTTAGACTCGAAAGTTGTTCAAAAAGACAGAGGATCAACTTCATATTATTGCTTTCTGAAGGTCATGTTCCATAAAAATGACCGTGCCATCCGCATACTGGAGGATGGACACACCCCCCTTGACAAGATAGTGATAAGGACCCCAACCTGACCATCCTCCTTAGCCCTTGCTTTGAGAATTAGCCAACATATCGCCACCATATTAAACAATATTTGCGACAATAGGGTCACCTTGCCTCAAGCCCTTCTGGGTTTGGACATAATGACGGATGTCATCATTAACCATAACTCCAACACCTGTTTTGAAACGTAAGCCGACATTTGTTGCCTCCATTCAGGATTAGTATATGAAGTGATGAAAAATTCCTTATTAAAGCTAGTACAATTAAATCCTACGGAAAAATTACCATGGATTGTAACCCTACTAATCAACCAACGCACGCATGAAAAAAATCCTAATTATTGGAATCCTCCAAAATTTCTTTAGAAATCCTTTGAATCAAAGAGGCCGTAAGTTTGTTTGGTTCAAGGTTAACTTGGCACAACTAAGCAGGCTTAGGCAAAACTGATGCAGAACATTCCCACAGTTAAGCGCTTAGGCAAAATTGTGGCAAGCCACAACAGTGGTGATCAAGTATGAACCAACACATGCCTGAGAAATTCGTAGAACGAGTTCCATGGAAAACGTAACATTCTCTCAATTTACCACACATTGCAGATGCAGTTGTTGTGTTATTACTAATTAGTTGCCTACTAGGGAGTGTCATTCTTGGACAAGTCAGCAATAGTTAAGCTCTGGCATGCATTCCTGAAATTCTACCTACATGGATCATTTTTCTTGTTGTACACAGAGCTAATGGTGATTGATTCAGTTACTGCCATTAGCTTAAACTTGCAATCGTATACGTGCAATGCACTTGTTAGCAAGCGTAAATTGAGCCACACATACCTCAACATTCAACCGGCAAATAAAACACATGCACATGATTTATTTTTTTCTCGAACACGCAGAATAGCTGAGTATCATTTCATTAAGAAGAAAGAAAAATGTACAAGGAAGAGAGAGAAAACTCCCTCAACCCAACACACCCGACTCATCTGCAGAACACAACCAAACACACGACATGACTCATGAAAGACAAATAATTCTTGGCTTGCCCCCACACATGAAAAGGTAAACGACCAGCCCCCAGAACATGGGGTTACACGTTTAGGGTGCATGAGCAACTCATGGAGCCCCACTGCTCCAGCCGAACACCACAGGGCACTCTCATTTGCGGTTTGCCACAGCTTGCAGGACCACCGTGCGACCAGTATAATAACAATCATCCAAATAGATTTTGGACGACTGTTGGATGAGAATTATGAAACCGTCCACAGATTCCAGTGCTTCCAAATCATTTCATATGCCTAACTTTTGGACGACTGTTGGATGAGAATTATGAAATCACAATAATTATTTTTCGATGGATGACATGGAAATATCATACTCAGCTCGTAGTATAGATATAGATTTTATGCATGAGCTTAATAGTGTTTATTATCTTGTCATTGGACAAGAATTTGGAAGCACTAAATATTGAAGCAAATCCCAATCCCAGTAAATACCTCTGTTTCAATATATGACATATGTGTTTTCAATGTTCCTCTTGTTTCGATGGTCCAATGGCAAACCTTTACAATAGCGTACTTTAATTTCTCTGTTGGTATTGAATATTGATGGAGTGATTTTTCGCATAGCACAGCATGACCTTTACAAACCTTTCGTGAGTTATTATTTAGAACATGTTTTAGATAAATATTGTTTATCTTTCATCTGTCAAGCATTGCATACAACAACAACAACAACAACAACAACAACAACAACAACAACAACAACAACAACAACAACAAAGCCTTTAGTCCCAAAAAAGTTGGGGTAGGCTAGAGGTGAAACCCATAAGATCTCGCAACCAACTCATGGCTCTGGCACATGGATAGCAAGCTTCCACGCACCCCTGTCCATAGCTAGCTCTTTGGTGATACTCCAATCCTTCAGGTCTCTCTTAACGGACTCCTCCCATGTCAAATCTGTCAAGCATTGCATGATTGAGAAAATTTTATACAATAATTTTGAAGTTTCAAATAATGATCAACTCAATCTTTAGTTAGTTACTCCAGATTTGCTTTCATACATGTGTTTTGAATATTTTCCTATTTGCCTGAGCCAATTGTAAACCTTCAGAATTTCTTAGTTGAAATTTCTTGCTCTGTCATAAAGTGTCGTGTCATCATCTAAAAAAGTCATGGTGTCATTAAGTGCATTGTCACGCTGCTGGAGTAGATTTTTACTTTGCTGTCTTGTACAGGTAATCAAAGAAAGCATGTTTGAGAAAAAATATTTATGTTTTACACTAGAGGAGTTTTTGACTTGAAATATTAACACTGCAAGAATTCGCTCCAGGCTTTCCAGCATAATCAATTGGATTATTCTAACCTAGTTAGCGCAGTCGCTTCATGGCACTGCTATCTCTACTAGTATTGCTGCTCATCTCGAACACCACAATAGCTATCTGGTTTGCCTTCACTTCACCTCGTTTGTGGAGAACAGAAAGGTAAGCAAGCATGGAGAGAGGTAGTAAAGTTCTTGCAGTATGCTGGAGCTGGATTAGTCAAGCTGTATCTTCACGGAAGCCAATATTTCTTCTCTCTTCTTTTCCTCATATATGATCAGAGTATTACGAGACATCAAATGCCTTTCTAATTGGGGTCATCAACATCTTCCTACGATTGTATCCCGCATCTTGAATATATGCCGGAATGTGTTCCGAATTGACAATTCTCTAAAAAAGGGCAGCCCGGTGCATGTAGCTCCTGCTTGCGAAGGGTCCGACCACTTTGGGTCTATTGTACGCAGCTTTACCACTGCCCCAAGGCTCCCCTTCAAATTGACAATTCTCTAAGCACAGGACAAATGTATCTGATGTGATTGCTCCTTACCATGAACTGTGCTCCATTGAATAGACATAGCTTATAGATATTGTGGAATTGCTTGACCAAGTTCTATAATACATAGGAGTACATAGCATGTTTCTATTTGGAAATATGGTTGTGTTTGTTGTACTTTCTAACTTCTATAAATTGTGTATCTTATACCACAAGGGCACCATAACTGTTATGTAGTACTACCTCCGCCCAAATTATAAGATGCTTTTGGTAGGCCTACCAAAAAAGTCTTATAATTTGGGACAGAGGAAGTATTTGATTAATCTACAATACATTGAATTTCTAGGAATTCTTCTTTCATCTGATAATTGCAGTAGATAGGAGTATTCCAAAAGTAAGTAGAGCCTTTGGTCTCACTAGCTGTTCACGTAGAAATATATGACTGTAAGCCTGTGCTCTGTTGTTATAGTAATATCAACCCATTTTCTCCTCTTCCTGTTGAACAACTCACTCTATTAGTCTATTTACAATAAGGTTGAACGTTTGTACCATTCTGAGAACTGTTTCCTGTTTATTTATTCTTGTACCACAAACAGAGCTGAGGCGAACTATGGAGCAGCGAAGGTCATGCTGAGGCCTGCTTGCCCTGGATCTGGTGTCACTGCAGGTGGAGCTGTGAGGGTTGTGCTGGAGATGGCTGGAGTAGAAAATGCTCTTGGGAAGCAGCTGCGAAGCAAGAACCCCCTCAACAATGCAAGGGCTACCGTCAAGGCGACGCAAATGATGAGACAGTTCTCAGACGTCGCTGCAGAGCGTGGACTTCCAATGGAGGAGTTATGGAAATGATAAAACAAAATCATTCAACTGCCTGAGGGAATTCTTTTCTTTTTTCTCTACTGTATTTCTTGAGTTTGTTTTCTGTTGTATCTATATATTGGGATAAATAGGGGTGCAAATGGGGGTACCCTTTGGGGGTACTCTATATGACTTCTGAAAATTTAGTTCACTTGGTTGAACTAAGGTGGGTCGGACTTTGCATACTATGGACGATTGTTCGTCAAGTTTTCTTCCTTAATCTCCTCTGGCATTGTAGAAAATTAAGTTGGTCTCCAAATACATGTAGCAAATCTACAAAACTGCTCTTTTTTCTGGTTACTGAGTTTGTTACAGATTGATAAAGCATGAACAAGAATATGAACTGGGCATCGTGATGCTATCCCTGATCTGCACTGCCAGAAGAAGCACAAAATATTTTTTGGTTATTATTATGGACTTTGCTAACGTCCAGACGTGCGGACCATTAGCGAGAGATCCGGACGATCCACATGCATGTAAGACGAAATTGATGACATCACTATAGATTCCCTCATGATTTAAAAATTCAAAATGTTTCATAGGCCAAACCGTCGCTCCGATCGAACAATTGTTTTCACATAAAAGAACCGTCACATGAGACCTTCGAAACTAGATCCCATGTTGATATGTTTCGACGACTTTTTTTTTCGGGTAAATAATTACCACGCATAGGGTATGCTAATTATCACGTATATGGTACATTAGTTATCGCGATGTTTACATAGACAAATTCCGGGCATAAAAATGAGTTCTTCCAACTTTCTCCCCACATGCAAATGCACTAAAAGTGTAGAAAAGCTAATGTCATCATGGATTCTTTTGTTTTGAATTTCAAAATGTTTTATCGCTCAATCACCTGTTCGATCCAAAATCTGTTTTCACAAAAAAACACGGGCGAGACCTTCAAAACTAGATACCATGTTGGCATTGTTTGAATAATATTTTTGTGGGTCAAAAGTTATCATATCTGAGTAAATAAGGTATCAACTCGGTGTGCATATATTACCATGTTATTTACAGATTCTACCGAGTGTGTTTTCAACAACTTTTATTCACGGGTCAAAAGTTATCGAGGTGTTTATACCTAAGTTATCGGTATGGGAGCCTATATTACCATGTTATTTATACGGATGTTATCGAGTATGTTTCCAAACAACTATTTTACATGGGTCAAAGTTATCGTGGTGTTTGTACCTAAATTATCAGGCCGAGAGTGTATATTGTCATGTTATTTACATGAGAAGTTATTAGTGGTATGTTTTCAATAAAAAATTCAAGGGTTCAAATTTATCGTGTTGTTTGTACCTAAGTTATCAGGACCGAAGTCTATATTATCATATTATTTAGACACAAAGTTATCGGTGGTATGTTTTTAACATTTTTTTCCTGGGTCAAAGTTATCATTGTGTTCGTACCTAAATTAGCATATATTACCATGTTATTTACACAGATGTTACTGAAGTATGGTTTCAATAACTTTTTTCACGCGTCAAAGTTATCGTGGTGGTTGTAACTTAGTTATCAAGTATGGAAGTGTATATTATCATGCTATTTACAAAGAAGTTATCGGTAGTATGTTTTCAACACCAAAAATTCCACGGGTCAAAGTTATCAGGTGTTTGTACCTAAATTATCAGGTCCGGGAGCCTATATTACCATATTATTTACACAGATGTTATCGGAGTATATTTTCAACATTTTTTTCAAAGGTCAATGTTATCGGAAGTTAGCTTTTTCGTTATATAAAAATTATCAGGTGCAAGTTCAATAAACTTTTTTGGTCAATGTAACCACAGTGTTGCATGCAAGTTATCAAGTCCGTGTTGCGTAAAATACCATGTTATTTACACATAAAATACTGAGATATCTTCCTTTAAAAATAGGGTCAATAACATTTTTCCCACGTCGAAGTTATCACTGTGTTTGTATCCTAGTTATCGGGTCTGTGCTGTGTGAATTACCGCGTTATTTACATAGAAGTTAGGGGGAGTATGTTTAAACAAAAAGAATTCCCCGGTCAAAAGTTTCTAGGCCCGGATTAAGTTATTAGGTCCGCGTTTCGGAAATTAGCATGTTATTTACAAAAAATAACAAAGTATAATTCAATAACATTTTCCTGGGTCAAAGCTATCACAGTGTTTATGCGTAAATTATCAGATAGGCGGTACATAAATTATCGTAGTTCAATCCCAATTTCAAACACTTTGTTTCTTAAAAAAGAAGATTAAAAATCAATATAAACATGACCTATAAATACGTATGTATACAAAGACGGTATGCCTCTTCCCTATAGTCAGCAACATGATGCCAATGATGCACTAGTGCGAAAATCAGAAGATATAATGCTTTTTTCCCATTGTTGTAATAAAAAGGGTCAAATACTTAGATTCTTTAAAGTATACAACAAATGATGCTGGCTGGGTTGGTTGTTCTTCTTTAACGTATGCTTGGCAACCAGAGTTCGAATCCCTTACCAGGCTTTTTAATTCCGTTTCCACACAACAGTCATTCTTTTTCTGCACAACAGTCACAGTGCATGGCCCAAACTTGCGGGCCGAGAATCACGTCTTGAGGCCAAAAATTGGACCGAGAGAATCGTGTGCGGACGCATTCGATGAAAAGAACTGATCGTAACGGCGCGTGTTAGCGACCGTAAAATTCAGATCGAACGACGATGCGGTCGTTCGGATCTGTTACAAACAGTCGACTGGAAAATAGTTTTCCCGTATTATTATTATTACATCGCCGCCTGAATACAAGAGAAATGATGCAGAGCAAAAATTTGTGTCTACCTGACTACACGTGTGTGTCCCGTGGAGATTTCACTATCGAAACCAGAGATCCTCCGTACAAATGCTGGCAATACTTTTTTTTTGGAAAAGGAGGCGTCTGCATCCGAAGAATGCATGGGGCCAGCAATACTTATGCTCAGGATGGATGCCTTTCCAAGGATCAATTCAAGATCAGATAAGCAATTTAAAGTCTAGTCTGCAGCTCAACTTTGCCTTGTAGATTATCATCCTTGCTACCTGGGCGGCTATTTAGTGTTATATTTGTGTTGAATTTTTGTACGTAGGGTTACTCTGCAATATCAACATTACTTAAAGAGAACACATGTACGCACGTGCGCCCGGTTTGGCGTGCGAGCGTTGCATGGCCGGCCTCGAAGTAATTGACAAAAAACTACCACATTTCACGTAAGCGTCCCACAGAATTATCATTTTTTGAAAACTGACCAAAAACTCCAATTTAGCGCTGATTTCGTGAAAAAAAAACTACCACATCGTGTTGATGACCAATTGAAGCGTTTTAAACGTCTTTCTGAAAGATCCGACCCACCTGTCAGGACGGAGGCCGCACTAACGGCTAACGGCGCTCGCCTGGCGCCCGTTAGCCGCGCGCGTCGGTCGGGCCAGGTCGGACCAGGACTAACCTGGCCGACCGGCTCGCTCGTCGTCCCACCACCTCACTCTCCCCCCCCCCCTCCCCGAGCTCACTAACCTAGCCGTCTTCATTCATGGCGGCGGCGGATCCAAACTCCGGCGTCGAATCGCTTGGAGGAGTGCCCCCCGACGTGCTGGGCGACGGGGATGCCGTCTTCGTTGAGGTTGATAACTGGCTAGGCAGCAGTAGCTTTCTTCTCGAAAACCAATCCCAGCCTCAACCTGAGCCGTCCCTGCATTTATTGTGAGGCGTGTAGCAGTCGAAGAGAAGAGGCGCCGAGGTCGGGCGCAAGCTTCCTTGTCCCGGCCAAGGGCGCGAGGTATGGCAAGCTTCCTTGTCCTGCTTGTCTTGCTGTCCGATCTGTAATTGTTTTTCTGAAATGATTTGTTTTGTTAGGAATCACGATATATAGGATAGTTGCATAGTTAGATTTACAATAGAACCATGTTTGAGCACAACAGGAATTGAAATCTGCTGGGAACATTAACAATTTGTTTTGCTATGACTGAATCCAAAATGTCAGAAAATAGAAAAATTGAAATGTCACACACTAAATATTGTGCAGACCATTTAATTATAAATTTTCCAATTTGTGGTGCAGTATTGATGACCCCAAGTGGGAAATTTGGTTCCATTTCTTAGCCAGAGAATCTGTAGTTAGAGGAATTTACCAGTCAGACATATCATTTTTGACTATGATTTCTCTCATTCGGAGTGAGGGCTACTCAGCTGATGATTATATGTACTATGTTGTCGATGAGGAGAAAGGAATAGAAGGTATGGAGCATCTTGGTTACGAACATGATGTGCAGCAGATGTTGATTCACTTTGAGAAGGAGAAGAGTGTGAACATACGAGTTGTCGAGCGGATGAGCCATGTAATGCAGATGAAAATAGAGATAGTTATTTTGCTGAACATTGCATTAACACTCAACAAAGTTGCACCAAGTTGGTGGATGCAGTCATTGACAGAAAGGATGAGCTTAAGAAAAGTAGTCTGCAGATGGAAGATGACTTTAACCATTTTGAAGGTGACACTGATGTGTGTGAATTTCTTTCTGATGATGTGCAGTCAGATTCAGATGACAACAGTGTGCAATCACATCCAGGTTCCCCCTCTGAAGAAGAAGCTGCAGCAGTAGATACATCAGTGGTCCAGAAACTTAAGCCAGTCAGAAACCCTGGTCCAACCATTAGATCCCACCAAGAGGTTCAGAAAGAGGTAAAACCAGATTGGTTTCACAAGCGAGATGAATTTTGTTTTCCTGGTGATGTTGGCATTAGTGATGAAGAAGAAGAGCCTGCAGGAGCTTTCAAATTAGCAAGTGGCAGGAAGAGAGTGTTGAAGAAGTCAAAGGATAGGGTATGGTTCAATGAGAAGCTTCCAGATCCACATGAACAGTTTTGTAAGGGATTGTGCTTCACCACTGTTTATGAGTTCATAGATGCACTTAGGGATTTTTCACATCAGGACTGAAGAATTTTCAGTATCATAGAAATGCCCCTGATAGGATTATTGTTTGGTGCTCAGAGAGAGCCCATGGATGTGATTTTCATATCAGTGCATCTAAAATAGCTCATGAAAAAACTTTCTGCATCAAGAAGTGTGATATGCTGCATACTTGTGGAGCATGTGCAGAGACCACAAAGGTTACTACACAGTGGTTGTCCACATCAAGACAACCAGCATTGAGAGAAGACATTAGATCTCCGTGGACGCATTAATAAAGAAGACTAAGACTAAATTCTCAGTTGATGTTTCAAGAAGTGTTGCCTATAGGGCAAGGAGGAAGGCTGTTGGTGTGGTGCAGGGTGACCACAAGCAGCAGTACTTGAGGCTGAGGGATTATCTTCAAGCTGTTCTTGATACAAACCCTGGGAGAAGGTGTATTATAACAACATTTGTTGACCCGGAAAACCCTGCACCCACTCCTAGATTCAAGTACATGTTCTACTGTTTGGCAGCTTCAAAGGAAGGGTTTCTTAATGGTTGTAGACCATTTATAGGTAAATATTTTCTGATTGTGTTGTACATATTTGTGTGTCAATTTTCTTCCGTAGCTAATGTGTGACTCCATCCAGGGCTTGATGGATGTTTCATCAAGTTTACCACTGGACAACAAATTCTTGCTGCCACAGGAAGGGATGGCAACAACAACATCTACCCTATAGCTTTTGGTGTGGTTGATAAGGAAGATGGAGACAGTTGGACTTGGTTTTTAACTCAGTTGAGATGCTGCATTGGTAGTGGCGACAAATTTGGAACATACACAATAATATCTGACAGGCAAAAGGTTATAAACTAAATCATTGATCATAGTTGCTATAGTAATTCACTGAATTATGTGAGTGTGTTCATATGTAGATCTATTTTGTGAATGTACATGGATTACTTAAGGCAATAAATGAAGTGTTCCCTGATTCACCTCAAATATTCTGTCTTAGGCACATATATGCCAACTTCCAATCAGCTGGTTATAGAAGCAAAGAACTAAAGAAGTGTGTTGACAAGGCTAGCTACTCTTATACTAGACATGGGCATGAATTAGGGATGGAAGAGCTGAAAGCACAGTGTGAGGATGCTTGGAAATGGCTTAAAAATATAGAAGTCTCTGCTTGGGCTTGGTATGCTATGGACCATACTTGCAAAACAGATCTAGTTGTGAACAACCATAGTGAAGTCTTCAATAAGATGATACTTGATGTTAGATCCAAACCAATAAGGACAATGTTTGAAGGGATCAGGATGCACCTATGGTCAGATTCAGTCACAAGCCCAGAAAAGCTTGGATCTATCACAGTATCTAGAGTTTGCTGTAGCAGGAAACACATATATATCAACTACAGCTCGCATACATGAACTTAAATGGAGAAATCCCTATCCTTCTTCAAACCCTAACCCTAACCCTAGTAGAGGAGACGAGAGGAGAGCTTGAGCTGACTTACAAAATACTCCATCTGCATGCTACTGAACTCGCTCATGTACTCGTCATCGTCAGAGGTCTCATTGTTGTTCGGCCACAACGGCATGGTCGCGACGTCGCCAGAGTGAGAGAAGAAGAAGAGGAGCAGTGGAGAGCAGAGGAGCAGAGTGAGTGAGCGAGTGAGCTCGGGAGGGAGGGGGGAGTGAGGTGGTGGGACGACGAGCGAGCCGGTCGTCCAGGTTAGTCCTGGTCCGACCGGACCCGACCGACGCGCACGACTAACAAGCGCCAGGCGAGCGCCATTAGCAGTTAGCGCGGCCTCCGTCCTGACAGGTGGGCCAGATCTGTTAGAAAGACGTTTAAAACACTTCAATCGGTCATCAATAGGATGTGGTAGTTTTTTGTCACGAAATCAACGCTAAACTGGAGTTTTTCGTTAGTTTTCAAAAAGTGGTAGTTCCGTGGGACGCTTACGTGAAATGTGGTAGTTTTTTGTCAATTACTCCCGGCCTCACGAGCCGGGTGCATCCATGCGGCCGGGCGCTTATGCGTGCTTGGTTGACCTGGCTCGCCGCTGCATGCTCGCTTGTCCGGGTGAACCCCGAGCCGGGTGCTATCGGCTTGTTGTCGTTTTTTTAGAAAAACAGGGAGCACCTCCCCGGTTCCATTGCGGAGAACGAAACCACGCGCATCAGTCTGATACAGCAGCTCTAAAGAGCAGTTCTAAGCAAACTGAAAGGGAAACATCTGAAGTCTAGGGATCATTTTTATTACAAGGCAACTCGAATGGTGCCAAAAGGCAAAAGCAGCTAAGAAGGTGCACTCAAAGGGCACATGGAGGAGCCAGCGATGTCTTCATGGCCTTCAGATGAGGGGCAGCGTCCGCCTGCAGTGACCAGCAGGCAAGGAGTGGAGACACCGGGCTGGAGGGCACGACGTGGTGGATGTCTCTCTTTTTTGGCGACAAGAGCCCATCATCATCTTTAGAGATCTTGAGCCGAGTCCACGGTTCCAGCCCCAGGGCAGGGCAAGCTTTGTTCAGCCATTTGTGATCGCCAAAGGTTCCTGAAGGGTTTTTGAGAGGGTTTCCACAAAGGACATCAACTTGTCCTTGTCTGATCCGGAGGAGAGGATCGCCCAGTTCCTCACCGTGTTCCTGATCAACCTCCAGACCCGCGGAACGGAAATCCAGGAGGTGTTCCTGAAAATCATAGCATTCCTATATTTCCCGAGGCACCAAAGGACAACTGAGCTAACAATATTTAAAACCGAGCACTTTTTATTAGAAATTCAGAACCTGGCTACAGATTCAAAGGAAGAGCCAGTTTGAATAGAGAAAAATTTCTCAACAGGGACCCAGAGGTGTCTAGCGACAATACAGTCAAAAAAGAGGTGAGAGCAGGATTCTTGCTCCAAACAATAAACACACTCAAGGGGTTTGATGATATGTCTTTTCCTAAGATTGTCTCTGGTCGTCAATTTATTTTTTAAGAGGAGCCAGAGAAAAACATGAATTTTAGGAGGGACTCTCAGTTTCCAGACTGCAGAAATAAACATGGGCTGGACCCCTCTAAAATTGATAATATGATAGAGGGAGCTGGAAGAGTACTGCCCCTTGTTGTCTAGTTGCTAGATCAGGGCATCTGGATCAGCAGTAAAGACAATGCTTTTGGCAATTTCCTCCAGCTGAAACCATTGTTCCATGAGGCTGTCACTAAAGTTCCTTCTGAAAGAGAGTTTAGGCATGCCCATCCCAGATTTCATTCACACATTTATTTTGCTCATTGCAGACAGAGTAGACAGGCCAAAATTGGACTCCTAGGGGGGATGTGCCAAACCAAGTATCTTCCCAAAACCTGGTTCTGCTCCCATCCCTATGCTCCATCTATAGCAAAATTTCACAGCATGGATAATAGATTTAAAACCTTTCTAGAATCTAGAAGTCTTAAGGTTGGAGGAGGGGGCAAAAATATTAGTTCTATTCGCCAAGTACTTATGAGTAATGAGCAATTTCCAGGGTTTCTGGTCTACCTCATAGTATCTTTTGATCCAAGATCCTAGGAGGCAGATGTTAATTTCTTGAAGGTTAGGTATACCTAAGCCTTCAAAGTCTTTTTTCATAGAGACTAGGCCCCAGTTAGCAAGGTGGAGTTTCCTATGACCTTCAAAATCATTCCACAAGCAGTGTGACATCTGAGAGTTGATGAGGTTCACTGCCCATTTAGGGAATTTGAAGAAGGAAAGGAGGTACACTGGGATGCTAGCCAAACAGGCTTGGATGAGGATCAACCTCCCTCTGTAAGAAATGAGTTTACCCCTCCACCCTGCAATCCTTTTAATGATTTTATCTAGAAGTGGTTAGATATCTTCTTTTCTCAGCTTATCATAGTGAAGAGGAATGCCTAAGTACTTAATGGGGAAGTTACATTTACTACAAACTAGAATAGAAAGAAAATCAGCTAGCTCCTGATCATCCATGTTGATAGGGATGAGCTCACTTTTGGAGTAGTTAATTCTCATCCCTGAGACTTGCTCAAAACAAGTCAGAACGGTTTTCAGGTTGCTAGCATGTGTGGAGTCATTATCTAGGAAAAGGATGGTATCATCTGCATATTGCAGGCAGATGATGCCACCAGGACAAACCTCAGGGCAGAGCCCTGCTATCAAACTATTGTCAGCAGCTTTGCTTAACATTTTAGTGAGGACATCCACTACTAAGTTAAACAGAAGAGGGGAGATAGGGTCACCTTGTCTAAGGCCTTTGCCAGCAAGGAAAAAATCACTCTCACAGCTGTTTAGTTTGACCCCAACCGACCCCCCATGAGTGAGTTGCTGGATCCAGCTAGTCCATTTACCCCCAAAACCCCTGAGCTCCAAGAGCTTCATAAGGAAATTGAGGTCTACCTTGTCAAAGGCTTTCTCATAGTCCATTTTAAGCACCGGCCCTTTTTCCCCACCTGAATGAACAGAGTAAAGGACCTCATGAGCAGTAACCACACTTTCTAATATATACCTCCCCTTGAGAAATGCAGATTGGTTGCCGGCAATCAACCTTTGCAAAACTTTAGAGAGCCTAGTAGTAAGGAATTTAGAGAAAATCTTAAAACTACAGTTAATTAGACTGATGGGCCTGAATTTATTCATAGAAGTGGTCTCAGGCTCTTTAGGAATATGGGAGAGCATAGCAAAATTAAGCCTGTAGATATCCAACTCTCCTCTATGAAAGGCTTGGAAAAGATCCATGAGGTCTTTTTTCACCAAGTCCCAAAAATGCTGGTAAAACAAGAAAGGAATTCCATCTGGGCCAGGAGACCCATCAGGATAGGAGCTGAAAATAGCTTCCTTCACCTCTGCCTCTGAAAAAGGTGCTTCAAGCATCTCATTTTTAGCAAGAGAGACTTTTTTAGAAGCAGACAAGAAGTTGTTTTGTAGAGAGAAACCAGAAGGGTTTTCTTTCTTAAACAGGTCTTTGTAAAAGTCACTAGCCACTTTCAGCATAGCATCTACCTCAGTAACAGGGGCATTGGGGCCATCCAGGGAGTGAATGAGAGTTTTCCTCCTCCTCTGATTGGCAACTGCATGCAAATAAGTAGTGTTCCTATCTCCCTCCTTAATATTCCTATCTCTAGATCTTTTTTTGGCTTTAATTTCTTACTAGGGCCAGATTTTCTTAAGATCCCCATGGACAAAATTCAATCTATTAGTTTCAGCCACAGAGAGGTCAGAAGTTTCAGCCTTAATATCTAGAGAATCAAACTCAAGCAGAAGGATCCTTTTGTATCTCCTAAGATTGGCCTCTTCATTAGAGTTCTAACCTTTAGTAGTTGTCCTAAATCTCCTAATTTTGATTTGCCAGCTTTCCAGAGGGCAGTTGCTCCTAGTGGGTTCATTCCAGATTTTCCTGACTAATTTAGTAAAATCTTCTCTAAGGAGCCACCACTTTTCAAATTTAAAGCTATTACTCTTAGGGGCTTGATTAAGACCAGAGTCCCAGAGCAGAGGGGTGTGGTCACTGCCACATCTGGGCAGAGCTCTACAACTAGAAAGAGGCAAAAAAACATCTAGTTCTGTGTCACAAAATATTCTATCAATGGGGGACATAATCAAGTCAACTTGATTATTGGCCCAAGTAAATTTCCTAGAAGAGAGCCTAATTTCAAGTAAACTCCAGATCTCAATCCATGCATTGAAGTTGTCACTCCATTTATGATTGATAGACCCATTACTTTTATCTTCAGCATTCCTAACTAGATTGAAATCACCCCCAATCAGAGTGGGAGTGTGAATATCTAAAAATAAAGTATGAAGCTAAGAAATAAAGGCTTCTTTTCCATCTTCATAAGGAGAACCACAAACAGTAATCACCCTAAAAGTGTGACCAGTAGATTTCAACTTAACTAGACAACTAATAGAAAAATCTAGGTGGGACCAAGCAACCACCTCAAAAATGCTTAAATCTACTCCCATCAAGATGCCTCCAGCAGATCGTTTGGATGGTAGGGTATGCCAGTCAAAATCCCTGTTGCCAATAAGGGATTTGAGGTAAGAAGGAGATAACTCCTCCTTCTTGGTTTCCTGGAACCCTAGGATGGTGGCATGAGTCTTGTTAATGGTGCAATGATGAGGGTTTTTCTACCAGGAGCTGCAATACCTCTAATGTTCCAGAACAGAGCATGCATGTAGAAATGTTGTTTCTAGGGTGCTTGCCCCCTTTATGCTTGCAAATAAGAGACCAGAGACCCTCATTAGGCTCAGTAGGAGGATCTACACAGTCTAAGCTAGAATTGTTAACTAGAGAAACAACCTCACAAGAAGAACCTTCAGTCCTGTTTTGGAGGGCATGATTAAGGGAAGTACATTCAATGTCATCATTAAGAGAGGTAATATCTACACCAATCTTAGCAGCAATGGCATTGAAGGAAGGATCATTAAAACTGGAAAAGGAATTGTGTTTCATACCCTGTGGTTATTGTACTTCCAGATTCTGAACCTCTTTAAGCTGCTTGGCTTTTTCAATAATAGTTCTCTTGTCACCAGCCACCCTAGAACTGTCTCTGGTGGCATGAACTGGCCCCCATTTGGGAGGGTGCAGGTCTTTTGGAGGGCAGGGAAGTCATTGTTATATTGAGAGTCCAAGTTGTCTGGGAGGTCATCAACTTGAGTCAGAGTGTCTTGATCCTCTTGGAGATCTACAGAGCCTTCTAATCCCATCAGATCATCATTTTCCAAAAGCTCCATTTCTCTGAGGAGGTTAAACCCACCAGCCTCACCATGCACAGAATTCATGATCTTTTCAAGGTTACTGAGCTGGGGGGAGTATGGAGAGTCAGGGAGATGTGTTTTAAGGAAAGAAGTAGGGGTAGAATCTCCCAGCATCTGGTTGTGGCCAAAGGACTGTCCTCTGTTTGATGGTGCCCCTGAATTAGTTGCATGACCTTTGTCTGAATCAGCTCTGGAACTCCTGTTGGATTCAGCATCTTCAGATAGGGTATTGCCAAGCTCAGCAGTAGATACATAAGTCCCAGAGGAAGGGTTGGTGGAGGTGTCAGTCTCAGTGGTAGTCAAGGATTCCACTTCAATGAGCAACCTGTATATTTTACCACCAACACTAAAAAGCCTTTCAGCAGGGATTTTGGAGGGATCTTTGTAGGAGATTTTGACCCTGACAGTTTCATAGAACGACTTGAAGTTATGCTGCCAATCCACATCCAGCAAGACCCCTAAAGTGGAGGTGATTTGATCTAGCATAGTCCATTCACACCATTTTTTGTTCATCTTCCTAATTTTGATTCAAGTTTCCTGGAGCTCCTCTTCAGCCTCAATCCTACCTTTCCAGACTTCAACATTCACTACCACATTGTCTTTCTTGAGGCCAAAGCATGGGTATCCAGCAACTTGAAGTACATCTATCTCAGGTGGGAATTTGACCAGAAATGTTCATTCATCCACGACACTGATTGGCCAGGGCCAGTTGGTTTTATAGATGTCTGCAAACTCAGTGGCAAGCTCCAGTTTGGTCACTTCAACAACCTCAACTAGAACAATCCCCACATTCTTCAAGGAGCCATGATACCGAGTATTTTCATCAGGTGGGTCTATGTGATAGAACCCTAACCCTGGAGCAGCACTTCCCACATATCTAGCAGAGCTATGCGGCTTCCTTCTGACAGGGTAGTTATCAACCTTGTGGGTGACCATTTTGCAGATAAAACAACTCTTAGGTTTGGAGCACTTATCTAAATGATGCCTTGGTTCCCCACAGTTGTAGCAAATCACATCAGAGTAAGCCATAAGACCTGAAGCAGGGGCAGGAGCAGGCTTCTGAGTGTCTTACTTCTTTTTTTGCTGATTTTTTCCTTGAGATTTGCCGCTAGTCTGAGATTCAGATCCTCCAACAGATTGATCTTGAGCAACGATAGGAGCTTGCCCAGAATGTTGCCCTAGTTGGGGTGGGGGCGGGCCATACCATTGCCCAACCGGACCTCCTCCCCATTGCTGTTGATGGAATTGTGGAGGGAATTGCCCAGGGAAGCCCCAAGGAGGGAGGCCACCCTGAAATCCATAGCCGAAGAACGACGGTGGAGCACCCATCTGAGGTTGCAGGGACTGTTCCTGCCTCCAATTGGTGCCACCATCAGATCTTCCTCCTTTGTTTTTGCCTCTGCCACGCCCACGCCCACTGTCAGCCATGACAGAGAGCTCTTGGGAGGTGGCGGCGGCGGAGGGGGGGGAGGTGGAGGAATCCTCGGGGTTTTCGGGTGGGGGAATTTGTAGGAGCCCAGAGTTGGCTGTAGAAACCCTCAGCCAAGTCACCATGGCAGCTAGGCAGCGAGGAAGCTTCGATGGCGCCTCTGTTAGCACCTTTTCCCCACTTTTTAACAGCCCTCCGTGCTTTCTGAAGGAATTTGAATCCTCCTCCTTGCTGCAGGACCAACAAGGCAGGACTGGATACAGCAGCAGAGCCCTTCCCAGTTTTTGATCCGCAATTCTCCATGGTCTCGGTCAGAGCAGCATCGATCGCACACACATAAGGATCACCCGGATCGAACGGGAGAGAAGGCCTCGGCAGAACAGCTCGCCTTTGCTCCACACCAAAAACATCAGAATCGCTGAGAACCCGAGTCATACAGCCATACACGCGGTGGTAGGTGAATTTCTTAGGAGGTGCTGATTCCTTCGAATCCATCAACCAGATACTGTCTCCCAGGAAGCAAAAATGACCACCAGAAAGCTCAGTTGGTGCAGATTGCAGGCCTGGCTTCAATCCTCTGCAGGTTTGGGGGAGAGGTATGGCAGAGGATCCACCTGCTCCGGCTCTGGTGGCGTGCTGGAGGGCATAAGACCAGTCAAGCATTCCCATCTCGCAGCACGGCATGGATCTCCTGATTTCACTTCTCCCTTCGCCCACCGGACAAACGCAATCGGTGGCTCCAGGGGATGAGGCATCCTGTGCTTCTCTGAGAACTCTCCCTCGAAGTAGATCCGCTGGGCCAGATTCAACAATTCCCAATCCGCATGATCCTTGCACATCCGAGCATACCTGCGGGAATATGGATTTGGGCCTCGCTCCGCTTCCTCCCTCACAGCTTCCTCCTCTGCTTCCTTCCACTCACGGGTGCACTGAGTCCAGGAGAGGGTGTCGTAGCGGATCCGCATCGCCCGCTCCCTCCATTGTCTCCCTCGAGTCTCCCTCAGCACTGCCGGCGAGACGGAGTTGAGCAGTTGGAGCATCTGCGGGAACGCTTGGTAGACATGTGGGAGATGCATCTTGTACATCCCCCTGTCTTCTAGCCATTCCCCCGTGGATCTGGCCGGGGACTCCATGGGACCCGCGAGCGAGCTCGAGGAGAGGTGCAGGCACGCCCGGCACCGGGAGGCGGGGGGTGGGCGGGCCTGAAGCGAGGAGGGCGGTGGCGAGATCTACGGCGGCGGTGGAGTTGGAGGGAGGGGCGGGGGCGAAGGGGATCGCGAGAGCGGTCATGCGGGAGCGGTCATCCAAAACCTCATCTTGTTGTTGGTGGGGTTGGGCTCAGGAATCGCTCTGTAGACGGGTGGCCTCGTCTCAGCTTATCCTGGGCTGGTAAGCTTTGGCGGGTGGGTGCTTGGGACATAGTTTGTCCCTTTTTCGCTGTTCGGTAAGAGCAAGTACAATAGTAGACTTATAGCCTATATGGCAGTTTTGTCTATGTGAAGAAGAGAGATGTAAAAAAATAAAGAAAATGGCCTCTCATGCAAGAGCCTATCTATGTGTGTGCTCCTAGGCAGATGCAATAAGAGCAAGTACAATAGAATGACGTGGTCGGCTGTAAGACTTTAAATATTATATTTTTGATGAGTTGGAGAAGAGAGAAGAGGAGAGAGAAAAGAAGCGGGCTACTGATAAACAACCAATTGTAGCACGCGCTCCTAGACACCTTGTGAGAGAGGAAGATGGGTCATCTATCAACAAAACAATGCATATTTATATGTAACTATTGTACTTGCCGGTTATAAACTTGGCTATACATGATGTGGCAAGATCATATAACCAGCTGCCGGCTATACTATTAACCATGCTCTAAATGTGAAGAAAGAGATAGAGGGAAAATGAAAAAAAGTATTCATCTTATAGCCAACCTTATAGCTAACCTTGTTGTATGATTGACTATATAGGTTGGCCATAAATGATATGGCAACATCTTAGAGCCAGCGGTTGGCCGTATTATTAACCATGCTCTAATGCGGGTGAGTGCTCGGGATGCTATGTGTTGGTTTGTCGTTCATCAGCAATGATCGATTAGGTGAGCCCGTGCCATCCTAGTTGGGTGCTCAACTCAGTGCATCACGTGCCGTCTTTGTCGGCTGTGAAAGGGTTCTTTTGGGGGGTGCATGATTGAAAGTATGTCTAGAGGGGGGGGGGGTGATTAGACTACTTGACCAAATAAAAACTTTACTTTTCTCAATTTTAGTTGCAGGCAAATTTTAGCAATTCTACCAAGTCAAGAACATCATACACATGCAAGTCTAAGAGTTGGGCAGCGGAAAGTAAAGACTTTGCATATGAATGTAAATGAGGGATCATAGAAATCAAACGCAATGAAGACATAGTGATTTTTGCGTGGTTCCAGGTGGTGCTATTATATATCCACGCTGATGGAGACTTTAACCGATGGAGGATAACGGCCGCGAGAGTCCATGGAGGGATCCACCCAAAAAGGGTCCACAAAGAAGCAACCTTGTCTATTCCATCATGGTTTACATCCATGAAGGACTATCTTCACTCGGGTAGATCTTCACAAAGTAGGCGATCTCCTTGCCCTTACAAACTCCTTGGTTCAACTCCACAATCTCTTGGAGGCTTCCAAGTGACACCGAACCTATCTAGGAGACACCACTCTTCAAAAGGTAATAGACGGTGTTGTCACTGGTACAGTGAGGTGCTATACAAATGTTTTAACCCCTTTCAGGATTTACATTTGGAACCAAACGTAGTGAGTAACTGCGATAGGGGGCTCCTTCCCACACGACCCAGAAACCGTCGGGGATATGCCCACCTGGCACACACGCTTGGGAAAACGAGGTCGTGTGCGACTGGCGAGCGGTCAAATGCGGTTATACGTACAGTAGTGCTAAAAACACAATTATACAGGCAAAATCGTTTCCGGTCGTAAGTACATCCCACACAGTCAGTCTCCGCTAAACGTTTCCGTTCATATGTACATTCCACACAGTCAATCCAAGAAATACATTTCCGTTAGTATGTACATCACACACGATGCGTCGAAGAAACTGTGTGGCAAAGGCTGTCCATCACACACACTTTTTATGTGGTAATCGTTTGCGCAAGCTGGCCTAACGCAAACAGTTTTTAAGAGGATGTCGTGTGTGATTGTTCATTGATCCAATATGGTTTATTCCTAGAAATTGTGTGCGTTGTCTGAGGTCAACGCCCACGGTGTTTCCTCAATAACTGTTTGCAATAGAAAAACCCAATTAGTAGGCTAATTGCCCTATTATTAACAATCCATTTATTAATATAATTGACATTTCATATTAAGCACACAATATATTTCGTTTCCATATTAAGGAAGCATGATTTCATAATTGAAATACATCAGAGTACAACATCATATAGCTTCAGCACTCAGCTACCCCATTACACAGCTGCACCAACACCAAGTTTCAGATACAACATCTACAACCTTTTGAAATTAGCACCATAGATGGAACATAGACAGATGAATCTCATCTGGAAAACTGCTGAAGCAGAAGGCGAATATTGAGCCATCATTGATGTTGAAGGTCTTTGCAACTTTAGGCCAGTGCCTGTGGATGATGGACTGTCCATCCTTCGTCCTGTTCAGGAACACTTCAATATTGAACCGTGGGTGTTGTATGAAAACCTTCCTCGCCTCCTGACCATACAGGTGGTTTGAGAGGTAGTCATCAGTGAACTGATTTAGAAAGGCCTGAAAACAAGGATATGCATAAATAACTTCTCCAGATTTGAAATGATGCAAAGGGATTAAAAAGAAAAGGTATAACAGTTAGTACCATCCCGTAGTGAACTGATGTCTTCTTAATTGTGCACACAAAGATCTTGTTGTTTTTTGTCGCTAATTTCTTTATCGTAACAATTTTTCTGAGTGTCTTGACTTGACCGATATTAATGGACAACTCATTTCCACATATGCAAAAAGGGTCAAACAGTGGGTCAAAACCTCTGATAGCAGGACCTACATGTGCAAGACCAAATTGTTACAAAACTAATATTTAAAAACAAGAAGTGGAAAGGTGTGTTATTAATAATATGCCTAATATTTAAAAACAAGCAAACATAGTCATTCAAACTTGTATTGTGTAGGTCTAAGTATGCTAGTTATTGGCCCTGTTTGGATCCATGGGTTAGAGTTAGTTTGAGTTAGTTTGGGCTCAAATAGCCCTAAAGTATCCAAACATGAGGGCTAGTTTGAGCTAGTTGCGTCAAACCCACCCAAAACAACTATCCCACCCAAGAGGTGTTGATTGGGGCTAGTTCTCCTAGTGCATTTATTGTCAATCTAACACTGTCATCCAAACACCTCTTTGGCTAGAGTTAGTTCAGGGTTAGTCATTGTTGAGTATCATTGTTATTTAGGAAACGTAGGATAGCATAGCATTTATTCTACCTTGACTTGTACTCCAAAATGACCATGTACTCCTATATATATGCCCACGAGGCTCAAGCAATATAATCAACTATTCCACCAATCTCTCTCTCCCTCCCTTTTAACTGTCATGAGCTAGAAACTAACTCTAACCTCTAGCTAAGTTAGAGTATCCAAACAATGCCATTGTGAAATCAAATGGAAAGGCATGTTCAATACTCCCTCCGGTCCTTTTTATTCTGCATATAAGAATTGTCTGAAGTTAAACTTCATAAAGTTTGACCTTATTTATATGAAAAAATATCAACATATAGCATGCTAAAGTTGTACAATATGAAAATTTAAGTCATAACACATATTGTGAATGTTGGTATTTTGTTCTATAAAGTTGGTCAAACTTTAAGAGGCCCGACTTTAGACAAATCTTATATGCTTGAACTAAAAAGATTCGGAGGAGTACAACATGCTTAATAGCAACCAAATATAGTCATTCATAGAGCTATTGTTAAATTTGGCATTGATGAAATTGAACTGCACAGTTCATACTAGCACATATAGAACATCACACTGTTAATAGCTGAAATAAACAAGACATACTACAAACAACCAAAGATGGCAATTGAAACTGGACATCACTATAAAAAAAGACACATTCGTGACATTTTGGGCCGAACGAATTTTTTTCTGTCATACTTATGACACTTCTATGACGATAATTGTGACAAAACCCGGTATCATCATAGATGTGGTGGGGTCCTACTTCTATGACAAAAAATCATGATAGAAAATGGGCTTTTCATCCTGGGCGGGCCGGAGATGCAACTGCATGACATTCTTTGGGCCGTCCATGACGGAAAAAACCGTGGTAGAAGCGAGGGCGAGGAAAATATTAGGGTGTTCCCAGTTACGGTGGGTGGTCGGGGCCGAGCGATGCGCGTTTCTCTCATACACGCACGCGCGTGGGTGTAGGCGTTGGGATCTAACTGAACCCGAGCGAGGCGTTGGGCTCTAACTGAACCCGAGCGATCGATCGATGGCTGCTAACTGAACCCGATCGAGCGATTCCTTCGCTACTGCTGCTAACGGAAGCCGATCGGTGTTGCCTCTGGATGAACAGTGAGCGTTGCTAGGGGGGGGGGGTTTGATGAACAGTTCCCGGTGGGGGTGGATGAACAGGACCCCGTGGTGTTGCCTCTGGATGAACAGTGAGCGTTGCTGGGTGGGTGGGTTTGGATGGACAGTTCCCGGTGGGGATGGATGAACAGGACCCCGTGGTGTTGCCTCTGGATGAACAGGACCCCGATCGATCGAGCCGGTTGGGGCTGGATGAACAGGACCCCGTGGAGGGCTAGATGAACAAGACCACCCCGTGGAGGGCTGGATGAACAGTAGATGGTTGAGGGCTGGATGAACAGTAGCCCGTGGAGGGGTGGTTGAACAGGAGCCCGTGGAGAGGGCTGGTTGAATAGTAGCCAGTGGAGTAGCGCACAGTGGAGGCTGGATGAACAGGAGCCCGTGGATGAACAGTCGAAGGTGGAGGCAGGAGGTGGTCGACGGTGGATGAACAGTAGCCCGTGGAGGCTGGAGGGGGTCGACGGTGGAGATGAACAATATCCCGTGGAGTCCTGCTTATGCACGCCATACCTCCCGATGAACAGGACCCCCGTTTCGACCGTAGCGCTCCAACACAAGTCCGTTTCCTCCGTTTTGCGGTATGCCACACCCCTCCCGATCAACAGGGCGCCCGTTTCGACCATAGGAGGTCCGTTTCCTCCATTTTGTGGTACGCCAGACCCCTCCTGATGAACAGGATCCCGTTTCAAACGTGGCCGGTCGAACACAAGGCCGTTTCCTCCGTTCTGCGGTACGCCGGGCCTCGTTTCCATCGGTTGTTTCGTCCAAGCCCTCCCGATGAACACGACGATGTATTCCGTTCCGATCCAGCCGGTTGGCTCCCCATGAACACGACGACGACGTTGTTTCTCCGTTCCGACCCAACCATGTACACGAGCCCTAGACGTACGTATGCGTGAGTAGGCGTTCGAGACCCTGCCCGTATGTACGTACATGGCCGTATTTTCTTTCTTGCACACTGGCAGCTGTACGTACGTGTACATGCTACATGCGTGCCTCTACATCGACCAGTATGTACGTACACGTTCGCGACCAGAATGACAATGCTACGTACGCTTCGACCAGGTGGGTCCCGAGTGCCAGGCACTTCCTTGCCTGCGAAGATGTAGCTGGTGGGTCCCAGTAGTCAGGGGGCGAATCGTTTTTTTGCCCGGACGCACTTCCTTGCGTGTGAAGATGTAGCTGGTGGGTCCCAGCAGTCAGGGGGAAACGTTTTTTTTCACAAAATATGGTGGCCCGTCCGGTGGGTCCCCGCTGTCAGGTGGAGGAATAATTATTTTGCGCGTAATATGGAGGCACTTCCTTGCTGCGGCCATGGACCCAGGTGTCAGCCTCTCCACATACAGTCCACGTCCTATGGAAGCCGTTCCTTGACCACGTTGACCACGCCGCGCCGAGAGCACTGTGGCGATGGGACGGCAATGAGGCCTAGGAAGGGACGACGCGAGCCGGGGAAGACGCAGCAGTGGATGCCCACGCGTAGAGGAGTATGAGGGTTCACTGGTTCGTTGCGGTGTGAGGTTGTCGTCGCCGCAGAATAACAGGGGGTGTGGGTGAGTAGAGGGATGGCCTGGCCAGCGGTGGGAATAGTAGGGCGTGGTGAGGCCTCCGCGGCAGCACAGCCGGCCACGGGAGGCAGGAGCATGCGGCACGACCGGCACTGCTTTGGGCGGCTGGAGCAAGAAGACCAGAGGTTGAAGAAGCACTACGATCGTTGGATGGACATTGTACGGTCACTGGAGCTAGAATCGTTCATATTGACTAACTTGACAAGGCACTCCGTCCCCGTCAACTTAGTAGGCCCACAAGTCAGCCTCCCATCAAGGTGGGTCCCAACTAGCAGGGGGAGTATTCATTTTTTGTGCGTAATAAGGAGGCACTTCCGGTGGGTCCGAGCTGACAGCTGGGGGAACGTTTTTTGCGAAATACCGTGGCCTGTCTGGTGGGTCCCAGCAGTTAGGGGGGAAACATTTTTTGCCAAATACAGCGGCCCGTCCGGTGGGTCCCTGCTGTCAGGTGGAGGAATAATTATTTTTCGCGTAATAAGGAGGCACTTCCTTGCGGCTGCAGTGGACTCACCGTCACCTCTCCACGTGACTGATACTCTTCTGATGGAAGTCGTTCCTTGACCATGTTGACCACGCCGCGCCGAGAGCACCAGGGCGGTGGACGACTGCGAGCGGCGAGGCCTAGGAAGGGGATGACGCGGAGCCGGGGAAGACGCGACAGTGGAAGACTGCGCGGAGAGGTGTACGAGGGTTCACTGGTTCGGCTGCGGTGTGAGGCTGCCGTCGCCGCAGAATTACAGGGGGTATGGGTGAGTGGAGGGATGACCTGGCCAACGGGGGGAGTAGTAGCGGGTGGTGAGGCCTCCGTGACAGCACAGCCGGTCACGGGAGGCAGGAGCAAGCGGCACGACCGGCGCTGATTTGGGCGGCTGGAGCAAGAAGACCAGAGGTTGAAGAAGCACTACAGCCGTTCGATGGACATCGTACGGTCACTACAGCTAGAATCATTCATATTGACTAAGTTGACAAAGCCCTTGGTACGCGTCAACTTAGTAGGCCCATAGGTCAGCTTCTGAAACGGTACGCCCCAGATGTCAGGGGGAGAAATCATTTTTTGGGCGGGTGAAACTAGAATATCCGAGATTAAAGAAGAAGATCGGCATCCGTTGGATGGACATCAAACGGCCACTGCTGCTAGAACCGTGTGTTGACTATAATAAGTTGACAAAGCCTTGCATAGGCGTCAACTTCTTTTTTTAGGGGACGCGTCAACTTAGTAGGCCCACAAGTGTGTGGCAGAGAACTTATAGCCCATTTGCGATTAAGACCCATTTTTGAATTCTAATGGAATTTACTAAAGCCCATTTACAGTTTGTTACAAGTACAACCCATTTTCTAGCTAGGACAATGATTAATAATTTCAACCAACCGTTCAAGACAGAATTCAATAAAAATTTCCCACATTTTGATGGGATCCCAAATATTTTTATCCCGAAATTTCTAGTCAGCTAAATATAAATTTGTATTATGTAAAAATCTAACGAAACATTGCGCGTGCAACAATTAAAAATTAAGATTTTGAAAATCCATAAATAATATTTTATAAACTAATTTTGTGCTTGGTGCATTTTTTTATAGTTACTGCCCAGTTTTTATAATTACATCCCATTTATTATTTTTTAAAGCCCATTTTCCTGTTAAGCCTAATGCATCCCTCCTAGGAAAGATTTGCAGCCCAGCGGGGCGGAGAATAACAAGTTGACCTTGCCTGGGTATTCCTCAAAAAAATGTATAGCTGGGCTAGCCATTTTCATCTTGAAAAAAGTTAATATCTAGGCTGGATACCTGTCCTGGGCTAGACGCGCCACAACCCGCCCAGTTAATACCCTGCTCTCCTCTGAACAACAACGAAAACATCGCCAAGAAAAACTCTGCAGTGCTCACACCTCAAAAACACAAATACCGCCCGAGCTGCTTGGTCCCAGCTGTCGGCCGCACCTTGTGCAATTTTCTCGTTTATATTGACTACATAGGTTGACAATGGTGTGGGACTGTGATGTCAGGAAACTAGGAGGAAGCAAAATAAATATAGTTGTACATAATAAGGAGGCACTTGCGTACGTACGGCTATGGCCCTAGTGGGTCCCTACTGTCATCCAGTCAAAATAAAGTCATCTCCTGAATCCTCATGTTCATTGACAATGTTAACAATGCTCGGCGCCACGATGAGCGCAACAACTCGAAGGACAACAGGGAGGGCCTCGCGGGCCTTACAGATGGTCTGATACAGCACCCGCTGCTCATTCAGGAAGACAGGATCATTGGACACCTATGAGCACCTTCGAGAGACTGAGACGGCATGAAACGGTAAGGCCGTACTTGGGAGCTCTGGTTTATTTCACACCTGTATTAAGATACAAGTGTAATTTACTCATCATCGGAAACAACGCGTAAAATACAGGCGTAATGAAACCGAGGGCCCGAGGTCTATAAGTAAAACCGGCGGGTTACGCGTGTAGTTTGAGAGACCGGTGTATATTTTACTAGTCGAAATCGACCAACCAAGCGCTTCGCCTGAGACCATCTGCTTTTATTTACAAGCGTTAGTTTTACAAGCGGTTTTAGTTGGAAAACGACGATCCAATCACGGCCTAAGATGATGAGTTGGTCGGAAGATCATATGGTTTCACATCTAACCTACCCGACTTGTCGTATAGGCTATAAATGAAACATAAGACGATGAACTTCTTAAGCACGGAAACAATAGAAGAGGATGATATTCCTAACAAGCAAATCACTGGCATTAGATCGACATGCAAAACAATACGAAGCATTATTCTCAGGAGGCACGGTGAACAGCTCGTGATGCCGCATGCCACAACATTCCAAGCTCAACTTTGCAATCAAACACAAGGCACGGCATTACATAGACAATATTCGTAACAAACTCTTAAAATATCTTACATAAGTCAACATTCATGTGACTATGCATCTCAGCAGAGTAAATGTTTACTTCAAGTGAAGACAGAATAGGAAAAAGATCGACGCGTTGCTCACAGCAAAGGGCGCCCCACTCAAAAATATCAAATGCATGTCTTCTGGCTAACATCAATGAGCAAAAATTGACAAGGTTTTCCAATTCCAATATATTAAACTAATGTCAACTTTGACAAGCTTTTCCCATTCAAAATATGTAATGCCTATGATTGTGGAACGGACAAGGTTTGTCATTAGTTTGTCATCTGATAGTCCGGTGGCTCAAAGTGACGACGAATGATTAGAGAACCATTCGATGTATTGTGCATGATGAAGTATTATTATGGAGGACACGAACCATCTGAGCATTGTGCAGTTCCACTAAAATCAAGCTGCACATCCATGTGGATTTCGTATTTATATGCTGCCAAAAAACAAAGACACATAAGCACACACATGAATATTGGCCCAGTGTCAACCCACCAATTGGTGGACTAACAAACTGAAAGTACGGTAAACAGATTACCATACCTAGATGCCCCGTCATTGTTGCCTAGAGTGACATTGACAGACTTGGAGTCCTGTCCTGGCTTCTTGGTACTTGTTTGGGCACTTGTTTGCCCAGTGTTCCTCCGAACCACAAGTAAAGCAGCCATCTCTCTTTTTGTCTTTCTTCTTACCCTTCTTAATGGTTGACGCTGGCGGCACCATTCAAACATATAGTACGGTGGCTCAAGGTGACGACGAATGATTAGAGAACCATTCGATGTATTGTGCATGATGAAGTATTATGGAGGACACAAACCATCTGGACATTTTGTGCAGTTCCACTAAAATCAATCTGACCATCCCTATGGATGTCGTATTTATATGCTGCAAGAAAACAAAGACACGGCAGCACACACATGAATATTGGCCCCAGTGTCAACCCACCAATCGGTGGACTAACAAACTGAAAGTACGGTAAACAGATTACCATACCCAGATGCCCCATCATTGTTGCTTAGAATGACATTGACAGATTTGGAGTCCTGTCCTGGCTTCCTGTACTTGTTTGGGCACTTTTTGCACAGTGCACTCCACGTGTTGTAGAGTTGCATATGCTCTCTGTAGACTAGTCATGTCATCAGCGTCTACTAATACTCTGTAAAGATTCTCGATCATTCCTTGTGTAATGTAGCGCAAACAGTGACTGCTTCTTTCTGCAAAGTGGTAAGACAAACTGGACCCACTAATGCAGCAGTTTGCCTTAGACACATTGGCTCCTTTTGTGCAGTTCAACTAAAATCAAAGTCGGAATAAAACGGAGCTTTAATTTTGATATCCCTGTAAGCAACAAAAGGTGTAAGGGAAACAATTACTGAGAAATAACGGTTGATGACTTGTACTCCCAAAAGAAAAACATCTACTGATCTACCTTATCTTAATGGGAAACAAAGCAGGAGAGTAGCAATTCTCAATCAGTGTGATTCATTCATATTAACCGAGACATTATATTAACAATGCCTTGTTTCAACATGTATAAAGAACAACAAAGCAGAAAAGTATCATTCCTAAAACAATGCGACTGATTCATTTTAAGAGAGACATTATCTTAACAATACCTTGGTTAAACATGTAGAAAGAACTACAGAGCAGGATAGTACCATTTGTAAAACATCAGAATCGATATATAATAACAGAGACATTATCTGAACAATACATTTCTTAAACATGTACTCCGGTCGACCCCTAACAGAAATGGTACTCCCGCCGATCCCTAACAAGTGTTGCAGTTTTGAACTAAGATTCAGTAGTTAATTCTGAGGAAAGTCAATACTGACCTTTCAAGACCAAGATTTGAAACAACTCGTGAGGTAGACCTCAGAGAGATCTCAACACATATATGGAAATCCGGTCTCATTTTGTGCAGTTCCACAAAAATTAAGCGAAGCAAAATGTCGCAATAGCAACAAGTTGAATAGATATCCCTGTTTTAACAGAGGAAAAAAAGAAATCAATTACTGGCCAATAAAGGAGGATGAAACATGCGGCCACAAAAATGGTAATCCTGCCAATCCCTAACAAGTGTTGCAGTTTTGAAATAAGATTCAGTAGTTAATTCTGAGAGTGGCATTGCTTAATTTTACTAGGCATTAGATTAACAAAAATCATAAACAGTTCCATGGGAGAGTGGGCGCAACAACAACATGTGCTTCCATCTACTTATAAAGGGGGTGATGCAGAGTTTTTTGTAACAAAGCAACAAGCATAATGTCTGGGTTGGTCCCATTTTTGTTCACTACTTAATGGGAAAAGATAGCAATACAATAGCTTCAATTCAACATTTATTTAAAACAGTACCAATACAAGTAGCACAACATCTCAAAACACACTGCAAGATCATGTGGATGAAGGCAAGTACCAACCTGTCATGACGCACACAAGATCACGTACGAATCTCCCAACACGAATAGGAAATCCAATCTTGTTTTGTGCAGTTACTCTGAAATCAAGTAAAGTCGCCGGTGTGACATTTAAGTTTGCTATAGCAACAAGTTGAATAGATATCCCTGATTTAATAGAGGCAAAAAAGGAAACAATTACTGCCAATAAAGGAGGATGAAACATGCGCCACAAAAGAAGCATCTACCTTATCTTGATGGAAAACAAAGTATAGGACAGTAGCATTTCTAAAACGGTTGCATTGATTCATATTAACAGAGAAATTCTCTTAAAATAGTTCAGTAGTTAATTTTGAGAGTGGCATTTCTTAAAATACAATAGCTTCAATTCAACATTTATTTAAAATAGTACCAATACAAGTAGCACAACATCTCAAAGCACACTGCACGATCATGCGGATGGGACATGGGACAGGCCAGCACCATGTGCGTCCACACGTATAAATGGGTGATGCAGAGTATGTAGCCAAGCAGCATATCTGCGTTGGTCCCATATTTGTTCTCTTTGAAACTTTTTCCGATGTGAGGGCAGCAAATCTAGTCCTACACAAACTACCCGACCCCCCAGTTTCTTTCCCTTTTCAACAAAGAGTTCGGTTCCTTACATATGTGTGTACTGGGTTACCCCCTTTTTCCCTTTTCGACCAACAAAGCGGCTAGACAGCTAGTCTATACTACTTTCCCTCCCTCCTTTCCTCATTGAACCACGTCCTAGATTCATGCTCCACCCCACCGCACCCTTCTTTCCTCTTTGAACCAAGACCTAGA
Source organism: Aegilops bicornis (assembly GCA_021605145.1). Lineage (NCBI taxonomy): Eukaryota > Viridiplantae > Streptophyta > Magnoliopsida > Poales > Poaceae > Aegilops > Aegilops bicornis. The sequence goes on along the minus strand of CM038672.1, from coordinate 260,701,093 downwards.
TTCGACTACAGAATCGAAAAAGATCAGCATGTAGCTAGACCAATGACGGTTTCAAAGAAACTTATACCTTCGGGTCGTCGGGATGTGGCAAGGTGTGTGGCGGGAGGTCGGATCTGCCCACACTACGTACGGCAGCGAGGAAGAAGGGGTCGGTGGCCCTCCAAGACAAAGTGCGCCGGGTGAAAGAGAAAAGCGCAGCCGCAGTTGGGTTGCCTCCTCGGCCAAGGCGATCGAGTGAACGCTCCACCTCCTCCCCTCCCCGGTGCCACGGGATCCGGACGCCTCCTTCGCCAGCTGTGAGGGGGGTGAGAGAGACAGAGGCCACAACGCAGTCTTGTTTAGATCTGGTGAAGAGGGTGAGAGACAGTGAATGTAGCAAACCCTAGCAAAGGAACGCTGAGCCTCCAACATGTATATATGTATATATATATATACATATATATATATATATATATATATATATATATGTAGTGCGGCGAGAGTGTGGAGAGTGCAAACCCTAGTGAACAAGCGCTGAGGCTCCAGCTTATATATATACTGTAGTATGGACTGAGCTTCGGTGCCTTAACTGCACTCGCTTTTGGCTGTATGACAGTGGGCCAGCCACATTTTGGGCCCACCTGTCATAAACCCAAAGGCAAAAGTGCACTAAAGTCAATGAAGCTGAGTCCATATAGTACTCGTGTATACGACTAATATATAGTGGAGTGGTTTTCTTATTCTCTCCATAACAATCGTTTTAAATTGTGTAAGTAAGAAATGAAACTCTTTATTTAACGTATCAAAGGAAGAAAACTACTACTCCATCTGTTCCTAAATATTTGTTTTTCTAGAGATTTCAACAAATGACTACATACGGAGCAAAATGAGTGAATCTACACTATAAAAAATGTCTATATACATCCGTATGTGGCAGTCCATTGCAAACCACTTGAAAGAGAAATATTTAGGAACGGAGGGAGTACTTCCGATGAACTAATGATCCACGCATCCTGCTCGCACTTCCTGTCCTTCACGTGCGATACCCTACCCTCCCTTAAGTGAACAACCACACATGCGCCAAATTATCGGAAACGTGTGAGAGTGTGTACAAATAAAGAATTTTAATTTCAATTATCGGAAAGGTTTGAGAGTATGTACAGTTTGCCCTCTCTAATAATTATGGTTTGTTGTGTTCGGCCTAAACTTGGTCAAACTTTACAAAGTTTGACTTGATCAAATCTAATATGCAGAGTAAATAAAAATGGAGGGCTACTACGTCCATCCGGGTTTTTAGGCCACACCATTTTTTAATCAAAGTTAATAGCTGGACAAATAAAATTACAGGGGAGATGGAGACAAAGTTGTGAGAAGGCTTAGAACTCAATACAAAACTTATGCTCTTAGTACCAACGTCGATCCTTCTTCGAGGAAACATTTGGTTCATAGCCAATTGTGTGATAAAATTGCACCAACGTGAAAGACGCATCGCGTCTCCAACGCAACCAAGGTGAACTGACGAAGGATATCATCTTTGTGGGTAACAAGCATAGAGCACTGATGGAAGACAACTTGTTTTTCATTGAAAATCGACCAGCTTCACCAGCCGACGCAACCATGAGGCGCAACCATGAGCATTGATACGTCATCGTGGTGATGCATCATCCATTTGGCATCAACTTTGGGTGAGGCACCTATGAAGTTCGACAAATCCTCACTGTGGTCTGTTTCTTCTCAGTAGTCAAACTCGAGGATGGAAGAACCACGTGGCAGAGGACAGTGAGGCGGTACAACAATGGCCATCCAATTTTGTGCAGTTACACTAAAGTTGAGGAAGACATGCCCGGGTATGGAGATACGCATCGCTGTTTCCAAAAATATAAAAAAGGGATATAGTGTTGTTACTTTGTTTTACAAGATTAACAACGACATCTCAATTGTCAATAAGAATTATGAAAAGTACACCAACAAATAGAAGCATCATGATTATCTTGATGGGAACTAAACCAGATACCCGAGAAAAAAGCATTTCTTCATTTAACCAAATGATAGTATTAGATTAGCAGCAGCAATAGGAGCATATGGACAATGACCGCACAACCACCATGTACTTTTTGTCGAAACAACATGTATACCTCCACCGAGGCATAAATCGTGACAACTTTTCGAGTGGCATTTCCTCTATAATAGTAGTAGGTGATGTTGGACCAGCCGATTTAACCCTAGCTACTATACATGGGGAGCCGGGAGTAGTCGTATAGAAGAAAACCCGCATGCAAATGACACAGGGAGCTGGACCAGTACAAGAAGTTATACCTCAGGTGGGCGAGATGTCTCTTAGGCGGGCGGGCGGGATCTGCCCACACGATGGCAGCGAACAAGGGCGCGGAGGACCTTCGTCCGCGCCAGCGCCGGCTCCGAGAGGATGGTGCGCACTGGCTTCCTCCATCGCCGACAGCGACAACGTCAACGATGCACCTCCTCACCTCCCGCAGCGGACGGGATTCGGCTGGATCTGTGACCACCGGTGAGGAGAGAGATAGTGTGAACACTGTCATCTTGTTTTGATATGGAGAGGGTGAGAGAGCGAGACACGAGAAACTCTATCAAACAAGAGGCCATAATGGAGTAAAGCAATCTCTCCATAGCAGTGGTTTTAAATAGAATACACGCGTTCCCGGAAAAAGGAAACAAAAACTAGCGGACAATTTTTTAACGTACCAAGAAAGAAAACTCGATCAACAACACGCCCCCGCTTCCAGGTCACGAGAGTCGTCGCGCACACACACATAGACATAGACATGCATATCCGTGTTTACGTAAAATTCCATCTCCATTTCCAATCATATTTGTCCAACTGGCACATTATTTACGTTTTTAATTATATACGCGACAATATTAACCTACAACATGTCTTGTTTGCGGGTGTCCGGACCGCTGCCACGGCTGCTCCTGACCAACCCGAACCCTCTTCATCACCCGCGCGTGCTTCCCGCCCAAAACGGTCAGTGCAGCATTCATGCCCGGCCAGAGCGGACGCGACCTCTCACTGGCGCCGGCCGAGAGAGCGTCGCCCGCGCCACTTCCTGGTGCACGCGACTGCTCCGCGTTCAAAGGTTGCAATAGCCGTCCACAACATGCATGTAAAAAGTTCTTGGGAGTCCGTGCTACAGCTAGCTATCCTCCCCCAACTCATCAATCTCTTCCAGTAGTACTAGTACTCCATGGTGCGATCCATCGACAAGTAGGCGGGAAAGTTATCGTATACTCGGTTTGCGGTGAGTGGCATGCCGAGCGACCGTGTGGGGTCGATCCGTGGAGCAGGGTGAGACACGAACGCGACAGACATGATTTAAATGTTGGTTTTGCTCGATGGCGTGATCCAACAAAACAAAACGTTGGTTTCTCTCCATTTCCATTTTTTCTCCGGAAAAACAGAAACTTTCCACTCCATTTTCATTTCTACTCCAAGGTTGCCCCATTACAACATTCCATCAAATAGAAAGGAAAACTAACACGCATGCTGATGCATCTCAATGATTCACAGATCATAGCCAATATTTACTTCACAACTAAAGACAAAAGTTTTGAGAGCGTGTACAAAAGAAAAACTACTGATGGGGTCACTACGACTTAAACCCTAAACCCTAAACATGATTTAATTTCCTGGCCAGGTAGAACCTATCGAAGGAAAGACGGCTGGCACCCTCAGATCATACGATGCTTTTGTGCAGTTCCACTAAAATCGAGCTGAGCATCCTTGATGGCAAAGATATTGAAGAAGTGTGATTAGAATAATAGTACTAGCACTAGTTCATGAGACATAAACTCATCACAAGTAGATGCCGGTAGAAGTAGAGGAAGATCGACATGGAGATGGAGCTACGTGGGGAGCTGCGGCAGTGGAGCAAGCCGGCTCCAAAAGGAAGATGGACTACCTGGGACGTCGTGCTGTAGCTGGAAGGGCGGTTGGGATGCAACATCGGCCCATACCGTGGTGAACCCCGATTGGGATGCACCGACTTTGTATTTTCTCCTCGCCGATGTCGAACACGTCTATGCAGAACATTGTTCCCTTCCCCCAGCTGCGGGATCAGGCCGGATATGTGACCAGCGGTGTGGCAACCGTCGATCTATGCTTGTGAAGAGAGCAACCCAAGCAAGCAGGCTTGTAGCTTAGGCTCCTGCTAGTGTATATATAGTGGTTTTATTTTTCTCTCCATATCCACCATTTTATATTGCGTACGTGTCATTGAAGAGTGAAATGATGGTAGCTTCTTCCGACTAACTTACTGTGTGATTTGACTGCTTCTTTAGTGGCCCCTACACGTACTCTCCCTACGTGTATGCAACAGTCACACGTACACATGGACGCAAAAACGCGCGCGATGCCCTAATGCATGCATGTCTGAGCACACGACGGAACACACAAGGTCACGCTCAAGTGCTCAACCTACACGTTGAAAGCACAAGTGCTCCCTGGGTGATTTTGGTAATTAATGTCAACATATCTCTTGTTGGACTAACACCTTTATCTAGTATGTTTCAGACAAGTTCAACAATGTAGTGGCACAGACTAGAGGATGTGGAACCCCTTCAAGATGCTAAGGACAAAGGCTTGGCTCAAGCTTCAAGATCAAGACTCTACATTTTCTATTTTAGTGATCCAAGATCACATTGAGTCTATAGGAAAAGCCAATACTCTCAAGAGGGGATGAGGTGTTGCTTAATGGCTTGCTTGCTCAAAGTGCTTAGTGATATGCTCCAAAGCCCTCAACTACTTTCCCACATCCACATATGTCCTAAACCCAAAGTCTAACTCGGCCCCACCGATTCTTTCTATCCGGCGCCAACCGAGTTCAGATATCTTAGCCACTGCCACAAACCCTAGGCAAATCGGTTTCACCGATAGGGATCTCGGTCTCACCGAGATGGGATTGTAATCTCTCTGTGTATGTCCATTACCAAAATCGGTCTCACCGAGTATAAGTAATCGGTACTACCAAGACTACTATGCAAACTTTCTAGTTAGCTTATTACCAAAATCGGTCCCACCGAGTTTGTGTAATCGGTCTCACTGAGTTTGCCTAACCAACTCTCTGGTTAGCTTATTACCAAAATCGGTCTCACCGAGTTTGTGTAATCGGTCCCACCGAGATTACGTTATGCCCTAACCCTAACCACATCGGTCCTACCGAGTTGCATGTCGGTCCCACCGAAAATCCTAACGATCACTAGATTTGCTAAATAGGTCCGACCGAGTTTATCAATTCGGTCCCACCGAGTTTGGCAAGTTGTGTATAACGGTTATATTTTGTGTGGAGGCTATATATACCCCTCCACCCACTCTTCATTCGTGGAGAGAGCCATCAGAACGAACCTACACTTCCAGCATCCATTTTCTGAGAGAGAACCACCTACTCATATGTTGAGGCCAAGATATTCCATTCGTACCATATGAATCTTGATCTCTAGCCATCCCCAAGTTGCTTTCCACTCAAATCTTCTTTCCACCAAATCCAAATCCAGTGAGAGATAGTTGAGTGTTGGGGAGACTATCATTTGAAGCACAAGAGCAGGTGTTCATCATCAACACACCATTTGTTACTTCTTGGAGAGTGGTGTCTCCTAGATTGGCTAGGTGTCACTTGGGAGCCTCCGACAAGATTGTGGAGTTGAACCAAGGAGTTTGTAAGGGCAAGGAGATCGCCTACTTGGTGAAGATCAACCGCTAGTGAGGCAAGTCCTTAGTGGGCGACAACCATGGTGGGATAGACAAGGTTGCTTCTTCGTGGACCCTTCGTGGGTGGAGCCCTCCATGGACTCGCGCAACCGTTACCCTTCGTGGGTTGAAGTCTCCATCAACGTGGATGTACAATAGCACAACCTATCGGAACCACGACAAAAACATCCGTGTCTCCAATTGCGTTTGAATCCTCCAAACCCTTCCCTTTACATTCTTGCAATTTGCATGGTTTACTTTCCGCTGCTCATATACTCTTTGCATGCTTGCTTGAAATGTATTAAACTTGTGCCTAAACTCCACTTAAACTTAAAGAAGTTAAAAACTACAACTTTCGGCACTTAGTGTCTAATCACCCCCCTCTATACACCTCTTCTTGATCCCTTTCAATTGGTATCAGAGCATTGGTATCCATTGCTTTGGTTTAAACACCATTGGAGGAAGATGGATGAGTCTACTATTGGGAGTCTTAGACATAGAGTGCCTATACTTGATGGAGAGTATTTTCATGTGTGGAAAAATGAGATGCTTGTGATTTTCAATCAATATCATTTGAACAAGTACATTGGCTCTTGTGCACCTCATGTTGATCCTACGCATCCCACCCTTGATGAGTCAATTGACATGATTCGCAATCTTAGAACTATCAATCTTATCATAAGAGGATTGCCCAAAAATTTGATTGCTAGTTTGCCTACTCTTGATTGTGCCTATACTATATGGAAATTTCTAGAGGAACGATTTCCAGATTATTCCTTGAAAAATCTAGATGAAATTCTCCATAAGTCTATTGCCTTGAGTAAGATGAATTCTAGTGATCCTATGTTTGGTGATTGTTTGTTTGAACTAACAAACCTTATGCGTGCCAAAGGAGATGTTGGAATTATTAGTGATATTATTTCCGAAGCTATAAAAATTCATAAGCAAGATCATTGTCAAACTCACTCTAACGAATCACCCTCTCTAGGATTTGTTCCACCACATGATGATGTTGAACATGGATACTATGATGAGGATGATGATAGTGACTTTGATCTTGATGATGCAATGAGACACTTTGGTCTTATGGCAAATCTTCGGGGATATATGGCAGGAGGAAAGGAATGGGTTATTGATAGTGGATGTACTGATCACATGACCGGAGATAAAGACATGTTTCGGGAGCTTGCTGAGAACGATGGTCCTCGAAAGTATGTCAATTTCGGTGACAACTCAAAGGGTAAGGTGGTTGGCCTCGGTAAGGTGGCCATCTCACATGATAGCTCCATACAAAATGTCATGCTCGTTGAATCTCTTGGATACAACTTACTTTCAGTATCTAGACTTGCTGATTTCGGTTTTAATGTCCTATTTACTGAAGTAGATTGCCAAGTGTTTCGTAGAGATAATCATAAAATGGTCTTTACCGGTGTCCGTAGAGGTGATCTATACATCGTTGATTTCACTAAAAAGGCTCAAACTAGAACTTGCTTTATTGCTAAATCCTCCAAAGGTTGGTTATGGCATAGACGATTAGGTCATGTTGGCATGCGAAACCTTGACAAGCTTATTAAAGGAAATCATATCCTTGGAGTTAACGATGTCATATTTGATAAGGATAGACTTTGCAGCGCTTGTCAGGCAGGCAAACAGGTTGGAGGAAGGCATCCCGTGAAGAACGTCATGACTACAAGGAGGCCACTCGAGCTACTTCATCTCTTTGGTCCCAACGCTTACAAAACTCTCGGTGGAAATTCCGATGATTTTTCAAGATTTACGTGGGTGTTCTTTCTCGATGATAAATCGCAGGTTCAAAAGATCTTCAAAAACTTCGCTAGGAAGGCCCAAAATCAATTTGAAGTGAAGATCAAGAAGGTTCGCAGCGACAACGGAACGGAGTTCAAGAACACAAATGTGGACACCTTTCTTGACGAAGAAGGGATTTCACACAAGTTCTCGGCTACGTACACTCCTCAACAAAATGGAGTTGTTGAGAGGAAGAACCGGACACTCATCAAAATGGCGAGAACGATGCTTGATGAGTACAAGACGCCGAAGCACTTTTGGGCGGAAGCGGTTGAGACAACTTGTCATGCAACAAATCGCTTGTATCTTCACAAGCTGCTAGGCAAGACGGCATACGAGCTTCTCACCGTAACAAACCCCAAGTTGGATACTTTCGAGTATTCGCTCAGAGTGCTACATTCTTGATAAGCATCGTCATTCTAAATTTGCTCCTAAGTCTCATGAAGGTTTCCTACTTGGTTATGGTTCAAACTCTCACACATACCGTGTTCACAACAATTTCACCCGAAAGGTTGAAGAAACGGTAGATGTGAAGTTTGATGAATCTAACGGCTCGCAAGTAGAGCAATTGCCAATTGATGTAGGAGACAAAGACCCTCTAAGCAATTCAAGACTTGTCTATTGGCAAGATTCGTCCAACGAAGATGAAGGAGAGTACCTCGTCCCTCCAAGTGGAAGCTTATACCTCACGACAAGGTGAACCAAGAGTTGATATGGAAGCATCCACAAGTGGGACACACCAAGATGAAGAAAACGAGGAAGTTCACCAAGATGAACGTCAACAACCTCCTTCTCCACCACGACAAGAGAACGACAAGGCCAACAATGAAGAAGGCAAAGAAGAAGAACAATATGAAGAAGATGTTCAACCAAGACCCAAGCAAAAGCTTTCACGAGTTCGAGCAAGAATCGCTAAAGACCATCCCATCGAGAAAATCTACAATGATATCCAAACCGGGAGAATCACTCGCTCTAAAACTCGTTTAGCTAACTTTTGTGAACACTATTGATTCATCTCTAGCGTTGAACCTATGAAGGTTGAAGAAGCATTGGAAGATCCGGATTGGATAAACACCATGCACGAAGATCTACACAACTTTGAGAGAAATCAAGTGTGGACATTGGTTGAGAAGCCCGACAACAACCACAACATCATCTGTACCAAATGGGTGTTTCGCAACAAGCAAGATGAAGATGGACAAGTAGTTCGCAACAAAGCACGTCTCATCGCCCAAGGCTACACACAAGTCGAAGGTATGGACTATGGTGAGACTTATGCTCCCGTTATAGACTTTAGTCCATTCACATCTTACTTGCCTATGCTAATCACCATGATATCACCTTGTACCAAATGGACATTAAAAGTGCTTTTCTAAATGGTGAAATAGAGGAGGAAGTTTATGTTAAGCAACCTCCCGGCTTTGTTAATCCTAAGAAACCTGATCATGTTTACAAACTTCACAAAGCTCTTTATGGTCTTAAACAAGCTCCTAGAGCATGGTATAAATGTTGACCAAGTTCCTTATTGAAAAAGGCTTTGAAATCGGAAAAATTGATTCTACTCTTTTTACTAAAAGGGTCAACGGAGAACTATTTGTGTGCCAAATCTATGTTGATGATATTATATTTGGTTCTGCTAACCCTCATTTTAGTGAAAAGTTTGGAAAGCTAATGTCGGAGAAGTTTGAGATGTCTATGATGAGTGAACTCAAATTCTTTCTTGGTTTGCAAATCAAGCAAACTAAGGAAGGTACCTTTGTCCCTCAAACAAAGTACACCAAGGACTTATTCAAGAAGTTCAATATGCAAGAATGCAAAGGTTAAGAGGAGAATTGAACATCATTGATGCTTCAAACTCGGAGTAGGAACTCCATTGGATACATGCAAGACATGAGCTTATGACTAATCCTTGATATTTCTCTTATGATAATAATCTTATATCTTGGATATATTTGCACCTTGCATGTTATCTAACCCTTGTAGGTACTTGGATGAATCTAAGTCTATGAGATTGCAACTCACTCACATCTTGAGCAATCTCTACATCACCAAGTCTCTACACAATGGTGGTTGAAGACAAGGAAGCACGAAACCATTCAAACATATCCTTTGACAAATTCTATGTTAAGTTTCATGATTGTCCTTTTGGATACACAAGTGCTCTTCCTTGCAAGAACTAACCCATGTAGGTAGATGAACTCAAATTCCAAGTGGTGCTCCCAACTCTTGATGAGCTACATCAACCTTGAGCAACCCACACAAGTTTAACTACATGATCACGATCAACACCACCACCCAAGGTATGTTATTCCATCTTAGAGAAGCTTTACTCCAAGACATGAGTCAAAGCAACTCGACAAGATGTGAATACATCAAGATGCTTAAACGAAAAATGGTAACCCCATTTTGAGCTTAAACGATGAGTATGACCTATGATAAAGTGATCTCACTTGACTCCTAACTCAATATACTCTAACATAGGTGACTTTGTCACCGCCCAATTCTAGATGAAGTTCTCTTGTGTTTCCCTTTGCATTTGTCTCATGCATATTTGTTTCCCCTTTCAAAAAAAAACTTCATCTATATTTCCTTCTTTTCTTTTCTTTTCTATTTGTTCTGCATTCCCTGCATCCAATTCATTGCAAATCTTTCAGTTAATTCCTTGCAAATCCTTGTGAGATCTGACTTGTCTAGTGAGCTGAGGTGACAAGTGTTTTCTCTGTGATGAACTCGGTCACGCCGGTTTCTTGTCTTCGGTCTAACCGAAATCATTCGGTGCAACCGAAACATACCACTCGGTGCCACCGATTTCACTACAGGAAAAACATTTTGCCACTTATTCCTGCATTACTTTTGATCCAGCTCCACTCCATGAATCTTGTCCTCTACAAGCATCACATTTTTATCTGTGCTTTATTCTGCGACTCAAGGACCAAACCCATTCACGACAAATTCCAGAAGGCCCTTCTTGGAAATTGATGTGGGGGGAGAGAGAGATCACATCAAAGCTTATCGCTTCAACAGGGGGAGAAAGATATCTCGAGGGGGAGAGAATACTCAAGAAGAGAGTACTCTTCAAGGATCCCAGATGCTTGGTGTTCAAGAGGAGAGATGCCACATGTCTTCTTGAGGGGAAAGACATGTTCATATGTGTTTATTTGCATTAGCTATGTTCATTTGTTTCTTTGAGCTCTGATTTTGCATTTTTCTCTAAATTTTCTGTTCCCTATCTTCTCCCAGTATCCCATGCTAGATTCAGGGGGAGCAAGACATCCAAGGGAAAGAAATTCTTTAAATTCATTGCACATCTTTACCTTTGGGGACATGTCAATATTCAATGTGGTACTTAGTACTCACTCTCTACATGTCATCCCAGTCTTGGTACTCTTGTGGCTTCTTTTGTTTGCTCTGGCTAGTAGGTGTATCTGTGTTATCTAACCTTGTTTACGCAGGTTCATTCTATCCTAAGCCAACTCAAGACCACAAGGTAAGTATTGTTAGGGAACGTAGTAATTTCAAAAAAATTCCTACGCACACGCAAGATCATGGTGATGCATAGCAACAAGAGGGGAGAGTGTTGTCCACGTACCCTCATAGACCGAAAGCGGAAGCATTATAACAACGTGGTTGATGTAGTCGTACGTCTTCATGGCCCGACCGATCAAGCACCGAAACTACGGCACCTCCGAGTTCTAGCACACGTTCAGCTCGATGACGATCCCGGACTCCGATCCAGAAAGTGTCGGAAGAGTTCCACAAGACGACGGCGTGGTGACGGTGATGATGTTCTACCGACGCAGGGCTTCGCCTAAGCACCGGTACGATATGATCGAGGTGGAATATGGTGGAGGGGGGCACCGCACACGGCTAAGGAATGATCACGAAGATAAACTTATGTGTCCTGGGGTGCCCCCCTTCCCCCGTATATAAAGGAGGGAGGGGGGAGGTGCGGCCGGGCCCTAGGGTGGGAGTAGGACTCCCCCCTCTTGCCTTGTTGGAGAAGGAAAGGGGAAGGGGAAAGAGGAAAGGGGGGCGCTGCCCCCCTTCCTTGTCCTATTCGGACTAGGGGGGGAGGGGGCGCGCGGCCTGCCCTGGCCGGCCCTCCTCTTCTCCCTTAGGGCCCATGTAGGCCCATTAACCCCCGGGGGGTTCCGGTAACCCCCGGTACTCCGGTAAAATTCCGATTTCACCCGGAACGATTCTGATATCCGAATATAGGCTTCCAATATATCAATCTTTATGTCTCGACCATTTCGAGACTCCTCGTCATGTCCGTGATCACATACGGGACTCCGAACAACCTTCGGTACATCAAAAACTATAAACTCATAATATAACTGTCATCGTAACGTTAAGCGTGCGGACCCTACGGGTTCGAGAACAATGTAGACATGACATAGAACTGTTTCCGGTCAATAACCAATAGCGGAACCTGGATGCTCATATTGGCTCCTACATATTCTACGAAGATCTTTATCGGTCAAACCGCATAACAACATACATTGTTCCCTTTGTCATCGGTATGTTACTTGCCCGAGATTCGATCGTCGGTATCTCAATACCTAGTTCAATCTCGTTACCGACAAGTCTCTTTATTCGTTACGTAATGCATCATTCCGTAACTAACTCATTAGTTACATTGCTTGCAAGGCTTATAGTGATGTGCATTACCGAGAGGGCCCAGAGATACCTCTCCGCAATCGGAGTGACAAAACCTAATCTCGAAATACGCCAACCCAACATGTACCTTTGGAGACACCAGAGAGCTCCTTTATAATCACCCAGATTACGTTGTGACGTTTGATAGCACAAAAGTGTTCCTCCGTAAACGGAGATGCATAATCTCATAGTTATAGGAACTTGTATAAGTCATGAAGAAAGCAATAGCAATATACTAAACGATCAAGTGCTAAGCTAACGGAATGGGTCAAGTCAATCACATCATTCTCCTAATGATGTGAACCCATTAATCAAATGACAACACATGTCTATGGTTAGGAAACATAACCATCTTTGATCAATGAGCTAGTCAAGTAGAGGCATACTAGTGACATTAAGTTTGCCTATGTATTCACACATGTATCATGTTTCCGGTTAATACAATTCTAGCATGAATAATAAACATTTAACATGATATGAGGAAATAAATAATAACTTTATTATTGCCTCTAGGGCATATTTCCTTCAAGTATATGCATCACAGTCATGTGTATGAGGAATTCTTGCTGATGTACATACTGTTTGCAAGAAGGACTCATGAGCATGAAGGTACATTTTCCATATTCACATCATTTGCTCTGATGCATATAGCCAAGATACATGTAACACATTGCTTATTCTGTCATGGTTATGCTCTCACATGCTTCTATATTCCATATTCACTTGATTGCATACATGTAGGGGGAGCCTATGCATGTTACATGTCTTTCCAAAGCTTTACTCGTTATTCTTTATATCTTTATCTAAAGCTTTGATGTATGTTGTCATCAATTACCAAAAAAGGGGAGATTGAAAGAACAAGTGCTCCCTGGATGATTTTGGTAATTAATGTCAACATATCTCTTGTTGGACTAACACCTTTATCTAGTATGTTTCAGACAAGTTCAACAATGGAGTGGCATGGACTAGAGGATGTGGAACCCCTTCAAGATGCTAAGGACAAAGGATTGGCTCAAGCTTCAAGATCAAGACTCTACATTTTCTATTTTACTGATCCTAGATCACATTGAGTCTATAGGAAAAGCCAATACTATCAAGAGGGGATGAGGTGTTGCTTAATGGCTTGCTTGCTCAAAGTGCTTAGTGATATGCTCCAAAGCCCTCAACTACTTTCCCACATCCACATATGTCCTAAACGCAAAGTCTAACTCGGCCCCACCGATTCTTTCTATCCGGCGCCACCGAGTTCAGATATCTTAGCCACTGCCACAAACCCTAGGCAAATCGGTTTAACCAATAGGGATCTCGGTATCACCGAGATGGGATTGTAATATCTCTGTGTATGTCCATTACCAAAATCGGTCTCACCGAGTTTAAGTAACCGGTACTACCGAGACTACAATGCAAACTTTCTGGTTAGCTTATTACCAAAATCGGTCCCACCGACTTTGTGTAATCGGTCTCACCGAATTTGCCTGACCAACTCTTTGGTTAGCTTATTACCAAAATCGGTCTCACCGAGTTTGTGTAATCGGTCCCACCGAGATTACGTTATGCCCTAACCCTAACCACATCGGTCCTACCGAGTTGCATGTCTGTCCCACCGAAAATCCTAACGGTCACTAGATTTGCTAAATCGGTCCGACCGAGTTTATCTATTCGGTCCCACCGAGTTTGGCAAGTTTGTGTAACTGTTAGATTTTGTGTGGAGGCTATATATACCCCTCCGCCCACTCTTCATTCATGGAGAGAGCCATCAGAACGAATCTACACTTCCAGCATCCATTTTCTGAGAGAGAACTACCTACTCATGTCTTGAGGCCAAGATATTCCATTCCTACCATATGAATCTTGATCTCTAGCCTTCCCCAAGTTGCTTTCCACTCAAATCTTCTTTCCACCAAATCCAAATCCTATGAGAGAGAGAGTTGAGAGTTGGGGAGACTATCATTTTAAGCACAAGGGCAAGGAGTTCATCATCAACACACCATTTGTTACTTCTTGGAGAGTGGTGTCTCCTAGATTGGCTAGGTGTCACTTGGGAGCCTCCGACAAGATTGTGGAGTTTAACCAAGGAGTTTGTAAGGGCAAGGAGATCGCCTACTTCATGAAGATCTACCGCTAGTGAGGCAAGTCCTTTGTGGGCGACGGCCATGGTGGGATAGACAAGGTTGCTTCTTCGTGGACCCTTCGTGGGTGGAGCCCTCCGTGGACTCGAGCAACCGTTACCTTTCGTGGGTTGAAGTCTCCATCAACGTGGATGTACGGTAGCACCACCTATCGGAACCACGACAAAAACATCCGTGTCTCCAATTACGTTTCAATCCTCCAAACCCTTCCCTTTACATTCTTGCAAGTTGCATGCTTTACTTTCCGCTGCTCATATACTCTTTGCATGCTTGCTTGAAATGTATTAAACTTGTGCCTAAACTCCACTTAAACTTAAAGAAGTTAAAAACTGCAACTTTCGGCACTTAGTGTCTAATCACCCCCCTCTAGACACCTCTTCTCGATCCCTTTCACATGTGCATGCACACACATACTCAGCCAGGGTGAGCTAGTGACTGTATAAACACCGGAAAATGTATATATTGAGCGCAATGAGTGTATTATGAAGTCCACTGACCATATTTTTACAAATATACGATGTATGTGTTGTATTTATCTCGTTTTAAATTAAGACATATTAACCGGAGAGGAGGCATTATAGACTAGCATTACTTTGCTGTGTCCCGTCAACTTGCCGAACAAGGAGAAGCTTGTAGGACGGAGAAGCTTGCGCGCAGTGGCTCGCAGGAAAAGGAGAAACTTTTGACTAATGCAAGCTCTCCTTCACTCAGGTGGTGAACGTGCAACAGTTAATTCGGTTTCAGATTGCTAGAAGCATACACTATACTAGTACTATTATTGTTGCACTTCCCGAAGAGGCGAATAGCCAAGCACAAAGTTTACTAGTACTAGTACTACTAGTATAGTCTATAGAGGTATGTACTATACTTGTACTAGGAACCGGATGGAGGAGCGTCTGCACTCTTATTATATTTTTAAAATGTGATAAAAGCAATCTTCAACACATTTGGTTCTCTTCGAGGGTTCTCGCATGTGATAATGGAAGTTGATTGCATGGAACACTCGCCACAATTCTCGCTTAATTTTGGCTTATATCCTATTACAAATAGGAGCGCTCGGTAATATTTCCTCTTTTTTTTGTTATTCAGCATGTAAACAGGTCAGCAAACCTTGGGGCGCATCTTTGTGCGAACCGTGCTTATGCACTTTGAATGTGGCCGAGAGCTGGCTTGATGAAACACCTCGCTTCCTACTTCTTTTTTATGGGTACCTTGCTTCCTAGTGACTAGTGTCTTGGCTGATCGTCCTAAGAATGCTTATATATGAATAAAGCTCTCTCATTTACCTGCAAAAAAGATTAAGCCATATTAACCGGAAAGGAGGGAGTATGGACGAGCACTACTTGTTGGTGTGTCCCATCAACTCGCAGAACAAGGAGAAGCTTGCAGTACAAGGTGAAGCTTGCTTACGCCTTTTGACTAATACAACGTATACACATTTATTCCGGAGAAGGGCGGAAAACGGCAGCCCAACATGTAATGATGATATCGATCAACCATGCTCGAATATATCTTGGCATCCGTGCAAGCCCGTCTATGTGTTCTCGCTCCTCGTCTCTCTCAAGGAACGGCGGGTTGGCCATTTTGCCGTTAATTGATATCGGTTTGCTCACACTCCGGTCCCACATGTCAGTGATATGCCAAGAGGAGGTGCGTTGACCGACTGGCCATACGTGTACTTGGTTTTGCACCTTCATACTACTCCTCCCACCATCACAGTTTACAGGGCGTGCTTCATTATGATGCATTTCTCTCAATGCATTTCCACCACCAGAGAGACTTTAGACGCAATGCTCAATTAATTAGGGCGTGGTAACCGCAATTTTCTCTCGATGTAGTACTACGGAGCGGAGCAAGTGCATGCATGTGTGTACCCGGGGTGGAAGCACTACATGCATGTGTGTACGCATTATTTCCTCTAGTAATAGACGCCGTGCTATAACTACCAATGCTATTTTTCAGGCCGATCGGTAGTCGCCTTGGTCACAGAGATTTTCTCTTTTTCTGAAGCGTGCTCTATAAACAACGACGGATGGAGTAGTATGAGCAGATTCAAAGAAGAGCATATTGATGGTTGCTTCTTCCGAGCAACTTACAGTGGGAAAGGTGGGGCTTATGATTTGACTGCTCACTACTCACTATTAATGCGGCACAACGACCGGTCTGAGTCTCCCATGCGGCTATGCACTACCCCCTAGGTTCTTAAATATACTCCGGAGTATTTGTCTTTCTAGAGATTTCAACGAGTGAGTACTCAAATATTTGTCTTTTTAGAGATTCAAATGGACTACTACATACGGATGTTTATAGACATATTTTAGAGTGTAGATTCACTCATTTTGCTCTGTATGTAGTCACTTGTTGAAATCTCTAGAAAGACAAATATTTTGGAATGGAGAGAGTACACATACGAAGCAAAATGAGTGAATCTACACTCTAAAATATGCCCATTTGAAATTTGTAAAAAGACAAATATTTAGGAACGAAGGAGTATAATTTTGTGCATGGCACATGGACCCGGATGCCTAAGAGGCTTCTGGCAATGCTATCAAGCTTCCAACATTTGTTTACATAATTGACGTATACAAATAATTTCCAGCGACATGAAATTGTACAATGGTGTGAGCTTTCAGCTTTTGTTTCGTGTGTATTGCCATCGATGCTCTTTCGGAAACAATAAAAAACTAACTTCCTTGCTAATCAGAGCTAATATTTACATCACAACTGAAGACAAAATGGTGAGAAGGTGTTAAATTAAAATTGATCCATGCTTTCAATGGCAGCAACGTCCCCCAGCTCTGTCTAAATCAACAAGGCATGTTGGGAAAAAGTAGCTATCTCGAGCATGCAACGTTCCGATCATTTTGTGCAGTTCCACTAAAATAGAGCTGAGGTCCCTGCTCCGAAGATATTAAGTGTGATTACGATAAAAGAGGACTGCTGATGAAACAATAAACACACAAATAGAAGCCGGTCACCTTTGCAGTCTCTCCTAAGACTAAATAGTTGGAGAATATTAGGCTCGGAGTTGGATGAGGAGGATAGAGCAAACCAATCTCCCTTTGTGCAGTTGCACTGAAATGTAGAGACGTTGCCCGTGTGACATTTTGGTAGAACTACACAAAACACTCTTAAGAAAAAAGTGATTTGTGCAGTTCACCAAAAGGTCGCAATAGCAACGCGGTGAAATGGATAGCCCTGTTTGCAAAAAAGAGGTAGAAAGGAAACAATTACTGGCCAATAACAGTTGATGACACATGCGATGACAAAAAAGAAGCATATTCCTTGTCCTAAGGGAAGATAACAACACGATTGTGTTTGTCTAAAACGGTGTGAGGACGAGATTGCAATATGGAAAAGTACGCCGGGTGAGTTACGTCTTGCACAAAGAACTATGGAAGATCCACATGCAGCGATGTGGGAAGACATGCAGTGGAGCAAGGCCGGAGGGGATACCTGGAGGTCGTCGGGATGTAACTAAGTGAGCGGCGGCTGGCGGAATCTGCCCATACTGCGGCAGCGAGCAGGTGGCGTAGGCCCTACCACGCCGGAGCTTGGTCAGCGAGAACGACGTGTACCGCAAATCAGGACATGATGCCTTGGCACCGTCGAACGGAGAAACGATGCACGTCCCCCTTTTCCGCCGGCTGACGGGATGCGGATCAGTGACCAACGGTGTGTGTGAGAGAGAGGCCACCGCAGCCTTGTGTGAGATACTCTGAAGAGAGATAAACCAGGCAGGCAGGCTCCATTGTATATAGTGGAGCGGACTACCTTTTTCTCCATAAAAATCATTTTATATTCTGTGTACGTGCCATTGAGGGATATAACTTTATTTAAAAATAATGCGCCAACGCGTCAAGTCGAACTTTGTTTCGTGCGAACGTGGTACACGACCTTCGTAGGTAAACAACCGCTACACGTGTTCAAATTAGCACGTGGGCTGCCATTTCATACAGAAATGAGCTCCACCATGTACCCGCGCGTGTGTGGCTGGGCACGAAGCGTGAGTACGTGCACGGTGCACCTATTCTCTTCTTGTATATGTACACCACCTACGTGGGGTTGTGTGAGAGAGATACAAACGTAGAGAGATATAGTGTGTGGGTTCGTGAGAGTCTTTTTTTGTGGGGTGGGGTCAATCAAAAAATGTAACATATGCAATGTGTGTGAAATAGAGTCCTGGATATATCATATATATATATAGAGGGGGCGATCCACGAGAAGAGAGTGGAGGTGTCCATAGAATCGAAGAGAGGGATGATGTGTGTGTGTGTGCATGCGCGACCGATAAAGAGTGCCATCGAATTTGTGTGTGCCCACGTCAAAGATATAGAGTGGCTGGCCTACTGGAATGTGAGAGGGGACATGTGCAGTTTGTCTCTATGGCATGGATACCTACCTACAGCGCTCGACTATCGGTGAGTGGTGGGGGGGGGGGGAGGGAGGCCTAATTAACTATAGAGGTACAATGGTTGGTATATGTGTGGAGGAGGAGAAAGACCTACCTCATGTATTAAGGGAGATCGATCTGCCTCATGTATTAAGGGAGATCGATCGACATCCATGCATATGTGTAGGAGAGGAATAAGATTGGGAGGGAGACAGAGCTAGAGTGTTGGAGGGGGTGGTAGTGGAGTTGCTTCTAACAAATGGTGGCATAGGCTTGCTAGACAACCGGAGGGCACGCCTGCAATATCAATAAGAGAGAGGATGGCTGCCTGTCTGTGCACGTGCGTGTGAGAGACAGGTCAGGAGGCATGCACGGATGATGAGGGGGGGGGGGGCGATGTGGCTGTGGTAAGCAGACATAACTACATAGGAAGATCAATCGTCCTTTGTCAGAGAAAGGAGAGACATAACTTGTGAGGTACGTCGATCGATGGTGGGGGGAATAGCTAAAGTCGACCTAGGTATATGTTGGGAGATCGATCGGTAATTCAGTATACATGCATGTGTGTGTTAGAAGCAAACGAGGCACGGGGAGAAGGATAGAGAGAGAGGGATGCATCTAGGAGGTGGTGCGAGAGTCATACTATATCGAGGGGGAGCAGCAAAGTAGCACGAGATCGATGAAAAGAGTGGTGGGAGTGAGGCATGGGCGGTGATAAGAGAAGATGGGAAGCTTGTGTTTTGTGCTAGGCACACTTGGCTAGAGAGGCATATCGACCGATGTGTGCTGTAAAGAAGGAGCTGGGGGCCTACACACACCGTGGGTGAATGACCTAAAGTGAAAAGACGAATTTGCACGATGGAGCTAGAAAATGCCGAGGGAGGGTGAGAGGGATGCGGGCGTGTGCATGCACGAGAGAAAGTTAGCGCTAGCTAGCTACAAAGATAAGAGGATTGTGTGGGTGTAAAAGACGAATAGAGATCATACTTCATTATAAAAAGCGAATTCGGATATTTGAAGAATTTATCCTAGTGTTTTAAACCGACGCATGTGTGAATATATATAACGGTGATACACATGGTGTGGTTATGAACATGTTATACTACATATAATATATTTTATCTCTACTCTTATAAAAAAACGGAGTTGTTGATGATGGTGTGCCCGCCATCCTACAATATAGGCCGTCCGATTTATATCTGACGGATAGGAAGGAAACTATGGAAATTTTGAAAAAAGATACCCACACCCCCATCTATATTTGCAAATTAGGCCTCCCCTTGATCATGTTGATGTTCCGTGGAACGCATGGGCATCTTGCTAGTACTACGTATAATATATAGAACATTGATCATAATTTGGGCTAATGTGTGGCTTTTGCAGCTCGTGTCTAAATACTTGTCATAATGTAGGGGGCAGGGCACTATACTATGTGTGATAAACACGGTGTACACGTAAGGAACATGGTTTAGATTATGAATATATAGTTAGTACATCAAATGTACTATTATTTGGAATCAACATTAAGTATATTAAAAAAATAGAATTCGAGTTCATGTAGTACACATAGTTCATATCTATCTCTATAGTAATCATGTGGTGTGTTATTAAGGTAATACACGAATGATGGTTGAAGTTGGCAACAATCATGATTGTAGATTCTTATTGAAATAGATAAACGAATTCAAATTCAGTTCGAATTGCAGCGGTAGTATAGACATTTGGAATGCACTAAAATGTTGGTATGAGTAGGTTACATGCATTATACAGCAAGCGTAAAAGTTTAATTGGACATAACATGGATTCATACTCCCTCCTTCCATCTATATAGGGTGTAATGCGTTTTTTAAGACCGCCTTTGACTATTGACAAGATTAATAGTACATGACATGCACAATGTGAAAATTATATCATTGAAAGAACCTTTCACGCATTTAATTTAATGGTGTGCTTTGTGTAAGTTGCATGTCATATATTATTGCTCTAATATTTGGTCAAAGTTAGCATCGAAAAACGCATTAGGCCCTATATAGATGGAAGGAGGGAGTAGCTTTGAATAGCATTTTTATAGTAAAACAGGGCAAGACTCTCTCTTTGTGTGGTGCGAATAGTTTTATTTTTTTCGTTTTCTTTTTGGTTGAGGGAAGTGCGAACTGATTTGGTACGTACAAGTACAATATTACACATTAGGCTTGTCCCTAAAATTCAACCCGCCCGCGCCTTGTTATATCCCGAAAATTCAGATATCGTGCTCCCAAAACTGGCGCCTTCACAACCCGCGCCTTGCTATCCCGAAATTACAACGTGCGCGAAAACTCCCTCCCGCTGCCAAATCCCACACGCGAAATCCCCCTTCTAACCCTGAGCCGAAAGGGCCGCTAGTTCAAATCGGTGGGGGGTACTTTTGTAACACACCCTACATTTTGGACAAGCGCGTCCCTAAGTCATGGTTCACCCCCTCCCATCGCCTCCTTTTTGCCATTCGAAATCCCAGGCCGCCATAACCTCTCCGCTCCAGGCGCGAAACCCCACCCTCCTCCGTCTGCCACCTCACCGCTACCAAGTCGGAGCCTCTTCCCCGACGACGTCATCCACCGCAACAGCTCGACGTCCCTCGTCCACCTCCCCGGATGAGGATCCATCGTCCATCTCGTCGTCCCGCCGGTTCAGTCGCCCCGTCCTCCACCTCCAAGGAGCTCCTCCGACGATCGCCTCATCTATCGCGGCTGCTCCATCCCCATAGCGCCGCCTTAACCTGCTCCACCGGAACCGCAACATCCTCACCGACTCCTCGGATGAAGCCGAGGCCTACTCGGCGCCACCAAAGAGGTTGTACACTCATCGCATCGCACCTTCTCCTTAGCTCGGCCTCCCGGTGTCGACGGTGCTCCATCCCGCACCCCCATGGAGCGGCTACCTTGAAGCCGGCGCCGCAGGCGACATCTCCAGCAGCTCTCCCCCGGTCTGAGGCCCCTTGGCCGGCGGCGTCCATACCGGCCGGATCTGCTCTTGCTTCTCCGGCTCTCGCTTCCTTCGCTTCAGCGCTCTTGCTACTTGCTCCGGCTCTCGCTCGATTGCTCGCTCGCCAAGCTACTGCTGCTCCGGCTCTCGCTCGCTCCCTCGCTCACGCTGCTGCTGTTGCTCTCCCCCTCGCTCGTGCTCCTGCTCTGCTCCGATTTAGCTTCTGATTCGATCGGGAATCGACTTTTGGGCGATCGATTTTGAATTGTGGGGGGCTCGCCGAAGATAAGGAAGAACCACCATGGCAGGGGCGAGGGCTCATGAAGAGGTACCCACTATCTATCTTAGGGTTCGTGGTGGGAGGCGGGGGCCTATAGGGCTGGCAGCGGCGGCGCGGACCGGCGGTGGGGAGTTGTTTCGGGGCGGCGAGGCGGCGCTGGGGTTGGCCGGGGCGGCGGCAGACCGGCGGTGGGGAGTTGTTTCGAGGCGACGAGGCGACGCTGGGGCCGGCGGTTCGGCCGGTGGTGGCCGGCGGCTTAGGGGGTGCAGGTTGAAGATGAACTGCAGGCCCTCCATAAACTACATGTCAAGTGCCTCTCTGCTACCATTGCGTTCGATTTAAGAACATTCAGATTCCACAGTAAATTTCAGTTTCGACAGTTAAGTTTAGAGTCAACATTTTTTACCTCATCTGTTGTAGTCAGGTGGTTTTTGGTCATGTAAATTTTACATCTATTTTACATCATCTATTGGAGATGCTATTAGAATCCCACTTGAGATTGACGATGTCTGTCTTGTGCTGCTTTAGCCTTAACGTCTTACGGCTCACCGGGGCTGCTCCAACGATAGAACGATCCATCACAACAGAGCAGTGCCCTGGACGCCGTCTACAGATTCCTCAGATATTCCTCCACACCTCCGACAGCCACCTCTGCCTCAACTGCTTCAAATGACCAACCCAATGATGTTGAGGTTTACATACAGCTACGACAAAGAGGTTGTACACTTGTTGCATCACTTATTACTATACATTCATGTCGATCCATTAGGGCTATTTTGGTTCGACGGAAAAACATAGCAATAGGGAATTTTCCAATGGCACTCTACTATTCAATTATTCATGCATTTTGTTGAAAGGAATGAAGCAAAATATCCACCTGGACCTACTTTTCAAGATCCTATGCATGAAAACAAGACCAAGTGCATTAGTGGCAGAATAACATTCTAACTGTACACGATTTCATATGGTTTCACTTTATTTTGGCCATGTTTCTTTGCATTCCTCTGCTCTTCCAATTCCTGTAAACCAAACACCCAAGTTGACAGAAATCATGTCTTTACAAATGCTCTGTTTACCATGTGCATTCCTATCCTATTCCGATTTTTTCCCTACCCCTGCATTTTTAGAATCATGCAAGCCAAATGAGCCCTTACAGAATTACTTCAGCTACATGTAGGTGTCGAAGGGAACTTTGTGTGGTTTGTCCTGCTCCTGCCGCGACGTCATCCACCTCACCTGAGCTGCTCCATCAATAGAAACATCCACCAAACCAGACATCACGACTCCTGGTCGTCTTTCGTCGCCTCAGATCTCCTTCCGTGCCGTCGGCACCCACCGCAACAGCATCACCATCATCGACTCAGCAGATGAACCTGAGGAGTACACGGGTCCACAAGAGAGGTCACACTCTTTTGATTCTGCTTATGTTATGCATTGCTTAAAATTACCTGCTACTTTATCATCCTGTTCACCTCTTGGACTCCAAGTCAGGTCCAAATTAATGTTCAAACTTGAGTTCTAAATTAGTTGTGGGGCACATATCAAGGAAGCAATGAATAGTATCTCTGTCTAATATCTGGTTCACCTAGGGTATGCCTATGTTGTTCATCTTGGGTGGGAAACAAATAGTAAAGCAATCATCATCTGTCTTTTTATTAAATTTAAGCAATCATCAGCCTGCTATCATTATTTTTGGATTCATCCATGGGTTGTTACCATCACTCTAAATTTCTGCATGCTCTCCTTACATAATCTCACCATATTTTTTCGTATGCATGTCAGATATTGTACACAGTCATGCTGAACATGTAGAGAAAAAGAGAAGAGTTTTGCACAGCAATACAATGTCATGCAGACATCGCTCCATGGTGGGTTCAATGGTAAACCCTCCCCACCCCTCTCCATATTGTAATCCAGAGGACGATATCTGCTCGAGGTGGATCTGCACGTCACGACCACTCCTATTTACCCCCTGTGTGTTTGCTCTACCTTGGCATGATGATGTTAGTCATATCATGCATATGCTGCCTTGCAGTGCCTACTTTTGACATCATATATGTCATCCGCTTAGTTTAGACATGTTCTATCGCCACTGCTTAGTTTCTATATCATATATGGGAATTATGCAGACTCATGTCTTTTAGCCAGCCATAATATATGTGAAATGTGCAATGCCATCCTGTTTAACCAGGCATCATATATTTGAATGATATCTTGCCCATCCTTTTCTTCATTACATTTCCATTTGTCTACAATGTTTGTACATTAAACTACTCTTCCTGTGAATCAGCCATTTGGGTGGGAGTGAAAACAAGGCCTTCAGAGCAGACAGTGCTACCTGTCGAAGCAGATCTCTTGTTGGGTCCCGATAGCTCCTCAGAGAGGGGTTCAGAGACAGATGACCAGTCCTATTCCCCCACCGAGGTGTATGCTCTAAATTGGCACGACGTTTTAGTTATTCATCATATCTTTGAATTATGTTATGCTATGCTATCCAGTTTAGATAGACATCATATATGTGAAATTATGTCATGCTATCCGTTTTAGTTAAACAATATACATGTCAACTATTTCATGTCCTCTTTTTTCCACACTATCTATTGCATCTGTCTCTCATACAATGTCTGTACATTCAGCTATGTTTCCTGTTTATCAGCCATTTGAATTGGAGCAGGTGATGCCAACATCTAGCGGACTAAAAACACGGTCTTCAAATAAAATAGTGCTACCTCTTGGTGGAGATAGCACCCCGGTTGTACATGCACGAGAACATGCCCTACCACACATAACCAAAACTCTCGTAGATTGTACCCCTACGGCGATGGACAGAGAACCAACTTCACCCAATCTAAACCCAACCCCAACAGATAGTAACCCAGTTCCTGTTGACACAACACCATCTCCACCACAGAGCTCCCAAACAAGAGCAGTTAGTAAGGGAGCTCCAGTGCCCAAAGGGCCAGTACTACCACGGCGAACCCCAACTCCAGCAGTTAGTACGCCTATTCCTGTGGAGGAAGCCCAACCAGCTAGTCGTAGTTTAGCATATATTGCATTTGATGTTGTTAAATCGTATGTGCGTATCTTCCCATCTTGGAAATATTATACTGAAGATGTAGGAAAATGCCAGTTCCAGGTGTTTGTCCAGGAGTTATGTGTAGGTAATGTTATTCATGGCAATTACTTTGCTTTGTCCCATACATCCTACCTCCATGATGGTTATAATACAACAAATTTTCCCATTTTTCTCTATAGAGAAGGACCACTTTGGAAACTCGGGATGAGGTAACTGTGCTAATACCTCTGCTATCTTCAAGAATGCTTGGTGGTAATCGAATTACTCAAGAAAATGTACTTCACCGGCAAAGAAACTCATCAAATTCCCTTACGTTCTCCTGAGACACATTTATCGGACGATGATCGGGAACACCTTGTTACATCTTGGTCCCGAACCAAGAATGTGGTAAGGTCTATGAGCTCATTTTCTATTTTTAAGTACTATATTCTTGCGTCTTACTGTACTCTGTTAATGTAGAACAAGTGCCTAAACCTAAAGAACAACTGTTCTACTTTAAGATTCCATTGCTATCATAGTTCCAAAAAGCGCTAGGCGTTAATTGTGCGTTTTGCCACCGCCTTGCGCTTTACTGACCAAAGCGCATGCTTATGCGCAGTTATGCACAGATTAAGCGTAGTTATGCGCAATGCATTTCCCCAATGCCTAGAGCCTAGGCGCGCTTAAGCGCTCGCTTAGGCGCGCCTTTTTTAACTATGATTGCTATCGTGCATACTGCTTTGCTCTTGTAACACTGTATTTACTCATACAAACTTATTTTTAAATTGAAGGATCCAATCGAAATTCCAATGGCACAGCAGGTATGTTCACGCATGTTTCTTTAACAGGCTTGCTCTTATCAATAGCTCTGTTGATTTCAATTTCAATTGTGTATACAGTTGACTTCTCATATCATGCACATTACTAGCATCACAATAGAGCAAATGGTGTTGTTGTACATGTAGACCCGTGGTACCCATCTGAAATCTTGTTGTGCCGTGTAGTTTCCCATGCTTTGCATTCTTTCACTGCTGCTTTGTCTTGAACTGATATGGTTTGAACCGTGTCTCTATTTTGATTTGGCAAGACAATGCAGTGACCATAGGACATAGATATATGTTTGTTTGATGCTTTTATTATGTACTAGTACTTGGCAATAGAAGACTTGGTAGTTTAATCCTGTCCACCTTACTAATGAACCGGTTCACCAAAATGAGTTTCATATACTAGTACATGCTAAACCTGTTATATGTCTGCTTGTTTCTTCTTTTAGAATGCTGATAGAATATTGGGGAAGTGTGCCTTATTAAGCAATGGTAAAGGAAGTAATGCAGATAAGGTTCAGGATAGTGACACATCCTTGTTGGTCTCCAACAAAGCTGATAAAACAGCTAAGGAAGACTATCTCGATGACAGTGAGACAAACCCAAAGTCCTGTTTTGGTTTAGTGTTCGAGTTATCGCCACTACCGCTTGCACAAGCTATTCAAA
The DNA here is from genome assembly GCA_021605145.1 of Aegilops bicornis. Taxonomy (NCBI): domain Eukaryota; kingdom Viridiplantae; phylum Streptophyta; class Magnoliopsida; order Poales; family Poaceae; genus Aegilops; species Aegilops bicornis. The sequence goes on along the minus strand of CM038672.1, from coordinate 260,674,619 downwards.
CTCACAAATCAATTAGTTCGGTTTCTTGAGTCTCAACTACAAGCTAAAAGACATCGATCAGCTGTGCTACGACAAGAAGCGGAAGGACCGCGGAAGTCCCTGGAGTATTCAGATGCATACTTTCTGGTGCAACAGGAAGCGTTGGAGGATTTTAGCACCAAACAGGACAAAGCTAATAAGCTTGCTAAGCTTATTGCCAGCAAGGTGGATACCACGTTTCTTGAGATCTTCTGAAGTTGTTCCAGTTATGCTCTAGTTTTGCTGCCGCGTTTATTTGCACTGGTGGCCAATTTTGATGGCCAGTGTATGTAATATGCTGCTTTGTTCCCTATATTTGCACTGGTGGCGAACTTTGATGCCAGTGGATGTAATATGTGTAATAGCGGTAATAGGCTAGCGTTAATTGCTTGCTTATTAATTTCCTTATTGTCTTGTTTAGTTGTTTGCTTGTAGCCACTGCAGTTCTTTTTCTGTGTTTTTCTAGTGGCCACAACAACCTACTTTTGGAAACTAGGCCAAAATAATCATGGCAACACACCTGACTGTTGTAACCATGGGCCTTCAAGGCCCGTATGATCCATGGGCCTTCTACGGGCCGTAGGATCCATTGGCCTTCTATACGGGCCGTAGGATCCATGGGCCTTCTACGGGCCGTACGATTCATGGGCCTTTTACGGGCCGTAGGATCCATGGGCCTTCTACGGGGCGTATCATCATTTCGCCAATCATGGGCCGTACTATTCGTGGACAATAACGGGCCGTTAATAGGCCGTATTTGATAACTCTATGAAAACAGCCCAACGGGTTTTTTTGACATGAAAATGGCCCAACGTATTAACGGGCCACAAACGGGCCGACTGTAACCACAGGCTGAATTTGGCCCACAAGCAGAAAATGACAATAACGGGCCGTAAGTAACCGAATGCTGGAAATGCGCCCAAGAATAAATGGGCCCTGAGAAGGCCGGAAGATAACATGGGTTGGAAACGGCCCAATGGAATAATGGGACGTTAATGGGTATAAAGTGATACACTGTTCATTACGGGCCAGTTTTACCATGGGCCGTTAAGGGGCCGAGGGTTACTAAGGGCCTCATATGGGCCGAAAGACATCATGGTCTATACATGGGCCGGAAGTTAAAACAGGCTGGAATTATATTGGACGGCCCAGATGACGCTACTGGGCCTAATTCGAATAGGCTGTAAACGGGCCCTAGGTTAGCGGGCTGTTAATGGGCTATTTACGAACATGCCATTAACAGGCTTGCCGTGGGCCGGCCCGCCACCTTTTGACCAAGCCAAAGAGGCCGACCTTTTCACAGGAATGGGCCTCTGTTGGGCCGTGCCATGTGTCGATGTATCATAGGAGCTTTGGGTCCAATGAGTGGATGACATCTGTCCCAACGGTGAGCCGACACGTGTTTCCTCTAGCCAATGATGATTTTACACGTGGAAAATCCCCATTGGTCGCGGCTGTTAACGGGTTATCGGATCCAAAACCGGACCCGATAGCTTAACGGTGTCCCGTTACGGTGGATGCCACGTGTCGGTCATCCTTGATGAAAGCACTTATGTGACGCGCGATTTATCGTCATGGAAGTGGACACTTCCGTGGTGATAATTTTGGTAATGTCATGGAACACTTGTACGACAGCACATGTATGACTATCTTGATTCTGTCATAAATTTGTCATGGATGTACATGCATGACAGAAAACGTGACCTACTGTGACAAACACGTATCATCACGGAAGTGTATTTTTTTTGTAGTGCACATGCTAACTACAAACAACCGAACAACCATAAACCGTAGAAATACCAAGGCATAATGCAAACAACCTAATATAGCAACAAATACTGGACAGGTTCTTACTACAAAAAGGGTTCGAGAAAACAAATCATTGGTTTCCTCACTTGTCACAGATTGGCTCCCTCCTCGTGGTCACCGTCAATGAGGTCTAACTTGCCAGCTAAGGATCCGAGGCCAGTGTCGCAGAACGTGTCCTTCAGAAATGAAAAAAGGGGCTCCATGGCGATGAAGGATGGCAAATTGTTCATAACGAGCCACAGGAGATCAGCGGCAGGGCCATCGATGAGATCGACGGTTGTCGAACCCGAAGAGTTGGGGGTGGGCAACTTAACCTGTGACATAACCCACGTCAAGCCATCGGTATCGATGACCTCGATGTCGTAGCCGGCATCCAAGACATGCCAGAATACTCTAGCCCGCTGATTGAAAGGCTTAATCCAGGTCCAGTCATCGTCATCAGCTTCCTCGGCGGCCACCTTGCCTACGTCGGGAGAAGAGGCCGCGGTAAAGCTCTTTTGGGCCATTCGCTCCTCGAGCTCCTCAGGAAGCATAACCGGGCTTAGGCTGCGATGCTCTGGAGTGGGGGAGGGGGTGGGGATGGGGATCTCTGGGAAAGGGGGCGTTTCGCAGGCGTCATCTAAGAAAATCAGGGTGGCGAGGGTATGTATATCGGTGGGTAAACTGCACGGGCAGACCGACAGAGGTTGACGATGGAGGCGGCGCGGCGGTGGTGGCGACCTAGCTAGTTTTGCAGCGAGGGAGGGGTGGTCTGCATCTGTGTGAGCGGAGGATTTGGTGTGAGCGAAGGATTTGGGGTGTGTGTGTGGAGGGGTCCAAGATGGTGTTTGAGGAAATGCCGCCGGTATTGAAAATTTTACTAGGCGGGAGTAAAATGGCGGGGCTCCTGAAAATTTGGATCAAGAGATTGAAGCAGAGTGGGGTGGGAGTAAAATGTCGGGGCTACTGAAAATTTGGTTCTACTGACTGAAGCAGAGCGGGAGTAACAGACATCGCACACGGTCCAGACATACTAATTGTGTTCTATCAAATAGAAAAACCATCACGCGGACGCGGGTAGATATTATCGAGATTGTGAGGGAGTATATATTTTTGAGACGGGGAGGGAAGCCTAGTGGAGCCCAATCTACTGTGATCATGTGGGTGACAGGGGAAGGGGCGCGGCACACGGGTAGTCCTAGGGAACCGTGTCTATTTCGTACCCGATCGCCTACGGTTGCTGTGTCTGACTCGTCTACTGTTTATAAAGTTGGCCAAAAAACACAGGAAAGGGTGATAACACGAACACACTTGCATGTGGACCAAATATATATATGAAGAGGGTGGTTTGATGTTCAAATACCCAATGCACAACTTTGATGTGGCACCTGTCGCACAAAGCGCACATTCTTATTGCTACCCCCCCCCCCCAAAACACACACACACTTCATATTGCCGGGAGGGGAATCCTATCTATGAACGCATGCTCCCAAATAGCTAGGTCTGACATCTCACCGTACCATAACACAAAAGCGAAAGAAGTACATCACCCCCCTTTGCATCTGATCAAATGTGGACCGTATGCGGGCCCACATATGTGTTCTTCTGGCGTTAGATGGGTTACCAACCACACCTGAGGGTGGCCCGATGTGTGTGTGTGTGTGAAAATGACGTGCTATGATTTTTAAATAACCAAATCAGAAATTTGATGTGGCACATGTGCATCGCAAATTAACCGGGCATCCCCAACCCCACGGAGGTTCATCTAGTACGGAATAGTATACCGTCCCCCCCCCCCCAACACACACACTTTGAGTCGGTGGGAGGGGGCATCTCACCAAGGCAATGACTGACCAAGAAGAATCACCACCTTGGTCATATAACCTCTCTTGTTTGTTGGTTCAAAGTCATGCATTGATGTTCCACCCCACAAAATAGGCTAGTTTGTCGCCGATAACCACGCGAGGGAGTGCCTGAAGACAACCACTTCGTGCATGCATGGCCCAAACATATGTATGAAGTGTCATGTGGTGTTTGAATATACCCAATGCACAACTTTGATTCATGTGTATGCAAGCACTCAAACTTAGGTCTCGAATCTCACCATGATCGACGTACGACTATATGGTAAAGTGAACCAAGAGAAGAAGAATCCACCCTGGTAACCTCTCTCACGTTTTTGGTCAAAGTGATGGAGACGTCCACGCCGGCCCATGAATATATAGGCCGTCGATGATAACCAAGCGAGGGAGAGTGTCCAAAGGCAACTACATCATGCATTTGCCCCAAACATATGTATGGACGTGCGTGATTCATGCATAAATGTTTGAATACCAAAGGCACAACATTTTGATGTGGTGCATGCATGCGTTGAAAAACGCACAGTCCCCACATAGATCTGGTTCATGATGCATCGCGTGCTCCCTCCCCCCCACCACTTTGACCCGGTGGGAGGGATTCGTGCGTACACATGCATGCGAAGTATAGTTGCATGTACCGAACCGTATAAGACAAACCAAAATTTAATCCCCTCCTAATTATAAGTGAAATTAACCTCTATTGTTGTCAGTAGAAGTGATTGACCAAGCGGGCACACAGAGATGGACGAACCATCTCGCCGATAACCCCGTGAGTGAGTGCTAGAGGACAACCTCCATCGCTTGCTTGTGGGCCAAACACATATGTATGGAGATGTGCGGTTGTGATGTTTGAATACCTAATATATATGCAGAACTTTGATGTGGTACCTGCCTCGGAAACCTTCAAGTCCCCCACAGACGAACCGATGTTGCCCCTCCCCTCTTCGACGAGTAATATATACTCCTACGTACGTACTGTAACACAACCCGAATATATTCCTCCTTGTTCGTCAAATTACCTTTCTCGTTGTGTCATATATTAGATGGATGACGACCTCGCAGGCCCATGGAGGGAAGAGTCACAGGCGAATGACTGACAACCATCGTATGCACATGGCCCAATGTGTTGGTGATGTTTTTAATACCCAATATGCACAACTTCTTTGCGGCACCTACCTCGGAAACCGAAAAGTCCCCACACGGAGAGAGATCGATTCATGACGTGTGTGTAATATATGTGCTGCCCCGGCCCCCTCCTCCCCTGTTCGACGAGTACTATATACTCCTACCGCAACACAACTCAAAAAGAAACCTCCTACTGGGTCAAAGTGATGGAGGACAACCTCACGGTCCCACGGATGGAATCATCGCACGCGGGTGAGTGTCCTATATGATGCATAGTATTGCCCCCGGCCACCCTCTTCAACGCGTACTATATATACTTCTACCATACGTATAACAAAGACCGAAAAATGACCATCCTTGTTGGTCAAATTAACCTCTCTCATCGCATGTCATAGTGCTGGACGGCGACCTCGCGGGCCCACGCGAGTGAGTGTCCTAGGATACTGCGTGCATGTGGCCCAAAGATGCATGTCAAAGATTTTCTGCAGCAAACATGCAACCAAAGGAGTTTAGTGTTGAAAACTGAAAAAAATAGATAACATCTATTCGTTTTTTATACATTGATTGGTTTCCCAGGGATTTAAATGTGCAAAATCAAATTTGATCTACATGAGACCCGTGATAGTGCACGAAAAGGGACTGCAAAATCACATGTGTACGTGTCCCTGGGTGCATATTTAGTCCCCATGCAAGAAATTTCTAACATCTAGAATCTTGATTTTAAAATGCAATAAATCCAAAACTAAGTTGAAATTCATGAAACTTATTGTGGTGTCATATGGACACCAATAGATTGTGATATTTTTTTTTTCAAATTTGAGACAAGTTTTGATATAATCTTCTAACATACATGAAATTATAAATAATTATCAACCAATATCGCAAATGAACTCTTTATTCGAACCGTGGGCGTTAGATCAAGAATGTAAGTGTCGTGCTTTGGTTAAGCAATAAAGCGGCAGAATTAATCATCAAAAAGGAAAAATCAATATAATACATGCCGCGCACGCGTCCCGTGTGTCGTACGAGCATGCGTGAGTTGACGAGACACATGCTAGTCGGCAGACCAGGAGGCCGAGGCGTGCTAGTAGCTATGTGAAATGACGGTAGGCGTGCCAGCAGTGAGGCGAGGTAGCCCTTTGACCGCTGCCCACCTCGGTCCCACTGCTCCATATTAATGGTGCGCCCGCCTCACTCCGTGAGATGATGGTATACGAATGCCAGAAGTCCACCGCGCAGACTCACCGGGAAGCGAGACAACCTTTGACCGCCGCCCGCCTCGCTCCCACTGGTCTATATTACTAGCACGCCCGAGCGGCCTCACCGCCATCCTCGCCACACACACACAATCCTCTCTTTCCGCCTGCATCCTCGACGCCGCTCTCAGTCCTCAAAGCCGGCACCCCCATCTTCGCCACACACACAATCCTCTCTCTCCGCCCCCATCTTCGATGCCGCTCTCAGTCCCCAAAGCCGGCACCCCCATCCTCGCCACAAACACAATCCTCTCTCTCCGCCACACCCTTGACGCCGTTCTCAGTCCTCAAAGCCGTCAGTGTATGAGGATGCCGCCGAAGCGCCCCATCGGAGGGAGTGGCGACGCCGGGGCTGCTGAAGCACCGGAGCACGGTGTGAATATGGAGACAGAGGTTTCCTTCACCGCCGACGAGGTGGAGAACAAGGCTGCCAACAAGTGGAGGCGAGTCGAGAAAGAACCGCAAGCGACTCCAGCAGACCTAGACTTCATCAGCAGCCTCCCCGATGATATGTTAACAGTCATCATATCTCTCCTCCCAATCAAATATGAGACGAGGACAACCGCCCTTTCCCGGCGGTGGTGCCCCCTATGGCTCTCCACCACTGTCGACCTCCTCGACGCCCACGAGCTCTGCCATGGCTATTGCAAAAGCTTGGATGCGTTCTCCCAGATCCTCGGCAGTCACCATGGCCCAATCAGAGGCCTTATCACGGGAAAGTTTCGTTCCTTTAAGTGCATCTAGTGCCACCCCTAGTTGGTTTTGGAGTATTGACAACAAACTTGGTTGAGGGACTAATGTGTTTGTGAGAATTCCAGGATAACACAAGTAGTAGTCCCTTATTGATTCAGTTTACCAACCAGAGATGACCCCTAAAAATGTGTGAAGACATTGAAGACAATGGTGATTCGTGAAGACATTCACGATGAACATTATGACATGAGAAGACATTCATGTGAAGACTATGGAGTGCGAAGACATAGTTGTTTTGCAGTTTCCTTTTCTTCTTTGTTGAGTCATAGGAACCACCGTACAATTAAGTGGGGTCCAAGTGAACAAAGTCAGAGTGACTGAAGTGATGCTCAACCAAATCCTATGTCTTTGAGCGAAGACAATGAGAGCAAATCTTATCCAGAGATGGATGAGTCAGCTTTGCTTGTAGCCCAAGTAAAGCTGCCGCGTGTGTTTGAAATCCGACCATTGGATACGTGTCGGTTCCTTAGTGACCTAGGGTCATTTCAGACAAATCAGGTCGGGTTGCCTCCTGGCTATAAATAGCCCACCCCCTACACCATAAATTGGTGCTTCTCAGAGTTAGTGCACAACTTTTCTCGTTTGAGAGCAACCCACCTCCGAAGCATTAGAGAGAGAGAGAGAGAGAGAGAGAGAGAGAGAGATCCTTGCGAGGAAAAAGCCCAAAACACCTAGATCCAAAGAGTGTTAGGCATCACTGAAGTCTTTCTGTCCGCGTGACCTGAAGACTTGTTACACTTGAGGACTGTGTATCCTCCAGCTGGTTAGGCGTCGCGTTCTGAGCATCCAAGAGCCATTGTGGATTGCCAGTGAACGAAGTATCTGAAGGTTTGGAAGTCTACCTTGAAGACTCACCAGAGTGATTGGGCGAGGACTGGGTGTCCTTAGCTCAAGGGGAATAAGGTGAAGACGCGGTCTTCTGAGTTAAATCTCAGCCTCCCTAACCGGACGTACAGTTGTCACAGCAACTGGAACTGGTATACCAAATCCCTTTCTTCACCAAGCAACTGGTTCTATCCTTCACTTCCCTTTACTTTACAGTTTGTCTACGTGAACTCATTGCCTGTCTGCTTGATTTGATTGACTTCACTGAGTGAAGACTATTAACTGTTTGGCTTCATACCATCTTCCATCCTGATCCATACCACCTAGGTGCTGATAGTCTTCGTGCTTTCACTTCATTGCTTACTTGACTATGGCATGTCTAGTGTGGTCTACCTTCCGCTGCATATCAATAGGTTCATTTCTACTGTTTGTCTTGAAAGACCTCGTGTTTTGAAGACTTTCGTAAAAATCGCCTATTCACATCCCTCTAATCGATAACTAGCACTTTCAATTGGTATCAGAGCAAGGTGCTCCCTTGTTCTGTGTGATTCGGTTTAACCACCTGGAGTTTTAGGTATGTCGACTGGAGGGATAATCAAGGTCTCCGCTGGTTGCCCAATCTTCGATGACACTGATTACCCCTACTGGAAGAATAAGATGCCTATGCATCTTGAAGCCATTGACGTCAACCTCTGGTATGTCGTCAAGAATGGCGTTCCCAAGGTCGGTGAAGGTGTCACCGCTGCTAACGTCAAGAGGTTCATTCAACTGGATTCAACTGCCAAGAACATTATCTGTGGTCATCTGACCAAAGGATAGTACTGACCGCAGTGAGTGCACCGAAATCGAAGCTAGTCCGGGACTGGCTCTCCAAGGTCAACGAAGGTGTCTCAACTCAGAGAGATTCAAGGATTGATGTTCTTCGTAACCTCTTCAACCGCTTCCAGAGAAACGGCAATGAGAATGCCCAACTCATGTTTGATCGCCTCACTGATATCACAAATGAGCTTCGTGCACTTGGCGCCACTGAGATCACCAAGCATGAAATCGTCAAGTAGCTACTGAGATCTCTTGATAGCTCATTCGACACCCTGGCCCTGATGATTCAAGAATATCCTGACTTCAAAGATCTTGATCCATCTGACATACTCGAGAGGCTCAACACACATGAGTTCTAGTTATCTGAGAAGAGAGACATCTATGGCCCCAACAATGGCTGAACCAGGACTTTGAAGGCAAAGGTTGTGTCCTCATCTGAAGAAGAATCCGACTGCAGTTCTGGTGATCCTGAAGACATTGGAAATGAGCTAGCTATGCTCATGAACAAGTTGCAGAAGTTCTCCAAGAAGAAAGGTTTCATAAAGTCTTCAAGATCTAGCTCAAGAAATGATGAAGCTTCTACTCGTGACCACAAGAAGAGAACATGCCATAAATGCAAGATACCTGGTCACTACATCTCTGAGTGTCCTCAATGGGACAATGAGACCAATAAGAAGAAGAAGTGCAAGGAATATGATTCTAATGACAAGAAGAAAAAGAAATCCTCAAAGTCTTCTTCAAAGTATTCATCAAAGTATTCATCTCACCAGAAGAACTCATCCAAAGAAGGCTCGTATGCTCAAGCAAGGAGATGGATTCAGAGGAGGAGTCTGCTTCTGAGGAGGCGGAGGTGGATTTTGAGGAGGAGTCTGATTCAGGCGTGGCAAGCTTGGCTCTAGCTTTAGCTTATGTCACCAAGTCCATCTTCAACACTTAAGACAATGGCCTCGTCACCAACGCTGATGCTGATGATGAGGATGACTCTGCTCCTACCTACTGCTTCATGGCACGTGGTGCCAAGGTAAACTCACGCGATGCTTACTTTCAAACATCCAGTGAAGATGACTCTGAATGTGAATCTAAACCTAGCTACAAAACACTTGCTAAAATTGCAACTGAACAACAAACTTCTATGGAACATATTCAAAAGTTGCTAGACAAAAGCGATGACCTGTTGGACGCGGAAATGACTCGAACTCAGTCCTTAATTGAAGACATTAAAAATCTTCACGTTAAGTACGAGGAACTTGAAAGTCATGATGAAACACTCTCAGCTACTCATGAGAAGCTTTCCTATGATTATCTTCAAAGGAAGCAAGAGCTTGAGAACCTGAGAGCGACTCATGAAGATCTTCAAAAGGAGAACAGTCACTCCGCGCTCAACAAATCAGTTCCACTTAGTAAAGTTTTGAGCCACCATGTCTAAAATGACTTGAGCGTGATAATGCCATCTCTGTTGCTGAATGTTCTACTGCAGCTACTGTTGCAATATCTTCAATTGCTGATGTGGTAACTAAGTAACTAACCCCTCTTCTGAGGATACCACTACTATTGTTGATGAGAATGCCATGTTGAAGACATTGCTTGAAACAGGGATGTACAAAAGCCTCAAAGGGCATCAGACCCTATGTGATGTCCTCAAGAAATAGATTCTGGACCGAAACCCTAGGAAAGAGGGTGTTGGGTTCGAGAGGAAAATTAATGTTGATGGTTCATACTGGAAGCCTGAGCAGTACCCCAAAACCACGTGGGTTGCTGCAAAGGGACCTTCAGTGGATCCGTCTACCTTATCTGGCTTCACTTGTGCTAACCCGATTATCATTGATGATTCCTTTGATTGATGCAAACCATAAACTGTTTAAGAATCAAAATGGTGAAGTATTTGCCAGGTATATTGGTACTAACTGCAGGAATGGACCACCTTTGAAGAAGATCTGGGTGCCCAAAAGTTGTCTAGAGAAGCTTCCTTTGAATTTCATCATGACACCAACTGGGAAGAAGACAAACCCCAGACCAAAGGCTTCATACAGACAGAGGACTCATCCGAGTCACCCTAAAGCCAATGTTTTGCAGGGAAACCATACTCAGACTCATGAATATGAGCGTGTTTCATCAAACCGCTATGTTCATAAGACCAAGAACTTTTCTGCTTATTCTTATGAGTATTATTCACCTCCTGCAAGGCTATTTGATAGGGCTCCAAAGCCAAAGTTCACAGATGCCGCACTTAGACTCATTGCTTCTAATCCACCCCTGAAGATGTGGGTAGTTAAGAAAAATTAACTCTCTTTTGCAGGGAAAGGTCTTCAGCCGGAAACCAAAGGCTTCTGATGCTTATGCTGGGGACCTAAAACATCTTGTGGGATGCAAGATAAAATGCCAGAATGGTCTTACTATGTATTTCGTCCTAGGATTTCTTGACAAACATCCTATCTACCCTAACCAGGATCTGAACTTTGATAATATGCTTGTTCGTCAAATGTTTATGCTTCACATTTCCCTTGGTGAAGCCTATCTCCCGAACTACATTTCTGGGTACAAAACCAAAGGCTTCTGAGTGGATTATGGACAGTGGATGCACTAACCACATGACTGGTGATCGAAGTCTTCTGATGGATTCAACCCTACGTCTGTATGACAAAAGTCACATCACCTTTACTGACACTTGTAAAAGTAAGGTATTGGGCCTAGGTAGAGTTGCAATCTCAAAGGATCAGCACATGGATAAAGTGATGCTTGCTGAATCCCTTGGTTTCAACTTAATGTCTATCTCAATTCTTTGTGATCTAAACATGATTGTGATATTTGGAAAATATCGTTGCCTTGTGCTTATGGAATCAGACAAATCTCTAGTCTTCGAAGGGTACCAAAAGGATGATCCGTACATGGTAGATTTCTCAGCAGGACCACAGTTTGCCGTACGCCTTCTAGCAAAAGCTTCAGAGTGCTGGCTCTGGCATCAGAGGCTAGGGCATGCGGGCATGAGAACTTACATACTCTCGCGAAGAATAAGCATGTCATAGGCATCGAGGGCGTCAAGTTCAAGAAGGATCATCTATGCGGTGCTCGCGAAGTCGAAAGATGACTAGGGCCAAGCATCCCTCGAAGACAATCATGACGACGACATGTCCCTTCGAGCTGCTTCACATGGACTTATTTGGCCCTACTCACTACTCTACCCTCACTACCATTGCTTGCCTCTATGGCTTCGTCATTGTTGATGATTACTCGAGATATACATGGGTGCACATAATTCTCTACAAGAATGAAGGCCAGGATGTCTTCAGACGATCCGCCAATTGTGCCATGACTAACTATGGCATCAAGATCAAGCACATCAGAAGTGACAATGGCACTGAATTCAAGAACACCAACCTCAACACTTATCTTGATACATTGGGCATCACACATGAGTTCTCGGCTCCATACACACCTCAGCAGAATGGCATCATGGAGCGCAAAAACAGAACCCTCATTGAGATGGCACGGACGATGTTTGATGAGTACAAGACTCCAAGGAAGTTCTGGCCTGAAGCTATTGATACTGCATGCCATGTCATCAACTGTGTTTATCTTCACAAGTTCCTAAAGAAGACATCATATGAGCTCCTGACTGGTAAGAAGCCAAACGTCAGCTATTTCAGAGTATTTGGTGCTAGGTGTTGGATCCAGGATCCACATCACACTTCAAAATTTGCACCGAAAGCACATGAAGGTTTTATGTTTGGCTACAGAAAGGATTCACACTCCTATAGAGTCTTCAACCTCTTTCACTACAAAGTGGTTGAAACTAAGGATGTGTGGTTCGACGAGACTAACGACTCGCAAACAGAGCACCTGCCAAATGTGCTAGATGAAGCTACACCAAGTGAATCTATCAAGCTTATGGGTACTGGAGAAATCATACCTTCGTAAGCACAAACAGACAGAAATCATCATTTCGCACCTAATCAGCACAAGACACCGCTTTCACTGAAGCCAATGCTGAAAGTGAAGACAATGATCAGCAAGGGAAAAATCTTCGTCCAGTTCATCCTCATGTGGAAAATGAAGTACATATTGAGAAGATAATTGATAGCATCAATGCACCTGGTCCACTCACTCGTTCAAGAGCAACACAACTAGCAAAATTCTGTGGGCACTTTGCATTTGTCTCAATATCTGAACCAAAGAAAGTTGATGAAGCCTTCATGGAACCTGAATGGATTCAAGCTATGCAAGAAGAGCTTCAACAGTTCGAGCTGAACAATGTATGGGAGCTGGTTAAGCGTCCAGATCCTCGCAAGCACATTATTATCGGCACCAAATGGATCTATTGCAAAAAACAAGATGAGCAGGCACTACTGCAGGATGGTCCAAACGCGACACTACAATCAGAGATCCTTCGACGAAACTGTGTGCGATGCCATAATCGCAAGCGATGGTGTAAAAAACCGTCAAAAAAGGTGCAAAACGTTTGCGATGACAGATGCATCAAACACGGTTCCGAATTTAGTTGTGAGTGCGATACAGGGCATAAGGTTCAACTCAATTAACTGTTTGGGATGAGGAGGGACAAAAGAAATGGGCAGCCAGATGAAGGCGTGTGCGATATACATCATACGGTTCACTAGGATGAACTGTGTCTGATTAGGCAACACAATGGAAATGGTTCAACTGAACAAGATGTGTGTGATAAGCGGCAAACATGTTCGTAATCCGAAATATGTGCGGAGACCAATAATAACACAGATGATTGCTGCTAATAAGCCGTGTGAATTGCCCTGTCTCCAGTAGAATAACATGTATATATATATATATATATATATATATATATACTAAAATAAACATCCAATTACATAAGTGACTATATAGACATTCGCACACACCTCAATAAACAATTGCATGCATTCTAAAGTAGGAGAAATGATCGTCTAGTCATCTACTTCTTGTGACGCTCCCGCCACTGCTATGTGGCTTGATCCCTCGTCTGGGTCAGGAAGAAGACAGTTCCTCATGTCAACGATCCTCCTGTACATCTTGTAGCTTGTGTACGCGTCCATGGCCGCGTACTTGACATGTTGTTCATCCAATCTCTTATGCCACACATTGTGCCAGGCGTTCTTGTCCCTATTGCTCTCTTGCTTCATCTTCGCGTAGTAGGGGTCGATGATGGCCGAGGTGAGGTCAACCAAGGAGTTTAGTTTGCTTTTGTCGGTGCCCCAGACCTTCTAGCGGTGCTGGATGTTGACAAGATTCAAGCATTTCAAGTCCGAAACCTTGAGCACTTTTAGATCATTGGTGGTGTCCACCGTAGCGAAACTATAGTCGGAGCTCTTGATAAACCTAGAGAAACGCTCGCAAGGATTTGTGGCAAGGTGGAAGTGGTAGACGAGGACGTCATGTTGCATGCACAACTGGGCAACGACAACCTTCTGATCGTGCCCGGCACGACCGATGGTGTACTCGAGGTCGAAGCCGACCACTCGGTACTTGTCCTCGGCAAGGAACTGCTCCATAGTTTGGATGGAGCTCTCCACTGAGACCGGATCGTTGGTGTACACCACCGAGCGGGCCTTCCCCCTCACGTGGGTGTCCACTACGTGATGCATGGTGAACTGCCCACCGTTGTCGTCGTCGGCCGCTGGGAGCGCCATTGGAGCCACGAGGAGCGCCATTGGAACCGCTGGATGTCCTCTCTGTATGTGTCCTCATGGGTGTGCTTATTGTGTCGTGTGAGATGAGAGATGAAGGTAAATGGCCGCAGGAATAACAGGGGGCCGGGCGGTGTGGATTCTCGGTGCATCTGCATGGCAGTTTTTGCAGCGGGTAACTGCATCGCCCGGCGCAACCGCTTGCACACGAACGTGCGGGATCGTGTGCCGGCCCAAAACACTGGCAGCGCGCGTTGTGGGACGAGGGTAGAGCACCCGGAGGGACGAGAGAAGGCCGAAGGGACACGAGGCAGAGGCCAAGCGTCCGCTGAACCGCAAGCCACCACACACATGGAGCAGTTGAACACGCAGGAAATGGTCGCCTACAAGCCGGCCGACAGTTGTGTCACTGCATAGAGAGCGGCCGTGTGGTACCACCTCAGTCTAGTCTATAGTCTCCTTTATATTCCGTGCCATATTTTGCCCTCAAATTTAACCAACAAAATGTTAATGCATGTTTTAAAAATTATATAATTGGAAATTATGTTCAAATACAAATCCAACTATATAATCTTTAGTTAAATCATACTTATAAACCAGGACGGTGGTATAGTAGGTAATTAAATCGCAAACATTTTTTTATTAACCGTATTTGTACGTGGCCTTTCGTCCTCCTCTCGCATGTCTTGTCACCTCACGTCACAGACGGCTTTACAGTATAAGCTTCATGATCGCTGGGGCATTCTTTTTGCCAAACGGTGGTGCCAATGAATCATCGGTGAGCCCGTTACCGCACAACCTCGCAGGTTCCCGCGGAAGCTTCCCACCCGACTCGGTGAAATCCCCCAATATCCCAATGCTTACCGGCCTGCTATAAAAACCCTCACGGCCGGCGAGTTCCGCGTCGCATTTTCCCCTCTATCCCTGTAGCTTATCTCGTCTGCTTCTCCCACATTTGCCAATGGCACCGGTCCGTCATCATCGCTCAGCCACTCCGCCGTCATGAGGGCACAGCTCCAGCTGGGAGGCTACACCACGGCGGCGGCGCAGTCCCCGGTGTAGTGTAGTGCGCGTGGCGTCCCTGTTGGATGTGCGCGGAACACCCACCACACGCTCCGCCACCGGTGCCCGTCGGCAACTGTTGCCAGCCGCCGTTGCCGCCACACCACCGTCGAAAGCTAGGGCCATCGCCCACTCCGCCGCCGCGGCCCGAAGGCGGGAGATGGCCATTGTGGGCGCCACCCCACTGCCGACCACTTTGGCCATCACCCGCTTCGCGACCGCGACCCGAAGGCGGGTGGTGGTGGTCGTGGCTGCCACCCTGTCGTCGGCCGCCGTGGCCACCAGCCCACCGTCGACCGCCGGGGTCATAAACCGCTCCGCCACCGCCGCCCGAAGGCGGGAGGCGGAGGTGGATGCCCGCACGTGCGACAACAACCTTGCGCGCTACACCGAGTTCCTGCAGGAGGAGGAGGAGCACCTCGTCGAGCTCACAAAGAGCCTTACCGCCGCAGTGGCAGCGGCACACGCCACGTCAGAGGTGAGAAATAAGGAGATCTACAAGGAGAACCACCGCTTCGAGAGGGGTCGCCTAAAGCAGCAAAGGGCGTTCGAGGCAAGGGTCACTGAAGCTGCATTAGCGGCAGGCACCGCATTGCGGTTGCCCAGCTTGTCGGTAGGCTCCTCCTCCTCCGCCTCTTACTAAGCACGCTCGGCAGAGGAGAGGCAGCCGAAAATAATACAAAGCCCCTCCGCAGTAGTAGTAGTATTTAGGGGCTATTGTGTTCAGTTCATCTGACTATAGATGTGGTGGAAATGTACAACGTACTTAAAATTAGCTAGTATATATAGTTGAACTAGCTATTTCAGTACGCGGTTGGCAACAATTGGGGAAAAGTTTGGTCGGTTCAGCTGTCGAGTTGAACTGTTTGTATAAATTAAGAATGACTCCTTAATCTATGCTTAATTACTGAATTTTAGTTGCAAAAATTAAATACCGCTAGTGATTTTTAGCTTCATATTTTGACAAATCGCAATGTTACAAGGATTGACAAATCTTACCAAATTGTTTGCATGTGGTTCCACATGGGTCATCCAAAACAACCATTTGCGTTGAAGCGATGCACAAATCCTGCGCTGCTCTCACTGTGCATACGGGTGTTCTATCTAGAACGTTTGTGATCAAGAGCTGCAGAAATCCTGCTCGACACATTTTCTCTTGGCTACCTGGGGAAGCTGTCGGTTTGCATACGGGTGTTCAAACTAAAATATTTGCGATGAGTGTTTTATATTTAAAAAGCGAATTAAACTGCGGCTTGGGCGCCATTAATGGAGAGGATGTGAGCAAGGCGGGCGACCATGGAAGTCAAAGGGCTCGCTTTCCAGTGAGCCTGCGCAGCGTACAACTCGCGTGCTTCCCGATGAGCATGCGCACTCAAGGACAGCTTGCACGCCTCTCAGTCAGCCTGCGCACCGGACGACGCTCGCACGCCTCCCGTTCAGTCAAGGTCAAGAAGGTGTCCACACGGCACCTCCTACAACCATTAAAAGCAAGACACATGGCGTCACGTGAATGGTTAACAGAATTTTGGATTACCTAGAATTTAATAACCAGGCATCTCAATGTTTTGCCGGCAATCAACGGTGCCCTGGTGTTTGAAATTCATTCCCATTTCTTGCATGGTACCTAAGCATGCACCCAAGGACACATATTTGATTTTTCAACCAATTTATATGCACCGGAGCATGTGCATGTAGTTCAAATTTGAATTATGCACATAAATGCATTGAAAACTCAGTTAATGCATAAAAATGTCCAAACGAACCCCAAAAAATCACAAAAATCACACAATACTCCTGTTGTTTTATGTTGACACGAGAATTTTTTTTTGAAAGCAATAAGAGGCAATGGATATCGTGTCGTCCCCAAAGGTGGGACGTTCCCTACCGAAAACCATCATGCTAGTTGTGAGAAGCTCCGGCTTGTGAGAAGCATATACCCATGCCCCAAATGGGACAAAATGTGTACCATGGCATGTTGATGCCGCTCCATGATAGCATGCCAAGTTTCATGAATTTCAGACGAGTTTTGGATTTACTAGAATTTAAAAACCAGGCATCTCAATGTTTTGCCGGCAATCAACGGTGCCCCAGTGTTTGAAATTCATTCCCATTTCTTGCATGGGACCTAAGTATGCACCCAAGGACACATATTTGATTTTTCAACCAATTTATATGCATAGGAGCATGTGCATGTAGTTCAAATTTGAATTATGCACATAAAATGCATTGAAAACTCAATTAATGCATAAAAATGTCCAAACGAACCTTGAAAAATCACAAAAAAAATCACACAACACTCCTGTTGTTCTATGTTGACACGAGAATTTTTTTTGAAAGCAATAAGTGGGAATGGATATCGTTTCGTCCCCAAAGGTGGGACGTTCCCTACCAAACCATCATGCTTGTTGTGAGAAGCTCCGGTTTGTGAGAAGCATATACCCAAACCTGCCCCAAATGGGACAAAATTTCTACCACGACATGTTGATGCCTCTCCATGATAGCATGCCATGTTTCATGAATTTCAGACGAGTTTTGGATTTACTAGAATTTAAAAACCAGGCATCTCAATGTTTTGCCGGCAATCAACGGTGCCCCCGTGTTTGAAATTCATTCCCATTTCTTGCATGGAACCTAAGCATGCACCCAAGGACACATACATATTTGATTTTTCAAGCAATTTATATGCACCAGAGCATGTGCATGTAGTTCAAATTTGAATTATGCACATACAATGCATTGAAAACTCAGTTAATGCATAAAAATGTCCAAATGAACCCTGAAAAATCATAAAAAATCACACAACACTCCTGTTGTTCTATGTTGACACGAGAAAAAACTTGAAAGCAATAAGAGGCAAGGGATATCGTTTCGTCCCCAAAGGTGGGACGTTCCCTACTGAAAACCATCATGCTTGTTATGAGAAGCTCCAGTTTGTGAGAAGCAACTACCCAAACCTGCCCCAAATGTGAAAAACTTTCTACCACGACATGTTGATGCCGCTCCATGATAGCATGCCAAGTTTCATGAATTTCAGAGGAGTTTTGGATTTACTAGAATTTAACAACCATGCATCTCAATGTTTTGCCGACAATCAATGGTGCCCTGGTGTTTGAAATTCATTCCCATTTCTTGCATGGGACCTAAGCATGCACCCAAGGACACAGTTTTGATTTTTCAACCAATTTATATGCACTGGAGCATGTGCATGTAGTTCAAATTTTAATTGTTCACCTGAAATGACTAGAAAACCAATTTAATGTATAAAATGTTCAAACGAACCCTGAATAATTCCAATTCTTTTACGACACACATATAGTTGCATGTTCACTCCAGATAAAAGGTCTAGCAATTCAAACACCGTCCATTGCTGCCGTGACCCCATTATGTAATTCAAATCAAGATGAAAAATCAAGTAGATCGCACACAGTTTATTATCAGCAACCGTGTGAGATTTAGTACAAAATATCTTGGAGCACCATCGGTGTATAGTACGCCTATGGCTCACGCAAGAAGGTGTGTCGGCTACAGTCCACAGCCGGCGTTTCAAGCACACTAGCTCGCTCCTCAAATATCATTTCACTGTTCAATCATCGCCGGGAAAGATGGGCACGTGGACCCGCGTCGTGAGGGCAACTTCGGTGGCCCACTCCAGAGAGAGCGCGGCCGCAACCGCCATGCGCGTGCTAACAAGGTGCATGAGCATGGCCGCAATTTGCGACTAGGCGGCAAAGGCAGCCCAAATGGCCGCTGTTGCTTCTCACGTGGCGGCAGCAACATCTGCCTCGGGGATAGCAACTAGCGAGAGTGGCACAGCAGCTGTCCGTTCCGCAGCGGCGGCCTTAGCCCTGATGGAGGCCGCCCACGACCATGTCAAGGCCGCCCATGCCGAGCTCCTGGCGGTCAACGCACAAATCGAATGAAGCTTCTCCAACAACGGTAGGCAACCCACGACCGAAGAGCTTGCAATCGCCGAGAGCGCTCGAGCAGCCGTCCGTTCCTCCGCCGGATACCTTGCAATGATGGAGCCCGTCCAAGCCCAGATCGCGTCCGCCTACCGCCAGCTCGTGGCGGCCTTCTCCAAAGAGATGGCAGACGCGGATGGCGAGATGCATGCCGAGTATGGTGCGATGGATGCCATGGAGCCCCTTCCCCAGGGGACCGTCAGGCGCGAGATGGACATGGATGCGGCGGCGGAGATCGACGAGCACCAGCCGTATTAATACTCTTTGTTTTGTTTAATTAAGAGCGCCGGTCTTTAATTTGTTAGAGTAATGTTTAGGTTAGCTAGCTCTGTTTAATTGCTGAACTTTCTCGATTAAGAAGTGTGGGTATGATGTAGTCTCCTTTGTGTACCCAAATTATGCAATGATGTGGATGACCACTGTAACCATGGAAATTTGAACCAAAAAATTTGATGTTCAAACTGATCACACACGGGTTAAGCTATCTGAATCGTTTGTGATGTCCACATATCATACACAGTTCTGAATAAGGGACCGTGGTCTCGATGACACTTTATGCCAGCTTTTTTGGCTAAAGCGATTCCAAATTTTCGGCTCATGGAAATATCTACCTCCCCGCCCCCCTTACCAAAAGCCATATTTCCTCTTTCTGCCTTCCTTTCCAAGTTGAAACCTTCACTCCTTGCTTGCAAGGTCGCCGACTCTCGCCATGACCCTCCTTCACGCTGCTCGGCCTCACCTATCTAGGCAGGTAATCCACACCCGACCCCCATCCTCCTCCTCCTCCTCCCACATCCCACATGCCCGGACCGCTGGCGCGAGTGCAACACCTTCCACCCAAATCACCGACCCCTCCACCAAATAAGCGCCGGCCTAAGCCATGGTGCACACAGTATAGCCAAGACCTCAAGGAGCATTTGGCAGCGGAGAAGCAAATCGCGGCCGCACACGTGGATGAGGTCGCGATGGCTGCCATTCGTGCCGACCCCCAGATCTTGGAGGAGCACCTTGCTAATTGCTAGCTACGCCGGTTAAGCATGCTCTGTTTACCCGCTATGCAGTGTCTGCCCCGCCTTTCCTTCACAAAATCTAGTGAATTGTGCTATCTAATTTCACCATGCAATCTGTTGCTCTAGTGTATATGTTCTATATGTCGTGTAGTGTGGTGCTCACTTATTAACTATTTTGTTAATTAGTTGTCGTCTTCAGTTAACTATTTGGTTCAATTCTGCAAATGTGATGTTCAATTCTTCAGGCTGCAATTTTGTATTGTCTTCCATGTGAGAAATAAATCGAATTTATCTTTACAAATGGTGGGTGCATTCTGTTATTGTATACCATGTGAGGAATAAATTGAATTTGGCTGTAGTAAACACATGAGAAACAAATACAATTGGTACAATTGGCTGTAGTTAACTGTTTGGTTAACTCTCTGATCTTCTATTAGGAGTATGTTATATTGTGCAATGTGGTGCTCAGTTAATGTTTGGTTCATTTGTTGTGGTGTTTAGTTAACTGCTTTGTTCAATGTTATATTGTGCAATGTGGTGCTCAGTTAATGTTTGGTTCATTTGTTGTGGTGTTTAGTTAATTGCTTGGTTCAATTCTGCAATGCGATGTCCAATTGTCGTGGGTAGAATTTTGTATTGTTGTGCATGTGAGGAATAAATTGAATTTGGTTGCACTTAATAAATGAGAAACTTATACAAGTGCTATATTTCCTAGTTATTAATCATGCTTCGTTTGGGTAAATGGGTTTTCCGCGTGGCTTCAATTAATCTGATGAATCTGCAATGTGCTTATTTTTCATCAACATATTTTACTGATAGCATGCGAACCCTTACTTAACCTGATGACTAACTACCTTATATGTGTTGCAGGGAAACAATGAGAAGCACTGAGGTTTACAATCGAGGTTAGCGTGTGCATGGTCCGTTGTCTAATAACACATTATTGTGCAATTGCAGGAACCATTCTAATATTTTTGTTTTTAACAATTTGGTCTTGCACATGTAGGTGCTGTCAGAGGTTTTGACCCACTGTTCGACCCTTTTTGCATATGGGAAAATGAGTTGTCCATGAATATCAATCAAATCAAGAAGCTCAGAAAGATTGTTAGGATAAATAAATTAGCGACAAAAAACAACAAGATATTTGTCTGCACAATGAAGAAGACATCAGTTCACTACAAGACGGTAATAACTATTATACCTTGCCTTTTTTTATTCCCTTGCCCCATTTCCAATATAGAGAAGATATTTATGCACATCCTTGTTTTTAGGCCTTTCCAAAGCAGTTCACTGATGATTACCTCCCAAACTACCTCTATGGTCAGGAGGCGAGGATGGTTTTCATACAACACCCACGGTTAAATATTGAAGTGTTCCTGAAGAGGACGAAGGACGGACGGTCAATCATCCACAGGCACTAGCCTAAAGTTGCAAAGACCTTCAACATGAATGAAGGCTCAATATTCGCCTTCCACTTGAGAGTTTTCCGTATGAGATGCATCTGCCTATATACCGCCTATGATGCTAATTCGAAAGGTTCTACATGTTGCATGTGGAACTTGTCATTGCGATTGTGTAATGCGGTAGCCGAGTGTCAAGCTATATCATGTTGTCTTGATGTATTTCAATTATGAAATTCTGCTTCCTTAATATGGAAATGAAATATATTGTGTGCTTAATATGAATGTCAATTAGATTAATAAATGGATTATTAATAATAGGGCAATTAGCCTACTAATGGCAAATTAGCCTACTAATTGGGTTTTGATATTGCAAACGGTTGTTGAAAAAACACCGTGGGCGTTGACCTCAGGCAACGCATACAGTTTCTAGGAATAAACCATGTTGGATCAATGAACAATCACACACGACTTTCTTTGAAAACTGTTTGCGTTAGACCACCTTGCGCAAACGTTTACCACATAAAAATTGTGTGTCATGGACAGCCTTTTCCACCCAGTTTCTTCTACGGACCATGTGTGATACCTTCAATAACACAAACGGTTTAACGGGAAAATTGTGTGTGATGTACCTGTGAACCGAAACGTTTTCCTTGGAGCGACTGTGTGGGATGTGCATACGAACGGAAATGTTTAGCGGGGATTGACTGTGTGGGATGTACTTGCGACCGGAAACAATTTCACCGTATAATTGTATGGTTTAGCTCTACTATATTTATTTCTGTATTTGAGTGCTCGCCGGTCGCACATGACCTCATTTTGCCGAGCGTGTATGCCAGGAGGGCAAATCCCCGACGGTTTCTGGGTCGTGTGGGAAGGACCCCCCTATCGCCCACACCCACTTGGCGATGGTTCCAAATGTAATCGCGCAAAGGGGTAAAAAACTGTTTGTTTAGGACTGACGCGCACTAGTGATGGCCAGGTTGTCAGAAACAAGTCTCGTCTTGTTGCTCAAGGTTACACACAAGTTGAAGGGATTGACTGACGATGACATGTACCTGGGGTAGGGTCATAGGCCTGTCCTAGACGCCCTACCCAAGGACACTGCCCTAAAGTCAGGTACATTTAAGAATCAACAGAAGATACCGACTGAAGTCACATTGGAGTGCAATCCACTCGGCCAGCTATCTCACTCGGATACCCCAATTCCATTCGATAAAGATAGAGTCATTCGACCATATGAAGAATCATTTGGAGAATAGAAGATCTAAAGTCACTCAGGATGGCAACGGTCGGGCATTCACTCCGTAGTCTTAAAGGTCATTTATAGCTATTTATAACTAGTGTTACCAGTAACGCCCTGTCTTAATGCACACTGAACCCTGTGTAATGTGGGATGGCTGGGGTCCTGGCGCACTCTATATAAGCCACTCCCCTCCTCTGGCACAAGGGTTCGCACCCCCTCTAACTCTCACGCATAATCTAGTCGACCAAGCCTCCGGGCACCGAGACGTAGGGCTTTTACTTCCTCCAAGAAGGGCCTGAACTCGTACATCTTGTGTGCACAACGTCACCGTAGCTAGGATCTTGCCTCCTCTAACGTACCCCCTATTCTTACTGTCAGACTTACTCCCACGACAATTGGCGCCCACCGTGGGGTAGGTGTCTTAGCGACTTCCGGTGAGGTTACAGTTTTTCTGATCTCCATCAACATGGTTTCTGGTGGTGGTTTGGCTTTGGGCTACGAGATCCGTCTTGGCGCGCTCGTTTTAGTTGCCGACGACTCCGCATGGCTCCAAGCTCCCCCCTCGATGTCGAGACGCTCCCCATCCGTAGGGCGACACACTTTCGTGCATGCGCTCGCGGCGTCCTTCTGCAGCAGCCGTCGACCCAGTATCGGTCGGCTTCCGCGGCATCCTCACTCCCTATTGCTCGCTGTCGCAAGCGAACTAGTCGATTGCGGCTTCAGCAGTGGGTGAAGCATGCTGTGGCCCGCTAGTCGGCCACTCCTCAGGTTGCGGCAATCGAGCCCGACGAATCTCTCTACGGACTATTCGACCTGTCGGCTGGTTCTGCTGAGACCCTGTCTGAGTGCGGGAGAAGTGACCCTGCGGTGGAAGTCCTGATGGTCGACACGCCGCGCAGCCCGCCTGGTTCGCGTCACAGCGGCGACGGTGATGGTGGCGGCGGACCGTCGCATGGTCATGAAGAGTATCATCCTAAAGCTCTCATTTCGGAACAGAGAGACCAGCTGCATCATAGCAATGTGGAGGCGCTCCACACCCCCATCGTTGGAGAGACCTCTAAGGCTCGGGCCTTGGAGGCTGCGCACCTAGCCACCTTGGCTGAGCGCACGCGCCTGGAGAATCTCCAACATTCACTCGACCAACGCGCTCGTCGGCAGATCCCCGAATCTAGTCGACGTCATCGGCAACTGTTTCCGCCTGAACCTCAGGTATATCGCACACCGATTCAGAATCTTGCAGCGGCAACCCGTATAGCAGAGACGATTCAACCATCCCGTTCAGAGGCTGGTAGAGGTTTGCTGCAGATCCGAGCGTTGCTCTAGGCAGCGGGTGAACAAAACTCTGAAGTTTCTCAGTCGCGCAACAGGATCCATAGAAGATCTGTGGTTGCAGTCACATTTCAATCAACACATAGTCCAAGATCACCTCCACGACGTGAGGATCATGGGCACCGCCAAGATCAGCACCTGGATCAGGGCCATGGACTGTATGATCATCGATTCGGCCATGACGATCGCTGTCAAGTGCCTATGCCCCCTCCGAGGGGCGGGTCGTACGCGCCCCGGTGGTATGATGACAAGCGCCCGTATGGTGATGAGCGGAGTGCTCCCATCGACCCAAGAGAGCCCGAGTTTGATGCAAGACCAGTCCTTGCACAAGGTCTGGTCGACAGAGGCTGGGCACACAGAGGGGGACAAGACAGAGATCGTCCGATTGGAAGCAAAGTGCATGTTTCTGGGCCTGAATGTTTTAGTAGAGCCATCAGAGCCGCTGAGATCCCTCCCAACTTTAGGTTGGCGACGGGTGTGAGTAAGTTCACCGGTGGGTCGAAGCCCGACACCTGCCTGGAAGACTACCGAGTGGCGGTGCAGATTGGCAGCGGCAACAATGATGTGGCCATGAAACACCTCCCTTTGATTCATGAGGGCTCGGCCAGAGCTTGGTTAAATCAGCAGGCCCCTGGTAGTATTTTCAGTTGGGAAGAGTTGGCCTGAGTTTTGTTAAAACATTTGAGGGCACCTGCAAGCGACCAGCCGGGCTGACTGAATTGCAACATTGTGTCCAGAAGCCGAATGAGACCTTGAGAGATTACATTCAGAGATGGACTGCCCTTCATCATACAGTGGAAAATGTGTCACAGCACCAAGCAGTTTACGCCTTCAAGGAGGGCGTTCGGTACAGAGAGCTCAACCTGAAATTCGGTTGGACAGGAGATATGACCCTGGCCCAAATGATGGAAATAGCCACTCGATACGCTAACGACGAAGAAGAAGACCGACTCCACGGTGGCAAGAATAAACCAGTCGCCCAAGAAACTGGAGGAGGAAATTCCAGTCGGAAGCAGAAGCGCAAAGCTGAAACTGCAGGTCCTGCTGAAGCCGCAGTTGTGAACCAAGGGAAGTTCAAGGGTAAGCCTAAAGAGCCATGGATCCCCAAGAAAGTGAAAGATCAAGCGGGAAACGATGGTCTTGATTTGTCGTGTCACGTACACACCAAAAAGGATGAAGAGGGTAACTGGATTTATCCCAAGCATACCACTCGAAAGTGTCGACTCCTGATTCAGAGCTTCCGAGAGGGTCAACCCAGCAAAAAATAGAAGGAATCTCATAAGGAGGAAGACAAAGAGGAAGATGAAGGTTATCCCAACGTCAATGCCACTTTAGTGATTTTTTGGTGATGTCGAGAGCAAAAGTCGACTGAAAGTTATCAATCAGGAAGTGAACATGGTTGCTCTGGCAACTACGACATATTTGACGTGGTCGAAGACTCCCATTACATTCGACCAGTCCGATCACCCAGCGCACGTTGCTACCCCTGGGCGGCAAGCGTTGGTGGTCGACCCAGTTGTCGGGGGCACCCGACTGACCAAGGTTCTGATGGATGGCGGCAGTGGTTTGAACATTCTGTACGCCGAGACCCTCCGAGGGATGGGCATTCTGATGTCCAAGATTAGTGAGAGCAACATGAGGTTCCACGGAGTCATCCCAGGAAAGAAAGTCGATTCACTTGGTCAGATCACTCTTGATGTGGTTTTAGGTGATTCAAAGAATTACCGTAAGGAAAAGTTGACATTTGAGGTGGTGGATTTTCACAGTGCCTATCATGCTATTCTGGGCAGGACTGCATATGCTCGTTTCATGGCTCGACCGTGTTACATGTACCTCAAGTTGAAGATGCCTGGCCCCAGGGGCGTGATCACTGTCACAGGGAATCGACAAAGGGCAGCAGAGTGCCTCTAGAAGGGCTCAAAGATTGCCGATGAATAGATGGCAACAGTGGAGATGGAAGAATACAAAAAGAATGCAGATTCGAGTGATTTGTTGTGAGCCAAGAAGCCTGCTTCAGAGTCCGCATTTCAGTCGGCCGGTGAAACAAAGCCTGTCCATATTCACCCGACTAATCCCAATGCCGCTCCGACCCACATCACAACAACACTCGACAGCAAATAGGAAGAGGCGCTCATCCAGTTCCTTTGTGAGAACTAGGACATCTTCGCATGGAAACCATCTGACATGCCGGGTGTACCCAGGGGACTGGCTGAGCACCGTTAGCGAGTCGACCCAAAAGCAAAACCTGTCAAAGAGCATCTCCGTCGGTCCGCCGTGGAGAAAAGGAAGGCAATTGGTGAGGAGGTGGCTCGGCTTCTGGCAGCTGAGTTCATCCGTGAGATATACCACTCCGAGTGGCTCACCAATGTTGTCATGGTCCCCAAGAAAGATGATTCACTTCGTATGTGTATTGATTTCAAGCACATCAATCGGGTGTTCCCGAAAGATCATTTCCCTCTCCCCCACATCAACCAGATTGTCGACTCAACTGTGGGATGTGATCGTTTGTCCTTTTTGGATGCGTATTCCGGGTACCATCAGATCTGACTGTATGGGCCCGATGGAATAAAACAGCCTTCATCACCCCATTCGGGTGTTTCTGCTATGTTACCATGCCTTTTGGCCTCAAGAATGCTGGCGCCACGTTCATGCGCATGATTCAGAAGTGCCTGCTCACTCAGATCAGTCGGAACGTAGAAGCATACATGGATGGCATCGTGGTCAAGTCAGGCAAGGGTTCTGACCTATTGACTTACCTCGCTAAAACCTTTGCCAACATAAGAAGATAAGATATCAAGCTCAATCCGTCAAAGTGCACATTCGGAGTCCCTGGCGGAAAGTTGCTCGGTTTCCTTGTTTATGAATGAGGAATCGACGCAAATCCAGAAAAGGTTAGAGCAATTCTCCGAATGAAGAGCCCTATGCATGTGCACGACGTTCAGAAGCTTACTGGTTGTTTGGCTACATTGAGCCGATTCATCTCTCGTCTTGGTGAAAAGGCATTGCCTCTTTACCGACTCATGAAGAAGTCTGATAAGTTCGAGTGGACTCCTAAAGCTGAAGCAGCCTTTGTAGAGCTCAAAGCCTTGCTTTCCACCTAGCTGGTGCTTGCTGCCCCAATCAGCAACGAGCCTTTACTACTGTATATCACAGCCACTGGACAAGTTGTCAGCACGGTGCTCACAGTCGAGCGGGAAGAAGGCAAAGCCTACAAGGTTCAACGCCTAGTGTAGTATATTTCTGGAGTCTTGACTCCATCCAAGCAAAGATATCCGCATTATCAGAAGCTTGTTTACGGAATTTACTTGACCGCAAAGAAAGTTGCACACTACTTCGCAGACCACTCAGTTTCAGTCATCAGCGGCGCTCCATTGTCAGAAATTTTGAACAACAGGGACTCAACTGGTCGAGTGGCGAAGTGGGCGATTGAACTCCTTCCGTTAGACATCAAGTTCAAGGACAAGAAAGCAATCAAGTCTCAAGAAATAGTAGACTTCCTTGCCAAGTGGATTGAGCAGCAGCAAACCGACTCAGATCCACTCGGAACATTAGACTATGTTCTTCGATGGGTCCAAAATGTTGGATGGTTCTGGTGCTGGAGTGGTCCTGGTATCCCCAAGAGGGGACAAGCTTAGTTATGTCCTCCAGATTCACTTTGATTCTTCGAACAATGAAGCTGAATATGATGCACTTCTGTATGGGTTGCATATGGCCATCTCACTCGGCGTCTGTCGCCTGATGGTTTACGGCGACTCATACTTGGTGGTCAATCAAGTGATGAAGGAGTGGGATATCAGGAGCCCAGCTATGACTGGTTATTGCAATGCAGTAAGAAAGTTGGAGAAGAAGTTTGAGGGGTTAGAGCTCCACCACATACCCCAAATCAAGAATCAAGCTGCCGACGATCTGGCAAAGTTAGGTTCCACTCGGAAACCTATACCCAACAATGTGTTCTTGGAGCATCTCCACACCCCGTCAGTTCAAGAAGATCCTTTTACAGAGGAGCCGCCGCATCCGATAAGCTCAACCAATCCGGCTGAGATCGAAGTCCCGGATATGGGTCGACCTGATCATGGAGGTTTTGGTGATCACCCCCGACTGGACGGTGCCATACATAGCATACCTACTCAGGCAGGAGCTCCAAGAGGATGAAGATGAGGCCCGCCAGATTGTCCGCCGATCCAAAGCCTTCACCGTAATAGGTGGACAACTTTACAGAGAAAGTGTTACCAGAGTCGCCCAACACTGCATCATTCCAGAAGAAGGTTGACTAATCCTAAATGAGATCCACTTTGGGGGCCTGTGGTCACCATGCGTCCTCTCGGACCATCGTGGCCAAAGCATACCGAGGAAGATTCTACTAGCTGCGTGCAATTGAGATGGCTAAAGATATAGTCGACAAGTGTGAAGGTTGCCAGTTTTATTCAAACATGTCTCACAAGCCTGCATCTGCCTTGAAGACTATTCCACTCGTCTGGCCATTTGCAGTTTGGGGTTGGACATGGTTGGACCTTTCAAGACCGGAAGAAGTGGCCCTAGTCATTTGCTCGTAGCAGTCGACAAATTCACCAAATGGATAGAAGCCAAGCCTATCAAGAATCTTGATTCAAGAACTGCCATCAGTTTCATCAGAGAGCTGATATTCAGATATGGGGTCCCTCACAACATTATAACAGATAACGGATCCAACTTTGATTCTGATGAGTTCAAAGTGTTTTGTGCTTCCCAAGGCACTCGGGTCCATTACGCACCTGTTGTGCACCCGCAGTCAAATGGGCAGGCAGACAGAGCGAATGGCTTGATCCTTCAAGGGCTGAAACCCCGACTGATGCGCGACCTCAAGCATGCTGCTGGAGCTTAGCTAGCAGAGATGCCAGCTATATTATGGGCACTAAGAACAACTCCCAACCGGTCGACTAATCAGACTCCCTTTTTCATGATGTATGGTGCTGAGGCCGTACTTCCGAGTGATCTGTGGCACAATGTGCCCCGAGTGGAGCTCTTCTCAGAAGCTGAAGCAGAACAGGCACGCCAAGATGCAGTTGATCTCCTAGAGGAGGAATGAGAGATGGCCCTGATCCGGTCGACCATCTATCAACAAGACCCGCGTCGATTCCATGCCCGAAATGTCAGAGGTCGCTCAATTCAGGAAGGAGACCTTGTGCTCTGAGTGCACCAGAAACGGCCTCACAAGCTCCCTCCAGCCCGGGAAGGCCCCTTCATCATCACCAATGTACTCCACAACAGGGCGTATCACCTCTACAACGTATCCAAGAAAGAAGACGAGGCACGCTCGTGGAATGCGGAGCTGCTCCGCCGTTTTTATACTAACACTCGGATCGACGAGTTGTAATAAGAATAATTCAGTTTGCTTATCAAAGACAAGATTTTTGCGTTATATTAATAGTTGTTATCCCATAAGCATATGTGTTCAAATCCCCAAGTGGGTGGCTTAGCCGTGAACCCGATTCACCTAAGTTTAAAAAACACAACGAGTGAAGAGCAACCCTCTCACTCGGGGGCTTAGCCGCGAACCCTATTCGCCTAAGTTTCAAAAACACTCCGAGTGAAGAGCAAACCTCTCACTCAGGGGCTTAGCTGCGAACCCGATTCGCCTAAGTTTAAAAAATACTCCGAGTGAAGAGCAACCCTCTCACTCGGGGGCTTCGCCGCGAACCCGATTCGCCTAAGTTTCAACAACACTCCGAGTGTAGAGCAACCCTCTCATTCGGGGGCTTAGCCGCGAACCCGATTCGCCTAAGTTTCAAAAACACTTTGAGTGAAGAGCAACCCTCTCACTCGGGGGCTTAGCCGCGTACCTGATTCGCCTAAGTTTCAAAAACACTCTGAGTGAAGAGCAACCCTCTCACTCGGGGGCTTAGCCGCGAACCCGATTCGCTTAAGTTTCAAAAACACTCCAAGTGAAGAGCAAACCTCTCACTCGGGGGCTTAGCCGCGAACCTGATTCGCCTAAGTTTCAAAAACACTCTGAGTGAAGAGCAATCCTCTCACTCGGGAGCTTAGATGCGACCCCGTACTCACCTGAGTTACAATAATACTCCGAGTGGAGAGCAATCCTCCCACTCGACAGCTTAGCTGCGACCCTGTACTCACCTAAGTTACAAAACTACTCCGAGTGGAGAGAAATCCTCCCACTCGGCGGCTTAGCTGCGACCCTGTACGCGCCTAAGTTTCAAAACACTCCGAATGAAGAGCAATCCTCTCACTCGGGGGCTTAGCTGTGACACCGTACTCGCCTAAGTTTCAAAACTACTCCGAGTGGAGAGCAATCCTCCCACTCGGGGGTTTAGCTGCAACCCCGTACTCGCCTAAGTTTCAAAACTACTCCGAGTC
Organism: Aegilops bicornis; assembly: GCA_021605145.1. Lineage (NCBI taxonomy): Eukaryota > Viridiplantae > Streptophyta > Magnoliopsida > Poales > Poaceae > Aegilops > Aegilops bicornis. Next base: position 260,644,180 of record CM038672.1, on the reverse strand, counting down.
GAGAGCAACCCTCTCACTCGAGGGCTTAGCTGCGACCCCGTACTTGCCTAAGTTACAAAACTACTCCCAGTGGAGAGCAATCCTCCCACTCGGGAGGCTTAGCTGAGACCCCGTACTCGCCTATTTTTCAAAACTACTCCGAGTGGAGAGCAATCCTCCCACTCGGGGGCTTAGCTGCGACCCTGTACTCGCCTAAGTTTCAAAACTACTCTGAGTTGAGAGCAATCCTCCCACTCAGGGGCTTAGCTACGATCCCATACTCGTCTAAGTTACAAAACTACGTCGAGTGGAGAGCAATCCTCCCATTCAGTGGCTTGGCTGCATGCTCAGAGCTGCGCAACAAGTACAACATATGATTGTACTCGGAGCTGCGCCACAAGTACAATGTATGGCCGCATGCTCAGAGCTGCACCAAAATACAACTAGGGGTGGCCATATAAACCGAGAACCAAAGACCGGAGCTGAAAAAACCAAGACCTAAGCTGAAAAAAACCAAGGACCGAAGGTTCGGTCGTTCGTCCGGTTAGCAATCGTAAGAAACCGATATTACTTCGGTACGTTCGGTCATTGGACGCTATTAACCGAATCTCCCGAATTAACCTATTTGATTAACTTTCTCATTTTTTTTATTAAAGCCTAGTCAATTCAGCCCAACCATCCACGACTCCACGTTACATAACTAGTGGACAATGCTTTTATCAGCCTTTTCTTTCCACAAGTAGACAAAGGGAAACGACCCACACAACTTATCCAGAAATATGCTCCAGGCTTCGGTGCTTCACGAGCGCACATCACGCCGCGCCGCCGCCTCCATTTCCTACCTCGCAGGGCGTCGGCTGCGCGCTTGCGATCATGGCTCCTTAGCAGCGGCGCCCATTGATCTTTAGCGGCGGAGGCGGCCCGCGGCTGGTTGCACCCATGGCTCCCTTGCGGCGGAGGCCGCTGGTTGCGCCCATGGCTCCGTATTCCCTAGCGGCGGAGGCGGCCGGCGTTCATCGCTTGTACGCGGTCGAGGCCATCGCAGCCAGCTTCCGACGATATCCTGCGGGCTGCGGCAACGCTTTCCTCTTACCATTCCGTTCCAAGTTTCGATTTGTTCCTGTTCGGCGTCAACATTTCCCCCCAAGATTTGTCTCCTGATTTCTTGCTTCCCTTTTCTCTTCCTTCATAACCAAGCACCGAACCGAATTTTCGGTGGACCGAAGTCTCGGTCATTGCTTTTGCAGATCACCGATCGGTCAAGAGAATCAGGAAACCGAATTTGAAAAGTAACCGAAGCACCGACCCGATTGGTTCGGTCTAACCGAATGCCCAGCCCTAAGTACAACGTATGGTTGCACTCGGAGCTGTGCCACAAATACAACATACGGTTGCTCTCGGAGCTGCACCACAAGTACAATGTATGGTTGCACTCGGAGCTACGCCACAAATACAACGTCTATCCCGAGTGAAGAATCAAGTTTCACTCGGAGTTAAGAAATCTGAAAGTGGTGAAGACAAAGCGACCATATTCAAAATAAAAACCAAGTTCAGATAAATCCATGAAAGGTTTAGAACCGCGAACAGAAGTACTCAAGCGTCAGGCCCGAAAGAGTTTAACGGTTACAAAATCACTCGCCATTCCGAGGCAAATAAAGTTAAGGCATCAAGTTCTTCACTCGGTAGGAGGAGGGCTAGCTGGCTTGACGAACTCATCCAGGTCGATTCCATCAGCAATACGAGTGGCAGCGTCGATGAAGGTCTCCATGAAGGATTGGAACTGAAGCTTCTTGGTATTGGCGACCTTGAGAGCTACTAGCTTCTCTTCTTTAACTTCCTTGCAATGAACACGGACTAGAGACAGAGCCACCTCAATGCCGCACCGAGCAGATGACTTCTTCCATGCTTGCACTCGAGTAGGGATTTCAGTAAGTCAAGTCATCAGAGACTCGAGGTCATTCTAGAAAGTCACACCTGTCGAGAGCTCCATGTCGATCCGCTACACCGCCATTTTCAGTCGAGCAAGATAGTCCATAACCTTGGCGAGGCGAGATTCCAGTCGTCGCACATTCATCGCAGCTTCATCCTTGATGTGGGAGTTTATGGGGTCCAAATTCGTCTCAATTCACTCGGTCTCTTCCTCGAAATTTTGATAGAACTCTACATGCACAGAAAAGTAATGAGTCAACAGTCATACGATGAGTCAGCAGTTGCAAATCAGTCGGACAAGGAAAAGTACCTTCGAGCATAAGTAACATCTTCTTGGAAAGGCCCCCAAGATAAGTCTCCAGTGCATCTCTCTTCCGAGTGAGATATTTGACCTTGTCAGTCAAGGCCACCTTGTCCTTCTTCAGCTGCACGACCTCTTTGTTTGCTTCATCAGCGACAGTCTTCAATTTGGCGTTTTCTTCTTCCAATTTGCTGACTGAAGCCAGCTTCTTACCAGCAAGTACAATTTTCTCTCGCACCGTCTTCTGCACTGCTGCAAGGTTGAGGTCCTTCTGCTCCAGAGTCTGCTTCATTTTGTCTAAAGAAATAACATTCTTCAGATGAGATTGGAGTTGTCTGTTTTCACTACGCACATCTGTTCAACTGGAGTCACTCAGTTCAAAAGACGAAAAGAAAAGATGACAAGGCGAACAGTCGACAAGTCATTACTTCCCATGGCAGTGGCTTCATCCTTAGCTTTCTGCAAATTCTGCTTGGCCAGTTCCAGATCAAGGTTGAGCTGAATTTGTTTCCTCTCCAATTCAGCAAACTGGGCCCCGAGCTCACAAGATTTCTGCAGTAAAAAACAAGACAAGGGTCAGTCACTTCCGAGTGATAATATGCAAAGATCGGATTACTATGGCAAAAGAGCTCTAAGACTACCGCCGAATCAAACATTAAACAGTAGTCTCGGGTACTACACCCACTGGGTGCACTTGCCGTGCCCCCACTGGTTCGATTTCCCACTCGACATGGTTTGCCCAGTACGAGAGGAAGGAATAAAAAAACACGGCGACATACTCCCAGACCACCGCAGACTACCTGCAGTCGACCGCGGTCTCAGGGACTACACCCAGTGGGTGCACTTGGCGTGCCCCCATTGGTTCAGTTACCACTCGACATGGCCTGCCCAGTACGAGTGGAAGCTCTATAAATAGACATCTGACAAAGACCCCTGCCGAATCAAACATTCGACGGTGGTCTCAGTGACTACACCCAGTGGGTGCACTCTGCGTGCCCCCACTGATTCAAGAGTTCACTCGACGCGACATGGTCGACACAAGTGAAAAGAGCTACACAGCAAAAGTTAAAACACCCAGTGGGTGAGTGGATGCAAGACATAGACTCATGATAGATGCACATTAAAGGTTCCAAAACGCTCATCCACGGACATCTTACGAATAATAAAGCAACAGTTTTCAAGTACCATATCCTAATATAGCAAAGATCAAGCTGAAAGACCAATCGGAAATCAACTCACCTGGACATTGGTTTGAAGAGCAGAGCTGGCATCATAGGCAGCCTTGCTGGCCTCATGCACCACCTTCATTTTTTCCATCATAAGGCTTGCTTGGCGTATAGCTTCCCTAGTAGCGCCTACTTGGTCCTCTGGGACATGATGGGTAACAAAGAGCGGAGTTGTTGGAACAATCGAGGCAGCCAGGGGATCTGAAGCATGGAGTTGCACAGACGGAGCAAGGACTTGGGAAGTCGACGCTGAAGGATGATCAGTCGACACAGGATCGGCAAAAGAAACAGAAGCCCGAATGGATCTCCGGATGGCTGGATGACTGGTTCTGGCGCCGGTGTCGTCTGAGGCACCTTGCTGGCTGGCATCCTCCTTCTTGAAGTCCTACCTTTTCTTCCTGTGTTCTTGTGAGGCATGTCTTCATGATCGTCCTCGTCTGGAAGTTCAATAATATTCGGTGGTGCTACAAGACACTCGACCATAAGTGTACAATCGACTAACCGAACAATTGGCAAAGTGAAGACAAGGCTGTGGAGTTGTACCTACTCGAGAAGTGGCCACGTCTACAGTCTCCTCGTCATCTTGCTCCTTGTCAATATTCATGGACGTCCCAGAAGTAGCCGCACTAAAAATTCCAAAAGCTCACTCGGTCAAGAAAGCAGAAGAGTCGACAAGAGCGTAGAAGACAAAGAGGGGAAGCAAAACACTTACGCAGAGGCGACAGGAACATCCACCTTGATCTTGGTGTTGGTGTGGAACGACACCTATGGAATCACAAGAATCCCTACTACGGTTGCCGGGGCGCAGGGTTGTGAGAAGAGCAGGATTAGTAATCAGCACAAGGATCGTTTACCTAGGTTCGGGCCGCGAGGATGCGTAAAACCCTAGTCCTGCTTTGGTGGATGTATTTCAGAGAGTTCTTGAGCTCTCGAACTAGCTATGGTGGGTGCGTGGTTCCAAAGAGCCGAATCCTTTTCCAGTATGCCATGGGCCTCCTTTTATAGTCGAAAGGGCTGCCACAGTGGCACACTTGGAGGTGGAAAAGCGTCTGATGCTACTGAGCTTATCGCTCAGACATGGACAAGATGCATTTAATGCGCCGCTGAGGTGTACCCTAGCTTTATCAGGGATGGGAGCGAGGCCCGTCCCGTCCGTCGCCGCTCCTCCTTGCTTTGACACGCGCCCTGGCCAGCGACGCATGCGGCGCCATGTAGGCAGGCAGGCAACTGAGGTGGCGCGGTGGTAGGGTCTTCACGAAGATCAGCATGCCGCCATGCAGGAGCCTGCTGAGTTGGCCTAGGAGCTGCATGTTGCCACGGAGGTGCCTGCCTAGCTGGTTGGGCTGGCAGCTGGATGCGAACGGCGGTGGAGGATTGGCTTGCGCGGGCCTGGCAGTGGCCCCGCTGGCGCCCTCGGTGAGAGCCTTGTCGGGTGGCCCGGTAAGGGTCTTGCCGTGGCGCACTGTCGTCCCCGGCAAGGATCTTGCCGGGGGTCTTGTGGCTCTCCTCGGCAAGGATCTTGCAGAGGATCGTTGTCTCTTTAATCCTTATCTGACCTTGGGCACTCCTTGTCTTCACAAAGATCTGCATGCCACCACGGAGGTGCCTCCCGAGCCCTAGTTCCAACGTGGTTGGTTGAGTTGGAACCCGTGGGCTCGAGGGTGGCTCACTCCGTTGGTGTGGGCGAGCCGCCCCGGCAAGGGTCTCGCCGGGGCCGCTGAGGCTTCCCCCGGCAAGGATTTTGCCGGGGGAAACCTGCTTCACCTCTCTGCTTCTTTGTGGTCTCGGCCTTGGCATTGCTCCGGCTGTCTTGTACTCCGGCTTCTCTCCGGCTTCCCTCCCTTTCCCTGCTCCGTGTGGCTGCGGCGCATGGCTCTGACTGCCCGTGCACAAGTACATGGTTCAAAATGAGAGCCCCTACTTTTGTACATCGACACTTGGGCAAGGCCTTCCAAGGCTTCGGTGGGGGCAACCTTGATCTGCTTAGCGGCCTTTTCAGACGGTTCCAGGGACGAAGTCCAGGTGCGCTTTTGCATTTTTTGCGCCTGGAGGAGCTGCCTTGCCACGCCCACCTGCATGTTCTTGGGACTGTTTGGATCGATGTTCTAAGCGGGGCAGCGAGTTGACCTTCACACTCCCGCCCGAGTCGTTGCTGTCATCTTCATTGTCATCTGGGGATCGCCAGTCGCCACTCTCGTCTGTGCTCTCCTCTCCTTCCTGGAACAACTCTCCATTTGGCATCGAATACATCTTGGTGTAGATCTGCAAGGCGCAAGTCAACAAAAATCAGTTGAATTCAAGAGTAACTGCGAGTCAAAGAGAGAAAACACTCGGCATTTTAAACTTCACCTATTGTGGCTCATGGTTGGTGTCGAATGGCTGAACTCTCCTAGACCCCCTGGGGTTGCCCTTGTTTCCGGTGATGCTTCGCAGCCACTGAGCCACTATCTCCTCGGCGACCTCCTCTAGGTGGACCCGAGCGGTGTCTCCAGGGCCTGAGTACATCCACATCGGGTGGTCTCGGGCTTGGAGAGGTTGGATGCGTCGACTGAGGAACACCTCCAATAGATCCATGCCAGTCACCCCCTCCCGGACCAAGTTGACGACCTGGTTGACTAAAAGATTCACCTCGCCTCTCTCCTCGGGGGCCACAGTCAATGAAGAAGGTTGGCGGAGTCGTTCCATAGTGAAAGGGGGAGACCGGTTGACTGACCAAGAGTCGGGATATCCTTGTAGTAGAACCAGGCCGACTACCATCCCGAACTGACTCGGGAAGGGTAATGGAAGGAAAAGTAAGCCTACCTCTGGTCTGAATCCCTAAACCCCCGCACATTTGAATCACATGTGTCTTTTCGTCAGTCGGATGGGCCTTCTTCACTGATAGAGATCGACAAGTGAAGATGTGCTTGAACAGGCCCCAGTGCGGCTGGCAACCAAAGAAATTCTCGCACATCGAGATGAAAGCAGCGAGATATGTGATGGTGTTCGGAGGGAAATGATGGATTTGGGCACTGAAGAAGTTCAAGAAACCCCTAAAGAATGGATGCGGAGGAAGAGAGAAACCTCGGTCAACATGGGTGGTGGGGAGGACACGCTCATCCTCGCGCGGCTGGGGCTCAGATTCCCCCTCCGGCAATCTCCAAGACTTGTTAGCGATCAGGCCATCCTCAATGAGCTTCTCCAGGTCGTCCCGCTCGACGGTGGAGTGGATCCAATCTCCGTGGATCCAGCCCGACGGCAAGCTGGACCGCGATGATGTCCCCCGAGCCGGCTTCTTGCCCTTCACAGTCGTCGTTGCCTTCTTCGCATGCTCCAGGGCCGTGTCTTGTCCTTCCCCATTATGGCGGACTACGCACGGGCAGAGCAGCACCGAGAATAGAGGAGGACGCAACGGAGGAGCAGAGGAAGAAGAGAGAGAATGAGGTGCATTGTGCAAACGCATCATCCTCGACGCCTTTTATGGGCCTATTGCCGAGTTGCTAATCCGTGGGACCAGGCAATCCTGTCAAATCCCGCAACAGTCGCACACCCGATAGGTGGCGAAAAAGGCGGCACGAAAATCGAGGCATCCCTATCTACCCACTCCGATTACTGCAACACGCTCTGTCCACACGCTTCCCCGAAATTTCGAATCCTGTGAGATCCGGGAACTGCAGAGCAACCAATCGCGCTGAAGATTTCGCACCATAACAACACTCGAAGTTTGTCGGTATAGTCCACTCGACAACCTTTGAATCGATCAAGGCGACTGAAATGAGGTTGAAGTTTCAGCGTGATTCCCAGACTCAGGTAACATGCCTCCGAAGCATAAGAATTGAGTCGGAGTCAACTTCAACCCTTCTTCACTCAGACCTCAGTCCATTCGAGGGTTAATGACGATGACATGTACCTACGGTAGGGTCATAGGCCTGTCCTAGACGCCCTACCCAAGGACATTGCCCTAAAGTCAAGTACATTTAAGAATCAGCAGAAGATACCGACTGTAGTCACATTGGAATGCAATCCACTCGACTAGATATCTCACTTGGATACCCCAGTTCCATTCGACCAAGATAGAGTCATTCGACCACATGACGAATCAGTCAGAGGACAGAAGATCTAAAGCCACTCAGGATGGCAACGGTCGGACATTCACTCCGTAGTCTTAAAGGTCATTTATAGCTCTTTATAACCAGTGTTACTAGTAACGCCTTGCCTTAACGTACATTGAACCATGTGTAACGTGGGATGGCTGGGGTCCTGGCGCACTCTATATAAGCCACTCCCCTCCTCTGGCGCAAGGGTTCACACCCCCTATAACTCTCACGCATAACCCAGTCGACCAAGCCTCCCAGCACAGAGACGTAGGGCTTTTACTTCCTTCGAGAAGGGCCTGAACTTGTACATCTTGCATGCACAACCTCACCGTAGCTAGGATCTTGCCTCCTCCTACGTACCCCCTATTCTTACTGTCAGACGTACTCCCACGACACTGACTTCGATGAAACATTTTCTCCTGTGGCTAGGCTTGAAGCCATTCGCATACCGCTAGCCTATGCCAACCACAACAACATTCTTCTGTACCAAATGGATGCAAAGAGTGCCTTTCTCGATGGCAAAATTGAAGAAGTGTATGTTGCACAACCATCTGGTTTTGAAGTCCCAAATCGTCCTGACATGGTATACAAGCTCAACAAGGCACTGTATGGCCTCAAACAAGCACCTCAAGCTTGGTATGACACACTCAAAGACTTCCTGAAGAGCAAAGGCTTCAAACCTAGTTCTCTAGATCCCACTCTCTTCACGAAGACATGTGATGGTGAACTGTTTGTATGCCAAATCTATTTGGATGACATTATCTTCGGCTGCACTGACAAGAGATATAGTGATGAGTTTGGGCATATGATGCAAGAGCAATATCAGATGTCCATGATGGGTGAGCTGAAATTCTTCCTAGGTCTTCAAATCCGTCAGTAGAGCAATGGCATCTTCATCTCACAAGAAAAATATCTCAAAGATTGCCTAAAGAAGTTTGGAATGCAAGACTGCAAAGGGTACAGGACGCCAATGCCAACCAACACTACTAGGAAAAGGGCTATAGATGATATGGCCACTAATGGCGCACGACATGTGCTGGTGCGCCATTAGTGTCCAAATACTAATGGCGCACCACACCCATGGTGCGCCATTAGTAACAATTTTTTTTTCATTTTTTTTCAAAACTAGTAATGGCGCACCAGTGGATAGTGTGCCATTACTGGTTAAACTAGTAATGGCGCACCACATCCACGGTGCGCCACTAGTATTTTTTTTTCAATTTTTTTAATTTTTTTCTATTTTTTCTTCAAAACTAGTAATGGCGCACCGTGGATGTGGTGCGCCATTACTAACTAGTAATGGCGCACCACATCCACGGTGCGCCACTAGTAATTTTTTTTCAATTTTTTTTTCAAAACTAGTAATGGCGCACCGTGTGTGTGGTGCGCCATTACTAGTTGAACTAGTAATGGCGCACCACTCCCATGGTGCGCCATTACTAACTTGGCCCAAAAATTCCACCGAATGCACCCCCCCGGTGGACCGCCTTTTCAGTTTTAAAAAAATAAAAGAAAATGATGGAAATGTCAAAAAAATAAAAGAAAATAAGTTTCCCATGTGATATGTGGTCTACTTGTTGGGAAAATTTACAAATATGATTTTCGACTTTATTTGCAAAATCTCTCTGGAATTTGTAAAATGGGCATAACTTTTGCATACGAACTCGGATTAAAAAGTTTTTTATATGAAAAATCATCTACTCGAAAAGTTAAGGGGCTTTTAAGATCTAGAGGGAAAAAATGGAAAAAAAATTCAAACTTACTAGTGGCGCACCGTTTGCTAGGTGCGCCACTAGTAACAGAAAGAAAATTGGTTTAAAAAAATCGATTTCTTTTTCAAAATATGATACGTAATATGACCGGGAAGTTTGAAATATTTTTTCAAAATTTCATCATACTCATGAACATGAACAAAGTCCTAGACATCAAGAAGGTTTAACATGATTGATATGATAGATATATCAACAAGTGCCTGTGAAGTGAGCTGGTGCTGGGGTTGGATAGAACTACGAAGTTAAGCGTGCTCGGGCTGGAGTAGTGTGAGGATGGGTGACCTTCCGGGAAGTTTGACCCACAGAGTGTGATTTGACTTGAGATTAAGCATATTGACCCGAGATTAAGCCATAGTGACCTGAGATTAAAAAAAATTTAAAAAAATTTGAAAAAAATTTGAAAAAATTGTTACTAATGGCGTGGTGCTAGTGGCGCACCTGTAGCGCCACTAGCAGCCCTTTTTCTAGTAGTGCAAAGGCCAATTGGGCGCCGACGACAATGGTAAAGAGTTTGATAAAAAGGTATACCACTCCATGATTGGTTCTTTACTCTACTTATGTGCATGTAGGCCTGATATAATGCTTAGAGTTTTCATGTGTGCCCGATTCCAAGAGGCACCAAAGGAATCACATCACTTAGTTGTGAAGCGAATTCTTCGATATTTGGCTTACACCCCAACACTAGAATTATGGTATCCAAAGGGCTCAGAGTTTGATCTAGTTGGATTCTCAGATGCTGATTATGTTGGTGACAAGGTTGATCGCAAGTACACATTAGGCACATGTCACTTTCTTGGACGATCTCTTGTCTGTTGGTCTTCAAAGAAGCAGAACTATGTATCACTCTCCACTGCTGAATCCGAATACATTACTGCTGGATCTTGCTACGCACAGCTTCTATGGATGAAGCAAACTCTCAAGGACTATGGCTTCCACCTGAAGCATGTGCCACTCTACTGCAACAATGAAAGCGCCATCAAGATTGCCAACAATCCAGTCCAGCACTCGAAGACAAAGCACATTCAGACCCGTCATCCTTTTCTCAGAGATCATGTCATGAAGGAAGATATTGATATGATTCATGTCAACGCTGAAGAGCAATTGGCAGATATCTTCACAAAGCCCTTGGATGAGAAAAGGCTTTGCAAGTTGTGGTGTGAGCTAAATATCTTAGAATCCTCAAATGTCCTCTGATTGGACACACATCCTAACGCTTATGCATGTTGATGACTTAGATGTGCAACACACAAAGTAATGTATATCTTCAATCAATGAAAACATACACTCTAAGTGTGAATACATTAACGTGGAATTTGACTTTAGAGCGCCATGATAATTGTGCGCCGTGTCTGGGTCTAATACTTCCTATATAGTGGGTAACGCCACCACCAAACTTTCTTGAAGAATTTTCTTTTGGCATCATGATTGCATTATCTTTGCATTTGGTTTGTCTTCAACATTGATTTGTCTTCTAGGTTTATCTTTGCAATGTTGATTTGGTCTTTCTCTGATGTGTGTGTGTGTGTGTGTATAGGGCTGGGCTATTTTGTTACCCATAACAGAATATTATTCTGTTACCCCCCTACCCTTATAGGCACGACGCACACAACACCGTAGGATCCCCCCGCCCCGACCCCAACGCGCCTTCTTCCCCCGGAGGCTAGTGTCGTGGGCGAGCGAGCGACGGCGGCAGCTGGAGCGAGGGAGCCCGCGACACCGTGATTGGCCGGCGACGGATCCGCCGCCGCCTCCTCCTTCCTTCTATCGCCGGATCCAACAATGGGGTCGTGATCCCAACCTCCTGCCTCCTTCCGTCGCCGGATTAATTGACAGGTCCGTGATCCCCATCTCCTGCATCCCTCCGTCGCCGGATCCATCATCGGGGTCGTGATCCCCGCCTCCTGTCTCCCTCCGCCGCAGGATCCATCGACAGGGCCGTGATCCTCGCCTCTTGCCTCCCTCCATCGCCTGATCCATCGACGGAGCCGTCATCCCCGCCTACTGCATCCCTCCGTCGCCGGGTCTCCTTCTCTGGGGCAGTGATCCCCGCAAGGTGCTTCCTCAACGAACCTCTTCGCCAGACGTCCACCACAAGCAGGAGCTGCATCAATGGCGCCGCCTCGCAAGAACATGCCAGTAAGACGCCCACGAGAGGTAGAAGAAGAAGACAGTACACTGGAGGTAATGTCTGCTCCCCACGTTTGTGTCACTCCATCAGTTCGTCAGTCCTGCTATGAAGAAGAACCCGATGGTACATTGCAAATGCTAGCATCAGTTCATTGACACCCCTGCCACTTGATGCACGATTAGGATTCGAGGTTACTGTCAGTGCATCTAATATGCTATCTTCAGTTCAAGTAAAAAAAACTTAAACATATGCGTCAGTCCAGGTAGATAGTGACAAGGTTTAGCTACCACTAAGAGTTGTATGTTGTTATTTCTAAGAGTACAAGTCATGTAGTTGCATCAGTTCGAACGACTAACAAAACTGTTACCGAAAAAAATATAAAATTGCTACACAGTAAGTTCAGTGATACATAAGCTAGCAGTACTTGTAATGTAGATGCATTGATGCATGATTAGGATGTCGAGGTTACTGTCAGTGCATCTAATATGCTATCTTCAGTTCAAGTAAAAAAAACTTAAACATATGCGTCAGTCTAGGTAGATAGTGACAAGGTTCAGCTACCATTGAGAGTTGTATGTTGTTATTTCTAAGAGTACAAGTCATGTAGTTGCATCAGTTCGAACGAGTAACAAAACTGTTACCGAAAAAAATATAAAATTGCTACACAGTAAGTTCAGTGATACATAAGCTAGCAGTACTTGTAATGTAGATGCATTGATGCACGATTAGGATGTCGAGGTTACTGTCAGTGCATCTAATATGCTATCTTCAGTTCAAGTAAAAAAAACTTAAACATATGCGTCAGCCCAGGTAGATAGTGACAAGAGAGTGCCACAGTTACACAGTAAGTTCAATGATACATAAACTATGAGTACTTCTAGTGTAGTTGCATAAGTTATAGAAGAACAAAAGAGAATTCATGCATGAGTTCAATGTCCAGTTTACAAAAACAGTGCTAAAAAACAGTACATCAGTACATCCGTGTTTGAACATGAACGTTCATCAGTTCGACTGAAAATGAAACCAGATTCATCCCAAAACTGTTGAATGTTGTTTGCAGAAGCATGCAAGGCGGCGCACGCAACAAGCATTTGATGAGCCAAACAGATATGGGGCACCACCTGGTTGGGTAACACGAGAACCGCCTGGATATTTCAACAGTACAGGCAGATTTGAAGATACACCGCAATCATCAGAAGCACGGACATGTTCTTCTATACAACAAACACCAATATCTGGGAATGCAAGCTTTGCCACTGCTGGGTTGCAACAAGGCCAACAATATCCACAACAACAAATGTTTTCCTTCCCCAGCGCATGCAAAAAGCCAAGGACAGGAAGCCGTGGATGGGTTGCAAGAAGGCTTCCACCAGTCGCTCCGTCAACATCAATCATCCGTGCTGCAAAAGCAGTTGCGACGGGAAGACCAGGGCAAAAAGACAGAAATTTTGGCCACTCTAGCAGGTTCAAAAGTACAAGATATGAGCCATATAGACATGAGCAACCTCACAATGAATCTGAGGGGAGACGGTCGTACAACGAGAGACGGAGATCTTTGTCAACGTTGCTCCCTCCAAGAGATGCATTCCTGCATGTGCCAAGGGTGACACCACCGGTGCCCATAAACCAGGGAGAACAACAAACACCGGAGGCAGGGCGGAGCTATACACATGTAAGTATCCATATAGGAAAAAAATACAAGCACAGTCCATACCATGGTGCTGTGACCACCCCATCTAACATTTTCATGACTACGTTTTTTGTTTGGTCACTGTTGCGTGCAGCCACCTGACATTGAAGCTTACGTTCTGCCAAGGCTAGAGATGAGGTTTGAAACTTTTGAAGAAACAAAGAACTTCTACAACGTATATGCGAAGCACGCGGGTTTCTTTGTCGTGGAAGGCCCCAAGTTTAAGACCAGAGCCTACCTTTATTGCACGTGCCATGGAGTTTATGAATCAAAGGTGTCTCAAGCAAATAGACAGCATAACAAGACGACAGCCGTAACTAATCATGGGCTAAAATGAGGCTGAAGAAGGAAAAGGATGGAACATTTATCGTAAAAGAGATAGTCTGGGAACACAACCACAGGCTACAGCTCACCGCAGAAATGCTTATCTTCTTGCACTCCCACAAAAACTTTGACAAAATAATCTTGGAGTACGTCAAGTACCTGCAGTTCAAAGGCGTTGAACACGCGCAAATCATGAGCATACTGGGTGGTGATGACCCTGGTAGCTACATCCTCGAAATGAATGCCAAAGACCTGATTAACCTGTAAGTACAAACTTGTTCTCCTCCCATAAACCGCCTCCGTCTTTTTTCCTCTGTCAGTACAAACATTCACGCAACGCATGACCTGACGCCAGTTCAACATGCATTTTCCAATGAACTTTTAATATGCAGGAAAGCAAAGAATTCTAGGATTGATGATGTGGACGATGTCCTAAAGACTGTCAACTTCTTTAGGGAGATGAAAGCTATAAACAGGGAATTCTTCTATGACATGCAACTGGACGAGTCCGATAGAGTTAAGAACATATTCTGGGCGAACGCAAGCTGCCGAGGGGCGTATCAGGACTTCGGGGACTGCGTAATGTTTGACACAACATACAAGACCAACAAGTACCATATGCCACTTGGGGTGTTTGTCGGAACTAACAACCACTTACAGACTACATTCTTTGGTTTTGCCCTGATAAGAGATGAGGATGCAGATTCATTCAAGTGGCTGTTCAAGAGGTTTTTAAGGTGCATGAGAAGGAAGGCTCCTACATGCATCCTCACAGGTAAAACCACCCCCAACCACCACCCCCCATCCAAAAAAGAAAAGGAAAGTAACACAGTAAAAATGTTGTGTCAGTTCTATTGGTATATATGCACAATCATCTGCTGACCACTCCGAGTCTATTTTCTCATTACCAGACCAGTGCCCGGCAATGGCTTTGGCGATCGCAGATGTTTTCAAGAACACAGTACATAAGCTATGCCGCTGGCACATTATGAAGAAGTACAAGGAACACCTCGCGTACCTGTATTTCCTACACGATGTCTTTAAGGATGAATTCACATCAATTCTCAACTGGCCCCTCATGCCAACTGAGTTTGAGGATGCCTGGAAAAGACTCATGGATAACTACAACCTCCACGATGATGCCACAATGGTGGGCATGTGGAACGAGCGTGAGAAATGGATATCAGCCTACTTTAAAGAAATTTTCTGCGCCAAAATGACATCCACACAGCGAAGTGAGAGCATGAACTATGTGCTCAAGAAGAACTACGTAAATGAGAGACATAACCTATAGCGGTTTGTCAGCCAGGTAAACTCCTACATCAAAACCAGGAGGCAGACAGAGAACCAGGAGACAATGGGTAATCGGGTATAGCTCTATGACTTGTCGTAAGACAAAAAATTACATGCTTACTAAATTAAAACCTTTATTAGAAGTTTTTGCTGTGAGAAAACTAATAATTTGGTCATCATTCTTGCATCTGCAGAAGGAACAAAACACGCTGACCTTCTATGGGTTTGACACCCAGATGGCAAAGCTCTACACACGAGTTGTGTACAGCAAGATCAGATATAGGCTAAAGCTGAGCACACTCTTCACGACGACAGAGATGGAAGAGCCCACAAAGTACCTAGTGCGCTACAACCACCCGCGAAAACTGTCTGTGTGGGCTCAACACGCGTTCCAGGTGGTTGCAGACCCCGTGGGAGAAACATATGAGTGCGAGTGAACTATGGGACCACACATGCGATGACTACAAAAAAGATGTTACATACTGTACTACTTTTTTTGCAAAGTTTTTGTTTGAATGAAATGACAAAAAAGACGCACCTCTTCCAAAAACAAATACAGGTCTTTTCTGCGTGCATGTCCTATGCATGATGCAGACAATTAAGGCTGCCAGCGTTCCAGAGAAATACATCCTCAGGAGATACACCAAACGCCCGAACATCCAGCCAACATTTGATGAAATGACATGAGGACAATGGCGTCAAACAAGGCATCCCAATACTACATTGAAAGCTCATCACGACGCTGAACATGAGGGTGCATGTAAAAAGCTTGAGAAGCCAAGAGCAAATGGCAAGGTCGCGGGTCGTCATGGACAAACTTGAACAAGAACTCTACGCCATGCATTCTGCTGAAAATGGAGGTGTCGCGGACAGTGAAGCCATTGAGCAGGATATTGCTACAATGTTATCCGAGATGAACCATCTGGGAGCTATTGACCCGTTTGACAATGAGGAAGAGGAGCAGCAGCAACCGGAGCTTGCACATGTGTACACTCAAGAGCACCGACAAGCTCACATGCAAGATCATGAGCTTGATGGTGCTGTAGGCGAACGACATGACAATAGCACATCCTACCAGCAGCAGCAGGAAAGGGTGATTAAACCCCCCATATTCTCAAACACAAAAGGAAGGAAGAGCAAGACGCAAGCAGCAGCCAAAAAGCCACCACGCCCCATCAAGCGCGTGGAATTTGGCCCGGACGGCAAACCCCTCGGGATAAGGGCATGCGGATTCTGCAACGTCGTGAGCAACCATAACTACCGCACATGCCCACTCCGCATAGATGCCACTGTCAAAAAGAACAAGCAGACTGGAGCCACCCAGCTTTCTACCAATGGAGACAACACACGTAACAGCTACACTTGCCGCAAGTGTGGCGGAACTGATGGACATAATGCCCGCACGTGCAAAGTGGGCAAGGAGGTCAGTGGAGCTGAACAGAAACAGGGCAAGGTTCAGAGTTCCAAGCAATCAAATGAAGACGATGAAGAAGAAGAGTTTGACGAGAATGACGGCCAATCGGACGAAGACAATGAAGATGACAGTGTCGGAGGCGAGGAAACTGAAACTAACGATGAAGTTGCCAAGGCTCAACCTGGAAAGAGTGCCGGCAAGGCACAACATTCGGAGACAGTTAGGAGAAGCTCAAGACTGAACAACACATAGTTGTTATCCTGCTGCGTCAACTAAAAAATAACCTTGTAGTCTAAGTTGCATCAGCACACAATGAGGAAGCATTTCAGAAACACTGTCGTTACCAAAACTTATTTAGCTTTATCATCGATTTCTCGATCAGAACTAAAGTTATTTTTTAGATTCTGATTTGTGCCTGCTGGAGCAGTGACATTAGTATGTAAACCATTTGATAATCATTTTGAATGCTGTCACAAATACGTTTGAAAAAAACTTATCTGGATATATCTGACGCAAAACGCTACTGTCAACCAGTAACTCAGCAAAAAAATATGTCAATGAAAAGTTTAAACTCTTGTAGTACATCGGTACTGATAACTCTCAGTCGTTAGTACAAGGCAGAGTACACATCAGTACTGATAGAATTTCTGATTTATTACTCTTTGGAGCAAAGGACATTATTATGTAAACCATTTGATAATCCTTTTGAATGCAGTCACAAATAAATTTGAAAAAACTTATCTGGATATATCTGACGCAAAACGCTACTGTGAACCAGTAACACAGCAAAAAAACAAGTCAATGAAAAGTTTAAACTCTTGTAGTACATCAGTACTGATAACTCTCAGTCGTCAGTACAAGGCAGAGTACACATCAGTACTGATATAATTTCTGATTTGTGCCCGCTGAAGCAGTGACATTATTATTTAAACCATTTGATAATCCTTTTGAATGCAGTCACAAATAAATCTGAAAAAACTTAATGAGTGGTCTATTTTTTGTTGAATCTCGATTGTAGTGATACACATATTCATAATATTGAATCCAAAAGATGCAAAATTAATAATGATAGTGCAACTTATTTGTGGCACTGCTGTTTAGGTCATATTGGTGTAAAGCACATGAAGAAACTCCATGTTGATGGGCTTTTGGAATCACTTGATGCTTGCGAACCATGCCTCATGGGCAAGATGACTAAGACTTCGTTCTCCGGAACAATGGAGAGAGCAATTGACTTATTGGAAATAATACGTACTGATGTATGTGGTCCGTTGAGTGTTGAGGCTCACGGTGGGTATCGTAATTTTCTGACCTTCACAGATTATTTGAGCAGATATGGGTATATCTACTTAATGAAATATATGTCTGAAACATTTGAAAAGTTCAAAGAATTTCAGAGTGAAGTGGAAAATCATCATACCAAGAAAATAATATTTCTCTGATCTGATCATGGAGGTGAATATTTGAGTTATGAGTTTGGTCTTCATTTGAAGCAATGTGGAATAGTTTCGCAACTCACGCCACCTGGAACACCACAGCATAATGGTGTGTCCGAACGTCAGAATCATTTACTTTATTAGATATGGTACGATCTATGATGTCTCGTACCGATTTACCACTATCGTTTTGGGGTTATGCTTTAGAGACGGCTGCATTCACGTTAAATAGGGCACCATCTAAATCTGTTGAGACGACACCATATGAATTGTGGTTTGGCAAGAAACCTAAGTTGTCGTTTCTTAAAGTTTGGGTCTGCGATGATTATGTGAAAAAGCTTCAACCTGATAAGCTCGAACCCAATCAGAGAAATGCGTCTTCATAGGATACCCAAAGAAGACTGTTGTGTACACCTTCTATCACAGATCCGAAGGCAAGATATTCATTGCTAAGAATGGATCCTTTCTAGAGAAGGATTTTCTCTTGAAAGAAGTGAGTGGGAGGAAAGTAGAACTTGATGATGTAATTGGACCTTCTTCCGAATTGGAAAGTAGTTCATCACAGAAATCAGTTCCAGTGATGCCTACACGGATGAAGTTAATGATGATGAGCATGAAACTTCAGATCAAGTTACTACCGAACCTCGTAGGTCAACTAGAGTACATTCCGGTAATCCTGTTCTGTAATCATGTTACTAGACCATGACGAACCTATGAACTATGAGGAAGTGATGATGATCCCAGATTCCACGAAATGGCTTGAGGCCGTGAAATCTAAGATGGGATCCATGTATGAGAACAAAGTGTGGACTTTGGTTGACTTGCCTGATGACCAGCAAGCCATAGAGAATAAATGGATCTTCAAGAAGAAGACTGACGCTGGCGGTAATGTTACTATCTACAAAGCTCGACTTGTTGTGAAAGGTTTTCGACAAGTTCAAGGAGTTGACTACGATGAGACCTTCTCACCCATAGCGATGCTTAAGTCTGTCCGAATCATGTTAGCAATTGCCGCATTTTATGATCATGAAATTTGCCAAATGGATGTCAAAACTGCATTCCTTAATGGATTCTTAAAGAAGAGTTGTATATGATGCAACCAGAAGGTTTTGTCGATCCTAAAGGTGCTAACAAAGTGTGCAAGCTCCAGCGATCCATTTATGGACTGGTGCAAGCCTCTCGGAGTTGGAATATACGCTTTGATAGTGTGATCAAAGCATATGGTTTTATACACACTTTTGGAGAAGCTTGTATTTACAAGAAAGTGAGTGGGAGCTCTGTAGCATTCCTAATATTATATGTGGATGACATATTGTTGATTGGAAATGATATAGAATTTCTGGATAGCACAAAAGGATACTTGAATAAGAATTTTTCAATGAAAGACCTCGGTGAAGCTGCTTATATGTTGGGCATCAAGATCTATAGAGATAGATCAAGACGCTTAATTGGACTTTTCACAAAGCACATACCTTGATAAAGTTTTGAAGAAGTTCAAAATGGATCAGTCAAAGAAAGGGTTCTTGCACGTGTTACAAGGTGCGGTTGAGTCAGACTCAATGCCCCACCACTGCAGAAGATAGAGAGAAAATGAAAGTCATTCCCTATGCTTCAGCCATAGGTTCTATCATGTATGCAATGTTGTGTACCAGACCTGATGTGTGCCTTGCTATTAGTTTAGCAGGGTGGTACCAAAGTAATCCAAGAGTGGATTACTGGTCAGTGGTCAATAACATCCTGAAATACCTAAAAAGGACTAACGATATGTTTCTCGTTTATGGAGGTGACAAAGAGCTTGTCGTAAATGGTTACGTCGATGCAAGATTTGACACTGATCCGGATGAATCTTAAGTCACAAACAGGATACGTATTTATATTGAATGGTGGAGTTGTCAGTTGCTGAAGTTCCAAGAAGGGCCTCGTGGCGGGATCTATGTGTGAAGCAGAGTACATAGCTACTTCGAAAGCAGCAAATGAAGGAGTATGGATGAAGGAGTTCATACCCGATCTAGGCATAATACCTAGTGCACCGGGTCCAATGAAAATCTTTTGTGACTATACTGAAGCAATAGTCTTGGCGAAGGAATCCAGATTTCACAAAAGAACCAAACACATCAAGAGATGCTTCAATTCCGTCCGCGATCAAGGCAAGGAAGGACACATAGAGATTTGTAAAATACATACGGATCTGAATGTTGCAGACCCGTTGACTAAGCCTCTTCCACGAGCAAAGCATGATCAGCACCAAGACTCCATGGGTGTTAGAATCATTACTGATAGTGCTAGTTATCGACAAGAGGGGGGGGGGTGAATAGGCGATTTTTAGGAAAGTCTTCAAAACACGGATGTTTCGAAGACAAACAATAGAAATGACCTAATTGATATGCAGCGGAAGGTAAACTACAACAAGCAAACCATAGTTAAGTATGCAATAATGTGAAAGTACAAGACTAATAGCAGCTTGGTAGTAAGGATCAAGATGGAAGATAGTGAGAAGCCAATCAACAAATGTAGTCAAGCAATGAAGTCAAACAGGTATGACAAATGGGCACTGACTTCACGAAGACAAACTCAAAGTAAAGGAGGGAAGGGATAGAACCAGTCACTTGTTGAAGACACAGGATTTGTTGGACCAGTTCCAGTTGCTCTGACAACTGTACATCTTGTTAGGGAGGCTGAGATTCAACTCAGAAGACCGCGTCTTCACCTTATTCCCCTTGAGCTAAGGACACACAGTCCTCGCCCAATCACTCTGGTAAGTCTTCAAGGTAGACTTCTGAACCTTCACAGACTGCGTTCACCGGCAATCCACAATGACTCTTGGATGCTCAGAACGCGACGCCTAACCGGCTGGAGGATTCACAGTCCTCAAGTGTAATAAGTCTTCAGGTCACATGCATGTAAAGACTTCATGATGCCTAACACTCTTTGGCTCGGGTGTTTGGGCTTTGTCCTCGCAAGGATCTCTCTCTCTCAAAGGCTTCGAGGTGGGTTGCTCTCAAGCGACAAAAAGCCGTGCACTAACTCCTGAGCAGCCACCAATTTATGGTGTAGGGGTGGGCTATTTATAGCCACTAGGCAACCCGACCTGATATGTCCGAAATGACCACAGGTCACTAAGGAACCGACACGTGTTCCAACGGTCAGATTTCAAACAGACACGACAACTTTACTTGGGCTACAAGAAAAGCTGACTCATCCAGCTCTGGATAAGTTTTGCTCTCATTGTCTTCGCTCGAAGACATAGGATTTGGGTTGAGCATCACTTGATCATTACGACCATGATCACTTGGACCCCACTTAACAAGACGGCGGTTCCTATGACTCAACAAAGAAGAAAAGGAAACAACGAAACAACACGATCTTCAGCTCCATAGTCTTCACTCAATGTCTTCTCATGTCATAGTATTCAATGTGAATATCTTCACATACCACCATTGTCGCCAATGTCTTCATACATTTTTAGGGTCATCCCGGTAGGTAAACCGAATCAATGAGGGACACTACTGCGTTATCCTGCAATTCTCACAAACGCATTAGTCCCTCAACCACATTTGTCGTCAATACTCCAAAACCAACTAGGGGTGGCACTAGATGCACTTACAATCTCCCCCTTTTTGGTGATTGATGACAAACTGGTTGAAGTTTTCAACTGGGATAAAATATGTGAAATTGTAAAGGATAGGGAATTGTCTTCATAAGTGGCAAAGGCTCCCCCTGAAGATGTGCATATAAGTAGTTTTCTTTTGGAGTGCAAATGCACATGGCAGGTTGTACTTGTGGACATCCTATTCAACTTATTAAGATAATTCATCATGCATGAAATGATATAGCTAAGAGAATGACATGCATAATGAAAAATGGACGTCTGCAGAATGATCTAAGTGCAGAAGTTATCGTCGCACATGCAGAATTTATCATTGCACCAGAGTAAAGAAAATAAGTAGCAGATGACCATCGAGGTTTAAGTTTTACAACTCAAAGAACCAAATGTATCAAAAGCAAGAGTTGTAAACACTAGGCAAATTATTATGCAACCGCCCTTATGAACCCGCTTGAAGACTATCAAACTCATATGCTTCTCCCCCTTTTGTCAGTAAGGACCAAAAAGGTTTGAAGACATAGAGCATCTACTCGTCCTCTTCAGAAGTAGATGATGCAGCAGGGTTGTCGTTGTTGGTTGGCGGTGTAGACGAACTTGGTGCAGTGTCGATTCGTGCAGAAGTAGGGGGCGGTGAAGTAGCATCGGCTTCATTATCGATCACTCTGGCATTGACAGTTGCCGCGGAGGAAGAATAGTCAGAGTCTTCAAGAGATGGAGTTCGTTGTAGGACTGCATTCCATGGAGGAGTGGAGTCAAACGTGAAGTGTTCAGTGAAGCCATCGTCTTGAAGATCTGCTTCAGCACTGAGCAGGGTCAAACTCTTCCATGATCGCCGACAGGTCTCGTGAGTGACAAAAGCATTCTTGGTGGCAAGGTTTCGAATGCGATTGACATCCACCAAGAGGCTTTGCATTTGTCGCTTGAGCCAGGAGTGATGCTTATCTTGTTTTTTATGTAGCGCCACAAGAAGTTCTCGATCATTGAGGACTCGAGAGCGCTTCCGAGGCCTTTGGCCAATTGTGCTCTCAGTGGCTTCAGTCTGCGCACGGTGAGGCAGACGTGTGTTCCCAGCCAGAGGATAGACACGTGATACCGCTTGGACGCCTTCTATGGGTTGAGAGAAGCTATGGTGATCTGAATTCTGAAGACAAAGTGGTGTTTTGGAAGGCTCAGGGTAAATGGCTTCAACTGACATATCAACCTCTGGTAGAAATATCAGATGATTGCGAGCAGAGGGCTGATAGTTGATAGCAGAGTGCATCTTGATGAGGCGCATGACCCATGGAGCATAAAATTTCAGACCAAACAGATCGAGATCCAGACGCAGCCAATTGTCGGATGAAGAATTCTTGCGTATTGAAGCTGATGCCATTGAGGATGTAAAAGACCAATGTCTTCATTGCTCCTTCAAGTTTTGCAGATGATGAATGTCCTTTGATAGGCCATAGAGTTACTTTGATGATGTGATATATTGTACGAGGCAGATACTCAAGGTCATCAACAAAGAAGTGCTGAGGGTATTCAGCGTCATGTGGCAGTGGCTTCATCATGCTCAACATCTGACTCATGTCGGGGTTCTGGCTTATGAAATATGCTCTCCAGTGCATCGCGGTGGAGTTGGCAACCAGGTTCAAACAGCTCTCCAGGAGTGGGTAGGCCTGTGAGCTCAATGACGTCAAGAGCTTTGGCTTCATCATGAACATTTCCTTTCATCCACTCGAGAACCCATGTCTTCGTATCTCTGTTGTAGCCGCGGATGTGGAGGGTTGCATAGAATTGAAGCACAAGTTCTTCATTCTAGCGTTCTTTGTCTGTAATGAAGCCGAGCAGACCTGCATCACGAAAGCAATCAAGTGCTTCTTCTAAGCACGGCAGTCCAGCAATGGCTTCAGTGTCGAGGCGCATATGAGGGAAAATGCGCCCTTGATCATACAGAACGCAGGAGTAATAGCTTCATTGCTGATAGCTCCAGAAACGGTCAGATGATATCCTTGGCCTTGTGTAGGGGTTCTTTGCTCTGTCAAAGAAAGTGTTGTGGGCTTTGAAGCCATTTGCATTGAAAGAACCTGTAGAGGTGGCAGTGCCTGGAAACCATGGCAGTCTTGGCTTCGGCTTCTGGACCTGAGGCCTATGCGCAATATGATAGTCGAACTGAGGACCAGAGGCATAAGGGGGAGGGACCAGAACTGGCCATCTTACTGTGATTAGCTCGCCATAGTTGTATGTTTGCTCAATTGTGTAGGGCCTTGGTGGCGGAATCGAGCAAGCGCAAGAATCGAGGCTTCAGGCTGCTCAGCAGATGCTTCGGGAGCAGTTGCCTCATTGGCTTCAGGCACATTTCCTTCACTGGCTTCAGGAGCTGTTGGTGCCGGCTCCACATTTGGTTCAGCCATGACCACATCATTGGCTTCATTGGTGTTGGAGGTGGCAGCCTCAATGTTTTCAACCTCCACTCAAGGAGCTGGAGGGTCGGGCACTGGCATGTTGATATCAGGAATAACTTGTTCAATTAGAGGGGGTGTAGGGACACGTTCTTCTTCTTCTTGGGTGTCTGCGGCTGATGCAGCCGGATTGTCTTCAGCAGCTTTGGCTTGCACTGGAGACATTCACAGTTGGAGTGGCTTCGAAAACACTTGACGTGCAACAGGTTGGTGGTGCACTTCTCCTTTTGGAACGCCGAGAGAGGTACTTGAGGCCTTTGACCTTTGCGAAGCTGCGAAATGTTGGCGGCGCCTTTGGAGATGGGGTTATGCGGGCCACAAAGTCTTCCTCTTCTTGTTGTTGTTGTTGTTGTTGGGGAGTGACTTGTTGTTGGGGAGTACTATGGGAGTCTTCTTGTTGCGGGCGATCAGCCCATGACGCATCCTGAGCAATTGACGTCAGAGGACGACCAATGCTGATGAGTTCGCTGTTCGCATTTAACAAAGCGATGATACCACATTGTACTCAATTTGAGGAAAAACTTCATCATCTTCAACATTGTCATGGTGACCAATGTCTTCAACAGTGATGGGATCAACTGCTGTTATCTCTTCAGCTTCAGGAGCCTCTGTGGAAGCAGGCTCATGAATGGTCATGCGAAGTTCTTGGGTAGCAGACACGGGACGAACCACTGAAATGGGTTCAACAACCAAGGGCTCTGTGGGAGCAGCCCGATTCTTCTTGGTCTTGAGCTTCTTCTTGGAGGGAGCTGCATCAGAGGCATCAGAATTTTTCCTTTTTCTGCTTTAGCCTCGGCAGCCCTCGTCTTCTTCTGTTCAGAAGCGGTTGAACGGACCTTTGGCTTCGAGCCAGTCATGCTACTTGGGAAGACTATGCGGGG
Organism: Aegilops bicornis; assembly: GCA_021605145.1. Classification (NCBI taxonomy): domain Eukaryota; kingdom Viridiplantae; phylum Streptophyta; class Magnoliopsida; order Poales; family Poaceae; genus Aegilops; species Aegilops bicornis. The sequence continues at coordinate 260,619,686 of CM038672.1, read as the reverse complement.
TTCTTCCTGCCTTGAAGGTGCAGCTTGGTCAGTTGAAGACTTCTTCCTCTTTGCATCCATTCTGGGGTCAATGCCAGGACGGCCAAGAGCCTTGCGCTTCTCAGCCTCATTGTAGGCACGCACGCACTTGTCAGCCAGAGCCTTCATGTGCTCACGAGAGCCTCTGGCTTCTTCACGCTTCTTGACAAAGGCTTCCTTGAGGTCGTGCAACATGACCTTGAAGTTTTTGACGTCTTGCACGCTGAGTGCAGCCATATGCTTCTTGAACTGAGCCTTCTCATAGTCAATCTTATGCTTCAGTTCAACAATGCGCTGAGCAAGAGCTATCTCAGAAGCAATGGCTCCATTGAAGGAGACGCTGAGGCCAATAGGAAGTTGCAGATCTTCAAAGCTGATGTTTGGTGTGTCAAACCACTCATCAATGAAGTGATGGATGATTGCCACATCAAAGAGAGGCAAATTGTTGAAGATTTCTGCTTCTTCTTTGCTCTTGATAAGTTGCTCAAGAGCATCATCTGCAAGATCTTCATCACCGGACAGATCAATGTGCTCTTCACGCAGAATGCCAGCAAGAGTCAGTGTCAGTTCAGTATTCTTGACGATTTTCTTTCTCTTCTCCGTCTTATTGGAGATACGGGATTGATCTTGGTACTGCACGGCTTCGGAGGTGCAAGAGCTGCTGGCTTCACACGTGAAGCTTTTGGAGGAGCAGCTGACTTTGGAGCCTTGACTTTCTTAAGCTTCTGCGGCCTTGGAGCAGGACCAGGAGCTGGAGCTGGGGCTTCATCAGACTCAGCATCATCATCAGAGTGATCCACTTTGGCACCTTGGACCAACATGTAAGTGATGAGGCCATCAAGGTTTGAAAAGGGACCGATGACATTGGGTTCAGCATCACGTGAGCCGTCAGCACGAGGAGCAGAGGGACCGTGGTTGAAGTCTAATCCCAATGACTTCTTGTTTTCCTTGGTCAAGCCTTTCGCGTCTTTGGAAGTTGCACTTGAAGAGATTATCATCATGACACCAGAGCAAAGACGTTGGGTCGGCATTCTCTGGCTGAGGTCCACGGACCATACAAGGATAGAAACCTTGTGCAATAGCTTCAGCCATGTTCTTGGGTGGAAGGCCTCGAAAGAGAATATCACCCCAAGGGCTTCTGATAGCATTCTTCTCGGCATATTCCTGGGTGACGAAATTGTACTTGAACCACTGTTCAGCCCAATATCGTCGAATCCATTGGATTCGCGTCTTGCGCTGATTGTAATTCTCTTCGGGATCTGTCTTGTACAGCTCTGTGAGGTCATCAGGCAGATCTTTTGAGGTTCCCCCACGACGTTGTCTGCCTCCCTTCCTGACTGATTTATCTGCAGCCATGAGCTTTAAACTAAATGGCTTCATGTTCAAAGGCTTCAAAGGCTTGCGTTTGCTGGACAGACAGGAACTGGCTTCGGGAGAGTTAGTTTGATGCTGTAAGAATTCTGCAAACGAATGCAAACTATGAGAACCAAGGGATTCTCCCACGGACATGTACTGTGACATTAGAGATGCGAGGAAGGGAAGAGGTCATATGCATTCTCGTAAGATTTTGAAGATAAATCAGTTTGAAGACATTGACCTCATGATGTGAAGACATTCACTTATATCGAGAGTTGGTTCCAGATTTGTACGAATCCGTGAATAAGTACAAGTGAGGAATCTAACTAGTTGTGAAGCTTAAGTGAATATACTAGGCGACGAGATGCATGTAATAGATCTAACGTAGTATGGGCAGAAACCAATTTCGGCAAGTAGGATGAATCTTGAAGATCAAAAAGATGGTAAAAATAGAGTTATATTTACCACTCGAAGAACTGCTAGACGGGAAGAAGGGAGGCCGAGCAGTTCAATCCACCGTGCCCTAACTTGGCGACGGAGGACACCTACGGCGGCGGCGGAGATGACGATGCTCGCGGCCGGCGTGAGGACGGCGTCGGAGAAGTCGTGGCAGCTAAGCGCTTCGTCGCTGGCATCGTCGAGAGCTAGCGGTGGCGCTAGAGTTTTGACGAGGTGGAGAGGTGGAAGAAGATTTTCTTTACCGCATGGGACATGTATTTATAAGTAGGTGTGCGGCACAACGCAATTACATAGGTGCCCCTGGCGGTTCACATCTGAGGGGCACGTGGCAAGCATGCAATATGCTCTGAGTTGTCCCACGTTCCCACGCCCGCCAGGTTTGTCGGATGGTCGTTCCGGCTTCTCCGGATTTCAACAGTAATGATGAATCATTTAAAACAGACTTAAAGTTTGTCTCTGTGTCTTCTGCTGACAAGGACGTATAGAATACATTAGACAGTTTCAATAGAATGCATATGATTTGGACAGATAGAGTTTGAGATAGAAAGCATAGAGAGATTGGGGTCCGATCACATTCACTTAGTTCAAAAGATTCAACTTGGAAGACATAGCTATAAGTGAATGCTTTGTAGAGGACAGAACAATATATATATATATATATATATATATATATATATATATATATATATATATATCAGACGTCAACCAAATCAACATAGTGAAGAAAATCAAGAAGATAGGTTGAAGTTGAAGACAAATCAATGCGAAGATATTGCAGAAATAACACCATGAGTGAAATACTTCAAACAGAGAAATTTGGTGGTGGCGTTACCCACCGTATAGGAAGCATTAGACCCAGACACGACGCACAATTATCGTGGCGCTCCGAAGTCAAATTCCACGTTAATGTATTCACACTCAGAATGTAAATCTTCATTGATTGAAGATATACGTTACTTCGTGTTGCACATCTAAGTCATCAACATGCATAAGTGTTAGGATGTGTGCTTGATCACGGGACATTTGAGGATTCCAAGATATTTAGCTCACTGCTGTAACTTGCAAAACCTTTTCTCATCCAAGGGCTTTGTGAAGATATCGCCAGTTGCTCTTCAAAGGTTGACGTGAATGATGTCAATATCTTTCTTCATGACATGATCCACGAGAAAATGATGACGAATTTCAATGTGCTTTGTCTTGAGTCTTTGGACTGGATTGTTGGCAATCTTGATGCGCTTTCATTGTCGCAGAAGAGAGGTACTTGTTTCAGATTGATGCCATAGTCCTTGAGAGTTTGCTTCATCCATAGAAGCTGAGCACAAAGAAGATCCAGCTGACAATGTATTCAGATTCAGCAGCTTGAGAGTGATACGGTCTTCTTTGAAGACCAACAGACGAGTGATCGTCCCGTAAAGTGACATGTGCCTGATGTAGACTTGCGATCCACCTTGTCACCAGATAATCAGCATCCGAAAAATCCAACCAAATCAAAATTTGAGCCCGTTGGATACCATAATCCGAGTGTTGGGGTGTGAGCCAAATATCGAAGAATTAAGCTTCACAGCTAAGTGATGCGATTCCTTTGGTGCCGCTTGCAATCGAGCACACATGCAAACACTAAGCATAATATTTGGCCTAGATGCACATAGGTAAAGTAAGGAACCAATCATGGAACGGTATACCTTTTGATCGAACTCTACCATTATCGTCGGGACCCAGATGGTGTTTGGCTGGCATTGGCGTCGTGTATCCTTTGCAATCTTGCATTCCAAACTTCTTCAGACAATCTTGGAGGTATTTTTCTTGAGATATAAAGATGCCATTCCTTTCTTGTGAATTTGAAGACCGGGAAGAACTTGAGCTCTCCCATCATGGACATCGATATTGTTCTTGCATCATGTATCCAAATTCATCACTATACTTACGGTTGGTGCGTAGAAGATAATGTCATCCACATATATTTGGCATACAAACAGTTCACCATCATATGTCTTCGTGAAGAGTGTGGGATCAAGGGATCCGGGTTTGAAGCCTTTGCTCTTCGTGAAGTCTTTGATCATATCATACCGGTAGCGAGGAGCTTGTTTGAGGCCATACGATTGCTTTATTTAGCTTGTACACCATATCGTGATGTTTTGGATCTTCAAAGCCAGGTGGTTGAGCGACATATACTTCTTCTTCAATCTTGCCGTTGAGAAATGCACTCTTCACATCCATTTGATAGAGCAAGATGTTGTGGTAGTTAGCATAGGCTAGTAGTATGCGAATAGCTTCAAGCCTAGCTACAGGAGCAAATGTTTCGTCGAAGTCAATTCCTTCAACTTGAGTATATCCTTGAGCCACTAGACGTGCTTTGTTTCTAACGACTTGACCATGCTCATCTTGCTTGTTTCGATATATCCATTTGGTGCCAATAATGTTATGCTTGCGAGGGTCAGGGCGCTTGACAAGTTCCCAAACATTATTTAGCTTGAACTGTTGAAGTTCTTCTTGCATATCTTGTATCCATTACATTTCCATAAAGGCTTCAAAGAACTTTCTTGGGTTACGATATTGACACAAAAGAAAAGTGCCCACCGAAATTTGCTAGCTGTGTTGCTCTTGAGCGAGTAAGCGGACCAGGTGCATTGATGCTATCGATTATCTTCTCAATCTGTACCTCATTTGCAACTCGTGGATGAACTGGACGAAGACTTTGCTCTTGCGGATCACTGTCATCATTGGGAGGATTGTCTTCAGGCTGAGCATTGTCTTCTGGTTGGTTAGGTGCAGAAATGATAAGTTCCTCTTGATTTGTGCTTCGAAGGCATAATTTCACCGATTCCCATTATCTTGATAGAGTCATTTGGGTGGAGCTTCGTCTAGTGTACTTGGCGAAACTCTCTTTGTGAACCATTGGTTTCATCAAATCGCACGCCTCTGATTTCGACGATTTTGTAGAGATAAAGGTTGAAGACTCTTTAGGAGTGCGAGTCCTTTCCGTAACCGAGCATGAAGCCTTCATGAGCTTTAGGTTCAAATTTTGACTTGTGATGGGGATCCTTGATCCAAAGCACTTAGCCCCAAATACTCAAGTAGCCGACATTTGGCTTCTTGCCAAGAAGGAGCTCATAGGATGTTTTGTTCAAGCTTATGGATGTAAACACGGTTGGTGACGTGACATGTTTGTATCAATAGCTTCTGCCGTAACTTTCTTGGTGTCTTGTACTCGTCGAGCATTGTTCGAGCCATCTCAATGAGGGTTCTGTTCTTGCGCTCCATGATGCCATTTCTTTGAGGTGTGTATGGAGCGGAGAACTCATGAGTGATTCCCATGGTATCCAGATAAAGATCAAGTCTGGTGTTCTTGAATTCAAATGCTTATCACTTCCGATATGCTTGATCTTGACGCCATAATTGTTCATTGCTCGATTGGTGAAGCGTCTCAAGACATCTTGCACTTCAATCTTGTAGAGAATTATGTGCACCCATGTGTATCTTGAGTAGTCATCAACAATGACGAAGCCATAGAGACAAGCAGTTGTTGTGAGGGTAGAGTAATGAGTAGGGCCAAACAATCCATGTGTAACAGCTCGAAGGGTTGAGATGTCGTCATGATTGTCTTCGAGGGGTGCTTTGCCCTAGTCATCTTTCCAGCTTCTCAGGCACCACACAAATGATCCTTCTTGAACTTCACACCTTCGATGCCTATGACATGCTTCTTCTTGGCGAGTGTGTGTAAGTTCCTCATGCCAGCATGCCCCAGCCTCTGATGCTAGAGCCAGGATTCTGAAGCTTTTGCAAGAAGACATACGGCAAGCTGTGGATCTGCTGAGAAATGTACCATGTATAGATCATCTTTCCTATACCCTTCAAAGACTAGAGACTTGTCAGATTCCATTATTACAAGGCAACGATATTTTCCGAATATCACAATCATGTTCAAGTCACAAAGCATTGAGATGTACATCAAGTTCAAACCAAGGGATTCAACAAGCATCACTTTATCCATGTGTTGATCCTTTGAGATTGCAACTCTACCTAGACCCAATACCTTGCTTTTACCAAAGTGTCAACCAAATGTGATGTGACTCTTGTCCGATGGACGTAAGGTTGAGTCCATGAGAAGATTCGATCACCAGTCATATGATTAGTGCATCCACCGTCCATAATCCATTACGAAGCATGAGGTGTCATACCCTCTGATGCAGTTAGGGGGATAGGCTTCACCAAGAGCATTGTGAAGCATAAACATTTGACGGGCAAGTGGATTATTGAAGCTTAAATCAAGATTAGGACTGATAGGATGAATGGCAAACGATTCAGGAACAAAATACATAGTGAGACCATTTGGGCATTTGATCTTGTGCCCTACAAGATGTTTTAGGTCCCCAGCAATATCATCAGACGTCTTTGATTTTCGGCTAGAGACCCTTTCCTGCAAAAGAGAGTTAATTCTTCTTAACCACCCACATCTTTAGGGGTGGCTTAGAAGTAATGAGTCTAAGTGCAGCATCTGAGAACTTCGGCTTTGGAGCCCTAGCAAATAGCCTTGCAGGAGATGAATGATACTCATATGAATAAGCAGAAAAGTTCTTAGTTCTATGAACATAGCCGTTTGAAGACACATGCTCATATTCATAAATTTGAGTACAGTTTCCCTGCAAAACATTGGCGTTAGGGTGACTCAGGTGAGTCCTCTGTCTGTATGAAGCCTTTGGACCATATGACGCCTTAGGTCTGGGGTTTGTCTTCTTCCCAGGTGGTGTCATGATGACATTCACTGGAAGATTCTCAAGACAGCTTTTGGGAACCCAGATGTTCTTCATAGGTGGTCCATTCCTGCAGTTAGTACCAATATACCTGGAAAACACTTCACCATTCTGATTCTTGAACAACTTATAGTTTGCATCGAAGGATTCATCAATGATAATAGGGTTAGCACAGGTAAAGCCAGATAAGGTGGAAGGATCCACTGAAGGTCCCTTTGCAAAGAACCCATGTGGTTTTGGGATACCGCCTGTGCTTCCTAGAGGGAACCATCAACATTCATTTTCCTCTTGAACCCAACACCCTCTTTCCTAGGGTTTCGGTTCAGAATCTGCTTTTTGAGGACATCACAAAGTGTCTGATTCCCTTTCAGACTTTTATACATCCCTATTTCAAGCAATGTCTTCAACCTAGCATTTTCATCAGCAATAGCAGTGGTATCCTCCGCAGAGGGGTTAGTTACCACATTAGTAGTTGAAGACAATGCAACGATGGCAGCAGTTGAACATTCAAAGCAGAGGTAGCGACATCACACTCAAGACATTTTAGACATGGTGGTTCAAATCCATCCTCGAAAGGAACTGATCCGCTGAGCCAAGTGACTCATTCTCTTTTTGAAGATCTTCATGAGCCGCTCTCAATATCTCAAGCTCTTGCTTCCTTTGAAGATAATCATAGGAGAGCTTTTCATGAGTAGTTGAGAGCGTTTCATGATGACTTTCAAGTTCTTGGTACTTAGCATGAAGATTTTAATGTCTTCAACTAAGGACTGTGAAAGTGTCATTTCCGCGTCCAACAGGTCATCGCTTTTGTCTAACAATTTTTGAGTATGTTCCATAGCTCTTTGTTGTCCGTTTGCAATTTTAGCAAGTGTTTTGTAGCTGGGTTTGGATTCACAATCAGAGTTTTGTAGATGGACTTGGCAACATAGGCACTGGCTAAAGCCAGACTTGCAACGCCAGGGTCAGACTCCTCTTCAGACTCCACCTCCACCTCCTCGTATGCACTCCTCCTCCTAATCCATTTCCTTGCCAACAAAAGCACGAGCCTTGCCAGATGAGCTCTTCTTATGCGATGAAGACTTAGATGAGGACTTGGAAGAAGACTTTGAAGATTTATTCTTCTTCTTGTCATCAGAATCATATTCCTTGCTCTTCTTCTTCTTCTTCTCATTGTACCACTGTGGACACTCAGAGATATAGTGTCCAGTTTTCTTGCACTTGTGACAGGTTCTCTTCTTGTAGTCATGAGTGGAAGCTTCATCATTTCTTGAGCTGGATCGTGAAGACTTTACGAAGCCTTTCTTCCTAGTGAACTTCGGAACTTCTTCACAAGCATAGCAAGTTCCTTTCCAATGTCTTCATTATCATCGTAACCGCAATGATTCTTCTTGGATGAGGAAACAACTTTTGCCTTCAAAGCGCGAGTTCGCCATAGTTGGGACCATAGATATCTCTTTTCTCGAGCTAGAACTCATGTGTGTTGAGCCTCTCAAGTATATCAGATGGATCGAGTGTCTTGAAGTCAGGACGTTCTTGTATCATGAGGGCAAGGGTGTCAAAGGAGCTGTCAAGTGATCTCAGTAGTGTCTTGACGATTTCATGCTTGGTGATCTCAGTGGCGCCGAGAGCATGAAGCTCATTTGTGATGTCAGTGAGGCGATCAAACGTGAGCTGGACATTTTCATTGTCGTTTCTCTTGAAGCGGTTGAAGAGGTTGCGAAGAACACTGCTCCTTTGATCTCTCTGGGTTGAGACGCCTTCGTTGACCTTGGATAGCCAGTCCCAGACTAGCTTCGACGTTTCCAGAGCACTCACACGGCCATACTGTCCTTTGGTCAAATGACCACAGATGATGTTCTTTGCAGTAGAGTCCAGTTGAATGAACTTCTTGACATCAGCTGGGGTGACACCTTCACCAGATTTAGGAACACCGTTCTTGACGACATACGAGAGGTCGACATCAATGGTTTCAAGATGCATGCGCATCTTATTCTTCCAGTAGGGATAGTCAGTTCCATCGAACATGGGGCAAGCAGCGGAGACTTTGATTATCCCTGCAGTCGACATAGCTAAAACTCCAGGTGGTTAAACCAAATCACACAGAACAAGGGACTACTTTGCTCTGATACCAATTGAAAGTGCTAGTTATCAACTAGAGGGGGGTGAATAGGCAATTTTTAGGAAAGTCTTCAAAACACGGATGTTTCGAAGACAAACAATAGAAATGACCTAATTGATATGCAGCGGAACGTAAACTACAACAAGCAAACCATAGTTAAGTATGCAATAATGTGAAAGTACAAGACTAATAGCAGCTTGGTAGTAAGGATCAAGATGGAAGATAGTGAGAAGCCAATCAACAAAAGTAGTCAAGCAATGAAATCAAACAGGTATGACAAATGGGCACTGACTTCACGAAGACAAACTCAAAGTAAAGGAGGGAAGGGATAGAACTAGTCACTTGTTGAAGACATAGGATTTGTTGGACCAGTTCCAGTTGCTGTGAAAACTGTACATCTGGTTAGGGAGGCTGAGATTCAACTCAGAAGACCATGTCTTCACCTTATTCCCCTTGAGCTAAGGACACACAGTACTCGCCCAATCACTCTGGTAAGTCTTCTAGGTAGACTTCCGAACCTTCACAGATCAAGGCGTTCACCGGCAATCCACAATGACTCTTGGATGCTCAGAACGCGACGCCTAACCGGGCCGGAGGATTCACAGTCCTCAAGTGTAATTAGTCTTCGTGTCACCTGCAGACGTAAAGACTTGATGATGCCTAAGACTCTTTGGCTCACAGGTGTTTGGGCTTTGTCCTCGCAAGGATTTCTCTCTCTCAAAGGCTTCGAGGTGGGTTGCTCTCAAACGACAAAGGCCGTGCACTAACTCTGAGCAGCCACCAATTTATGGTGTAGGGGGTGGGCTATTTATAGCCACTAGGCAACCCGACCTGATATGTCCGAAATGACCCTGGGTCACTAAGGAACTGACACGTGTTCCAACGGTCAGATTTCAAACACACACGGCAACTTTACTTGGGCTACAAGCAAAGCTGACTCATCCAGCTCTGGATAAGTTTTGCTCTCATTGTCTTCGCTCGAAGACATAGGATTTGGGTTGAGCATCACTTCAGTCATTCTGACCATGATCACTTGGACCCCACTTAACAGTACGATTGTTCCTATGACTCAACAAAGAAGAAAAGGAAACAACGAAACGACACAATCTTCGCGCTCCATAGTCTTCACTCAATGTCTTCTCATGTCATGGTCTTCAATGTGAATATCTTCACATACCACCATTGTCGCCAATGTCTTCATACATTTTTAGGGTCATCTCCGGTAGGTAAACCGAATCAATGAGGGACACTACCTGCGTTATCCTGCAATTCTCACAAATGCATTAGTCCCTCAACCACATTTGTCGTCAATACTCCAAAACCAACTAGGGGTGGCACTAGATGCACTTACGATTACTATGTAATCTAGATTATTGACTCTAGTGCAAGTGGGAGACTGAAGGAAATATGCCCTAGAGGCAATAATAAAGTTGTTATTTATATTTCCTTATATCATGATAAATGTTTATTATTCATGCTAGAATTAACCGGAAACTTAGTACATGTGTGAATACATAGACAAAATAGAGTGTCCCTAGTATGCCTCTACTTGACTAGCTCGTTAGTCAAAGATGGTTAAGTTTCCTGACCATAGACATGTGTTGTCATTTGATGAACGGGATCACATCATTAGAGAATGATGTGATGGACAAGACCCATCCGTTAGCTTAGCATAATGATCGTTTAGTTTTGTTGCTATTGCTTTCTTCATGGCTTATACATATTCCTCTGACTATGAGATTATGCAACTCCCGAATACCGGAGGAACACCTTGTGTGCTATCAAACGTCACAACGAATCGGGTGATTATAAAGATGCTCTACAGGTGTCTGCGAAGGTGTTTGTTGGGTTGGCATAGATCAAGATTAGGATTTGTCACTCCGTGTATCGGAGGTATCTCTGGGCCCTCTCGGTAATGCACATCACTATAAGCCTTGGAAGCAATGTGAGTAATGAGTTAGTTGCGGGATGATGCACTACAAAACGAGTAAAGAGACTTGCCGGTAACGAGATTGAACTAGGTATAATGATACCGATGATCGAATCTCGGGCAAGTAACATACCGATGACAAAGGGAATGACGTATGTTGTTATGCGGTTTGACCGATAAAGATCTCCGTAGAATATGTAGGAACCAATATGAGCATCTAGGTTACACTATTGGTTATTGACCGGAGATGTGTCTCGGTCATGTATACATAGTTCTCGAACCCGTAGGGTCCGCACGCTTAACGTTTGATGATGATTTGTATTATGTGTTGTGTGTTTTGGTGACCGAAGTTTGTTCGGAGTCCCGGATGAGATCACGGACATGACGAGGAGTATAGAAATGGTCGAGAGGTAAAGATTGATATATTGGAAGGTTATATATGGACACCGGAATGGTTCCGAAGAGGTTCGGGGAATTTTTGGAGTACCGGGAGGTTACCGGAACCCCCCCCCCCTAGGGAACGTCAATGGGTCTCATGGCCCATAGTGGAGAGAGGGAGGCTGGCCAAAAGAGGTGGCGCGCGCCTCCCCCCCGCCCAATCCGAATTGGACAAGGGGTGGGGTCGCGGCCACCCCTTTCCTTCTCCCTCTCCCCTCTTTCCCCTTTCCCCTCTCTGTTGGAAGGAAAGGGGGGGCGAATCCTACTAGGAGTGCAGTCCTAGTAGGACTCCCCCCCATGGCGCGCCACCCCTAGGGCCGGCCACCTCCTCCTCCCCTCCTTTATATACGGGGGTGGGGGCACCCCAAAGGCACATCAATTGTTCTCTTAGCCGTGTGCGGTTGTCGGCGTTCTGGGAACGGGGGTCCCCAGACTTGCCTGCCTGCGGCCTACGGCGTGGCTCAAAGGAGGCCCAGGACAGCCCATCTTCATCAACGCAAACTCAAGACCCTCGCGAGGGGCCAAGCCTCGCGGGGCGGACGAGCAAGAGCTTCCTCAGGCACGGCCTCGTCAGGCTGGCTCATGAGGAGGCGGAGAGTTCAAGGCGGGCTACCTCCCGAGGTGCCCATGATGCAAGCCATGACGACCAAGGACGCCAGTCGGGCGCCAGCCGCGCAGCGTCCTCCTTTCCTCTTTGGTGCAAAGGGAGCAAGCGCAGGCGAGAGCATCAAGCAAAGGCATCCGTTTCGGTGCAACAAGACCAAGACCAGCCCCAACGGCTGGAAGGGAGTCATTGTGGAGCCCAAGCAGGCGTCATCACCAGAGCCTTTGGCAGGCGAGGACCAACTTTAGTTAGGATGAGTGTACTCGCTGTTCCCCTTCAAAATGGCCAATTGTTGGCGTCCTTCCCGCCCAATATTTGGGAAGAGGCCCAGGGCCTTCGTCTATATAAGTAGAGCTAGCCACCATAGTAGAGGAGGACGACTAGCATCCAGAGAGAGAGATAGAGACCCGATCCTCAAGCTAGAGCGACGGGACACCACCTAGCATTTCATCACACCCACCAAGAACAGACCCTCGCGAGGCTATTCTTCCCTGTACTGTTCCTCATCAGCCCAAGAGGCAATCCACTACGCCACAAACTAGAGTAGGGTATTACACCACAACGGTGGCCCGAACTAGTATAAATCTCGTGTCTCTTGTGCTGTTCTTCTAGTAGTTTAGGTCCCTGCGATTCGGCGAGGTACGAGACGGTGGAGGGTAGGATCTCCGCGCACACCCTGTAGTTCGAACCTTAAGGGTCCGCCAAACCGAAATCCGACATTTGGCGCGCTGTAGGGGTGCGCCGGACCGCCTTTTCGCCTCGTTCTTCCCGACCACTGCGAACCATGTTCGACGCTCGCCGGGCCCGTGCAGCGCCGAGCCGCCCTCGCCTCCATGTCGCCAGCGGCTCCGTCGGCGGGCGTCCTCGTCGGTCCCCGTCGCCTGCCGTCAATGCCGCCACCGGCCCGGTGGGGAACGAGCAGCAAGCGTCGTCCCAGCACCCGTCCATGAGGCGGGACGGCCGCACCGCCACGCCGCCGCTCACCCCGCAGGTCCTTTGTCACAAGGCGCGCCATGGAGGCCCGAGCGAGGCGCTCATCGCGCCAACGAAGCTCCTGCACTACCGCCCGTCGGCAGCGTCTTACGAAGAATGGCTCGACCGAAGTCGCTGAAGCTCGTCTGCCGCAGAAAGGCGACCCGCCGTCTGCCTCGCTCAAGACCGCACCCGCCCCTTGGCGATGAAACTCCGGGCGCCACCCGCCTCCTCCTTAAGACGGCGCCCAAGCGCGCGGCTCCTACGCTGAACCCGTCCCACCAGCGCCGGCGCTGCAAGAGCTGCCAAAAGTTCCTCGCCTGAGGAAGTTGCCCAGCGCTCCCGCTCCAAAGACGCCGAGACCCTGCTGCCCCCGGCCATGGCGCAGGGAGACCCACAAGACCAAGCTCTCTCGCCGTCCGAGGCCCCAGCAGCCATGGCGGGCTGCCGCCTTCACCTCCGAAGCTGCGCAGCGTCAAGGGCCCGCCAAGTTCAAGCCGGACCTGCCTCGCTCGACGGCATAGCCTGACCCTCTGGAGTTCCTCCAGCTCTGAGTTGGGCATCGAGGCTGCCAACGGGATGAAAAGGTCATGGCGAACTGGTTTCCCATGGCGCTCAAGGACGGGCCCGCACTGCTCCTGAAAAGCTGGCCCCTGTGCACGCATCTCTTCCTAGGCCGAGATGCGCACCCGCTTCATCGCCAACTTCCAGGGTACTCGCGACCGCCACCCGCCATGAGCGACATGCGCCCGAATCAAGAAGCAGCCGAAACCCCGCAAAGTACATCCAAAGGCTTCAACAACGCGCCTCAAGATCCCTGTGGTAACGGAGGAGGCCATCATCTCTGCCTTCTCCGACGGCGTGCGCGACGTCAAGATGAAGGAGGAGCTGGCGATGCATGAAGATCTGTGCACCTCCCTGGAGCTGTTCAACTTGGTGACCAAGTGCGCCAGGGCTGAGGAGGGGCGCCTCTCCCTCCTCGAGCTGCCTGCCGTGGATCCCGAAGAGAAGAAGTCCAAGGCCAAGGACGTGAAGCGCAAGGGGGCTGCCGTGCTCGCGGCCGAACCAGACACCAAGCGAGGCAGAGATCAGCCCGAGTCCTCCAAGGGTAGCCGGTACTGCGTGTACCACGACCTCCACACCCATAACAACAATGAATGTCAAGAGCTCCGGGCCGTGCGTGAAGGAAGGGTCGACAGAGGAGGAGGAAGGAATGCGGGACGCTGGGAAGACCGCGGCCCGCGCCAAGGGTGGCGCGACCAACCTCGCGAGGACCGCTGGCAGGACCCACCTCGCGAGGGAGGCTGGAGGGATCAGCCTCGCGAGGATCGCCCATGAGGAACGCATGCCTCCCTCCGCTGCTGCCGCCGCCAAGGAGAATCGAAGACCGCCATCGACGAGGGGCTGGGGCTTCCGAAGCGCGTCGCGATCGCCTGCATTCTGGGCGGAGCTCAAGCCCCAGCCTCTCACCGCATCTTCAAGCAGTTCGCCCGCGAAGTGAATGCAGTCCTCCCCAAGATCGAGTCCATGCGCCCTCTCAGGTGGTCGGCGTGCGCCATCACGTTCAACTCAACGGATCAGCTCAAGTGCGCAGCCACAGCCGGAGTTCTCCCGATGCTTTGCTCCCCAATCATCAGCAATGTGCTAGTCACCAAGACCCTCATCGACGGCGGATCAGGGCTCAACGTCCTGTCCGTGGAGACATTCAACAATCTTCAAGTGCCTTACAGTCACCTTCAGCCAACCAAGCCTTTCTCCGGAGTCACCGACGGCTCCACGGTCCCGATTGGGCAGGTCCGCCTTCCTGTCACCTTCGGGGCCCGCGACAACTACCACACCGAGCTCATCGACTTCGACGTCGCCCACATTCGCCTGCCATACAACGCCATCCTCGGGTACCCAGCATTGGCCAAATTCATGGCCATAACCCACCATGGCTACAACATCCTCAAGATGCCAGGAAGCGGCGGAGTCATCATGGTGCCCTGTGAAGAGAGAGATGCGATGTGCTCCACAGGCGAAGCTTTTGAGCCGCATCACCGGAAGACCCAGACCACAGCGGGGAGGCCTCCGAGGCCGCACTCCAAGAAGAAGAAGACATCGACCGCCCCAAGACTTCAAGAGACAGGCCCTCGGGGTCCACATTGGGCCAGGGGAGCCTCCTTCCATCGCATAGGAAGCGCGCCCGGCGCCCTCCTCGGCAGGGCTCGGGGCTCTCCCCCTGGAGGGCCGCCGACCTCGCCAAGGTCTCGAGGGAGGCGCTTTGGGCACCACGTGAGGCGTGTTTGAAGCACGTTCTCGCAAGGTGAGCAAGACCAGGAGGACAGAACCCTCAAGAGTTCATCAGCCAAGGCCATTCAGAGCCTCAGGAGTCAAGGGTCATGAGGGGCAGCCGCCGCCTACCACTGTGGCCCCCATCCAAAGCGAGGATGGTGGGCTGCGTCTGCATCGACATACCAGGGCTCAACCGAGCCGCATCTCAAGAGCGCCTGCCTCGCGAGTGGGACGCTGCAGGGTCTGCCCCACAGCCTACGTCGCATGCCTTATGGCTCGCCAAACACGGCCGCTGCCAGCACTGCGTCTCATGAGGACCATCCTGGAGGCTCAAGAGGTCAGGCACGCCGCAGCCCTAGCGGAGATGGAGATGGCCCATGAGGAGCCGCCAGCGCCTCTGGAGCCTCCCGAGGCCCCCAGGCATGGGGGCTCGTGAGGATCGGCTCCCGCAGCCCACCGAGTCTGGTACATCAACAACCCTTCATCCCCAACATCGCCAGATGACATCTTTAAGTTTTATTTCCGGCTGGGAGCGCCTTCAGGGCCGCATTATTCCTGTGTCAGCGTGGGTCCGTCCTGCGGCATGTATCCCTTTATTTCATGTCTTTAGCTTATCCTGTTGGGCGCCCCTTGGGCTGCATCATCCCCGAGCCACTCGGGCCACTCCCAATGCATGTATCCTTCTTGCGTTTTCCTTAGGATTAAGCCCTCGCTCCACCTTGTTTGTTATTTGGTGCCTATTCCTGGGTGGCGGAATCTTGCACGTTAAAGGGGGGGTGCCTGAGCATCGCGACTCAGGGCTCCTACCAGCTCTCCGGCCCTCACCCTCTGGTCTTGTCCATGGCATCGCGACCTGGCTTGCCAGCGACGGCTGAGACCAGCCCGAGAGCCGGGACCCGAGGACGGAGAGTTGCGTCATCGTGTCCAGCTTGCGCGTTAAAGGGGGGGTGCCTGAGCAGCGCGACTCAGGGCTCCTACCGCTCTCCCGCCCTCACCCTCTGGTCTTGTCCATGGCATCGCGACCTGGCTTGCCAGCGACGGCTGAGACCAGCCCGAGAGCCGGGACCCGAAGACGTAGAGCACCGGCATCTGGCCAAATTTGCAGGAACACACTCGAAGATAAGGCCCAGAGCCAAGCGCAACCCGCCTTGAGGTACGGCCTCGTGAGTCCCGCGCTGGCTCACGGGTGCCCCAACACACCTCGCGAGGCCTCTCACGCCTCTCCAAAGCAACTAACGGCAGGACTAACGATCGCCACGGCGAGCTCTTGTTCCTTTTGTGATGAACCTGCAGGGTCCATCCAAGGAGCACGAAACGACCTCGCCACGCAATCTCTCG
Organism: Aegilops bicornis; assembly: GCA_021605145.1. Taxonomy (NCBI): domain Eukaryota; kingdom Viridiplantae; phylum Streptophyta; class Magnoliopsida; order Poales; family Poaceae; genus Aegilops; species Aegilops bicornis. The sequence continues at coordinate 260,603,427 of CM038672.1, read as the reverse complement.
CCGGCCAAGTCACGGACCTGGCGCTGCACCAGGAAGCATTGCCCTGTCCCTCGAGATAAGTCACCCTCCGGACACACTAGTCATCGCAACACCATCCCCACACTCAATGCAACTCCATGTTAGCAACGTCGCTCTCCTTTCTCACCGAACGATGGCTGCTTGAGCGCCAAGGGGGACCCCCCGAGCATCACGACTCAGAGGGTCTTACCGGACCTCGGGCCGCTCACCTCCTGGCCTTGACCACGGCATCGCGACCTGGCATACCAGCTACTACGAGGCCGCCTTGGGATCGGGACCTGCCGGGCGCAGAGCACCAAGCCCTCACGAGGTCCGAAAGGAAGAAATCGAGCTACAACGGAATTAGCATCTCGTGACCGCCTCACAATAAGGATTATATTGACAAACGGTTACAAACACCTTACAAGCCCCACAAGTCCATTCTGGGCTCCTCGCAGGAACAAAAGACGCGAATCCTAAGGAGTCTTATCTACAGGGACCACCACGGCAGACGCCATGATCAGCAGTGGGCCACCCGGTCCGAAGCCAACCCCATCCAGATCAGGGGCGACGACGACCTGACGAGCACGCCCTGCTCCGGGAGCGGCGCAGGCTCGGGGGCTCAGAGCTCGCCACTGCCTCCGGCGTCGCGAAGAGCTCGGCGGAGTCGCTGGATCCTCCGGCGCCTTCGTCGCCTGAGGAGCTTTCAAGGGAGCGGGCGGTTGGCCTCCGTCTCACCACAGCAGGACCCCGACCACCTCTCCCGGGGCAGCACTCCAGCCGACGACCCTCCGCGTCGAAGACCTTGAAGGACACCACCGAAGCACCATCATACTCTAGGTGGATCGTGAGGGCGCCCCTTGCCCTGCAGACCCGGGCGACCTCGTCCCAGCCTCGAGTCATGAAGACCTCGCCCGGGGCAACTACTGCGACCTCTGCCCCGGTTAAGAGGGTGCCGCAGCAGGCGTGCTGCAGCCAGAGTCCCAGGGGTTCCCCCTGCCGGACGACGGAGGCAAAGAAAGAAGGAAGACAAATCCAAGACTTAGGAGGCGTGGCGATGCGAAGCACGAACTCCCAGAGAGCCCCTCGGCGTGGACCTGTGGGAAGACGACACCTTCATGACTCACGGCTGGCTGGCGGCGCCTGGGCCGTGGCGCCCAAGCGCCACCTCCTTCCGGGCCACCAATTTGCGCGTACAAGGGAAGAGGAAACCTGGTGGCGGCCAGACGCTGCCGTGGCATGGGCGCCTCCTAGACAGCGCCCGCCTTCGACACCAGAGAGGAAGCCGCTTCTTTGGGGGAGCGGGTCAGATCCTCTTGAGGAGCCTTTCCTTCTCTTCCACTGGAGAACCGCGGATCGGAGCCATGGCAACCAGACGAGACGAGGAAGAGGAGAAGCAGAAAGATAGACGGGAAGGGCGCGCGCCGTTCCGTACTTATAGCCGGCGAAGGCCAACCGTCGGCCTCCATGATCACCAGCCATCATGCCCAACTATGCATGCAGGGACCGGTCAAATCCGGGCGGTTACCAAGGCGTCGTGGGGGAGCAGTGCGCACACGTCCAATCCACTGCCACGCGGCGCCCAAGACCGCGGGCTGTTAGGGCCCACGACGCTTCACACTTGCCCTTTCGCCTCTCTGCTCGGCCAAGTTCGGGCGCGCCGTGGGCCCGGGGGCTACTGTCGGCGTTCTGGGAACGGGAGTCCCCAGACTTGTCTTCCTGCGGCCTGCGGTGTGGCTCAAAGGAGGCCCAGGACAGCCCATCTTCATCAACGCAAGCTCAAGACCTTCGCGAGGGGCTGAGATTGCTGGGCGGACGACCAGAGCTTCTCGTGCACGGCCTCGTCGGGTGGCTCATGAGGAGGCGGAGAGTTCAAGGCAGGGTACCTCGCGAGGTGCCCATGACGCAAGCCATGATTTACCAAGGGCGCCACGGGCGCCAGCCACAAGATCGTCCTCCTTTCCTCTTTGGTGCAAAGGGAGCAAGCACAGGCGAGAGCATCAAGCAAAGGCATCCGTTTCGGTGCAACAAGACCAAGACCAGCCCGAACGGCTAGAAGGGAGTCATTGTGGAGCCCAAGCAGGCGTTATCACCAGAGCCTTTGGCAGGCGAGGACCAACTTTAGTCAGGATGAGTGTACCCGATGTTCCCCTTCAAAATGGCCAATTGTTGGCGCCCTTCCCGCCCAATATTTGGGAAGAGGCCCAGGGCCTTCGTCTATATAAGTAGAGTTAGCCACCATAGTAGAGGAGGACGACTAGCATCCAGAGAGAGAGATAGAGACCCGATCCTCAAGCTAGAGCGACGGGACACCACCTAGCAGTTCATCACACCCACCAAGAACAGACCCTCGCGAGGCTGTTCTTCCCTGTACTGTTCCTCATCAGCCCAAGAGGCAATCCACCACGCCACAAACTAGAGTAGGGTATTACACCACAACGGTGGCCCGAACTAGTATAAATCTCGTGTCTCTTGTGCTGTTCTTCTAGTAGTTTAGGTCCCTGCGATTCGGCGAGGTACGAGACGGTGGAGGGTAGGATCTCCACGCGCACCCGAGAGTTCGAACCTTAAGGGTCTGCCGGAACCCGAAATCCGATAGCGGTGCCCCTCTCCATAGTTTACTCGTTCGGTCATAGCGTCGTAGTGCTTAGGTGAAGCCCTGTGCGGATCACATCACCATCACCGTCACCACGCCGTCGTGCTGGAACTCTCCCTCGACCCTCTACTGGATCAAGAGTTCGAGCAACGTCATCGAGTTGAACATGTGCTGAACACGGAGGTGTCGTATGTTCGGTACATGGATCGGTTGGATCGTGAAGACGTTCGACTACATCTATCGTGTTAACCTAACGCTTCCGCTTTTGGCCTACGAGGGTACATGGACAAACTCTCCCCCTCTCGTCGCTATGCATCTCCTAGATAGATCTTGCGTGATCGTAGGATTTTTTTTGAAATTGCATGCTACGTTCCCCAACACAACACACACGGCTTATTCCATCACAAACAGCTCGGATGGATCAATTGTATGCCACGTATCGCACACGTAACTCTAATCTTATTCGTGCTTGATGTCTCCGACATCGCTCGCACAGTTCATCTTATTTTCCAAGTATCACTGTGCCGGCCTCTGCTTGCATCCCTCGGCAAGCTCTGCTCGTTGTTAGGCGCCGCAGCGTGCTGAGCTCCCCGTTAGGCGCCGCGACACGCTTTTCTCGCATTTGTCAGCTCGCTCGGCTTGTGGACAGCTTTTCCTTGCGTGTTCAACTGCTATATGCATATATATGGTTGCTCGCCGTTGAGGCGACTGCGGAGCGCTCTACTCGCGTCCCTATACGCGCGCTCTGCCAGCGGTTGGGCCCACGCATGATCACGCCGGTGGCCCCATATGCATGCGGTTGCTCCATGCGATGCAGTTAAGTGCGGCACAATGGACTTACGCACTGCAAATTAGACCTGTCATCCAGGCGTGCCGATATTCCAGGCCGTCCGGCTTACTCTTTAATTCCCGCGGCCATTATAACCTTAGTCTCTTCAACCTTTCGATCGTGCCCCACAACAAAACAAGCACACCCACGACGACACATAGAGAGGGGGTGTCTAGCGGTGCTCCAATGGAGTTCGGCGAGCATAAAGTGGAGACCCATGTGAGGGAGATGGATCTCTCGGTGGTGTACACCATCGACCCGGCCGTGGTGGACGACTACATCAACACCGTTGAGCAGTTGCTTGCTCGAGACAAGTACAAGGTGGTCGGCATCGACCTCCAGTACAACAGTGGTCGTCCGAACATAGATCAGAAGGTTGTTGTCGCCCAGTTTTGCATGCGCCATCATGTCCTCATCTACCACTACTGCATGGCCACAGAGCCTTGCGACTGTTTCACCAGGTTTGTCAACAACACCGACTACAAGTTTGCTACAATGGAAACCACCAACGATGTAAAAGCGCTCAGGGTTACAATCTTGGCCTGCAAGAACCTTGTCGAAATCCGTGAGCACTACAGGATCTGGGGCAGCACGAAGAAGGACACCCTGGTTGAACTCGCCTCGGCCATCATTGACTCATACTACAGAAAGATGAAGCAGGATGCCAAAAGGACACGTCCTGTATCCTGGCAAGGGGCCTAGATGTGGCAACTGGATGAACCTCACCTCAGGTTTGCGGCCAAGAGCGTGTACACATGCTACGAGATGCACAGGCAGATCGTTAACATGAGGAAGTGCCTCGTTACTGAGATCGACGAGGCCGGATCGAGCCACAAGCAGAGAATTAGTGACAAGTGTCCCAAGAAGTAGATGATGGTCAGATGATCATTTATCCTAGTTAATCATGCATGTAATATATAGTTAAGTTTGCTGTGTGGAAATTTCATGTGTGTAGTAGCCACCTATGTAATTTTGCATGTAATAGTTTACTTTGGTGTGCGCAAATGTCATGTGTGTAGTAGCCATCTATGTAATTGGATGTTTAATTTGGTTATGCAACCATGTCCTTATAAGTGTGTGTATATATATGTTGTTGTTCTGTATGCAATCCCAAAGCACAACACACACGTCTTATTAGCAGCAATCGTCTATGTTATTATTGCTCTTCGCACACATTTCTGATTACAGACCTATTTGCCGCATATCACACACATCTTGTTAAATTGAACCATTTCTGTTCTCTTGGCTCAAGACAAACAGTTCATCGGAGTGAACCGTATGCCGCATATCGCACACTCCTTAATCTGGCGACAGATTCTTTTGTTCCACCTAATCACAAACAGTTCATCCGAGTGAATGATATGTCTCCAACGTATCTATAATTTTTTATTGTTCCATGCTGTTATATTATCTGACTAGGATATTTTATATGCATTTATATGCTATTTTATATGATTTTTGGGACTAACCTATTAACCCAGAGCCCAGCGCCAGTTTCTGTTTTTTCCTTGTTTTTGAGTATCGCAGACGGAGTCCAGTTGACCTGAAATTTCACGGAGATTATTTTTGGACCAGAAGAATCCCACGGAGTATCGGAGATGGACCAGAAGAGTCCTGAGGCACCCACAAGGGTGGGGGGGCGCCCCCTACCTCATGGCCGCCTCGGAGACCCCCTGACTAGTTTCTGACGCCAACACCTCTTATATATACCCAAACTTCCAGAACATAACCTAGATCAGGAGTTCCGCTGCCGCAAGCCTATGTAGCCACCAAAAATCAATCGGGACCCTGTTCCGGCACCCTGCCAGAGGGGGGATCCCTCACTGGTTGCCATCTTCATCATCTTGGCGCTCTCCATGACGAGGAGGGAGTAGTTCACCATCAGGGCTGAGGGTATGTACCGGTAGCTATGTGTTTGATCTCTCTCTCTCTCGTGTTCTTGATTTGGCACGATCTTGATGTACCGCGAGCTTTGCTATTATAGTTGGATCTTATGATTTTTCTCGCCCTCTACTCTCTTGTAATGGATTGAGTTTTCCCTTTGAAATTATCTTATTGGATTGAGTCTTAAGGATTTGAGAACACTTGATGTATGTCTTGCATGTGCTTATCTATGGTGACAATGGGATATTCACGTGATCTACTTGATGTATGTTTTGGTGATCAGCTTGCGGGTTCAGTGACCTTGTGAACTTATGCATAGGGGTTGGCACACATTTTTGTCTTGACTCTCCGGTAGAAACTTTGGGGCACTCTTTGAAGTTCTTTGTGTTGGTTGAATAGATGAATCTGAGATTGTGTGATGCATATTGTATAAGCATACCCAAGGATACTTGAGGTGACATTGGAGTATCTAGGTGACATTAGGGTTTTGGTTGATTTGTGCCTTAAGATGTTATTCTAGTACGAACTCTATGATAGATCGAACGGAAAGAATAGCTTCGTGTTATTTTACTACGGACTCTTGAATAGATCGATCAGAAAGGATAACTTTGATGTGGTTTCGTGCCCTACAATAATATCTTCGTTTGTTCTCCGCTATTAGTGACTTTAGAGTGACTTTTGTTGCATGTTGAGGGATAGTTATATGATCCAGTTATGTTATTATTGTTGAGAGAACTTGCACTAGTGAAAGTATGAACCCTAGGCCTTGTTTCCTAGCATTGCAATACCGTTTATGCTCACTTTTATCATTAGTTACCTTGCTGTTTTTACATTTTAAGATTACAAAATCCTATATCTACCATCCATATTGCACTTGTATCACCATCTCTTCGCCGAATTAGTGCACCTATACAATTTACCGTTGTATTGCGTGTGTTGGGGACACAAGAGACTCTTTGTTATTTGGTTGCAGGGTTGCTTGAGAGAGACCATCTTCATCCTACGCCTCCCACCGATTGATAAACCTTAGGTCATCCACTTGAGGGAAATTTGCTACTGTCCTACAAACCTCTGCACTTGGAGGCCCAACAACGTCTACAAGAAGAAGGTTGTGTAGTAGACATCAATGAACCGTATGGCATATATCGCACACATCTTCATCTGGCTGCCCGTTTCTATTCTTCTGCCTCATCACAAACAGTTCATTGACTTGAACCGTATGCCCCGCATCGCACACACAACTAAAATCTGAACCATGTTTGATGCTGCCGGATTTCGGGTTCCGGCAGACCCTTGAGGTTCGAACACTGGGGTGTGCGCGGAGATCCAACCCTCCACCGTCTCGTACCTCGCCGAATTGCAGGGACCTAAACTACTAAACAGAACAGCACAAGGGACGCAAGATTTATACTAGTTCGGGCCACCGTTGTGGTGTAATACCCTACTCTAGTTTGTGGTGTGGTGGATTGCCTCTTGGGCTGATGAGGAACAGTACAGGGAAGAAAAGCCTCACGAGGGTCTGTTCTTGGTGGGTGTGATGAACTACTAGGTGGTGTTCAGTTGCTCTAGCTACTGGTTCCTTGGTGAGGATTCCGATCTCATACCCCGGGGGGCCGATCCAAGATCTCTCTCTCTGAGTGTGGCTACTCCTATTTATAGGCGAAGGCCCTGGGCCTCTTCCCAAATATTGAGCGGGAAGGGCGCCAACAATTGGCCATTTTGAAGGGGAACAGCGGGTACACTTACCTGACTAAAGTTGGTCCTCGCCTGCCAAAGGCTTTGGTGATGACGCCTGCTTGGGCTCCACGATGACTCCCTTCCACCGTTGGGGCTGGTCTTGGTCTTGTTGCAATCAAACGGATGCCTTTGCTTGATGCTCGCTGCGCTTGCTCCCTTTGCACCAAAGAGGAAAGGAGGACGCCGGCTGCTGGGCTGGCGCCGATCGGGCGCCCTTTGGTCGTCATGGCTTGCGTCATGGGCACCTCGCGAGGTACCCTGCCTTGAACTCTCCGCCTCCTCATGAGCCAACTTTGACGAGGCCGTGCTCGAGGAAGCTCCGGTCGTCCGCCCCATGAGGCTTGGCCCCTCGCGAGGGTCTTGAGCTTGCGTTGATGAAGATGGGCTGTCTGGGCCTCCTTTGAGCCACGCCCAGCCGCAGTAGGCAAGTCTGGGACCCCGTTCCCGGAACGCCGACAGTAGCCCCCGGCCCATGGCGCCCGAACTTGGCCGAGCGAGAGGCGAAAGGGCAAGTCTTGGCATCGCTGGCCCCTAACAGCCTGCGGCCTTAGGCGCCAGCGTGGCGTGTTGATTGGGCGTGGCGGCACTTTGTTCCCCACGCCTCCTTATTTCGTGCCTTGCTAGGCGGACACGCTGCTGTACACATCCGTTCTCCTCTCTGCTGCTTGTGCGCCCCTGTCCTTCCCCCTCTCGAACTCCAGCTTCCATTTTCAATCCAATCTCGAATCTTCCCCCCCCCTTTCAATCGCCATGGCTCCGACGAAGAAGGGGAAAGGGAAGAAACATGTGCCTCCGCCTCGCTCGCCGCCGCCGGCGGCCTCCACCGTCGACCCGTCGATCATACTCAATCTAGAGGGCTTGGGCAAGGTCAGTTCTGCTCTGGACACCACCTTCAACAAATGTGGGAGGACGACGGACTCGCCCGCGTCCCACTTCTCCATCGACAGGATAGTCACCGAGGTCCGGTATTTTACCGACGCCCTGTGGGCGGGGCTGGTTCCCCCCTTTTCTGATTTCTTCAATGCCGTGCTTTCCCACTATCAGATCCACATGATACATCTGGGTCCTGAGTCCATCACTCTCCTCTCGGTTTTCGCCTTCGTTTGCGAAGCAATGATGGGCATCCTTCCTTCGGTTGCCTTGCTGCACCACTTCTTCTCTCTGCGCCTTCTCGACCCTACCCAATACTCGGCATGCGTGAGCTTCGTCGCCGCGCCCGAGACAGCGGTCTCAGGGATTGACTTCAGCCTGCCTCCGCCCGCGGCTGAGTTCTGCGAGAGGTGGTTTTACGTGGATGTGGGGGTGCCCAGCCCCCTGCTATCGGAGCCAACCTCGCCTGCTGTCCCCAATTCAGGCTGGGGCCAGGAGACCCTTTCAAGCCCTCGGCTCATCTTTTTCTGGCGCCGCTTCGCGTTCCTGAGGTCGCTTCTTTGTGACAGCGCCCAAGGTGGTGAAGGAGTTCCTGATGTGCCGCTGTTGCTCCTCTCAACGCCATTCCCATCGGATGTGGGCCTTGGTGGGCTGGTGATCGTATGAGGCTTCAGGAAGAAGACCCGACGCTCGGGTTACCGAGGAAAGTACTCCACGGTCCCGACCGGCGACCCCAACCCCGGTGGCATCCGACATGGAGGGGCCTTGCTGTAGCTCTGCCAGAACAAGGGTGATTTTGTGAACCAGATGCCTATCTTCGATGAATGGGGGCCGCGCCCCGCTGGTCTCCAGGGGCCTCGCGAGAATCCAGTGATGGTGACAGCCCTTCCAGTCGGCCCAGGCGGCTCCTTCTCAAGTGGAGGGAGAAGCGAGCCGTCAGAGGACGAAGGGACCCCTGCCGGGGTGACAGCGTTGGGCGACGCTCATGAGGGAGCAGCTCCTGAGGCTCATGCCGCCGCGGCTGAGGGCGGCAGGCAGCCGCCCGCAGCGCCTGCGGATGGAGCCCCAGGCCCCGCTGCTTCTATTGGTGAGGCGACCAGGCCAACAAAGTCAGCGGATGCCCCGACGCAGTCGCCTGATGCTTCTCCTCACCGCAGTGACCCTGCGCTCAAATCTTGGGTCGTTTCCGCGTGAACTTCGAGGCCCTCCGGAAGAGAAGGGAGGCCCTGGGCGATGATTACCCCTGTCGCCTGCTAAAGCGTAGGAAGTACTTTGCCACCGATGAGTAAGCATTCTTCTTCTCCAGCTCCTGATTCTTCTGCTGCTCGTGCTGATCCTTGCCCTGCAGGCCCCTTCCTGCCGAGCTCACGGAGACGGGTGAGGAGCCGTCCCCCCCGGCTTCGCCCCCTCCCCCGTCCTTGAGTGCTTCAAGTAGTGGAGCCCTTGTGGTGAGGGCGAACGGGGAGGTGAACCGCCCCAAGGCGCGTCGTGGCCCCGCGCGCCTCGCGACCCTTCCTCGCGAGCCCTCCCGTGGCATAGCTAGCCTGTCGTGGGCTTCTTGCCTGGTCGTGGACGGCGATTGGCTGAGGCGCTTCCTGCGCCCCTCGTCTGGGGATGGGCTGGCTCCAGGTCGGGCTTCTGGCGCGGCGTGCCTGGGCGTCGCGAGGGTGCCAGCCCCCAGCCGCCTGCCCGGAGGGGGAGTGCTGATTTGCGGTTCCCGGCGCCCGCCTGGGGCGGTTGATGGTGTGGACGACGTGCACGGCGCCGGAGCGCCGCGCCTTCGCCAAGGATTTCTTCAAGGGCGGGTGACGCGTGAGCCTTCTTTGTGAAGAGCTCACGACGAAGACACGCCGCCTTGAGGCCGAGGGCCTGCGCTGCCGCAGAGAGGCGTGAGCCGGAGGGCGCCGCCGCCTTGCGCGCCACCAAATGCGATCTTGGGGATGAAGAGGCCAAGGCGTCGCTGGCAGCCTCTCGGGAGGCCTGTTCTCGGGCCGTCGAGGAGGCCCGGGCAGCTAACAGGCGTCGAGAGGCGGCGGAGGAGCGGGCACGGGAACTCCTGGCCCAGTGTCACTCATTGGAGGAGCAAGTGGAGGTGCGCGAGGCAGCCCTCGTGTCGATGAAGGTGGCCTCCGGCGACCCGGCGGAGCTCCAGAAGCGTGAGGAGGCGCTGACGCTTGAAGCCGCCGAACACGCACGTGAGTACGAGCGCTTGGAGACGAGGGAGCGCTTGGCAACGCGGGCAGAGGATGAGGTCGCTGCACGGGAAGCCCGCGTCCTGGAGGAGGTCGGACGCCGAGTGGCGGCGGCGCGCTCGAACCTCGAGCGCTAGTTTGAGGAGCGGCTGGGGTTGATCAAGGCGAGGTGAGGCCGAGACTGCTGCCTTTTGAGGGCCAAGCTGGAGGCGGCGCGGCGGGCCGATGCTCTGAGCCGCCCTCGAGGTGGCGCAGAGGGAGTCCACCACCTCTCGAGCCGAGGCGCTCCTTCGCCAACGGTGGAGGAGGCCGAGGCCGCCACGCCCGAGAATGCGGACGAGATGCGTCGTGGCGAATCTGGAGCATGAGCACGGCCCCATGCTGGCCACACTCCGGAAAGAGCCAACGCAGCCTTGGGTAATATCTGCGGCGGCAGTTGGCGAAAGCCGCCTTGATCAACTATGCCGGCAACCTTTCAGCTTCTTCACCGGCGTGGTGGCGGCCTTGGTGGGCCCTTGATCGGTCGTGGCCAATAGGTTGGTGGAGGAGAGGAGCCGCGCTGCTTGGGCGCGCCTTTTCTCGTGTCTTCAGCCATCTCCAGGACATGGACCCCCACTTCGACTTTGACGCAGCTATCGCCCCAGTTCCCCAGGCCGTCTGGGGCGACCTGGCGCACTGGGTGGAATACAATGTGGATGCTCTCGTCCGAGCCTTCGCTTCGGACAATGACGGCGTGGTCGTGGCCGCCGATGAGGGCGGCGTGGTGAACGGCCCGCACGCCGGCAACCCACCGCGAACAGTGGCGGCGAGGCCGGGCCGACGCCAAAGACGGCTCGGGAGGTGCTCCGAGGGCGCATTGGGGATTTATCCGACTGATTATGTATTGTCCCTGTTCCGTTACCTGCATGAATAGAACTCAGGTTTTTGGCCTGATGGCTGTGAGAGCATTTTGGGAGGGGGAGCCTCATGTAAAACTTGTGTTCATCGTACAGACGGTGTTACATCGCCCACACGCCGCCGCCGCCAAGTGGTTGGCTAAGCGACGTCTTTGGTTGGCTGGTTTACCTTTGTTTCGTCCGAGCCCGAGATAGCACAGTGGGAGGCTGCGGTGATCTGAGTGTCTCTGATCGAATCCGTAGGATCTGCAGTAAAACCCTCCGGAGAGGACGCTGGCGACAGGCTGGGCTGCGCTGCAAGCTAGGCTTTCTCCGACTCGCGAGGGGCTCGCGAGGGGAGGCAGCTGAGGCGGAGTGGTAATCGAAACACGAGAGATTTGCTCGAACGAGACTAAGCACCCCTTCCCCGAACACACGCAAATCCCAAATTCGAAGCCAACTTAAATCCAGCGAGGGAAAGCGACAATCAAATGGAAAGGCGAAGAAAGCAGAAGAAAAGCCGCGTCCGGCACCTAGTCTAGTCTTGGACGTCTTCTCACTAGCACGGAGCTAATGCTGCCACTGGGCGTGGGAGGGAGCCCAGGCTCGAGGCGGCACCCCGAGACTCCGGGCGTGTACAACCCCACTCATTATTACGTGAGAGTGTCATGGGCGGCGAAGCTTCATGGCGTTAGCCTTCTTCACAGGCTCGGGCCTTTCTTCCGGGAAGCAAGCTTCAGGCGTTGGCCCTCTTCATGGGCTCGGGCCCTTTCGGTAGCGACGGCTTCACGCTGCGTTTGCCTTCTTCCACGTGCTCTAGGCCTTTTCCAAAAGAATGAGCTTCAGTGCGTTCGCCTTCTTCACGAGCTCTGGGCCTTTTCCAAAAAGAATGAGCTTCATAGGCATTCGCCTTCTTCACGAGCAGGCCTTTTCCAAAAGATGAGCTTCACAGGGCATTCGCCTTCTTCACAGCACCGGCCTTTTCCAAAAGAATGAGCTTCACAGCGTTCGCCTTCTTCACAGGCTCTAGGCCTTTTCCAAAAGATGAGCTTCACAGCATTCGCCTTCTTCCACGAGCACTCGGCCTTTTCCAAAAGATGAGCTTCACAGCATTCGCCTTCTTGAGGCACCTTGGGCCTTTTCCAAAAGATGAGCTTCACAGCATTCGCCTTCTCACGAGCCTTGGGCCTTGCTTCATATCGCCAGACGAGGCCCCGCCTTGCGCCACACTCTAGTGCCATCAACGACGACCGGAAACCAGGGCGCGCCCGATGGGGTAGGGCGATCGCCACTGTTCCCCGAGCGACCACGGGTCCTCCGCCAGGCAGGCCACGAGGCGCCTCCCAGCAGAGGGCCTACCTCCCGAGAACGCCTTGCTCTGAACGCCGCAGCAGGTGATGTCGGATCTGCCCCTCTCCGGCAGCCCCCTCGTCCCCTCCCGAGGGTAGGAGAGGCTGAGGAGGCGGGAAGCCGCTCGTCGTGGCGACCTGTACCTCCTGCGACCTATGGTTAGCGTATGTTTGCTCTTGAGGAAGTAGCGGTACCCGATAATCGTCGCCCCCGGCGTGACCAGTGGGACCGTCTCGAGGCTCCTGGAAGAGCTCGGCTTCTGGCGCCTCATCCCCCCAGCTCGGGCTGAGGAGCGAGCCTTGTTCTCCCTCATGCGGGTGCCCTTGGTCCATCATGTGGGGCACGTATTCTTCTGGCGCCGTCATCCCGAAGGCCACGCCGTAGTGCTGAGCGTGCCATGCGGCTCTGCTTGATGCGCCCGTCGTGGGGTGGCGGTGCGGCGGTCCACCCGGCCGTGGTTACGTCGAGTCCTTCTTCTCCGCGGGCGGGGCAACCCGCCTTGGCCAACCCCGTCTTAACTTCGCCCGGTGTTGGAGTAGCCTTGGAGCCCAGCGGGCGCAGCGTGGAGCCCCGTCTGGGGCCGCCACTGGCCTGAGATGGAAGCTGGGTGCGAAGGGGTGAGCCCCGAGGCGGTGAAGCCTGTGAGCTCCGCCACTCACTCCAAAGCTGACGCGTCGCGGCCGCTCTCCGGCCTTTCTGCTGCAGCAGCTCTGGCCACCGTGAGCGCGGCCCTTGAGTTCGCTTTGCTCCCGGCGGGTGTACGGTGATGTGGTCGCGGCGTGATTGGAGGCCCTTGCTGCCCGACCCGCGCCGCAGCGGCGTGAGAGCCGTCGAAGCCTGTCCGCGTCGCCCTTGACCCGCCAGCGCCCTACGGACCCTTGAGCTGCACAGGGCATGTGGTCGCCCCGAGGCGAAGCGGCTCTGCGTGGGCGGGCCACGCCCGCCCAAGGATCTGGGTTGCCCGCTTGGTCGCCGGACATGGTGATGGCGATCTGACGGGACACGAGGTGGCGAAGGTGGATTCCCGCGCACCTACCCGAGCGCCAAATGTCGGATTTTGGGTTACCGGACCCTTGAGGTTCGAACACTGGGGTGCGCGCGGAGATCCAACCCTCCACCGTCTCGTACCTCGCTGAATCGCAGGGACCTAAACTACTAAACAGAACAGCACAAGGGACGCAAGGTTTATACTAGTTCGGGCCACCGTTGTGGTGTAATATCCTACTCTAGTTTGTGGTGTGCTGGATTGCCTCTTGGGCTGATGAGGAACAGTACAGGGAAGAACAGCCTCACGAGGGTCTGTTCTTGGTGGGTGTGATGAACTGCTAGGTGGTGTTCAGTTGCTCTAGCTACTGGTTCCTTGGTGAGGATTCAGATCTCATACCCGGGGGGGGGGGGCGATCCAAGATCTCCCTCTCTGAGTTTGGCAACTCCTATTTATAGGCGAAGGCCACAGGCCTCTTCCCAAATATTGAGCGGGAAGGGCGCCAACAATTAGCCATTTGAAGGGGAACAAGCGGGTACACTTACCTGACTAAATTGGTCCTCGCCTGCCAAAGGCTCTGGTGATGACGCCTTTGCTTGGGCTCCACGAGGACTCCCTTCCGGCCGTTGGGGCTGGTCTTGGTCTTGTTGCACCGAAAGCGGATGCCTTTGCTTGATGCTCTCGCTGCGCTTGCTCCCTTTGCACCAAAGAGGAAAGGAGGGGCCCTGTGAGCTGGCGCCCTGACCAGGCGCCCTTGGTCGTCATGGCTTGCGTCATGGGCACCTCATGAGGTACCCTGCCTTGAACTCTCCGCCTCCTCATGAGCCAACCTGACGAGGCCGTGCCTGAGGAAGCTCCTGGTCGCCCCGCCTCATGAGGCTTGGCCCCTCATGAGGTCTTGAGCTTGCGTTGATGAAGATGGGCTGTCCTGGGCCTCCTTTGAGCCACGCCGCAGGCCATAGGCAGGCAAGTCTGGGGACCCCCGTTCCCAGAACGCTGACAGATGCATCCATTATCACAAACGTTTTTCATCTTTTTTGAAGGTTTTTTACATCATCATTTGTGATTATTGCATCACACCTAGTTTCATTGATGGGTCTCTAATCGTAGTGTCGCATTAGCAGCATCCTGCAGTAGTGTGTTGATGAGGAACTCCTTGCTCTTGTGCTTCAAATGATAGTCTCCTCAACACTCAATCACTCCCTCACATATTTGGCTTTGGTAGGAGAAGGATTGGAGTGGAAAGCAACTTGAAGAGGCTAAAAATCAAGGTTCCAATGGTTGGATTGGAATCTCTTGATCTCAACACAGGAGTATGTGATTCTCTCTCAGAAAATGAATGGTGGAAGTGTAGGTTCGTTCTGCTGGCTCTCTTAGGGAATAGGTGGGGGTGGAGGGGTATTTATAGCCTTCACCCAAAGTCCAACCCTTAGACACTTTTGACTCAACTCATTGACACCAGACCAGAAATCTCGGAGAGACCGACCTATGTAAAAGATCTGAATGTTGCTTTTTGGTGGGACCGAAGTGGAAATCTCGATCAGACCAAAATGCGATAACCTAGGCAGGACCTTGTTTCGGTAGATCCGATCGTTTCAACTCGGTGATTCCGAAATGAACGAATAGGACTATAGAAACTTGGTCACAAAAACCTGATGAGACTGACCACAATCTCGGTGAGACCGAATTTCTAGGATTTGGCTTGGTAGTGTATATGATCAACTTGGTGGATCCAGCATAGATGCTTTTAGTGGGACCGAGATGGTACTTTAGGGTTTGGACATATGTGGAGTGAAGAAAGCATTTGAGGATTTTTGGAGCAATATCACTAAGCACTTGAGCAATTGAGTTATGATTAAAATATCATCCCCTTTTAATAGTATTGGCTTTCCTATGGACTCAAGGTGATCTTTGATCAGTTAACCAAAAAAGTAGAGTCTTGAAGCTTTGACACTTCCATGATCTTAGCATTTTGAGGGGTCCACATTCTCATGTCCTTGACATGCTGATCATTGATATTTTCCGAAATCTATTATCTGTAAGCATTAGATCAATGATGTATATGTTGTCATGAATTACCAAAACCACCTAGGGATTAGTTGCACATTCAACCTCCCCCTTTTTGGTAATTGATGACAACATATAGATCAAATATTTGACAAATGATATAACCAATGAAATACACTGTCACTCTGAGAAGTATGTGATAAGTAAGAGATCCCCAATTTGTGCATTATTTAAAAAATTGCATTTTAATGCAAATGCACAATCGATTAGGATCATGGCTCACTCTTCCACGCCACGTACATCTTGGTGGAGCACTCAGAATGAAATGTTTGCAATGTAACAAGCACTCATCACTGTCGGATCTTGGGTTCCGGCAAAACCCTTAAGGTTCGAACACTAGGGTGCGTGAAGTTCTCCCCCTACTGATCTGCGTCCTAGCTTTGCTAAGATCTCAAGGACTAACTCGACGAACTCGCAACACAAAGAACACAAGATTTATACTGGTTCGAGCCACCGTTGTGGTGTAATACCCTACTCCTGTGTGATGGTGGTGGATTGCCTCTCGGGCTGAGGATGAACATTTACAAAGGGAAGAACAACCTCCTGAGGCTGAGGTGTTCTTGTGCTCGGTGCATGGCTAAGGATTGGCTCAAGATCAGATGCCTGAGTTTTGGTTCAAGCTCAGTTCAGTTACCTCCTACTGTGGTGGCTAGTCCTATTTATAGAGGCCTTGGTCCTCTCCCCAAATATTGAGCGGGAAGGGATTCCACAACGGCCAGTTTGAAGGGAGACAACTAGTACAAGCTATCCTGACAAAAGTAGTCTTCGCCTGCCAAAGGCTCTGGTGGTGACGCCGCCTTGGGCTCCATGGTGACCTCCATCTTGCCCTCCTGCTGGTCTTGGTCTCGTTGCACTGATATGGAAACCTTTGCTTGATGCCTCGGTACTCCGCGCCTATGCTTGCCCCCTTAGTACCAAAGAGGAAACAAGGACACTGCGCGCGCTGGCGCCCGCCTGGTCTCAGTCGTCATGGCTCACGTCACGAGAACCTCGCGAGGTTTGCCCTGCCTTGATCTCTCCGCCCCTCGTGAGACAACCTGGTGAGGCCGCTCCTGAGGAGGTCTTGTGTCGTCCGCCTCGCGAGGCTTGGTCCCTCGCGAGGGTCTTGAAAGCTTGTTGGTGAAGATGGGTCGTACGGGCCCACTTGCAGAGCCATGCCGTGGGCCGCATGCAGGCTAGTCTGGCGACCCCTGTTCCCAGAACACCGACAGTAGCCCCCGTCACCAAGGCGCGCTCGGGCTTGGCTTCGAGGCGAAGCCAAAGGGCAAGCGCGGAGCGCCGTAGGCCCCAATTGCCTGCGGCCTTGGTCGACGCATGGCGGTTGATTGGACGTGAGCGTCTCCGCTTCCCCACACTGCCTCGGCAACTGCCCGACTGTCAAAAAGGCTGGCGTAGACAGCGCTTGCCTTCATTGCTTCCTTTCGCCTTGCTGAGATCCCCTTTCTTGCGCCTTTCCCCTGAAGTCCCCATGTCTGCTTCCACTCTCTACCGCATCAGCGACCAATGGCGCCACGCAAGGCCAACCCTCCTCGTTGTCGGCTTGGTACGGACCAGCTCTCGACGCACCCAACGTCTCGGAAAAGAGCAAGGATAGGGGGAAGACGGAGCTCCGGGTTGCCTCCGACGCGCCGGAACCTGAGGGGAGTACCTTTTTCCCCTTCTTCATCAGTAGCATCGCTGCGGGGCTGGGCCCCCCCTTTTTCTGACTTCTTCTACGAGGTCCTTGGCCACTACGGGCTGCATGCGCTGCATCTTCATCCCAACTCCATCCTTCTCCTGTCCATCTTCAACTACTATTGCAAGGCGTACCTCGGCGTGATGTCGTCCGTGGCTCTTCTGCGCCCCTTCTTCTTCCTCCGCATCAGCGAGGATCATATCTCTGGGTGCGCCAATTTCATCACGGCCGGCAAGGCCAACTCGATCTCGAATACCGGGAAGAAGGCCGACAACCTCAGGGCCAAATGGGTCATGATGGGCGCCAAGTGCGTCCACCCGCGCTTGGCGCTGTCGACGGAGATGCCCTAGTCCGACAAGGGGTGGTCTTGCCCGAAGCTTACTGATGAGCGGCTGTCGTCGGTGTTGGAGCAGATGAAGGCCGACTTGAAGCCGGGCAACGCGAGGGCGGCCAAAGTGACAGGGGCCATGCTCCTGAGGTAATTCTTGACGCTGCGCGTTGCTCCACTTCAGGCACGTGCGCGCCCCCTGTAGAGGCTTGGAGATGAGGAGGACAAGATTCGCCTGAGCCTAGAGGCCTTGCCTGAAGATGAGCTGTCCGCAGTTTTGCGCCTCTTGGTCAGGGACAACCAAGAGTACCCGCCGAGCGTCTTTGTTCCCTTGTTCCGTCGCAGCGACTGGGAGCAGATCGTGCCTTCCAGGACGACTTTTGACAGTCGCGGGCTGGTGCCGCCGGTGCCTACCGGGGCCCCTGCAGCGCCGAAGCCGGTGGAGGTGTCTTCTGATGAGTTCCACGGTGAGGAAGAGGGGGAGGAGGAAGACTCGGCGGTGACCCCTGACGGGTGGGGGAGACCGCCCCCTTGAGCAAAGCTGACATCCTCCGCGCCCTTCCTGACGACGCCGAGGCCGACGCCCACCAGGAGAAGGGGGAGCTGCCCGTCATCCTGACAAGGGGCAGATCCTCGCTGGTCTCTCGAGACGTTACTCCTGCCTTGGCGCCGTCTAGAGCTGCTTCCAGCCCCTGCGCTGTGTCGTCTTCTGCTCCCGGAGCCTGTGCGCCCACACCTCAGGCCTCGAGGCTCTCGGGCTTCAAGCTCACCAAGCGGAGGGTGGACTACGCCGCGGTGGACCAGTAAGTGCTCTAGCTCCATCTTGTTCTTGCTTATACTGCTGCTTCCTGACGTTCGTCCTTGGTTGACCAGGCCGCTGCCTTCGGCAAAGAAGAGTAAGGAGGATGCAGCGGCCCCGCCCCCCTCCGCGAAGAAAGGAGGCGACAACACTCGCACCTCCCCGGCCCGGTCGCCCTCGCGAGACCAGGAGGGGCGTCGTCACGAGGAGTCAGCCCCCGAGGTCCCGCTGGCTCCGGAAGTGCTGATGTCTGGCTCAGCTGCCGAGGTCCCAAAGGCTCAGGAGCCCTTGGTCTCCCAGGCCCTGGTGACGGTGTCGCCTCCTTCTCCTGCCGCGCCATCGTTCCTAAGTTCTTCTGCCTCCTCCACTGTCTTGGAGTGTGCCCTTTCAGAGATGACCCAACTGCGGGAAGATCTCCTGGGCGCTGATCTGCGCCTAGTAGCCGGGCGCCTGGAGCTGGCATCAGGCTGGCCTCAGTCTGATGCGGCGGTCCGAGCGACGCTGTGCCATGCCGCAACGGTCTCTGAGAAGGAGAAGTGAGCCGCCGCACAGGCTGCAGCCGATCGCGAGGCGGCGCTGAAGGACGCCAAGTCCGCCCACGACCGCTGTCGGGCGCTGAAGGACGAGCTGAAGGGCCTACGCGACGAGCACGCAGAAGAAGCTCGTGGCCGCCGGGTGAAGGAGGAGGAGATGAGGGCTCGGGAGGACGCCATCAAGAACCGCAACGCCGAGTTGGGGGAGCTGGCGAAGACGCATGCCGCCGAACACGGGCGGCTGGAGGAGCTGGAGCGGAAGGTGGAGGCGAAGAAGGTCGATCTTGACGCCAAGGCGAAGATCCTGGCTGAGGACAGCGCGGCCTTCACTCTTCTCGAGAAGAGGTCCCGCGAGGCTCTAAAGTCACTCTATGAGAAGGGCTTGGAGAGGCCGCTGACCACCGATGAGGATGGCCCCGCCCAGCTGCTTCCCTTCTTGGTGAAGGCGCTCAAGGAAGTCGTGGAGGGTATTGGTCCCATGGCAGAGGCAGAGGCTCGTGTCCTTTCTTCAGCTGCGCTGACGCGTGTTTTCAGCCATCTGCACCTTCGTGACCCCAGCACTCGTCTTGAAGAGCTGCTGGAGCTTGTGGCTGATGAACACTACACGGCTACCACCGCAGCTGTGAAAGGTCAGGTGGAGGCTCTGCTAAAGAAGTTCCACGGCTTCGCTTCCGCGCCTTCGATCGGAAGTGCCGCCACTCCTACAGCTCCGGCTGGTGACCAAGACGAAGGCGACATCGTCAAGGGAGGAGTGCCTCTTGCGGTCGTCGATGGTGTTCAGGGATGACCTGCGGCTCCTTTCCTGTTTTACTCCTGCAGCATGCATCATGCCTCGTGGAGGCGTTAAACTCGTGTTTGATATTGTGAGAACAATATGTCTTGTAATATTTGCTTTGAGATTTGAGATTTTGCGATTTTTCTTCCTATTCGCTTTGCATTCTGTGTCGGCAGAGCCTGGCCCCGCGCATACCTCAACCGCCGTTGGGCCGACCGGAGACCAGGATGGAACCAAGGAGTGAGGGGCTACATGACCAGTTAGGCTCTTGAGTCGCGATGCTCAGGATTCCCCCTTGATGCGCAAACAGCTTATAGGAAGGAGACGCGAGGGTAGGATTAGTGTTCTACGTCGGTAGAGCCCAGCCCCGCGCATACCTCAACCGCCGTTGGACCGACCAGAGACCAGGACGGACCCAAGGAGTGAGGGGCTACATGACCAGTTAGACTCCTGAGTCGCGATGCTCAGCAGTCCCCCTTGACGTGCAAACAACCTTCATACCTTTGCCCTCGCCGAGGCTCGGCTTGGGAGGGGCGTGCGACGACCAGGTCCGGGGGACCTGGATGGGTGGCATACGCTTGGGCGTGACCCGAGCGCAGCCCCCGTGCCTAGCCCCCTCGTGCGACTCTCCCGAGGGGAGGCTATTGCGGTGAGGCCGGACACTGAGCTCTGAGGCTCCCCGAGGTTGGTGCGGCCATGAGGCCGCCCTTAGTTGTTTATCACCAGCGCGGAGCATAGTGCTTCCGCTTGTGCACGGGCATAACCCGCCATCGCCAGCGATGTCGACGGCCAGCATGGAGCATGGTGCATCCACTGGTGCGTGGGAGGGGACTCCCTACTACGGAGAGCCCCCGGGGCGTGTACAACCCCGCCTTGACACGTGGCCTGCACAACAGGGATAGACGAGGTGTATCTGGGCACTCGTGAGCCAGCACGACACTCACGAGGCCCTACCTCAAGGCGGGTTGTGCCTGGTCTTGGTTTTTGTTCGCCGCACTGGTCCTGCGAGGTGGTCAGACAACCTGCGCCGAATGAATCTCCTGAGGTTATCGCGTGAGAAGGCCAAGCACCAACGGCCCAAGGAGGTGACGTGCACGGGGCCGGTCCGCCGGATAGAGCTCAGCCGCTGGATTTATCAACGCTGCAGGGACGGGCCCGAGCACAGACGCCGTGTTCAACCTACTCACGCGAAGGATCCTGAAGAAAGACGGCCAGCGTGCAGCTCCCATGATGGGTGACGATAAAGTAGGTAATACTCATAGGTAGATCGAGCATGGAAAGCATATTGGCTTAAGTAAATGCAGGGAAGATACATGCCGCTGGGCCAGGCCCGAGTGGCTTGGGGATGATGTAGCCCGAGGGGCGCCCCCAGCAAGGTATGCTAAAGACATAAGAAAAGGGATACATGCCACAGGGACGGACCCACGCGGCCTGGGAATGATGCAACCCCGGGGGCGCTCCTAGCCAAATAAACTTGGAAAATGTCACCTGGTTTTGTTGATGCAGTGATGTCAGAGCAGCTAAAGGTACACGGCGAAGGGGTCGCTCCTCAGAAGCCACCGGGGCCCTCAGCCTCGGGAGGCTCTGGGGGTCCAGGCGGTTCCTTGAGGACCGTCTCCATCTCCGTCAGGACGGCATGGTGCCTAGCCTCCTGAGTCGCCAGGGTGCACCGCAAGTTGCGCTGATAGGCAAACGTCACGCTCGGCAGGCCAAAGGGCATGCGAACGTAGTTGTGCGGTGGACCCTCGCAGCGTCCCACGCGTGAAGGCCAGAAGAGCTCCGGAGATGCGGCCCTGTTGAGCCCTGGGACGTCGATGCAGATGCGCAGCCCGACATCCTTGCGTGGATGGGGAGCTGCGCCTGGTGAGCGGCGGTCGCCACACATGGCCCTTGCGTCTTGCAGTTCCTGAGTGGTCCTGGTGATGAACTCCTAAGCGGTGGGTACTCCTCGCCCCGTGTTCTCCTGAGGGAAACATGTTGTGAAGCACTCCTCCAAATGGTGCCCGAGCGCCTCCCTCGTGATGTTGGCAAGGTTGGAGGCCCTCCAGAAGAGAGCCCCCGGGCCCTGCTCGAGAAGGGCGCCAGGCGTGCCTTCCTATGCGAGGGAGGGAGGCACCCCTGGCGCGGGTGCTGATCCTGACGAGGTACCGCTCGCGACACCACCCTCCTGAGGTCCTGCGTGGAGCAGCTGCTTCTTCTTCTTGGGGGTGGCCTCAGGAGGGCAATCGCGGTTGCTGTTGGGGTCGTCGATTGCTATAGCTTGAAAGGCACACTCGAGGGAGCACACCGCGTCTCTTTCTTCGCACGGACTGTGATGATTCCGCCACTTCCTGGCATCTTGAGGACATTGTAGCTGTGATGGGTCACCGCCATGAACTTGGCCAGGTCTGGATACCCGAGGATGGCAGACGGATGTGCGCGACGTCGAAGTCGATGAGCTCGGTGCGGTAGTTGTTGCGTTCTCCGAAGGTGACTGGGAGGCGAACCTGCCCGATCGGGGTAGTGGAGTCGTCGGTCACTCCTGAGCAAGGCTTGGTGGGCTGAAGCTGGTCATACGACACTTTGAGGTTGTCGAACGTATCCACGGACAGGACGTTGAGCCCTGCCCCGCCGTCGATGAGGGTCTTG
This sequence comes from Aegilops bicornis, assembly GCA_021605145.1. Lineage (NCBI taxonomy): Eukaryota > Viridiplantae > Streptophyta > Magnoliopsida > Poales > Poaceae > Aegilops > Aegilops bicornis. Next base: position 260,581,307 of record CM038672.1, on the reverse strand, counting down.
GTGACTTGCACGCTGCTGATGACTGGTGAACAAAGCATCGGGAGGGCGCCAGCGGTAGCCACGCACTTGAGCTGATCCGCCGAACTAAACGTGATGGCGCACTTGGACCATCTGAGCGGGCGCGTGGCCTCGAGCTTCGGGCGGACTGCATTGACTTCACGAGCAAACTGTTTGAAGATACGCTGCAAGGCTAGGGCCTAAGCTCCGCCCAAGATGCAGGCGATAGCACGCGGCTCCTGGAAGCCCCCAGCCCCCTCGTCTTGATGGTGGTCACCATTCCTTCTTGGTGGTGACGGTAGTGGAGGAAGACCGGCGTTTCCCTGAGGACGATCTTGACAAGGCCGATCCCTCCAGGCGCCCTCGCGAGGTTGATCCTACCGGTCCTCACGAGGCCGTTCGCGCCACTCTTGGCATGGGCCGCGGTCATCCCAGCATCCGCCACCACGTCCTCCTCCTCGGCCGTAGCCCCGGTCATTGCGCTCGGGGCGTCGACCGAAGCGTCCTTATCGAATGGCTCTAAGCTCTTGAGAGTCACTGGTGTTGTGGCTATGCAGGTTGTGGAAGGCACAGAACGGTCGGCTGCTCTTGGATGACTCAGGCTGGTCTCTGCCGCGCTTGGTGTCCGGCTTCGCCGCGAGCACGGCTGCTCCCTTGCGCTTTACGTCCTTGGCCTTGGCTTTCTTCTCCTCCGGGTCCGCAGCCGGGAGCTCGAGGAGGGAGAGGTGCCCCTCCTCAACTTTTGCGCACTTGGTTGCCAGGTTGAACAGCTCCAGAGACGTGCACAACTCCTCGTGGATGGCAAGCTCCTCCTTCATCTTGACGTCGTGGATGCCATCAGAGAACGCGGAGATGATGGCCTCGTCCATCACCTTGGGGATCTTGAGGCGAACGTTGTTGAAGCGCTGGATGTACTTCTGGAGGGTCTCTCCTGGTTGCTTCTTGATGCGGCGTAGGTCACACGCGGCCGGTGGGTGGTCGCGAGTGCCCTGGAAGTTGGCGACGAAACGGTTGCGCATCTCGTCCCAGGAGGAGATCGAGCTTGGAGGCAGGTTTAGGAGTCAGGAGCGGGCACCACCTTTGAGAGCCATGGGGAACCAGTTCGCCATGACTTACTCGTCGCCGTTGGCCGCCTCGATGCTCAGCTCAAAGAGCTGCAAGAACTCCGCGGGGGTCGGGGGTGCCGTCATAGCGAGGAGGTAGATCCGGCTTGAACTTGCCCGGCCAGGCGACGCTACGCAGCTCGGGGGTGAAGACGCGGCAGCCGGCCGTTGTCACCGGTGCTTGGTCTTGGTGCCCGCGCGCGCGCCACGGCAAGTGGCGCGGGGCCCTGCCGCAGTAACCGATCCTGGGGTGGCGGTGCGGGGAGTGGTGGAGCGTTTTCTTGTGGTCGAGGGACTTCTTGGCAGCTTATCTCTTCTTGCGCGGGTGCCGGGCGTGGCAGGTCGCGCCGTGGGGCCGCGCGCCTTGGCACCAAGGCTCCGTCTTGGGGCAGAGGTGGTGGAGGCGCTCCATGGGCCACGCTGCCCGTAGCTGGTGGAGGGCGAGACAGCGAGGGAGACGGTGCAGGGGAGCCCCCTGCGGCGCTGACAAGCTCGGCCATGCATTCGAGCCAGTCCTCATAGAGGTCGTCGACGGGGCGGTAGCGCAGGAGCTCGCGCACCATGCATTGAGTGGCCGTGCGGCCGTCCCGAGGCACCGAGGGGTGCAGCGAGGATGCTTGCTGCTCGTTCCCCGCCGGGCCGGTGGTGGCGTTGGCGGCTGGTGACGGAGAACGATGGGGTGGCCCCCTGACGGGAGCCGTCTGAGCAGCGCGGGTGGTGAGGGCAGCCCGGCGTGCGTCCGCCATGGAGACGTTGAACCAACGGGATGCGGAGCGACGGAAGGGAAGCTTCGGCGCACCCGTACTTGGCGCGTCAAATGTCGGATCTCGGGTTCCGGCAAAACCCTTAAGGTTCGAACACTGGGGTGCGCGAAGTTCTCCCCCTACCGATCCGCGTCCTAGCTTTGCTAAGATCTCAAGTACTAACTCGACGAACTCGCAACACAAAGAACACAAGATTTATACTGGTTCAGGCCACCATTGTGGTGTAATACCCTACTCCAGTGTGGTGGTGGTGGATTGCCTCTTGGGCTGAGGATGAACAGTTACAAGGGGAAGAACAGCCTCCTGAGGCTGATGTGTTCTTGTGCTTGGTGCGTGGCTAAGGATTGGCTCAAGATCAGATGCCTAAGGCTTGGTTCAAGCTCAGTTTAGTTGCCTCCTACTGTGGTGGCTAGTCCTATTTATAGAGGCCTTGGTCCTCTCCCCAAATATTGAGCGGGAAGGGATTCCACAAAGGCCAGTTTGAAGGGAGACAACTAGTACAAGCTATCCTGAAAAAAGTAGTCTTCGCCTACCAAAGGCTCTGGTGGTGACGCCGCCTTGGGCTCCATGGTGACCTCCGTCTTGCCGTCATGTTGGTCTTCGTCTCGTTGCACTGATATGTAAACCTTTGCTTGATGCCTCGGTACTCCGCGCCTGCGCTTGCCCCCTTAGCACCAAAGAGGTCTCGGTCGTCATGGCTCACGTCACGAGAACCTCGCGAGGTTTGCCCTGCCTTGATCGCTCCGCCCCTCGCGAGCCAACCTGGTGAGGCCGCTCCTGAGGAGGTCTTGTGTCGTCCGCCTCACGAGGCTTGGTCCGTCTCGAGGGTCTTGAAAGCTTGTTGCTGAAGATGGGTCGTACGGGCCCACTTGCAGAGCCAAGCCGTGGGACGCAGGCAGGCAAGTCTGGGGACCCCCATTCCCAGAATGCCGACAATCAGCAAGCATACAAGCGAATTATCATATGAAGGGCATATTGGTAATTATTCAAGCATGCATAGCAAATGGAGTACGATATGATCAAGCACAAAGTAACATAGTCTCATACAAGCATCAAGCAAAAGTATCATGAGGTAGCACGAAAATCAAGAATAACGAACGACAAAAGAATAATGCTCTCTCTCTCGATGCCCTAATGATATATAACTAATTCTCCCCCTTTGGAAACAAATACCAAAAAGTTCGAAGAAGTAAAGAGCTAAACGTCGCTCTGGGCTCGCTCTCCGGTAGCTCCTAGTGGTGAATTCCTATGACTTGCAGTGACGGTATGCATAGACGTTGTTGGAGTAGAGATGAGGGTGTCTGCGAAGATCTCGGATGATGTCTGCTGGGCTGGTCATGTAGAGACTACTGGAGGGACTGACGGAGCAACTATGGTGGTAGCAGCTGGAGCTGAAACTATGGCTTTGGTGGAGACTGGAACGGTTGCTGACTTGAGTATGGTCTAGAACTGGGTAGTAGTGGAAAGTCCTGTGCCCTATTGCTCATCATAACTTCTAGAATGTATCTTGGCTTCATCCACTCCTTCATAAGACTCCCCACTATAGTGTGCATCTTAGTGACATTGACATCTAGGTCTTCAAATTTAGACTCTATGATCCTCTCAAGGCTCTCTTGGTTCTTCGCAAGGTTGTCCAGACCCTGCTTGATCCTCCTAGTGGCTCGGAAAAGATAGTTTATCTGATCTATCTTGGTCTTCAACAAGGGGGTGGTTGTAGCACTAGGCTCTGCATTCCTAGCAGCCTCAACTTCTGTATCTATGTCTGCCTGTGCTACAGCACAAGTGGGATGGGAAGGATCCATCGTCACTGTGTTGTCCTCAGACTCTGGCTGTAGAGGAAAATGCTCACGATCAAGTAGATATCATGTTAGCAACCTTGGAGCTGATAAGCAACTGAATATCTGGAGCGAAGCCACATGATTGCTTTTGATCCACAACAGTACTCTTGATAGTTTCAATAATGAGATCCATAAATTTGAACTTCTGATGACCATCAATGTGATGCATCATGTTGATTGATGTCTACAACACAACTTTTTCTTGTAGACTCGTGTTAGGCCTCCAAGCGCAGAGTTTTGTAGGATAGTAGCAATTTTCCCTCAAGTGGATGACCTAAGGTTTATCAATCCATGGGAGGTGTAGGATGAAGATGGTCTCTCTCAAACAACCTGCAACCAAATAATAAAAAGTCTCTTGTGTCCCCAACACACCAAATACAATGGTAATTTTTATAGGTGCACTAGTTCGGCGAAGAGATGGTGATACAAGTGTAGTAATGATAGTAGATATTTATTTTTGTAATAGGAACAAAAAAACAGCAAGGTAGCAATTGATAAACGGAGCACAAACGGTATTGCGGTGCTTGAAAATGAAGCCTAGGGTTCGTACTTTCACTAGTGCAATCTCTCAAAAATGCTAATCTGATTGGATCATATAACCATCCCTCAAAGTGCCATGAAGAATCACTCCAAAGTTCCTATCTAGCGGAGAACATAAGAAGAAATTTTTTGTATCTATTCTTTTCGATCGATCTATCCAAGAGATCGTACTAAAATATCACCAAGTTATTCTTTCTAATTGATCTATCAAGAGTTCATACTAAAATAACACTAGGTTATTCTTTTCGATCGATCTATCAAGAGTTCGTACTAAAATAACACCAAAGCAAATTTTGATTCATAATACTCAATCCAACACAAAGAACCTCAAAGAGTGCCCCAAGATTTCTACCGGAAAAACAAAAGGTGAAACGTGCATCAACCCCTATGCATAGATTACCCCAAGTCACCTTGGGAATCCGTGAGTTGAGTGCCAAAACATATCTCAAGTGCATCAATATAATACTGCATTGTCACCAAGGATATTCATATGCAAGACATATATGAAGTGCTCTCAAATCCATAAAAGTATTGAATCTGATAGAACGAAATCTCCAAGGGAAAACTCAATTCATCACAACGATATAGAGAGGCAGAAACACCATATGATCCAACTATATTAACAAAGCCCGTGATACATCAAGATTATGACATCTCGAGAACACGAGAGAGAGAGAGAGAGAGAGAGAGAGAGAGAGATTAAACACATAGCTACTGGTACAAACCCTTAGCCCCGAGGGTGGACTACTAGCTCCTCATCATGGTGGCTGCTGGGATGATGAAGATGGCCATCGGTTATGATTTCCCCCTCCGACAGGGTGCTAGAACGGGGTCTAGATTGGTTTTTCATGGCTATAGAGACTTGCCACGCGGACCTTCCGATCTAGGGTTATTTCTGGGGGTTTCTATATTTATAGGAATTTTTTCGTCGGTTTCGTGCTAAGATGGGCCTCGAGGTGAGCACAACCAACCACGCCTCCGGTTGGCTCCAGGCGTGCCCTCGTGGGTTGTGCCCTCCTCGTGGCTCTTCTGGCCCTCCCATGAAGGTTCGGGGGTCTCTTTTGTTCCATAAAAAATCGTCAAGAAGTTTCAGCTCATTTGGAGAACTTTCATTTCTGCACAAAAAACAACACAATGGTAGTTCTGCTGAAAACAACATCAGTCCGGGTTAGTTCCATGCAAATCATACCAAAGCCATATAAAATTGTTGTAAACATGGCATGAATACTTCATAAATTATAGATACGTTGGAGACGTATCAGCGTCCCAAGCTTAATTCCTACTCGTCCTCGAGTAGGTAAATGATAAAAGAAATAATTTATGAAGTTTGAATGCTCGCAAAGTGCATAAGTTTGATCAATGATAATTTCAATCACTTGTTTTTCTAGACTCGTGTTGGGCCTCCAAGCATAGAGTTTTGTAGGACAGTAGAAATTTTCCCTCAAGTGGATGACTAAGGTTTATCAATCCGTGGGAGGCATAGGATGAATATGGTCTTCGTCAAATAAACCTTGTAACCAAATAATAAAAAGTCTCTTGTGTCCCCAACACACCAAATACAATGGTACTTTGTATAGGTGCACTAGTTCGGCAAAGATATGGTGATAAAAGTGTAGTTATGATAGTAGATATTGATTTTTGTAATAGGAACAATAAAAACAGCAAGGTAGCAATTGATAAAACGAAGCACAAACGGTATTGCAATGCTTGAAAATGAGGCCTAGGGTCCGTACTTTCACTAGTGCAATCTCTCAACAATGCTAATATAGTTGGATCATATAACCATCCCTCAAAGTGCAATGAAAATTCACTCCAAAGTTCCTATCTCGCGGAGAACATAAGAAGAAATTGTTTATAGTTATTCTTTCTGATCAATCTATCCAAGAGTTTATACTAAAATAACACCAAGTTATTCTTTCCGATCGATCTATCAAGAGTTTGCACTAAAATAACACCAAATGAAATTCAGATTCAAAATACTCAATCCAACACAAATAACCTCAAAGAGTGCCCCAAGATTTCTACCGGAGGAACAAAAGACGAGGACATGCATCAACCCCTATTTATAAATTACCCAAATGTCACCTCGAGAATCCGTGAGTTGAGTGCCAAAACATATCTCAAGTGAATCAGTATAATATCCCGTTGTCACCAGGGCATTCATATGCAAGACATATATCAAGTGCTCTCAAATCCATAAAGGTGTTCAATCCGATAAAATGAAATCTCAAAGGGAAAACTCAATTCATCACAACAAGATAGAGAGGGAGAAACACCATATGATCCAACTATATTAATAAAGCCCGCGATACATCAAGATTGTGACATCTCAAGAACACGAGAGCGAGAGATTAGACACATAGCTACTGGTACAAACCTCAGCCCTGAGGGTGGACTACTCGCTCCTCGTCATGGTGGCCGCTGGGATGATGAAGATGGCCACCGGTGATGATTTCCCCCTCTAGCAGGGTGCCGGAAGGGGTTCTAGATTGGTTTTTCGTGGCCAAAGAGACTTGCGGCAGCGGAACTTCCGATCTAAGGTTATTTCTGGGGGTTTCTGTATTTATAGGAATTTTTGGCGTCGGTTTCACGCTAAGATGGGTCTCGAGGTGAGCACAACCCACCACGCCTCGGGTTGGGATCCAGGCGTGCCCTGGTGGTTTGTGCCCTCCTCGTGGCTCTTCTGGCCCTCCCACAAAGCTTCGGGGGTCTCTTTTGTTCCATGAAAAATCGTCAAAAACTTTCAGCTCATTTAGAGAACTTTCATTTCTGCACAAAAAACAACACCACAATAGTTTTGCTAAAAACATCGTCAGTCCGGGTCATTCCATGCAAATCATACCAAAACCATCTAAAATTGTTGTAAACATGGCATGAATACTTCATAAATTATAGATATATTGGAGACGTATCATTGATGGAGTGCCATCTAATCATCTTGTCTTCTCCTGATTTGGGCATTAAGGTGTGCCTCATGATGGTGTTGGAGGTAGCAAGGCCAGCCAACAGGTGATACTCACATCCAAGCTTATGAGACTCCAAGTACTTCTTGGGGATATCATGTACATGTTCTTCATGGAGTTGTGATCCATCTTGGGCTTTGCATAGACATCAATGTCGTCCTCATCAGTCTTCGGAACACCTAGCAAAGTAGCCCATTCAACAATGCTGGACTGATACCTGACTCCCTCAGTCATCCATAAAATTCTGCCATTGGAATAGAAGTGTGCAGTTGAGTAAAATTTTGAGATCATCTCGTCGTTCCATGCAGTCAACTTCTTCCCTATGAACTCATCAGTACCAACCATTCTGAAGCTTTCGTGGACAAGGGGAAAATGATCTTCATTGGCATCAATGAACTTCCAATCCACCAATCTCATGTCACTAACCACTGGCTTCTTGTCAAGAAGCAGTGTCTCATACAAGTCCTGTTGTGCCCTGGTGTTGAAGCAATAGTCAACAGTAGTCCTACTCCTCACTGAGTAGGGATCAAATTCTCTCCATTTCCTCAAACCCTTGTCCTTCCTCTCCTTCATGTTCTCTACAACTGTATATGTATCATCATACTCAGGCAGTCGGGCTCTCAATTTCTTTAGAATTATAGCCTCATCATCATCATCAACAGCAGCAGCAACATCATTTGCAACTCTCTCAGACATTGGGGCCTTGTTCTTCTCGGTGGTTGTCTTCCCCTTAGGCTTGGGGGCAGTAGCTGTCTTAGACTAGGAGGTCGTAGCAGCCTTCTTAGGCATAGCATCTGCCATCAATTTTTGTTTCTTGGGTGGTGGCTCATCAGCAACAAGTTCATCCTCCCTCCTCATGGATGCAGGCTTGAAGACCACATGAGCAGTCTGTTTCCTTTCTCTCTTCTTGCCGACCACTTTGGCCATAGACTTTCCTTGACTCTGCTTGTGGTCCTATGGTGGAAGATCATCTTGATCTTGTGTCCCCTCGAAGGAAATAGGATCATACTTCTCTTGTTGAGGAAGAAACTTCGTCTTGGGGTATTGATCTTGTTTCCACTCAACTCCATTGGCACTGAACTTCCATTCAAAACCAATACCTTGGTTCTTTCGGTGCCTCCCTTGCTTGCGTACAACTACCTCAAACTGCGTACTCCCCACAAGGCTCTTCTAGACACCCTTTTCTATAATTCCTTTCAATAAATTGTTTTCTTGCTCAAGCGTAACTGGGCTAAGAGAATCATTAGTGGAATCAATAGAACAACTAGAAGCAACAACACTGAATTCAGCACTGTTATTGTTAGTACTAGAGGTAGAACCTTTCTTACTCTTGTTACTAGGTTGCATAGATTTAACTTATGGCAAAAAGTAGACAAGAGAAGATGTTTAACAATGTAAGAAGAACTCTTCTTTCAAAGATCATCATTGATTGCTTTTATATGCTCATGCTCTTGCTCTAAATTTAGCTTATCGAAGCATAGCTTCTCATGAGTTCTTAGGAGCTCTCTATGATCTTCTTGAGTTGCTTCATGAGCTAACTTAAGAGTTTTTAGTTTTTTAGTTCGACGCTCAATCTCCTTCTTAGAATTTTTATTCGTATCATCATGCCTATCATGATTACTAGCAAGTTTATTATAGCTCACAACACTAGTTTTATCAACAAGCAAATCATCATCACCTAGCAAATCATCTTCATCACTATTGAAATCAAGATACTCGGGGTGTGATACCTTGGGGCATTTAGCCATGCAGCATATTCCAATTCCTTCATTTGGTGAATCAAATAGGTCATGGGAGTTAGAGGATACGAGAGCAAGTTCTGCAAGACCTTCATCTTGACTATAGTCAGAGTTGGAGTGATAACTTCTCTCAGAGTTGTTGTCGGAGTCGGAGTTGGAAACCCATTCACCAACATGAGCTTGATGTCTTCTTCTAGAGTAGCTCTTACATGAATCTTCTTTCCTTTCTGAATCCTCGTTTCTTCGAGAAGGTCTTCGTTCATAATGATCATCTCTACTCCTTCTCTCTCTATGAGGTGATTCATATCTTCTACTCTTCCTTCTAGGTGATTTGTCTCTTTTCTCGTGAGGTGTCGTACACTCATTGGAGCAGTGTCCGAGTCTTCCACAATTGTAGCAATTTTGGTCACGACTTGATGATCTTTGCTCATAGTGTCTTGAGTTGGAGCTTCTCTCTTTGCTTCTATTCTTGTAGAACTTGTTGAAATTCTTCACCATTAGGCTTACCTCCTCATTGGATACTAGCTTGTCACTTGATGTTGTGCGAGCATCGCTTCAGGCTTTGTACGCACCACTTGACTTGTTGTGGAGCTGCTCGTCCTTAAGTGACAGCTCATGATTAATAATCCTTCCAATGAATTATGTGGGTTTGAGATCTTTGTAGTTGGGCATCATTTGGATCAATATGCACACGATGTCATATTTTCCATCCAAGGCTCTAAGGATCTTCTTGATGATGAACTTGTCGGTCATCTCTTCACTTCCTAAGGCGGCAATCTCATTTGTGATGAAAGCAAGCCTAGAGTACATTTTGGTGACTCCTTCACCATCCTTCATCTTGAACTTGTCAAGTTGACTTTCAAGAACATCCAGCTTTGATTCCTTGATGGACTCGGTACCTTCGTGCATATCAACCAAAGTATCCCAAATTTCCTTTGCATTCTTGAGGCGGCTAATTTTGTTGAACTCCTCGGGGCACAAATCATCGAAGAGAATGTCACACGCTTGAGCGTTGTATTGCAACATCTTCAATTCTTCTACAGTTGCTTCACGATCTGGTTCCTTATCATCCTCAAAGAATTCACCTTGCAAGCCAACATGAACAACAGCCCAAAAGGCGGGGTTATGACCAAGATTATGCATTTTCATCCTATGCTTCCAACTAGAAAAGTTTGTACCATTGAAATATGGATCTCTACGGTGATAATTACCCTCACTAGACACCATACTCTCCTATGTTACAAAACCAATGCAATGGAGACCAAAGCTCTAATACCACTTGTAGGATTGTCTAGAGGGGGGGTGGGTGATTAGACTACTTGACCAAATAAAAACTTATCCTTTTTACAATTTTAGTTGTAGGCAAGTTTCAGCAATTCTACCAAGTCAAGAACACCCTACACATGTAAGTCTAAGAGTTGAGCAGCGGAAAGTAAAGACTTTTCATATGAATGTAAAGGAGGGATCAGAGAAATCAAATGCAATGAAGACACGATGATTTTTGGCGTGGTTCCGATAGGTGCTGCTATCGTACATTGATAACCCACAAGTATAGGGGATCATTTGTAGCCTTCTTCCATAAATAAGAGTGTCGAACCCAACGAGGAGCTAAAGGTAAAACAAATGTTCCCTCAAGTTCTATCGACCACCGATACAACTCTACGCACACTTGATGTTTGCTTTACCTAAAACAAGTATAAAACTAGGAGTACTTTGTGAGAATAAAACTATGAATAAATTGCAAGACAAGAAAAGTAGATAGCTTTTGTCAACAAGAAAGTCATTTGTCCCTTGGCAATCGATAACTAGCCTGGTAATCATTCTTGCAATTTTATATGAGGGAGAGGCATGAGCTAACATACTTTATCTATTTGGATGATATACACTTATGATTGGGACTCTGGTAAGCATCCACAAGTACTAAAGATCATTAAGGTCGTAAAACCCGACCATAGCATTAAGTATCAAGTCCTCTTTACTCCCATACGCAAAATACCACTTATCTGTGTTCATGCTTCTATCACTCTGGCAACCGACAATAAGCAAATTATGAACGCATTGCAACACCCTACAGCGGGGACCCCTCACGTTTGCGTGAGGAAAGCACCATAATAAAGTATGCACTCAAGCCAACCACGATGCCCATAGGACAAAACGGTTCTATTCAGACATCATAGGATAGCCACGTATCATTGGGAAATAATATATAGTGTTGAGCACCATGTTTAAGTAGATATTACAACGGGGAGAAGGGGTGTTACACCGCTTCATAGAGGGGGAGAGAGTTGGTGTTGACGGCGGCGAGGTTGTTGATGTAGATTGCTATCATGATGACTGCCACGGCGGCTCTTCGGCGCCACCGAGAGAGAGGGGGAGAGAGCCCCCTCCTTCTTCTTCTTCCTTGCCCCCTAGATGGGAGGAGAATTCCCCCTCTGGCCATGGCCGCGGATGGGCAGGAACCCCTCCGAGATTGGATCTGCATCTCTGTTTTGTGTTTCTATTTTCTGGCCCTTCACCATTTCTTAAATCCCCAAAGATCCGTAACTCTGATTGCGCTGAAATGTTTACATGATTGTCCCCTAAATTATCTTTCTTGCGCCCGAAGAAGGGCCCCAACGACTTACGGGGAGGGCACAAGACACTTGGGAGCACCAGGGGTGCCCGACGCGCCCTGGTGGGTTGGGGAGGCTGTGGGCCTCCGTTTGCGTTGATTCCACGTCCCAAAAATCACAAATATTCCAAAATAGTTCGCCATTAATTTTTATCGCATTTGGGATTCGTTTGGTACGAATATTCTGTGAAAAAACATGTAACAAATAGGAACTGACACTGGCATTGGATCAATAGGTTAGTCCAATAAATCATATAAAATGTTGCCAAAAATATGTGAAAGTTGTATAATATTGGCATGAAACAATAAAAATTATAGATACAACGGAGACATATCATACATCCACATTGATGGATACTTCAACCCACGGAGGGTAACGGCTGTGCGAGTCAACAGAGGGCTCAACCCACAAAGGGTACACAAAGAAGAAAACTTGTCTATTCCACCACGGCTTACGTCCACGGAGGACTAGCCTCACTCGGGTAGATCTTCACGAAGTAGCTGATCTCCTTGCCCTTACAAACTCCTTAGTTGAACTCCACAATCTCTTGGAGGCTCCCAAATGACACCTAACCATTCTAGGAGAAACCACTCTCCAAAAGGTAATATACATTGTTGTTGATGATGAACTCCTTACTCTTGTGCTCCTCAACACTCTATCACTCTCTCACAAATTTGGCTTTGGTAGGAGAATGATTGGAGTTGAAAGCAACTTGAAGAGGCTAGAAATCAAGGTTCAAATGGTTGGATTGGAATCTCTTGCTATCAACACATGAGTAGGTGGTTCTCTCTCAGAAAATGAATGGTGGAAGTGTAGATTCATTCTGATGGTTCTCTTAGAGAGTTGGTGGGAGTGGATAGCCATTTATAGCCTCCACCCAAAATTTAACCATTACACACTTTTGACTCAACTCGGTGACACCGGACCAGAAATCTCGGTGAGACCAACCTGTGTAAAAGATATGAACGTTGGGCTTTTCGGTAGGACCAAAGTGGAAATCTCGGACAGACCAAAATGCGATAACCTAGGCATGGCCTTGTTTCAGTAGCTCCGATCGTTTCAACTCGGTGATTCCGAAATGAACCAATTGGATTACAAAAACTTGATCAGAGCAACTCGGTGAGACCGATCGCAATCCCGGTGATATCGAAATTCTAGGGTTTGGATTAGCAGTGTATATGATCAACTCTATGGATCCAGGATAGATGTTTTCAGTGGGATTGAGATGGAACTTTAGAGTTTAGACATACGTGGAGTGGATAAAGTGTTTGAGGATTTTTGGAGCAATATCATTAAGCAATTGAGCAATTGATTTATGATCAAAACCTCATCCCCTTTTAATCGTATTGGCTTTCCTATGGACTGAATGTGATATTGGATCACATAACCTAAAAAGTAGAGTCTTGATGTTTTGCCAATTCTATGCTCTTAGCATTTTGAGAGGTACACATTCTCATGTACTTGCCATGCCAATCATTGATATTTTTTGAAATCTATTATCAATGAGCATTAGATCAATGATGTATATGTTATTATCAATTACCAAAACCACGCGGGTATTAGTTGCACTTTCAGGGGGTGTATTTTTGGCATGTCTGTGGGTGTATGGCCCCATTGCCTTTTTTGTCTGGCCTTTGAAACAGGTGGTTCTCTCTTTGGTCTCGCCTACCGGCGGAGTTGTGGTTTTCCATTCCTTGTGAGCCGAGGTGGTTCGATGTGGGTCTTTTGGTAGATCAAGGATAGTGTTCGCCCCGTAGTACGCTCTCTTTTCATTGCCGCCGAGCTTCTTCCAGCTTTCTCGGCAGTCTTGCTTAATTTACCGTCAGCGGCAGACGATGGCCTATTAGCTCCTTGTGCCAACTGATCTTCAGATTATGGTGGTCGCCCCACACTCCACTCTCTTTTTTTGCATGGATTTCTCGGTTTCGTATTCCGTTCGCCGGCGGTGGTGGAGGGTGACATGTTAGTTGCTCGTAGCAACATAGCTTCAGATTTATTTCCCTCTAGGCTATGTCATGTCTTTTCTTGTCGCTCACCATCCTTTACATTCCTCCTTGTTGTCATAGGTCTGCAACTTCGAGATTTCACAACATTCGTTCTCTTGCCGGCTGCGGTGGCTGGTGGCCCTTTAGCTCCTCGTGCTTCACTTGGTTTCTTGTGTGCCTCTTCTTGTGGTTGTTCTTGATGCGTGTACTTTTGTTGTAGAGCAACCAATTTTTTACTCCATCACTCCAGTTTGCATCTTCCTTTTTCCGAGAGGTTTTATCAATTTTCTTGTTTGGGTCTTTTTATCGGTGTAAATTTTTGATTCTTGGCATGCTTAACGTTGGTCGCGAAGACATTTTGGGTTGGTGTTACATCCCTAGAATGTTGCTTGTACATGGTTGCATCAGAGAGCATCATGAATCATGTTTAAATACAAGGAACTTGAATTGAGGAAATTACCAAATCCTTAGAAAGAAAATTAAATAGAAGAAGGGCAAAAACCTTAAAACCTCATTCAGTGATTCCAGAATGTTCTTATTAATTGTTTGAAATTTTTATCAAGAGGTGTGGCTCAAACCAAAAATACAGAACATTTTATGGATTTGTTTTGGGCATGAATTTATATCACTATTGTATTTGAATTGGGGTTATAAATTTATATAAATCATTATTGCTCCAATAATTCTGAAACATTTTGTGGGCTTTGTTTAATTCATTTAGCTCCCACAATATTTTCAGAAGCAACAAAGATAATTTGGTTAGCAAACCAAATTCAAAATGAATGCAGAAAATTAAAAGAAAAAGAAAAATAGAAAAGGAAACTAACCTAGGTCACTTACCTGTGCCAACCTAGCCCACTGGCACTGCGAGTCACCCCTAACACCCCGCCAATCTGATGCACAGTGTGTGCCCGACGCGCGCGCGCCCATAGCTCGCCACACCTCCTGCCTGCCAGCATCCCCTAGCCACGTCGACACCATGGTTATGTTGCCGCTGTCGTCCGGATCGTTCCCACCTCTCCATTCGCTCCGTCGCCCTCTCCCTCGCCGATCCCCACCATGGCCGAAGCCGCCATGGATCCGTCGTAGTGAACCACCATGGCCACAACCTCCCCTATGATCTGTCGTCATGTCCCCAAGGTCTGAAACGTCCTGCTCATACTCTACACCAAGCCACGCATCAATGGAGGCCCTGCAATGCCTCCATCACCATCAACTTCAACCTCTGGCCCCGAGATCACCAGCAAGCCACGAAGCCGCCCGTGCTTCCCCGAGCCCACTGAGCTGCCCTTCTGACTCACCATGAGCTCCTGCGTCATTTCCTCCTTTCCCTTCCATCGATTGCATCCCATAGCTGGTGATCCCTTGACCACCGAGATGCACCACCGCCGGGCTCGTCGCTGACATAGCTCCGATGACCATTTGGTCACCCCGGCGTGTCTAATGTACTCCCGACACACCATAGAGAAACCCTAGCACATTGTTTCACTCGCTTGCATGCCGTAGCACCGAATCCACAGATACCCAAACTGCGGCCACCATGGATGTGCTCGCTGCCGATGATTCCGACCACTACAACTCCGACCAAGGCCATCGTTGGACGTCCCATCGCTGCAGCTCTCTAGAGATGCCACTCACGCATCAAACGGTGCACCGCGGGCGATTTCCGAGCCACCCACTGTCTCAGACCTCGTCGGCGGCTAACCGCCGGCGGGTTTGACCTTTTCTGGCCGAATTTGAGTCCCCAGGGGTCAATAACATGTGGGCCCCGCCTGCTGACACTTTTTATTTAGGACAAAAATTAACACTAATTGCGTTGTTAGTGAAATGGGTCACTGAATAGTGGGCCCCACTTGTCAGGTTTGACCTGGCTGACCCAGTTGACCTGCTGACCGGCTAATGACACGGTGCTGGCGTCAAAATAGTTTTTCTGGATTTTGAATAAGTCTAAATGATTTATTTATTTCAAAAAATGCCCTAAAGTTCTAAAAACCATAGAAATTCAAATGTAACCCCAAATGAAATAATTTATATATGATAAATTATCAAAAAATATGAAGAATCTGTTTATGGCATTACTATGAATGTTTGAACAACTTAAAGTTGTTGTATATGACAATTAGAATAAATGACATTTGAAATGTCTTATATGGAGTTTGAATTTGAACCTTGGGTTCAAACCAACTTCATTTAAATTGTTGCTCGTTGCATTAGCTCAAATCACAGCATATTGCCCTGTCATGATCATAAATCATGTTTGTTGCATTGCATTGATTATGTTCCTTCTTGTTTGTCGGTGTTGTTCCACCCTCGGTAATAGACAATTACGAAGTTGTGATCGTTGACACTGATGAAGAATAGTACTATCGTCAAAAGTGCCAGGCAAGCAACCCCCCCCCCCCTTGATCACTCCAATACAATTCGACTCTCTCGCTCTTGCTCATAGACAAGTTGGAACGGACATAAGTTGAAACATATACTCTAAAATACGCAAGATAAGCGTGATTTCTCTGGATGGCCTTCTCATAGGGAGACGGGACATAATCCATAGTGGTGTATTGTTATGGTGAATATGTGGACTCATGTGCGCTCTCTTACCTCAAAGAAGTTACTCGTAGTCATAGTTTAGGATAGCCACTGAATCAAAGCTAGCTTACTTCAGTTAAACTCCACCACCCCATTGTTGATGTTGATGCATAAGTAATTAGTTCTGATGTAAGTCTTGCTGAGTACATTTGTACTCATGTCTTCTTAATTTATGTTTTGTAGAGAGACTTCAGTCCGACTAATAGTTCCACATGGGGTTCGATGATTAGCTTGTGAATCCCAGACACGGGTGTGGTTCCTATGGAGGGTATTATAGATAGATAGGCTTCCAAGCCTTCTTTCTTTCCAGCCGTGTGTACTCAGACAAGTTATGCTTCCGCTTGTTTCTAGTATGACTTTGTATGTTGGGCCATGAGACCCATGATTGTAATATCATGCCATGTATGGCTCTTCGGAGCCTATTAAATAAATACTTTGAGTCATAGAGTTATGTTGTGATGCCATGTTGTATCTACACATATCGTGCATATCGTGTGTATGTTTGAAATGCATTGGTATGTGTGGAATTCGAAACCTTATTATCTGCCTTTGGTAGCCTTCCATATAGGGAAATGCCTCCTAGTGCTTCCAAGGAGACATGGTAGTTCACTACTGTTGTGGAACACATGGATTGATCGGCATGTATCCTTGTTTGCTCTTGTGTCTATCCCTATGGGGAAATGTCACACGTTGTTCCTTTAAGTCCTTGTAGCTTGCTACGACTTGGGTTCATATGTTGATGGCGCCAAGTGCATTGCTGGGTTACGTATGAATGTCCCTATACATTTGTAACACCTTGGTTTATGACTAGTCATGTCGACTCGGGTTCTCAGTCACATGGATGCTAGCATCACAATCATATAAGTTAGCCAAAAGACGCAAACGGTCCCGGCAAAGGTAAAGGCTGCAGCCATGGGAATACTGTGCGTGAAGCCGCAAAGTGATATGATGTGTCTTATGCTAGATCGTTGTGACTTAGGATCGGGGTACCGGCAGTTGGAGGCCTGGTGTGGAT
This sequence comes from Aegilops bicornis, assembly GCA_021605145.1. Taxonomy (NCBI): domain Eukaryota; kingdom Viridiplantae; phylum Streptophyta; class Magnoliopsida; order Poales; family Poaceae; genus Aegilops; species Aegilops bicornis. The sequence continues at coordinate 260,564,165 of CM038672.1, read as the reverse complement.
CGACATGAACGCCTAAATGTCACTAGATTTTTGTGTTAGTTCTTCTTGCAAAAATAGATGTTGTGTCCATGTCAATCTTCATAGGCATTTGCTGGAACCACATGAATTTTGTAGAATGTGTAATGGTAAAAGGAAAAGGCGCACAAACAGCCCCCATAAACAAAATGTATTAAAAACACGAATTAGGTGGGGAAAAAACCCCTTAGAATCTGTCAATGGTCCTACAACGGTGTGCGTTGTCGTTGCTCCAATAAACATTGTGGTTGGATATTGCCATTTTTATGTATATTATTAGTCATTGAAGCTTATTCAAGATAATTTCATAACTTGGCACTATTTGAATGTTGGAGATGATTCAACATATTGCTCGGTAGGGTATCCTACTAAGGTGATTAGCTTGGAGGGGAAACAAATAGGCGAGTTTACCTAGGTTAGGGCTCTCTCGGTGGAGGCGAAAACCTACTCCGACTCTGTGTTTATGGTGATAGTGATGGAAATATGCCCCGGAGGCAATAATAATTGTGTTATTATTATTTCCAAGTTTATAATTAATTTATGTTCTATACGGTAACCACAATGGTTCTCGAGTATGCAATAACCATGAGGCTTAGAGGAAAACTCATGTGCACGTGTAAAATAATAAACGGTAAAATAGATTTCAAGTCTTGCCTCTAGGACGAGCTTAAGTGTCACTTGATGGTTCTGTTTTCATGATCATGGGCATGAGTTAAGTGTAACAATGATGTCAGCAAAATTGAGGACATGATGTTAGAAGAAACACTTGTATTGAATTGACCCAATTTGTATGTTGTAGTAGGAGATCATTTCATCACAAGTCTATAGTGCATAACATAGAGAAAGTTAGCGTATGCATAATTCCTTAGACCATGAGAGTGTCGAGTCACTTCATACTGGAAGATGCACTTTCTGGGTGTCAACCATAACACGATGATCATGATGGCAACTTACAGGTTCATCGGAAAATATGACCAGGAAGTACATACTCGAGATAGGGATTTTCTCCTCTGACATTGGAGAGATATTATTATGGCCCTCTTGGTGTGATCGTATCTATAATCGTCTAGCCACACACATCATGACTTGATTACTAATGAAGAGAAATAAAACATATAGGAACACACGTGCAAAGATAATGGGGCTTGTGTAACCAAAGAAATGAGCAAGAAAATATATGGCCTAACGAAGGCTAATTCTCATGTTACTCAAACACAAGGAGAAATGCTAACTTGATTGCACACAGAGGGAAATGGATTCATAACTTGGCACCACTGAAACGACTCACAAACTTGATGTTTCCCTATATGGAGTATCCTTTGCACTTTTATTCTCTTTTGCTTATATGGTTTTAGTATTGTTTTGTTTTTTCCTTTTCCTTATGAAAAATCCAGGATACAAAACTAGCAATCATGAGATATGAGTAACTATTGGGAAACGTAGTAGAAACCAGAAAAATTCGCCCTACGATCACCCATGAACAATACGAAGATGTATACAAGGTAGAGTAACGACTGTTACCGACTCCAGAGTGGAGTAGAAGTAGGCGAGCCGGTGTAGATTGTATGTGGAGTCCCTCCAACCATTGATGAAGATCCCGCGAACACCCTCAAACAATCGCTCCAATGGAAGACCAAAAGCACGACCTCTCTACTTGGTTGCAAGCATACAATCTTCACAATCCGGCAGCGCTTCGTCGTCCAGGGCTAATCATCGCTGGAGAATTAGAGGGCAGAGATTAGAACCACACTGGGCTTCTAATTATGAGGATTAGAGGAACTAGTTCTAGATATAATTAGTTAACTAGGACCAACTAGAGCTAGAACTAGATGAACTAGAGGAGGCTCCAAAACTTGTGTAGACTATAGGGAAAATACCTCAAGTATATATAGGTTAGAGGGGGAAGGAGGGGAAGCCACCAAGGAGGTAATACCCTCCTTGGGAAGCCGACCAAGGGGGAGGAGGTGGACTCCCCAATCCCCCCCCCCCCCCACAAGGAAAGGTGGGGCGCCAACTGCCCTCAAGAGCCCAAGTTGCCTTCCACCTCTTGGCCTTTTTAAGGATCGTCGATTCTAATTATTTATAAAAGCCTTATGAAAATTACTTGATCCTTCTATATATAATTGAAACATCCCAAAATTCTAATTTTTGGAATGTTATAAACAAATAGATAGTTTTGATTGATTGTGTGATTGATTGACTGAAAGTGAGTGAATTTGAAGCTTTTTGAAAGTTAAATGAGAGGGAATAAAAGGACTTTCCCAAACATTCATTTTGCATTCGTGATCTCCGTGAATTCAAATTCTTTTCACCACAAAACCCTGGAGAGAAGATGACATGACTTCTTCCATTTATTTAAATGACAAGGGGTGTTGAAAATATTTGAATTTCATTTGGAAAATACTTCCAACCCAGGAACTTTATGCAACTCAAGGATTTTCATGAGCGAAGATAAAACGACTTCTTCAAAACATATGAAATATGAGTTGGGAGTTTCAAAGAATTAAATTCAAAGTTCTTTTGAATTTATTTTCAATTTGGAGTTATTGAGTTTTATTCAAATTATTTTTCTCCAAAAATAAAATATATGGAAAATAGGGTAACATGATTCCCTACATTAGAAAATTGGAGATAAATAAATTTGAATTCATTTTGGTAATTAAAATGATTTTAGTTGGATTTTATTAGAGCAGCAGCAGTGTTTGATTTATCTAAATTTCTCTGGAGTTTATTTGACTTTAGAAAAATATTCATGTTATTGGAAATCTTTTTCTGAAAATTTTGATATATTATATGCCTATACAATATTTGTATTTATTTTGTTTTATTACTTTTGTTTGTCTGTGTTTTAAAAAAATGTTTTTATTAAAAAGAAAAAAACATTTAGGCCGAAGCCGACCGAGCCAGGCCGGCCCTGCCAGAGGCCGAGCCAGCCCAGCCAAGACACTCGCTCATGGCCTTGGCCAGCAGCTGCGGCCCAGCGGCCCACCTCCCGGTCGTCCCCGACCCTCGGTCGAAGACCATCTCCAGCACGCCACCGCCGCCGCTGCCGTGTCCTCGCCGGATTTCTCCAATGCCTCGCCTCGCCCCTCCTCCAAGTCTTCTCCTCCTCCCCTCCTATATAAGCGGAGCACCCCGGCCCCGTTTCCCTCAAAAAAGCGAAGCCCCCGAGCCCCGCAGCTGCGCCGCGCCCTCGCCGGAATTAGCCGCCGCCGCCGGAGATTGGAATGTTATAATAAATAGATAGAGTTGATTGATTGTTTGATTGATTGAGTGAAATTCGAAACCTTTTTCAAAGTTAAATGAGAGGGAATAAAAGGACTTTCCCAAACATTTATTTTCTTTTCTGATCTTCATGAATTCAAATTCTTTTCAAATACAAAACCTTAGAGCGAAGATGATATGACTTCTTCAATTTAATTAAATGAAAGGGTATTTGAAAATATTTGAATTTCATTTGGAAATATTTCGATTCATAAACTTCATGAAACTCAATGATTTTCATGAGAGAAGATAAAATGATTTCTTCAAAATATATGAAATATGAGTTGGGAGTGTTTAAAGAATTAAATTCAAAGTTCTTTTGAATTTATTTTCAATTTGGAGTTATTTGAGTTTTATTCAAATTATTTTTCTCCAAAAATAAAATATAAGGAAAATAGGGTAACATGATTCCCTACATCAGAAAATTGGAGAAAAATAAATTTGAAATCATTTTGTTATTTTTAAAATGATTTTTATTGGATTTTAGTAGGGTAGTAGCCCTCTTTGTTTTATTTAAATTTGTGTGGATTTTATTTGACCTTACAAAAATGTCCATGTTGTTGGAAATCTTTTTCTGAAAATTTTGATATATTATATGCCTATATAATATAGTTTTTATTAAAAAATTTAGAACTTTTGTTTGCCTGGGAAAATGATTTAAAAAACTTTTATTTGGGCCCTTGACCAATCGGGCAGTCGCAGCCCAGCCCAGCGCCGTCTCGAGCTCCGCAAGAGTCCGTTGCCCGCCGTCGCCGCCGCCCGACCTCGGCAGCCGTGCCGCCTCGGCCTCCTCTGCCTCCTCCCGCACGCCACCACGCCGCCTCCTCCATAAAACCCGAGGCCCGGCCCGCCTCTCTCCCCTCGTTCGCCGCGCCGCCATCACCGGATCTCGCCGAGCCGCCACCGCCGAATCTCGCTCCCGCCGTCAAGATTTTCGCCGCCCGCGCCACCCCGCCGTCGCCGCCACCACGCCGTTCTCCGCCGCCGACGCTGCCACCCCGCAGCCACCACGGAGCCGCCGTCTCGCCGCGCCGCCCATGCCGGAGTTAACCGCCGCCGCCAACAGACCGTCGCCGTTGCCGTTGACCCGCCGTGGACCAGTAAAAAACCACCCGGTCCGATCCGGTTTATTTCCAGTTTCGTTTTTTTAAAACCTGGTTTTTTAACCTAGTTATTTAGTGGATGTTCGCTAGGTTAGATCTATTAGTGAACGCTTTTGTTCATTAGGTCTCTGTAGCGAGCGTTCGCTCGATAGTTTTTTTCTCTTTTTCTTTTTATTTCCTATCCAGGGACCTATTTGTAGTAGTTCTTTTACAGAATAACCCCTTGTTTTCAAACGTTCACATCTTTTTACTCCAGGACTATTAAAGGACATCACAAGATACTTCGCGTCAATAGAGATGATCTAGCAGAAGAACTTGAGAAGGACAAGCATGATCGGAAGAAGCCGTTGGAGACATGAACAAGACTTGAAGAGTTTGATGATTTTGAAGATTTATTGACCTTTAGAAGACCAAACCCCTGTTATACACTTACGTTAGATGCGACGGTTGTGAGCTGTCATTTGTTTGATGTTTTTCCGACAGCCACAAATAAAATCTGTCTTTTCAAAACTTTTGTTTGTATTGTGTGCATCCCTCTCTATCTATCTTATCTCACCCCAAAACCCATGGACCCATTAGAGATGAATGGAGATGAGCTTGTATTTTCTGGACCAATGAGTCAATTTGAGACAGACCGATGGCTTTAGAACATGGAGGATCACATGAAGAATAACCCTATAGTCAGAAAGGATATGACCTAGCATGCCCTTCAGTGCTTTGAAAGAGGTGTTGCTACTTGGTGGAGGATGTACCAAACCATCAATGGATGGCAAGGAGTAACCACTTGGGAAGAATTTAAGTTGACTCTGCAAAGATCTCGTCTTGTGTCCCAGAAGTTGAGGCCTTATGGAAAGGATATGAAGAAACCTTGTGCATACAAGCTTTGTGGAGAAATAGGACACAACCATAAAGAAAATAAGGACGAATACCCTCATAAGCAGAGGATTACCAAAGGAGTTAGCCGAGGATTTTCAGGGAACTTCGATTGGAGATTGTTCCCAAAGGTTTTGTTGCAGCATTGGAAGTTTAGTCTTCATTGTTGGGAAAGATCCGTGAAGCTCAGAAGGATGACAAAGAGATTGCTGAGGTAAAAGAGAGGATGAGCAAAGGAAAGGCCAAAGGTTTTCGTACGGATGAGCACGACACCTTATGGTTCGAGGATCGTGTATATGTGCCCAATAATGCAAAGATCAGGAAGTTAATACTTCAGGAGGCTCATGACTCACCATACTCGATTCATACAGAAACACCAAGATGTATTTGGATTTGGAGTTTTTCTGGTGGACTGGTATGAAGAAGGATATTGCAGAGTATGTAGTCGTATGTGATGTATGTCAGAGAGTGAAGGCAGAGCATCAAAAGCCAGCCGGATTGTTACAGCCTATGCCGATACCCGAATGGAAGCAGGATAAGCTTGGCACGGATTTCATTACCGGATTTCCCAGAACCTGATCGGGATATGATTCTATCTGGTAGTAGTTGATTCGCTTGGCCAAAGTGGCTCACTTTATCCCAGTGAAACCACCTATACAAGTGCGAAGTTGGCTAAGATATATATGACCAGGACCGTATGTCTGCATGGAGTTCCGAGGACCATCGTATCAGATAGAGGAACACAGTTTACATCAAAGTTTTGTAATCAGCTGCACCGGACTTTGGGTACTAGGCTAGAGTTCAGTACATCCTTTCATCCGCAGACAGATGGATAAATCGGGAGAGTCAATCAGATTCTGGAGGTCATATTGAGAGCGTGTGTGCTAGATTATGGATCTAGTAGTGATGATAATCTACCTTACACGGAGTTCTCATACAACAACAGTTACCCAGCCAGTTTGAAGATGGCCCCTTTTGAAGCTTTGTATGGGAGAAGGAGCCAGACACCATCGATGTGGGATGAAGCTGGAGACCGTCAGTTGTTTGGACCAAGTATGATCAAGGAGTCAGAAGAGAATGATAAGTTGATTCGAGATAGACTGAAGGTAGCTCAGTCCAGGTAGAAGAGTTATGCAGACTCAAAAACGCAAGGAGGTAGTCTATGAAATTGGAGACAGAGCATGTCTTCATGTGTACCCTCTGCGAAGAGTTAAACTATTTGAAGTTAAGGGAAAGTTAGCCCCGAGATTTGTAGGACCATACCGAGTTTTGGAGCGTATGGGAGAAGTGGCCAACAAATTGGAGTCACCCGAAGGACTGTCAGGAGTTCATGATGTGTTTCACGTTTCCCAGTCGAAGAAGTGCCATGTAGAGATGGCCAATACTCCCCTGTATGGACGCTTGACCCTAGAAAGGATAATGATGTTCCACGAAGTGGAGTATGGACTTCATAAGTATAAGATTTTATCTTGGTATGTGGGATATCCCACGAGGATGAAGAGATGAATTACAATTGGATATAAAGGAGGTATGATGTTGGAAATATGGATAAGGGTAAATTCCATGATGAGTCTGAGTAATCATGTCCTAGTTGGTGCCAATAGAAGGAAGGAAGACAATACAATTGGATGGATTTTAAGTATGCTAGCAAGCTGGAAGTTGGATGCTGGAATAACGATCAGTTGCCCGCGATGATGAGTTCAAGGTTTACAAGTGATGAGGTGGGCCCATAACCCACAGGCCCAGGACCTGCCAAGAAGCAAGCACATTCTTGCCGAAGGAAAAACCCTGGAATAAGTTACGATTTTATCAACCGATGATTCTATAGGAGTTTACGCAAAACCTGAGAGTTGTTAAGGAACGATAGATGTTTGTTTGGCTTGCAGAATCAATGGATTTATCTGAACTTGGTTCGTCGACAAAAGAAATTCTGCAATGCTTGTGAGGATGACCGAGTGTTAGAATGCGAGATTCGCTAAACCATGTACAAGGTAATGATTTGGGTGCGGGATGGATTGATCACCATACCGACTTACTCTTATTATTCGCTTTGCTATATGGGATGGTAAATCTGAGTGACTTACCTATAGTAAAGAGACGACGATCAAAACCTTGTTTGAACCTTAGAATGGTATAAGCATTTTCCCCTTGTACAAGGCAGTTGTTGCCAACCGTAGGATATACGGTGAGGATCAACCCAGACCCATTTTCTGCAGGAGAAACCATAAATTGATGACCACCATGAGATATCTATAGTTGTTTAGTATTGGCGCCAGACCCGTCAACTAAGAAGACCCAATGTCGGAATAACCTTACCAAGATGAAAGGACCAAAGAATAGAGGAAAAAGGTTATGCCACTACCGGAAGAGCCCAGAGAAGGAATTATCCTTACGATCTGAGAAGACTGACACTGTCAACAATAAGGATGGAGTATATGAGTTTTGATGGAACCGTAACAATGTTTCTATGGGTGGTAGCACCCCAGACCCCTTGTGATGATCGATGGATTTTGAGAAGACCCCCAAACCTAACCTATTTCTTGCTAGCCTCTCCGAATCTCGAGGACGAGATTCATTTTAAGGGTGGTAGTTTTGTAACATCCCAAAATTCTAAATTTTGGAATGTTATAATAAATAGATAGAGTTGATTGATTGTTTGATTGATTGAGTGAAATTCGAAACCTTTTTGAAAGTTAAATGAGAGGGAATAAAAGGACTTTCCCAAACTTTCATTTTCTTTTATGATCTTCATGAATTCAAATTCTTTTCAAATACAAAACCTTAGAGCGAAGATGATATGACTTCTTCCATTTAATTAAATGAAAGGGTATTTGAAAATATTTGAATTTCATTTGGAAATATTTCGATTCATAAACTTCATGCAACTCAATGATTTTCATGAGAGAAGATAAAATGACTTCTTCAAAATATATGAAATATGAGTTGGGAGTTTTTAAAGAATGAAATTCAAAGTTCTTTTGAATTTATTTTCAATTTGGAGTTATTTGAGTTTTATTCAAATTATTTTTCTCCAAAAATAAAATATAAGGAAAATAGGGTAACATGATTCCCTACATCGTAAAATTGGAGAAAATAAATTTGAAATCATTTTGTTATTTTTAAAATGATTTTTATTGGATTTTAGTAGGGCAGTAGCACTCTTTGTTTTATTTAAATTTGTGTGGATTTTATTTGACCTTACAAAAATGTCCTTGTTGTTGGAAATCTTTTTCTGAAATTTTTGATATATTATATGCCTATATAATATAGTTTTTATTAAAAAATTTAGAACTTTTGTTTGCCTGGGAAAATGATTTAAAAAAAACTTTCCGACTGGGCCGGGCCCAGCCAATCGGGCCAGGTCGCAGCCCAGCCCCGCGCCGTCTCCGAGTTCCCGCGGGAGTCCGTTCCCCGCACGTCGCCGCCGCCGACCTCGACGGCCGTGCCCACCTCGGCCTCCTCTGCCCCCTCCCACACGCCACCACGTCACCCCTCCTCCATAAAAACCCGAGGCCCCGGCCCCGCCTCTCTCCCCTTGTTTGCCGCGCCGCCGCCACCGGATCTTGCGGAGCCGCCGCCGCCGGATCTCGCTCCCGCCGTCGCGCACTCCCCCGCGCGCGCCTTTCGCCCGCCGTCACTTGCGCCCGCCACTGCGTCGTTCTCCGCCGCCGATACTGCCACCCGGCAGCACCTGCAGGCTGCCGTCTCGCTGCCGACCCTTGCCGGAGTTACCCGCCGCCATTGCCGGATCGTCGCCATTGCCGTTGACCCGCCATGGACCGGTAAAAAACCGCCCGGTCCGATCCGGTTTATTTCCAGTTTCGTTTTTTTAAACCCGGTTTTGTTTTTTTAACCTAGTTATTTAGTGGATGTTCGCTAGGTTAGATCTGTTAGTGAACGCTTTCGTTCATTAGGTCTCTGTAGCGAGCGTTCACTCGATAGTTTTTTTTCTCTTTTTCTTTTTATTTCCTATCCAGGGACCTATTTGTAGTAGTTCTTTTACAGAATAACCCATAGTTTTCAAACGTTCACATCTTTTTACTCGTTTGTCGAAATCCAACGAAACCAGTGCCCACTTCTTCGTTATGATCCCCTCTATCCGGTAATCCAACTCAAACATGTTTTTGAAAGTTTTAAAATTTTAATTCAAACTGATTTGTATTTGAACTTTGTTTGATCATAACTTGAGTTTCGTAACTCCGATTTAGTTGATTCTTTTTGCAAATCGAAGCTCTTGACCTAAACTTTCTGATAAGACCAAATTCACATAATTTTGGTACAGTTAGAAATTGTTTTATGTTGCAAGAGTTATTTGCTTGGTTTTGATGTTTTCCGAATTGTTTTCTTCGTTCTTTCCTATCTTTTGAGTGATTGCTTATGTGTGGTTACTATTGCTTGCTCACGATAGGTTGAACGGAGTGTGACGAGTAGAACTATCAAGAGTTTTGAGTGTGAATCATCTTCATCAACATTGCAGGCAAGTAATACTTTGATCATACCTTTTCTACTACCCAGTTTTATGCATTAGATCTATCCTCAAACATTGCATGATTAGGATCTAATTAAATTGTGGGATGGGAAGTAGATGAGGTAGTACCTATTACCTGTTTATTATCAAACCTTGGGAGTTACTTCTACGTTTGCTTATTATGCCATGCTATGCTAGTAGACGTGGATTGGGTGAGTGTATTCCATGACAGATGTGAGATTGTTAAATTAATGGTTTATTTAAGGTGGCAACTTCAACACACATCTGGGTGGATTGAGGCACCTGGTTTCCATCAGGACTTGCCTGTATTTCTTCGGACTGCCACCCAGGCTCAAAGGAATCATGAGATTATTCATACTAGAAACTTCCGTGTGCAGCCACATGCTACTATGGGCTCTAGCATAGTTGACTAAGTTGTGCGAACTCTTACGGGTAGACTAGCTGATGTAGGGGTTGTAGGTTGGTACGGTCTACCCACACGTAAGGTGCTAGCGCTTCTGAAAGACTATGTCTCGGTCATCCGTTTCTCAAACACCATGTAGTGCGAGAAATCAAACGGAGGAGATCGAGTCTTGTGGGGAAAAGTGCACAAACCTCTGCAGAGTGTATAAACTAATCATGATTAGCCGTGTCCCCGGTTATGGACATCTTGAGTATCTAGTACTTGGATATCATGTGAATCTCATCATGTTACTCTAATTAATATTGTTGGGTTGTTAATGAGTACTTTTAATTGGGATTGAGGATGCTGTCAACCATTCTCAATGTTCAACAACCACCATGATAGTTAAATAAATTTATTCCTTTGCAGTAGGGAAAAATTGGCTTTTCGCAAAACCTTATAACCATAGAGCTTTTCCACCAGCCAAATATGCATGTAGTGATAGCCACATTTCAGCATTGCTCTACAGTGTAAATTTGCCAGTACATTCAATGTACTGACCCTTTGTGGCTGCAACGTCTCATGTTGCAGGATCTTACGACGAGTAAATGATACGTTAGGGTTACGATTTCTACACTCAACTTTTCCGTTGGTGTTGATGGGAATCCACACCCTTGTTACTTCCGCTATTTAGGTTACTTTATACATGTGATTTACCTCTGTTATAAATCCTGGAGTATTGTGTGTGTTAGCATACCGATCCAGGGATGACACTTAAGCACAGAGACTTGATCTATTCGGGTCGGGTCGCTACAAGATGGTATCAGAGCACATGTTGACTGTAGGACGTGACCCTAGAAACTGACAAGCCCATAGGAAAGATTTTTCTCTACAACTTTGTTTTTCAAAAAGATCTTTCACTTCTCTTCTCTTCTGAGCTTATTCAAATATCCCCTTTTAGTGAGACCATACCCCTTTTTCCCTTTTGACCACTTGAAGATTCGACCGGTGAGACCACTCCAAGGAGATAAGGTATCGAACAACTAAGACCCTTTAGAATGAAGAGGATTTTTCCGAGCATTATAATGTTGGAAACTACAACGGTTGAAGACTGTGTAGAATTCCCAGATTTTTATGACCTAGGAAGGTTACGCTTATGGAATTTGACAGACTATGGAAGTTATCAATACCCGAGATCAAGGTGTATATGGAGAGTTAGAAACTCAAAAGTTCTGTCAAGAAAGCCCCAAGGCAGGAGATATCAATTATGGAATGATAACTCATGCTAATAACATGGGCATAAACACGGTTATCTATGATGTTATTGCCCGCTTATACTATTATCACCGAGCTGAGTTAAGCATGTAGATGCATGGAAGGATTGGATGGTAGAAGGCTGATGGAGCATCTGTCAGCAAAGGATGAAGTTTTAACCTTAGCCGGTGTATCACCAGGATCTGGAGTGTTACATCAAGAAGTTAAGATGGACCTGCAGGAAGCAGTATTTGATAAGGAAGCATTTGGTGAAGAACTCATGTCCTAGAAGTTGAAAATAGCCAAGCAGGAGGAGCTAAACCTCGAGATACCGGAGATTCGTCAGGAACTGAAAGACAGTAGGACCATGGTTCATGCCAAGGATGTTGAAACCCAGAAGTTTGGAGCATAAATCCGTAAATATTAAAGGACGTCATGATAGACTTTGCGACAACAGAGATGATCTGGCAAAAGAACTTGAGAAGGACAAGCATGATCCGAAGAAGCCATCGGAGACAAGAACAAGACTGGAAGAGTTTGGCGACCTTGAAGATTTATTGACCTTAGAAGACCAAACCCCTATTATATACCTACGTTACATATGACGTTTGTGAGCTGTCATTTGTTTGATGTTTTTTCGACAGCCACAAATAAAATGCCCTTTTCAAAACTGTTGTTTGTATCCCCTCTCTTTCTCTCTTATCTCACCCCAAAACCCATGGACCCCATAGAGGATGAATGGAGATGAGCCTATATTCTCTGGACCGATGAGTCAATTGGAGATGGAGCAATGGATTCAGAACATGGAGGATCATATGGAGAATAACACTATAGCCGGAAAGGATATATCCCAGCATGCTCTTTCGTTCTCTGAAAGAGGTGCTGCTACCTGGTGGAGGATGTACCAAACCATCAATGGATGGCAAGGAGTAACCACTTGGAAAGAATTTAAGTTGACTTTGCCAAAGTCTCGGCTTGTGCCCCAGAAGTTGAAGCCTTATGGAAATGATACGGAGAAAGTGCATGCAAGCTTTGTGGAGAAATAGGACACAACCATAAAGAAAACAAGGACGAATACCCTCCTAAGCGGAGAATTACCAAAGGAGTTAGTCGAGGATCTCAGGGAACTTCGGTTGGAGATTGTTCCCAAAGGTTTTGTTGCAGCAATGGAAGTTCAGTCTACATTGTTGGGAAAGATCTGTGAAGCTCAGAAGGATGACAAAGAGATTGCTGAGGTAAAAGAGAGGATGAGCAAAGGAAAGGCCAAAGGTTTTCGTAAGGATGAGCACGACACCTTATGGTTCGAGGACCGTGTATATGTGCCCAAAATGCAAAGATCGGGAAGTAAATACTTTAGGAGGCTCATGACTCACCATACTCGATTCGCCCTGGAAACACCAAGATGCATTTGGATTTGAAGGAGCGTTTCTGGCGGACTGGTACGGAGAAAGATATTATGGAGTATGTAGTCGTAGGTGATGTATGCCAGAGAGAATAAAAGCAGAACATCAGAAGCCAGCAGGATTACTGCAGCCTATGCTGATACCCGAATGGAAGTAGGATAAGCTTGGCATGGATTTCATTACCGAATTTCCTAGAACCCGAACAGGATATGATTCTATCTGGGGAGTAGTTGATTCGCTTGACCAAAGTGGCTCACTTTATCCCAGTGAAAACCACCTAAACAAGTGCGAAGTTGGCCAAGATATATTTGACAAGGATCGTATGTCTGCATGGAGTTCCGAGGACCATCGTAGAGGAACACAGTTTACCTCAAAGTTTTGGAATCAGCTGCACCTGACTTTGGGTACTAGGCTAGAGACCAGTACAGCCTTTCATCCACAGAGAGATGGATATATCGAGGGATTCAATCAGATTCTGGAGGACATGTTGAGAGCGTGTGCGCTAAATTTTGGATCTAGTAGTGAAGATAATCTACCTTACGCGGAGTTCTCATACAACAATAGTTACCCAGCCAGTTTGAAGATGGCCCCTTTTTAAGCTTTGTATGGGAGAAGGAGCCAGACACCATTGATGTGGGATGAAGTTCGAGACCGTCAGTTGTTTGGACTAAATATGATTAAGGAGTCAGAAGAGAATGTTAAAGTTGATTCGAGATAGACTGAAGGTAGCTCAGTCCAGGCAGAAGAGTTATGTAGACTCAAAAACACAAGGAGGTAGTCTATGAAATTGGAGACAGAGCATCTCTTCGTGTGTCCCCTCTGCGAGGAGTTAAACGATTTGGAGTTAAGGGAAAGTTAGCCCTGAGATTTGTAGGACCATACCGAGTTTTGGAGCGCATGGGAGAAGTCGCCAACAAGTTGGAGTCACCCGAAGGACTGTCAGGAGTTCATGATGTGTTTCACGTTTCCCAGTTGAAGAAGTGCCATGCAGAGATGGCCAAAATTACCCTGTAAGGACGCTTGACACTGGAAAGGATAATGATGTTCCACGAAGTGGAGTATGGACTTCATAAGTATAAGTTTTTATCTCGGTATGTGGGACATCCCACGAGGATGAAGAGATAAATTACTATTGGACATAAAGGAGGTATGATGTTGGAAATACGGATCAATGGAAATTCCATGATGAGTCTGAGTAATCATGTCCTAGTTTGGTGCCAATAGAAGGAAGGAAGACAATACAATTGGCTAGATTTAAGAATACTAGGAAGTTGGAAGTTGGAATAATGATCAGAAGCCCGAGGATAAGTTCAAGGACTACAAGTGATGAGATGGGCCATAACCCACAGGCCCCAGGACCAGCCGAGAAGCAAGCACACTCTTGTTGAAGGAGAAATCCTAGAAGAAGAGGATATGCCTTTGTCAACCGACGATTCTATACGAGTTTACGCAAAACCTGAGAGTTGTTAAGGAACGATAGATGTTTGTTTGGCTTGCAGAATCAATGGATTTATCCGAACTTGGTTTGTCGACAAGAGAAATTCTGCAATGCTTGTGAGAATGACCGAGTGTTAGAATGCGAGGTTCGCTAAACCATGCACAAGGTAATGATTTGGGTGCGGGATGGATTGATCACCATATCGACTTACTCTTATTATTCGCCTTGCTATATGGGATGGTAAATCTGAGTGACTTACCTATAGTAGAGGGACGACGATCAAAACCTCGTTTGAACCTTAGAATGGTATAAGTATTTTCCCTTGTACACGACAGCTGTTGCCAATCGTAGGACATACGGTGAGGTTCAACCCAGAACCGTTTTCTGCAGGAGAAACCATAAATTGTTGACCACCATGAGATATCGATAGTTAGTTGGTATTGGCGCCAGACCTATCAGCTAAGAAGACCCAATTTCAGAAGAACCATATCAAGATGAAAGGACAGAAGAATTGCGGTAAAGGTTATGCCACTACCGGAAGAGCCCAGTGAAGGAAATTTTTTTAGGGGATCTGCGAAGATCGACACTGCCAACAATAAGGATGGAGTATATGAGTTTTGATGGAACCGTAACAATGCTTCTAAGGGTGGTAGCAACCAGACCCCGTGTGATGATCGATGGATCTTGAGAAGACCCCCAAACCCTAACCTATTTCTTGCTAGCCTCTCCGAATCTCGAGGACTAGATTCATTTTAAGGGTGGTAGTTTGTAACATCCCAAAATTCTAAATTTTGGAATGTTATAAACAAATAGATAGTTTTGATTGATTGTGTGATTGATTGACTGAAAGTGAGTGAATTTGAAGCTTTTTTAATGTTAAATGAGAGGGAATAAAAGGACTTTCCCAAACTTTCATTTTGCATTCGTGATCTCCGTGAATTCAAATTCTTTTCACCACAAAACCCTGGAGAGAAGATGACATGACTTCTTCCATTTATTTAAATGACAAGGGGTGTTGAAAATATTTGAATTTCATTAGGAAAATACTTCTAACCCAGGAACTTTATGCAGCTCAAGGCTTTTCACGAGCGAAGATAAAATGACTTCTTCAAAACATATGAAATATGAGTTGGGAGTTTCAAAGAATTAAATTCAAAGTTCTTTTGAATTTATTTTCAATTTGGAGTTATTGAGTTTTATTCAAATTATTTTTCTCCAAAAATAAAATATATGGAAAATAGGGTAACATGATTCCCTACATTATAAAATTGGAGATAAATAAATTTGAATTCATTTTGGTATTTTTAAAATGATTTTAGTTGGATTTTATTAGAGCAGCAGCAGTGTTTGATTTATGTAAATTTTTGTGGAGTTTATTTGACTTTAGGAAAATGTTCATGCTATTGGAAATCTTTTTCTGAAAATTTTGATATATTATATGCCTATATAATATTTGTATTTATTTTGTTTTATTACTTTTTGTTTGTCTGTGTTTAAAAAAAATGTGTTTAAAAAAAAATTAGGCCGAAGCCGACCGAGCCAGGCCGGCCCAGCCAGAGGCCGAGCCAGCCCAGCCAAGCCACTCGCCCAGCAGACCTGCTGGCAGGCCGCGCCCAGCTGACCCACCTCCCGATCGTCCCGACCCTCGGTCGAAGACCAGCTCCAGCACGCCACCGCCGCCGCTGTCGTGTCCTCGCCGGATTTCTCCACCGCCTCGCCTCGCCCCTCCTCCAAGTCTTCTTCTCCTCCCCTCCTATATAAACGGAGCACCCCGGCCCTTTTTCCCTCAAAAAACCGAAGCCCACGAGCCCCGCAGCTGCGCCGCGCCCTCGCCGGAGTTAGCCGCCGCTGCCGGAGATCCACACCGCCGCCCCGCTCCACCCCGCCACTCCCGACCGACGCCGCCCACTCCATCCTCACCGCCCGCGCCCTTGTGACGCCCTCGCCACTTCTTTGGAGACTCCACCGGAGCCGCCCGCCCGTCGGCGTCGAGCCACCACCGTCTCCCCTACTTGGCCGTGTCTGTCGCCGCGGTATGTCTCGCCTCTCACCTCGCCCGTCCGATCTGTCATCTACGGCTAGGATTAGATCCGTCCGTTTTTTTAAATCTAGCGAACGGTTCATCCGTTAGAATTTCCTAGCGAACGTTCTCTTCTTAGTTTCTTTTTCTGTTATTTTCGGCCAGGGATCCGTTTGTGATTAGTTTATTTATAGAATAGCCCCTGGTTTTCAAACGACCATAACTTTTTGCTCGTTAGTCGGAATTCAACGAAACCAACGCCCACTTCTTTGTTATGATCCCCTCTATCCAGTAATCGAACTCAAACATGTTTTTGAAAGTTTAAAATTTTAATTAGATCAGATTTGAATTTGAACTTCGTTTGATCATAACTTGAGTCTCGTAACTCCGATTTAGTTGATTCTTTTTACAAATCGAAGCTCTTGACCTAAACTTTCTGATAAGGCCAAATTCACATAATTTTGGTACTTTTAGAAATTGTTTTATGTTGCAAGAGTTATTTGCTTGGTTTTGATATTTTTCCGAATCGTCGTCTTCGTTCTTTCCGATGTTTTGAGTGATTGCTTATGTGTGGCTACTATTGCTTGATTACGATAGATTGACCGGAGTGTGACGAGTAGGCCTATCAAGAGTTATGAGTGCGAATCATCTTCATCAACATTGCAGGCAAGTAACATTTTGATCAACTTTTCTACTACCCAGTTTTATGCATTAGATCTATCCTCAAACATTGCATGATTAGGATCTAATTAAATTGTGGGTTTTGGGAAGTAGTTTGAGGTAGTACCTATTACCTGATTTATATTCAAACCTTTGGGAGTTACTTCTACGTTTTCTTATTATGCCATGCTATGCTAGTAGACGTGGATTGGGTGAGTGTATTCCATGACAGATGTGAGATTGTTAAATTAATGGTTTACTCAAGGTGGCAACTTAAACACACATCTGGGTGCATTGAGGCACCTGGTTTCCATCAGGACTTGCCTATTTTTTTTGGACCGCCACCCAGGCTCAAAGGGATCATGAGATTATTCATGCTAGAAACTTCCGTGTGCAGTCACATGCTACTATGGGCTCTAGCATAGTTGACTAAGTTGTGCGAACTCTTACGGGTAGACTAGCTGATGTAGGGGTTGTAGGTTGGTACGGTCTACCCACATGTAAGATGCTAGCGCTTCTGAAAGACTATGTCTCGGTCATCCGTTTCTCAAACACCATGTAGTGCGAGAAATCAAATGGAGGAGATCGAGTCTTGTGGGGAAAAGTGCACAAACCTCTGCAGAGTGTATAAACTAATCATGGTTAGCCGTTTCCCCGGTTATGGACATCTTGAGTATCTAGTACTTGGATTATCATGTGAATCTCATCATGTTACTCTAAACAATATTGTTGGGTTGTTAATGAGTGATTTTAATTGGGATTGAGGATGTTGTCAACCATTCTCAATGTTCAACAACCACCATGTTAGTTAAATAAATTTATTCCTTTTCAGTAGGGAAAAATTGGCTTTACGCAAAACTGTAAGCATAGAGCTTTCCACTAGCCATGTATGCATATAGTATAGGCTTATTCTTTCATTACTCTTTATGTGTTACATTGCCAGCATATTCCATGTGCTGACCCGTTTTCGGGCTGCAACGTTTCATGTTGCAGACTTTTCAGACGACGAGTAAGTGATAAGTTAGGGTTACGATTTCTACACTCAACTTTGCCGTTGGTGTTGATGGGAATCCACAACCTTATTACTTCCGCTATTTTGGATTGAGCTAATAGTATTTACGTTACTTTATACATGTGATTTACCTCTGTTATAAATCCTCGAGTACTGTGTGTGTCAGCATACCGATCCAGGGATGACACTTAAGCATAGAGACTTGATCCATTCGGGTCGGGTCGCTACAATAATTTAACATCATCAGAAACATTTTCCACCTATATATTTGTGGGGACCCCGACTCATAAGTCGTGATCATTGAATGCACGTGTACAGTGACCCCAGAGATCAATGCTCACTGAACACACAGAAGATGAATAACACGAGTCTTACATCCATACATACCGTATTACACAAGTAGGACCATTATGGTCAAGTCGTGAGTATAACTTCGCAGCGGAAATCTTCATTGATAACTTGGACCCATGCCATCTGCCTTAACCCTACAGGCATTCTGACTGGGAAGCATCCTAGCTCGCATGTTCGTCACCGAAGTATTCTTCATCATGTCCTGTTCTTTCATGCCTGGCCAATAAAATAACAAGGGGCAAGCCAATGAGTACTTTGAATGTACTCGCAAGCAACCCAAGAGTGATAACAGAATAATTATGCAAGATTCTACTGCTAAATTGGAAGTTTTGCGGAAAGCTAGTTTTTCTCATGCAAGTATGATCAGCATTTATCACGGATATGATTGTGTGTGCAACAAGTATCAGGAGGTTACAGACATCTACATCGAGAAAGAGTTATGAACAACTCATGCTCAAGCTCATCGTGACTTCCTCACGAATCACGTCAACAGATTTACCAAACCGTGTTGTTTGTCAGAAACATATGGACATAGTCTAAGCAGCACCACCCAACTGTCCTTGACCGTGGACACGGCTATTCGAATAGTTTTACACTCTTTGAGGTTGCACACTTTACCCACAAGATCCGGGGAACTTCCATGTCATCCACGACCCGCGGTACCTCAAGTACCCGGGGTAAGCACCCGATCACTATCTTTCCCTAGACGACAATAACATAGAGTACACTCGATAGGTAGTAACCCCCGTGCCCAACATTATCACATAACACTTTTGTGGAGCCACGCTCCGTAATCATCTCACATCACAAGCACGGGGTAGCAAAGGTGTGTCCGGTGCCCCATAAGAATGTTCTTGGCCGCCCTACCTAGAGAGCGCAACAACGACTCTCCCGTCACTAGTAATGAGGGCTCCAAGCTAGTACAGGCCTAGGTAATCAATAATGCCCTTTCCCATATAAGGGTAGAGTGGTCGCGCATGTTTGGTTGGGACGGTCGACAAATCTTAAATCTAATCCGTCTCTGTAAACAACTCTTTCATCAAGCCTCGGTACACTACTACTCCACCAAGTAGTGACCTCGTTCATCGTCATCTCCCAGGGGCATCAGTGGCACCCACTGGGGCTATTTGCAAGTATGTCAAACCACACTTGTTTCTTTCCATGCATAACCCTGACCCACTTTGCGCAGCCACTATAGCATATTTCTATAACCCACCAACACAACTCTGAGCAAGGGTAGAGTCATGAAGAATGCAAGTTTATGCAACGGAGGCAAGCCTAGCAAGGTTGCCATTCAAGGTATATGATGCACTCAGTGAAGCAACAAAAATGCTATTAAGATGTAAAATGGTTCCTCATGGTCAAAGGGCTGCTTGCCTGGTTCATCAGAGTCTTCAAATCTTTTGGTCCATCTCCGAGTATTTCGTCTACTTCGTCAACTAACGTCGGAAACAATCATAGTAAGCAACACAACAAGGCAGGAAATAAAAGTGCTCTAAAAATATTAATTTGACTTTTCTAGGACATCTCTGGTTATATGAAAAATAACCAGACTGGTTTCATTGGAATTGGGTCAGTGGATATTTCTAAACATTTTGATATGATGGAATCAAGGGATTTGTGAATTTGCAAGAAGTGTACAGGAAAATTATTTTTGAAAAATGAGCAAAGGCACCCATTTATCAAGGAATGATTTTAGAAGCATTTAGGAGTTGGTTTCACTGGATTTGGAGTTCAAATGAATTTCCTATAAATTTGCAAAGTTAGCAATATATGGAGAAATGGGCCAATATTTCATGTGGCACAAAAAGTACTGGAAAAAAATGTTCAAAAACTAAGGTTTGAACATAAAAGTATATAGGAATTTGAATCATGACATTTGGATAAAAAATGGTCTCTCTGTGATTTTCTAAAGTTTATCACAGAAATGGAAAAAGGGGATTTCATAAATATTTATGAAGGAGATGCTTCTGGAAAAATGTACAAATAGCACCATGTGATAGGGTATGATTTTAGGAACTACTAGAAATTTGAATCATCAAATTTGGATTTGATTTTAATATTCTATGGATTTTACAAGTCTACAAAAAAAGAAAAGGAAAAAGGATTTACCGAAATGGGCCAGATCTGGGCGGCGGCAGCGCGCACTAGGCGAGGTTTAGTGCCAGGGCGCCACTGGGCCGGCCCAGCGGCTCGGCGGCACGCGCGCAGGGGCCACGTCGGAGGTGAACTCGTGTGGGGCGTCTTCGCTGCGGGGAAGCGGGGGAGAGGCTGGTACACTTCTACTTAAATGGGAGGGGCCTGCTGGTGGGGTCACTGACCTGCGGGGTCCACCCACCGGGTGGTCTCTCTCCTCCCGCCCGCGATAGAGGAGGCAGAGAAGGTGGGGCCGAGCTCTTGCTGGCGCCCACTCCGGTGGCTCCGGCCACCTCCGGCGATCGCCGGACTCATGAGCCTCGGGAGGATGGGCCACGCCCACTGGGACCCAGCTCGACAGGAGCGCCCGAGCGAGCGAGGCCTCGGCCGCGGCGGGAACAAGCGATGGCGGGGTTCGGCAAGGAGAGGAAGGCACGAGGAGGAGGGGATGGAGCACGGGATGAGTTGGCGGTGGTGATGAGAGGGTGCGGGAGTGTTCATGGGGACGAGAGAGGGGTCGAGGCCCAGGAATTTAAGCGGCGGCCGGCGGCACTGCTCCGGCCATGGAGGTGCAAGGAGAGCACGGAAGAGCAAAGGTTGGTCCAGGGAATGCACGGGAGGGAGAGAGGGCCAAAGGAGTAGAGAGGGGGCTCGGGGTGGCCTTAAGTAGCCGACCTGCGGCTCACCATGGACGCGGCGCACGGGTGGCCGTGGAAACGGCTCGGGCGGCAAGGGGAGCGAGCGAGGGGTTGTCTGCGGTGCTCGTGGTGGTGGAGTAGGGCGCCAGGAAGAGAGAGAGGGAGCGGGGCGAGCTCCGGGTGGAGCCACGAGCTAGCACACGCATTGGCGGGCTAGGGCGGCTCTGGGCACGCGCGGCACGGGCAGGACAGAGAGGGAAAGGAGGGGGCCAGCGCGATGGCGTATTGCGGACGTCGAGGCACCTCGACTGGCACAAGGGGGAGGCTCGAGGTAGTCGGGGGACGTGGTGTCAATGGTCGCCTACTCTGCTCGCGCTCCAGAGCATGCAAATGGCCGGCGTCCGTGGCTTTTCGCATGCACCCGCGCGTCCACTTGTGTCTGGCGTCTGCATGAATAGTAAACAAGAGGGAGGGAGGCTTTGGATGCTCTGTAACTTGCCAGGAGTGGGAGAGAGATGAGAAAGGGAGGGAATAGTGGCTGTCTAGAGAAGAAAAATGGGTCTCTGCCCCCCTTAATCATTGCTCCTTCGGCAGCAAAGCATGTAGGAGTTAGAGGAGGATCAGGGGAGGCCGTGGGAAAAAGTTCAGCTCATGGAGATTAGTGGAAGGGGCCTAAACATGGATTTTGAGTTTCTGTCAGAAGGTGTTTGATGGTGGTTTGGGCAAGAAATTTAATTTCACTTGACATGAAGCTTAACCGGATGAAATGGCACATAGAAGTAGGGTGTTCCACCAAGTTTGAACTCATTTGGGAAAAGTTGCCAATGCAACTTTTGTAAACTCTAGAAATCAATAGAAATGGACTTTCCAAGATTTAGTCATGCAAATCTATTCTCCTTGATGCACCACTTAGTGTAGTGTCATCATTTGAGGTTCTGAACATGTCCACAAAAGTTGAGATCCAAACGAGAAAGTTGCCAATGTAAAGTTGTTCAAATTTGGTTCTGGACAGAGAGGGTTTTGGGGCACTTTGATCAAGATAACATTTTCTCCAACTTGTGCCATTTGGTCTAGATGCATTATTACACCATTTGAGCATGTGCACCAAGTTTGAGATCATTTGGACATGTTTGACGATGCAAAGTTGTTCAAAGTTGAAAAAGGACAGAAGTGGTTTTGAGAGGATTTCATGGGGTTATACTATTCTCCATGACATGAGACTTGGCAAGATCATCAAACATGTCATATGTGACATGCTAGAATTTTCTTGGAATTTTTGGGGAATATTTCCTTTGTAAATATTTCAAAAGCTTGAAATATCCAGAAAGGGTTTTTGAGGGATTTGACAAATATTTTGAACATGACCATGTGTTGAAAATCTTATATATGGACAATATATGTCCACTGAGTTTCCCTAGGTTTTTCCCAAATATTTTTAAAGCATTAAAATAATTTTAACCTATTAAAGACCATTTCTGGACTTAAGAAAAAGCCTTTAAATAAAATAGGAAACTAACTTTTAAAATTATATTTTTGTGGTTTTTGGGTGTCCTATATCTAATAGGAGTCAAATATATTTTTGTAAAGATTTTTACTGCCCTTAATTAAGTACTTGCGGTGCAAATCTCAATTCAGGGGTTTTTGGAAAACTAATTTTTGAAAATAATATTTGGCCAAATTATTTTGTAAGAAATTATTTTTATGTCCTATAAACATGACATGATCATTGGGAAAGGTTTTTGGATCAATGATAAGGAGTATAAGAGTTGGAGAATTCATTTGATTTTTAGAGCACTTGCAAATATCAGTCAAACATTCAATCACAGCAAAGACAAAACACTCAAAAAAATTGTCAGACCACATTTTATCATGTTTATTAGTTTAAGTGTTGTGGCATGAAAATCAGGGTGTTACAGACCTACCCCCCCCCCCTTACAAGAATCTCGGCCCCGAGATTCCCAAACTAGGCACGGGAAGGAGTACAAAACTTAAATGTGGGGCAGTCTTCACGTCCTCATGTTGGTTCTGCTTCCGTGTGGTGCTCCATTGAACTTGAAGTACTTGATGATGTGGCTTCATGTGTGACGTTCTTCTTGATCCAGGTTGCCAATGGGTGGCTCACGGTAGGTTAGATTGGGCTAGGGGTCGATGGCTCGGTGGTTGACGCCCTCGTAGAGATCGGGCTAGTTAGGAAGTTGGAAACACTTCCGGGGGTGTGTCGTGTGGAAAACACTATGCATAGTGGGTAACTCAGGTGTTAACTCCAGCTGGTAGCCGTCTACTCTTCGTCTCGAAGTGATCTTGGAGGGGGCCGGTAAATCTTGTTGTGAGCTTCCTTTTGACATGGAAATACTTAGTTCCTTTGAGAGAAGTGGCTTGCAGATACACCTGGTCTTCAACGAGAAAGTTCACTCCTTGACGATGGTGGTTGGTATAGTTCTTTCTCCTTGGCATGGCAGTCTTGAAATGTTCCTTGACTAGCTGAACGGCTCTTCTTCTGTCTTCGGGTAGACAAGTAGGTCACCAAATAATGATGACAACTATCTTGTCTAAGTACTCCATGAAGACTTTGTTGACGGGGTACATAAAGTAGGTTGGGGTATTGGTGGTGGTCATGGTTGAGTGTTGGCCAGGGTCTACTTGACCTAGAACCAAAGCCCGTGCTTGTGATTCCGACCATATCGTTGCTTGGTGGGGCTTAAGGGTTTCAAGGATTCTAGTGTGCGAGTGAACGTTTATCATCTTATCCTTAAGCACGATTTCTGAGAGGCCAATTGTTCTATCTAGTCCTTTAAACAAATAACCTTATACCACCGAAAGCATCAACTCTTGTAGGACAGCTCCAATCATCACTCATGCTATTATTATTCTCAGGACTTCCGAGAGGAGGTTTAACAGGATCATACATGTCTATGATCCCCAAACTCATACGTATGTCTACCCCTAAAAATTCCATGGGTATACAAGCTCCCAAGCTTGAGTTAAACATGACAATCCAAGTGCTCATCCTATTCTCCCAGGGTCCAAGGTAGTGCATCTTTATCCTAAGGAAACATGTCGTATGCCACTCCAAGATCTTGCTGCCTTCCTAAGAATCAATTGCAGCAACCCAATAACTTCCATCAATCACTACACAATCCATTAATTCTACAAATCCAATGTTTATGGTGTTCCACATGATCTCCTTATGTCCTATAATCCCCAAATACATGAGAGGGCTATCTCTACTATGGTAAGTCCACCAATTTCCATTATCATAGTCAAGTAAACTCCAAGGTCGGGTTTTATATAGACCCCTAAATCAACTTCGACAATTAACCCAATCTCCTAGTTTATCGTCCACCGAGAAACATGGTTTCATGATCGAGATCTTCAGTCTAAATCCAATTTACACCGAACCATGTAGGCTTACTCAACATCTATACTCAACTAGGATCACCTACTTAAATCCAAATCTCATGTCCAACGAGAATTTCTATATGTCTACCCCAAGTCAATACCGTAATGCCAACTATCTTCTATGAATGTCCCCTTGGCTAAGTCAAATCCTTATACTTCCGAGAATTTTAGCTTGCAATCATAATTGTCCAATTTACTCAGGGGCAATGAGAGTCATGCTACTCTATTAACTGATCCCACCAAGTTCATCTACCAACATGAAAGCCTTATAATCCACCGAAGAGTCTCGGATAATTCCTGAAGGTCTCTGATATAAAATCATCAAGTCATTTGTCCTCTATTCCTATATCCTCAAATAGGCCTACCTTATGGCATCGTCAGCTCTCGTGCTATATTAGGATCGTAATGTGCTAGTTCACTATGTCCACTAGTTCCATAACGAACCCAGTGATAAGCAAGGTTACGGAGGCTTAACTGGTTCTCGTGCAATTCTGTGGGTTTTAGCACATGGTTAAGGATTCGAGCTGGGGTATCTATCACATCCCTAGCTTCTGGCATTGCACTAGGCTAGCCTCATGAGTGTCATCAGGTTTAAGTTTCAAATGAACTTTAAATGGGGATTGTTTAAACCCTAGCATCAAAGGAATTCACTAGGTTCAACTAAGATACTCTCAGTGAATCCAAATGGCTTTAAAACATGTTCATCATTTCTGGAAAATGCTACAAGAAATAACCAGAGGTGTTGCACATTTTTCCATGACATATTTGGGCTCTGAATTAAATCATATAGTATTTGCATTTGGGCATATAAATGCTATTAAATATTTTTAATGCTCAAATAACCATAAACTAAAATGTTTGCTGTTGGTTATATTCTAAACAGTGGCATTGAGCAGTTTCATGATTTTTGGATCTGTTGAAGTATTTTTAATAAAGCCCTAAAGACTACAGAATAATAGAAAAGAGAAATAAATAGAAAGAACAGAAACTTACCTGGGCCAACTCACCTGTGCAGCCACCTGGCGGCCCAAGTGGCCGGCTCAGCCACCTGCCCCCTCCCCTGTCATCTTCCTCCTCTGCCAGGAGGACGAGCGTGTGCTCGACGCCGCACACCGTCGTGCGGCCACCTCCTGCTTGCCGCTTCGTCCTGGCCTCTTCAAGTGACGCCACGCAGCCCCCCCGACCTCTCTCTCACTCTCCCCGAGCTTTCCCCCTCCTCTGCTCTCTTTCCTCCCGTGCCCGAGCATCGTCGTCGCCGCCGCTTGCTGTTGCCGTGGCCACAGCCACTGCCTCGCCTCGCCGAAGCGCTCAGAAGCTCCGCCTCGACCCCCTCTTCCTCCCCACCGAGCCACGCCCCGCCGGAAGCCCTGCAACGCCGTCCTCGACGCCATCTTCGTCCTCTGCACCGACGGCCGCCGTTGCTCGATTCGCCACCCACAAAGCGTCCCCGGCCTCACCCTCGCGCTCGTTGGACTCAAAGTGAGCCGCTGACACGTTCCCCTCTTCTTCCCATGTCGTTTAGCCGCCCTAGCCGCTGTTTCCGCCGGACCCTAGAGCTCGCCGCCGCACAGCCATGTCGTCGTCGTCGTTTCAGACGCTATAGCTCACGGGAAAGCGCACCAACGTGCTCAGAAGCTCCCCAGCAAGCCAACGCCACCACCTGCACCCCTACCAAGCC
This sequence comes from Aegilops bicornis, assembly GCA_021605145.1. Lineage (NCBI taxonomy): Eukaryota > Viridiplantae > Streptophyta > Magnoliopsida > Poales > Poaceae > Aegilops > Aegilops bicornis. The sequence continues at coordinate 260,538,050 of CM038672.1, read as the reverse complement.
CTACAGCCTCGTCCCGACCAACCCCGTGCTCCGGACGCCGTAGCCAAGCTCGCTGCCGCCGACTCCGTCCAACCCCGCCCGAACCACGACCACCAACGGAGGCGTCTGGCTCCCTCTTTCGAACGCGCCCTCCCGCGCATTGAATGGATGCCCATAGAGCAAACCCGACACGGGCACCGCTGCGGTCTGTGGTCGTCGGCGGTTAAACTCCGGCAGCTGACGTGGTGCCATTAACTTAGGTGCTAATCTTGTTTAGTTAGTGCGTGTGTCCTTGACATGTGGGTCCCCGAGCCCAATTAGTTTAGTCTAACTTCCTGTTTAGGTTAGTGCTAATCTGTGTGGACCCCACGTGTCAGCTTTGACTTTGGTCAAGTCAACGTTGATCGGTCCCACCTGTCATCCACCCAAACCAGCGTGAGACACTGAGATATGGGTCCCACAGGTCAGGTTTGACCTGGCCGACCCAGTTGACCTGCTGACGTCACACCTATGTCATGCTAACGCAGTAAAGCATTTTCTGGATTTATTCTTATTCAGGTAATTTCAGAAAATAGTGCTAACTTCGAAAAATCATAGAAAATAATCTATAATTCCAATTGGAAATAAGTTCTATATGAAAAAGGATCAGAAAAATTCAATCTATCCATCTGTACTGGCTTCATGCATGTTTAAGCAACTTAACCTTGCTGTTTAGCTCAAAACATGTTAATGCACTTTATAAACCCATAACTTGAGTTTGTATTTGAATCTTTGATTCAAATGAGCTCAAACCACCCTGGTTGTAGATGCATTAGCCCAACACACTCATTTTGCCATGTAATATTCATGCATCATATTGTTGCATTGCATTGATTGTGTTTTCTCTCTGTTGCCGGTAATTGTCCCCTCTCAGTAGACGTTGCTTCGATGATGTGATCGATGACACCAATGAAGAACTATACTATCTTCGGAAGTGTCAGGCAAGCAAAACCCCCTTGTTCATTCCGAAACAATCCCACTCTCTCGCTTCTGCTCCCTTTTACTACATTAGGACAGCAACGATTCAACTGTTACATGCTGCGGTAGTTGAACCCATTTCCTCTGCATGACCTGTCATTGCCACAGTAAATAGATGAAACCCACTAGCATGAGTAGGACTTGTTTGAGCCTGATGTGCCTACTCATTCATGCTTGTTTGTCATGCCTCTTTGCTTAGAGTTGAGTCAGTCCGATTCTGTCGGGGATGAATTGGAGGTGTGTGAACATGTATTACTGTTGAGAGCTAAGTGTGTGAACACGATTTGGTAAACGTATCGATGAGAGGCCATGTAGGAGTACATGATGGGTTGTCTCATTGAAGCCGTCCTTAGGAACTGAGTTCTGTGTTTGTGATCCATGATCAGCTACTACCACACATTCGGATCCTTAATTGACTCTCTCGGCTTCTTAACCACCCTTGTCCTCTGTCGAGGAGTTACAAGTAGTTTCTGGTATTTGTAGTATGCTGGAGGCTGTGCGCAGCGCTGACCCGAGGGGTGGGCTGTGATGCGGTAGGCACGTGGCCGGGCATGCCGGGCGCCCGTTTGGTGTCTCGGAACCCTGTACACATCGTTCGGGGCCGTTTGTGGAAACCTCGGCGGACTCTCATGGATGGAACCTTAATAGGCGATAAACCTGGACTAGAGACTTGAGTGTTTAGGTAGGCCGTGGCCGACACCCTCGCCAGGCTTCCGCTTGAAGGTTGTCGAGATACATGACGTGTACATGGCAGTAAGTGGCGAGAGCGTGTGTGAAGAAGTACACCCCTGTAGGGTTAACATCATCTATTCGAATAGCCGTGTCCGTGGTAAAGGACTTCTGGGTTGCCTGTACAGTTCATAGACAAGTGAAAGTGGATACTCTAAAATGCGCAAGATAAGCGTGAGTGCTATGGAGGGCGTTCCCGTAGGGAGACGGGAGCAGATCGATAGTGGTGTATTGATATGGTAAATATGTGGAATCGTGTGCGCCACCTCAAAAGAGTTACTTGCAGTTGTAGTTCAGGATAGCCACCGAGTCAAAGCTGCCTTGGTGCAGTCAAACTCCACCACCCCCTTTATTGATACTGATGCATATGTAGTTAATTCTGATGTAAGTCTTGTTGGGTACATTTATACTCATGTTTGCCTATTTTATGTTTTGCAGAGAGACTTCAGTCTCGCTAGTAGTTCCGTGTGGACTTCGACGTTTAGCTTGATACCTCAGATATGATCTTGTGCCCTCGGCAGGATCTGGTAGATAGTCAGGCTTCTCAGCCTTTTCATTTGTAGATGTCTGTACTCAGACATGTTAAGCTTCCGCATGTGCTTTGACTTGTATGCTCTGAATGTTGGGTCATGAGACCCATGTTTGTAATATCTCGCTCCTCGGAGCCTATTGAATAAATACTTTGAGTCGTAGAGTTTTGTTGTGATGCCATGTTGTATTTACACATATCGAGCATATTGTGTGTATGATTGAAATGCTTGGTATGTGTGGGATCCGACAACCTAGTTGTTTATCCTTGGTAGCCTCTCTTACGAGGAAATTTAGTCTTGTGCTTCCATGAGCCATAGTAGTCCGCTACAGCCCAGTTCACCGTAGTCCTGCTAGCCCAGCACTACTGCTCTGGAACACTTGACTGGCCGGCATGTGATTCACTTTGTTCCTGTGTCTAGACATCCGGAGTCTTGCCTAGCCTGCTACAACCCGGTTCACCGGAGTCCTGTTATCCCAGACCTACAGCCCAGATTCGCACGCTACTGACCGACATGCTCGATGTTGATTCATGTATGCCTGTCCCCATAAGTTAGTGCCACTTTGGGTTCACGGCTAGTCATGTCGGCCCGGGTTCTCTATCATATGGATGCTAGCGACACTATCAAATACGTGAGCCAAAAGGCGCAAACGGTCCCGGGCCATGGTAAGGCGACACCTGTGGGAATACCGTGCATGAGGCCGCAAAGTGATATGAGGTGTTACCGGCTAGATCGATGTGACTCGGAATCGGGGTCCTGACAGTATCCTGTGAAGTCTCGAAGGGTCTAGGAATGGGTTTCTAATCTTGAGGGGCAACCATAACTCTACGGGCTGCACTTGGTATAGGAGACTGTAGCAAAAGTCTTCAGTGCTAGTTGGTCGCTGATGTGGAATCCTTGGTGCATCTTATCTTGTTGATCTTCAGTTGATGAGTGAGATGAGAGGGAGAAGTAGCATAGGGGAGGGGAATGCCTAAAGGGGGTTCTATAGTGCAAGTGCAAACAAACAGGTGCAAAAAGGGCCAAACAGAAGAAGCAAGGTAGGGAAGGTGATATAGTCGCGTATTTGTTGCCTAGGGCAAAAGTGCGACCTATATCAAAAAAAAAACAAATAAAAACAAACAACACACAATCATGGTTCTATTCGAACCATCATACAGACTCAACTACGCATAGGGGGTACACGACTCATCCTACCCTAGGGGTTCTCGGATTCAGTAGTCGTTCCTTGTGCCTCGTGCAGTCTTCTGAGTTTTCCTCAGGTGTTGCTACGCCTCTTGTTCGATGAAACGATCTGGGTTGAGCCAGAAGAATATTCAACATCTTCTTGCCTGATGTGGTGATGGGGTGAAGGTGGCTCCTCGTGGCTGGCATTGACATGGTCTTCTCTTGTCTTTTTAATCATTACGATCACTTTTGCCTCTTTAAGGTTTCGGCGGTTCCAGGTGGCAATCCTTTATGCAATGATACTAAGAAGGCATAATAGAGGTCCAATCTGCCGGACACATTGTTGACAATATCTTCACCGAGAGCGGGGCCGGGGATGAAGGGAACCATTTTCCTGCTCACTATAGTGAGGCGGACCAATTGGCTAGGATCTCATCCATTGGTGGCTGCCGATGCAACAATGACAAGGACATGGTTGCTCCATTAGCGATGTGTATCATGATCTTGCATTTCCTATGCCCTGATCATCATAGGCTAAGGTCGCATCATCTTGGGCTGTATCAAGGGTGTCACCATCTTCTGGGTCTTCATGTCCTCATTCCTCGAGGATGTATCTTCTGTTGGTATCGTCTTGTCGAGGTGTCACCAATCTTGTGTTCAGGAGATGTGGGTGAATGTCTGACAAGGCATCCTCCTTCTAGAATATCCACGAGGATTACAAGGAATCCCGTGGTCAGGGGCATAAGGATTCTAGCGACCATTTAAAAAATTTGAAGGGGAAGAGATCAATAAGGAAAATATATCTTAGTTTTCTAAGAATTGAGAAGGGAAGAGAAGTATAGATAGTTTTGAAAACTGGTAATAGTTTTGGTAATAGTTTTAAGGTAACTAACGACCATGCTAGCTAAGGCTTCCTACAGTCAGGATGGCTCTGATACCAGCTCTATGGGGACCCCGACTCATAAGTCATGATCACCCAATGCATGTGTACAGTGACCCCATAGATCAATGCTCACTGAACACACAGAAGCTGAATAACAAGAGTCTTACATCCATACATACCGTATTACACAAGTAGGCCCATTATGGTCAAGTCGTCAGTATAACTTCGCAGCGGAAATCTTCATCGATAACTTGGACCCATGCCATCTGCCTTAACCCTACAGGCATCCTGTCTGGGAGGCGGCCTAGCTCGCATGTTCGTCACCAAAGTATTCTCCATCATAACCAGTGGCAAGCCAATGAGTACTTTGAATGTACTCGCAAGCAACCCAAGGGTGATAACAGAATAATTATGCAAGATTCTACTGCTAAATTGGAAGTTTTGCGGAAAGCTAGTTTTTCTCATGCAAGTATGATCAGCATTTATCAAGGATATGAATGCGTCTGCAACAAGTATCAGGTGGTTACAGACATCTACATCGAGAAAGAGTTATGAACAACTCATGCTCAAGCTCATCGTGACTTCCTCACGAATCACGTCAACAGATTTACCAAACCGTGTTGTTTGTCAGAAACATATGGACGTAGTCTAAGCAGCACCACCCAACTGTCCTTGACCGTGGACATGGCTATTCGAATAGTTTTACACTATGCAGAGGTTGCACACTTTACCCACAAGATCCGGGAAGCTTCCGTGTCATCCACGACCCGCGGTACCTCAAGTACCCGGGGTAAGCACCCGATCACTATCTTTCCCTAGACGACACTAACATAGAGTCCACTCGATTGGTAGTAACCCCCGTGACCAACATAATCACATAACACTTTCGTGGAGCTCCATAATCATCTCACATCACAAGCACGGGGTACCAACGGTGTGTCCGGTGCCCCATAAAAATGTTCTTGGCCGCCCTACCTGGCACGACCCGTCCCGAGAGAATGCAACAACAACTCTCCTGTCACTAGTAATGCGTGCTCCAAGCTAGTATCGGCCTAGGTAAAAAATAATACCCTTTCCCATATAAGGGTAGAGTGGTCGCGCATGTTTGGTTGGGACGGTCGACAAATCTTAAATCTAATCCGTCTCTGTAAACAAAAGTTTTATCAAGCCTCGGTACACTACTTCTCCACCAAGTAGTGACATCGTTCATCATCATCTCCCAGGGGCATCAGTGGCACCCACTGGGGATGTTTGCAAGTATGTCAAACCACACTTGTTTCTTTCCATGCATAACCCTGACCCACTTTGCGCAGCCACTATAGCATATTTCTATAACCCACCAACACAACTCTGAGCAAGGGTAGAGTCATTGAACAATGCAAGTATCAATGGAGTATGCAACGGAGGCAAGCCTAGCAACGTTGCCATTCGAGGTATATCATGCACTCAATGAAGCAACAAAAATGTTATTAAGATGTAAAATGGTTCCTCATGGTCAAAGGGCAGCTTGCCTGGTTCATCAGAGTCTTCAAATCTTTTGGTCCATCTCCGAGTATTTCGTCTACTTCGTCAACTAACATCGAAAACAATCACAGTAAGCAACACAACAAGGCAGGAAATAAAAGTGCTCTAAAAATATTAATTTGACTTTTCTAGGACATCTCTGGTTATATGAAAAATAACCAGACTGGTTTCATTGGAATTGGGTCAGTGGATATTTCTAAACATTTTGATATGATGGAATCAAGGGATTTGTGAATTTGCAAGAAGTGTACAGGAAAATTACTTTTGAAAAATGAGCAAAGGCACCCATTTATCAAGGAATGATTTTAGAAGCATTTAGGAGTTGGTTTCACTGGATTTGGAGTTCAAATGAATTTCCTAAGAATTTGCAAAGTTAGCAATATATGGAGAAATGGGCCAATATTTCATGTGGCACAAAAAGTATTGGAAAAAATGTTAAAAACTAAGGTTTGAACTTAAAAGTATACAGGAATTTGAATCATGACATTAGGATCAAAAATGGGCTCTCTGTGATTTTCTAAAGTTTATCACAGAAATGGAAAAAAGGGGATTTCATAAATATTTATGAAGGAGATGCTTCTGGAAAAATGTACAAATAGCACCATGTGATAGGGCATGATATTAGGAACTACTAGAAATTTGAATCATCAAATTTGGATTTGATTTGAATATTCTATGGATTTTACAACTCTACAGAAAAAGAAAAGGAAAAAGGATTTACCGAAATGGGCCAGATCTGGGTGGCGGCAGCGCGCACTAGGAGAGGTTTAGTGCCAGGGCGCCATTGGGCTGACCCAGCGACTAGGCGGCACGCGGGCAGGGGCCACGTCGGAGGCGAACTCGCGCTGGGGCGTCTTCGCTGCGGGGAAGCGGGGGAGAGGCTGGTACGCTTCCACTTAAATGGGAGGGGCCCGCTGGCGGGGTCACTGACCTGCGGGGTCCACCCACCGGGTCGTCTCCCTCCTCCCGCCCGCAACAGAGGAGGTAGAGAAGGCGGGGCCGAGCGCTTGCTAGCGCCCGTTTCGGTGGCTCTGGCCACCTCTGGCGACTGCCCGGATTCCGGCGAGCTCGGGAGGATGGGCCGCGTCCACCTGGGGACCCAGTTTCCGCCGGGGAGCGAGCGAGGCCTCGGCTGCGGCAGGAACAGGCGATGGCGGGGTTCGGCAAGGCGAGGAAGGCACGAGGAGGAGGGGATGGAACACGGGGTGAGTTGGCGGTGGTGATGAGAGGGTGCGGGAGTGTTCATGGGGACGAGAGAGGGGTCAAGGCCCATGAATTTAAGCGGCGGCCGGCGACACTGCTCCGGCCATGGAGGTCCGAGGAGAGAATGGGAAGAGCAGTGGGTTGGTCCAGGGAATGCACGGGAGGGAGAGAGGTCCAAAGGAGTAGAGAGGGGGCTCGGGGGTGGCCTTAAGTAGCCGACCCGCGGCTCACCGTGGACGCGGCGCACGGGTGGCCGTGGAAACGGCTCGGGCGGCAAGGGTAGCGAGCAAGGAGTTGTCTGCGGTGCTCGTGGGGGTGGAGTAGGGCGCCAGGAAGAGAGAGAGGGAGCGGGGCGAGCTCCGGGTGGAGTCACGAGCTCGCATGCGCATTGGCGGGCTCGGGCGGCTCTAGGCACGCGCGGCATGGGCAGGACAGAGAGGGAAAGGAGGGGGCCAGCGTGGTGGCGTGTTGCGGACGTCGAGGCACCTCGACTGGCGGAAGGGGGAGGCTTGAGGTGGTCGGGGGACGCGGCGTTAATGGTCGCTTGCTCTGCCTCGCGCTCTAGAGCATGCAAATGGCCGGCGTCCACGGCTTTTCGCGCGCACCCGCGCATCCACTTGTGTCTGGCGTCTGCAGGAAGAGTAAACAAGAGGGAGGGAGGCTTTCGATACTCTGTAACTTGCTAGGAGTGGGAGAGAGATGAGAAAGGGAGGAAAAAGTGGCTGTCCAGAGAAGAAAAATGGGTCTTTGCCCCCCCCCCCCTAATCATTGCTCCTTGGGCATCAAAGCATGTAGGAGTTAGAGGAGGATCAGGGGACGCCGTGGGAAAAAGTTTAGCTCATGGAGATTAGTGGAAGGGGCCTAAACAGGGATTTTGAGTTTCTATCAGAAGGTGGTTCATGGTGGTTTGTGCAAGAAATTTAAATTCACTTGACATGAAGCTTAACAGGATGAAATGGCACATAGAAGTAGGGTGTTCCATCAAGTTTGAGCTCATTTGGGCAAAGTTGCCAATGCAACTTTTGTAAACCCTAGAAATCAAGAGAAATGGACTTTCCAAGATTTAGTCATGCAAATCTATTCTCCTTGATGCACCACTTAGTTTAGTGTCATCATTTGAGGTTCTGAACATGTCCACAAAAGTTGAGATCAAAACGAGAAAGTTGCCAATGTAAAGTTGTTCAAATTTTGTTCTGGACAGAGAGGGTTTTGGGGCACTTTGATCAAGATAACATTCTCTCCAACTTGTGCCATTTGGTCTAGATGCATTATTACACAATTTGAGCATGTGCACCAAGTTTGAGAGCATTCGGACATGTTTGACAGTGCAAAGTTGTTCAAACTTGAAAAAGGACAGAAGTGGTTTTGAGAGGATTTCATGGGGTTATACTATTCTCCATGACATGAGACTTGGCAAGATCATCAAACATGTCATATCTGAAATGCTAGAATTTTCTTGGAATTTTTGGGGGATATTTCCTTTGTAAATATTCCAAAAGCTTGAAATATCCAGAAAGGGTTTTTGACGAATTTGACCAATATTTTGAACATGACCATGTGTTGAAACTCTTATATATGGACAATATATGTCCACTGAGTTTCCCTAGGTTTTTTCCAAATATTTTTAAAGCATTAAAATAATTTTAACCTATTAAAGACCATTTATGGACTTAAGAAAAAGCCTTTAAATAAAATAGGAAAATAACTTTTAAAATTATATTGTTTTGGTTTCTGGGTGTCCTATATCTAATAGGAGTCAAATATATTTTTGGAAAGATTTTTACTGCCCTTAATTAAGTACTTGAAGTGCAAATCTCAATTCAGGGGTTTTTGGAAAACTAATTTTTGAAAATACTATTTAGCCAAATTATTTCTGTAAGAAATTATTTTTATGTCCTATAAACATGGCATGATCATTGGGAAAGGTTTTTGGATCAAGGAGAAGGAGTATAAGAGTTGGAGAATTTATTTGATTACAATTTACCATTGTATTAGGTGTGTTGGGGGCACAAGAGACTCTTTGTTATTTGGTTGCAGTGTTGTTTGAGAGAGACCATCTTCATCCTATGCCTCCCATGGATTGATAAACCGTCCACTTGAGGTAAATTTACTACTGTCCTACAAACCTCTGCACTTGGAGGCCCAACAACGTCTACAAGAAGAAGGTTGTGTAGTAGACATCAGTTTCCTTGGGGAGAGAAACTACGCGCGTAATAGTGTAGAAGGGTCCGAATCCTATTTTAGGTCGCCATGGCCCTCCTTTTATAGACTAAGGGGTTACCACAACAGCATATCAGTCATTGCCTACTGATTAGATAGCCAATAGTGCTATCATACCTAACTCTGGCAGTTAGGAAAAAGTGCATTAAATGCACCGTTAAGTGTCACGCTAAGGATGAAGCCCGGCAAGCCTGCCACGCCGCTCAACCACCCTCTTGTCTATCTGCATGACACGCCTCTGGACGGGTGTCATACAGGATGAATCTTCTTTCCAAATGGCTGCCACGTGCCAAATGACAGCCACTTAATCACTTGTGTGCTCGACACCACACTGATAATTGACTTGCGTCACTGTGCGATGGAGTCTTGGCGGGTAACTTGACCCTGGCATCCTCGGCAAGCCTACCGGGGAAATCTTGGGACTTGTCTTTGGTGAAGCATCGACCTGACCAGGCTCGCCTTCCGTCAAGGGAGGTTTTTCCTTAGTGATATATTGTTCTCTTGGCTTGGCTTGGCCTTCTTGATCCACCCTTTGATTTCTCGAAGAGCCATTTCTTCAGATTGGCCTTCTCTTGTCACTGCAATCTGGCCCTTGTGCCTGTGTACGGCCCGGGCAACACATGCCAAGGTTTGTTGCACCGACGGGAGCCCCCGGCAGGCCTGGCCCGAATGTGCTATTGAGCACAGTTGGAGTAGGCCTTATCAGGTATACATGCAGGAGGCTTGTGGTAGCTTATTTCTTGATATTTCCTTGCTTCTTCATTGGCCTATGTTTGAGTCAGTTTCCTGTTTTCCCGTGCGTCGTGCTAGACGCCGAACATGGCGGGCCATCTCTGAATTGGCCCGTGAATGACTTTTACTCACGAGGAGGTAGCTGCCATCTCACTATTCCTAGTGCGTTCGTCCTTGCCGCCACGTACATCACATGCATTGTGCAGGGTAGGTGACGGATGGCACAGGGAAGGGCGCTGTGGCGGAAACCCGGTCGTCCTGAATTGGCGCAAGAGGGCGGTGGACGGGTCCGGTCGCCGCCAGTGACACAAACGGGTTGGATTAGAAGGAGCCCCCAGTACCAGGTCCCGGCTTATCTATAAAAGGGAGCGGGAGGGTGAATGGAGGTATCCATTCTTACCACTCCCCCTTCTTCTTGTTTGCCTTCTCCACGTCGAGGAAGAGTAGCCGGGGCTCAGCTCCGTACTTCTGTTTAGGGGTGATGATCCTGGAGGTTCGTGTAGACACCCGGGGAGTGAGCTTGGTCCGCGGTCGTAGGAGACGCGACAGTTGTAGTTGGGGCAGCCGTAGTTGGTGGCGATGCACCCATGGTGGTCGCATCGACCTTTGTGTGAGTGGCGTCATGCCTTTTCTTGATGCCGGAGCGCTCGTACTATTCATACGAGCCATCCGTCCGGGGCTAGGGCGTCGCCTCCACAGTAAGCTGCCGGAGTCTACAGGGCTTCTGGCGCCCACTTGTGGTATTGCGTTCGGGACCTTTGGCGATCCCAGCGCTGCTCTCTTAGGCGAAGTTAGGGCGACGCCGAAGGTGGTGACACCTTTCTGCCCGCCGAAGTGGGGGACGGTGCTCTCAACGCGCTTTGGGCGCCGCCACCACCATCAGCAGTCTCTTTGGGGGAGATGTTGGGCCAGGGGCCCAGCGCCTTCTCGAAGCGAAAATGATGAGGTGGAAACTGGCAAGATGAGGAAGGCAGGTGGCAGGCCGTCAGGTCGGAGTATGATGGCACCGACGTCTTTGTTTTATACTGTTGGCCTGCTGCTTCATTCTTCGTCTCTTCCCCTGCCCCTGCCTCGGCACCATCATCACCAGCCTCTTCTGAATGGTTTCCAGGGGAAGCTCTCTTGGTGCCTTCTGCCAGGTGCACCCCATGGTCCAAGTGGTGGTGGTTAGGGCGTCACCTAGCCGCTTTATGAGTTTGCCGCCTTCGCAGCCTCGCCACTCCCGATCTTGTCAGGGTCCGTCCCATGGGTCCTAACGGGGTCAGGCTGGGCTTCTGCCCAGGCACTCCTTTTTCCCTCTTCACCTCCCACTGTAATTCCTAGGAGGAGAGGGACAAGAAAGGGGTTACGGGGCACTTATCTTTTTCCAGTCTAAAATATGTAAGCGATTGCCAAATTTTAGTCTTAAATATGTAATCTATTTTATCCATGTTTGTGCTCTGCAAGATCTGTACTTGCTTATCTGTATATTAATGAAAAATACAAGCGTTGCCAGGTACTTATGCATGTATCCTATCCATGCAGAGGACGAAGGCCTCTATACTTTCAAGTAAACAAGATTCCTCGGCAAGCTGTCTTGCCGATGCCTTCCATTGTTGCCGCGGGGGCTTGGCCTACCGGGCTTTTCAAAAATATGGAAGGGAACCGACCCCTTGTCAACCTTTTTCCGCCAAATGCCACTATAACCTTCTCGGCCGAAGCAATATTCGAGTCAAGGGATGGGAGCACAAATGTTTTGAAGGTGACAAGGTTTCTCTATGCACGAGTTTTCTTCTTACAAAGACATGTATGGATAAAAAGAGAACTTATTTGTTTGGCCCGTAGAAGATCGATTTGTAACCTTGCTCTCCGTCTCTTCTTCCCAGGATCGGATGCGTGGAAAGAGTCTTGTAGTTAGTGCAGGGGAAAACATAGCAGCATATAACCTCATCTAAATGACAATGGCATGCTTATGCTAAGGTAATCATGCATGTATGTTGTTTTTAGGGCACCAACACTTTGATTATTTATCTGTTGCTCAGGGTGTGCGCCTCGCTTTGTACAAAGGGTTACATGCAACATCGGCATGACTTGTACAAAAGGGTGGCTGCCGGGGCACGGCCAGGCAGCCGCGCCTTACGGTTAGAACTAGCGAAGATGCTCAATATTCCATGGGTTTTTCATTTTGATGCCATCTTCCGTCTCCAGATGGACTGCGCCAGGTCTGGTGACTTGTACTATCCGGTAAGGGCCTACCCACTTCGGCGTCAACTTGTTGGAACCCTTGGCGGACTGAACACGGCTAAGGACAAGGTCGCCTTCCTCAAGGCTCCGGGCATGGACCCTACGGCTGTGATAGTGGCGCAGGGCTTGCTAGTAGCGTGTGGCACGTACAGCAGCCCAGAGACGGTTCTCCTCAAGGAGCATGGCGTCGTCACGCTGGTGCTGCTCTTGCGCTACTTAATCGTAGGCAAATACTCGAGGTAACCCGTATATGAGTTCGGTGGGGAGCACTGCTTCTGCCCCATAGACTAGGGAGAAGGGAGTCTGGCCAGTAGCTTGATTTGGTGTCATACGGAGGTACCAAAGAACCACCGACAGCTCGATCCAACACCTGACACACTTTTGCAGCCTATCAAATGTTCTTGTCTTGAGTCCTCGAAGCACTTCAGCATTCGTCCTCTCAGCTTGTCCATTGCTTCTAGGATGGGCAACAGAGGCGAATGAAAACTTGCTTCCGAGGGTTCGAATGTATTGCATGAAGGCGCGACTTGTGAATTGGGTGCCGTTGTCAGTGATGACTCTCGCTGGCATGCCGAAATGGCACACCGATCCCTTTAAGAACTCGATAGCTGATTGTGCGGTCACTTTCCTCACGAGCTCCACTTCTGGCCACTTTGTAAATTTGTCGACTGCGACGTACAAGAATTCAAATCCCCCGTAGCACGGGGTAAGGGGCCCAAGATGTCTAGCCCCCAGACTAAAAATGGCCATGATAACGGGAACGTCTAGAGAGCGTGAGCAGGTTGATGGATTTTCTTGGAGTGGAACTGGCAGGCTTCACATCTGGTGACTAGCTCGATTGCATCTTGGAGGGCTATGGGCCAGTAGAAACCTTGCCGGAAAGGCTTTCCAACCAAGGCTCTTGATCCAATATGAGAGCCGCACGTGCCTTTGTTTATTTCTGCCGATAGTTCCTTCCCCTCTTCTCTACAGATGCACTTCAATTTCACACTGTTGGGCCTCCTTCTATATAACGTGTCGTCGACAAACTGATACATGTTGGCCCTCCGGGCTACTCTTTCAGCTTCTTCTTGCTCTTCGGGAAGTTCTCCAGTTTGGAGGTAGTCGACGATGTGTTGTGCCCAGGTTGGAACTTGTGGCTCGACAACTAGGGCCAATGGTACCTCCTCACTCGTGGGAGCGCCTGCCTCAACCATAAAGACCTGCGGTCCTGTGGGAGAGTGTGGCTCGCCCAGCAAGGTGGAGGTTTTCCCGACAGCTCCTCTACCAGGGACCTCTGAAGGTTCTGCCGGTAAAGGCTTGCTGGAGTCCAGCTTCCTCCTCTTCCTAGCCATCTCCAATGGAGATACTGATGGTTGAGTCAGATGGAGGACAATGGTCCCTGGTTCCACATGGAGCTTTTTTGTGGAACACTTTGACAGATAATCAGTGGTGCTATTTTCGAACGTGGTATGTGCTCCGTTTGCAATCTGTCAAAGTGTTCCTCCAACTTCCTCACCTCTTCAACGTATTCCTCCATTAACGAGCTCTGGTAATCCTTGTTGACTTGCCTCACCACAAGTTGTGATTCTCCACGGATGATGAACTTCTTAATCCCCAACTCTATCGCTATCCTGAGCCCGGCAAGGAGCCCTTCATTTCAGGAGTGTTGTTTGTAGCCTCCTTCCGGGGAAAGTGCCTTTGGACCACATACTTCAGGTGCTCTCCGGTGGGTGAAATGAAGAGCACGCCAGCCCACGCATCCTGCAGCGAGAAACCACCATCAAAGTACATGATCCACTCTTGGGGTGCCTCCTTGCCGGGGATCATTATTTCCAGCATCTCTTTGTCTGGGGTAGGTGTCCACTCTCTAATGAATTCTCCCAGGCTCTGCTCTGAATGGTCGAGGTGCTTTCGTAACTCAGTGCAAAGCTTGATAATTCCAATGCCCATTCAACTATTCTTCCAGTTGCCTTGGGGTTCCTTAGTATGCGTTGTAAAGGGAAACGGGTGACAACCGTGATCTCGTGGGCTTGGAAGTAGCGGCCCAGCTTCCTCGAGGCCATGACAAGGGCAGAGCTTAGTTTCTGCACCCCAGAATACTTTGATCTAGCCCCCTTCAACAAGGAGATTACAAATTAGACTGGTCGCTGCACCACCTTCTTCTTTGTCGTGGTCTTGGGATTGCCCTCACTACCCTGCTCTTATTTCTCTTAATCCGCACTTGATTCTTCCGTGACTGGTTCACTTCCCTCTCCGGAGAGGACAGTAGCTGCAGCTTCTCTTTCTTCCACTTCCCATCGTGCCACTTGTGCTGCGCTAACCACTTGATTAGTTGCTCCCAGATATAGTAGCAACGAATCTTATGGTTTGGGAGTGACCAAGGTGGGAATAGAGGAAAGGTAAGTTTTTAATTCCTGCAGTGCCGCTTCCGCCTTTGGGGTCCACTTCATGGGCCCCGCCTTCTTCAAAATTTTGAAGAATGGTTGGGCGGCTGGGCAGACTTGGAAATGGCCTACTCAGTGTGACAACACATCCAGTTAAACACCTCATTTCCTTGACTGTCTTTGGTGCTTGAATTTGCTCGATTGCTCTGATCTTGTTGGGGTTGGCCTCTATCCCCCGGTGAGATACAAAGAAGCCAAGTAGCTTGCCGGAGGGAATGCCAAACACACACTTCTCTAGGTTAAGCTTGAAGTTGATCTTGTGCAGGTTTGCAAAGGTCTCTTCCAAGTCCTGAATGAGTGTTGATCTGTCCTTGGTCTTAACCACTTTGTCATCCATGTAAGCCTCAATATTCCTGTGCAGCTGAGACTCAAAACTAATTTGCACTGCTCTTGCAAAGTTGGACCCAGCACACTTTAACCCAAAGGACATCCGTACAAAGCAGTACATGCCACATGGGGTTATGAACATGGTCTTCTCTTTGTCTTCCTTGGACATGAATATCTGGTGGTACCTGGAGTAGGCATCCAAGAAGGAAAGAAGATCACATCTGGAAGTGGAATCCATGATCTGGTCGATGCACGGCAAGGGGAATAGGTCCTTCAGGCATGCTTTATTCAGATTTGTGAAATCTTTACAAATCCTCCATGCCGGTGCACCAAAGTAGGGGCTCTCTTTTGTGCCCCTTTACCTGTGCATGGGCAGTCAGAGCCGCACCCGCGACCACACTTAGTAAGGCATAGGGGGCAAGCAGAAGTGCAAGGCTTCCAGAGCAGCGCTCCAACCAAGGGTGCAGAAGACGGAGCGATCAGACAAGCTTCCTCCCGGCAAGACCCTTGCCGAGGCGGCCTACACAGCTCCGACAAGAGCCTTGCCAGGGCATATCGCCCAACACCAACATCGCAGCCACCCTTGAGCCTGAGAGTTCCGACACCATCGACAGCATTGGAACCAAGGATCGGGAAGTGCCTGCATCGTGGCATGCAGATCTTTGTAAAGACAGAGAGCCTACAAATCCTAGATGAGGACCAGAAGACAAGACAATCGCAAGGCTCCTTGCCGAGGATGCCCACGAGGCCCCGGCAAGGCTCCTTGCCGAAGACACTCGCAAGGCCTTGGAAAGACTCTTGCCGAGGATGCTCAGAAGGCCCAGGAAAGACCCTTGCCAGGCATATACGTGAGACCATGGCAAGACCTTGCCGCCCCATCACCGCCCTAGCTTAGCGGCCAACCCACCAACTGAAGTAAGTTCCACGTGGCAGTACGTGGGTACTAATCCAACTAGACAAACACCTCCGTGGTCGCATACAGATCTTCGTGAAGACTCTACCACCACGCCAACTCACCAGCCTGCCAGCCTACATGGTGTTGCATGCCTCGTTGGCCGGACGCGTGTCGGAGCAAGGCGGAGCGGCGACGGATGGGACGAGCCTCGTTACCGCCCCCGATAAAGCAAGTGGACACCTAAGCAACGCATTTAATGCGCTTTGTCCTGTAATGACATGAGATAAGCTTGTACACTGTGTACCTTTCCACCACCTATGTGCCACTGTGGCAGCCCCTTTTGACTATAAAAAGAGGCCCGAGGTGTACTAAATGGGGATTCGGATCTTTTGGACGACACTCGCATCGTAGCTAGTTCAAGAACTCAAGAACACTCAAATATAAACCAAAGCAGGACTAGGGTATTACGCATCCTCGCGGCCCGAACCTGGGTAAACGATCCTCGTGCTGGCTTCTAGACCCGCTCTTTGCATAACCTCGCGCCCGCCAACTGTAGCAAAAGGGATCCTAGTGATCCCATAGGTGTCATTTCCCCCGACATCTCTGGCACCCCAGGTAGGGGGCGCCCTTGTGGAAATCCCGTCTAGTTGGCCCGGCGGCATCATCGTGGTCGTCACTCCAAGGAAGAAGACGACCGAACGAACGACATCATTTGCGGATGCAGTAAACGCTCGCATTGCGGCAAAAAAGCCAAGTCATGCGAAACTTTGAGTAATGCCTTTATGTATAAGGATGTTTTCCTCGGAGATCCTGCTCTTGGTATGAGAAACTTGCACGCAATGGGGACCTTCCGCTATTGGCAACACCCTTGTTCTGTTTCGAGTCTGCTCAACAGTTCGAGCAGCCGCTCGAGAACGGCAGGGTGGCCTTCCCGCTATTGGCAACGCCCTTGTTCTGTTTCGAGTCTGCTCAACAGTTCAAGCGGCGACGCTGAGAACGGCAAGGTGGTTTGCTTGGCCGCAAGCACACCCGGCCAGTTGTTGAGGATCCGTCCTCGAAACGCCGCAGCCTGTGTTTACGCGCTGGCAAGCCTATCCAGTTGAGCGTAGGGTGTACATACAAAGAAAGATCTTACAGGAAAATAGCATGCATCGTTTCAAAGTACTGCGAAGTTATATTACACCAATTGTTGTTGCAGTTCTAACTGAAGATAAAAATTGTCTTGGTCATGAACCTGCAGCAGCGATGAGAAACGGGGTGCCTAGTCCCGGCGCTGGCCCTCTATCCTCCGAACTCTGTCGACGCGGCTGATGATGGGCTCGATATGCTCTTCGAGCACCGCGAGGTCCACACCCTCCGTCAAGCTCTCCAGCGTGGCGTCGAACTCGATGTTGGGGGTCCAGTATGCCACCTTTGTGAGGACCTTGGTTAGGGCACCCCGGCAAAGCCTCCGGGCCTTGTTGGCCAAAGAGGACGCTCTTTTGGAACGGAGCTGCTCTAGGGCCTCAAGAACGCCCTCGAAGAACAGGGTCAGCTTGGCATTGGGGCTCACACCCGCCTCAGGGGAATACCTGAATCTCGACATGCCCATGGCAGCCAACTGCATGGTGAGCCCCTCTGTGACGCTGACAAGGCGGCTGATCCAGAGGTTTTCGCCCTTCACGCAATCCTCGTGGTTGGCAGCATCATTCCACCGCAGCTGCTTCTCGTCCTCCATGGCCTTGGTCAGGGTCTCTTCCCGGACCCGGACCTCCGAAAGCGTCCCCTCAAGACCCTCCAGCTTCAGCTTCAGGTCTTTGATGGAGTCATTAGCCTTGGAGAGCAACTCGGCTTTGCCGAGGACTGCGGCCTGCGCCTCCACCAAGGTGCCATTGAGCGTGTCTTTCTCCTTTGCCAGCTCCATGACCTGTTTCTTCAGGCCATCCTGCTCCACCTCCAGCTCCTTCACTCTACCGGCATGGACCAGGGCTTGGGCATTGAGCGCCTCCCTGTGCCTCTACTCCAGTTCCTGGGTCTGCGGCACGATGAGCTTCTCGACCTCCTCATCCTTGCCGCGGAGCGTGGCGGCGAGTGCCTCCTCACAAGCGGCAAGGTCCTCCTCCTGGGAGTTCAGCCCAGCCTGGTGCTAATGTCGGGCAGCCTCGTCCTTGGCGGCCTGTTCCCTCGCCGCCTCTTGGGCTTTCTCGATGTCGGCCTGCTTCAGGATGAGCTCCTGTTTGCGCTTAGCCAACAAATCCTGGGCGACCTTCAGTTCCTCGTGGGCTTGGCCGAACCAGGCTTGCGTCTTGATGATGCGTCCCTCGAGATCCGCCTCCGCCTTGTCCACCGCTGCCATCTTGGATTTTGCCTTGTCCATGCGGGCACGGTGAAGTGCCTGGAGCTTCTGGAAGTTGGTGCTCATGGCCCGAAGCAGTTGCTCCTCTTGGGAACCGCCGCTGCCGGTGCTCGGTTCGTCAACGACCTGGATCCCGGCGGAAGCGAGCGCCTCGTCGTCGAACGCCTCCCCTTCGGTTCGCGCCTTGGTGCTTGCCGTTCCTGGGAGGTGGACGAACAGGTCGTCGCCCACCTTCAAGTACTTGCCCGAGCCGGAGACAGCAGAGGAGGAAGGTTGGTCATCAACCACCCCCTCATCGGCAGTGGCCTTGCCGGCCTCCTCGGCAGCGGCCTTGCTGGCCTCCCCGGCAGGCTCCTTGGTGGCCTCTTCAGCGGCGGTTTTGGCGGCCTCCTCGGTGGTGATCTTGTTGGCCTCAGCCTCGGCGTCCTTGGTGACCTCCTCGATAATGGTGTCGATATCCTCCCGGTCCACTGAGGAAGGATCTGGATACCAAGAAGAGAGGATGAGACGGGGCCAAGTTTAAGGGTAAATAAGAAAAAGAAAGAGTGAAGACGGGAAGCAAACGACTTACCCGCTTCAAGCTGGGAAGAAGTAGCACCCTCCCCTCCAGCATTTGTTGCCGGGGAAGAACCCCCGGCACCCAAGTTCGCCTCCTCCTCCATATGAGTGGGCTCGGTGTTGGATGCCCTTGCCGGGGACGGCCCTTGGGGCGGCGTAGTCGAGAGGGGCGGCGTGTTGGGGGTGGCTCCCAGCGGCTCCTCCTGCCTCCATTCTTCTCCTACGAACCCGGCGAGGTTAGCATCGAGGATTCACACCCCAATGTTCATCAGTGGAGGAGTGAGTGGTGAGCTTACGCTGGGGGCTGGAGCGGGGCCTGCGCCGGAGGTTACTGTCCGGGCTGCTCTCCACCAATAACGGCGTAGGCGAAGTACCCGCCGGGGGCTTGTCGCCCATCGAGGCCTTGGGCTTCTTCGCCGCCCTCTGGGCCAGCGTCTCCACATTCCTGCAAGGATGAAAACAAGTCAAGAAAATCGGCGCGGTCTGAAGGGACGGGGATGATGAAGGGAAAGATGCTTACTCATCCTCCACCTCCTCTTCCGCTGCCTTCCTCTTCCTCCTTGGGCTGAGAGACCCAAGATCGAAGACGACTTCCATGTCGACATCCGCGGGAGGAGGGGAAGGGGATGGAGTCCGGCAATGCTTGGACGAAGAAGAGGCGGTCGCTTTCTTCTTCGCCACCCTGGCCTTCACCACCTTCTTTGCTGCCACGGCCCTCGTCAGGCTCACGGACTCCCCCTCGACCTCTTGCCGCTGCTCGGTCCTGCCGGGCCGGACCGGCTCGACAGAGCTGGCCCGCAGTAGGGCACGACTTTTTCCCGTGGACGGTGGGTCGTCAGCCTCGGCCTCTTCCTTGGTCGACTCCTCGACCACATCTTCCATGAGAGGGGCCCCGGTGCCGGAGCTGCTGGCCTCCCCGGCAGACTCCGCCCATCCGGCAAGCTCCTTCTCCTCCGTGGCCGCCTCGGCCTCGTCCTCCATGTGGCCGGCGCTGCCAGCCTCCCTGGCAAGCGCCGCCTTCGCCGCCCTGCCGGTGATGTAGTCTAGCTCCTCCTTGGTGGTGTCCTGGATAAACAGTGGCTCATCGCCGACGTACCTCTCTGATAGGTTGTCGAAGAACTCCTGCACCTGCTCCGCCTCCAGCTCGGCCCAATTTGGGTCAAGGTCGTGCGCGTTGAAGTCCGGCATCATGGCGATGATGTCGGTTTGGCGAGAGTTGTTGCTCAGCGGGACCACTCCCGCCGGCAACCCGAACAGAGGCCCCTTGTCGGCCTTGCCGGCCTTCGTGGCCTTGCTGGCTCTCTTAGCCCTGCCGTCGTCACCCACATTGAGCTGAAAAAGCCTCTGACAAAAATGGGCATGCCCCATCACCGTGAAGTTGTGCTTCAAGCCAGGCCGAAGCCTCATGATGTCGGCCGCATTCCTGAAGAGCCAGGCCGGCCTCCCCTTGTTATGCAGTGGGGCGATTCGGCGGTGGATGAATTCGGCCCCAATCATCTCAAGGGTGAGCCCGGCCATGGTGAGGAAATGGATTCTGGTAGTGGCGATCGCCAGCTTCTTGTCATCGGCGTTGGGGTCGCTCTAGTCCTTGTGACGGACTGGTGGGCTCTGACAATCTCGGCAGAACTCCTTCGGATCCTCCTCCTCAATCCATATACACCGGCCCCGCCACTCCTCCCACCTCTCCTTCTGGGCGCCCTCCGGATATGTGCCCTTCTCCTGGGTCCGTGGGATCCAGGTGACGCAGCCGGAGATGGCACCCCCACCTGGATACGGGGATAGAAGTAGTGGCGGAAGAGCGTCGTGCTGGGAACCATTCCGGCGAAGCCCTCACAGAGGTGGGAAAAGAAGGCCATGCACGCTATGGCATTCAACGTGAAATCAAGAAGATGGAAGCCGTAGGTGTGCATGACATCATTGAAAAAATCAGGGAAAGGGGCGCAGAGCCTGCAGGAGAAGTAGTCAACGAAGAAAGGATACCAATTCGGGCCGGCCTCAGCAAAATCGGCAGGGATGATGTGTGTGGCCGGATGCCCCGTCGTCTTCGCGCCCCATAGAGGCCTGAAGTAGTCCTTGAGGTGGACCGCATCGACCGTCGAGGGGAAGAGGGCAAGCTGCGTCCGAAGCGCTGTCATCTCACTCTCCGGCACCTCCTTCTCCCCGGCGTCCTTGGACACTCCCTTGCCCTTACTATTTTTGGGTGCCATGGCGACTGGGAAGAGGTGAGGAATCTGGAACAATGGGAGATTGAGGGCAATGGGGGTGCGGCGGCGGCGGATGGAGGCGGGAGTTTTGGCTTTTGTGCTTGAGGAAGAAGGGGGGACGGCGGTTCCGAAATTGAAGAGACGCGGAGGGTAAATGAGCAGCACGCCCGCGGTTTCCCCTTTTTATGGGGAAGGTGTGGACCGCCTCTTTACCATTAA
This sequence comes from Aegilops bicornis, assembly GCA_021605145.1. Classification (NCBI taxonomy): domain Eukaryota; kingdom Viridiplantae; phylum Streptophyta; class Magnoliopsida; order Poales; family Poaceae; genus Aegilops; species Aegilops bicornis. Next base: position 260,516,879 of record CM038672.1, on the reverse strand, counting down.
CCACGATGTGACGCATGAGGGCAGCAACCGCCCCACGCACGACCCCCACGTCGCGCATTCAACGCGGGTTGTGGGGAAGCGCAACCAACGAAGAGGTTACCACAATAAAACTCCGCCCCGCGTGCCCGCGCACCGTTTTGGGCCTAGCCCAACAACGCGTCGCGCTTATGTGTGGCCCAGGACCGGGCGCTCCTGTCGGTGCACAATTTTGTGCACCTTTACCTGTGCACGGGCAGTCAGAGCCGCACCCGCGACCACACCTAACAGGGAAGAGGAGGGAAGCAGAAGTGCAAGGCTACTAGAGCAGCGCTCCAACGAAGGACACAGAAGACGGAGCGATCAGACAAGCTTCCTCCCGGCAAGACCCTTGTCGGGGCGGCCTACACAGCCCCGGCAAGAGCCTTGCCAGGGCAGCTCGCCCAACACCAACATCGCAGCCACCCTTGAGCCTAAGAGTTCCGACACCATCGACAACATTGGAACCAAGGCTCAGGAAGTGCGTGCATGGTGGCATGCAGATCTTTGTGAAGACAGAGAGCCTACAAATCCTAGATGAGGAACAGAAGACAAGACAATCGCAAGGCTCCTTGCTGGGGATGCCCACGAGGCCCCGGCAAGGCTCCTTGCCGAAGACACACGCAAGGCCCCGGCAAGACTCTTGCCGAGGGCGCTCACTAGGCCCCGGCAAGACCCTTGCCGGCAATATACGCGAGACCGCAGCAAGACCTCGCCGCCCCATCACCGCCCCAGCTCAGCGGCCAACCCACCAACTGAAGCAAGTACCCACGTGGCAGTATGTGGGTAGTAATCCAACTAGACGAACACCTGCGTGGTGGCATACAGATCTTCGTGAAGACCCTACCACCACGCCAACTCAGCAGCCTGCCAGCCTATGTGGCGCTGCATGCCTCGTTGGCCTGGATGCGTGTCGGAGCAAGGCGGAGCGGCGACGGATGGGACGGGCCTTGTTACCGTCCCCGATAAAGAAAGTGGACACCTAAGTAGCGCATTTAATGCGCTTTGTCCTGTAAATGACAGGCGATAAGCTTGTACACTGTATACCTTTCCACCTCCCGTGTACCACTGTGGCAGCCCCTTTTCACTATCAAAAGAGGCCCGAGGCATACTAAAGGGGGACTCAGATCTTTTGGAAGACACATGCATCATAGCTAGTTCAAGAAGTCAAGAACACTCAAATATACACCAAAGCAGGACTAGGTTATTACGCATCCTCGCGGCCCCAACCTGGGTAAACGATCCTCGTGCTGGCTTCTAGACCCGCTCTTTGCACAACCTCGCGCCCGCCAACCGTAGCAAAAGGGATCCAAGTGATCCCATAGGTGTCGTTTCCCCTGACACTCCACTTCCCATTCGCCTTGCGCAACACCACTGGGTTTGCCAACCATGTTGGATGCAATACTCCTCTAACCAAGCCAGCTGCCTCAAGTTTCTTAATTTCTTCGGTAATGAACTGTTGCCGCTCCAAAGCTTGCTTCTGGACCTTCTACTTGATGGGCCGGGCATGAGGGCAGACAGCAAGGTGGTGCTCTATTACCTCCTTGGGAACACTGGGGATGTCAGATGGTTGCCAAGCAGACACGTCGACATTCGCCTGCAAGAAGGCAATGAGCGCGCTTTCCTATTTCTCGTCAAGGGTAGATCTGATAGTGAACGTACCTGATACGTCTCCAATGTATCTACCTAAAGCTTTTCCTCTTGTTTTGGACTCTAATTTGCATGATTTGAATGAAACTAACCCGAACTAACGTTGTTTTCAGCAGAACTACCATGGTATTGTTTATTGTGCAGAAATAAAAGTTCTCAGAATGGAACGAAACTTTGCGAGGATTTTTTATATAATAAAAGATAATTTCTGGAGCCAAGAACCACCGGAGGGGGGCACCTGAGTGGGGACAACCCACCAGTATGCGTTTCCCTCCAGCGCATTACAGTGGGTTGTCCCCACCGTGGCCCCGCAGACCTCAAATGCACGCTATTAGATCCTACTTTTCTAGAAAAAATCAAGGAGAAAGAATTATCACGTTCCACGAGACAGAGCCACCGCCGTCTCCTGTTCTTCATCGGGAGGCCAGATCTGGAGTCTGTTTGGGGCTCCGGAGAGGGGGATCTTCGATCTTTGTCATCACCAACCCTTCTCCATCGCCAATTCCATGGTCTCCCCACCGGGAGTGAGTAATTCCTTCATAGGCTCGCTGGTCGGTGAGGAGTTGGATGAGATTCATCATGTAATCTAGTTAGTTTTGTTAGGGCTTGATCCCTAATATCCACTATGTTCTGAGATTGATGTTGCTATGACTTTGCCATGCTTAATGCTTGTCACTTTGGGCCTGGGTGCCATGATTTCAGATCTGAACCGTTTATGTTATCACCATTATATGTATATTCTAGAGCCGATCTTGCAAGCTATAGTCACCTGCTACATGTTGTGACCGGCGACCCCAGAGTGACAATAGTCGGGACCACTCCTGGTGATGACCGTAGTTTGAGGAGTTCATGTATTCACCGTGTGTTAATGCTTTGTTCCGGTTCTCTATAAAAAGGAGGCCTTAATATCCCTTAGTTTCCAATAGGACCCCACCGCCACGGGAGTAGGACAAAAGATGTCATGCAAGTTCTTTCCATAAGCACGTATGACTATTTCCGGAATACAAGTCTACATTATATTTATGAACTCAAGCTAGTGCCGTATCGCCCTAGGTTATAACTGTCACATGATGAATATCATCCAACAAATCACCGATCCAATGCCTACGATTTTCCTACATATTGATCTTGTTAAGTTACTACTGCTATCGTTACTATTGCACTTGCTACAAAATCACTGCTATCATTGTTACCGTTACTATTGCTGCTGCTACTACTATCAAAACAATCATACTGCTTTGCTACTGATCATTTTGCTGCAGATAATTAATCTCCAGGTATGGTTGAATTGACAACTCAGCTGCTAATACTTACAAATATTCTTTGGCTCCCCTTGTGTCAAATCTAGAAATTTGGGTTGAATACTCTACCCTCAAAAACTGTTGCGATCCCCTATACTTGTTGGTTATCAAGACCTTTTTCTGGCACCATTTCCGGGGAGCATAGCTATATTTGTTGAGTCACTATGCTTTAGATTCACCTACTAGAAGTATCTGAAGGATTCTAAGACTAAGATTTTTCCCTCTAAGACGAGGGGAGGTAAGGAACTGACATCTAGCTCTACTTTAGATTCACCTTCTGTTATAAGTAAACTTGCAACACCACCACATGCTATCAATCTTGATATCACTACTAGGAAAAGGCCTACTAATGGCACACCTAATTTGGCCATTAATGGCGCATTAGTGGTGCGCCATTAGTGCCACGCCATTAGTATATTTTACTAATGGCGCACCACTGCGCGCCATTAGTATTCTGTATACTAATGGCGGACCTCGATGCGCCCATTAGTATATACAACAAAGGCGCCATTAGTATGCCTCTCGAGGGCCATGTATACCAGTGCTTTGGCATACTAATGGCGCACAACAACAAGATGCGCCATTAGTAACTTCGGCATACTAATGGCGCATCGCTTAATGATGCGCCATTAGTATCCTTTGGCATACTAATGGCGCATCGTGATGTGATGCGCCATTAGTATGAATATTAGTTTTTTTCTGTTTTTTGCACAGGTTACAAAATGTATAATTGGACAAAATATAGACAGACACATCAACAACAGATTCATCGAATATAATAGAAGATTAGTCTCTGAATACAATTCATCATATTAGTCTCCTAATACAATTCATCATATTAGTCTCTGAATTGAAAAGACCGAACAAAGATAGAACATTATATTACAAGTCTCGAGACCGCGAGTAGCGAGTTTGTCTTCACATTACAAGTCGATATCGATCATCTAAACTACCATCACATAGAAGAGAGCTGCGGTCATCACGATGAGCATCATCACGATGAAACTTCGCCTTCATCCGGTTCCTCCAACGCTCCCTCCCCTCTCCCGCTAGATAGCGGGCGTATCTAGATTCGGCCTCGGCCCTAGTGGTGTACCCTTTGTAACTATTACCGTTGAATCGGTGAACCTGTCTCCGACACTCCTCCCAGTCGTCGTAGACTCCGGGAAACATTACCCTTGTACACGACATACGATGGCATCGCTATGCACTAGCCAAATGAAACGTTAGTACCAATTCACAGACAATACATAAGCAATATATAAGTATGCAACAGAACGATCGGAAGAGAAAAGCAAGACATTAATAGCATCGATTACATCTAAGTTGAACGAATCTCGAAACCAAAGAGACATAATACAAGTTCATTAAAGTTTAATTACAACATGAGCCAATCGATGTTTCAGAACTAGACCAAGCATTACTGCTTTCGACTCGACTCAAGGGACCGGAGCATGGATGAAGCCGCCGTCTACCGTGGGAGTCATGAAATAACGGGCGTTGTCACCTGCATTTGTAGCATTGTGTCGATGTCATGTTGGACGGTTGATTTACGAGGTAGAACTGCCCCGATGTACGAAGGACATCTTGATGGATGATTTCCGCAAACTCCGATCGGATGCGAAAGAATTCTTGTCCGATGTCCGCGTCTGGATTGCCGACACGCCGCGCCCAATCTTTGAGTTTACTCGGTAGCGAAGTTGATGATGGTCCCGCACGGTCGCCCGCATGTGATGGATGGCGTAGTAGGCACCCTTTCCGACCGCCAGTAGCCGCTTGACGAAAGCGTAACGTCAGACAGGGGAGAACACGTGCTTGCCGTGATTTACGAATAGGCCCGTGAAGGTGCCTCCAGATTTGGCGAGCCGGGAGAACATCATCAAGAACCTTCTTGACATTTGTGTAGTCTACGCTCAATCGACGGTCCGGGTCGAAATACGTGGCCATGGAATATTTGGGGCTTAGGAGGATGAGCGTGCAATGTGTGTCACTGCAGAAAACACAGAATGTTAAAAGAAAAACGATTGAAATCTAAGAATTCATATGTTACGGGCCGGTTGAGGGGAGGACTTACTCGGGAAAGTAAGGCACGAGGAAGTTATCCTTATCTTGGTTTGCTAGAATGACGCCTTCGAGGTAAGAAATCGCGACTTGCCGGTCCCCAGCGCTGCCCAAGATCTTGGCACGCATGTAGAAGGGGTCGACTATCACGATGTCCGGGGTCTTGTCGCGAATGATCCGCATCTCCATACTCAGCGAAAATAGCCGAACGAAGGTGTAGTGCAGCGGATGAAGGTTCAACATAGCGTGGATGTCATCAAACCGCAGGACGATCAGACGCCCGTGGAGTTATCTGAAAAGCCCTTGCCCTTCCGCACCTTGGCCGTGAAAACCGGTATGCCACATCCTTCTCTCTCGAGACGCCGCTTCTCCAAAGAAAGAACACCGTCATGCAGACTCCGCATAGCACCGGTTGCAGCATTGAGCATATTTGTTGGTAGCATCGCCCTACCCGCCACATGCACCCTCCTCGAGATATCCCAGTGAAGGTGGCCCGTCCCCGAGCACGGATCGTACTCGGTGCCGGCTGGCCCGCACCCTTGTTAGTCTTTTCTTTGCGTGCCTTCTTCTTCTCCTGTAATGGGACCGAGTTCTGCTCACAAACCGCCTTCTTGAGTGTGTTGGGGCTGATAATATTTCGCACCTCGCCTATCTCAGGCTCGGTGAAGTCGGCAGCTGGAGGCGTCTCCTGAGAGCTGAACGGAAGATGACACCTGTTGCAACTTGGCTTCTCCGCGGTACCAGCTAGATCGCGTACGTCTTTTGTTGGGTTGAGTTCTTGAGAAGGAGGCCCCATGAAGTCGCCACCGTACCCATGATCGGCAAAGTACTGATCGACGTTGCCAAATGTATCGTCGTCGTCGTCGTTCTGATCCTGTGCCATATGCATGTTTGGATCCAGTGGCATAGGGATGTCCCGGCACCGCTGGCGCGGTCTTGCCATGGGGTCGACTTGGCGCCAAGACGACCGGGCGGTGTTGTCTTTGGGGTGGTGTCCCCGCCCCAAACGAATCTGGCTCTTCGCCAAAGCAGGGCCAGCTCAGCAGCGCCGAGGGTCATCACGTCATCATCGTCGGCCCGACGGGTCGAATCGGAGGTAACAACTCGTCGCAGCTCGGCAGCACCGAACCAGTTGAACCCTAAACAAGTTGGGTGGCATCCGGGTACCGTGGAACAAGAGGTTGCCCGGTTGAACGATTTTTCCCTTGGCGACATCGACCAACCTCGTTGTTCACGAAGTGCGGGGAGAGTGCACGGAACATCGGCGGCGCCGCGAAAACATGTAGGACGTCAGGGATGTCCAGTCAAAGGCAAGGAGATGAAGTCCTCGGCCGAGAGAGGCTTAATTAGTTACCATGATGATGGCGTCGAGCTCGGCTAATGTCGAGGCACCGCCAACAACGGGCGTGCAGTTGACGGAGGGGCCGCTTGCTGCAGAGGTGGCGGCCGGCGTACACCCGGGTGCATTAAGCTCCCGTGCCGGCATCGGAGACACCAATGCCGCCTCCGCCGGAGACACCAATGGCCCCGCCATCGCGTTCAGCGAGTTGCTGGCCGTGAAGCTAGGAATCGGGGGCGGCCCCTGTTGGCCACCCACAATCCACGCACTCAACACCTGGATCAAGGTAGGCATAATGGCGGTGATCGTCGCTCCGAGTTGTTGTTGCACTTGCTCTTGGACAATCTCCGGAATCCGCGCCACCTGTCAGATCCGGGGTTTGGTTTCACCATCGAACAAATCCTTGCATTTCCTCCACGGGTCATCGTCGCGAAGCCACCTTCGATGTCCCATGAACACGGTTTTCGAAGACCCGGGATCTCTATCTAGCTGGCGATACGTTGTGTCATCCATGCACCTTACGCATCCGTAAAAATCCGTGGACTACCTGCCCATGAGATATCCGTGAATCGAGATAGTCGTGCACCGTCGTGAGCAGGCGGCTCTCATAGGGAAATATTCTTTCTGCGGCGTCCCACGTATTGGGCGCGTTTTTCCACAGCGTGTCAAGCTCCTCTTCAAAGCAGCCCCTGATATGCATTGATGTCGCTCCATGGTTGTTTCGCCCTTCAATTAGCATACTCATGTGAATGTACTTCCTCTTCATGCACAACCAGGGGAAGGTTGTACATCCACACAAACACAGGCCAGGTGCTATGTGTGCTTCTCTGGCTGCCAAATGGATTGACTCCATCGGTGCTCGTGCTCAAAGATGATGTTCCTTGGATCGCTCCCAAATTCTGGGTCTTGAAGTTCAACGCTTGCCACCGGCTCGCATCCTTAGGGTGACTCGGCATCTTGTCTTTTTATCTATCTCCGGATCATTTGCGTCATCTTCTCGCTTCTTCTCCTCCCTATCCGCGTGCCAACGCAGGAGCTTTGCTACCTTCGTCCGCTAAATACCGCTGCAGACGAGGAGTGATCGGAAAGTACCACACCACTTTTCGAGGAGCTTTTTTCCTCTTCTTGTATCGAGTGACACCGCACACCGGACATATGGTAGACTCCGCGTGCTCGTCCCGATAAATGATGCAATTGTTCATGCACACATGGTATTTCACGTGCGGTAAATCCAGAGGACACACGATTTTCTTCGCCTCCTCCAAACTGGTCGGGCACTTGTTCCCCTTGGGAAGACGTTCGTGCCGTAATGACATGTTCTCGTCGAAGCATGCATCGGTCATTTTGTGTTTTACCTTCATCTCCGAGCCATGAGCGTTACTTTCAAAGCGGGTATCCTCGGGCATGCTTCCTTCATACAAAGGAGTAACCGCGTCTAACTCAAGTTGATCCATCTTGGCTTTCTCTCGGCGGCAGCTCTTGCGTTATCCGTCTGCTTGAGAAGCAGCTCTTGAATATGAGGGTCCTGCACCCAGCCCATCGATGGTCCAGCGTCGTCATTCCGCCGGCATCATCATCTTCATGATCATGCCCGTCGTCTGCTCCGGCATCTTCCTCATCATCATGTCCTGCATCTTCTACATGATGATTGTGTACAGCATCACCGTCGTGATCATCTCCTAGGGATTCTTCGTCTTCTCTCGAGCCGTGGTGGTTGTCTTGCTGCCCTTCCTCATTTCTTGCCTGCCCATGGACGACTTCAGAGTCATCTTCATCACCTTGTCACCGATAGCCATCCATGAAACCACGCAAGAGCAGGTGGTCCCGCACCTGCCGGAATCCGGGTCCGCAATAAGGCTCTTCAGCTTGCATCTTCGACACGGACATCTTATCTCCGTCTCGTTCTTTTGAAGCATCTCGGCCTTCGCGGACCTCAAAACCTATTCACGATGCCTTCGGTCATCGTATGGACCATGGTCGTCATGGGTAGAGCAAAATGATATTTTAGAACCAAGAAAAAATTTGGCATGACTTTCCTAAAAATAGGACCAAAAGAATGCTTAATGCCAAAATTCTCGCTAAACGGAAATGAATCAACATTCCAGCAAAATATTGGCAACTATCGCATTCCAAATACCGTACACCTCCAAACACAAACACATATGCAACACCACAAACATATGCAACACCACGAACATACATAGATCTAGCTAGGCCATACAAAAGTGCATGTGCACATTGTTGTAGGGAGAACAACATAAATATAGCTTCCCCCCTTACTTACCTATCAAAACAAGGTAATTTAACCACTTAATTTGAGTGAATCTATGGTGGAAATGAGGTGAAAAAGAGGAGGCACCCGAGACAAGGAGGAGGTGGAGAGAATGAAGTGGGGAGAAAGTGAGTGTGGGTAGGAGAGGTTGTCCAAAATATCTTGTTGTTGCCCACTTACTAATGGCGCACCAACTCTAACTGCGCCATTAGTAATCCAGGTTACTAATGGCACACCTTCCGTGGTGCGCCATTAGTAGTTTTGCAAAATATACTAATGGCGCATCGCTCCACAATGCGCCATTACTAGTTTAAAGTAGTAATGGCTCACGGTGGACCAGTGCGCCATTAGTAGTTTTGCAAAAAAAGGAATAAAAAATATAATAAAAAAACAATATTAGTGGCGCACTTTCCGACAGGTGCGCAACTAGTAATGGCGCACCGAGTCTGGATGCACCATTATTATGTTTGGACAGGCGCACTAGTTCAAATTTTTTTTTGATACTAATGGCGCACTGCCAAAAGCGCCATTAGTAGTTTCAACTCTAATGGCGTATCAGAAGGTGGTGCGCCATTAGTATATACTAATGGCGCACCGCTTGTCTGGTGCGCCATTAGTGTCAATCCCATCTATAGCCCTTTTTCTAGTAGTGTATGTCGCAAGTTATTGATGATGCTACTTCTAAATGATGCTTATGATGATGCTAGTACCTTGCTTGATGATAATGTGCCACTAGGTGAATTTCTTGATGAACAAATTGCTAGAGTAAGACAACATGATATTGTTGAAACTGATGATGAGCTTGAAACTGAAAATCTTGAAACACCTACTAGAACTAGCCCTCCTAGATATGAATTGCCAAAGGTACCGGAAGGTTACGATGGGTCGAGAGGCAACTAGAGTTATTCTTGCTTGTAAGGATAGAGATGATCCAGAGAAATTATTATGCAAGTATAAAGAAAAATTCCTGAATGCTAAAATGAAGTGTGATCCTAAGTTTGCTACTTCACCTATCTTTGTTGATGATAAGAATTATGAATTCTCTATCGACCAAGAGTTAATTACTTCGGTTGAATCTGATCCTTTCCATGGTTATGAAACTGAAACTGTTGTGTCACATCTTACTAAGTTGAATGACATAGCCACCCTTTTTTCTCATGATGAGAAAACTCGCTATTACTATATCCTTAAATTATTTCTATTCTCATTAAACGGTGATGCTAAACCTTGGTACAATACTGTTGCTCCTAGTTGTGTGCGTAGTCCCCAGGATATGATTTACTACTTCTGTGAAAAATATTTTCCTTCTCATAAGAAACAAGCTTCCTAATAGCAAATATTTAACTTCGCGCAAAATGAAGAAGAGAGTCTCCCACAAGCTTGGGGGAGGCTTCTCCAATTGCTTAATCCTTTGCCTGATCATCCTCTTAAGAAAAATGAAATACTTGATATCTCCTATAATGGACTAACCGATGCTTCTAGGGATTTCCTAGATAGTTGTGCTGGTTGTGTTTTCAGGGAACGAACTATTGGGAAAGCTGAAGAATTATTAAATAAAATATTGGGAAGTTATGATGATTGGACTCTTCCTGAAACATCATCTAAACCCACTCCAAAGAAGAGGGGTATTTTATATCTCGGTCCTGAAGATATGTAGGAGGCAAAGAAATCTATGAAGGAAAGGTATTAAAGCTGAGGATATTAAAAATTTACCTCCTATTGAAGAAATACATGGGCTTGATACACCACTACTGCCTAAGGTGGTAGAGGTAAATTCTCCAATGAAATTAAATGATAATGATAATCCTCACAATATGCACCCTAGCTAATGCCTTTATTAGTTTGAGAATTACATTAGAAAGCGAGATCACTTTAATGCAAATGTTATGAAACAATTGAAATACAGTTCTGATATGATTGCTCGCTTGAGTGACTTGTTATTTAGAATCTCAAATGATGTTAGAGGTGTTGGGAAGCATGCCTCTGATAACCCACAAGTATAGGGGATCAATTGTAGCCTCTTTCGGTAAGTAAGAGTGTCGAACCCAACGAGGAGCTAAAGGTAGAACAAATATTCCCTCAAGTTCTATCAACCACCGATACAACTCTACGCACGCTTGACGTTCGCTTTACCTAGAACAAGTATGAAACTAGAAGTCCTTTGTAGGTGTTGTTGGATAGGTTTCCAAGAAAATAAAGAGAGCCTAAATAAAATCTAGGGGTTGTTTAGATGAAGACACAACTAAATTAGTTTTAGTAAAGAGCTTGTTGTCACAAGAAAGTTATTTGTCCCTAGGCAATCGATAACTAGACCGGTAATCATTATTGCAATTTTATTTGAGGGAGAGGCATAAGCTAACATACTTTCTCTACTTGGATCATATGCACTTATGATTGGAACTCTAGCAAGCATCCGCAACTACTAAAGATCATTAAGGTAAAACCCAACCATAGCATTAAAGCATCAAGTCCCCTTTATCCCATACGCAAACAACCTACTTACTCGGGTCTGTGCTTCTGTCACTCACGCCACCCACCATAAGCAAATCATGAACATATTGCAAACCCTACACCGGGAATCCCTCACGCTTGCGCGACATGGAGAGCACCATAGGACAGCACCAATAATAAAACATGCAACTCAAACCAATCTTGATCATCAAAATAGCCCATAGGACAAAACAGATCTACTCAAACATCATAGGATAGCCATACATCATTGGGAAATAATATATAGCGTTGGGCACCATGTTTAAGTAGAGATTACAGTGGGTAAGAGAGAGGTTACACCGCTGCATAGAGGGGAAGAGTTGGTGATGATGGCGGTGAAGTTGTTGGTGAAGATTGCGGTGATGATGATGGCCACGGCAGCGTTCCGGCGCCATCGAAAGCAAGGGGGAGAGGGGCCCCCTCCCTAGATGGGAGAAGGGTTTACCCTCTGGTCCTTGTCTCCCATGGCGTGGGAGGGGCGAGAGCTCCTCCGAGATTGGATCTATCTCTCTGTTTCTCTCTGTTTACGCGTTACGCTCACGCCTTTTCACCGCTTTCTTTTATATCCGGAGATCAGAATCCGATTGGACTGAAACCTTCGCCGTGATTTTTTTTCCAAAAATTAGCTTTCTTGCGGCCGAAGAAGGGCATCAACCGCCTTACGGGTGGCCCACGAGGGTCGGGGCGCGCCCTCCTGGTATGGGTGTGGGCCCTTGCCTTGTGGCCACCTCGGATACCGTTTCGCGTTGATCTTTCTCCCAGATTTTCCAAATATTCCAAAAAGAAGCTCCGTCTGTTTTTATCCCGTTTGGACTCCGTTTGATATGGATATTCTACGAAACCAAAAACATGCAATGCATAAGAACCGCACTAGGCAATCGGATCAATATGTTAGTCCCAAAAATAGTATAGAAAGTTGCCAAAAGTATATGAAAGTTGAATAATATTGGCATGAAACAATCAAAAATTATAGATACGACGGAGACGTATCAGCATCCCCAAGCTTAATTCCTGCTCGTCCTCGAGTAGGTAAATGATAAAAAGATAATTTTTGATGTGGAATGCTACCTAGCATAATCTTGATCATGTGTCTAATCATGGCATGAATATTAAGACATGAGTGATTCAAAGCAATAGTCTATCCTTTGACATAAAAACAATAATACTTCAAGCCTACTAATAAAGCAATCATGTCTTTTCAAAATAACATGGACAAAGAAAGTTATCCTTACAAAATCATATAGTCTGGCTATGCTCCATCTTCACCACACAAAATATTCACATCATGCACAACCTCGATGACAAGCCAAGCAATTGTTTCAAACTTTTGATGTTCTCAAACCTTTTCAACTTTCATGCAATACATGAGCGTGAGCCATGGACATAGCACTATAGGTGGAATAGAATATGATGGTGGCGGTTGTATGGAGAAGACAAAAAGGAGAAAGTCTCACATCAACTAGGCGTATCAACGGGCTATGGAGATGCCCATCAATATATATCAATGTGAGTGAGTAGGGATTGCCATGGAATGGATGCACTAGAGCTATAAGTGTATGAAAGCTCAAATTGGAAACTAAGTGGGTGTGCATCCAACTTGCTTGCTCATGAAGACCTCGGGCGTTTGAGGAAGCCCATCATCGGAATATACAAGCCAAGTTCTATAATGAAAATTCCCACTAGTATATGAAAGTGATAACTCAAGAGACTCTCTATATGAAGAACATGGTGCTACTTTGAAGCACAAGTGTGGTAAAAGGATAGTAACATTGCCCTTCTCTCTTTTCTCTCATTTTTTATTTTCTTTTTTGGTGGGCTTCTTTGGCATCTTTTTTTATTTGGGCTTCTTTGGCCTCTTTTATTTTCATAAAGTCCGGAGTCTCATCCTGACTTATGGGGGAATCATAGTCTCCATCATTCTTTCCTCACTGGGGCAATGCTCTAATAATGATGATCATCACGCTTTTATTTACTTACAACTCAATATTACAACTCGATATCTAGAACAAAGATATGACTCTATATGAATGCCTCCGGCGGTGTACCGGGATGTGCAATGATCTAGCATAGCAAAGATATCAAAAAACGGACAAGCCATGAATATATCATGCTAGCTATCTTATGATCATGCAAAGCAATATGACAATGAATGCTCAAGTCATGTATATGATGATGATGGAAGTTGCATGGCAATATATCTTGGAATGGCTATGGAAATGCCATAATAGGTAGGTATGGTGGCTGTTTTGAGGAAGGTATATGGTGGTTTATGTGTGATAGAGCGTATCGTATCATGGGGTTTGGATGCACCGGCGAAGTTTGCACCAACTCTCGAGGTGAGAAAGGGCAATGCACGGTACCGAAGAGGCTAGCAATGATGGAAGGGTGAGAGTGTGTATAATCCATGGACTCAACATTAGTCATAAAGAACATACATACTTATTGCAAAAATCTACTAGTCATCGAAACAAAGTACTACGCGCATGCTCCTAGAGGGATAGATTGGTAGGAAAAGACCATCGCCCGTCCCCGACCGCCACTCATGAGGAAGACAATCAATAAGTAAATCATGCTCCGACTTCATCACATAACGGTTCACCATATACGTGCATGCTATGGGAATCACAAACTTCAACACAAGTATTTCTACAATCCACAACTACCCACTAGCATGACTCTAATATCACCTTATTTATACTGCAAAACTATTGCAAGGAATCAAACATATCCAGCAATCTACAAGTTTATGTAGGATTTTATGACTAACCATGTGAATGACCAGTTCCTGTCATCTCTCTAAGATATAGGTGAAGCACGAGAGTTTAATTCTTTCTACAAAAGATATGCCCAAGCTCTAACAAATATAAGTGAAGCAAAAGAGCATTCTACAAATGGCGGTTGTCTAAGTGAAGAGAAACAGGCAATCCAACTTCAAATGATATAAGTGAAGCACATGAAGCATTCTATAAAGCCATACTCAAAAGATATAAGTGAAGTGAAATGAGCATTCTATAACTCAACCAAGGACTATCTAATACCAGCATGGTGCATAAAAAAAGTGAAAACTAAATGCAAAAGATGCTCCAAGATTTGCACATATCACATGAACGAAACGAATCCGAAAACATACCGATACTTGTTGAAGAAAGAGGGGATGCCTTCTGGGGCATCCCCAAGCTTAGACGCTTGAGTTTCCTTGAATATTTACTTTGGGTGCCTCGGGCATCCCCAAGCTTGAGCTCTTGCCTCTCTTCCTTTTTCTCACATCGAGACCTTCTCGATCATCGAACACTTCATCCACACAAAACTCCAACAGAAAACTCGGTAAGATCCGTTAGTATAATAAAGCAAATCACCACTCTAAGTACTGTTGCAAACCAATTCATATTTTGTTTTTGCATTGTGTCTACTGGAGTATAACTTTTTCATCGCTTAATCCACTGATATAAATCGATAGTTTCATCAAAACAAGCAAAGTATGCATCAAAAACAGAATCTGTCTAAAACAGAACAGTCTGTAACAATCTGAACATTCACCATACTTCTGATACTTGAAAAATTCTGCCAAAATTAGGACAAATAAAATATTTGTACATCAAGACAGTGCAAAAAGAATCAGAACTATTTGACGTTCCAGTAAAAAACTAAAATTCGCACACTACAGCCAAAGTTTCTGTCCTGCACCGTACAAACCAACAAGCATTGTAAACATCCTAAAGGCAAACCATGGCACATTATTTTCATAATACAATGGAATTGTACAAGGGGATAATTATCTTTATTGAAAAGTTTCTGTAATTAAGACAAAGTTCCCACAGGCATGAACAAAGTTCAAGGACGTCCCCCACTTTCACAATGCTCGTCTCTCTCACTTTCACTTTTCTTTTTGAAAAAGTTTTGGGTCCCCTCTTTATTTTTGTTGTTTTTAAACTATATGAAAGCACTCAACAGAAATAAATGACTCTCTAAAACTTCCGGATTTTCTCCCTGGCAGCGCTTTCTTTAAAGCCATTAAGCTAGGCATATAGTGCTCAAGTAGTGAATCCACCCGGATCCCAAGGTATATCAAAGCCAATTTTAATTAGCAATGATTTGTAATTTAGTAGTGAGCACAAAGTAACATATATCATGTAATGACGAAGTCTAACTCTCTTCCTATGCATCGACATGTCATAAAAGAACAATTCATGCACACGTAGTAAAGGCCAATGCATAGTATAAATAGTTTCTTGAAATTTTATTGTATTGGAAACATAGAGAGGTGGAGATATAGTTCCTCTCTCATAATATTTGCAAGTAGGAGCAGCAAGCACATGCATATTATATCTATCAAAATCATCATGTGCAACGGTAAAAGGCAACCCATCAATATAATCCTTAATAAGTGCAAACTTCTCCGATATAGTATAATCGGGAGAATTCAAAAAGATAATAGGACTATCATGCGTGGGTGCAATAGCAACAATTTATTGTTTAACATAAGGAAATATAGCAAGTTCATCTCCATAAGCATAATTCATATTGGCATCTTGGCCATAAGCATAGCAACCATCATCAAAAAGGGATATTTCAAGAGAATTAATGGGATCATAATAGTCATCATAGCAATCATCCTTCGGTAAGCACGAAGGGGAATTAAACAATGTATGAGTTGAAGGGTTACTCTCATTAGAAGGTGGGCACAGGTGATCAATCCGCTCTTCCTCCTTTTGTTCTTCGCTCTCCTCCTCATCTTTTTCATCCAATGAGCTCACAGTTTCATCAATTTCTTCTTCCATAGATTCCTGCAAAATATTAGTCTCTTCTTGGACAATGGAGACTTTCTCAATAAGTGCATTAATATCGGAATTCTATTCATAATTCTCATAGCAATATTTGAGGATAGCTAAATTTTCAGATCTATAAACAGCATCATCAAAATCTTCAAACTCTTTACACATAGATTCAATTTCATAAGCACCCATAAAAGAAACAATTTCTTCTATTTGTTCCACATCATAGTAATCATATATATTATTAGCATAATAAGCTAAGGTTTTATTATCATTAAATTTGCATGAAAAGGGAAGGTGTGGACCCTTCATCCTAGAGCAACACGTATAATCATAACTCACGCATAGTTGCCAAGCATACCACTTCAATATATGAATTGGATCCCATAATAGTTTCCCTTTTTGTGTTAAGCGGTAATCCCTAAAGTATTCAGGTTGATCCAACGTTACTCCCATTACATAATTGAATGGGGTTTTCTCAGGATTATTAAAGTAGTACGTAATATCTTTCACATAACCAACATCGAGGGTTTTAGGAGGTTCCCCATGTCCATGAGAAGAAAGTACACCTAATTTTTTTGGTATTTCGTGTTCCATATCCATAACTAAAGATAGAGAACAACTAAGAATAGAAAATAAAAATTACATAGTGATAAAGCAAACAAGCACACACGAGAATATTCACCCCACGCTATGACTCCCCGGCAACGGCGCCAGAAAAAGGTCTTGATAACCCACAAGTATTGGGGATCAATTGTAGCCTCTTTCAATAAGTAAGAGTGTCGAACCCAACGAGGAGCTAAAGGTAGAACAAATATTCCCTCAAGTTCTATCGACCACCGATACAACTCTCACGCACGCTTGACGCTCGCTTACCTAGAACAAGTATGAAACTAGAAGTACTTTGTAGGTGTTGTTGGATAGGTTTGCAAGAAAATAAAGAGAGCGTAAATAAAAGCTAGGGGCTGTTTAGATGAAGACACAACTAAATTAGTTTTAGTAAAGAGCTTGTTGTCACGAGAAAGTTATTTGTCCCTAGGCAATCGATAACTAGACCGGTAATCATTATTGCAATTTTATTTGAGGGAGAGGCATAAGCTAACATACTTTCTCTACTTGGATCATATGCACTTATGATTGGAACTCTAGCAAGCATCCGCAACTACTAAAGATCATTAAGGTAAAACCCAACCATAGCATTAAAGCATCAAGTCCCCTTTATCCCATACGCAAACAACCTACTTACTGGTCCGTGCTTCACACTCACGCCCCCCACCATAAGCAAATCCTGGACATATTGCAAACCCTACAACGGGAATCCCTCATGCTTGCACGACACGGAGAGCACCATAGAACAGCACCAATAATAAAACATGCAACTCAAACCAATCTTGATCATCAAAATAGCCCATACACTACTAGGAAAAGGCCTACTAATGGCGCACCGGTTTTGCCTACTAATGGCGCACTACCAGTGCGCCATTAGTAGCACGCCATTAGAATTTTTTACTAATGGCGCACCACTGGTGCGCTATACTAATGGCGCACCTGGCAGTGCGTCATTAGTATGTAACTCCATGCGCCATTAGTATGCCTCCCGGGGGGCCATATGTAACCATGTGCTTTGTCACACTAATGGCGCACTCGGCCTTGATGCGCCATTAGTATCCTTTGGCATACTAATGGCGCACTCTGCCTTGATGCGCCATTAGTATGAATATTTGGTTTTTTGCTTTTCTGATTTTTGCACAAAGTTACAAAATATATTATTGGACAGAATATAGACAGAAAGACACACAGCAACAGCACATTCATCGAATACAATAGAAGATTAGTCTCCGAATACAATTCATCATATTAGTCTCCGAATTCAAAAGACCGAACAAAGATAAAATATTACAAGTCTCAAGACCGCGAGTATCGAGTTTGTCTTCACATTACAAGTCGATATCGATCATCTAAACTACCATCACATAAAAGAGAGTCGTGGTCATCACGATGAGCATCATCACGATCAAACTGGTCCTCATCCGGTTCCTCCAACGCTCCCTCCTCTCTCCCGCTAGATAGCGGGCATATCTAGATTCGGCCTCCGCCCTAGTGGTATATCCTTTGTAACTATTACCGCTGAAACGGTGAACCTGCCTCCGACACTCCTCCCAGTCGTCGTAGACTCCGGGAACCTTACCCTTGTACACGACATACGACGACATCTCTATGCACAAGCCAAACAATGTATAATACATAAGAAATATGTAAGTATGCAACAAAAGGATCGAAAGAGAAAAGCAAGACATTAATAGCACGATTCATGGTCCTACTAATAAATAGCATCGATTACATCTAAGTTGAACGATTGTCCAAACCAAAGAGACATACGAATTCATTAAAGTTTAATTACAACATGAGCTAATCAATGTTTCGAACTACACATCACTACTTTCGACTAGACTCATCGGACGGGGAGCTTGGATGAAGCCGCCGTCTGTCGTGATGGTCATGAAATCGCGGTCGTTGTCACCTCGCATTTGTAGCGTTTCATCTATCTCACCGTTGGACGGTTGATATCTGACGAAGAACTGCCCCGAGGTATGAAGGACATGTTGATGGATGATGTCCGCAAACTCCGATCGGATGCGAAGAATTCTTGTCCGAGGTCCGCGTCTGTCTTGCCGACAAGCTCGCGGCCCAATCTTTGAGATTATCTGGTAGCGAAGTTGATGATGGTCCTTACAATCGCCTGCATGTGATGGAGGGCGTAGTAGGCATCCTTCCGACCGCCGCGGCTGCTTGACACAGCAGAACTTCAGATTGTGTGAGAACATGTGCTTGCCATACTTACGAACTGCCCTGGTGAAGGTGCCTCCAGATTTGGCGTAGCCGGGGAGAACATCATCAAGAACTTTCTTGACATTTGTGTAGTCTATCTTGGAGTGACGGTTCGGGTCGCCATGGAATATTTCGGGCTTAAGAGGATGAGTGTGCAATGTGTGTCACTGCACAGAACACGGAATGTTAGAAAAAAAGAACGATCAAAATCTAAGAAATCATATGTTATGGGGCGGTTAAAGGATGACTTACTCGGGAAAGTAAGCCACAAGGAAGTTATGCTTATCTGGGTTTGCCAGAATGACGCCTTCGAGGTGTGAACTCGCAACTTGGCGGTAGCGCTGTTCAAGTGCTTGGCACGCATGTAGAAGGGGTCGACTATCATGATGTCCGGGGTCTTGTCTCTAATGATCCGCATCTCCATACGCAGCGAAAACAGCCGAACAAAGGTGTAGTGCAGCGGATGAAGGTTAAACATAGCAAAGATGTCATCAAACCGCAGGACGATCATACCCCCGATGTCGCCATCCGCAAAGCCCTTCCCCTCTGGCACCTTGGCCACGAAAACCGGGTATGCCACATCATTCTCTCTCAAACGCCGCTTCTCCAAAGAAAGAACACTGTCGTGCAGACTCCGCATAGCACCGGTTGCAAGATTCAGCATATTTGGCGGTAGCATCGCCCTACCCGCCACATGCACCCTCCTCGAGATATCCTTAGGTGAAGGTGGCCCGTCCCGAGCACGAGATCGAACTTCGGTGCCGCTGGCTCGCACCGCGCCTTGTTAATCTTTCGTTTCCGTCCCTTCTTCTTGATCTCCTGTAATGGGACCGAGTTCTGCTCACAGACCGCTTTCTTGAGGGTGTTGGGGCTGATAATATTTCGCACCTCAGCTATCTGAGGCTCGGTGAAGGCGGGAGCTGGAGGCATCTCCTAAGAACTGAACGCCAGCCGACTCCTATTGCAATTGGATTTCTCCGCCGTACCAGCTAGATTGCGGTCGTCTTGGTTGGGTTCTTGAGAAAGAGGCCCGCAGAACTCGTCAGCGTACCCATGTTCGGCAAAGTACTTATGGACTTTGGTAAATGTACCGTCGTCGTTGTCGTCGTCCGAATCATGTGCCATAGGGCTGTCCGGATCCTGTGCCATAGGGATGTCTGACATAGGGATGTCCGGCAGGTCCGGTAGCGTTGCGGCGTTCTTGCCCTGGCTTGGCACCGGCACGACTGGCGGTCTTGTCTGTGGGGTGGTGTCCCCCGCCCCCAAACGAATCTGGCTCTTCGGCCAAAGAAGCGGCCAGTTTACGCAGGCGCTGAGGGTAATCTCATCTTCTTCGTCGGCCCCAGCGGGTCGAACCGGAGGTAACAACTCGTCACAACCTAGCAGCACCCGAACCACTTCAACCCTATACACTGTGGGTGGCATCCGATTACCGTGGAACATGCGGTTGCCCTGTTGAACGATTCTGCCCTTGGCGACATCGACCAACTCGGCACCCACGAAGTGCAGAAGAGTGCAAGGAATGTCGGCGGTGCCCTGCGAAAACATGTATGTGGCGCCGTGGATGCCTACCAAAGGCAAGGAGATGAAGTCATCGGCCGAGAGGCTTAGTTACCGTGATGCCGTCGAGCTCGGCTAATGTCGAGGCACCGCCAACGGCGGGCGTGCAACTGACGGAGGGGGAGCTAGCTGGCGAGGTGCCGGCCGGCGTACACCCGAGTGCATTAAGCTCCAATGCCCGTGCCGGTGCCGGAGACACGAATACCGCCTCCGCCGGAGACACCAATGGCGCCACCGGCGGAGACACCAACGACGACGCTGCAGACACCAATGGCGCCGCCTGCGCGCTGTGCGAGTTGCTGGCCGTGAAGCTGGGAACCAGGGGAGGCCCCTGTTGGCCGCCCGCAATCCACGTCGTCAGCCCATGAATCAACGTAGGCACCATGGCGTTGAGCTTCGTTCCCAGTTGTTGTTCCACTTGCTCTTGGACAAGCTCCGGAATCCGCGCCACTTGTGCCTTGAGTGCTTCAACCTCGCTGGCGTCGGCTTTCCGAGCTGGCCTTTTTCTCCTTCCGCACACCAGCGGTATAGTATGACCCCATTTTGTGGACAAGCCTTTGCCGCCACACGACCAATGACGCCGGCTTAGTGAGCTTATCCTTGCTTTTCATTATGTTCAACGCCCTATTTAAAGGGCTGTCGAAAGGGGAGCTACTGAGGCGACCCAGCCATCGCTTTCGGTTTCTGCGAAAGGAACGTGAACCATTTAGAAATATTGGGGATTAGTTAGAGTGCAACCATATGGAGCTAATTACGCTGGGGTGTATTCCTTACGAGAACAAGCTCAAGCGCCTGGTCTTCGGATCCGTGGTAAGCTCCTTTGTTATCGGGTCCTCCTTGTACCGGGCCCTGACATAGTTCCTGGTCTGCTTGTTACCGCTGTATTTCTCGAAGCGGGGCGGTAGGCCTTGCTCGGCACGCTACGCGTCCTCCTTGTCCCATATAGGCTCCGCCACTCTGTAACCGCCGGGACCGAGTTTGTGTTACCCTAAGTTCAACTCCCGCATTTCTTTCCCCCAGTGACTTGATTTGGAGGTTGCACTGGTCGAGCACTTGACCTAGAACTCCTTGTACTCATCTTCGCTCATCAAAGGATATTTCGCTTGATCTTCTCATAACTATCACCTTTATCAATCATTTTCTTCACCGCGCTTCTCCAAGTAGATGTACGTGCTCATCTTCGTGAGGGCGGCACTGTTCACTTTATTCCCCGAGAGGCGTGTGTTTTCAAATTCAAGGGAACTTGTATCGTTCGTGCAGCTTCGTGAAGAGGAGGTTGCGCAAATTCCCTCGGTCCTTATGCTTAAGGTTCTCGGTGTTGATCGAGACGGTGCTCCGGAGAATGCACCCGAGCTGAACCGAGTACCCCTTGACTATATGTTTGGGCTCCGTTGGATTCCCGTCGGAGTCCACTTGAGTGAATTCCTCCTTGATGGTGCGGAGCGCATTCGGACGCCGGTCCTTCCTTTGCTTCTTCGATTGGCTGCCATCTGTGTGCGCGGCCATCATCAGTGGTGGCATCCTCGGCGGCACCATCAGTGGTGTCATCCCCGACGCCACTAGGGGTTGTGTAATCAGGATCGGTGTCTTCTGCGGCGTCCTCATAGCGGTGAGGTTGTTCCTCCATCTCCGGGACAGCTCCTGAATTGCTTGTCAGCCAACCACCGGCCTCATCGTTGTGGGCCATGTTTCGCTCTAAATAGGAAAAAAGTTTGGTCAAAAAGTTGGTTATTGTCAAGGAACAAGATCATGGTCTCATCATTTAGGGTTTGTCGACACCGAGGCACCCTAAAATCCTAAGCTTTCATCATTTAGGGTTTGTCGACGCCGAGGAACCCTAAAACCCTAAGCGTACATCATTTAGGTTCTCATCGACACCGAGGCATCCGGGGCAGCCAAGTTAAGTTTTCATCATTTAGGGTTTATCGATGCCGAGGCACCCTAGGTTGGGCCTAATCACTTGGCACTAATCACTTGGCTCTATTGCCACCTATGTTGGGTTTATCATCTAGGGTTTATCGATGCTAAGGAGAATTCTAAGTTGGGCCTAATCACTTGGCTCTATTGCCACCTATGGTTTAATGCAGCAAGAATGGCGGGGCAGTTGATCCTACTTAACTAAGTACTAAGATACCCCGAAACATGCATTAGTCGCAAGTACCCCATATGTCCTATTTTTAGCAAAGTCATGCTAAAATTCACGGAAAATTTCAGCATGACCTTTGCTGAAAATAGGACATATGGAGTACCCGAATTTGCCGGAACGGAAGTTAATCAACATTCCGACAAACTCAAGGGCCTCTCGGGGTACCTGCAAATTCATCATGACACGATGGTCGGAGACATGACCTTTGCAAAATGGTCGGAGACACGATGGTCTTTCTCAATGTGATGAATTGATGGATCAACACATAAAACATGTCCAATAAGTATGATTTATACAATCAACATCAGTATGAATATATATAAAGTTTTTCTTCATCAGCCAGGCCCATGCAAGTAACTGCATCCAAAGAACTATTTCGCTACTCAGAACTAACTACACTGTATATATAGATTCATTTCAGATGAGATCAGATTGAGCTCCAATTGTAGCTGCAAATTGAGGATCCATGAGCCATCATGCCAGCCAGCCAGGAAATAAACTTTACTTTCCAAAGGAAATAAAAATACAATGCATACATACATACTTAAGCATGTAGATAGATAGATAGATAGATAGATAAATAGATAGATGAGCATGTTCAGTTTACAAGAATGAATATAAACAAGCAAAGAATGCATGCAAGTTTAAAGTAAAACGTTTTAGTTAATGCAACTACTCCTCTTGCTCTCTACTTTCTCTCTTCTCTTCTTCAGTTAATTAACTGAATTTTACTGATGTTGTTGTTAACTGAATTTTACTAGTTAAACACATTATAACTGAATTTTACCACGTCTCCCCTCCTCGGACGTTTGAAACAGGAGGGCCCACGTCTCCCTCCGTAGTTTTCGAGGGCCCACGTCTCCCTCCAAAGGGCAGGACATTTGAGTTTTCGAGGCAACTCCCCACGTCTCCCTCCACCGCAACTCCCCACGGCGCAGAGGGGTTTTCTTCCCACGCCCGTGTAACTCCTCCTATTCCATTGCCGCTCCATCTTCCTCCCTCTGCCTCCATCCTCATTCCATTGCCGCTCCATCTTCCTCCCTCTAGATCCCTCTGCCTCAAGATCAAGCAACTCCCCTCCGCCTCCACCATCGCGTTGGCCGGGAGGGCAATGGCGAAGGAATCGTGGAGCAACTCCTCCGTCTCGCTAAGAGAATGGCGGAGGCATCGTGAGCAACTCCTCCGTCCGCCAAGCATCACCGTGGTGAGGCGTGCGGCAAGGAGTCAGGTGGTCGATTTACGGCGCCCGTCCCCTCGTAAGCGGGACTACACCGTGCCGCTCAAGGTTGATATCCACTGAAGGAGCACCGGATGTCGTATGCACCAAGCAATCCGCATTTAAGCCGACAAGATGATCCGCAAGATGAGGAGGAGGCTCGGCGGCATGCTTTCTCGAATATCGACGTTGATGTCGAGTATACCAGTGGAAGACAAATCTCCGCAAATTGCTGCAGTTCTGCAGCTATGCGTGGAGGATCTCGTCTGGTATACCACATCACCAAGGCAACCAAATGGTAAAAACATCCAGTTCAAGTAGTTTTTGGTGATCATACAGAATGTTGTCTACAAGTTTTTGTGATCATTTAGTAGTTGTTATGAATGTTGTCTTGTAATGCAAAAAATTGCAAAAAAAATACATCATTGAGATGTTATGCTTGCTGTTTTGATCATATAGAATGTTGTCTTGTATTTGTTGTGATCATTTAGTGGTTGTTGTGATCATACTGTTTTAACTGAATTTTGGTCAGAATTGAAGATGCTATTTTAACTGAATTTTGCTTCAACTGAACCCATTTTAATTTTGTAGTTTCTGAAGTTTTTGAAGTAGATGAATTTGAATGCTAAAGATTATTTTGATGCAGGCCCAAGGAACTCCGCCTCGCTCCTGCAGGAGAAGAAGTCAGACACTTTGTTGGCTTCGCATTGGAGGCAACAAGGAGAAGCTGAAGTTGTCTGGTTTGGAGATCAACCCCGACAAGTACGTCGACTTGCAGCACAAATGGAGAGTTCCAAACAATGGAAAGAAGTGGCAGTCTTTGGCTGAGTTTGCAGCCAGCCTCATCCACCCATCCTACTAAAAAATGAAGCAGAAGATCGACAGGAATTCGGACCACGTACTATGGGGGGACAGCCCACTACCAAACAAGCTCATCGAGTACGCCGCAAAAGATGCGTACGTCACCTACGAGGCATGGAAGAAAATCGAAATCACCAAAGAAGGTTTCGAGCTCTGGCAAGAGACGGAGAATCATTGTGATGACCCCTACTACTGGGGATATTGAGTTGTTTGTGGTATTGGGATGACCCCTACTACTGTGTCTCAGTTTGTAGTTATGTGGTTGAACAAGTTTGCTTTTGTTATGTTGAACAAGTTTGCTTTTGTTATGTTGAACAAGTTTGCTTTTGTTATGTTTAACAAGTTTGCTTTTGTAATGATGAACAAGTTTGCTTTGGTTGTCAGTTGACATCATCTCATCGCTGAGCATGGTTTAGTTTTACCTTTATCTATTTATTATTTAGGCAGAGCTATTCGTGCATGGAAGATATAATCATCCTTATGGTGAGGATCGCAATGTTTTAGCTTCCAAGTTTCTCATGCGGTCCATAATCACCTTAGTTAACTGCTCTAACACTTTCCTGATTCTCCAAAAATAATGACGCATTAACCGGGAGACTCTCTTCTATATGAAATGCAAGAACCCCTGCCCCCCTTGAGGTGTTACTCGAGAAAAAAAATGGGGGCGAGGGAGGGGGTGGATTGGGAGCGGACGGCGCTGGGGGCAGGGCAGGGGCTGACTGGGGGCGGCGACGGAGACGGAGGCGCGGGGGCAGCGGCGTTTTGGGTCGGGGCAGCGCGCGGGTGGATCTAGTGGCGAGGGAGAGAGGGTCGAAGGGGATCTGGCGAGAGGGAGGGAGGATAGCTAGGGGGAGGGTTCTAATGGCGCACCGTCCATTCGTGCGCCATAAGTATGACTATTCTAATGGCGCACCACCCCTCGGTGCGCCATTAGAATTTTGTTTTAATCTAGCCCACTAACCATATCTACAACCTAACCCTATCTACAATGTAACCCACCCACTATCCCGACGGTCAAGACGCAGCACACACACACTGTGAGGTCCTGGGTTCGATTCCTGTGCTCCCCAATATTTTTTTATGCAATTTAAATGCTGTTTTTTATATTTATTTGTGTTTAAATATGTTCAAACTTGTTTAAATCATAACAGTAATATTTTTTTTATAAAACAGTAGTAATTTTTTTAAAAATATGTTCAAATTTCTTACTTGAAAATATCATCAGCGGCGGCGGTGGAGCGGGGGAGGGTGCGGGGATCGAGATCGAGATGGAGGGGGAACCGAGATCGAGATGGAGGGGGATCGAGATCAAGTGTCCTCATGAATTCAAAAAGTGCCCATGAAATTTAAAAATATTCATGATATCAAAAAGTTCCCATGAAATACAATCGAGAAATGAAGACTACGATTTAAATACAATCGATCTTAGCTAGCTATCTGTTCACAATCTTCTTGCCCTTCTTTTTCGCAAATGGAGTTCTTCTGTGGAACAGACGTCCTTTAGGTAGGGTGGTCCTGCTTCTTCTTGTGGTGTGTGCTGCTACTTCATCATCGTCGTCATGTTCGATCTTCGGGTCGCCGTACTTGTCTAAGTCTTGCTCATTGGCTACTCCATCCATTCCGATGATCTTCCTTTTGCCTCTCCTCACGACAACACGACTGGGCTTTGGCGGGTCGGTAATGAAGAAGCATTGGTCCACTTGGGAAGCCAGTACCCATGGCTCATTTTTCACGGTGACGTTTATGCCCATGATCTTGGATTTGGCTTCGGGTATAACCATGGTGGTGAAATATCGGTCTTCTTTTAGGACGATCTTGGCCCATCTGACATGGAACATCGGCACCTTCTCTCCAGCGTAGCTCAGCTCCCATATCTCCTCGATCCTTCCGTAGTATCTGTCCTTGTCCTTACCGGTGTAGGATTCCATCGTTACCCAGGAGTTCTGATAACCATCGCTCTTCATGTCCTTGTCCTCGGTGTAGAATGTGTAGCCGTTGATATCGTACGCCTCATAGGTCATCAGGTTGTGCTCGGCGCCCTGTGACAAGGCGAATATGAGTTTTTCTTCCACGGAAGAATCTTCATGTAAAGGGTACGACAGAAGCTTCTGCTTGAACAAACGCGTGAAACATGAGTTGTGCTCTTTGAGTATACCTCCGTCTGTCCTCTATTGGCCTCGGTCATTGTACGTCTTCTCAATAAAGGTTTTGTGCTCTACCACCCAAGGATCGACCACGTCTATGTGTTGTAGCGCGACTAGGTTTGCTCTTTCAAAGTCGGCGAGTCGACCCTCGTAGTCGACATGCATTTCGCGGCGACCCTCACGGTGACCCCATCCAGCGAGCCTGCCGAGGTGTCTGTTGACGGGCAGACCAACGGGGTTCTCGATGCCTAGATAATTCGTCTTTGTAGGAGATGCACTCTTGGTCGAAGCCCCTGGCTATACTTCCCTCTGGACGTGACATGTTCCGAACGTATCCTTTGATGACACCATTCATCCTTTCAAACGGCATCATGTTGTGCAGGAACGTCGGCCCGAGTTGGATGATATCCTCCATGATATGGACCAGCAGATGCACCATAATGTCGAAGAATGCGGGCGGGAAGTACATCTCAAGCTCGCATAGTATCACCACGATCTCTTCCTGTAGCCTTCTGAGTTTTCCCCTTACTTACCTATCAAAAAAAGTAGATCTACAACATGAAGATAGCTTTCCCCTTACTTACCTATCAAAAAAAGGTAATTTCACCACTTAATTTTGACGAATCTATGGTGCAAATGAGGTGAGGAGGAGGAGGCAGCCGACAAGCTTAGAGAAGGAGGTGGGGGGAATGAAGTGGGGAAAGTGAGTGTGTTGGTGTGGCTGTCCAAAAATATCTAGTTGGTCCCAGGTTACTAATGGCGCACCACTAAGCCATGCGCCATTAGTAACCCAACATATTAATGGCGCACCATAGAGACATGCGCCATTAGTAGTTTTGCAAAAAAGTAAAAGAAAAATATTTTTTATACTAATGGCGCACCACAGCACGATTATTGCCATTAGTAGTTAAACTACTAATGGCGCACTTTGGCATAGTGCGCCATTAGTAGGTTTGCAAAAAGTAAAAAATTATATACTAATGGCGCACTGTCTTGGTCGTGCGCCATTACTAGTTCTAACTACTAATGGCGCACTTTGCCATCCCTGCGCCATTAGTTTGTATGGAAAAATGGGAAAAAAATTCAATAGTAGTGGCGCACCGTGAGCACGGTGCACCATTAGTGTCTTCCACACTAATGGCGCACGATCAACCGGTGCACCATTAGTATATAGTAGTGGCGCACTACTTACCTGGGGCGCCATTAGAATCAGTCCTATCTATAGCCCTTTTCCTAGTAGTGATAGGACAAAACAGATCTACTCAAACATCATAGGATAGCCATACATCATTTGGAAATAATATATAGCGTTGAGCATCATGTTTAAGTAGAGATTACAGCGGGTAAGAGAGAGGTTACACCGCTGCATAAAGGGGAAGAGTTGGTGATGATGGCGGTGAAGTTGTTGGTGAATATTGCGGTGATGATGATGGCCACGGCAGCGTTCCGGCGCCACCGGAAGCAAGGGGGAGAGGGCCCCCCTCCCTAGATGGGAGAAGGGTTTCCCCTCTGGTCCTTGGCTCCCATGGCGTGGGAGGGGCAAGAGCCCCTCCGAGATTGGATCTATCTCTCTGTTTCTCTCTGCTTCTGCATTCTGTTCTGTTGCCTTTTCACCGTTTCTTTTATATTCGGAGATCCGTAACTCCGATTGGACTGAAACCTTCGCCGCGATTTTTTTCCAAAAATTAGCTTTCTTGCGGCCGAAGAAGGGCATCAACCGACTTACGGGTGGTCCACGAGGGTGGGGGCGCGCCCTCCTCGTACGGGCGTGGGCCCCTGCCTTGTGGTCACCTCGGACACCGTTTCGCGTTGATCTTTCTCCCAGATTTCCCAAATATTCCAAAAAGAAGCTCCTTCTTTTTTATCCCATTTAGATTCCGTTTGATATGGATATTCTGCGAAACCAAAAACATGCAACATACAGGAAATGGCACTGGGCACTGGATCAATATGTTAGTCCCAAAAATAGTATAGAAAGTTGCCAAAAGTATATGAAAGTTGAATAATATTGGCATGAAACAATAAAAAATTATAGATACGACGGAGACCTATTAGCCTCTATGGTTCAAACTCAGTTAGAACAAGTTGCTAAATCTCAAAGAGAGTTGCTTGATGAAATGAATAATAATATCAATGATCATGCTGTTAGAGTAATGACTAGAGGAGGTAGGATGACTCAAGAACCACTTTATCCCGAGGGACACCAAAAAAAAAATTGAAGAAGACTCTCAAAGAGTTAACTTTAATGCACATTGTCCTACTAAAAAGAAAAATAAGAAGAAAAATGATAGGACTTTGCATGCCTCTAATGAACCTGAAGTAGAAAAACCTCCTGTTAATGATAATCAAGTTTCTATCTCTGATGCTGAAACTCAATCTGGTAGTGAACACTCACCTTCTGATAATGAAAAATATAATTATGAGGTTCATGAAGACACTTGAACAAATAATAAAGAACCAAACAATGATATTGAGATAGAACCTGCAGTTGATCTTGATAACCCACAACCTGATATGATAAAGGAGACTTTGTTACTAGAAAACTAGGTAAGGAAAGAGAACCGTAGGTTCAAAAACCTATGCCCTTTCCACCTAAGTCAATAAAAAGAAATATGATGAAGAATTTGAACGCTTTGCTGAAATGCTGAGGCCAGTCTTTTTGTGTACTCGCTTGACAGATATACTTAAAATGTCTCCTAATGCAAAGTACATGAAAGACATCATCAGCAATAAGAGAAAAATACCGGAAGCTGAAATCTCCACCATGCTTGCTAATTATACTTTTAAAGATGGAGTACCTAAAAGACTTGGAGATCCAGGAATACCAACTATACTATGCTCTATCAAAAGAAACTATGTGAAAACTGCTTTATGTAATTTCAGAGCTGGTGTTAGTGTTATGCCTTTCTCTTTATATAAAAGACTTGACTTGAATAAACTCACACCTAATGATATATCTTTGCAAATGGCTCATAAATCAACTGCCGTACCTATCGGTATTTGTGAGCATGTGCCCGTTCTTGTTGCTAATGTTACTATTTTGACTGACTTTGTTATACTTGAGATGCCCGAGGAAGACAACATGTCGATTATCCTTGGTAGACCCTTCTTGAACACTACAGGGGTTGTTATTGATTGCAGTAAAAGCAAGGTCATATCAATGGTAATGAGCATACAATGCACTTTCTGAAGAAACAATTCCAAGTGAATGGTATTAATGTTACTGAAAAATCTTCGACAATGTAACACCCCGGTAGTTAAGCTACAGTAATCACACACTAATAGTGCCATGTCATCACAATTAATTTTGCTAAACCTCACTTTGATCCAAACCCAATTCAAATTCAAAGATAGAGTAAAGTCAAATAATTAAAATTTTCTAAAGGTAAAATAAAAATGTAATTTGGGTTGCAAATATTCACTAACAAATTTTCATGTAAGAGATAACCTTTTTCAAAATATACAAGTGCTCCTAAACATTTTTAAAACCGACCCATAAGCTTTTTATTGAAACAATCTAATTTAAATAAATATGCAAAATATTCAAAATCAGTGAGACTTGTTGGACTAGCCCAAAATATTGTCTCAAATTTATGTAATACTTTGAACATTTAACTAAAATCATTTAGTACCTAAACTAAATACAAAATAGTAGCTAAAGAAGAAACCGAAAAGAAAAAGGGAAATATAGTAATAAAAAGAAAAGAAATCTAATCTAATGGGCCACTTGGCCCATTTAGCAAAACGGCCCAGCCACGCCCACTCGTCCCCTTTCCCTCGCTACAGGAGATGGAGGGGGGCCGTGGCAGCCATCCACGGCGCCATGGTCGCGGTGGCAGCCATCCACCGGCCCCACCGTCGTATATAGCCCCGGCGCCCGCCCCCGAAACCCTAGTTCATCCCCCCTTCTTTCCCCCATCGACCCCTTCTTCTTGTGCTCGAAATCGAGGTCAAAATCTCCGCGGTCACCGCTGCCCCACCCTTGTTTCCGCGGCCACCGTAGTCGCCGTCACTCGGCGGCACATCCTGGAGGATCGTCGCGCTCGGGTTCGTCCGTCCCGAGGACCAGCTCGAGCCGGGGAGCTGCGTGACCGACGCCATCACCATCTTCTTCAACCGGCCGTCACCAACTCGCCGCCGATGCCATCGCTCCGGTCCACCCCGGCCTCCCTGACCTCGTCCCCGGCACCGCTGTGAGCCACTCTTCCCAAACCCCCTCTCCATTTTGTTGATTCGTCATCGTAGCCGCGCCGTCCCCGAGCTCGTCCGAGCTGCCGCGTACGCGTACGTACATACATGCGCTGCTGCCGCTGCTTGCATCGTGCTAGGCTGCTGCTCCTGTTGCAGCTGCTGGCGCCCGTGGCCGCTGTAGATGCCGCCTGTGCGCATGCACCGGCCGTGCCATTCCTTGCCCCGCTCGCCGCGCCGATGTGTCGCGCCCATGTGCTTGGCTGTTTTGCTGCTCCCGCTACCCGATGCTGCTTTGCCCTGCTACTGTTACTCTCCCGCTCCTTGGCTGCATGCTGCTGCTCTCAGCCTTGCTGCTACGCTGCTGCTCTTGCTTGCTACTATGCTTTGCTCGTTTGTTGTCTTTGGTGCCGCTTGCCATTATTCTTTGCCTTCTAGTTCCTGCTACATCTGTTGCCCGCCTCTACTAACAACCGTGGCCATGGATGAGCATGTGCTATGCTAGGTGCGTGTACGTACGTCCACCACTTGCCGGCCGTGCAAATTAGCTTAGGGTCTAATTACTAGTACTAGTTAGTTTAACTACTAAACAATGACAGTGCCCCCACCATTAGTAATCTGATTTAATTAAAGTCAAACTAATCATAGACAATGACATGTGGGACCCGTCTACACTATTCATCCTTTGACAATTCAACATTTGACTGGGTCAACCCTGCCACTGGACCCCACCTATCAGCCACTTTGCCAACTTAATGGGTACGCTTCTGTGTACCCATAGCATTTACCCTTCTATTTTCGAATTAATAAATAATTCTAGAAAATGATTAAAACTTTGAAATTTAATATAAAATAAACCGTAGCTTAGATGAAAATACTTTGTACATGAAATTTGCTCAGAACGACGAGAAGAATCCGGCTACGTAGCCCGTTTGTCCGCCACAAATCGCTAGCATAGCAAACATGCAACTTTTCCCATCCGATTCATCTGTCCGAAAACGCGAAACACTAAGAATACTTTCCCGGATGTTTCTCCCCTTCGCCGGTATCACCTATCCCCGCGTTAGATCACCCCTAGCACCGCGTATTACCTCATTATGTTTTGTGATGCTTTGTTCGCTCCGTATTTATTGTTTCTTCCCCCTCTTCTCCCCAGTAGACCCCGAGAACGACACTGATGCCACCGAGTACGACTACATCACCGACGACCCTTCTTCCTATACAACAAAGCTTCCAGGCAAGCCCCCCCCTTTTGATCACCAGATATCGCCTACTCTTCTCTATACTGCTTGCATTAGAGTAGTGTAGCATGTTACTGCTTTCCGTTTATCCTATCCTGATGCATAGCCTGTCCTTGCTACTATTGTTGTTACCTTTACCGCAATCCTAAATGCTTAGTATAGGATGCTAGTATTCCATCAGTGGCCCTACATTCTTGTCCGTCTACCATGCTATACTATCGGGCCGTGATCACTCGGGAGGTGATCACGGGTATATACTATATACTTTAAACATGATACATGTGGTGACTAAAGTTGGGTAGGCTCGTGGAGCACCCGCGAGTGATTCACGGATTGGGGGCTGAAAGGACCTTTGTCCCAACGTCCCTCTGTGTGGATCTTTGTGGCGGAGCGACGGGGCAGGTTGAGACCGCCTAGGTGAGAGGTGGGCCTGGCCCTGGTCGGTGTCATGGTTACATCATTAACACGCTTAACGAGATCTTGGTATTTGATCCGAGTCCGCCATTTGGTCTATACGCACTAACCAACTACGTGGGAAAGATATGGGCACTCGGCGTCGTGGTATCAGCCGAAGCCTTCGTGACGTCAGCGACTGAGCGGCGCACGCCGGATTGGAACATAAGCCTGCTCTTGTATTAAGGGGGCTAGTTCTGCTTCCGGCCGCCCTACGCAGCGTCTTGGTGTGCTAAGGCGATGGGCCCAGACCCCTGTCGCTTAGGTTTAGACCGGCGTCTTGACCTCTCTGTTGGCCTAGGTGGGGCTGCGGCGTGTTGGTCTTTCGAGGCTGGCAAGACCGAGAAAAGTGTGTCCGCCAAATGGGATCAAGCGTGTTGGGTTATGTGGTGCACCCTGCAGGGAAGTTAATCTATTCGAATAGCCGTGATCTTCGGTAACAGGACAACTTGGAGTTGTACCTTGACCTTATGACAACTAGAACCGGATACTTAATAAAACACACCCTTCCAAGTGCCAGATACAACTCGGTCGTTGCTCTCTAACAGGGCTACGAGGAGAGGATCGCCGGGTAGGATTATGCTATGCGATGCTACTTAGAGGACTTCAGTCTACTCTCTTCTACATGCTGCAAGACGGAGGCTGCCAGAAGCGTAGTCTTCGACAGGATAGTTATCCCCCTCTTATTCTGGCATTCTGCAGTTCAGTCCACTGATATGGCCCTTTACACATATACCCATGCATATGTAGTGTAGCTCTTTGCTTGCGAGTACTTAGGATGAGTACTCACGGTTGCTTTCTCCCCCCTTTTCCCCCTTTCCTTTCTTTTACGGTTGTCGCAACCAGATGTCGGAGTCCAGAGCGAGACGCCACCGTCGACGGCGACTCCTACTACGCTGGAGGTGCCTACTACTACGTCCAGCCCGGCGGCAACGACTGTGAGTAGTTTAGGAGGATCCTGTGCAGGAGGCCTGCGCCTCTTCGATATGTATCCCAGTTTGTGCTAGCATTCTTAAGGCATACTTGTTTAACTTATGTCTGTACTCAGGTTTTGTTGCTTCCGCTGTCTCGTCTATGATCTAGCACTTGTATTCTAGCCCTCGAGGCCCCTGTCTTGTATTATGATGCTTGTATGAATTATTTTATTTTTAGAGTTGTGTTGTGATATCTTCCCGTGAATCCCTGTTCTTGATCGTATTAATGCTTGGGTGCATGATTAGTGTACAATTGAATCGGGGGCGTCACAAGTTGGTATCAGAGCCGACTGCCTGTAGGAATCCCTGTAGGATCTTGAGAAGAGATGTCTAGAGGGGGGTAATTAGACACTAAGTACCAAAATTGCAGTTTTTAACCTTATTAAAGTTTAAGTGAAGTTTAGGCACAAGTTTAACTTTTTCAATACATAACAAGCAAGCATGCAATGAGTATATGAGCAGCGGAAAGTAAAGCATGCAACTTGCAAGAAAGTAAAGGGAAGGGTTTGGAGGATTCAAACGCAATTGGAGACACGGATGTTTTTGGCGTGGTTCCGATAGGTGGTGCTATCGTACTTCCACGTTGGTGGAGACTTCAACCCACGAAGGGTAGCAGTTCTTGTGAGTCCACGGAGGGCTCCACCCACGAAGGGTCCACAAAGTAGCAACCTTGTCTATCCCACCATGGCCGTCGCCCACGAAGGACTTGCCTCACTAGCGGTAGATCTTCATGAAGTAGGCGATCTCCTTGCCCTTACAAACTCCTTGGTTCAACTCCACAATCTTGTCGGAGGCTCCCAAGTGACACCTAGCCAATCTAGGAGACACCACTCTCCAAGAAGTAACAAATGGTGTGTTGATGATGAACTCCTTGCTCTTGTGCTTCAAATGATAGTCTCCCCAACACTCAACTCTCTCTCACAGGATTTGGATCTGGTGGAAAGAGGATTTGAGTGGAAAGCAACTTGGGAAGGCTAGAGATCAAGATTCATATGGTAGGATTGGAATATCTTGGCCTCAACACATGAGTAGGTAGTTCTCTCTCAGAAATAGGATGCTGGAAGTGTAGGTTCTCTGATGGCTCTCTCCACGAATGAAGAGGAGCTGGAGGGGTATATATAGCCTCCACACAAAATCTAACCGTTACCCACAATTTACCAATCTCGGTGGGACCGAATCATAAAACTCGGTCAGACCGATTTTAGTAAACCTAGTGACCGTTAGGGTTTTCGGTGGGACTGACTTGCATCTCGGTAGGACCGATATGGTTAGGGTTAGGGCATAACGTAATCTCGGTGAGACCAATTACACAAACTCGGTGAGACCGATTTTGGTAATTCGCTAACCAGAGAGTTGGTCAGGTAAACTCGGTGGGACCGATTACTCAAACTCGATGGGACCGATTTGAGTAATAAGTTAACCAGAAAGTTTGCATTGTAATCTCGGTAGTACCGATTGCACAAACTTGGTGAGACTGATTTTGGTAATGGACATACAGAGAGAGATTACAATCCCATCTCGGTGAGACCGAGATCCCTATCGGTAGAACCGATTTGCCTAGGGTTTGTGGCAGTGGTTATGACATATGGAATCGGTGGCGCCGGATAGGAAAAATCGGTGAGACCGATTTTGGCTTTAGGTTTAGGTCATATGTGGATGTGAGAAAGTAGCTGAGGGTTTTGGAGCATATCACTAAGCACATGAAGCAAGAGGCTCATTAAGCAACACCTCATCCCTCCTTGATAGTATTGGCTTTTCCTATAGACTCAATGTGATCTTGGATCACTAAAATGTAAAATGAGGAGTCTTGAGCTTTAAACTTTAGCCAATCCTTTGTCCTTAGCATCTTGAAGGAGTTCCCACATCCTTTAGTCCATGCCACTCCATTGTTGAACTTATCTTAAACATACTAGATAAAAGTGTTAGTCCAACAAGAGATGTGTTGACATTAATTACCAAAAGCACCTAGGGAGCACTTGTGCTTTCAATCTCCCCCTTTTTGGTAATTGATGACAACATACATCAAAGCTTTAGATAAAGATATAAAGAATAGCAAGTAAAGCTTTGGAAAGACATGTAACAGGCATAGGCTCCCCCTACATGTATGCAATTATGTGAATATGGAATATACAAGCATGTGATAGCATAACCATGATAGAGCAGGCAATGTGTTACATGTATCTTGGCCATATGCATCAGAGCAAAGAATATTAAAGAAAATACCTTCATGCCCATGAGTCCTTCTTGCAAAGCAGTATGTACATCAGCAAGAATTCCTCATACACATGATTGTGATGCATATACTTACCTTGTAGTCTTGAGTTGGCTTAGGATGGAATGAACATGCGTAAACAAGGTTAGATAACACAGATGCACCTACTAGCCAGAGCAAACAAAAGAAACCACAAGAATACCAAGACTGGGATGACATGTAGAGAGTGAGTACTAAGTACTACATTGGATTAGACATGTACCCAAGAGTAAAGATATGCAATGAATTTAGATGATTTCTTTCCCTTAGATGTCTTGCTCCCCCTGAATCTAGCATGGGATACTGGGAGAAGATAGGGAACAGAAAATCAGAACTGAAAGATATAAATGAACAGAGCTAATGCAAGCAAGTGCAATTAAGCACATATGAACATGTCTTTCCCCTCAAGAAGACATGTGGCATCTCTCCTCTTGAACACCAAGCATCTGGGATCCTTGAGAAATACTTTTATCTAGTATTCTCTCCCCCTGGAGATCTCTCTCTATCCTTCTGAAGGATCTCTCTCTCCTTCTGAAGGATCTCTCTATCCTTCTCTGATGTGATCTCTCTAAGTGATAAGCTTTGATGTGATCTCTCTCTCCCCCTTTGACATCAATTTCCAAGAAGGGCTTGATAAAAAAAATTGAGCTCTCTCTCCCATTTGGAATTTGTCGTGAATGGTTTGATCCTTGAGTCACAACCTAAAGCAATGATAAAAATGTGATGCTTGTAGAGGACAAGATTCATTGAGTGGAGCTGGAGCAAAAGAAACACAGAATAAGTGGCAAATTGTTTTTCCTGTTGTGAAATCGGTGGCACCGAGTGGTATGCTTCGGTTGTACCGAAAGTTTTCGGTTGGACCAAAAATAACAAATTTGTGTAACCGAGTTGATCGCAGAGAAAACACTTGTCACCTCAGCTCACTTGACTAATAAGATCGCACAAAGATTTGCAAGGAATTTACTGAATGATATGCAATGAGTTGGAATGCAGAGAATGCAGAGCAAACAGAAAGAAATCTAGATGAAGTTTTTTTTGAAAGGGGAAACACATATGCATGAGTCAAATGCAAAAACTCAGAAAAGAACACAAGAGAACTTCATCTAGAGATGGTCGGCGACAAAGTCACCTATGTTAGAGTATATTGACTTAGGAGTCAAGTGAGATCACTTGATCATATGTCATACTCATCGTTTAAGCTCAAAATGGGGTTGCCATTTTTCGTTTAAGCATCTTGATGTATTCACATCTTGTCGAGTTGCTTTAACTCATGAGTTGGAGTAAAGCTTCTCTAAGATGGAATAACATACCTTGGTTGGTGGTGTTGTCCATGTAGTTGAACTTGTGTGAGTTGCTCAAGATTGATGTAGCTCATCATGAGTTGGGAGCACCACTTGGAATTTGAGTCCATCTACCTACATGGGTTAGTTCCTGCAAGGAAGAGCACTTGTGTATCCAACAATGACAACCATGAAGCTCAACATAAAATATGTCAAAGGATATGTTTAAATGGTTTTGTGCTTCCGTGGCTTCAACCACCTTGTGTAGAGACTTGGTGATGTAGAGATTGCTCAAGATATGAGTGGTTTACAATCTCATGGATTTTGATTCAACCAAGTACCTACATGGGTTAGATAACATGCAAGATACAAATATATCCAAGACATAAGATTTCCATCATAGGTGAGATATCAAGGATTAGGCATAAGCTCATGTCTTGCATGTATCCAATGGAGTTTCTACTCCAAGTTTGAAGCATCAATGATGTTCAATTCTCCTCTTAACCTGCAAAACACTTAGTGAATATATCCGCTAATTGCTTTTCGGTGCGAACATGCTTAAGATCAATGTCACCCTTAGCCACATGATCTCGAATGA
The DNA here is from genome assembly GCA_021605145.1 of Aegilops bicornis. Lineage (NCBI taxonomy): Eukaryota > Viridiplantae > Streptophyta > Magnoliopsida > Poales > Poaceae > Aegilops > Aegilops bicornis. Next base: position 260,479,238 of record CM038672.1, on the reverse strand, counting down.
AATGATGACGAACTTCAATATGCTTAGTTCGAGAATGTTGCACAGGATTATGACCAATTTTGAAAGCACTTTCATTGTCACAAAGCAATGGAACATGTTTCACATATATCCCATAATATTTAAGAGTTTGGGTCATCCAAAGTAATTGAGCACAACATGAACCAGCGGCAATGTACTCCGCTTCGGCAGTAGATAAGAATACCGAGTTTTGTTTCTTTGAGGACCAAGACACAAGAGATCTACCAAGAAATTGACAAGTACCCGAAGTGGACTTTCTATCAACCTTGTTGCCGGCATAGTCCGAGTCGGATTAGCCAACAAGATCGAAAGAGGCCCTCTTAGGATACCAAATGCCAAAATTTGGTGTATGGATTAAGTATCTCACTATCCTTTTCACGGCCTTAAGATGACATTCTTTAGGAGCAGCTTGATATCGTGCACACATGCACACGCTTAGCATAATATCGGGACGTGAAGCACATAGATATAACAATGAACCAATCATAGAGCGATAAACCTTTTGATCAACCGGTTCATCATCTTTGGTTAAGTCAAGATGTCCACTAGTAGGCATGGGTGTAGACATACCTTTGCATTCTTGCATATTGAACTTCTTGAATAAGTCCTTAGTGTACTTCGCTTGAGAGACAAAGGTACCTTCCTTAGTTTGCTTGATTTGCAACCCAAGAAAGAATTTGAGTTCACTCATCATTGACATCTCAAACTTCTCCGACATTAGCTTTCCAAACTTTTCACTAAAATGAGGGTTAGTTGATCCAAATATGATATCATCAACATAAATTTGGCATACAAATGATTCTCCATTAACCCTTTTAGTAAAAAGTGTGGAATCAATTTTCCCAATTTCAAAGCCTTTTTTAAGAAGAAACTTGGTCAAGCATTTATACCATGCTCTAGGAGCTTGTTTAAGACCATAAAGATCTTTGTGAAGTTTGTAAACATGATTGGGTTTCTTAGGATTGACAAAGCCGGGAGGTTGCTTAACATAGACTTCCTCCTCTATTTCACCATTTAGAAAAGCACTTTTAATGTCCATTTGGTACAAGGTGATATCATGATGATTAGCATAGGCAAGTAAGATGCGAATGGACTCAAGTCTAGCAACGGGAGCATAAGTCTCACCGTAGTCCATACCTTCGACTTGTGTGTAGCCTTGGGCGACAAGACGTGCTTTGTTGTGAACTACTTGTCCATCTTCATCTTGCTTGTTGCAAAACACCCATTTGGTACCGATGATGTTGTGGTTGTTCTCGGGCTTCTCAACCAATGTCCAAACTTGGTTCCTCTCAAAGTTGTGTAGCTCTTCATGCATAGCATTTATCCAATCCGGATCTTCCAATGCTTCTTCAACCTTCATAGGTTCAATTCTAGATATGAAAGAATAGTTTTCACAAAAGTTAGCTAAACGAGTTTTAGAGCGAGTGATTCTCCCGGTTTGAATGTCATTGTAGATTTGCTCGACGGGATGGTCTTTAGCAATTCTTGCTCGAACTCGTGAAAGCTTTTGCTTGGGTCTTCATTGAACATCTTCATCTTGTTCTTCTTCCTGGCCTTCCTCATTGTTGGCGTTGTCGTTCTCTTGTCGTGATGGAGAAGGAGGTCGTTGACGTTCATCTTGATGCACTTCCTCATTTTCTTCATCTTGGTGTGTCCCACTTGTGGATGCTTCCGTATCAACTCTTGGTTCACCTTGTCGTGAAGTAGAAGCTTCCACTTGAATAGACGAGGTACTCTCCTTCACCTTCGTTGGACGGACCTTGCCAATAGACAAGTCTTGGATTGCTTCCGAAGAGTCTTTGTCTCCTACATCAATCGGCAATTGCTCTATTTGCGAGCCGTTAGATTCATCAAACTTCACATCTACCGTCTCTTCAACCTTTCGGGTGAAATTGCTGTAGACACGGTAAGTGTGAGAGTTTGAGCCATAACCTAGTAGGAAACCTTCATGAGTCTTAGGAGCAAATTTAGAACTACGATGGTTATCAAGAATGTAGCACTTTGAGCCGAATACTCGAAATTATCCAACTTGGGGTTTGTTACCGGTGAGGAGCTCGTATGCCGTCTTGCCAAGTAGCTTGTGAAGATATAAGCGATTTGTTGCATGACAAGCTGTCTCAACCGCTTCTGCCCAAAAGTGCTTCAGTGTCTTTTACTCATCAAGCATCGTTCTCGCCATTTCGATGAGCGTCCGGTTCTTCCTCTCAACAACTCCATTTTGTTGAGGTGTGTACGTAGCCGAGAACTCGTGTGAAATCCCTTCTTCGTCAAGAAAGGTGTCCACATTTCCGTTCTTGAACTCCGTTGTGTTGTCGTTGCGAACCTTCTTGATTTTAACTTCAAATTGATTTTGGGCCTTCCTAGCGAAGTTTTTGAAGATCTTTTGGACCTGCGATTTATCATCGAGAAAGAACACCCACGTAAATCTTGAAAAATCATCAACTATAACTAGACCAAAAGAATTTCCACCAAGACTCTTGTAGGAGTTGGGACCAAAGAGATCCATGTGAAGTAGCTCGAGTGGCCTCTTTGTGGTCATGATGTTCTTCACGGGATGCCTTCCTCCAACCTGTTTACCCTTGACAAAGCCTTTGCAAAGTCTATCCTTATCAAATATGACATTGTTAACTCCAAGGATATGATTCCCTTTAATAAGCTTGTCAAGGTTTCTCATGCCAACGTGACCTAATCGTCTATGCCATAACCAACCTTTTGAGGATTTAGCAATGAAGCAAGTTTTAGGTTGAGCCATTTTAGTGAAATCAACAATGTATAGATCACCTCTACGCACACTGGTAAAGACCATTTTATGATTGTCTCGATGAAACACTTGGCAATCTACTTTAGTAAATAGGACATTGAAACCAAAATCAGCAAGTCTAGATACTGAAAGTAAGTTGTAGCCAAGAGATTCAACGAGCATGACATTCTGAATGGAGCTATCATGTGAGATGGCCACCTTACCGAGGCCAACCACCTTACCCTTTGGGTTGTCACCGAAGTGACAAACTTTCGAGGACTATCATTTTCAGCAAGCTCACGAAACATGTCTTTATCTCCGGTCATGTGATCGGTACATCCACCGTCAAGAACCCATTCCTTTCCTCCCGACACATATCCTCAAGATTTGCCATAAGACCAAAGTGTCTCATTGCATCATCAAGATCGAAGTCACTATCATCATCCTCATCATAGTATCCATGTTCAACATCGTCATGTGGTGGATCAAATCCTTGAGAGGGTAATTCATTAGAGTGAGTTTGACAATGATCTTGCTTATGAATTCTTATAGCTTCGGAAATGATATCACTAATAATTCCAACAACTCCTTTGGCACACATAAGGTCGGTAAGTTCAAATAGACGATCACCAAACATAGGATCACTAGTATTCATCTTACTCAAAGCAATAGACTTATAGAGAATTTCATCTAGATTTTTCAAGGAATAATTTGGAAAGCGTTCCTCAAGAAATTTCCATATAGTGTAGGCACACTCAAAGGTGGCAAGATTCTAATCAAGTTTCTAGGCAAGCCTCTAGTGATAAGATTAATAGTTCTAAGATTCCTAGTCATGTCAATAGATTCATCAAGGGTAGGATGCATAGGATCAACATGAGGAGCACAAGGGCTAGCAATGTACTTGTTCAAATGATATTGATTGAAAATTACAAGCATCTCATTTTTCCACTCATGAAAATACTCTCCATCAAGAATAGGCACTCTATGTCTAAGACTCCCCAAGTAGACTCATCCACCTTCCTCCAATGGTGATTAAACCAAGGCAATGGAGACCAAAGCTCTGATACCACTTGTAGGATCTTGAGAAGAGGTGTCTAGAGGGGGGGGGGTGATTAGACACTAAGTACCAAAGTTGCAGTTTTTAACCTTATTAAAGTTTAAGTGAAGTTTAGGCACAAGTTTAACTTTTTCAACACATAACAAGCAAGCATGCAATGAGTATATGAGCAACGGAAAGTAAAGCATGCAACTTGCAAGAAAGTAAAGGGAAGGGTTTGGAGGATTCAAACGCAATTGGAGACACAGATGTTTTTGGCGTGGTTCGGATAGGTGGTGCTATCGTACTTCCACGTTGGTGGAGACTTCAACCCACGAAGGGTAACGGTTGCGTGAGTCCACGGAGGGCTCCACCCACGAAGGTTCCACGAAGTAGCAACCTTGTCTATCCCACCATGGCCTTCGCCCACGAAGGACTTGCCTCACTAGTGGTAGATCTTCATGAAGTAGGCGATCTCCTTGCCCTTACAAACTCCTTGGTTCAACTCCACAATCTTGTCGGAGGCTCCCAAGTGACACCTAGCCAATCTAGGAGACACCACTCTCCAAGAAGTAACAAACGGTGTGTTGATGATGAACTCCTTGCTCTTGTGCTTCAAATGATAGTCTCCCCAACACTCAACTCTCTCTCATAGGATTTGGATCTGGTGGAAAGAGGATTTGAGTGGAAAGCAACTTGGGGAAGGCTAGAGATCAAGATTCATATGGTAGGAATGGAATATCTTGGCCTCAACACATGAGTAGGAAGTTCTCTCTCAGAAATAGGATGCTGGAAGTGTAGGTTCAGTCTGATGGCTCTCTCCACGAATGAAGAGGAGGTGGAGGGGTATATATAGCCACCACACAAAATATAACCGTTACACACAATTTACCAATCTCGATGGGACCGAATCATAAAACTCGGTCAGACCGATTTTAGTAAACCTAGTGACCGTTAGGGTTTTTGGTGGGACTGACTTGCATCTCGGTAGGACCGATATGGTTAGGGTTAGGGAATAATAATCTCGGTGAGACCGATTAAACAAACTCGGTGAGACCGATTTTGCTAATTAGCTAACCAGAGAGTTGGCCAGGTAAACTCGGTGGGACCGATTTGGGTAATAAGTTAACCAGAAAGTTTGCATTGTAATCTCGGTAGTACCGATTGCACAAACTCGGTGAGACCGATGTTGGTAATGGACATACACAGAGAGATTACAATCCCATCTCGGTGAGACTGAGATCCCTATCGGTAGAACTGATTTGCCTAGGGTTTGTGGCAGTGGTTATGACATATGGAATCGGTGGCGCCAGATAGGAAAAATCGGTGAGACCGATTTTGGCTTTAGGTTTAGGTCATACGTGGATGTGAGAAAGTAGCTGAGGGTTTTGGAGCATATCACTAAGCACATGAAGCAAGAGGCTCATTAAGCAACACCTCATCCCTCCTTGATAGTATTGGCTTTTCCTATAGACTCAATGTGATCTTGGATCACTAAAATGTAAAATGAGGAGTCTTGAGCTTGAAGCTTTAGCCAATCCTTTGTCCTTAGCATCTTGAAGGAGTTCCCACATCCTTTAGTCCATGCCACTCCATTGTTGAACTTATCTGAAACATACTAGATAAAAGTGTTAGTCCAACAAGAGATGTGTTGACATTAATTACCAAAACCACCTAGGGAGCACTTGTGCTTTCAATCCCCCTTTCCAACTCCTTGGCTTAAGTTGAGTCTAGTCATTGAAAAAGTTTTTACTAACATGGCTGTGCGGCCCATGGGCCCACGTCGCCATTGGGTGGTATTAGGATCTTTTATTCCTCGTCTCTACTCTGGGACTCTGATCTCTCTACTATTCGGGTTAAATGAATTTGCTAACTCTAACATTAGGATCTCGTGATCGCATCCAACCGGAGAGCCCCTTATTGCAGAGGATCGCCTGCTACATCAGAAGATTCTGAAGATACTCTCTGATGTTCTCTCGAGACTCTATGCCCGTCGCTTTTGCATTCCCATACCACCGATACATCCCTATGGATAAATACTTACATCTGTTTTTCTTACTTTCATCCCCAGCTGCCCTTGTTATTACAAGTTGCATCAAATTATTCTTCGACTTTTAAGAACCTCTTGAGCCACTGCCTTACAGATCCTTGCCGCATGAATACCCCTACGGATAATTCCTCGCACTTATCGAGTATCTGCTCATTCCCAGTTGTTCATGTGGTTTGCAAAAGACTTTGATATACCATTCGATCTTCCGAAAATCCTCAGTAGCCTATTGCTCTTGATCTTGTTTACCTGCTTTCATAATGGTTACTTCCATATGTCAAGCAATATTCATTCAAATACTTTGTGATTGACATTCTGATCCTTTTATTTGGAAATGATAATTCCTTTGCATTTGAGCTTTGAATTAGTCAGTTGTTTCTATAATCTGATGCCCTTTCATTCCTTCTTCCTGTGATAGAGTACCGATACTCGCATCAGCTCCACCACAAGACCCCTTGTTGGATTACTATCCGACAGTGTCCTGCATATTCAATAACCTTGTGAGCTTTTCCAAGGTTATATAATGCCTTTGGTAAATTGTATCCTCTGCTTGTGAACCATGCTCTACTTTCGAGCTTGTATTATTTACTTCGAAGTTTGTGGTATATGTTCCTAAGATGCCCCGATGGGTTGAACCAATGCCTTCCCTAACCTGTGTGAACCCGAAAAATTTCACGGGTCATACTTATCTGGTATTGCACCAGGTAAAACGTTCAACAACTAATGTCATTTTCGAAATACGAGAGGTGAATGGAAGGTTATGCATTGAGGATGTGGGAGTCGACCTTGAACCTTTGTGTTCATGCCCATGGACACGATGTAGATCCTATCATAGAAGCTTCTTGTAATAATAACTATTTCCTTGATATGATATCATCTGGTATCTATGTATTGATCCTTGGCAATCGTGGTCCCGACCATAATTTTCTCCTTGATTCCATTTCTTAGACAAGTTTAAGCACTTGTCTTCTGCAGATCAATACATCTGTCCAACCTTTACTTTGCTCTACCATCAAGTATTACACCCTGGTATCTTGAGAATATCATGGAACTGCATAACTTCTTATGGTTTCTTCATCAACTTCTATTTCTCATCGATTCCAATTTTCCTGGGTTCTGGGTTGTCGTCAACCGAGAACACCGGATAGTGAATTGAGCCCGCACTCCGATTCAATAACTCTAAGTAATTTTCCTTGCTTACGAGTTTATTAACCCTTCAAGTCATCCCAAGCATGATCGGCTATATCATTATCGTACTAAATTTTAACAGTGTGTCGGTGTACTAGAGTAGGGGTACCCTAGTATCCCGTGCTAGATGCAGACGATTCTTGACACCTCACGGTGGTTTGCCTCACACCGCTTAAGATCCTCCGTGGCTCCTTTTGGAGCCATTCAAGAACAAAGTATTTGATTAAGAAGACAAGGCCCCGGCAAGAGGAGCTTGCTGGGAAGGCCACCCAAGGCATGCAGAAGACAAGGCCCCGGCAAGAGGAGCTTGCCGGGAAGGCTCGTAGCGCGACAAGCCTCCGGACGCGACAAGGATTCGGCCGCGGCAAGGCACTTGCCGCGGCAAGCAACCTCTCTCCATCTCCGCTCCAGCTCATCCAGCAACATGTCGCCATGGGAACATTCCATGCACGCGTGTCGAGAGGCTGTGCAGCCAGCAGAGAGCAGCGATAAGCGGCGGCCGACAAGCTTGCCATCGTGGCGAAGCGGTGGCGCACTGACGGTCTCACACCTAATTGTTTGGGCGACAATCGACGGGCATTTATTGCTTTTGTCCCTTGCCGCCGAGTTAGGTATTTTGCATCAGACCTTTGTTCGAGTAGGTGTACCAACTCCTGTTTTTACATTTGTACCCTCGCCCATGTTGCCACCTGTCGGAGACCCCTTGAGCATATAAAAGGAGGCCCATGCGCAACATAGAGAGGGTTCGAGTTTCGGTTCATTCGACTCACTAGAGACCAGATACGCTCACGCTAGGTTTTGTAGCTCGCATCGCTCCCTAGCAAGAACAGAATACATCAAACAAGCAGCAGTAGGAGTTTTATCTCTCCGGAGAGCTCCGGTTGGGTAAACTGCTCGTGTGCCTCGCCTCGATCCGCTCTTCGTGCGATCTCCGCCCCCTCCGAACCACAAAGGGGCCTGGTCCGCCGCCCCATAGGTGTTCGCGGTACGATCAGCCTCCCCGACATCTTTGGCGCACTGTAGGGGCGTCGAGGCCGTGAATCTGATCCGGCGTTCACACGAGCAGCATCCTCAACATCTTCCTCAACATGCCACCGAAGAAGAAGGCTTGGCGGCAGCGAACCGTCGCTGTCGTACCCACCCTCACCGCAGCAAGCGGGTGGAGGGGCAGACGGCGCGGAGGAACGGGCGCCGACGAAGGTGTTCGCGACGCGTTGCCAAGTCCAAGGACAAGGCCCGCAAACCTCGGCGTCACAAGATCCCCGCGCCCATCTCAGGAGACGCGGGACCAACAACGTCATGGCGTTCACAATGCCATACGTTCGTTGGATCGAGACCCTCAAGACCAGCATGCACGCCAACATGCTGGCACGAGTGAGATACGGTCGCCTGGACGGGGTGCTGCTCCTTCTAACATAGTTAGAAGTCCGAGCATATCCCGCTCCTCGCACCGTTCGCCAATGCCACCCACTACTCCAGCAGAAGCTCTAGCGAGAGCTCAGCTGCTCCTCGACTACCCTCCAACGGCCAACAAGGTCGACGAGTGGAGGGCCACTATCCAGAGCCTCATCGGCTTTGCCAACGGCGACGCTCCGCGGCAACCAACGCCATCATTGCCGCAGCAAGACGACAAGGCACGAGCCGGTGGCGACGAGACTGTCGGAGGTGCAACTACCATGCACTCTCCGCCACGAAGGCCAAGATCGCCGACTCACCGGATCCACCTCGACAGCGACTCCACCGCGTCGTCGGATCCGCGAGCTCGCCGCGATCAGCGCCAAGTTCTTCATGAGAGACAACAAGAGGACGCTCGAACTCGCATCGAGCGCCGGATAGAAGCGCGACGTCAGTCCGACAAGCGCGCTGGGCCTTCTATTGACATGCGCGCGCCGGAGGAGCCAGGCGACTTGCCGTACACGGTAGGTTGCCCTGCGTTCACTCGTGAGCTGCGGCAAGTCCAGTGGCCCAGCCAGAAAAACTTCAAACCAGACGTGCCGGAGAAGTATGATGGCAGGACGCATCCGTCGGAGTTCCTCAGCATCTACACCATCGCGGTGCAGGCTGCGGGGACGGGACGACAAGATCCTCGACAACTACTTCCCGCTCGTGCTCAAGCCGAACGTCAGATCTTGGCTCATGCACTTGCCGGACAGCTCCATATCCTCTTGGGCAGATCTATGCCATCAGTTTGTTGGCGCCTTCACAGGTGGCCACAAACCTCATGGCCAAGAGAGTGACCTTCATCTGCTCGCCCAGAAGGAAGGAGAGTCCCTGCGCAAGTTCATCCAGAGATTCAGCCGTGTGCACTACAACATCCCAGATGTCCACCCTGCCGCGGTGATCGGTAGCGTTTCATCGTAATGTGCGGAACCGCAGGGCGAGGAGGAGATGGCGATGTGCAAAGTCAAGGACGTCGGTGAGCTGTACGCCTTGGCCGACAAGTGTGCACGCTACCGAGGAAGGAGGAGACTCCCAGAGAGAATGCGGAAGCAGGATCTGACAGTGAGGAGACCGCCCCGGCAAAGAAGGGCCGGCGGCGGGGCAACATGAAGAAGAAAGGCAGAGAAGTGCTAGCTGTTGAGCAGTCCGGCAACGGAGGTGGTGACAAGAACGCCAAGGCTGGTGGCTCCGGCAAGGAGGTTGCCGCTGACGCCCACCACCAGTCGGTGGCGGCCGCCGACAAGCAGGACGGCTCCGACAGCGATCTTGCAAGATCCACCGCACCAAGGGCCACGACCTCCGGAGCTGCAAGAAGGTCGAGCAGCTTGTCGAATGCCAGAGGGCTGAGTACGGCGCGCGACAAAGAGAAGGCCCATGAAGGTGCTGGGGAGCAAGAAAGCGTCCGCCGGGAGGACGCCAGCGTCAAGGCCAAGCAACGGCAAGGAGACAGACCTCCCCGCGGCCGCGACAAGGGTGAAGATGATGACGACGACGAAGATATGGAAGACGACGACGCCGATGAGCAGGAGTTTCAGAAAGCCACAGAGGTCCTCTGCGTTGACGGGGGTGCTTCCCTGCATACCTCCCATCGCCAACTCAAGCAATGGATGCGGGAGGTCAATGCAGCGGAACCATCCGTGAAGTCACGCAAGCCTCTCAAGTGGTCCAGACGCCTATCATTTTTGATATTGAGGACCACCCTGATCGCATAATCATGCGGTCGGGTGCTTGCCGATGTTGGTCTCACCAACCATCCGCAACCTCAAGGTCACCAAAATGCTAGTTGACGGCGGGCCGGCTTGAATCTGATCTCCTCCGCGGTGCACCGTAAGCTTCAAATCCACGACAGCGAAGCTCGAAGAGACCGGCACCTTCCAAGGAATCAATCCAGGAAGGAGCAAGCCGAAGGGGAAGATTACGCTGCCGGTAACATTTGGCAGCGAGCTGAACTTTAGAACTGAGAGGGTCACATTCGACGTTGCTGATTTCCCATTGCCTTACAATGGGATACTTGGCCGTCCAAAGACTCGCCAAGTTCATGGCAGCCTCTCACTACGCCTACAACTTACTCAAGATGCCAGGCCGATAAGCGTCATCTCTGTCCATGGCGACAAGAAGGATGGCCTTATCTGTGCCGACAAGATCTACCGGGATGCAGCAGCCCATGACAGATTCCCAAACACTTGCGGCTGAAGCTCCCGGGAGAAGACAAAGTCCAAGTCCGCAAGAGCTCGATGCTCACTCCGGCAAGCGCACCTCTTCGAGTGCTGCGCTACCGTCGAGGACGCACCATCGAGCTCCACCGGCAAGTGCAAGACGATGGTGGCTCCGCCATAGACCAAGAAGGTGCCCGCCAAGGAGGACGGCACTGGTGGTACCTTTACCATCAGTGCCTCTCTCGATCCTAAATAGGAAGGCGCGCTCGTTGCTTTCTTGCGGGCGAATGTCGACGTGTTTGCATGGCAACCGACTGACATCCCCGGTGTTCCCAGGAGAGTGATTGAGCACCGCCTGGCCGTTTGTCCTCATGCGCGGCCCGTCAAGCAAAAAGTCAGGAAGCAAGCAGTGGAGCGCCAAGAATTCATAGCGTAAGAGATCAAGAAAGCTGGAAGCGGCAGGCCTTGTCAGAGGAGTGCTCCATCCTACGTGGTTGGCCAATCCTGTAGTCGTGCGCAAGGCAAATGGAAAATGGAGACTTTGTATTGACTTCACGGATGTTAATAAAGCTTGTCCCAAAGATCCATTTCCCTTGCCGCACATTGACCAGATTGTTGACTCCACGGCTGGATGTGAGTTGCTTTCATTTCTTGATGCATACTCAGGATACCATCAGATCTTCATGGCTGAAGAAGATGAGGAGAAGACCGCATTCATTACACCATGTGGCACATACTGTTTCATACGGATGCCTTTCGGTTTGAAGAATGCTGGTTCAACATTTGCAAGGGTAGTCCATGACGCTTTTGAGCCGCAAATGCACAGAAATGTAGAAGCCTACATGGATGACATAGTGGTCAAAAGCAAGGACAAAGCAACTCTGGTTCAAGATTTGGACGAGACCTTTGCAAATCTGCGCAAGATCAACCTTAAGCTTAACCCCAAGAAGTGCGTGTTTGGAGTCCCTTCCGGCAAGCTTCTCGGGTTCTTCGTGTCTCAACGAGGGATTGAAGCTAATCCCGACAAGATCAAGGCCATTGAGCAGATTGAAGCACCAAAGCGCGTCAAGGATGTGCGAAGACTTGCCGGTTGCGTAGCTGCTCTCAGCAGGTTTATTTCTAGGTCTGCTGAGCGCATACCGCCATTTTTCAAGATTTTGAAAAAGGCAGGTCCAATGAAATGGACTCGAAGCGGAGGCTGCGCTGCAGACTTGAAGAGATACATCCTCCCCTCCAACACTTGTCGCACCTAAGCCACAAGAGAAGTTGCTGCTATATATAGCAGCAACCAATCAAGTGGTTAGTGCTGCGTTAGTAGCGGAGAGGGAGGCGGATGAAGAGCCAGCAACCACGGCAAGCACATCCAACGACAAGCAGGGGGCTTCACCGACAAGCTCTGGTCCCGACAAGGACGAATCCACGCAGACACATGACCAGATGCAGAAAAGGATGGTGCAGCGCCCAGTCTACATTGTCAGTTCCCTCCTGCAGGGGGCAAGGTCGAGGTACTCTGGTGTGCAGAAATTGCTTTTCGGACTCCTCATGGCCTCGAGAAAGCTGCGCCATTACTTCCAAGCACATGAGATCACAGTTGTCACTCGCTTTCAACAAGAGGATAATGCAGAATCCGGAAGCAACGGGCAGGATTGTCGAGTGGGCATTGGAACCGCAAGCTTTGGTCTCAAGTTTGAAAGCACATCAACTATCCAAAGCGTAGCGTTGGCAGAATTCATAGCAGAATGGACGCCAACGCCCGGATGAAGAGATTCCGAGACAAGCATTCCCGTCAAGGAAGCAAGCAAAGAGTGGCTGATGTACTTTGATGGTGCCTTCTCGCTGCAAAGCGCCCGGTCTTGGCGTCTTATCGCACCCACCGGAGAGCACCTCAAGTACGTAGTCTAGATGCACTTTCCCAAGGAGCAAGCAACAAACAATACTGCAGAGTATGAAGGTTTGCTTGCCGGTCTCAGGATCACAGTGGACCTTGGGATCAAAAAGCTTATTGTCAGGGGTGACTCACAACTTGTCGTCCGCCAAGTGAACAAAGATTACCAGAGTCTGTTGATGGAAGCCTACGTTGATGAACCGAGGAAGCTAGAAGAGCACTTTGACGGCCTGCAAATGGAACATGTTCCAAGAGCTCAGAATGATATTGCTGACAGCCTGTCAAAGTGCGCTGCACTTAAGTTGCCTATGGAACCAGGGATTTTCGTGCTCAAGCTGACTCAACCAACCGTAACACCATCAATTGGGCAAAGCAAGAAGAGGAAGTTGATCTCTGGTGACTACTTTCCAAGCTTCCCGAAGCCGTCGTTGCGAAGGTCCCCAAGATCAACACCAACAGTGCTGAGGGGTAGTCTGCTCCGACAAGCCCTAGGGTTTGTTTCATTGAAGCAGACGCTCCCGACAAGTCTTGCTCCGGCAAGCTTGCCGGGGAGCGTCAAGCTCCGGCAGAGCCGCAGGTTCTTGCCGTAGAAGCTGATGCTCCCGCAGCAGCAGATGTGCCTTTGGTCCTTGTTGTCGAGCCGCAAGCTCCAGCATGGGCACAACAGATTGTCCATTTCCTTCAGACAGGAGAACTTCCCGAAGGGCAAGAAGAAGCGGAAAGAGTAGCCCGGCAGTCAAGTATGTACCAGTTTGTCGACAGCATACCGTGCGTAAGAAGACTCAACGGTGTGAAATTGAAGTGTATTCCCAGGGAAGATGGACAGAAGCTGTTGGCAGAGATACACGGAGGCATATGTGGTCACCACATTGGCGCGAGAGCACTTGCCGGCAAAGCTTTCCGGCCAGGTTTCTTCTGACCGACACTGTGCTACCTGTCCCTTCTCCCCTTAGCAAAATTTTTGATGATGAGCTAAGCTTACGTCCATCTTCCTCGTCATATCATATCTTCTTGAACAACAAACTTGATTTCGAGTTTGTGTCGTACCCTTTGTTCCAATAACCTTTCGCTTCATCATTCCTGTGACTTGATGTCATCACCGGTTGATTACATCTTCATGAAATCTCTCAACAAATGTGTCATGATCATCATCAGCATTCTGAGATCTTCTAGGATATCAATTGAATTCATGATGAGAAATACCATCCTTGCCCTCGATGAATCTTATTATCATCGGCCACTTTACTGCCTTCCCACCAACACAGCTTGTTCGTGTTTGGTGTTGTACCTTGAGTTCCCTGCCATCCAGCAATTGTTCTTCTTTACTCGGAACATTACCATCTCTTATGTCATCAATGTTGTGAGAATTACACCACCTCTTGAGAAGTTGTGATACAGTGATGCTTCCTACCATCACCATTCTTTCTTGGTCCTCGTGTTGATTCCAACCGGGGTACCAACAAGTGAACGGTGTTGTTTGGATTCCACCCTTCTAGCAACCCTATTGCTTTGAAGTTAGTGGTCGGTCGTTCATTCTTAGACTATCGATTATTGAATCACAATTCTAATGTTGGCCGTGCAACCCAGCCCATATTTCGGGTGCACCTTTCAACCAATGTTTAATTGTGTATGTTTTCCTCGAGCATACATCATTATACCATTTGATCTGCCAAATGCTATCTCCTTGTTCACATAATTGTGGAAATCCACCTTTTTGGAAATCTCAAGGATTGTCACTGACTCCATCAGCTACCCCGTCATCCTCTCTTTGGTTTAAATGATGAACTCTTGTGTTGAAACTCGCTCCCATAGTTCATTTCCTGAGAATCCTACAATGCCATCTCGACAAATTGTGTTGCACCTTTCTTCTCAGGCATCTTAAGTCTGAGTTATCCTGACACCAATCAGATTTGAATCTCGGTTGGATATGATGGTTGGAACATATTTCCAAGAGTTATAACATTGGTCTTTAGGTGACCCGGTAAAGTCATGTCATGCCTAACACACCTGGCTGGAGACCCTATTGTTATAGATTCCTTTTCAGCAAGGTTAGCCATTCTTCCACGAGGAAATTGTAAGACTTATTCTATAAGTTGTTCCTGATGGATCCTTCGTGCATCCAAAGTCTGACCTTTGCTTGAAGACCATGCCAATGCTACCTCGAAGCATGTCTGTGGTACTCCAATTTTCAATAAGAGCATTTGAAAAAAATTTGCTAAATTTTCATTGTCCATTATCCAAACACCGTTGTATAGGTAATGTCATGAAATTTCTCTCCCCTACCTAAGGAGTTTTCTAGATAATATCCTGTCATGGATATCATGCTTTGCTTGTCCTTGGGAGGATATACCCCTAAGGTATGTGTTTAAACACATTTTCCCTTTCCATTGTTCTGTTTGACCTGCTGATCACATTTTCCTTTCCATTGTTTTTTTTAACCTTTCTGTGATCAATATGGCATAAGAAGTAATATCTCCCTGCTTATGTAAACACTGTGGTGTACAACTCGGTCAGTAAGACCCTGTTACTTTTGTTGATGACATTTCAGTAACCACCGATGGACGAGAACTTTGCCTACTGGTCCGCCTCATTCAACGAGCAGGAAAATGGTTCTCTTCGTCCCTTGCCCTTGGTACTAATGTTGTTGCCGACATAACTGATAGGCTATCCTCTGACATACCTTTCTTACATGATTGTGCATGACGTCATTGCCCTTCCTACTTTTAACCCACAGTTCCACGGGATCGAAACCTGACTCTCCTGTACACCATGTTGTCAAGGTTGTTCCTCGCACTTGGCCTCGTATGTAATTCACGATCCACCTTCCGAGAGATCATCAATTCTAGTATCAGACACAATAGTTATTCCCATTGCTTTGAACTCCTTTCACGCTCTGTATCAGGCATCGAACGATTGCCTGCCCGCTCCAAACTTCCCATGATACCTCCTTACTTTGCTCTCGATATTTTCTTAAGTTTCAATTCGAGAGTTACTTTCCGCAACCTCCCCGTTGATTCGACCAGATAGTCAACCTTGCAGAGATCCGTTCTCCCGGACTACCCCCTTTATTCTTTTGTAATTACGTTGGGTTTCCTGAAGAAAGGATGACGACTTCATCATGATGCCCTGATGCAGCGACATGAAGACATCAACGTAAGGGATCGACCTCTTCGAGAAGAGCAACCAAGAACAAAAGGACTCGTTAGAATTTCGTACCCAGAACTTTCCCCCTTATTCCACCTCTCAAATCCCGGGACGAGATTTCTTGTAGTGGAGGAGATTTGTAACACCCCGGTAGTTAAGCTACAGTAATCACACACTAATAGTGCCATGTCATCACAATTAATTTTACTAAACCTCACTTTGATCCAAACCCAATTCAAATTCAAAGATAAAGTAAAGTCAAATAATTAAAATTATCTAAAGGTAAAATAAAAATGTAAGTTGGGTTGCAAATATTCACTAACAAATTTTCATGTAAGAGATAACCTTTTTCAAAATATACAAGTGCCCCTAAACATTTTTAAAACTGACCCATAAGCTTTTTATTGAAACAATCTAATTTAAATAAATATGCAAAATATTCAAAATCAGTGAGACTTGTTGGACTAGCCCAAAATATTGTCTCAAATTTATTTAATACTTTGAACATTTAACTAAAATTATTTAGTACCTAAACTAAATACAAAATAGTAGCTAAAGAAGAAAATGAAAAGAAAAAGGGAAATATACTAATAAAACGAAAAGAAATATAATCTAATGGGCCACTTGGCCCATTTAGCAAAACGGCCCAGCCACGCCCACTCGTCCCCTTCCCCTCGCTACAGGAGACGGAGGGGGCCGTGGCAGCCATCCACGGCGCCATGGTCGAGGTGGCAACGATCCACCGCCCCCCCGGCGTATATAGCCCCGACGCCCGCCCCCGAAACCCTAGTTCGTCCCCCTTTCTTTCCCCTATCGACCCCTTCTTCTTCTGCTCGAAATCGAGGTCAAAATCTCCGCAGTCACCGCTGCCCCGCCCTTGTTGCCGCGGCCACCGTAGTAACCGTCACTCGGGGGCACGTCCTGGAGGATCGCCGCGCTCATGTTCGTCTGTCCCGAGGACCAGCTCGAGCCGGGGAGCTGCGTGACCGACGCCATCGCTATCTTCTTCAACCGTCTGTCACCAACTCGCCGCCGATGCCGTTGCTCCGGTCCACCCCGGCCTCCCCGACCTCGTCCCCGACACCGTTGTGAGCCACTCTTCCCAAACCCCCTCTCCATGTTGTTGATCCGTCACCGTAGCCGAGCCGTCCTCGAGCTCGTCCGAGCTTCCGCGTACGCGTACATACATACGTGCGCTGCTGCCGCTGCTTGTATCATGCTAGGTTGCTCTCACATTGTAGGGCGCCTGCGTGGTCATTGCCGATGCCGCCTGTGCGCACGCACCGGCCGCGCCCTTCCTTGCCCCCGCTCGCCACGCCGATGTGCCGCGCCAGTGTGCTTGGCTGTTTTGCTGCTCCCGCTACCCGCTACTGCTTTGCCCTACTACTGTTACTCTGCCGCTGCTTGGCTGCATGCTGCTGCTCTCGACCTTCTTTCTGTTCTTTGCTCTTGCTTGTCGCTATGCTTTGTCTTTGTTCATTGTCTTTGCCGCTTGCCATTCGCTGCTGCCTTCTAGTTCCTGCTACATCTGTTGCACGCCTCTAGTAACAACCATGGCCATGGATGAGCATGTGCTATGCTAGGTGCGTGTACGTACGTCCACCGCTGGCCGGCCGTGCAAATTAGCTTAGGCTCTAATTACTAGTACTAGTTAGTTTAACTACTAAACAATGACAGTGCCCCCACCGTTAGTAATCTGATTTAATTAAATGACATGTGGGACCCGTTTACACTATTCATCCTTTGACTATTCAACCTTTGACTGGGTCAACCCTGCCACTGGACCCCACCTATCAGCCACTTTGCCAACTTAATGGGTACGCTTCTGTGTACCCATAACATTTACCCCTCTATTTTCAAATTAATAAATAATTCCAGAAAATGATTAAAACTTTGAAATTTAATATAAAATAAACCATAACTAGATGAAAATACTTTGTACATGAAAGTTGATCAGAACGACGAGACGAATCCGGCTACGTAGCCCGTTCGTCCGCCACACATCGCTAGCATAGTAAACACGCAATTTTTCCCATCCGATTCATCTGTCCGAAAACGCGAAACACCGAGAATACTTTCCTGGATGTTTCCCCCCTTCGACGGTATCACCTATCCCCGCGTTAGATCACCCCTGGCACCACGTATTACCTCATTATGTTTTGTGATGCTTTGTTTGCTCCGTATTAAATTGTTTCTTCCCCCTGTTCTCCCCGGTAGACCTCGAGACCGGCACTAATGCCACCGAGTACGACTACGTCACCGACGACCCTTCTTCCTATACAACAAAGCTTCCAGGCAAGCCCCCCCTTTTGATCACCAGATATCGCCTACTCTTCTCTATACTGCTTGCATTAGAGTAGTGTAACATGTTACTGCTTTCCGTTTATCCTATCCTGATGCATAGCCTGTCCTTGCTTCTATTGTTGTTACCTTTACCTGCAATCCTAAATGCTTAGTATAGGATGCTAGTATTCCATCAGTGGCCCTACATTCTTGTCCGTCTGCCATGCTATACTATTGGGTCGTGATCACTCGGGAGGTGAAAGGACCTTTGTCCCAACGGCCCTCTATGTGGATCTTTGTGGCGGAGCGACAGGGCAGGTTGAGACCGCCTAGGTGAGAGGTGGGCCTGGACCTGGTCGGTGGCTGCGGTTATATCATTAACATGCTTAACGAGATCTTGGTATTTGATCTGAGTCTGGCCATTTGGTCTACACGCACTAACCAACTACGTGGGAAAGATATGGGCACTCGGCGTCATGGTATCAGCCGAAGCCTTCATGACGTCAGCGACTGAGAGGCGCGCGCCGGATTGGAACGTAAGCCTGCTCTTGTATTAAGGGGGCTAGTTCTGCTTCCGGCCGCCCTCGTAACATGCAGGTGTGCTAAGGGCGATGGGTGCAGACCCCTGTGCGCTTAGGTTTAGACTGGCGTGCTGACCTCTCTGTTGGCCTAGGTGGGGTTGCGACGTGTTGATCTTCCGAGGCCGGGCATGAACCAGAAAAGTGTGTCCGGCCAAATGGGATCAAGCGTGTTGGGTTATGTGGTGCACCCCTGCAGGGAAGTTAATCTATTCGAATAGCCGTGATCTTGATGCGGGGCGACTTGGAGTCGTACCTTGACCTTATGACAACTAGCACCGGATACTTAATAAAACACACCCTTCCAAGTGCCGACATACAACTCGGTGGTCGCTCTCTAACAGTGGCTACGAGGAGAGGATCGCCGGGTAGGATTATGCTATGCGATGCTACTTGGAGGACTTGATCTACTCTCTTCTACATCTTTGCAAGACGGAGGCTGCTGAGCGTAGTCTTCGGCGTGATTAGTTATCCCCCTCTTATTCTGTCATTCTGTAGTTCGGTCCACTGATATGGCCCTTTACACATATACCCATGCATATGTAGTGTAGCTCCTTGCTTGCGAGTACTTTGGATGAGTACTCACGGTTGCTTTCTCCCCCCTTTTCCCCCTTTCCTTTCTTTTTGGTTGTCGCAACCAGATGCTGGTGTCCAGGAGCCAGACGACTACTCCTACTACGCTGGAGGTGCCTACTACTACGTGCAGCCCACTCACGACGACCAGGAGTAGTTTAGGAGGATCCCAGGCAGGAGGCCTGCGCCTCTTTCGATCTGTATCCCAGTTTGTGCGAGCCTTCTTAATGCAAACTTGTTTAACTTTTGTATGTACTCAGGTATTGTTGCTTCCGCTGACTCGTCTATGATCGAGCACTTGTATTCGAGCCCTCGAGGCCCCTGGCTTGTATTATGATGCTTGTATGACTTATTTTATTTTTAGAGTTGTGTTGTGATATCTTCCCGTGAGTCCCTGATCTTGATCGTACACGTTTGCGTTCATGATTAGTGTATGATTGAATCGGGGGCATCACAGACAATCACTATTAGAAGTTTTGAACTACCTCTACCTAATGTCAAAAGAAATATGAAATGCTTATTGTTGGGGATATCCATATCCCCGTTGAGGTAACTTAGTGATTTACAAAAGTTCTTCAGTTTCATGCTAATCGAAAGTGGTTGTTAATAAGACTTGATCAACCTTATTAATGGATCATTTTCGAGAGGCATGAAGTTGATGAATTTAGTGAGCACTACTTTCTGTTCCTACCTTTTGTTTTCTTTTTTTATTAGTTAAGTAAAAGAAAATGCCATGTGGTACCTGTTGGCGATATTACTACTGGGCGTAAACCGGCCAGGAGAGGTCGGGTTAACTTCATCAGTAGTCAAGTATGCTTGAAGCCCGTGAGGATATTCTATAAGGGCCCAAGGCCTAGAACCGGTTTAAGGCTTGTAGCCGTGAACCGGCATTAGTATGTAACTTGTGTTGTAAGTTAGAAATACTAGAGACCGAACCAGACATGTCTATGAGACGGTCTCGGGACTCTGTAAGCCGACGGGTGTCACCCATGTATATAAGGGGACGACCCGGTGGCGGTTCAAGGACAACAGACAACAACTCGAGACTTAGGCGAAGCTTGTTTGCTCCCTAGTCATTGAAACCCCCATCAATTCCATCACAACTAGACGTAGGCTTTTACCTTCATCGAAGGGGCCGAACTAGTATAAACTCCCTTGCGTCCCTGTGTCCGCTTTAACCCCTTCAAGCTAACCCGTAGCGGTGGCTCCATGACTAAGTCCTTTCATGAGGACATCTGCCGTGACAAAACCACGACAGTTGGCACCCACCGTGGGGCTATCGCACGATGGTTTCAAGTTCTTGGAGGGCAACTTCGAAGGACTCAAGGGCTACGTTGTGGGCCGGATGACCAAGAGTCGTCGCGGCAAGCTCTACATCGATGATTCAGGCTGGGGCCCCGAGGCCGGCTCGATTGAGTACGGGTACCGGGTCCGCTTTGGTGGCATACACGTCTTCATTGGGAAGATCGGTGAACCGGGCCCAGAGCCGGACATCTGCACCGACCTCGTCGAAATGGCTCAGCGTACGAGAACTACCCAGGTTAAACCGGCCGTGAAGCGTGCCTTCATGGGAGTCATCCACGGAGGAGAATATGATGGTGGACCGGAATCTGGTAGCGAGACCGTCGTTTATTCCGGCGACGAGTCCTCGACCGGAGAAACCGAATCATTGTATCAGCTACAAGACAGCCGGATTGGGGGCTGTTCCGATGGTGACAGTATTCCGGACCCCTCTGATCTGCCCAACCGGGTTGGGATATTCATGGACGGTACACAGGCGGCGATCCATTCTTCGACCGCAGCAGCAATGTTCTCCGGGTCAGCAGCGGCGGCCAGGGCAGGAGGCCGTGTGCACCCGCCGGCTCAAGTTTTATCTGACCTGTTTGATGCGTTGGCCGTGCTTATGGCGGAGGCTAACCCGGCGGATCAGGACGCCCATAACGCGGAAATTGCAAAAGTGAGGGAACAGATCACTCAGGCCAAGTCTGACCTAGCAGCCGAGAACAACAGGATGGCCGCAGAGCGGGCCACTTTGGATGCGCAGGCCTATAGGCTTATGCTGGACCAGAATGCGTCGCATGAAGTCTTGAAAAGGAAGCATCGGTCTTGCCTGCCGACGGTTTTCGATGCCAGAAACCACTTTAATACCCCAGGAGCAGGGACTAGTAACCCGCCATGGCTAAACCGGGCAGAGGCACCTGGGCCAGGTGCGCCGATTCAGCCTCGCGTGATGGAGCCGCCTCGGCAGAATAACATCGTACCTCAGCCTGTCCAGACACCTCCAGGTCATTATTCCAATCCAATGGACAATCTTATCGCTGCCGCTTCATGGCTGGAGGCCATCCCGATGGAAGGTGATTCTCCGCAAGCGGTGGAGATGTGCCGGGTTAAGGAACTTGTTCGAACAGCCTTGGTTCAGCAGGAAGCATATTCACATAGCCGTGACCGAATTCATTCCACCCCCCGTCCGAGCCGGAGTTACAGAAGGTAGATGGATGAACCGGCCGTATCCAGTAATGCACGGAACCGTGAAGCGCCCCGTGGCCATAACCCGGCGGGTGATGCTCAGGAAGTGGTGGACCGGCCCGAGCACGAAGGGACGCCGAGTTAGCAGCGCAACATGAGGCTCGTCAGCTTACGCCAGTTCGTCCAACCACCTCGATCGAGCAGGAGTTACTTCTAGTTCTTTGGGAGTGCCTTGTCTTGTCCCCGCTTTACGCAATGTGCGTCTGCCCAAGGATTTCAAGGGCCAGCAAGGTGCCAAATTACACGGCCGATTTGTCTCCAGAAACATGGATAGAGAGCTATGAGATGGCCATGCAAATGCTTGACGTAGATGAAGCGGCATGTGCAAAGTATTTCACCATGATGCTTGAAGGGGCAGCCCGTATTTGGTTAAAGAGCTTACCAGCCAATTCCATCGCTCAGGGCCCAGCCATGCGAGCCCGGTTTATCCAGAATTTCAAGGATACATGTAAGCAGCCCATGTCAATAGTGGACTTAGCGGCCTGTGTCCAGGAGGAAGCAGAGTCAACAACCCGCTGGGTACGCCGAGTGTCGGTGTCAAAACCGGCGGATCTTGGGTAGGGGGTCCCGAACTGTGCGTCTAGGTGGATGGTAACAGGAGACAAGGGACACGATGTTTTTACCCAGGTTCGGGCCCTCTCGATGGAGGTAATACCCTACTCCTTCTTGATTAATATTGATGATATGGGTAGTACAAGAGTAGATCTACCACGAGATCAAGGAGGCTAAACCCTAGAAGCTAGCCTATGGTATGATTGTTGTTCGTCCTACGGACTAAAACCCTCCGGTTTATATAGACACTGGATAGGTTAGGGTTACATAGAGTCGGTTACAATGGTAGGAGATCTACATATCTGTATCGCCAAGCTTGCCTTCCACGCCAAGGAAAGTCCCATACGGACACGGGACGGAGTCTTCAATCTTGTATCTTCATAGTCATGGAGTCCGGCCGTGACGATAGTCCGGCTATCCGGACACCCCCTAGTCCGGACTCCTCAAGAGCTCCCGAACCAGGCTTCAATGACGATGAGTCCGGCGCGTTGATTGTCTTCGGCATTGCGAGGCGGGTTCTTCTCCAAATTCCATATACTTGTCGTATAGTGTCCGGCTTCTGATAAATGCTGCGCTCCTCGACTTCCGCGCCCAATAATGGCCATCTTCCACGTGTTTGAATGAATGCGAAGAGCCAGGGTATTTTTACAATTACCCCCCTAGCCTCGCAAGGGAGCCGCTTATAAAAGGGGCAAGGATCTAGATCTGAGTCACACCATCCCCCCTTTGAGAGCTTTCATCAGAGCGCCTCTGACCAAAGCCCATTCCATCATGGACAGTCGACGCGGCTCCTCCTCTCGCGCTCCCAGCCCCCAGCCAGGAAATTGGGAGAGATGCTCAGTCCCGCATAGCGAGCTAGTTATACTCCAAGCCAAGGGATTTCTCCCTCCGGCCTTCATGGTTCCGGTTCGAGCCGGACTTGCCACCTACAAGGGTGGAAAGCAAGCGGAGAGTGTCCCCGATCCCTCTAAAGGAGAGCGGGTGTGCTTCATCTCTTATTTAGTAAGAGGACTCGGATTTCCAATCCATCTATTTCTCCGGGGCTCACGAGTTCTCTGACCTCCAATCGCACCATCTTACTCCTGCCTCCATCTTGCACATCGCGAGCTTCGTGGCCCTTTGCGAACTGTTCCTCGGTGTCGAGGCTCATTTCGGGCTATGGAAGAGAATATTCTGCCTAGTACCCCGTTCTCATGAGGGGTTAATATATCAAGTGGGCGGAGCCGAGCTATGGCGCATCGGCGGGACCGGATACTTATCCGGAACCCCAAAGAAGGCGTCCAAGACCGCCTTGAATGGTTTTATATGGAGGACGTCCCATTGCCGGATCCTGTTGGATCGGCCTCCCGGAGTTCAAGCAATGCTCCTCGGAGAAGCGCCTAAGCCGGGCGCCCTCGGAGCCCCGGAGAGAAGATGACCGATGTCCGTTATTTGATGAGCCGAATAAGGTTATCGCTCATGCCGGATCGACCATGACAGAGTCATGGCAATCTGCATTATGAGGGGAGTGCAGCCGCTCCAATACAGGGGCCACCCCATGTGGGATTTCAACGGGAGGACGATGCCACCCGCCATGGCCGCAGAAGGGCCGGATCGGTCACCGAACTGGTGAAGATCTTGTCTGCCATGTACAAAGGAGAGGAGGAGGATTTCCTCCGTGTCAACCCATCGAACGAAGTTTTCTTCGAATAATCCTCGGCCGGGTAAGCAAACATCCTTGTGACCTGTCCGATCCATATTCCCGTAGTTAAATATCTCATTTCATGGTTTTTGCGCAGAACTGCGCCGGACCGTGGAGAAGATACACAGCCCGCCCCACAACCCGAGGATCCGGGCGATCCCTTGATCCGACCTCCGAAGAGGATCCGGATATAACGGTGGAGTTGATCGGCGGGGTG
Source organism: Aegilops bicornis (assembly GCA_021605145.1). NCBI lineage: Eukaryota > Viridiplantae > Streptophyta > Magnoliopsida > Poales > Poaceae > Aegilops > Aegilops bicornis. Next base: position 260,455,174 of record CM038672.1, on the reverse strand, counting down.
TTCTACCAACTTAGCATCGACAATGCTTTGGTAGCCATTACGGCCGATTACCCCAGAATACTTCCAGTCCCACAGGTAACTGAGACCAAGATCCCAAAACCCTGATAATGACCCAACCGTGCTTAATTTTTATCACCGTATACCAATGGTGTTTCGCAGGGGGTACCTTCGAGGCGGGAAGCCGATCCTGCGGCGGCTGGCCAACAAGGGGCAGCGCGGCCCCGCAGGTTAAAAAGAAGTGCGGTCCGGATCGAAACTCCGCCGCAACGGTATGGCATGTCACCATACTCCCAAGATTGGTTCCTGGAAGGCGTACTAACGCTGATGCTCTTTTCAGGAAAAAGAGCGCTCGCCGGACTGAATCCGGAGAGGCTGCCGATCGAACCTTCACCGGACAAGCTTCAAAGCCGGGTCTGGAGGCTGAGGCGAGCACGAGATGTGCGTCGGATGCTCCTCCAACAGAGGATGCCGACAGGTTGTCCGCCACCAACTCCGAGGTGGAGAGCGCCTTGAATCATAGGTGCCGCCGGACAGTTCTTCGTGACGCGTGTTTCTCCCCAGAGGCCTTAAATGCCTTTGATTCGGGAGATGCGCACCTCCGTGCCGCTCAAGATGGTCAAGCCAGAGCCACGGAGCAGTATGTGAAGGACATACGGGTAAGGAAATTTGACAGTTATATATGCCAGTAGCCCCCGAGACTTAAAATAGTTAGGATAACTGATTTAAGGATCATTTTGTTTATGCAGGATCGTACAGAAAAGAATACCCGACTGTCCCAAGAGCTGGAAGAGTGCAGGGCCCAACTTGAGGCCGCACTAGCCGCTATGGGGGGAGCCACAGAGACCCCCTCTGGTAATATACGCTTCAGAATATTTTATGAAGTGCGGCGGGTGTGTAAATCTGACAAAAACATTGCAGATGGCGCCGGACTAGATCCGGACAAGCAACAGCTCTTACGCCGGTTAAAGGTCAAGTAGAGCGTGCTTTACGAGGGTGCGGTAGGAGAAGAATAACCTCCAAGACGCCAACACCAAGCTGGGTGAGGAACTAAAGGACGTTCGTGCCCGGTTAGCTGACTCAGAAGGAGAGTCGACGGCTTCGTCGCGGCATTTTCAAGAAGTGCTTGAGCGAACTTTGAAAAGAGTTCGGCGAGGTAGGCCACTAACATAAACATGTTTGTAGGTTTGCTCACAGGTCGTCCTGAGGAGGAGATGCCCAGTTCTTCGGGTGATCTTCTTCCCGAATTGCGTCAGCTGCATGAACGAGCCCGACAGGTGATGAAAGGCATCGGCCAAGCCTTGTGGCCATCTATCTCCCTGCCCGAAGGCATTGGGGAGCTGGCGGAGCGGCTTCAAGGAGCACGGCGGCGCTTCCGGCTATGGAAGATATCGGCCTGCCGTCAAGGTGCCAGGGAGGCCTGGGCCATGGTGAAGACGCGGTACACAAAGGCTGACCCAAACTACATGGCCGAGGTCAGACCTATGGGGACGGATAGAATGGAGATCCCTGTAAGCTTAGTGTACGGCCAAGTAGAATTGGCCGCCAAGTATTCCCAGCAAGATTGTAAATTAGATAGCCTATTAGATGGCATTGAGGAGGAATACAATGAGTCGAGTTGACTATGTAAAAATATGAAATGAAAGAATGTCTTCTAGCCGGATTGTAGATCGTTTGTCATAGCGGACCTTTTCGCTTCGACCTCCGGACCCAATAGTCTGGAGTGTGTCCGAATACCTTTGTGGTTTATATAAGAACCATGGTATGCGTGGAGACCAGGCGTAGGGGTCATTGTTGCTGTATCAGACATGTGCCCAACTAGTTATGTTATATTACATGGGTAGTAAGAAACATCTTCCAGGGAGAATAGTTCCGTTAAGGGTTCCTTTTGCTGGGATGCATGCCCTAAAGTGCATGTCAAAGCTGCTATAAAAGCAGAAAATCATCTAGGGGCAGATGTGTAAATAGTTAAAAATCATCTTTCAGTTCACCGACCAATATTCCCTTAAGAACGCTAGCTTTCAGCTTCACCCAGTCTGAGGTACACATCCGGCTGACCCGGCAGTAACAATCGCAGAGGTGCTCCCTTTACCTCCTAGCCAAACAATCGGGAACGTAGGGGTAAGCACAGGAGCCAGGCAACCCAGCTTGGCCAAAACATAAGTCATATCGATGCATATAATGGTGAATAAAAGGTACATGCGGAAGTTTAACGCATGTGTTGGGCATGAAAGCCCGTATAAATAAGCTTCTATTAAAGAAGCCCCAGTATAATGAGCGGACAGCGCGTCAAGTGTGTGCGAAAAAAGCGCAAACAAGCCTCTAGAGGCTACAAGAAGAAGAAGGGGGAAGGAGAGAAATAAAAGACAGCAAAAAGCAAAAAATAAAGAATGCGGATGGAGGAAGGAGACGAACTTGGAGTCCGGCACTTAGGCGTAGAATCTTCGTAGACGGGCTGTGTTCCATGGGTTTGGCTCGAGTCGGTTATCCGATGCATTTCGCAGACGGTATGCTCCGCCGGTCAGGACATGGTCGACGATGAAGGGACCTTCCCATTTGGGCTTGAGTTTGTCCTTTTTCTTGTCCGGCAGGCGTAGAACTAGTTCGCCAACGGTATAAGCTTTGGCCCGTACTTCCCTGCTTTGATATCTTCGAGCCTGCTGTTGATAGAATGCGGAAAGAGCTTTTGCCACGTCGCGCTCCTCCTCCAATGCGTCCAAACTATCCTCCCGATCAAGCTCGGCTTCTCTTTCTTCGTACATGCGCACTCGAGGCGAGTCATGTATTATGTCGCAGGGCAAGACTGCCTCTGCGCCGTACACCATGAAGAATGGTGTGAATCCGGTAGTATGATTCGGCGTGGTTCGCAGCCCCCAGAGTACGGAGTCGAGCTCCTCAACCCAGTGCGTGTTAGATTCCATGAGGGACCGCACTAGCCTGGGTTTAATGCCACTCATTATTAGACCATTTGCCAGTTCGACTTGGCCGTTGGTTTGAGGGTGATAGACTGAGGCGTAATCGAGCTTGATGCCCATGTTTTTGCACCATGATTTGACCTCATTGGCCGTGAAGTTGGTGCCATTATCGATGATGATCTTTGTGGGGACACCGTAACGGTGCACTACCCCGATATGAAGTCTATCATCGGGTCCGGATTCGCCGCTTTAACAGGTTTGGCCTCTATCCATTTGGTGAATTTATCCACCATGACCAATAGGTATTTTTGCTTGTGGGTTCCTCCCTTGAGGGGTCCGACCATGTCAAGCCCCCAGACCGCAAACGGCCAGGTGATGGGTATAGTTTTAAGGGCGGTGGGTGGCATGTGGCTTTGGTTAGCAAAAAGCTGGCAACCGACGCATCATTGGACTAAGTCCTGCGCGTCTGCCCGTGTCGTCGGCCAATAAAATCATGTACGGAAGGCCTTGCCTACAAGGGCCCGTGCTGCAGCGTGGTGCCCACCCAGTCCGGCATGAATTTCAGCCAGGAGGTTTCGCCCTTCCTCTTCAGAGATGCACCTTTGTAGGACTCCGGTAGTGCTTTTCTTATAAATCTCTCCCTCATGGACTTTATAGGCTTTAGAGCGCCGTTCTATGCGGCGAGCCTCATTTTGGTCTTTAGGGAGTTCCTGCCTAGTTAGGTAGGCTAGGAATGGTTCCGTCCACGGGGTGATAACCGCCATTATTTCGTGAGCAGAGGGTGTTATCTCGGGGGCGGAGCCTCCGGTTGTGTCAGAGTGTTCGGCGTCAGTGGTGCGGTTGGGTCCGGATTGTTATTGTCGGACTCCTTCCCATAGTAACGGATGGCTTGAACAGCCGCTCCAAAAAGATATTGGGTGGGACGGCATCGCGTTTTGCACCGATGCGTGCCAATATATCCGTCGCTGGTTGTTATCCCGGCTATATGATGAAATTCGAGCCCTTCAATCGTCTTGACATTTTTAGGGATCGCGCTTGCGGTATGCTGCCATTTTCAGATCTTTGGCGCCAAAGTCTCTGCTTATTTGAGATATTGCGAGGTTTGAATCCCTCGCACCTCTAGGGGTTGAATGCCCATGGAGACTGCCATCCGGAGGCCGTGCGTAAGGGCCTCGTATTCGCTGCGTTGTTGGAGTCCGTGATACATTATCTCAAGGACGATAGACTGTGTCCCCGGTTGGGGACGTCGTGACGACGCCAGCCCCAGGCCAGCCAACATTTTGGAGCCGCCAAAGTGCATGATCCAATTGGAGTATATGCGTACTGCATCAGGGAGTTCGGCAGTCATTCATTCGCCACGAAGTCGGCCAAAACCTGCGACTTAATAGCTCGTCGTGGCTTATAAGTTATGTCGAATGGGAGGAGCTATATGGCCCATTTAGCAATCCGGCCCGTCGCGTCATGTTGTTTATAATGTCATTAAGAGGTATTTCGAGGCTATCAAGTATCGAACACTCTTGAAAGTAGTGTCGCAGCTTCCGGGATGCCATGAACACCACGTATGCTATCTTTTGATAGTGTGGGTACTGGACTTGCATGGAGTTAGGACGGTGGACACATAATAAACCGGTTTTGAATAGGGAACCGGTGTCCGTCCGCTTCTCGTTCGACAACGAGCACCGCTACCGACAACTTGATGTGTTGCGCGATGTATAATAGCATTGGTTCGCCCATGTTGGGCGCGGCCAGACCGGATTTGTTGCCAAATGGCCTTTATTTCTTCGAGTCCGGCCGTGGCAGATCCGGCCCACTCGAAGTGTTCGGTGCGGCGGAGGAGGCGGTAAAGAGGTAATGCCTTTTCTCCTAAACGGGAGATAAAGCGGCTTAGAGCCGCTACGCATCCCATCAATTTTTGTATTTGTTTGAGGTCTTTTGGACTATGCAATTGTGACAGAGCTCGAATCTTGGCTGGGTTTTCTTCAATTCCTCTACCGGACACAATGAAGCCCAGGAGCTTTCCGGCTGGAACACCGAAGACGCATTTTTCCGGATTGAGCTTGATGTCATATTTTCGAAGATTGTCGAATGTGAGCCTCAAGTCGTCTACTAGAGTTTCGACGTGCTTGGATTTGACGACCACGCCATCTACATATGCTTCCACCGTTTTGCCGATCTGGTTTGCCAGACATGTCTGAATCATGCGCTAATATGTTGCGCGGCGTTTTTAGCACAAAGGGCATTGTGTTGAAGCGAACGGGCCGTATGGAGTGATGAATGTTGTTGCAGCTTGGTTCGGCTCCGCCATCTTGATTTGGTGGTAGCCGAGTACGCGTCGAGGAAGCACAATGAATCGTGGTCTCATCAGAAGCGTCAATGATTTGATCAATTCGAGGGAGGGGAAGGGATCCTTTGGGCAAGCCTTATTAAGGTCTTTGAAATCAACACATAGGCGCCAGGATTTATCCTTCTTTGGTACCATCACCAGGTTCGCTAGCCAGTCCGGATGTTTTATATCTCTGATGAATCCGCCTCCAAAAGTTTGGCCAGCTCCTCTCCCATGGCCTGTCTCTTGGGTTCGGAAAAGCGCCGAAGAGCCTGTTTGATCGCTTGAATCCTTTTAGGATATTTAGGCTGTGCTCGCCAGTGACGTGGGATTCCAGGCATGTCTGAAGGGTGCCAGGACAAGATGTCCCAGAAATTTTGTATAAATTCTCGTAGTGCAGCGTCTACATCAGGGTTTAATTTTGCCCCGATAGAGGCCGTCTTTGCAGGGTCCGTTGGGTGGACTTGGAATTTGACTATTTCATCCGCTGGTTTAAAAGAGGTGGACTTGGATATTTTATCAAGTATCACATCGTCCCTGTTCACCGTGGAGTGCATCGCGGTGAGTTCCTCGGCCGCTAGGGCTTCGGATAGTGCCTCGAGGGCTAGTGCGGCTGTCTTCTTTTTCGCCGGAAAAGTGCTATGTTCGGATCACTAGCGAGAGTTATGATTCCGTTGGGACCGGGCATTTTAAGCTTCATGTACCCATAATGGGGTATAGCTTGAAAAATTGTGAATGTCTCTCGTCCTAATAAAGCATGATATCCGCTATTGAACGGGGCCACTTGAAATGTGACCTCCTCGGACCTGTAATTGTCCGGCGAGCCGAACACTACGTCCAGCGTGATTTTTCCTGTGTAGCATGCTTCTCGGCTGGGGATTATTCCTCTAAAGGCTGTGCTGCTTCGCTCAATGCGGTTCCAGTCTATTTCCATTTTTCGGAGGGTTTCCTCATAGATGAGGTTTAGTCTGCTGCCGCCATCCATGAGTACTTAGTAAGGCGAAAGCCGTCTACTATCGGGCTGAGGACCAATGCGGCCGGTGCCCGCAGTTCGAATTTAGGTTAAATCACCGGCATTGAAGGTAATAGCCATGTCACTCCATGGATTTATTGTTGCTACTTGGTAGACTTCGCAAGGTTATGGAGTTGTCGTTTTAGCATGTTATTTGATGTGAAAGTCTCGAGACTGTTAACACCGTCTTGGTGTTTCGGGCTGGGATTACGAGCTACAAGCTCTTTGCCACTTTTGGCCACCTGCCAGTATCCAACATGCTTGAAGGCTATGAGTTGGAGTGGCGCCCTACATGCTATGAATTTTGCGTGGTCCGTTTAGCCAACCCTCCAATACGGTTCCGTACCCTTTAGGGGGTTTTGGTTTTTTGGTATTCAACCTAGGTGCTTGATAATGATGCACCCTTTTGTTCCGGACTAGGGATGCATTCGGGGCCGGATTATCCCAAAATTCACTTTCGGTTTTCCAGGCGCTCTCCATCACACAGTATTTTTGTACGATGGTCACCAAGTCAGCAAAGCGTGTAATTTGGCGACGACTTATGGCGTTGAGGATTCCATTGTCCGTGCAATTATTGCAGAAGATTGGTATTGCGTCCTCCTCTCGGCAGTCCTTTATTCTGTTCATAACCAGGAGGAATCTGGCCCAGTAATGATGTACTGTTTTGGTGGGCTCTTGCCGAATTCGAGAGAGATCGCTAATGTTTGGGTGGGCAGGTGGCACTAGATACGGAACCCCGTCCAATTTAGGACTCAAGGGCCGGGAAGTTTCTGGACTCGGAAATTTGGATTTTTGAGTGCTATCCAGCGAGTCCGACCCGCCGCCTGACTTTAAATTTAGGGCTTGATCGACATCCATCCCTCCGCAGGAATACGGCATGGAGGGATCGGGAATCCGGACGTAGCTAGTCCTTAAGATAGGAGAAGAGTCGCCGCATTGCTCCTCTATCACGACAACATGATGGGTAGCCTGGGGAGAGTTGATCTCTCTCAGATTGGTTTTAGGCCCGATCCGGTCGTAATCTGTGGCGACTCCTAGGGCGGCGATGCGATCCAAGAGCTCATTCACGGAGGAGAGCTCGATCGGATCTAACTGTTCGGCAAGTTCCGAACTAACATGGAGATTGGTTTCGATGACTCGAGAGGTCATCGTCGGTAGCGACAATGAACTAGCGGTCATGAGAAAACCGCCCTAGCGAAGAGTCGACCAAAGGCCAAGGCTTCTTTGGCGATGGTATCGCCTTTAAAGACGAGATGAGGCATCCTACGATGGCGGCGACACGGAAGAACTCTCAATGAAAGCACCAATGTCGATTGTCAAAACGGCGGATCTCGGGTAGGGGTCTGAGCTATGCGTCTAGGCGGATGGTAACGAGGAGACAAGGGACACAATGTTTTTACCCATGTTGGGCCCTCTCGATGGAGGTAATACCCTACTCCTGCTTGATTAATATTGATGATATGGGTAGTACAAGAGTAGATCTACCACGAGATCAGGAGGCTAAACCCTAGAAGCTAGCCTATGGTATGATAGTTGTTAGATCCTCTGGACTAAAACCCTCCGGTTTATATAGACACCGGATAGGTTAGGGTTACCTGAGTCGGTTACAATGGTAGGAGATCTACATATCCGTATCACCAAGCTTGCCTTCCACGCCAAGGAAAGTCCCATCCGGACACGGGACGAAGTCTTCAATCTTGTATCTTCATAGTCTTGGAGTCCGGCCGTGATGATAGTCCGGCTATCCGGACACCCCCTAGTCCGGGACTCCCTCACCGAGTTTCGGAAATTTTGCACTCATCAGACCGTATCAACGCCGACTCCACGGTCATAACTTTGGAAAGCAACTGCCGGTTTAAACCTCTGAAGTTGAAATTAGGACGGGTGAAGCGCCATTGTAACGATATGGGGACTGAGGGAGTCCTGGATTAGGGGGTGTCCGGATAGCCGGACTATGACCTTTGGTCGGACTCCTAGACTATGAAGATACAAGATTGAAGACTTCGTCCCGTGTCCGGATGGGACTTTCCTTGGCGTGGAAGGCAAGCTTGGCGATACGGATATGTAGATCTCCTACCATTGTAACCGACTCTGTAACCCTAACCCTCTTCGTGCCTATATAAACCGGAGGGTTTTAGTCCGTAGGGATCTAACAACAATCATACCATAGGCTAGCTTCTAGGGTTTAGCCTCTCCGATCTCATGGTAGATCTACTCTTGTACTACCCATATCATCAATATTAATCAAGCAGGAGTAGGGTTTTACCTCCATCGAGAGGGCCCGAACTCCGGTAAAAACATCGTGTCCCTTGTCTCCTGTTACCATCCGCCTAGACGCACAGTTCGGGACCCCCCTACCGAGATCCGCCGGTTTTGACACCGACATTGGTGCTTTCATTGAGAGTTCCTTCCGTGTCGTCATCTTTAGGCCCGATGGCTCCTCCGATCATCAACAACGATGCACTCCAGGGTGAGACTTTTCTCCCCGGACAGATCTTCGTATTCGGCGGCTTTGCACTGCGGGCAATTCGCTTGGCCATTTGGAGCAGATTGAAAGCTACGTCCCTGGCCACCAGGTCAGATTTGGAAGTTTGAACTACACGGCTGACGTCCGCGGTGACTTAATCTTCGACGGGTTCGAACCACAGCCAAGCGCGCCGCCTTTATCACGAGGGGCATGATCTAGCTCTGCCGCGAGCGAAGGTCTGGAGGCCGCACCAGTGTCCGCTCCGACCTTTAGCTCGGAGCCGACTGCGCCGATCGAGGACGGGTGGCTGGAAACCGCCTCGGGGGCTGCGATCTGTACGGCGATTGAGCCGTACACCTACCCCGTCCTTTGCAAAGCTCGTGACTCCAAGGTGCCGGACTCCTCTCCGGACTCCGAGCCTTCCAGCGTCCCATAATCGAATCCGATTGGGCGCCGTCATGGAGTTCACTATCGCGGACATCTTTTCAAACTCGCCCTTTGGCGACATCCTGAATTCACTAAAGTCTCTCTCTTTACCAGAGAGCCCTGGCGGACTACGGTCAGCAAGGTTGGGACACGGACGATTTAATAAATTCAATGCCCACCCACCACCCACTTCAGAGCCACTTGTCTATGATTTAACCGACATGCTCGACTTCGACTCCGAAGACATCGACGGTATGGACGACGATGTAGGGGAGGAACATGAACCAACACCTATAGGGCACTGGAGAACCACCTCATCTCATGATGTATGCATGGTGGACACACCTAAAGGAAGCGAAGACGAGGAACGACGGGATGCTACGAAGGATCATTTCCTTGAAAAGCAGCCAAAACTGCGATGTAAGCGCCCCTCAAAGTCCCGCCTCGCCAAAGACAACAGCCATACAGACCCAGCCATAGAGCAGGGCGAACCGGTGGACGACGAACATGGTATCGAGCAACCATCCGAATAGGACAACCTGGATAAACAACCCGTCCGCGGCAAAGATAACAGTCCGGACGATCTCACGCCGGACAAGTTGCTGGAGCAAAAGAACCTCCACAAAAGGCTCGTCGCCACTGCACGTAGCCTGAAAAGCAGAAGCGGAAGCTCAAAACAGCGGAAGATGCACTCAGAATCAGATGGAGCAAAGTACTCAACACCGCAGACAAATACGGCGACAGTCGCCGAACAAAGAGCTACCCAAAGCGAAAACTACTGCCCGAATTTGACGAGGAGGCCGTAGAGCCCCCACAATCAAAAAACAAGGAGGCCACCCGGTCGGACGGACGACCCCATCGCAAACATAGAGCGGCAAACGGCACCGCACACAAGCCGGCACGCGATCCGCACATGGATTCGCATCAAAAATATGGCCCAGTTAGATCTATCTACGGGCCAAGAAAGCAAGCTCTGGTAAGCAATGCAACACATCAAGCATCCGAACATCACGGTACACCTAAATATAGGGGTGCCGCACACCCCCTATGTTTCACCGATGAGGTGCTGGATTATGAATTTCCGGTGATTCAAGCCCGTAAACATAGAGGCATACGACGTAACAATGCATTTATGGAGTATGGATTGAGGATTACATCCTCCACATACACATGGCTAGACGAGATGATCTCCACGCCATAAAATACTTACCCCTCAAGCTCAAAGGGCCAGCCCGGCATTGGCTTAAAAGCCTTCCCGAAAACACCATTGGAAGTTGGGACGAGCTCCAGGATGCTTTTCGGGCAAATTTTCAAGGGACCTATGTCCGACTTCCGGATGTCGACGATTTAAGTCACATAACTCAACAACCCGGAGAGTCAGCCCAGAAATTTTGGAACAGATTCCTTACTAAAAAGAACCATATAGCCGACTGTCCGGACGTCAAAGCCTTAGCAGCTTTCAAACACAACGTCCGAGACGAATGGCTCGCCAGACACCTCGGCCAAGAAAAGCCAAGAACAATGGCCGCATTACCAAGCCTCATGACCCGCTTTTGCGCGGGAGAGGATAGCTGGTTGGCAAGATGCAAAGACATCAGGACCCATGTACATCCAAGTCGAGGATGGAACGGAAACCACGACGCAGCAAGGACCAGCGTCGGACCAAGGGAAACAGCCTGAAGAACATGGCAGTCAACGCCGGATTCAAAAGCTCTCGGCAGAATCATAAAAAGCTGCCCCTTAAGGATAACAGGGATGAGCTATCTAACTTAAACAAAATCTTGGACAAGGTATGCCAAATCCACAGTAATCCCGGGAAGCCTGCAAACCATACCCACAGAGATTGTTGGGTCTTCAAGTAGTCCGGCAAACTCGACACCGAACAAAAGGGGATCGACACACCAAGCGAGGACGGTGACGAACCCCAAAAGCAGAGCACCGGAAAACAAAAGAATTTCCCACAAGAAATCAAAACAGTAAACTCACTTCACGTGACAAAAGGGAAAAATAGAGCGACGCCCATAGAGGTACGCGCCATACGGCCTATCCGGAGGAGTCCCGCCACTGGTTGTTAAAACCAATCACCTTTGACCATCAGGATTACTCTAGAAGTATACGGAATGCAGGTTGGACTGCCGTGATATTAGACCCGATAATTGGCGTACTCCAATTTACACAAGTCCTAATGGATGGCGGCAGTGATCTAAACCTGCTATATCAGGACACAATCCGCAAAATGGGGATAGACCCAACCAAATTTCGCCATAGCAACACTTCCTTTCAAGGGGTAATGCCAGGCCCATATGCCCATTGTACGGGCTCTCTACGGCTAGAAGTTCTGTTGGGCTCACCCGACAACTTCCGCCGCGAAAAGTTAACCTTCCACCTCGCCCCATTTACAAGTAGCTATCAAGCACTATTGGGACGCGAACCTTTCGCCCACTTTAACGCAATACCGCATTATGCATCTCTTACACTTAAAATGCCCGGTCCACGCGGCATCATCTCGTTAGAGGGAAACATCAAGGGTTCCTCGAGTCCAGAAAATTGTGCGGTTGCCTTGACAACCACACAATAAACCGGCATCACCAATACAAGCACTTAGACAGGTCATCTAGACGCCGGAAACGGCTGGACGAGTCCGGCGTAAACATACAAGGGCTTACTAGATGCATACCCCCGTACAAGGGGCTCCGCGCATGAACAACAAGAGACAATAAAGCTCAATTTTAGTCATTTTTTGAATTGTACTTCGTTTATTTCATATAACGTACATTTTCGCACTATCTTTTTCAACTAAGTTCCTCTCTTTTACAGATGAACACCGTGCTACACCCGTCCAGGATACGGCACTACGGAGACACAGGCGCAGAAGTGCAGTAGGGACCCGTTGCAAAGATTCTTTTCAGATTAAGACCCTGCGTAAACCTTTTTTACTGTCTCTTGTTGACACAATCCCCCGGTTTCTTGCTATGACCGAGGAGGAGGCTGGCGTTTTGGCATAGGCCACGTCCGAATTTTGCGCGTACCTGGACACCAGGGGCTTACTACCAAGGGCGTTGTTCGGCCCGTTTTCATAAAGACCGAATACCTTAGGGAGTGTTCGGCGTCTCGAGTTAGGCCTTATATGCATCAGCTCCGAATCATGCCTTTGGTCAAATGTTGGGTTTTCCCGGCTCCTGTGTTTGCTGCCTTATGTTCCGCTCTATCGGCTAATGCGGCACCAGGAGAACTACTGCGATTGTGCCCCCTCGGCCAAAGCGAAAGCACCTCAAAGAGAGAAAGCCGAAAATCGATCACATGATATAGCGCGAGACTGGTCAACCACTCGATGACCCGCTGGAATCTTTAGAATTCCTCCGCATTGAAGAAGGGCTGTTTCTCGGTCAGGTAGATACGCGCCCCGAATTCGGGTGAGCGCAGTGCCCCTAGAGGCTATATAGTAGCCCCACCGTCGAACTCCTATGGCTAAGTGAAAGTGATAAAGCATTATAGTCCGGTTGCCTAGTTTGCTGCGCTATCACCTCCTTTGTAGGACCAAGACGTTGGATGAAGTGTGAAAAGGCGCTTTCTGCAAACACCCCCGCATTATAAGCGTGGGGGCTGAAGCCAAAGACTGCCATCTTTCAGGTTATATACACATATACATTAACGGCCGCATGTGAGGTATTTTAATTCTTGAAGGCACAAGTATAAAAAGCTTTTATATTTCATCGAAACATTGTTTCACAATAATACATGTTATTCAACATAATATCCTTCGAGCATCAAGGCTCTATTAAACGAAGCGCCTGCAGAACTTCCCGAAAATAGTACTCGGCGTACTCGGCTTCCGTCCGAATCTTGGGATGCAACATCGGTGGCCTTCATCTCCGCCAAGATGTCTTGACACGGGCAAGAGCCATCCGTGCACCCTCTATGCATGTTGACCGCCTCATTGCTTTGATATGCGGCACCGCACCAAGGAACTGCTGCACCAAGCCAAAATAACTCTTCGGCTCGGGCCTTTTCGGCCACAAATGAGTCACGACACCCTTCATGGCAAGTCCGGACAATCTATTCAGCTCCGCCCATTCGGCCAAACGATCGGTTAGTGGAAGTGGACGCTCTGGATTACGGAACTGCGACCAAAAAAGCTCTTCCATCTCGTGATCCTTTTGATCTCCAAAGTGTTCGGCCGCGTCCGCGGCACTCGCTGCCAAGTCCAGATAAGCATCTTCCGCACTCCACAGCCGGTCCAACTGAGCATATTTAGGATCCGTGAACTTCCTCCGCAGCAGAAAGGGCTTTCCAGCCGTGATATCTCCGGCCTAACGTAGCTCCTCCTTCATAGGTCTCATCGCAGAGCGAGCATCCTTGGCCTCGGTGGTGGACTTCTTCAGGTCCTCTTGCTCCGCTCGACCTTCTTTTTTAAGAAGCTCGCAGCGGTCGGTAGCATTCTTCAACTTCACGGCCATCTCGGCCATTTCCTTCTTGCTTCGGCAGTGAGCAGCCTGTTCGGCTTTTACCTCTTTGGTCGCCTTTAAGGCAGCCGCATCACTTTTTCTGGCCTGCTCCTTGGTTCGGGCAAGCTCCGCCCGAAGGTTCTCCATGGTAGCGGCACCATCTGCATCAAACATACATGTTGTAAGGCACGGGAATCAAGGTCCCTTACCAGCTGTCCGTGGAGAAACTGCATACCTTGTGACTCGTCAAGCCGCTTATTGACAAGGGCGATGTCGGCATCCGCCACGTCAAGTTGCCACTTTAGTTCGGCAAAATCATCAGTCCGGCTAGCCACCGGACGCTCCGCCACCTACATAGGAAGGGCGACATATTATAGCTGGGATTATGATCCTCGGCACGCTGTCATTTTTGACAACGTACCGAGTCTCAGGGGCTACTATCTACACAGGGCGCATCTTATATATGCGGAACCGTCAAAAGGTACATCATTGTGTTGGAAATATGCCCTAGAGGCAATAATAAATTAGTTATTATTATATTTCCTTGTTCACGATAATCGTTTATTATCCATGCTATAATTGTATTGATAGGAAACTCAGATACATGTGTGGATACATAGACAACACCATGTCCCTAGTAAGCCTCTATTGACTAGCTCGTTGATCAACAGATGGTTACGGTTTCCTAACCATGGACATTGGATGTCATTGATAACGGGTCACATCATTAGTAGAATGATGTGATGGACAAGACCCAATACTAAGCCTAGCACAAAGATCGTGAGTTCAGTATGCTAAAGCTTTTCTAATGTCAAGTATCTTTTCCTTAGACCATGAGATTGTGCAACTCCGGATACCGTAGGGAATGCTTTGGGTGTACCAAACGTCACAACGTGAATCGGGTGACTATAAAGGTGCACTACAGGTATCTCCAAAAGTGTCTGCATTGGGTTGGCACGAATCGAGACTGGATTTGTCACTCCGTAAACGGAGAGGTATCTCTGGGCCCACTCGGTAGGACATCATCATAATGTGCACAATGTGACCAAGGGGTTGATCAAGTGATGATGTGTTACGGAACGAGTAAAGAGACTTGACGGAAACGAGAGTGAACAAGGTATCGGGATACCGACGATCGAATCTCGGGCAAGTACAATATCGCTAAACAAAGGGAATTGTATACGGGATCGATTGAGTCCTTGACATCGTGGTTCATCCGATGAGATCATCGTGGAACATGTGGGAGCCAACATGGGTATCCAGATCCCGCTGTTGTTTATTGACCGGAGAACGTCTCGGTCATGTCTACATGTCTCCCGAACCCGTAGGGTCTACACACTTAAGGTTCGATGACGCTAGGGTTATAAAGGAAGTTTGTATGTGGTTACCGAATGTTGTTCGGAGTCCCGGATGAGATCCCGGACGTCACGAGGAGTTCCGGAATGGTCCGGAGGTAAAGATTTATATATGGAAAGTTGTTGTTCGGGTTCCGGAAAAGTTCGGGTTTTTCGGTATTGTCCCGGGAAGCTTCCGTAAGGTTCCAAGGATTCCGGAGGGGTCCGGAGGTCCGGAAATTGTTCCACCACGTCCAATACAGTAGCATGGGCTGTAGGGGGCGCCCTAGGCATATTGGGCCAAGGGCACCAGCCCCCCCAAGGCCCATGCGCATGGGAGGGGGAAACCCTAAGGGGGAGGGCCTCCACTTGACTTGGGAGGCACTCCTCCCCCTCTTGGCCGCCCCCCAAGTCCCATCTAGGGCTGGCCGCACCCCTTGGGGTGGGAAACCCTAAAGGGGGCGCAGCCCCTCTTTCCCCCTATATATACTTGAGGTTTTGGGCTGCCCAACACACATGAGTTCTCTCCCTCTTGGTGCAGCCCTGCCTCTCCTCCTCCTCTCCCTTGGTGCTTGGCGAAGCCCTCATGATTGCCACACTCCTCCATCACCACCATGCCGTTGTGTTGCTGCTGGATGGAGTCTTCCTCAACCTCTCCCTCTCTCCTTGCTGGATCAAGGCGTGGGAGACGTCACCGGGCTGTACGTGTGTTGAACGCGGAGGTGCCGTCCGTTCGGCACTAGGATCTCCGGTGATTTGGATCATGACGAGTACGACTCCTTCAACCCCGTTCTTATGAACGCTTCCGCTTAGCGATCTACAAGGGTATGTAGATGCACTCTCCTTCCCTCGTTGCTAGTTTCTCCATAGATAGATCTTGGTGACACGTAGGAAAATTTTGAATTTCTGCCACGTTACCCAACAACAAAGGGTATCGAGCTTGGTCTATTGCGTAGATTCTTTGCACGAGTAGAACACAAAGTAGTTGTGGGCGTTGATGTTGTTCAATATGCTTACCGTTACTAGTTCAATCTTGTTTCGACGGTATTGTGGGATGAAGCGGCCCGGACCGACCTTACACGCATTTCCACGTGAGACAGGTTCCACCGAACGACATGCACTTGGTGCATAAGGTGGCTAGCGGGTGCCGCCTCTCCCACTTTAGTCGGAACGGATTCGATGAAAAGGGTCCTTATGAAGGGTAAATAGCAATTGGCATATCACGCTGTGGTTTTATGCGTAGGTAAGAAACGTTCTTGCTAGAAACCCATAGCAGCCACGTAAAACATGCAAACAACAATTAGAGGACGCCTAACTTGTTTTTGTAGGGTATGCTATGTGATGTGATATGGCCAAGAAGAATGTGATGAATGATATGTGATGTATGAGATTGATCATGTTCTTGTAATAGGATTCACGACTTGCATGTCGATGAGTATGACAACCGGCAGGAGCCATAGGAGTTGTCTTTATTTATTGTATGACCTGCGTGTCATTAAACAACGCCATGTAATTACTTTACTTTATTGCTAACCGTAGCCATAGTAGTAGAAGTAATAGTTGGCGAGACAACTTCACGAAGACACGATGATGGAGATCATGGTGTCATGCCGGTGACGATGATGATCATGGAGCCCCCAAGATGGAGATCAATGGAGCTATATGATATTGGCCATATCATGTCACTACTATATAATTGCATGTGATGTTTATTATGTTTATGCATCTTGTTTACTTAGAACGACGGTAGTAAATAAGATGATCCCTTACAACAATTTCAAGAAGTGTTCTCCCTAACTGCGTGCACCGCTGCCAAAAGTTCGTCGCTTCTAAGCACCACGTGATGATTGGGTGTGATGGATTCTTACGTTCACATACAACGGGTGTTGACGAGCCTAGCATGTACAGACATGGCCTCGGAACACACGCAATACACTTAGGGTTAACTTGACGAGCCTAGCATGTACAGACATGGCCTCGGAACACGGAGACCGAAAGGTCGAGCATGAGTCGTATGGTAGATACGATCAACATGAAGATGTTCACCGATGATGACTAGTCCGTCTCACGTGATGATCGGACACGGCCTAGTTGACTCGGATCATGTAATCACTTAGATGACCGGAGGGATGTCTATCTCGAGTGGGAGTTCATAAGATGAACTTAATTATCCTGAACATAGTCAAAAGACCTTTTGCAAATTATGTCGTAAGCTCGCGCTTTAGTTCCACTGTTTAGATATGTTCCTAGAGAAAATATAGTTGAAAGTTGACAGTAGCGATTATGTGGACAGTAGATAGCTTATGTCCTTAATGCACCACTCGGTGTGCTGGACCTCAAACGTGGTCTGTGGATGTTGTGAACATCTGACACACACGTTTTGATAACTACGTGATAGTTCGGTTAAACGGTTTAGAGTTGAGGCACTAAAGACGTTTTCGAAACATCATGGAACATGTGAGATGTTCTTAGGGCTGAAATTGGGATTTCAGGCTCGTGCTCACGTCAAGAGGTATGAGACCTCCGACGAGTTTTCTAGCCTACAAACTAAGGGAGAAGATCTCAATCGTTGAGCTTGTGCTCAGATTGTCTGAGTGCAACAATCACTTGAATCGAGTGGGAGTTGATCTTCCGTATGAGATAGTGATGTTTCTCCAAAGTCATTGCCACCAAGCTGCTAGAGCTTTGTGATGAACTATAACATGTCGTGATAGATATGATGATCCTTGAGGTATTCACGATGTTTGACACATGAAAGTAGAAATCAAGAAGGAGCATCAATTGTTGATGGTTGGTGAAACCACTAGTTTCAAGAAGGGCAAGGGCAACAAGGGATACTTCATGAAACGGCAAAACAGTTGCTGCTCTAGTGAAGAAACCCAAGGTTGAACCCAAACCCGAGACTAAGTGCTTCGTAATGAGAGGAACGGACACGTAAGCGGAACCACCCTAGATACTTGGTAGATGAGAAGGTCGGCAAGGTCGATAGAAGCATATTGGATATACATTATGTTAATGTGTACTTTACTAGTACTCCTAGTAGCACCAGGGTATTAGATACCGGTTCGGTTGCTAAGTGTTAGTAACTCGAAATAAAAGCTACGGAATAAACGGAGACTAGCTAAAGGTGAGCCGACGATATGTGTTGGAAGTGTTTCCAAGGTTGATGTGATCAAGCATCGCACGCTCCCTCTGCCATCGAGATTGGTGTCAAACCTAAATAATTGTTATTCGGTGTTTGCGTTGAGCATAGACATGATTGGATTATGTCTATCGCAATAAGGTTATTCATTTAAAGAGAATAATGGTTACTCTGTTTATTTGAATAATACCTTCAATGGTATTGCACCTAATAGGAATGGTTTATTGAATCTCGATTGTAGTGATACACATTTTCATGCCAAAAGTATAAGATAGTAATGATAGTACCACTTACTTGTGGCACTGCCATGTAAGTCATATTGGTGTAAAACGCATGAAGAAGCTCCATGTTGATGGATCTTTGGACTCACTCGTTTTGAAAAGTTTGAGACATGCTAACCATGTCTATTGGTGCATACGCATGAAGAAACTCCATGCAGATGGATCGTTTAGACTCACTTGATTTTGAATCACTTGAGATATGCAAATCATACCACATGGACAAGATGACCAAAAGCCTCGGTTTCAGAAGATGGAACTAGATAGCAACTTGTTGGAAGTAAAACATTTTGATGTGTGCAGTCCAATAAGTCTTTGAGGCATGCAAATGAATATCGTTATGTTCTTACTTCACAGATGATTCGAGTAGATGTTGAGTATATTTACTTGATGAAACACAAGTCTGAATTATTGAATGGTTCAAGTAATTTCAGAGTGAAGTTTAAGATCTTCGTGACAAGAGGATAGAATGTCTATGATATGATCATAGAGATGAATATCTGAGTTACGAGTTTTGGCACACAATTAAGACATTGTGCAAATTGTTTCACAATTAATACCGCCTGGAACACCATAGTGTGATGGTGTGTCCGAACATCATAGTTGCACTCTATTGGATATGGTGCGTACCATGATATCTCTTATCGAATTACCACTATCGTTCATGGGTTAGGCATTAGAGACAACCGCACTCACTTTAATGGGGCACCACGTAATTCCGTTGAGACGACACCGTTTGGAGAAACCTAGTTGTCGTTTCTTAAAAGTTTGGGGCTGCGACGCTTATGTGGAAAAGTTTCAGGTTGATAAGCTCGAACCCAAAGCGGACAAAATGCATCTTCATAGGACACCCAAAACAGTTGGGTATACCTCCCAATTCAGATCCGGAAGCAATAGGGATTGTTTCTTGAATCGGGTCCTTTCTCGAGGAAAAGTTCGTCTCGAAAAGTTGAGTGGGAGGATGGTGGAGACTTGATGAGGTTATTGAACCATCACTTCAACTAGTGTGTAGCAGGGCACAGGAAGTTGTTCCCGTGGCACCTACACCAATGGAAGTAGAAGCTTATGATAGTGATCATGAAGTTTCAGATCAAGTCACTACCGAACCTCGTAGGACGACAAGGATGCGTACTGCTTCGGAGTGGTACGGTAATCCTGTCTTGGAGGTCATGTTGCTAGACAACAATGAACCTACGAGCTATGGAGAAGCAATGGTGGGCCCAAATTCTGACAAATGGTTAGAAGCCATGAAATCCGAGATAGGATCCATGTATCAGAACAAAGCATGGACTTTGGTGGACTTGCCCGTTGATCGGCAAGCCATAGAGATAAATGGATCTTTAAGAAGAAGACGGACGTGGACGGTAATGTCACCGTCTATGAAGCTCGACTTGTGGCGAAGAGTTTTTCACAAGTTCAAGGAGTTGACTACGGTGAGATTTTCTCATCCGTAGCGATGCTTAAGTCCGTCGGAATCATGTTAGCATTAGCTGCATTTATGAAATCTGGCGGATGGATGTCAAGACGAGTTTCCTTACCGGTTTACGTAAGGAAAGGTTGTATGTGATACAATCGTAAAAGTTTTGTCGATCCTAAGGATGCTAAAAAGGTATGCCAGCTCCAATGATCCTTTTAAGGACTGGAGTAAGCATCTCGGAGTTGGAATGTACGCTTTGATGAGATGATCAAAGATTTTGGGTTTATACAAAAGTTTATGAGAAACTTGTATTTCCAAAGAAGTGAGTGGGAGCACTATAGAATTTCGATGAGTATATGTTGTTGACATATTGATGATCGTAAATGATGTAGAATTTCTAGAAAGCATATAGGGTTGTTTGAAAAGTGTTTTTCACTGGAAAACCTGGATTAGGCTACTTGAACAATAAGCATCAAGATCTATAAGATAGATCAAAATGTTTAATAATAATTTCAAATGAGCACATACGTTGACATAATCTTGAAAGTGTTCAAGATGGATCAGTCAAAGAAGGAGTTCTTGCCTGAGTTGTAAGGTATGAAGTTAAGAGTTAAAAGCTTGACCACGGCAGAAAAGAGAGAAAGGACGAAGGTCGCCCCTATGCTTCGTACATAGGCTCTATAGTATGCTATGCGTGTACCGCACCGAAGTGTGCCTTGCCATGAGTCGGTATAGTACAAGAATGATCCAGGAATGGATCATTGGACAGCGGTCAAAATTGTCCTTGGAGTAAATAAGGACATGTTTCTCGATTATGGAGGTGATAAAGAGTTCGCGTAAAGGGTTACGCCGATGCAAGCTTTAACACCTATCCGAATGACTCTAAGTAGCAAACAGGATACGATAGTGGAACAACCATTTGGAGTAGCTCCAAGTGGGGCGTGGAAGCAGCATTTATAATATGACCTAGAAATTTGCAAAGCACACACGGATCTGAAAGGTTCGAGACCCGTTGACTAAAAACCCGTTGACTAAAACCTCTCTCACAAGCAAAACATGATCAAACCTCGTAACTCATTGAGCCTAAATCACATGATGATGTGAACTAGTTCTGAGACACTAGTGAACTCTTTGGGTGTTGGTCACATGGCGATGTGACCTATCGTTGTTCATCACATGACGATGTGAACTAGATTATTGACTCTAGTGCAAGTGGGAGACTGTTGGAAATATGCCCTAGAGGCAATAATAAATTAGTTATTATTATATTTCCTTGTTCACGATAATCGTTTATTATCCATGCTATAATTGTATTGATAGGAAACTCAGATACATGTGTGGATACATAGACAACACCATGTCCCTAGTAAGCCTCTATTGACTAGCTCGTTGATCAACAGATGGTTACGGTTTCCTAACCATGGACATTGGATGTCATTGATAACGGGATCATATCATTAGTAGAATGATGTGATGGACAAGACCCAATACTAAGCCTAGCACAAAGATCGTAGTTCGTATGCTAAAGCTTTTCTAATGTCAAGTATCTTTTCCTTAGACCATGAGATTGTGCAACTCCCGGAAACCGTAGGAATGCTTTGGGTGTACCAAACGTCACAACGTAACTGGGTGACTATAAAGGTGCACTACAGGTATGTCCAAAAGTGTCTGCATTGGGTTGTACGAATCGAGATCGGATTTGTCACTCCGTAAACGGAGAGGTATCTCTGGGCCCACTCGGTAGGACATCATCATAATGTGCACAATGTGACCAAGGGGTTGATCACGGGATGATGTGTTACGGAACGAGTAAAGATACTTGCCGGAAACGAGATTGAACAAGGTATCGGGATACCGACGATCGAATCTCGGGCAAGTACAATACCGCTAGACAAAGGGAATTGTATACGGGATCGATTGAGTCCTTGACATCGTGGTTCATCCGATGAGATCATCGTGGAACATGTGGGAGCCAACATGGGTATCCAGATCCGCTGTTGTTTATTGACCGGAGAACGCCTCGGTCATGTCTACATGTCTCCCGAACCCGTAGGGTCTACACACTTAAGGTTCGATGGCGCTAGGGTTATAAAGGAAGTTTGTATGTGGTTACCGAATGTTGTTCGGAGTCCCGGATGAGATCCCGGACGTCACGAGGAGTTCCGGAATGGTCCGGAGGTAAAGATTTATATATGGAAAGTTGTTGTTCGGGTTCCGGAAAAAGTTTGGGTTTTTTCGGTATTGTACCGGGAAGCTTCCAGAAGGTTCCGGAGGATTCTGGAGGGGTCCGGAGGTCCGGAAATTGTTCCACCACGTCCAATACAGTAGCATGGGCTGTAGGGGGGCGCCCTAGCCATAATGGGCCAAGGGCACCAGCCCCCCCAAGGCCCATGCGCATGGGAAGGGGGAAACCCTAAGGGGAGGGCCTCCACTTGACTTGGGAGGCACTCCTCCCCCTCTTGGCCGCCCCCCAAGTCCCATCTAGGGCTGGCCGCACCCCTTGGGGTGGAAAACCCTAAAGGGGCGCAGCCCTCTTTCCCCTATATATACTTGAGGTTTTGGGCTGCCCAACACACATGAGTTCTCTCCCTCTTGGTGCAGCCTGCCTCTCCTCCTCCTCCTCTCCCTTGGTGTTTGGCGAAGCCTCTTGGGATTGCCACGCTCCTCCATCACCACCATGCCGTTGTGTTGCTGCTGGATGGAGTCTTCCTCAACCTCTCCCTCTCTCCTTGCTGGATCAAGGCGTGGGAGACGCCACCGGCTGTACGTGTGTTGAACGCGGAGGTGCCGTCTGTTCGGCACTAGGATCTCCGGTGATTTGGATCACGACGAGTACGACTCCTTCAACCCCGTTCTCATGAACGCTTCCGCTTAGTGATCTACAAGGGTATGTAGATGCACTCTCCTTCCCTCGTTGCTAGTTTCTCCATAGATAGATCTTGGTGACACGTAGGAAAATTTTGAATTTCTGCTACGTTACCCAACACATTGCACGTACCTCAAAACCCGTCAGTAAACTCCTGGCGGCCTCGTACAACCCGCTTTCCGTGGACGAAATTTTTTCAATCACCGTACCCATCAATGCACGGTGATCCTCTGAGATAGACACTCGCCCGAGCAGATCCTTCAACTCCTCCGACCGTGCACCAGGAGGTGTCGGACTCATCTGATGGCCTTTTTCGAAGGCCGAACATGGAGGGCTCTGGGGGGCCTTAAGACCGCCCTCCGCCCCTGCCGAATTCGCAGAAACCCTCTGTGACGACACCCCAGGATCGTCCGCCTCGCTAGGCGGTACGGCAGGGGGAGGCGTTCCGCTCTCCATCATCTCCGGACGAAGATCCCCTGAAGACGAGCTCTGCTGAGAAGGGCTGAGATCTGAACTACAAGGTAAAATTTCGGTCATCTTCAGAAATAAAACAGGGATGTCTCTTATTTTAAAACTCCCCTCTCTACTTACGGCTCGCTGGAGGGCTGATCTCCTTGGGGAAATAATGCGGCCGGGGCATCTTCCGGCGCAGGACCATCTGGCGAAGATTTCTTCCCTCGCTTTGAGGCCTTGGTTTTCGGATCTACAGAGGCGGTCCTCTTCTCCCCTTGGATGGAGGGATTCTCGATCCCTCCTTTCTTGATAACCTCCTTCGCGGAGGCAGTAGCTTCCTTGTTCCCCCCTTCGCCTTCTTCCAAAGGCGCAGCCTCCAGCATCTTGGTTAACACGGGATCCGGCGTGGTCTCGAGGAGGGGGGGCGGACACCTGATCAGTTTTGCTTTCGCTATCCACTCCTGTTTAAGGGACAACTCTTTTAAGGGCAAGTTTATGATAAATATGCGGATAGCGTGTCCGGGTACGGGGCTACTTACTTGAGCATCCGAGCGATTGCAGCTCAGACCTGCGTTCTTGGTCAAGTCCGGACACATTGCTTGTGATCCGAAGAACAGTTTGTACATCTCCACGGGCTTTGCGCCCATAAAATGTTGGAGAGCTCGTGGTCCCTCCGGGTTGAACTCCCACAGGCGGAGGCGGCGTTTGCGAGGCAGGATGCGACGAATCAGCATGACCTGCGCTACTACGACCAGATTGATCTCTCTCTAGGAGGTCTCGAATACGGCCCTGCAACAAGGGCACGTCCTTGGACGGCCCCCAGTCAAGCCCTTTATTGACCCATGACGCCAGCCGCGGTGGAGGACCCGAGCGAAAGGCAGGTGGCGCCACCCATTTGGTGCCCCTGGGAGCTGTGATATAAAACCACTCTTGTTGCCATAGACCGAGCTCCTCTTGAAAAGAGCCCTCGGGCCATGAAGCGTCAAGATTCTTGCTTATAATAGCCCCTCCGCACTCGCTTGTTGCCCTTGATCATCTTCGCTCCACCTTGAAGGTCTTGAGCCACAATCCGCAGTGAGGGGTAATGCGGAGGAAGGCTTCGTGACACGACGATGAACGATGAGATGTGGAGGATGGACTCCGGATCCAAGTCGTGAAATTCCAGCCCATAATAAAACATGAGCCCCTCACGAACGGGTCCGTCGGGAAGCCTAGCCCCCAAGGAAGTGAGACGCGAACACCACGCTTTCACCGGGCTTGGGAGTGGGAATAACATGGCCTTGGGCAGGCAGCCTATGCGAGATTTCGCCGGTTAGATACCTGGCATCTCTTAGCTTTAGTACGTCTTCTTCCGTGACGAAGGAAGGCATCCACCGGCCTTGAAGGTCGGAGCTTGACATCATAGAAGGTCCGAAGCGCCTGAATCTGGAGCTTTGGGTGTTGGAACTCGAGGCGAGGGGCGGATTCGATTGAGATTGAGAAAAAGGAGTGGGGCCTTGGTCTGTTTATAAAGAGGTTGAATACCAGGAGCCCTCCCGTGACTGCTCGGGACTCGCTTCGCCGATGGACGAGGCGTGCTAACGGGCACGATCAAGTTACCCACGCCGTATTGATGAGAATCCCGGAATAAGGGACATGATCTCTCGCTTTGACAAGACGTGCTAAGGAAACCGCCTCGCTAAACGCTACCGAGGTGGGACAAGAAAACGATTCAAATAAAGGCTTGGCCATGGTGTGATGTCACGCTGCAGAATACGTCAGCATATTGAACTTGTGTAAATATTATTCTCTCTACGATGGTATGTGGAACTTATTTTGCAGAGCTGGACACTATCCTTGTGTTCAAAATCTTCTATGACGTATTCGGAGGAGGAACCCGCCTTGCAATGCCGAAGACAATATGCGCGCCGGACTCGTCGTCATTGAAGCCTGGTTCAGGGGCTACTTAGGGAGTCCTGGATTAGGGGGTGTCCGGATAGCCGGACTATGACCTTTGGCCGGACTCCTAGACTATGAAGATACAAGATTTAAGACTTCGTCCTGTGTCCGGATGGGACTTTCCTTGGTGTGGAAGGCAAGCTTGGCGATACGGGTATGTAGATCTCCTACCATTGTAACCGACTCTGTGTAACCCTAACCCTCTTCGGTGCCTATATAAACCGGAGGGTTTTAGTCCGTAGGACGAACAACAATCATACCATAGGCTAGCTTCTAGGGTTTAGCCTCTCCGATCTCATGGTAGATCTACTCTTGTACTACCCATATCATCAATATTAATCAAGCAGAGTAGGGTTTTACCTCCATCGAGAGGGCCCAACTCTGGGTAAAAACATCGTGTCCCTTGTCTCATGTTACCATCCACCTAGACGCACAGTTCGGGACCCCCTACCCGAGATCCGCTGGTTTTGACACCGACAGGGACCCTCATGACTGGGTTAGTGAAGTATGTTGATTCTGATAGTACCAAGGATCCCGAGTCTGATGATGACAAGACAGGGAAGGGAAAGAAGAACAACAACTCCAAGGGGCAGCAACACAACACGGCAGGTCATGGTAATGGAGGCAAGCGTAAAGCGGATGGAAGCATGGATTTTGTTGCTAATACTAGTGCGCAGGACAGGGGCCAGCGACGGAAGGGTAAAGCGCCGAATCGCGGTGGAGCTCCAAACCCCTACCCGGACCGCCTGATCTATCTATTAAACCAGCCCTGTCCAAAGCACGGGACGAAGGAGGCGCGAGCCACCCACATTTGGAAGTATTGCTATATTATGCAGGAGTTCAAAAATTCTAAAGCTTTTCGGTATGATCACGGATCAGGTGGTGGCTCAGGATCCGGATTCCATGGGCCGGGTCACGGTGGAGGAAATACCGGTTCAGGTTTCAATGGAGATCAGGGTGGACATAACAATCAAAACAATCAGAATAGCCAGGGTGGTTACAACCAGTAGCAGCAGTCGGGCTATCAGAGCAATCCAAAGCAGTTGAATAGCGGGCAATATCATGTATTCACCACTAGCTTAGACAAGCGAGACCAGAAGCTTCACAAGCGAGCAGTGAATTCTGTTAAACCGGCCATGCCTCGTTATTTACCCTGGTCCGAACAGCCAATCATATGGAGCAGAGAGGATCACCCTCCCCGGGTTGACAATCCGGGTCAGCTAGCGTTGGTGGTGGCACCTCAGGTGGGAGGTTACAAGTTCACCAAGGTGCTCATGGATGGAGGAAGCAGCATTAATATATTATACTATGAGACCTTCCGCTGTATGGGGCTAACAGATAGGAATCTTAAACCGTCCGATACGGTATTCAATGGTGTGGTACCAGGTAAGTCAGCATATCCCATTGGCAAGATAGCTCTGGAGGTGGCCTTTGGAGATGATCATGATTCCAGGTCAGAAACATTGACTTTTGAGGTGGTGAAGATCTGGAGCCCATACCACGCTTTATTTGGGCGGCCGACTTATGCCAAATTTATGGCACGGCCCTGTTATATTTATTTGCAGCTCAAGATGTCGGGTCACAAGGGGACCATAACCATTCATGGAAGTCGCAAGATTGCCTTGGAGTGTGAAGAAGGTGATGCAGCCTATGCGGAGTCGGTTTGTGCCACGGAAGAGTTGAAGTACTACAAGGATAATGTTGATCCGGCGGACATGACTCCATTGAAGAAGCCAACCACAGAGCATGATCTGGCTCTAAAGTTCAAATCGGCAGCTAAGACTAAGCTTGTTGACTTTGTGCCTGGCGATTCGTCCAAGCAGTTTAGTATCAGCACCAACTTGGATCCGGAATAGGAAAGCGCGCTCTCGAGTTCATCCGTGAGAACCGGGACTTTTTTGCATGGAAGCCTTCTGACATGCCAGGTGTACCGAGGGAACTCCCTGAGAACACTCTTAATGTTGATCCTAAGTACAAACCGGTGAAGCAGTTTCTCCGTCGGTTCAACGAAGAAAGGCGCAGTTATTGAGAGGAGGTGGCTGTGCTCTTAGCGGGTGGCTTTATTGTTGAAGTATTCCATCCCGAATGGCTGGCTAATCCGGTGTTGGTCCTTAAGAAAAATGGCACTGGCGCATGTGTGTGTATTACATGATCTTAACAAGGCTTGTCCAATGGATCCTTTTGCCCTTCCCGCATCTATCGATTATTGATGCTACTGGCGGGTTGTGAGCGTTTGAGTTTTCTAGATGCATATTCTGGTTATCATCAGATCAAGATGGCAGTTAAGGACCAGGAGAAGACGGTGTTCATAACTCCCTTTGGAGCCTTCTGCTATGTATCTATGCCCTTTGGGCTCAAGAGTGCTCAGGCAACTTATCAATGGTGTGTACAAAATTGCCTTCATAAGCAGATCAACCGTAATGTACATGCCTATGTGGATGATATTGTGGTTAAGTCAATGGAGAAGGAGACTATGGTTGATGATTTGAAGGAAACCTTTGATAACCTACGGACATACAAGATGATGCTCAACCTGGCCAAGTGTGTTTTTGGTGTACCGGCAGGCAAGTTATTGGGTTTTCTGGTGTCCAACAGGGGAATTGAGGCTAATCCGAAGAAGATCACAGCTATCACCTCCCTGGCTAAACCGAAATGTATCAATGATGTCCAGCGCTTGGCAGGCCGGATTGCCGCGTTGAGCCGGTTTATCAGCCGCCTCAGTGAGAAGGCGATCCCTTTGTATCAGATGCGGAAGAAAGCAGATCCCTTTGTCTGGACTCCGGCCGCTAATAAAGCGTTGGAGGATTTAAAGCGGCAGCTAGCCAATCCGCCTATTCTTGCTGCTCCGATTGACAAGGAACCATTGCTACTCTATGTGGCAGCTAATGCTCGTGCAGTCAGTGTAGCTATCGTGGTGGAGCACAAAGAGGCGGGCAAGGAATATCCGGTTCAAAGGTCCGTTTACTATATCAGCGAGGTGCTTATTGAGGCCAAGCAAAGATACCCGCATTGGCGTAAGCTGGTGTATGGAGTTTTCATGGCAAGCCGGAAGCTTAAGCAATACTTCCAGGACATCCTATCACAAAGGGTCACCGCTCCTTTGGGAGATATAATTCAAAACAGGGAGGCAACTGTCCGGATTGCCAAGTGGGCTATAGAGCTTGGGCCGCATGGTTTGAAGTACGTGCCTCAGAAGGCGATCAAGTCTCAAGCACTTGTGGATTTCATCAATGATTGGACGAAATTACAAGCACTTGAAGAAAAGCTGGATCACACCTATTGGACTATTCATTTTGATGGGTCCAGGCAATTGGAGTGCTCGGGGCTGGAGTCGTATTAACTTCCCCACAAGGTGATAAGTTCTGTTACGTTCTCCGCTTAATGTTTCTTTGTACTAACAAAGCAGCTGAGTACGAAGCTTTACTCCATGGTCTCCGGATGGCTAAGGAGATGAATCTTAGCCGAGTTAAGTGCTTCGGTGACTCGGACCTGGTGGCCCAACAAGTGTCTGGTACTTGGGATTCTAAGGACCTGCTCATGGCAGCATACCGTCGTGACGTGGATATTATTGCAGGCCACTTCAAGGGATATCAGGTGGATCACGTGGACGACGGAAGAACGAAGCGGCGGACGCTTTAAGCCGGCCGGGCTCTCAACAGAACCGGTCCCGCCTAATGTCTTCTTGGATGTCCTGCATAACCCGGCCGGGTCAAGCTTCCCCTGGCGAAGAGGATTTGGCTATTCCTGATCCGGAGGCTCGGTTGGTGGCGGCTCTGCATGTCATTCCGGATTGGACGGTTCCTTATCTTGGCGACATGAACCGGGCGAAGTTACCGTGAGGATGAGACGCTGGCCAGGCAGATAATCCGGCGATCCAAGTCCATGACTATTGTAAATGGCGAGTTGCATCATTGCAGTGTGTCAGGAGCGTTTCAACGTTGTGTGTCGCTGAAGGAAGGTTGTGAGATCTTGCGCGAAATCCACGAAGGAGATTGTGGTCACCACGCAGGTTCAAAATCTTTGGTGGCTAAGGCGTTTCGTCACGGTTTCTATTGGTTGACTGCTCATGCTGATGCAGAGGACCTGGTTAGGCAATGTGACGGCTGTCAGAAGTTCTCAAGACGCGCCCATGTGCCGGCTCAAGAATTGAGGATGATTCCAATTACTTGGCCGTTTGTGACTTTGGGGCTGGATATGGTTGCGCCTTTCAAATGGTCCAAGGACAAGAAGACCCACCTCTTGGTGGCGGTTGACAAGTTTACAAAGTGGGTGGAAGCGGAGCTCACAAGAAGTGTGATGCAGCCACGGCGGTTCAATTCATTAAAAAGGTGATTTTCGGTTTGGCTTTCCACACAAGATCATTATCGATAATGGTACCAATCTGTCTAAGGGTGCTATGAAGGAGTTCTGTGAACGTGAGCACATCCGGCTTGACGTTTCATCAGTGGCCCACCCACAGTCCAATGGCCAAGCAGAGAGAGCTAACCAAGAAATCTTACGAGGAATCAAACCCCGGCATATGGTTCCTTTGCAGCGGACGCCGGGTTGTTGGGTTGAGGAGTTACCATCTGTGTTATGGAGCATCAATACTACACCTAACAGATCGACAGGATACACACCGTTCTTCATGGTCTACGGAGCGGAGGCGGTTCTCCCCAGTGATATCCTTCATGATTCACCTCGTGTAGCAGCTTATGTTGAAGCGGACAACGAGGTAGCACGGCAAGACGCTTTGGACCTGTTGGATGAGGAGCGTGACATTGCAGCTGCCCGTTTGGCGATCTACCAGCAGGATCTTCGTAGCTATCACAGTCGCCGTGTTAGAACCAGAACCATTCAAGAAGGAGATTTGGTGCTCCGGCTCATCCAAGACCGTATCGATATGCACAAGCTATCCCCACCTTGGGAGGGACCTTTCATGGTCAGCAAGAATCTGCATAACGGGTCGTACTATCTGATTGATATTCGAGAGCATAAAGACTCACGTACATCAAAGGAGGAGACCAACAGGCCGTGGAACATAGCTCATCTTGGGCCCTACTATACTTGAGCCATAGGCTCTACTTATGTACATATTATGACAATGTATATATTATGATCAATACAATAAAACGGAGCCTTAGCTAAAGCGGGGTCTCTGTTATTTTTACATCATGAATGGTTACACGGAGTTTTTATCTTAAAGCGGTCTCTGGTTTACCCCTTGAGTTAGCTTTTTAACAAAGCTTTATATCATGTCACTTGGGGGCTTGGTCATGTCCGAACCAATGCAACACCTTTTGATAGGCGAAAGCCACGAGATCACTTGGGGACTTGGTCACGCCTAAACCAACACGCCTCTTGATCGGCCTAAGGCCACGTAATCACTTGGGGCTTTGGTCGAACCCAACCATCACTACACCTCTTGATCGGCGTAATGCCACCGCATCATTTGGGGACTGGCTGACATGAACCATAGCTACGCCTATTGGGGGCTTGGTCGTGTCCGACCATGGTAATACCACTTGATCGGCTCAAACAGCCTCTTTCGCAAAAGATTTTGTCTTTGTCTTTGCTTGAAATTTGTTTGTCTTTTTGCATATTTCTCTTGTTGTGTTCTTAACCGACAATTATTAAACCGATTCGACTGTCAGTTGACGGGACACGGTTTGTTTTTCATCCGGAGACAGTTTTGCCCGGTTTGATTTTTGATAAACATCCTGTTATGGAGTAACACCGGTGTTCATCTTAACCCGGAACGGTTTACCTGGTAAACCGACCCTGTATACATAGGAGCTGTTTTCTCCTTCAGCAGAGCGGGTTTCTTACAACTCCGCTTCAAGATTGGCACAACCAACTTCATGCCCTACGATGGCGGTGTATCATATATTCCCATATTTTATCATATGTTTAATCTAAAGTATTATCTTTAATTTCATATACATGGATATGATGACCCGCCTGGTGATACAACCACAATGGCGTTTTAAGCTTTTTGTTGCAGACAACAGTTTAAGGTTGATGATTCAACAAAAATATAAATTGCAATAAATATGCACGAAGGCATATCAACACAAAGTGTGGCAACTATTCTATTACAAGGCAACACAGTGCCCAGATAAGATAGTTGTTTTTGGCATAACATAAGGAAGCAGTAATGTAAACCGGCCTCCGGTTTATGCTCGATCGCCAGCTTGGCCTAATGGTTGCGGGTCATCTCGCTACCGCTTCAACTTCGATTCCCTACCCAGGGCCGAAATCAACAGTTGTCCAATGATTCCATTAATGCTTGGAATACGGCTTCATCATTGATCGGCAACGACGGTTCAATATCGAGCGTAAGTATGCTTACAGATTACGGTATAAGGTTCTCCGCTTCGTGAATCGGTGCGAGCACTCGCTTATTTTCTCCATCATATTGGGCTTGATAAAGGAGACAGATTTGCCTCTTCAACCAATTGGCAAGCCAAAGGGCGCACTTCCCGGTTTATCGTTCGGAGATCCTCTTCGCTGAATTCTGTCCCGTCTTCCTTCAAGCTTGGGAAGCCCTGCGCCGCTTCAACATGATCAAAATCTGGCACCCACGCTTCGGCCCGGATTAAGGCGTTTATGGCACCGGTTCTAGCAGCAGATTTCTTTAATTCTTCAAACCGGGCAGGAAGCATTGACAACATTTTAAGGGTGTCCTGGATCAAGGTCGGTGCCGGGTTGTTATGAGAAGCGTTGTTGATGATCCGCTGCGCACCAGCATAGAGTTGCTCTATCAATGTATAAGAGGCTTTCAATTTCTTCCGCACATCTGATCCCAAGTGGCCAATACGTGTCCCTATATCATTCAAAGGGTTAATAAACCGGCAATTACATGAGAAAGCTTCATTATGTCGTAAATCAAAAAGGCTTACCAAAGACAATGGCGGTCATGGCATGCACTTGCCGCTTTACACTGGTCAGTTCATCCACCACCGGTTTAAGGGCAGCTTCAGCATTTTCTTCCCGTTGAGTTAAAGCGGCCTTTTCAGTGGCCCAATCCGCCCGCTCCTTGTTGAAACCTTCCTTAAGCTTTTCCATGACGCTTAAAGCGCTGGTTAATTCATTCTTTGCTTTGGAGGTTTCAGCTTGCTGGGATTTCAGGTTTTCTTGAAGATCAGCGATTTGACTTTCTCTCTTGCTCAGATCAGCCTACATACAGATAATCATTTGATAAGGGTTAAGGTGAAGAGTTGAAGTACCAACCCCACAA
The DNA here is from genome assembly GCA_021605145.1 of Aegilops bicornis. Classification (NCBI taxonomy): domain Eukaryota; kingdom Viridiplantae; phylum Streptophyta; class Magnoliopsida; order Poales; family Poaceae; genus Aegilops; species Aegilops bicornis. The sequence continues at coordinate 260,422,942 of CM038672.1, read as the reverse complement.
CAAGTTATGCCCTTGGTACTTGGGGGCTAATGCATATTTGCTTTTCATCCTACAGTTTCTATATAAAGTCCCAAGCTCAATACAAGTATTCAACTTGACACTTGGGGGCTAATGCATATTTGCTCTGTCCTTGAGTAATGCTGGAATTCTTATGTTATACAAGTCCCGGTTTAACTACATTAGGTTGAACCGTCCCTTGGGGGCTACTTTCCAAAAGTACAGTTGTGTTCAGGATTATATTGGGAAGTCCCGGTTTAAGTTGACATCCTAAAACCGCCACTTGGGGGCTATCAGAGTTGACAGTTTGCAATATACAAGCAGAGAGTCATATGGAATTTACCTCATATTTGTCCTTCATCATATTCACCAGATCGGCTTCATAATCACGGCTGGTATATAACCGATTTAGATAACCGGAATGAAGATCTTGGGGATTCAAAGCGGCATAAGTTGCCAAATCGGCATTCCACTTGCCTTTACCAAACGCAGTAAATTCATCCTTTGCAGTGTGCTTGGACAAGGCGACATGATTACCTGGCTCGGAATGGCCAAAACCAGTAATAACAACATCGTCATCCTTGGCTTCGCCGGTTCACACTGGGGTCGCCGGTTTATCCGTATGCTTTGGTGGACTCGCTGTCTTGTCAGTTTGAGCAGGACTCGTGGGTTGATTTGAAGGGCCGGTGGTATCAACATGTGCTTCTTCAACAATAACATCATGATCTTGCAATGGTGGGTCGGTCAGCATATCATCCTGGATGTGTTCCTCGGGATTTGGTATTTGGGTCGGTTCAGGAGCATCATCTTCTGCCGCTTTGTCCAAAGCGAAGCTTTCTTGCTTGGCCTAGGCTTGGCCCCTCGAAGGAAAAAGATGGATCAGTCCAATGAACATTGAAAGTGGTATACCAAACAGCATTATCAGGAATATGGCTCACCCAAGCACTGTCTTGAGTGGTGGGAGTTGGGTGCCTATCGACTCGCCAGAGGAAGAATGAGAAGTCACCTGATAATCGGAGTCAGATGGATTAAGAGGTTGACGAATGCAGCCCGCTTTAGGATAAGCATTGACGAAACAGTTAGAGACCTCTGAACGGCGTTTCTGAACCGAACTCTTAGGTAAACTGGTGGAGGTGACTACCTGGCGGCTTTGCCGGGTTGCGGGATGAGCTTCATGCTGTTGTGTCTTCATAAGAAAGTTTCGATCCAAGTAAGCAAGAGGATGAGAAAATTTAACTTTCCGGCTTGCCTGACGGATTTTTACTGAAGGTAAAGGGTTTGAATTGGAAGATAGAGCGATTACCTCTACAACATCAGCATGACTAGCTTCAAAGATCATCCCGGCAATAATCATTATCAATAAGGCGTGTAAAAATAGACCAAGTGAGTCAAGTTCTACCACAAGATCCGGATTACCCACATCATCGTCTGCCGTGGATCGGTGGATGCAAAGTGGTTTTCTTTCTATTTGCCGGTTTCTTCACAACTTTGGTCTTGGGCCGGGTTATTGCCACCGGTTTCTCTTGTGGAGTCTTCCTGCTCCAAAATGGATCATCACCCTGTTTGAAAGATGTTAATATCAACAAAGAGTACTTAAACATAGTCGATTTTATGAAGGCATAAGATATGAGTCTTACGGCTGGCGGTTTGTTAATGGCAGAAAAGGGAGCCAGGCCGGTTTGGGCGCAAGCAGCTTCCGGTTCGTTTAACATCCTCTTAACAGCCTTAGTAACTTCATCGTCTATCAGCTGGATCTCAATATGCCGTAGAGGGTCTTTCACATCTTCTGTGTATTTGCACATCAAACCGGAACGCAGGCTTAGGGGCAGTATACTCCAAGATATCCAGCAGTGAGCAAGATCAACTCCTGTCAACCTGTTGGCCATGAAGGCCCGGAGCTTGGATAGTTGAGGGGCATATTTGCTTCTTTCCTTAGCAAATCGATGCAGTGAGGGAGGGGATGTGTGTTGCTTAGCCGCTCCGGACGGTAACCCGGTAAGGGATTTTCCCCATCAGGAGAGGTATCTTTGCAGTAAAACCATGTTGAATTCCAATCTTTGGGATGGCTGTGCAGTTTGGCGTGAGGGTAAGTGACCTCTTTCCGCTTTTGAATCGCCACACCACCCAACTCAGTGTTGGGACCGTAAGAAAATTCAGTGTGGCGGTTTAGATGGAAGCAATCTCTGAACAATTCAACTGTGGGCTCCTCTTGAAAGAACACCTCACAGAGCACTTGAAAGTGATGATATTGGTTATGGAGTTGGGGCCAATGTCTTGTGGACGCAGCTTGGAAGTTGGCCAAGACATCCCGATAAAACTTTGAACCGGTGGACTGAAGCCCGGGCTAAATGATCAGCAAAAACAACAACTTCTCCATCCTTGTTCTCGAGAACTCTCCGGCCAGGACCCTCCAAAGTGAATGACGATTTTTTGCCTAAAGCGGCGGTGCGGACTAAGTTATCCAGCTATGCGTTTGACCACTCGAGAAGGGACCCAATTACACTCGTACACTTGCTTGGCCAAGGTGCAATCTGCAAAGCGGTAATACCGGTTCAAGAATATGTTGGAAGGCTATATATTGATACATTCATTGTTAAACCGGAAGAAGTTACTTATAAACCAGATTTCTGCAAGGTGGCATTACATAACTGGGAAATCCTGGCGGTTCAACAAGGGACTAATGGTATATGCCGAGTTGTCAATTTATCTACAAAGTTAAACCGCCTGGTCTGAAACATTGAAGAATTAAGAGTGGATGTGCGAAAACAGGTTTCACAAAAGTGTTTCACAGTTCTGGACCTGGAGCATGTTCAGAAAAGAAATAAATATTGAAGGTCCAAAACGGAGCGGTACTAAATCAATGAGCAAGGATGTAAATAAGATTTATTACCTTGAGATGCATAAGTGAAAACGGAGGCTAAAATCTACCATTACACAGAACAGAGATTCAGGAGTTCTTTTGAGAACCATTATATGAACGAAGACCAAAGGATGAACACTGAAAAACCTAGAAACCCTAAAATAGATCTGGGGCGGAAAGAGCAGAAGACTTACCGGAGCTGAGGAAGAACCGAAAGGTCGCCGCAATGATTTGGTACGTTCAGGGTGATGCAGCGGCCAACGTTGGTGCAGAAGTTGACGGCGGCGGCGGAGCTCCGAAGCTGGGTGGCGCGAGGAAGACGAAGCAGAGGGGCACGAAGGGCAAAAAGAAATGACCCTTCGGTCTTATTTATAAAGCAAGGGACATGTGTCAGGCGCGAGAATCAAGGAGCCACGAGTTTGGAAACAGAGCGGTCGCCTAGATTGTCGTAGGTCTATTAAACAAAAGAGGTATTGTGGATAGTTTTTATGACAGGTGACGTCACGCCAGTTTAGGATGACCAGAGAAGATGACATCTTGGTGGTTCACCCAATTACACAAAGTTGCTGAAGATGAAGTTTTTTGCTGAGGATTCACATGAACCTGTTCAAATCAATCTGGGGCCTAATGTTGGGGATATTACTACTGGGCATAAACCGGCTAGGAGAGGCCGGGTTAACTTCATCAGTAGTCAAGTATGCTTGAAGCCCGTGAGGATATTCTATAAGGGCCCAAGGCCCAGAACCGATTTAAGGCTTGTAGCCGTGAACCGCATTAGTATGTAACTTGTGTTGTAAGTTAGAAATACTAGAGACCGAACCGACACGCCTATGAGCCGGTCTCGGGACTCCATAAACCGACGGGTGTCACCCATGTATATAAGGGGACGACAAGCGGCGGTTCAAGGACAACAGACAACAACTCGAGACTTAGGCGTAAGCTTGTTTGCTCCCTAGTCATCGAAACCCCCATCAATTCCATCACAACTAGACGTAGGCTTTTACCTTCATCGAAGGGCCGAACTAGTATAAACTCTCTTGCGTCCTTGTGTCCGCTTTAACCCCTTCAAGCTAACCCGTCGCGATGGCTCCACGACTAAGTCATTTCATGAGGACATCTGCCATGACAAAACCACGATAGTACCTGTTTTTTGAATTTCCCGTGCAATAAAAAATGACCCAAAAAAATTTCTCAGAATGCTCTGAAAAATTAATACGATTTATTTTCTGAATATTTAAGAATTTTTTGTGTAAGTAACATCACAGGGAGGTGCACTAGGTGGGCACAACCCACCTGGGCACGCCAGGACCCCCAGGCGCGCCTTGGTGGGTGGTGGTCCCCACATGGGCCCCCTCACTTATCTCTTCTTCCCACATCACCATCTACCTCTAGAAAAAATCATCATTGCTCTCTCTTTCTCGTGTTCTTGCTCTCAAACCTATGGATTTAGATCTCTTTGCTCGAAGCTCCGTTTCCGAAACTGTTTCGGGGGATTGTTGCTTGGTATGTGACTCCTCCGTTTGTCCAATTAGTTTTTGCTTTAGTGCTTTATATTTTGAATGATTAGCTACTCTTGGTGCTGCTATACATGAGCTTTCATATTGAATTATTAGACTTTAAGTAGTTTGAATGCTTGTTATGGCCTCTATGCATCCCTATGAGTAGTTGCTACCAATCTTGTAAAGTTATGTTGAGAAAATTTTGTGGAGTAAAAATTTCAGAATTGTTGTTTATAGGAAAAACATGAGTATCTTTAGGAAGTTTTCTTCCAAGAAGAACTCCAGGGGAGTGACTGGGGAGTCATCCAATAGTGATCTCCGCTCCCAGAGAATGGCGGAGATACGGCCGTGCGAATGGCCACATAACCCGTTCATGCAAGGGGCCAAAATCCTTCAAGAGTTCGCACAATATGCTGCTAATGCCGGCCTCACCGACTTCATCGCAGCTGAATGTGAACAGTATCATATCCTCACAAACTCCTTTGTGCAAAGTTTTAATTTCCTTCCTAGAATAATCCCCCTAGGAATAATGACGACATTTGATGAACTGGCCCTGGCAAAGAAGACGGGTATGAACTCAACTTTTTCTGTTTTTGTAAATATGTTTAACCTAGTATCCATGATTCAGCCCATTATGATTAAACATGTTTGCAATGACAATTAGAGATTATAGGTTCTCATGCCATGCATAAGTAGCTAGGAGTGGATAATGATTTATCTTCGATGTCGACATTGCGTTAAATTGATTGTGATGTTGTATGATGATATGCTATCCTCCTCTGAATATTCGAGTGGCTTGACTTGGCACATGTTCATGCATGTAGTTGAATCAAAACCAACATAGCCTCTATGATATTTATGTTCATGGTGTTCATATCCTACTCATGCTAGTTTCCAATGTTACTTACGCATAATGCATGTTCATGACCATTGTTGCTCTCTAGTTGGCCGCTTCGCAACCTATTTGCTAGCCTTCGCCTATACTAAGTTGGAATTCTGCTTGTACATCCAAAACCTGAAACCCAAGTTATTCCAGATGAGTCCACCATACCTACCTATATCCAGTATTACCCTACCGTCCAAAATAAATTTGCATGTGCCATCTCTAAAAACTACAAATAAATATCCTTTTTGTGTGCTTGGATTGTTCATGGAACGACATGAGGTAGTTGGTATCTTCCATACTAAGCAGATTATTCTCAGATTGAGTGTTTATTCACTCGCCAATACACGAGAAAGTGGCGGTAACAGGGATTCCCTGTCCCAAACTGCAAACAGAAAAGAGCTTACAAATAATCAAACAAAAACTCCTATGGAGTCATAACCTTTACTTTATCCCTTGGGAACTGCTACTAATGTGTTTAGCATGGAAGATATTGATAACTGATGGTCGCGAAGTAAATGAGAAGGGTGCATTTCTCAAAATTTCATTTATCTCTACTTTAAAAACTTGAGCTCTGGCACCTCTGCAAATCACTGCTTCCCTCTGTGAAGGGACTATCTTTACTTTTATGTCGTGTCATCACCTTCTAAAATAAGCGCCAGAACCTGAGAGCACTGTTGTCATGCTTATGCATTGTGTGTAGCTAATGTTGGGTGCATCATGACTGGATCTTTTCTACCATGAATTACTATGTTTAGTCGCTGCTTGAACTTTGGAGGTGCTATGCATTTATGTTTTGCGGTCTCAGAAAGGGCTAGCGAGATACCGCTATTATCATATTATATCATGCTTGTTTTGATAACGTGTTGTTGTTTGAGATATCTTATTATTGCTTGCTAGTTGATTATGTCATTGATATAAGTTAATATAATTTTTAAGAGTTATTGTCGACATGGTTAGTTATAATATTGGCTGAAAACATGGGTCCTGTTTAAGCTTATTAATGCAAACAAGAGCAAAAGAGTTCGTAAAAGTTTTTCTTTTTCACTTTCAATTTATCAACTGAATTGCTTGAGGACAAGCAAAGGTTTAAGCCTGGGGAGTTGATACGTCTCCAACGTATCTACTTTTCCTAATGCTTTTCCTCTTGTTTTGGACTCTAATTCGCATGATTTGAATGAAACTAACCCGGACTGACGATGTTTTCAGCAGAACTACCATGGTGTTGTTTTTGTGCAGAAATAAAAGTTCTCGGAATGGGATGAAACTTTGCGAGGATTTTTTTATATAATAAAAGAGAATTTCTAGAGCCAAGAACCACCGGAGGGGGGCACCTGGGTGGGCACAACCCACCAGGGCGCGCCCCCCTCTAGGCATGCCCAGGTGGGTTGTCCCCACATGGTGGCCCCGCAGACCCTGAAACCGACGCTATAAATGTTGGGTAACATAGTAATTTCAATAAAAATCCTACGCAAACGCAAGATCATGGTGATGCATACCAACGAGAGGGGAGAGTGTTGTCCATGTACCCTCGTAGACCAAAAGCGGAAGCGTTAAAACAACGCGGTTGATGTAGTCGTACGTCTTCACGATCCGACCGATCCAAGTACCGAACGCATGACACCTCCGAGTTCAGCACACGTTCAGCTCGATGACGTCCCACGAACTCTGATCCAGCAGAGCTTCGAGGGAGAATTCCGTCAGCATGACGGCGTGATGACGGTGATGATGATGCTATCGACACAGGGCTTTGCCTAAGCACCGCTATGATACGACCGAGGTGGACTATGGTGGAGGGGGGCACCGCACACGGCTAAAAGATCAACTGATCAATTGTTGTGTCTTGGGGTGCCCCCTGCCCCGTATATAAAGGAGCTAGGGGGAGACGGTCGGCCAAGGAGGAGGGTGCGCCAAGGGGGGAGTCCTACTCCCTCCGGGAGTAGGACTCCTTCTTTCCTAGTAGGAGTAGGAGAAGGAGGAAGGGAAGGAGACAGGAGGAAGGAAAGGGGGGGCGCCCCCCTCCTTGTCCAATTCGGACTAGAAGGGGAGGGGGGGCGCGGCCTGCCCTGGCAGTCCCTCCTCTTATCCACTAAGGCCCAATAGGCCCATTATACTCCCCGGGGGGTTCCGGTAACCCCCCGGTACTCCGGTATATGTCCGAAACTTCTCGAAACAATTCCGGTGTCTGAACATAGTCGTCCAATATATCGATCTTTACGTCTCGACCATTTCGAGAGTCCTCGTCACGTTCGTGATCATATCCAGGACTCCAAACACAAAAACTCATAATATCGATCGTCACAGAACTTTAAGCGTGCGGACCCTACGGGTTCAAGAACTATGTAGACATAACCGAGACACGTCTCCGGTCAATAACCAATAGCGGAACCTAGATGCTCATATTAGCTCCCACATATTCTACGAAGATCTTTATCGGTCAAACCGCATAACAACATACGTTGTTCCCTTTGTCATCGGTATGTTACTTGCCCGAGATTCGATCGTCGGTATCTTAATACCTAGTTCAATCTCGTTACGGAAAGTCTCTTTACTCGTTCCATAATACATCATCCCGCAACTAACTCATTAATTGCATTGCTTGCAAGGCTTATAGTGATGTGCATTACCGAGAGGGCCCAGAGATACCTCTCCGACAATCGGAGTGACAAATCCTAATCTCGATCTATGCCAACCCAACAAGTACCTTCGGAGACACCTGTAGAGCACCTTTATAATCACCCAGTTACGTTGTGACGTTTGGTAGCACATAAAGTGTTCCTCCGGTATTCGGGAGTTGCATATCTCATAGTCATAGGAACATGTATAAGTCATGAAGAAATCAATAGCAATATACTAAATGATCAACTGCTAATCTAACGGAATGGGTCAAGTCAATCACATCATTCTCTAATAATGTGATCCCGTTAATCAAATGACAACTCATGTCTATGGTTAGGAAACATAACCATCTTTGATCAACGAGCTAGTCAAGTAGAGGCATACTAGCGACACTCTGTTTGTCTATGTATTCACACTTGTATCAAATTTCCGGTTAATACAATTCTAGTGTGGGGACCCCGACTCATAAGTCGAGATCACCGAATGCACGTTTACAGTGATCCCAGAGATCAATGCTCACTGAACACACAGAAGCTGAATAACAAGAGTCTTACATCCATACATACCGTTTTACACAAGTAGGACCATTATGGTTAAGTCTTGAGAGCATCATCGCAGCGGAAATCTTCAATAACAACTTGGACCCATGCCATCGGCCTTAACAGTATAGGCATTCTGACTGGGAAGCGTCCTAGCTCGCATGTTCGTCACCAAGGTGCTCTTCAGTATATCCTGTTCTTTCATGCCTGGCCAATAAAATAACCAGTGGCAAGCCAATGAGTACTTTGAATGTACTCGCAAGCAACCCATGTTTTGGTTCATGATACAAGGACATGTTCAACAACTTGTTCAACAACTTGTAAGACATGCATCAGGAGAATTCAAGTAACCATGAGGACAGGTTACAGATATCAACATAAATAGAGTGGGCATGAACCCAACTCAATCATGTGAAGTCCCTTGACTTGACCCAAGTAGTTCTCCCCAATCATCCAAACACACACACTGGTTTGCGAAGCTCTGGACGTAGTTTAAGCGACCGCCCAACCGTCCTTGACCGTGGACATGGCTATTCAATAGTTTTACACTCTGCAGAGGTTGCACACTTTACCCACAAGATCCGGGAACTTCCGTGTCATCCACGACCATGATACCTCAAGTACCCGGTAAGCACCCGATCACTACCTTTCCCTAGACTACACTAACAAGGAGTCCAATCGTTGTTCTCAGATCCTCACGATGTACATCATACGAGACTCACTCGAGATCGTAACATCCGAGAGGGGACGAACGGTGTATCCGGTGCCTCAGAAAAACAGTCATGGCCGCCCTACTGGCACGACCCCGTCCCGAGAGAGAGCACCAACTCTCCCCCGTCACTAGTAATGCGGGCTCCAAGCTAGTATCAGCCTAGGTAATCAATAATGCCCTTTCCCATACAAGGGTAGAGTGGTCGCGCATGTAAGGTTGGGGCAGTCGACAAATCTTAAATCTAATCCGTTTTTGAAAACAACACACACACTTGCCTCGGTACACCACTTCGTCATCAAGTGGTTACCCATCTCATTATCTCCCTAGGGCATAAGTGGCACCCAACGGGGTTTTCAAAAAGTCTTTTGAAAATACTTTGTCCCCATCAACATGCATATTCCCGTCCCTTTTTGCGTAGCATCTACTTTAGCATCCTATCTACTCCCACCGGCATAACCCTCATCAGAAGGTAGGGTTATGCATAATGCAAGTATCAACGAGAAAGTACGATGGCAAACCATCAAAGTGGTTACCACCTCATCATGATTCCGTTGCAACAACAATATGGTGCTATATGACATGCATAAAAAGGGTTTCATAGACATGGTCAAAGGGCTGCTTGCCTGTTTTAACAAAGTCTTCGAGGTCTTCAAATATCTCTGGTCCAACTCCGAGCATTTCGTCTACTTCGTCAACTATCGCCGAAAACAACCATAATAAGCAACACGACCAGGCAAAAATAAAAGTGCTCTAAAAAATGTGAGTTGGACTTTTCAAGGATACCTCTGGTCATATGAGGTATGACCAAAGTGGTTTCAATGGGATTTGATCAATGGATATCTCTGAATATTTCAATATGATGGAATCTAGGGATTGGTGGATTTGCAAGAAGTGTACAGAAATATTATTTTGAAAAATGAGCAAAGGTACCCATTTTATCAAAGAATGATTTTAGAAGCATCTAGGAGTTGGTTTCACTGGATTTGGAGTTCAAATGAATATCCTATGGATTTTTAAAGTGGACTTATGTGGATAAATGACCTATTTAATGTACCCAGTGAAAACCAAGCACAATAAAAATGTTCACTATGCCTCATTAAATAGATCATGACTTATGGAGTTACTGAAAATTTGAACCATCAGATTTGGACTTGAAGTGAGGTCTCTAGAAAATTTTGAATCTTGCTGAAAAAAGAAAAAGGAAAAAGGGGGCTTTACCCTTATCATGCATGCAAGGCGAGAGATAAGCAGCGGGCCGGCCCGACTGCACGGCCACGCGCAGGCTATCGACGCAGGAGGCGTATTCGCGGGAATAAGTCTTCCCTCGGCAAAGGCGACAGTTGGCGGAGACCGTCTCCACTTAAACGGGGCGGGGCCCGCTGGCGGGTCACCGACCATGAGGTCCACCAGAGGTCGTCTCCCTCCTCCCGCCCGCGACAGAGGAGGCAGAGGAGGCGGGGCCGAGCGCTTGCCGGTGCCCGTTCCGGTGGCTCCGGCCACCTCCGGCGAGCCCGGGAGGATGGGCCGCTTCCACCTGGGGACCCAGTTCCCGCCGGGGAGCGCCAGAGCGAGCGAGGCCTCGGCCGCGGCAGCAACAAGCGATGGCGGGGTTCGGCACGGCGAGGAAGGCACGGGGAGGAGGGGATGTAGCACGGGGTGAGTTGACGGTGGTGATGAGAGGGTGTTGGAATGTCTAGGGGAGAGAGATAGGCTCGGGATAGCCCGAATTTAGGCGGAGCCCGACGGCGGCGCTCCGGCCATTGCTGTGGATGGAGGGCACGGGGAGAGGTGTGGGTTGGTCCAGGGGGTGCACGGGAGGGAGAGAGAGCAAAGGAGCTCCAGAGGGAGGTCAGTGGTGGCCTTTTATGGCGGCGCGATGGTGCACCGTGGACGAGTGCGCCGGCGAGGTCGTTGCCATTGCTTGGGGTCAAGGGGGCTCGTGTGTGCGTGTCCGGGGCGTTTGTAGAGATGGTCTACGGCCAGGGGAAGGGAGAGAAGGAGCGGGGAAGTGCTGTATGCCGCGCTGCAGTGAGCTCGTCCATTGGAGCTCTCGGGCAGCCGGCTCGCGTGCGAAGGGGGCCGCAGGAGGGACAAGGAGGAGGGGGACAGGGGTGTAGCATGCTGCGAACATCAAGGCGCGTTGGCAGGCGTGCGGGGGAGGGACGAGGTCGTCGGAGGCATCGGGCAGAGGGCAGCTATAGTGCAAGGGCGCACTGTAGCACGCTCCAGAGCATGCATATGGCCGGCGTGGCCATTTTAAAAGGTCAGGGGCATGTCCACTTGTGCCCTGGAGCTTTCTTGGATACTCTAGAGTGGTAAGGAGCTAGGTGGGGCGCTGAATATAGAAATGAGAGAGAGGAGGAGTTGCGATGGGTAAACAGAGAGAGAAAGAGATGGGTTTTACCCCAGAATAATTGAGCTGTTGAAGGAGGAGAGTTACTGGATGTAGGAGAGGACTAGGAGGAGCTGTGGTAAAGAGTTGAGTTCAAGGAGAATAGTGTTAGTGGTCAAAATGGTGATTTTTGAGAAGTGACAGAAGGTGTTTGATAATGGTTTGGACCAGCAGATGATTTCCAACTGCCATGAGACTCCACAGGGTGAAATGACACATATAATTAGGGCCTTCCACCAAGTTGGAGCTTATTTGGGCAAAGTTGCCAATGCAACTTTTGTAAACCCTAGAAATTTGTAGAAATGAACTCGTGTAGATCTAGTTGAGAAAATCACTTCTCCTTGATGCACCACTTGGTGCGGTGGCCTCATTTGGTCATGTGAACATGCTCACCAAAGTTGGGGTCAAGGAGAGAAAGTTGGTAGTACAAATTAGTTCAAATTTGATTCTGGTCAGAGAGGGTTTTGGGGCATTTTTGTGAACCAAAATGACTTTAATTGACATGAGGCTTTGCAAGGTGATCACAATATGCATTTGTGACTTGCTGGATTTTCCTTGGAGTTTTATGAAAATATCCTGTAGAAATATTTCAAATCCTTGAAATGGGCAGAAATGGTTTTGGGAGGTTTTGTCCAATATTCTGAACATGACCATGTGTTGAAACTCTTATATATGGAAAATATATGTCCACTAAGTTTCCCTGATTTTTGTCAAATATTTTTGAAATAATAAACTAATTTTTCCCTATTAAAGACCATTTCTGGCCTGAAGAAAAAGCTTTTAAATAAAATAGGGAAATAACTTTCTAAATTATATTTTTGTGGTTGTCGGTGTACTAGAGTAGGGGTACCCTAGTATCCCGTACTCGTGCACGGACAGTTGCAGCACCCCACGGCAAGGTTTGCCTCGTCACCGCCAATATCCTCCGTGGCTCCTTTGGAGCCATTCAAGAACAAAGTATTTGATTGAGAAGACAAGGCCCCGACAAGAGGAGCTTGTCGGGAAGGCCACTCCAGGCACGCAGAAGACAAGGCCCCAGCAAGAGGAGCTTGCCGGGAAGACTCGGAGCGCGACAAGGATTCGGCCGTGGCAAGGAGCTTGCCGCGGCATGCAACTTCTCTCCGTCTCCGCTCCAGCTCACCCAGCGACGTGTCGCCACGGGACCGTTCCATGCGCGCGTGTCGAGCGGCTGTGCAGCCAGCGGAGAGCAGCGATAAGCGGCGCTGACAAGCTTGCCATCGTGGCGAGTGGAGGCGCACCTGACGGCCTCTGTTGCACTGTTCGGGCGACACTGACGGGCATTTATTGCTTTTGTCCCTTCTTGCCGTCGAGTTAAGTATTTTGCAATCGCATACCTTTGTTCAAGTAGGTGTACCAACTCCTGTTTTTACATCTGTACCCCGCCTATGTTGCCACCGTCGGAGACCCTTGAGCATATAAAAGGAGGCCCATGCGCAACGTAGAAAGGGTTCGCTGGTTCGGTTCATTCGACTCACCAGAGACTAGATACACTCACGTTAGGTTTTGTAGCTCTCATTGCTCCCTAGCAAGAACACAATAGATAAAACAAGCAGCAGAGGGAGTTTTATCTCTCCGAGAGCTCTGAAGCTGGGTAAACTGCTCGTGTGCCTCGCCTCGATCTGCTCTTCGTGCGATCTCCGCCCCCCTCCGAACCACAAGGGGCCTGGTCCGCCGGCCCCATAGGTGTCCGTGGGTACGATCAGCCTCCCCAACATCTTTGGCACGCCAGGCAGGGGGCGTCGAGGCCGTGTGAATCTGATTCGGCGTTCACACGAGCAGCGTCATCAACATCTTCCTCAACATGCCACCGAAGAAGAAGGCTTCGGCGGCAGCAGAGCCGTCCGCGTCGTACCCACCCTCACCGCAGCAAACGGGTGGTGGGGTAGACGCTGGCGGAGAAACGGGCGCCGACGAAGGTGTTCGCGACGTTGCCAATTCGAAGGATAAGGCACCACAAACCTCGGCATCCGCGCATCCCCCGCACCCATCTCAGGAGACGCGGGACCAACAACGTCATGGCGTTCACAACGCCATACGTTCGTTGGATCGAGACCCTCAAGACCAGCATGCGCGCCAACATGTCAGCACGAGTGAGATACGGTCGCCCGGACGGGCGCTGCTCCTTCTAACGTAGTTAGAAGTCCGGCGTGTCCCGCTCCTCGCACCGCTCTCCAATGCTGCCCACTACTCCAGCAGGCTCGCGAGATCTCAACTGCTCCTCGACTACCCTCCAACGGCCGACAAGGTCGACGAGTGGAGGGCCACTATCGAGCCTCATCGGCTTTGCCAACGGTGACGCTCGCGGCAACTAACGCCATCATTGCCGCCGGCGAGACGACAAGGCACGAGCCGGTGGCGACGAGACTGTCGGAGGTGCAACCACCGTGCACTCTCCGCCAAGAAGGCCAAGATCGCCGACTCACCGGATCCACCTCGACAGCGACTCCACTGCGTCGTCGGATCCGCGAGCTCACCGCGATCAGCGCCAAGTTCTTCATGAGCGACAACAAGAGGATGCTCGAGCTCGCATCGAGCGCCGAAGAGAAGCGCGACGTCAGTCCGACAAGCGCGCTGGGCCTTCTGTTGACATGCGCGCGCCGGAGGAGCCAGGCGACTTGCCGTGACCACGGTAGGTTGCCCTGCTCACTTGTGAGCTGCGGCAAGTCCAATGGCCCGACCAAAAACTTCAAACCAGACGTGCCGGAGAAGTATGATGGCAGGACGCATCCGTTGGAGTTCCTTAGCATCTACACCATCGCGGTGCAGGCTGCGGGGGGATGGGATGACAAGATCCTCGCCAACTACTTGCCGCTCGTACTCAAGCCCAACGTCAGATCTTGGCTCATGCACTTGCCAGACAGCTCCATATCCTCTTGGGTAGATCTGTGCCATCAGTTTGTTGGCGCCTTCACAGGTGGCCACAAACCTCATGGCCAAGAGAGTGACCTTCACTTGCTCGCCCAGAAGGAAGGAGAGTCCTCGCCAAGTTCATTCAGAGGTTCAGCCGTGTGCACTACAACATCCCGTGACGTCCACCCTGCGCGGTGATCAGCGCATTTCATCGTAATGTGTGGAACCGCAAGATGAGGGAGGAGATGGCGATGTGCAAAGTCAAGGACGTCGCAGCTGTACGCCTTGGCCGACAAGTGTGCATCGCTACCGAGGAAGGAGGAGACTCTGTGAGAGAATGCGTAGCAGGATCTCGACAAGGAGGACACCGCCCGGCAAAGAAGGGCCGGCGGCGAGGCAACAGGAAGAAGAAAGCTAGAGAAGTGCTAGCTGTTGAGCAGTCCGGCAACGGAGGCGGCAACAAGAACGCCAAGGCTGGTGGCTCCGGCAAGGAGGTTGCCGCTGACATCAATCACCAGTCGGTGGCGGCCGCCGATAAGCAGGACAGCTCCGGCAAGCAGTACTGCAAGATCCACCGCACCAAGGGCCACGACCTCTAGAGCTGCAAGAAGGTCGAGCAGCTTGTCGAACAGCAGAGAGCTGAGTACGAGCGGCGCGACAAGGAGATGGCCCAGGAAGGTGCCGGGGAGCAAGCAAGAAACGTCCGGCCGGGGAGGACGCCAGCAGCAAGGCCAAGCAGCGGCAAGGAGATAGACCTCCTCATGCCGCGACAAGGATGAAGATGATGACGACAACGAAGATATGGAAGGCGACGACGCCGACGAGCAGGAGTTTCAGAAAGCCACATAGGTTCTCTGCGTTGACGGAGGTGCTTCCCTGCATACCTCCCACCGCCAACTCAAGCAATGGATGCGGGAGGTCAACGCAGCGGAGCCATCCGTAGAGTCACGCAAGCCTCTGAAGTGGTCCAGCACGCCTATCATTTTTGATATTGAGGACCACCCTGATCGCATAATCATGCGGTCGGGTGCTTGCCGATGTTGGTCTCTCCAACCATCCGCAACCTCAAGGTCACAAAATGTTAGTTGACGGCGGGCCGCTTGAATATGATCTCCTCCGCGGTGCTCCGAAGCTTCAAATCCTCGACAATGAGCTCGAAGAGACCGGAACCTTCCAAGGAATCAATCCGGGAAGGAGCAAGCCAAGGGGAAGATTACGTTGTCGGTCACATTTGGCAGCGAAGCTGAACTTCGTGGATCGAGAGGGTTACGCTCGACGTTGCCGATTTCCCATTGCCTTACAATGGGATACTTGGCCGTCCAAAGACTCGCCATGTTCATGGCAGCCTCTCACTACGCTTACAATCTACTCAAGATGCCAGGCCCGTAAGCGCCATCTCTGTCCATGGCGACAAGAAGGATGCCCTTATCTGTGCCGACAAGATCTACCGGGATGCAGCAGCCGCGACAGATTGCCAAGCACTTGCTGCTGAAGCTCCCGGGGGGAAGACCAAGTCCAAGTCCGGCAAGCGCACCTCTTCGGAGTGCTGCGCTACCGTCGAGGACGCACCATCGAGCTCCACCGGCAAGTGCAAGAAGATGGTGGCTCCGCCGAAGACAAAGAAGGTGCCCGCCAAGGAGGAAGGCACTGGTGGTACCTTCACCATCAGTGCCTCTCTCGACCCTAAATAGGAAGGCGCGCTGTTTTCTCAAGGCGAATGTCGACGTGTTTGCATGGCAACCGTCGACATCCCCGTGTTCCTGTGAAAGTGATTGAGCACCGCCGCCGTTTGTCCTCATGCGCGCCCGTCAAGCAAAAAGTCGAAGCAAGCAAAGGAGCGCCAAGAATTCATAGCGAAGAGATCAAGAAACTGAAGCGGCCAGGCCTTGCCAGAGGAGTGCTCCATCCTACGTGGTTGGCCAATCTTGTAGTCGTGCGCAAAGCAAATGGGAAATGGAGACTTTGTATTGACTTCACGGATGTTAATAAAGCTTGTCCCAAAGATCCATTTCCCTTGCCGCGCATTGACCAGATTGTTGACTCCACGGCTAGACGTGATTTCCTTTCATTTCTTGATGCATACTCAGGATACCATCAGATCTTCATGGCTGAAGAAGATGAGGAGAAGACCGCATTCATCACACCATGTGGAACATACTGTTTCATACGGATGCCTTTCGGTTTGAAGAATGCTGGTTCAACATTTGCAAGGGTAGTCCATGACGCTTTTGAGCCGCAGATGCACAGAAATGTAGAAGCCTACATGGATGACATAGTGGTCAAAAGCAAGGACAAAGCAACTCTGGTTCAAGATTTGGACGAGACCTTTGCGAATTTGCGCAAGATCAACCTCAAGCTCAACCCCGAGAAGTGCGTGTTTGGAGTCCCTTCCGGCAAGCTTCTCGGGTTCTTCGTGTCTCAGCGAGGGATTGAAGCTAATCAAGGCCATTGAGCAGATTGAAGCACCAAAGCGCGTCAAGGATGTACGAAGACTTGCCGGTTGCGTGGCTGCTCTCAACAGGTTTATTTCTAGGTCCGCTGAGCGCGCCCTGCCATTTTTCAAGATTTTGAAAAAGGCAGGTCCAAGAAAATGGACTCCCGAAGCGGAGGCTGCACTGCAGGACTTGAAGAGATACCTGTCCTCCACTCCAACACTTGTCGCACCTAAGCCACAAGAGAAGTTGCTGCTATACATAGCGGCAACCAATCAAGTGGTTAGTGCTGCGTTAGTAGCGGAGAGGGAGGCGGATGACGAGCCAGCAACCACGGCAAGCACATCCAAAGTGACAAGGTGGGCTTCACGACAAGCTCTGGTCCCGACAAGGATGAATCCGCGCAGACACATGAACAGACATGTAAAAGGATGGTGCAGCGCCCAGTCTACTTTGTCAGTTCCCTCCTGCAGGGGGCTAGGTCAAGGTATTTTGGTGTGCAAAAATTGCTTTTCGGCCTCCTCATGGCCTCGAGAAAGCTGCGCCATTACTTCCAAGCACATGAGATCACAGTTGTCACTCGCTTTCCGTTGAAGAGGATACTGCAGAATCTAGAAGCGACAGGCAGGATTGTCCAGTGGGCACTGGAGCTATCATGCTTTGGTCTCAAGTTTGAAAGCACATCAACTATCCAAAGCAGAGCATTGGCAGAATTCATAGCAGAATGGACGCCAACACCAGATGAAGAGATTCCGGAGACAAGCATTCCCGTCAAAGAAGCAGGCATAGAGTGGCTGATGTACTTTGATGGTGCCTTCTCGCTGCAAGGCGCTGGTGCCGCGTGTCGCTTATCGCACTCCACCGGAGAGCACCTCAAGTACGTCGTCCGGATGCACTTTCCCAAGGAGCAAGCGACAAACAATACCGCAGAGTATGAAGGTTTGCTTGCCGGTCTCGGGATCGCCGTGGACCTTGGGATCAAAAAGCTTATTGTCGTGGGAGACTCGCCATTTGTCGTCCGCCAAGTCAACAAAGATTACCAGAGTCCATTGATGGAAGCCTACGCCGATGAAGTGAGGAAGCTGGAAGAGCACTTTGACGGCCCGCAAATGGAACATGTTCCAAGAGCTCGTAATGATATTGCCGATGGCTCGCCAAAGTCGCCGCACTTAAGTTGCCTGTGGAACCAGGGATCTTCGTGCTCAAGCTGACTCAGCCAACCGTAACACCATCAACTGGACAAAGCAAGAAGAGGAAGTTGGCCTCTGGTGACTACTTTCCGGCAGAGCTTCCCGAAGCCGTCGTTGCAAAGGTCCCCAAGATCAACACCAACAAAGTCTTTGAGGAGCAGTCTGCTCCGGCTGCATAACAGGGTTTGTTTCGTTGAAGCGGACACTCCGACAAGTCTTGCTCCGCAAGCTTGTCGGGGAGCATCAAGCTCCGGCAGGGCCGCAGGTTATTGCCGGGGAAGCTGATGTTCCCGCAACAGCAGATGTGACGTTAGTCCTTGTTGTCGAGCCGCAAGCTCCGGCATGGGTGCAGAAGATTGTCCATTTCCTTCGCACAGAGAACTTCCCAAGAGCAAGAAGAAGCGGAAAGAGTAGCCCGGCAGTCAAGTATGTACCAGTTTGTCGACGACATCTTTATGCGAGAAGAAGGCTCAACGGTGTGAAATTGAAGTGTATTCCTGTGGAAGATGGATGTAAGTCGCTAAGGCAGAGATACATGGAGGCATATGTGGTCACCACATTGGCAAGAAGAGCACTTGCCGGCAAAGCTTTCCGGCAAGGTTTCTTCCGGCCGACAGCCCTCCAGATGCAACTGCACAAGTAACCAAGTGTGAAGCGTGCAGGCCCATTCCAAACAGTTACACCAGCCAGCTCAAGCTCTCCAGACGATCCCTTTATCCCGCCATTTTCGGTCCTGGGCTCGACATCCTCGCCCCTTCCCCGAAGCTGTCGGGGCTTCGAGTACTTGTACGCCGCCATCGACAAGTTCACAAAGTGGCCGAAAGTGGAAGCAGTGAGGAAGGTGACAGCATAGTCGCGATCAAGTTCTTTCAGTCGATTGTTTGCCATTTCGAATCCCTAACAGGATCATCACCGACAACGGCACACAATTTACGAAGTCGCACCTTCATGCAAGACGCCCAAGACCTTGGCGCCAAGGTCTGCTTTGCTTCTGTTGCTCACCCGAGAAGCAACGGTCAAGCAGAGAGGGCAAATGCTGAAGTGCTGCACGGGCTCAAGACCAGAACTTTCGACAGGCTGCACAAGTGTGGAAGAAACTGGATCGAGGAGCTGCCAGTGGTTCTTTGGTCGATCAGGACGACGCCAAATCGAGCCACCGGCCACACACCTTTCGCTCTAGTCTGTGGAGCAGAGGCAGTTCTCCCCACGGAACTCGTATACGGATCGCCTCGAGTACTCGCTTATGATGAGCTCGAGCAAGAGCAGCTGCGACAAGACGACGCGCTGCTCCTCGAGGAGGATCGTCTTCAGGCCGCTGTGCGAGCTGCTCGCTACCAGCAAGCTTTGCGTCGCTACCATAGCCGCAAGGTTAGTGCCAGAAGTCTCGAGGAAGGCGACCTTGTTCTTCGCTGCTCAGTCCGCCAAGAATTCAAACAAGT
The DNA here is from genome assembly GCA_021605145.1 of Aegilops bicornis. Taxonomy (NCBI): domain Eukaryota; kingdom Viridiplantae; phylum Streptophyta; class Magnoliopsida; order Poales; family Poaceae; genus Aegilops; species Aegilops bicornis. The sequence goes on along the minus strand of CM038672.1, from coordinate 260,403,509 downwards.
TGACGCCGAAGTGGGAAGGCCCTTATCGGGTGAAACGAGTCACTAGGCCTCACGTTGTCCGCCTTGAGACCGAAGATGGCATTCCAGTGAGCAACTCCTGGAACATTGAGCATCTTCGTAAGTTTTACCCATAGGGCGCGGTTGTCGGAACCTGCCTGCAACCACCTTTTGTACAAGTCTTGCCGCAGCTTGCATGTAATCCTTTGTACAAAGCCGGGCGCAGACCCCTGCATCGAAGAAGCTCATGTGTTCCGCACAACTTGTCAAGTTCATGCTTTCACCATTTTATCGCATGTTTTGGCTAACACTTTGTGCAGCGACCACACCCGGTAAGCGTAATCGAGCCACTTTGGGCTCCATAACGTTATTTCCTCTTCTTTTCTTTTCTCAAAGAAAGGGAGGCTCTCGCGCACAAGTTAACCAGGGGAAGGAGGAGATAATACTATGGACCAAAGCGCCGCCGAGGAAGTTTCACCTCATCGGGAAGCAAGAGACAAAAGCTAAGTTGCCAAAGTTTGAGCAATCAGTTTTAAATTTTCAAGTTATCTTCCTCGAACGATAGTACTTTGTATGGAAAACCTGTGCGGAGGAACCAACTCGCCGGGCTGGTCGCGCTTCTTACTTTGTTTCGAGTCCGCTCAACAACTTAAGTGAGCTGCGGCTAGTCGCGACAAGGTTGCTTGTCGGAGGCGGCATCGCCAGTGAAGCCGACGTTCACTCGGCCTTCAACATGCAAAAGTGCCCGCACCGACAAGTCCCCTAAATGCGTAATGCGTAAACGCATAAAGGAAGAAATCAAATAGAGTAAATAACGTTGCATTGATCGCTCACCTAAGATAGAGTATATTACAGAATAACTTGTCGCTGATCTAACAAAGTTTTCTAAACATGATCAGCAATGACAAGGGAAAGATAAGGTTGGCGGCCTAGTCCACGCGGTCGCCCTCAATCCGCTTGATCTTGTTCACCTTGTCCACAATGGGTGCGACAAGGGCTTTGAGCTCCTCCACGTTGGCTTCGGGCGGCAGGGATCTGAGGACGCCGTTAAGGTTGAGGCCCGGATTGCGGAAGGCCACCTTGATCAACACCTTCTCGAGGGCTCCTGCACAGACCTGTCGTGACTCCTCGACCAGCTGCTTTGGGACCTCTTCCCGAGTCGTCAAGGCCCGTCGCCACGCCTTTGAAGAATAAGCTGAGCTTGGCGCTGGGTTGGAGATGCTCGTCGGAGGAGTACGCAAGGTCCGCCATCCCCAGCTCCATCAGCTCGTTGTGGATGTCGGCGGCGGTGTCCACTAGACCTTCGGTCCAGTGCTCCACGCTCTCCCTCAAGGTGTTCTGGACGGAGACAACATTTGCCAGCAGCTCCTCCTTGGCCTTGATCGCCTCCAACAAGCCCACCTCCCACTCCCTGGCGCCATCCAACGTCTGCGTCAGAGTGGTCAGTTTCAACTCCAGATCCGCCTTGGAATCCTTGGCGGCGTCGAGCTCCTTGGCCTGTCACAGACGGCTCTGCAGCTTCGCCAAGGGTGTGGCGTCCTTCTCAGCTCACGCTTGAGCACGGCAAGCTCTTCGCCGCTCTTCTTGAGGGTGGCCTCCAATGTGCCACCTTCGCCTTCAGCTCTTCCTTGGCGGCCTCGGCGGCTGCGGCAGCGTCCTTTGCTTCTGAAGCGCCCGCCAAGCGACTCCTCAAGCTGCAAGGTCTTCTTTGTGGCTGTCCAGGTTGACCTTCCGGCTGCGCCTCGCTTCCTGCTTGGCGAAGCTTCTCGGCAGCCAGCCGCTGCTCCTCATCACCGCGCCTTCTCAAGAATGAAGGTCGTGCGCTCTTCTCATGAAGTTGCCCCAGCGCTCCGCCACGTCGCCGAGGGCTTCCTTGTTGGCGCCCGGAGCTCCTCGGCGCACTTCTCCATGTCCGCCTCCCGCCTCGCGACAAGGGCTTCCCGGTCTCTAACTTGGCCTGCCAGCGGTAGAGCGACATCAGCTTCTTCAAGAGTCGCTCCTCCTCGGACTCGCCATGCCGCTGCTTGGCGCGGCCCACCAGCGCCACTAAGCGGAGGCGAGTAGCTCGCCGTCGAAGGTTTCTCCTCGACCGGGCGCCTGAGCTTGGCTCCTGTGGGAGCTTGATAAAGACGCCGCTGCCTTCGTGTAGGCACTGGCTGGTGCTCCTCGAGCCCGACGCCACGGCAGCGGCGGGGAGTCGGCTGTCGGTGTAGCGCTTGCCGCCTCCTGCGGCCTCAGGGCCAAGACGATCGCCTCGACCCTCGCCGCCTCCGCGGCAGCCTCGGTGGCCTCCTCGCCAGCAGCCGGGCGACGGCCTCTTCTTCCACGACGATGACCTCTTCTTCCTCGACGGCGGCCTGCCGGTGTTGCTGCGCGCTTCCTCCTCGCCGGGCGGCCTCGACCTCCATCGGCTCAAGGCCGACGAAGAAGGGCAACAAGCAGATGTTCAAAACGAGAAACAAAAGAAAGCAAGCCCAAGGGAGATTTTCACAGTAAGGGAGTTACCTGCAACGGGATCCGCAGCCATGGCCTCGACCACCGGAGGGTCGCCGCACCGTCCCTTGCCGGGGTAGCCTCCCTTGCCGGAGTGGCCTCCCTTGCCGGGGTGGCCTCCCTTGTCGGAGGGAGCTCCCTTGCCGGGGAGTTCTCCCTTGGCGGCATAGTGGCAGCGGGCAGGATCTCGGAGGCGGCTTCCGAGCCCTCCTGATGAGGCTGCTCTGCTCCTACACAAGCACCCAGTCAGATATCAACGAAGAAAGGGCACCCCTGCGCACCCAATAGTAAGAAGAAAACTGCACACTTACTCTGGGGGCTGTGCTGGGGGCTGCTCTGGGGAAGGGTTGCCGGGTCCGGCAAGGCGGTCTCGGACGCGTCCCCCGTCGCCACGGGAGAATCGTCCTCATCAACGACTGCCGGGATCTTGGCCTCTTCGCCACTCTTCCGGGCCAGGTCCTGAAAAGGAAAGAGTCCGTAACGGCAAATCAGATTCAAGATGAAGCAATAAAATTGAAGAAACACAAGCGCAATCCCGAGAAGCTTACTCTTCGCTTCTTCCTCGGAGCTGAGCGCGAGAAGTCGAACTCCGCTCACCTCCGTGCGACGAGGCGGAGGCGTGGGCTCTGGGCCGCTTAGGCGGAGGCGCCGGCGGTGGCTCGAGAAGATTCCGCCCAGCTTGTCGCGGTGTGGGGCGCTCCCGTGGCAACCTCGCTTGCCGCGGTGGAGCGCGTCGCGCGGTGCTGCTGCTGTGGGCCGGTCTGCCGCCCCGACTCGTCTCCAACCTTGCGGAGACGCCTCTTCGGCGGAGCCGGGGGCTCCACTGGCGGCAAGTCGCTTGGCGGTGGGGAAGAAGCGCCCTCGGCGGGTCCACTCGACCCAGCCTCAGGCTCGACAAGCTCGTCCTCGCCGGCGACCTCCCTCGCCGTAGAGCTTGCCACCTTCGCCCGCCCGCCTCCTCCACGGTGAACCCGAAGGCTCCAGTGGCAGCGGCTGCCGCCTCCTCCACCTCGGTGGCGATCCTCGCCATCTCCCGGTCGGTGGTGTCGCTGGTGAGCCTCTTCGCTGCGTCGGCGCGGATCGGCACTTCTTCTAAGTCATCAAAGAATTGCTGCACGATCTCGTCGGGGGGCTCCTGCCATGTTGGGACGATTCCGTGGGAGTCGCACAATGGCATCATGGCGCGGATGCGGTCGAGCGCCGAGTTGTTGCACAATGGGACGACCCCCCGCGGCAACCTAAACCACTCGATGGTCGGGGTCGTTCTTGAACAGCTCGAGCAACACTGAATCCAGCTCCATGACGGTGAAGTTCCAATTCAGGCCCGGGCGCAGCCTCATGATGTTCGCCGCATTCTGGAACTCCCAAGCAGGCCTCATCCTTTCCTGCAAGGGAAGCGTGCGGCGGCGAATGAAGTCTGCGCCAATCGCGCTTTACAGCTTAACCCGCAAGCCCGAGGCGCAGAATTCGGTCACGGCTATCTTCAGCTTCAGATCCTCCGCGCCAAGTTACTCCAATCCCTGCCACAAGACTATTGGGGTTTATGACGACGGTGAAGGGCTGCGGATTCTCCTCACGACCCAAAGACCAGTTGGCTCTCCAATCCTCCCACTTGTTGCGGAACTCCCCTCTAGGTAGGCCTCCTTCTTGCCGATCCTAGAGACCTGTGCTATCCCTCCGGCAAGTGGCTCTCCTCTCGACGCTGGGAACAAAGAAATGGCGGAAGAGTGCCACGTTCGGTGGATTCGACAAAGTTTTCGCACAATGCGCCGAAAACTGCCATGGTCAAGATGGCGTTGGGGGTGAAATCAAGGAGGCGGAGGCTAAAGGTGTTCATTATGTCGCAAAAGAACTTCAGAAAAGGGCGGCAAAGCCCGCAATAGAAGAAAAGGGCGAAGAAAGGGTACCTGTTGGGGCCAAATCAGCGGCGGAGGCGGGAGCACCTCGCGCGGATGCGCACGAAGTCTCCGCCGACCGTAAAAGGTAGAAGACGCCCGCAGCTCCGCGGCGCCGAGCTGCGGGGAAGATGGTTGCTCCTTGCGCAGCGCCCGCGAGCCGCTGCGCCTCGGCCGACTTGACGCCCTTCTCTTTATCGGCTTTGAGCCATGGCGAGGCGGAGGAGGTCGACGGCGGTGAGTGTGCTTGTGGCGAAAAGGGGCAGGCGCCGCTCTCTTCGCACCGGAGAAGAAGAGGGAGCGGCGGTGGTTTCTTGACAAGACAACAATGGCGGGGTGGTCGGCCTGCCTCTGCTTCCTCCGCTTATAAAGGGGAGGAGGGGCGGACGCCCGCTTATATTAATAAAGAACCCCCCACGACCGCGCCCACGATCTTCGCACGACGCCACGTCCGGTGCGTGCCGTTAGTGGGGATCGTGGTGGGTCCGGGGCGAAGTTGCGACGCGTGGTCGAGGCCACAGCGTGTCCGCACAGTTCTGGGCCTGGCCCGACAAGCGCTTCGGCACCGTGTAACGGCCCAGTTCGGGGCTCTGTCGGTGTACTAGAGTAGGGGTACCCTAGTATCCCGTGCACTGCAGCACGGACAGTTGCAGCACCTCAGCAAGGTTTGCCTCACACCGCCAATATCCTCCGTGGCTCCTTTGGAGCCATTCAAGAACAAAGTATTTGATTGAGAAGACAAGGCCCCGACAAGAGGAGCTTGTCGGGAAGGCCACTCCAGGCACGCAGAAGACAAGGCCTCGGCAAGAGGAGCTTGCCGGGAAGACTCGGAGCGCGACAAGCCTCCGGGCGCGACAATTCGGCCGTGGCAAGGAGCTTGCCGCGGCATGCAACTTCTCTCCGTCTCCGCTCCAGCTCACCTAGCGACGTGTCGCCACGGGACCGTTCCATGCGCGCGTGTCGAGCAGCTGTGCAGCCAGCAGAGAGCAGCGATAAGCGGCGCTGACAAGCTTGCCATCATGGCGAGCGGAGGCGCACCTGACGGCCTCTGTTGCACTGTTTGGGCGACAATGACGGGCATTTATTGATTTTGTCCCTTGCCGTCAGAGTTAGGTATTTTGCACTATACACTGTTCAAGTAGGTGTACCAACTCCTGTTTTTACATCTGTACCCCCGCCTATGTTGCCACCTGTCGGAGACCCCTTGAGCATATAAAAGGAGGCCCATGTGCAACATAGAAAGGGTTCGGCTGGTTCGGTTCATTCGACTCACCAGAGACTAGATACACTCACGTTAGGTTTTGTAGCTCTCATTGCTCCCTAGCAAGAACACAATAGAGAAAACAAGCAGCAGTAGGAGTTTTATCTCTCGGAGAGCTCGGCTGGGTAAACTGCTCGTGTGCCTCGCCTCGATCTGCTCTTCGTGCGATCTCCGCCCCCTCCGAACCACAAGGGGCCTGGTCCGCCGGCCCCATAGGTGTCCGTGGGTACGATCAGCCTCCCCGACAGTGGTTTATGGGAATCCTATATCTAATAGGTTTCAAATATACACTTTGAAATATTTTTCATACTCCAAATCAAGTACTTGCAAAGGCAAACCTCGCCTGTGGGTTTTTGAAAACTAAATTTAGAAAATACTTTTTGGCCAAATTATTTTTGTAAGAAAATTCTATACTGTACTATACACATGGCATGATCATTGGGCAGAAGTTTTGGATCAAGGAGAAGGAGTATAAGAGTTGGAGGATTTATTTGATTTTTAGAGCACTTGCAAACAACAGACAAAATCCAATCGTTCAAAGCACACAAAAGTTTTTGTCAAACCACATTTTATCATGATTTATCATCTTAAGTGTTGTGCCATGAAAATCAGGGTGTGACATCTAGCATGAATAATAAACATTTATCATGATATGAGGAAATAAATAATAACTTTATTACTGCCTCTAGGGCATATTTCCTTCAGTCTCCCACTTGCACTAGAGTCAATAATCTAGATTACACAGTAATGATTCTAACACCCATGGAGTCTTGGTGTTGATCATGTTTTTCTCGTGGAAGAGGCTTACTCAACGGGTCTACAACATTCAGATCCATATGTATTTTGCAAATCTCTATGTCTCCCACCTGGACTTGATCCCGAATGGAATTGAAGCGTCTCTTGATGTGCTTGGTCTTCTTATGAAATCTGGATTCCTTTGCCAAGGCAATTTCACCAGTATTGTCACAAAAGATTTTCATTGGACCCGATGCACTACGTATGACACCTAGATCGGATATGAACTCCTTCATCCAGACTCCTTCATTTGCTGCTTCCGAAGCAGCTATGTACTCCGCTTCACACGTAGATCCCGTCACGACGATTTGTTTTCAAATGCACCAACTGACAGCTCCACTGTTCAATTAAAACACGTATCCGGTTTGCGATTTAGAATCGTCCGGATCAGTGTCAAAGCTTGCATCAACATAACCATTTACGATGAGCTCCTTGTCACCTCCATAAACGAGAAACATATCCTTAGTCCTTTTCAGGTATTTCAGGATGTTCTTGACCGATGTCCAGTGATCCACTCCTGGATTACTTTGGTACCTCGCTGCTGAACTAATAGCAAGGCACACATCAGGTCTGGTACACAGCATTGCATACGTGATAGAGCCTATGGCTGAAGCATAGGGAACATCTTTCATTTGCTCTCTATCTTCTGTAGTGGTTGGGCATTGAGTCTTACTCAACTTCACAGCTTGTAACTCAGGTAAGAACCCTTTCTTTGCCTGATCCATTTTGAACTTCTTCAAAACTTTGTCAAGGTATGTGCTTTGTGAAAGTCCAATTAAGCGTCTTGATCTCTCTCTATAGATCTTGATGCCCAATATATAAGCAGCTTCACCGAGGTATTACATTGAAAAACTCTTATTCAAGTATCCTTTTATGCTATCCAGAAATTCTATGTTATTTCCAATCAACAATATGTCATCCACGTATAGTATTAGAAATGCTACAGAGCTCCCACTCACTTTCTTGTAAATACAGGCATCTCCAAAAGTCTGTATAAAACCATATGCTTTGTTCACACTATTAAAGCGTTTATTCCAACTCCGAGAGGCTTGCACCAGTCCATAAATGGATCTCTGGAGCTTGCACACTTTGTCAGCACCCTTTGGATCGATAAAACCTTCAGGTTGCATCATATACAACTCTTCTTCCAGAAATTCATTCAGGAATGCAGTTTTCACATCCATTTGCCAAATTTCATAATCATAAAATGCGGCAATTGCTAATATGATTCGAAAGGACTTAATCATCGCTACGGGTGAGAAGGTCTAATCATAGTCAACTCCTTGAACTTGTCGAAAAACCTTTCGCAACAAGTAGAGCTTTGTAGACAGTAATATTACCATCAGCGTATGTCTTCTTGTTGAAAATCCATTTATTCTCGATGGCTTACCGATCATCGGGTAAGTCAACCAAAGTCCATACTTTGTTCTCATGCATGGATCCCATCTCAGATCTCATGGCCTCAAGCCATTTTGCGGAATCTGGGCTCATCATCGCTTCCTCATAGTTTGTAGGTTCATCATGGTCTAGTAACATGACCTCCAGAACAGGATTGCCATACCACTCTGGTGCGGATCTTACTTTGGTTCACCTATGAGGTTCGGTAGTAACTTGATCTGAAGTTTCATGATTATCATCATTAGCTTCCTCGCTAATTGGTGTAGGTGTCACAGGAACCGGTTTCTGTGATGAACTACTTTCCAATAAGGGAGCAGGTACAGTTACCTCATCAAGTTCTACTTTCCTCCCACTCACTTCTTTTGAGAGAAACTCCTTCTCTAGAAAGGATCCATTCTTAGCAACGAGTGTCTTGCCTTCAGATCTGTGATAGAAGGTGTACCCAACAGTCACTTTTGGGTATCCTATGAAGACACATTTCTCTGATTTGGGTTCGAGCTTATTAGGTTGAAGCTTTTTCACATAAGAATCGCAGCCCCAAACTTTAAGAAACGACAACTTTGGTTTCTTGCGAAACCATAGTTCATAAGGAGTCGTCTCAACGGATTTAGATGGTGCCCTATTTAACGTGAATGTAGCTGTCTCTAGAGCATATCCCCAAAACGATAGCGGTAAATCAGTAAGAGACATCATAGATCGCACCATATCTAGTAAAGTACGGTTACGACGTTCGGACACACCATTACGCTATGGTATTCCGGTGGCGTCGCTATAAACTATTCCGCATTGTTTCAAATGAAGACCAAACTCGTAACTCAAATATTCTCCTCCACGATCAGATCGTAGAAAATTTATTTTCTTGTTACGATGATTTTCAACTTCACTTTGAAATTCTTTGAACTTTTCAAATGTTTCAGACTTATGTTTCATCTAGTAGATATACCCATATATTCTCAAATCATCTGTGAAGGTTAGAAAATAACGATACCCGCTGCGAGCGTCAACATTCATTGGACCACATACATCAGTATGTATGATCTCCAACAAATATGTTGCTTGCTCCATAGTTCCGGAGAACGACGTTTTAGTCATCTTGCCCATGAGGCATGGTTCACAAGTACCAAGTGATTCCAAAAGTCCATCGGAATGGAGTTTCTTCATGCACTTTACACCAATATGACCTAAACAGAAGTGCCACAAATAAATTGCACTATCATTATCAATTCTGCATCTTTTGGCTTAAATACTATGAATATGTGTATCACTACTATCGAGATTCAAAAAGAATAGACCACTCTTTGAGGGTGCATGACCATAAAAGATATTACTCATATAAATAGAACAACCATTATTCTCTGATTTAAATGAATAACCGTCTCGCATCAAACAAGATCCAGATATAATGTTCATGCTCAACGCTGTCACCAAATAACAATTATTTAGGTCTAAAACTAATATCGAAGGTAGATGCAGAGGTAGCGTGCCGACTGCGATCACATCGACTTTGGAACCATTTCCCACGCGCATTTGTCACCTTTAGCCAATCTTTGCTTAATCCGTAGTCCCTGTTTCGAGTTGCAAATATTAGCAACAGAACCAGTATCAAATACCCGGGTACTACTGCGAGAATTAGTAAGGTGCACATCAATAACATGTATATCACATATACCTTTGTTCACCTTGCCATCCTTCTTATCCGCCAAATACTTGGGGCAGTTCCGCTTCCAAAGGACCAAATTGTTTGCAGTAGAAGCACTCAGTCTCAGATTTAGGTCCAGACTTGGGTTTCTTCTCTTGAGCAGCAACTTGCTTGTTGTTGTTCTTGAAGTTCCCCTTCTTCTTCCCTTTACCCTTTTTCTTGAAACTGGTGGTCTTGTTGACCATCAACACTTGATGTTGCTTCTTGATTTCTACCTCCGCAGTTTTTAGCATTGCGAAGAGCCCGGGAATCGTCTTATCCATCCCTTGCATGTTATAGTTCATCACGAAGCTCTTGTAGCTTGGTGGTAGTGATTGAAGAATTCTGTCAATGATGCTATCATCCAGAAGATTAACTCCCAGTTGAATCAAGTGATTGTTATACCCAGACATTTTCAGAATATGCTCACTGAAAGAACTATTCTCCTCCAACTTATTGGAGACTTCATATCTCTCAATCCGGGCATTTGCTTGAAATATTAACTTCAACTCCTGGAACATCCCATATGCTCCATGACGTTCAAAACATCGTTCAAGTCCCGGTTCTAGGCCGTAAAGCATGGCACACGGAACTATCGAGTAGTTATCAGCTTTGCTTTGCCAAACGTTCATAACATCTGGTTCAGCTCCCGCAGCAGGTTTGGCACCTAGCGGTGCTTCCAGGACGTAATTCTTCTGTGCAGCAATGAGGATAATCCTCAAGTTATGGACCCAGTCCATATAATTGCTAGCATCATCTTTCAACTTTGCTTTCTCAAGGAACGCATTAAAATTCAACGAAACAACAGCACGGGCCATCTATCTACAACAACATAGACATGAAAAATACTATCAGGTATTAAGTTCATGATAAATTAAAGTTCAGTTAATCAAATTATTAAAGAACTCCCACTTAGATAGACATCCTCTAATCATCTAAGTGATCACGTGATCCATATCAACTAAACCATGTCCGATCATCACTTGAGATGGAGTAGTTTTCAATGGTGAACATCACTATGTTGATCATATCTACTATATGATTCACGCCGACCTTTCGGTCTCGGTTCCGAGGCCATATCTGCATATGCTAGGCTCATCAAGTTTAACCCGAGTATTCCACATGTGCAAAACTGGCTTGCACCCGTTGTATGTGAACGTAGAGCTTATCACACCCGATCATCACGTGGTGTCTCGGCACGACGAACTTTCACAACGGTGCATACTCAGGGAGAACACTTGTACCTTGAAATTTAGTGAGATATCATCTTATAATGCTACCCTCGATCTAAGCAAAATAAGATGCATAAAGGATAAACATCACATGCAATCAATATAAGTGATATGATATGGCCATCATCATTTTGTGCTTGTGATCTCCATCTTCGAAGCACCGTCATGATCACCATCGTCATCGGCACGACACCTTGATCTTCATCGTAGCATCGTTGTCGTCTCGCCAACTATTGCTTCTACTACTATCGCTACCGCTTAGTGATAAAGTAAAGCAATTACAGGGCGATTGCATTGCATGCAATAAAGCGACAACCATATGGCTTGTGCCAGTTGCCGATAACTTTGTAACAAAACATGATCATCTCATACAATAAAATTTAGCATCATGTCTTGACCATATCACATCACAACATGCCCTGCAAAAACAAGTTAGATGTCCTGTACTTTGTTGTTGCAAGTTTTACGTGGCTGCTACAGGCTGAGCAAGAACCGTTCTTACCTACGCATTAAAACCACAACTATAGTTCGTCAAGTTAGTGTTGTTTTAACCTTCACAAGGACCGGGCGTAGTCACACTCGGTTCAACTAAAGTTGGAGAAACTGACACCTTCCAGCTACTTGTGTGCAAAGAACGTCGGTAGAACCAGTCTCGCGTAAGCGTACGCGTAATGTCGGTCCAAGCCGCTTCATCCAACAATGCCGCCGAACCAAAGTGTCACATGCTGGTAAGCAGTATGACTTGTATCGCCCACAACTCACTTGTGTTCTACTCGTGCATATAACATCTACGCATAAACCTGGCTCGGATGCCACTGTTGGGTAACGTAGTATTTTCAAAAAAATTCCTACGCACATGCAAGATCATGGTGATGGATAGCAATGAGAAGGGAGAGTGTTGTCGACGTACCCTCATAGACCGAAAGCGGAAGCATTAGAACAACGTGGTTGATGTAGTCGTCCGTCTTCACGATCCGACCGATCCAAGTACCAAACGCACGGCACCTCCGAGTTCAGCACACGTTCAGCTCGATGATGTCCCACGAACTCCGATCCAGCAGAGCTTCGAGGGAGAGTTCCGTCAGCACGGCGGCGTGATGATGGTGATGATGATGCTACCGACGCAGGGCTTCGCCTAAGCACCACTACAATATGACCGAGGTGGACTATGGTGGAGGGGGGCACCGCTCACAGCTAAAAGGTCAACCGATCAATTGTTGTGTCTTGGGGTGCCCCCTGCCCCCGTATATAAAGGACCTAGGGGGGAGGCGGCCGGCCTAGGAGGAGGGCGCGCCAAGTAGGACTCCTTCTTTCCTCGTAGGAGTAGGAGAAGGGGGAAGGGAAGGAGAGAGGAGGAAGGAAACGGGGGCGCCCCCCCTCCTTGTCCAATTCGGACTAGAGGGGGAGGGGGCGCACGGTCTGCCCTGGCCGCCCCTCATCTTCCCCACTAAGGCCCAATAGGCCCATTATACTCCCCGGGGGGTTCCGGTAACCCCCCGGTACTCCGGTATATGTCCGAAAGTTCCCGAACCGCTTCCGGTGTCCAAACATAGTCGTCCAATATATCGATATTTACGTCTCGACCATTTTGAGACTCCTCGTCATGTCCGTGATCATATCCAGGACTCCGCACTACCTTCGGTACATCAAAATACAAAAACTCATAATACCGATCGTCACAGAACTTTAAGCGTGCGGACCCTACGGGTTCGAGAACTATGTAGACATGACCGAGACACGTCTCTGGTCAATAACCAATAGCGGAACCTGGATGCTCATATTGGCTCCCACATATTCTACGAAGATCTTTATCAGTAAAACCGTATAACAACATACGTTGTTCCGTTTGTCATCGGTATGTTACTTGCCCGAGATTCGATCGTCGGCATCTTAATACCTAGTTCAATCTCATTACCGGCAAGTCTCTTTACTCATTCCGTAATACATCATCTCACAACTAACTCATTAGTTACATTGCTTGCAAGGCTTATAGTGATGTGCATTACCGATAGGGCCCAGAGATACCTCTCCCACAATCGGAGTGACAAATCCTAATCTCGATCTATGCCAACCCAACAAGTACCTTCGAAGACACCTGTAGATCACCTTTATAATCACCCCGTTATGTTGTGACGTTTGGTAGCACACAAATTGTTCCTCCGGTATTCAGGAGTTGCATAATCTCATAGTCATATGAACATGTGTAAGTCATGAAGAAAGCAATAGCAATATACTAAAAGACCAAATGCTAAGCTAATGGAATGGGTCAAGTCAATCACATCATTCTCTAATGATGTGATCCCATTAATTGAATGACAACTCATGTCTATGGTTAGGAAACATAACCATCTTTGATCAACGAGCTAGTCAAGTAGAGGCATACTAGTGACACTCTGGTTGTCTATGTATTCACACATGTATCAAGTTTCTAGTTAATACAATTCTAGCATGAATAATAAACATTTATCATGATATGTGAAAATAAATAATAACTTTATTATTGCCTCTAGGGTATATTTCCTTCAATAAAATCCTATTTTTCCAGAAAAATCAGGGAGAAAGAATTATCGCGTTCCATGATACGGAGTCGCCGCCATCTCCTGTTCATCGGGAGGCCAGATCTGGAGTCCGTTTGGGGCTCCGGAGAGCGAGATCTTCGATCTTCCTCATCACCAACCCTTCTCCATCGCCAATTCCATGATGCTCCTCGCTAGGAGTGGGTAATTCCTTCGTAGGCTCGGTGGTCGATGAGGAGTTGGATGAGATTCATCATGTAATCTAGTTAGTTTTGTTACGGCTTGATCCCTGGTATCCACTATGTTCTAAGATTGATATTGCTATGACTTTGCCATGCTTAATGCTTGTCACTTTGGGCATGGGTGCCATGCTTTCAGATCTGAACCATTTATGTTATCACCATTATGTCTATGTTCTAGATCCGATCTTGCAAGTTATAGTCACCTACTACGTGTTATGATCCGGCAATCCCGGAGTGACAATAGTCGGGACCACTCCCGGTGATGACCGTAGTTTGAGGAGTTCATTATTCATCGTGTGTTAATGCTTTGTTCTGGTTCTATATTAAAAGGAGGCCTTAATATCCCTTAGTTTCCAATAGGACCCCGCTGCCACGGGAGGGTAGGACAAAAGATGTCATGCAAGTTCTTTCCATAAGTACGTACGACTATTTACGGAATACATGCCTACATTATATTTATAAACTGAAGCTAGTACCGTATCGCCCTAGGTTATAACTGTGACATGATGAATATCATCCAACAAATCACCGATCCAATGTCTGCAATTTTCCTACATATTGATCTTGCTAAGTTACTACTGCTATCTTTACTATTGCAGTTGCTACAAAATCACTGCTATCACTATTACCATTACTATTGCTGCTGCTACTACTATCAAAACTATCATACTGCTTTTCTACTGATCACTTTGCTGCAGATAATTAATCTCCAAGTGTGGTTGAATTGACAACTCAGCTGCTAATACTTACAAATGTTCTTTGCCTCCCCGTGTGTCGAATCTATAAATTTGGGTTGAATACTCTACCCTCGAAAACTGTTGCGATCCCCTACACTTGTGGGTTATCAGCACCATCAGTGCCATCCAGCCCTGCCGGGACCTTCTTTATAGTAGGTGCAACAGCCTTGGATCTCTTGCTAGTGGAACTCTCCCGCAAGTCATCAACAGGTGCAGCGCACTCCGGAGAGGAGTGCTTCCCAGATTCCTTGCCAGTATCCTTGCTGGCTTTTCTCCCTTGCTTGTTTTCCTTGGCGGGGACTGCGGCTTCCGCGTCCTCGACAGCGACCCCATCTCGGTACATCTTATCCACGCATATAATTATGTCCTTGTCTGATGGTGTCGCGGGAAACCACGACCACCTATGGGACCAGGAGGCCCCTTGCTGGTTCGGCGGGGGGACGTCGCGTTGCACAAAGAGCAGACGAGCGTGTGGCAGCAGGGTAGAGATCACACGGGCAATTTTACCCATGTTCGGGCCGTCGCAAGGCATAAAGCCCTACTCCTGCTTTGGTGGATTGATGGTGGAAAGGTGGTGGCGGAGCATAGTACACTTGCCCCGCAAGGGTTGTGTCGGTGTCAAAACCGGCGGATCTCGGGTAGGGGCTCCCGAACTGTGCATCTAGGCGGATGGTAACAGGAGACAAGGGACACGATGTTTTTACCCAGGTTCGGGCCCTCTCGATGGAGGTAATACCCTACTCACTGCTTGATTAATATTGATGATATGGGTAGTACAAGAGTAGATCTACCATGAGATCAAGGAGGCTAAACCCTAGAAGCTAGCCTATGGTATGATTGTTGTTCGTCTCTACAGACTAAAACCCTCCGGTTTATATAGACACCGGATAGGTTAGGGTTACACAGAGTCGGGCCATAATGGTAGGAGATCTACATATCCGAATCGCCAAGCTTGCCTTCCACGCCAAGGAAAGTCACATCCGGACACGGGACGAAGTCTTCAATCTTGTATCTTCATAGTCTTGGAGTCTGGCTGTGACGATAGTCCGGCTATCCGGACACCCCTAGTCCGGACTCCTCAAGAGTCTCTGAACCAGGCTTCAATGACGATGAGTCCAGCGCGTTGATTGTCTTCGGCATTGCGAGGCGGGTTCCTCCTCCGTATTCTTCGTAGAAGGTCATGAACACAGGGATAGTGTCCCGCTCTGACAAACAAGTTCCACATAACACCGTAGAGAGAATAAATTTTGCACAGATCTGCTGACGTATTCCGCGGCGTGACATCACACCACGGCCAGGCCTTTATCTGAATCTTTTTTACCGTTTCACCTTAGCGCGTTTAGCGAGGCGGTTTCTTGGCACGCCTTATCAAAGCATAGATCATGCCCCTTATTCCGGGATTCTCATCAATACGGACGTGGGTAACCCAACCGTGCTGTTGGCACGCCTCCTCTATCGGCGAGTCCTAATCGACCACGGGTGGGCTCTTGGTATTCAACCTCTTTATAATGAGACCAAGGCCCTCCTCTCTTTACACCCTCCATCGAAGTTCGCCCGTGCTTCGAAGTTCCAACACCCAAAGCATCAGATTTAGGCGCTTGACCTTCGACGATGTCCGGCTCCGACCAGCACGGCCGATGGATGTCTTCCTCCGTCATAGAAGAAGATGTGCTAAAGCTGCGAGACGCCAGGTATCTAACCGGCGATATCTCGCATAGGCTGCCTGCTCCAGGGCAGGTCATTCCCACTCCTGAGCCCGGCGAGAACGTGGTGTTCGTGTCCCACTTCCTTCAGGGTTTAGGCTTCCCGACGAATCCCTTTGTGCGGGGGCTCATGTTTTATTATGGGCTTGATTTCCATGACTTGAATCCGGACTCCATCCTCCATATCTCGTCATTCATTGTCGTATGTGAGGCCTTACTCCATATTACCCCCCACTTTGGATTGTGGCTCAAGACCTTCAAGGTGGAGCCAAAGATGATCAAGGGGCAACAAGCAGAGTGCGGAGGGGCGGTCATAAGAAAATGTGTTGATGCTCCGTGGCCCGAGGGCTCTTTTCAAGAGGAGCTTGGTTTGTGGCAACGGGAGTGGTTTTATATCACCGCTCCCAGGGGCACCAAATGGGCGGCGCTCCCTGCCTTCCGCTCAGGTCCACCACAGCTGGCCGCATCATGGGTCAACAAGGGGCTCGACTGGGGCCGCCCAAGGACGTTCCTCGCTGCAGGCCGTATTCGAGACCTCCAGAAAGAGGGATCAATCTGGTCGCAGTGGCGCAGGTTATGGTGATCCTGCGCCTTCAGCCTCAAACATGGCCCCTCCGCCTGTGGGAATTCAATCCGAGGGACCACGAGCTCTCCAAAATTTTATGGGCACGACGCCCGTGGAGATGTATAAACTGTTCTTCGGATCACAAGAGAAGTGTCCGGACTTGACCGAGGACGCAGGACTAAGCTGCAATCACCTAGATACTCAAGTAAGTAGTCCGGTAACCGAACAAGCTGTTCATTCATTTATTTCATATATATGCCCTTTAAAGGAGCCGTTTCTTGAACAGGAGTGGATAGCAAAGGCAAAGTTAATAAGGTGTCCGGCTCCCCTCCCAGAGACCACGCCGGATCCCATGCTGACCAAGATGTTGAAGGCCGCGCCTTTTGAAGAAGGCGAAGGGGGGAGCGGGGAAGCAACTGCCTCTATGAAGGAGGCTATCAAGGAAGGAGGGATTAAGAGTCCCACCTTCCGAGGAGAGAAGAGGACCGCTTCGGAAGATAAGGAGGTCAAGGCCTCAAAGAAGGGAAAGGAATCTTCGGCAGAAAGTCCGGCACTGGGAAGTAACCCAGCCGCATTATTTCCCCGAGGGGATCAGCCCTCCAGCGAGTTGTAAGTAAAAAGAAGGGGTCTTGTAAATAAGGAACATCCCTGTATTTATTCATGAAGATAACCGAAATTGTACCTTGTAGTTCGGACCTCAGCCCTTCTCAGCAGAGCTCGTCTTGGGATCTTCTTCCGAGATGGTGGAGAGCGAACGCCTCCACTTGTTGCACCCTCATAGAAGTGGACGACCCGGAGGTGTCGTCGCGAGGGTTCCCCAAGTCCGCGGGCTGGAAGGTCCAGCGCCAAGTGGTGTGCGGTCGGAGGAATCAAGGATCTGCTCGGGCGAAGCGGTTATCTCGTAAGATCACCGTGCTCTAATGGGTACGGTGATTGAAAGAATTGCATCCGCGGAGAGCGGATTGTATGTCCGCCGTAAGCTTACCGACGGGGTTTGAGGTATGCAAAAATAATGTACCTTCGACAGCTTATGCATATAAAATGCGCCATGTATAGATAGTAGCCCTGAGACTCGGTATGTTGTCAAAATTGACGACGTGCCGAGGATCAAATTCTCAGTTTTAACATATCGCCGCTCCTGAACAGGTGGCGGGGCGTCCGGAGGCCGGCCGGACTGATGAATATGCCTAACCAAAGCGGCAACTTGACGAGGCGGATGTGGACATCGCGCTGGTCATTAAACGGTTTGACGAGTCACAAGGTATGCGACTTCTATGCGGACACCTGGTAAGGGAGCTTGACGCCCATGTCTTACTATTCGTATGCTTAATGTAGATGGTGCCGCAGCCGTGGAAGAGCTGCGGGCAGAACTCGCCCGAGCGAAAGAGCAAGCCAGAATTAGTAAGGCGGCCGCTTTAAAAAGGCGTCAAGATCTAGAAGCTGAACGGGCTGCTCACCGTCAAGCAAAGAGGAGATAGCCGATATGGCCAAGAAGTTGAGGAATACTATCGATCAAGTGGAGGTTCTTGAAAAAGAACATCAAGTGGAACAAGAGGGCCTAAAAAAGGCCGCCGCCGAATCCAAGAATGCCCAGTCGGCTTTGAGAGCTGCCAAGGAGGAGCTGAGTCAGGCTGGGGCAATTGCGGCTGGAAAACCGTTTCTGCTGCAGAGGAAATATACGGATCCAAAGTATGCTCGATTAGATAAGTTGTGGAGTTCGGAGGATGCTTATCTGGACTTGGCGGCGAAGCGCCATGACGCTGTTGAGCACTTCCGGGGCCGTAAGGCACCAAGGAAGAGCTATATTGGTCGCAATTCCATAGTCCGGAGCGTCCTCTGCCGCTAACCGATCGGTTGGCTGAATGGGCCGAGCTGAATCGACTGTCCGAATTTGCCATGAAGCATGTCTTGACTCACTTGTGGCCGGGCGGACCCCAGCCGAAGAGCTATTTTGGTTTAGTGCAGCAGTTCCTTGGTGCGGTGCGTACAGACGACGCAATGAAGCGATCAGCGTGTATTGAGGGGCGCGATGGCTCGCCCGTGTTAAGACATACTTGGCAGAGATGAAGGCCACCGACGTTGCATCCCAAGATTCGGACAGAAGCCGAGTACCGCCGAGCAGTACTTTGAAGAAGTTCCGCCGGCGCTCGTTTAATAGAGACGCAGCAGGCTCAAGGATATTATGTTTAAATGACATGTATGATTTGTGAAAACAATGTTTTAATATAATATAAGAGCTTTTTATATTGTGCGTTCAAGTAGCAAACTACTCACCGTGCCGCTTATGTATATGTATATATAACTCGAAAGATGGCAGTCCTTGGCTTTGCCCCCACGCACATAGTGCGGAGGTGTTTGCAAAGAAAGCGCTTTTTCACACTTAATCCAACGTCTTGGTCCTGTTAAGGAGGTGATAGCATAGCAAACCAGGCAACCGGACTATAATGCTTTATCACTTTCACTTAGCCATAGGAGTTCGAGGGTGGGGCTACTATATGGCCCCTCGGGGCACCGCACTCTCCCGAATTCGGGGTGCGTATGTGCCTGACAGAAAACCGGTCTTTCCTTAATGCGGAGGAATCCTAAACATTCCTGTGAGTCATCGAGTGGTTGACCAGTCTCTCGCTATATCATGATGATCGCTTTTGGCTTTCTCTCGAGGTGCTCGCCCGGACGAACCGGGCACAATCGCAGAGTTCTCCACGGTGCCGCGTTAGCCGTGAAAAGCGGAACGTAAGGTAGCAAAACACGAGAGCCGGGCAACCCAACATTTTACCAAGGACATGATTCAGAGCTGATGCATATAAGGTCTAACTCGAGACGCCGAATACTCCCTAAGGTATTCGGTCTTTATGAAAATGGGCAGAATAATGCCCTAAGCCCCTGGTGTCCAGGTACGCGCAAAAATTCTAGTGCGGCCAATGCCAAAGCACCAACCTCCTCCTTGGTTATATTAAGGAACCGGGGGGATGTATATCAACAAGAGACAGTGAAAAAAGGTTTACGCAGGGTCTTAATCAAAGAATCCTTGCAACGGGTCCCTACCGCACGCTCTGCTACCGTGTCTCCGTTGTGTCGTATCCTCGACGGGTGTAGCACGTTGTTCATCTGTAAAGAGAGGAACTTAGTTTAAAAGAAAAAGGATCGTGCGAAAGATGTACTTAATATTAAATAAACAGAGTACGGTTCGAAGAAGTGAATAAAATTGAGCTTTATTTTCTCTTGTTATACATGCATGCGGCCCCTCGTATGGGGGTATGTCGCTAGTAGGCGCCGGACTCGTCTAGCCGTGTCCGGGGTTTGAATGACCAATTCAGGTTCTTTGCCTAGCAGAGCCGGATAGCTGTGGGGCTGTCAATGCAGTCTCCCGTTCTTCCGTGCTCGAGTAACACTTAATACTTCCTTTTAACGAGATGATGCCGCGTGGACCGGGCATTTTAAGTGTTAGATATGCATAATGCGGTATTGCGTTAAAGCGGGCGAAAGCTTCGCGTCCCAATAGTTTTTGATGGCTACTTTTAAACGGGGCGACATGGAAGAGTAACCTTTCGCGACGGAAGTTGTCGGATGAACCAAACACAACTTCTAGCAGTATGGAGCCCGCGCAAAGGGCATATGGGCCTGGCATTACTCCTTTAAAGGAGGTGTTGCTACGGCGAATTTTGGTTGGGTTTATCCCCATCCTGCGGATTGTGTCCTCGATATATCGTGTTTATGTCACTGTCGCCATCCATGAGGACATGTGTAAATTGGAATCCGTCGATTATAGGATCCAATATCAAGGCAGTCCATACTGCGTTAGGATATTTTCGTAATAGTCCTGATGGTCGAAGGTGATTGGTTTTGACAACCAGCAGCGGCGCCTTTTAGTGGGCACCGCTCTGTTTTTCCCTTTGATCACGTGAAGTGAGTTTACTGTTTTAACCTCGTGTGGGAAAGTTTTTTGTTTTCCGGGGCTCTGCTTGTGGTGCTTGTCGTCATCTTCACTTGGTGTGTCTAGCCCCTTGTGTTCGGCGTTCAATCTGCCGGACTGTTTGAAGACCCAACAATTTCTGTGGGTATGGTTAGCAGGCCTCCCAGGAGTACTGTGGATTTGACATATCTTGTCCAAGATGTTGTTGAAGTTGGATAGCTCATCGCTATTGTCCTAAAGGGGAAGTATTTTGTTGTTCTGCCGCGAGCTTTTGAATCCGGCGTTGACTGCCGTGCTCTTTCGACTGTTCCTTTTAATCCGGCGCTGGTCCTTGTTGCGCCGTGGTTTCCCATTTCCATCCCTAATTTCGGATGTACTTGGGTCGCTGGTGCTGCACCTTGCTAGCCAGCTATCCTCTCCCGCGCAAAAGCGGGTCATGAGGCTTGTTAATGCGGCCATTGTTCTTGGCTTTTCTTGGCCGAGGTGTCTGGCGAGCCATTCATCTCGGACGTTGTGTTTGAAAGCTGCTAAGGCTTCGGCGTCCGGACAGTCGACTATTTGGTTCTTTTAGGTAAGGAACCTGTTCCAGAATTTCGGCTGACTCTCCGGCTGTTGAGTTATGTGACTTAGGTCGCTCAGATCCGGAGGGCGGACATAAGTCCCCTCAAAATTTGCCCAAATGCATCCTCGAGCTCTCCCCAGCTTCCAATGGTATTTTCGGGAGGATTTTAAGCCAATGCCGAGCTGGCCCTTTGAGTTTAAGGGTAAGTATTTTATGGCGTGGAGATCGTCTCCTCTAGCCATGTGTATGTGGAGGATGTAATCCTCGATCCGCACTCCAAGGTCTGTTGTTCCGTCAGATGCCTCTATGTTTACGGGTTTGAATCCCGCTGGAAATTCATGATCCAAAGACCTCATCGGTGAAACATAGGGGTGTGCGGCGCCCTATATTTGGGTGTGCCGTGATCTTCGGAATTTTGGCGTATTGCATTGCTTTGACGAGCCTGCTTTCTTGGCCCATAGATGGACCTAACTGGGCCATCCTTTTGATGTGAATCCTTATGTGGATCGCATATTGGCTTGTGTGCTGCGCCATTCGCCGCTCTCCTTTTGCCGTGGGGTCGTCCATCCGACCGGGTGGCCTTCTTACTTTTCAATTGTGGGGGCTATAAGGCCTCCTCGTCGAATTCGGGCAGTAGCTTTCTTTTCGGGTAGCTCTTTGTTCGCCGACTGTCGCCGTACTTGTCTGTGGTGCTAAATACTTTGCTCCATCTGATCTTGAGTGCATCTTCCGCTGTTTTGAGCTTCCGCGTCAGCTTTTTCAGGCTACGCGCAGTGGCGACGAGCCTTTTCTGGAGGTCATTTTGCTCCAATTTTTTGACCGGCGTGATATCGTCCGGACTGTTGTCTTCGCCGGGGACAGATTGTTTATCCAAGTTGTCTTGTTCGGACGGTTGCTTGATAGCTTGTTCGTTGTCCACCGGTTCGCCCTACTCTATGGCTGGGTCTTTGTTGAGGCGGGACTTTGTTCGGCGTTTACGTTGCCGTTTTGACTGCTTTTCGAGGGATTTATCCTTCAGTGGCGTCCGTTGTTCCTCGTCTTCATTTCCTTTAGGTCTATCCACCATGTATACATCATGGGATGAGGTTGTCCAGCATCCTATAGGTGATGGTTCATTGTTGTCTCCTACATCGTCGTCCATACCTTCGATGTCTTCGGAGTCGAAATCGAGCACGCCGTGTAAGCTTTCGGCTGTGGCTCTGAAGTGGGTGGTGGGTGGGCGTTGAATTTCTTCGTCGTCCGCATCCCAACCTTCCTGACCGTTGTCCGGCCAGGGCTCTCCGGATAAAGAGAGAGACTTTGGTGAATTCAGGATGTCGCCAAAGGGCGAGTGCTGAAAGATGTCCGCGGCAGTGAACTCCATGACCGGCGCCCAATCGGATTCGATTTGCAGGGGTGCGGAGGGTTCGGAGTCCGGAGAGGAGTCCGGCACCCTGGAGTCGAGGTCTTCGCAAAGGACAGGGATGGAGTTCGGCTTGATTGCTGTAGAGATCGTAGCCCCCGAGGCGGTGTCCAACCACTCGTCCTCGATCGGGGAATCCGGCTCCGGATTAAGGGTCAGAGCGGATACGCAGCGGCCTCCAAGGCAATCGCTCGCTGCAGAGCTAGATCATGCCCATCGAGACAAAGGCGGCATGCTTGGCTGCGGCTCGAATCCATCAAGATCAATTCTCCGCGGATATCGGGCGATAGTTCAAACTTCCAAATCTGATCCGATGGCCAGCGTAGCTTTCGATTCCGCCTCCAGATGGCTGCAATTGGCCCGCAGTGCAAAGCCGGCGAACACGAAGATCTGTCCGGGAGAAAAGTCTCACCCTGGACCGCGTCGTTGTTGATGATCGGCGAGCCATCGGGCCTATCGGTGACGACACATAGGAACTCTCAATGAAAGCACCAATGTCGGTGTCAAAACCGCGGATCTCGGGTAGGGGGTCCCAAACTGTGCGTCTAGGCGGATGGTAATAGGAGACAAGGGATGATGTTTTACCCAGGTTCGGCCCTCTCGATGGAGGTAATACCCTACTTCTGCTTGATTAATATTGATGATATGGGTAGTACAAGAGTAGATCTACCACGAGATCAAGGAGGCTAAACCCTAGAAGCTAGCCTATGGTATGATTGTTGTTCGTCCTACGGACTAAAACCCTCCAGTTTATATAGACACTGGATAGGTTAGGGTTACACAGAGTCGGTTACAATGGTAGGAGATCTACATATCCGTATCGCCAAGCTTGCCTTCCACACCAAGGAAAGTCCCATCCGGACACAGGACGAAGTCTTCAATCTTGTATCTTCATAGTCTTGGAGTCCGGCCGTGACGATAGTCCGGCTATCCAGACACCCCCTAGTCCAGGACTCCCTCAGGTTGCCTCAGGGCGATAGTGGCTATGCGCGTGTGGGGGTGTGAGTTATTGAACCTTCTAACCCTTTCTATGCTTGCCACGGGCCTCCTTTTATAGATCAAGGGGTCACCACAATGGCAAAGTAGTCATTACGCACTGATAAGATAGCAACAGTGCTATCATACCTAACTCTGCAGGCTGACAGGGCGCATTAAATGCACCGCTTAATGTCACATTGTTGGTTGCCCGGCAAGACTTGTTGGGCTATTTTACTAGCTCCGCGCCTGCTTGCTTGACACGTTGCAGGACGGGTGTCGTCTGTGGTTTTTCTGTAGGGAGAGGCAGCCATGGGGCGAATGGCTGCCACTTAGTCACTCTGCGGCTTGACACCGCACTGGTCGATGATGTGGGTCGTGGTGGAATAGTTGGTGAGGTGTTTTTGCCTCCGCGAGCCCTGGCAGGCCCTGCCAGGCGCTTTGGTCGCCTGCTTCTGGGAGTGGCCTCGCCCCTTACCGGGCCCGCCTGCCCGGTAAAGGGGGCCTTTCTCTTGGCGATATCTTGTTTCTCTGGCTGGGTCTTGGTCCCTCTGATCTTCTTGTTGGTCCTTCGTATCTCTCGATCCCTTGTACATCTTGGCTCAATCTTGGCATGTTCGTGCATGAGTGAGTGGAAAATGCATACCCCTGTATATTTTCCCCGTCATAAGCCCCCGGACCTGAGCCACACGTGTCGCGTGGCACGTTGGGTTAGGCCCCAAACAGTGCGCGGACACGTGGCAGGAGAGGGTTGTGCGCGCCAGTTCGTCATGTCGATTAGTCAATCCAATGCCCACTTTACGCAATTACTGCGCATCGTGGGGTCATGGGACTGTTCCAGTTAAGGTGAAACGGTAACTTTCTGAAGCGTCACGCCCCTGTTCCGTTCCCCCCCCCCCTTAAGAGCAGGGAAAAACAGAGCGGCACAATTCGCCTGTCTCTTGCTCCACTCCCCCATCTTCTTCCTCCGCAAGCCAAGCGACAGTTCCTCCTCTCGTTCTCCCTCCTGACGCCGCCCTTCCCATCGAATCCTTCTCCCTCCCGCATCGCCGCCACCGGAATGGGGAAGAAACTCGTGGAGAAGAAAAAGCAGACGGCCACGGTGAAGGAGGCTGCCGCCGAGGGAAGCAAGAGAGGGGCAGAGCTGAACAAGAAGCAGAGAGAAGATATCGTCTTCATCCCGTAGAACTTGAGCGGCCCAGTCCTTCAAGCAAGGTACGGGTATCTGTGGGGGGAGGCTTGTTGATAAAGGGCATGGAGCGCCCGTAGTTTATGTGGTGGGGAAGGAAGATCCGCTGGATTCTTATCATTTCTTCTGTGCTTACTTCATCTGCGGTCTCTGTACCCCTTTCTCCGAATTCTTTGAGGCAATCATGAATATCTATGGATTCCACCTCCTCGATTTCATGCCAAATGCAATGGCGGCCATGGTTATCTCTGCGCATTTGTGCGGGAATTTCGTTGGAGTTAGGCCCAATGTGGATCTGTTCCGGCATTACTTCGTTCCGCGGGTGGAGAGCAAGGTTAACCACTCCGGAATCATTAGCTGGATGTCAGAATAGTTCCCGGGTGGCGAGGAAGATTTGGGATTACCTCCCTGGGTACTAGCGCGAGAGGTGGGATGAATGGAGAGGGGATTGGTGCTGGATCCAAGATAAGGAAGCCCCCGAGTTCTGTGAAGCATGGAAGGAATGTGTCGAGCGCGGCAAGGATTGGAGCACCAAGGGCCTCACTGAGGATAGGTTGCTCCCGGCAATTAATAGGATCAGCTGTTTGAGGACTACCGAGTTAACCATCGAACATGTGGGGGTAGATTTTCTTCTCCCTTGCATCTCGCCCTTGCACGAAAGGGAGAGATCCGCATGGCTGTATGGAGATGCTGCAGATAGGATGAGGCTACTTCCAGGGTTGGCCAATAACTTATCGGTTTATGGTCATGCTTGGTTGTGCGACCAACTGTTTGGCCGCTTCGAGTTGTTCAAGCTCCCGGCAACCGTCATCCCTCTGAACATCAATTCTGCCCGAGACCAGATACAAAAGTGGATGCCGAACTACAACGCCAAAGGGGTAGCAAGCAGTTGGCAGCTATCCACCGTACCCACCCTGGAAGAAGAGCTTGAGTGGTCGAACACTCTGGTGGAGAGGGCCACCAGGACCAAAACCAGATTGCATAAACGCACCTCCTCTGCCGAGGTGGCGTATATTTTGAAGAGGGTCAGGGAGGACAAGGTCGCCCGCCTCGCGGAGATGGAGAAGGCAGGAAAGGCCGGGAAGGGCAAAGGGAAGGCTAGGGACGGGAGTTCTTCCCAGGGCGGCAGCGAGGCGCAAGCCACAGAAGGAGCTGTCGGGGAAGAGCTCGCCGGGGATAACTTTGCTGGGCTAGAGGCTCTAGCCGTGGCAGCAACGGAGCTTCAGGAGGAGGAGGAGGTTGGCGAGGTGGCGGGGCTCAAGGAGTGGCTCGCGGCTGGGACGCAAGCCCCTGAGCCGGACACCAAACAGCACACCCGCAGACGCGCTGCTGCCCGAGGGGCGGCGGCCTCTAACCCAACGCCAGCCGCCAAGAGAGTGAAGAAGACCGCCACCAAAGCCACCAAGGCTGAGGTGGCGTGCCTCCAATCTCCTCGCCTTGCCCAGACCAAGGCCTCCTCCGCCAAGCGACCGGCGGACGTGGAGGCGGAGGCCAGCCCCCACTCCGGCTCGAGCTCCTCGCAGAGCTCGTTTTCCTCGGAGCTCCTGGCGCCACGACAAGCACGGAAGCTGCCGGGGAGTTCTACCCCTCCGTCTCTAAAGAGAAGACGGGAGTCTCCACCTCCCATGGAGTTCAACTTGAACTCCATGCTCATTGGAGAAGAGTAATGAGGATTTTTCCTTTCATGGATAGCCTGTGCATGTCTAATTATTTTTGCTGACTGACCTCCTGTTCTTGTAGTTGTTGCCGGAAGGGAAGTGGAGGAGGACACGGAAACCCTCGTCCACCATTCCCGGAAGAGGCTCCGACGCCTTCGGTCATCGAAGGGAGCAGAGAGCCCGGTTTTGGTGGGGGGTGATGCAGAGGACCCCACGCCGAGCCCCCAGCTCAGCCCTCGGCCTGGGAGCGGAGACTTGGTCCTCTCCGCCTGAGGTGATGGGGACGGCCTTCCTATTCCCCCCGATGGAGGAGGAGGTGAGATGATGCAGGGCGAGCCCCTCCCTGAGGGGCATGCTTCCCCCATCGCTCAAGCCGAAAAACTATTGCGGAACCTTCCGCGACTGAGGCTGCACAGAAGGCTGCCGAGTCCACCCCGGCAGAGGATGAAGCTCATGACCCGACAACAGCTGTTGCCGGGGAGATAGAGACTCCTGCTCGGCAGACCTCTCCATCGTACCTTACTTAATTCTTCTTTTCTTTCATGCTTTGATTGCTTCCACTAACTTCTCCATTCGCTTGAGACATCCGTTTCTTCGTTATTCACTGGCCCTTTCATATGCAGCCCCTCAAACTGAGGAAGCCAGATCTGTTGGAGGTGGTGGCTGATATAGGGAGGGCCGCCGCAGATGAAGCCGCAGAGCTTGCTGCTGCTGAGGGACAGGATCTTGCTGCCGGGGATGCACATGGCTCCTTGGCGGTGACAGAGCATTCTTCGGAGGACGCCCCGGTAGGGGAAGTGACCGTTGAGGTGAAAATCCCACTACAGACTATGGGCCCGCTCCCCGCCACCAGGATCGTCACTTAGATTCCGCCAGCCTCCTCGAGCACGCTGGCAATGGTGTTGTCGCCACCAGGAGCTGGAGCCCTCGGCCTCTCCCAGACAACGGATGCCGAGCTCGATGAGGAACTTCAACGTCTCCTAGATCCACTTTATCAGGGAGCCGGAGAGGTCGATGACTCAGCCGCCCTCGCCATGGACATGTTCTTCATGGAATCCATGGTGGCGGGCGTGAAGGAGATGCAGGCCTGGCACAACTAGAAGTGGCAGGCGCTCAAGGAGCAGCATGAGTCTGCCAACAAGGTGGACCAGAAGCTGAAGGATAAGTTTTTGGAGTTGCGCGAATGGAACGACAAGCAGTTCAAGATGCTCATTAAGCAGAAGGAGAAGCTCTAGATGACGAGAGAAAAGGTCATGGCCCGTGAGGCGCATCTGGCGGACCACAAGGTGTCTCTGGACGACAGAGAGCGAGAGATCTCCCTCCGGGAGAAGAAGCTTGAGACCACCCTCCGCGCCAAGGATGAAGATCTGGAGGCTCTTGTGCAGCAGCACACCGAGGAACTGGAGGACAAGCACGGAGCCGCACTAGACACCCTTGCCATTAATTATGCCACTCAGCTGAAGAAGCTCACTGACAATCTGGCTGCCGCATCTGCCGTCAAAGCTGACCTCAACCAGCAGGTGGCTAAGCTAAATGAGGATCTCGCCAGAGGCGCCAAGTAGGTTGAAGCACTCAAAGAGGAAGCATGGCAGGCGGAGATCCACTTGGCTGATGTGCAGTCACATCTCTCCTCTAGGACTGAGAGCCTTGAAGCTGCCAACGGTAACATCACGGACATGAAGGCGAGGATCGGCATGTTGGAGCGTTTGGCGGAGTCCCTTGAGCCCCGCCAGCAGTTGTTGTCCAAGGATTTAGACACCACCAAGCGTCTCCGTCAGGATGCAGAGGACAGGCTGAAGAATCAGGTTGGTATGAGTAATCTCTGGATCAAGAGCCTGACCGATATGGCCGAGCGCCTGGGTGCTCAGGCTACGGCGATGGGCATGGACGGCCCAGTCTTCTCGGTTAGCAAGCAAGAGGTGCCAAGCGTCAAGCTGGGAATCTTCTTCAACGAGCTGATCGAGAAGCTGAAAGTGCATGAAGAGGGTAGGGCCGAGCGCTTTGCGACCGAGTCCCAGAGGCTTGCCCGTGACGCCCTCTTCATGGTCTTGAGCAATATCGCCTGCCGCCATCCGAACCTCGACCTTGACGATGGATTCAAGAAGCCGCCGGTGGGCGCTGGCATCACTGCCGCCAAGGAGAAAGCTACTTGCCGGGCCGATAGGGTTCTTCATGTTTGAACTGCTCCACTGGGCCATCAGGCCAAGTATCGGGCCATTGTTGCTTCTGCGTTGTCCTGTAACGAAACATGACATGCATTTTGTGTTTAGTCGTTCTATCTCTAGTGTTTGCACAAAACTGATATCCCTTGTTGGATTTAAAATGTGTGTCTATCCCTTCGAGCTCTATATGCTTGCGTTCGTATGATAGATCCCTATGTATTCTCTGGATGCCTGCCGGTATCGTGATTGTCGTATGGGTCCAGCCCTTATCTGTCATCTTGGCATGGATGCGTCGCGGCAGGTTTTTCCCAGGTAGTTCTCCATGCAGCCTCTCGACTTGCGAGCATGGATCTGGACAGGACGATGGTGCGACCAAAGAAACTAGCCAAGCTTCCATCACACGAGGTTTTTCATGATACGAACGTTCACTAGAGTTTAAGGGGGATAAACGACTACAAAATTCTGAAACGTATCAATCAAGAAGTGAAAGCGCAAACTTAGCTTTCGTTTTGAGCTTCTTCCTCCTCTGCCGGGCCGCGCGTGTCAGGCGCGCCCACGGCACATGGAGCAGCGGGACAAAATCAGATGGTTTCCTCGTTCCCGGCAGGGACCGATATGCATTTCTTGTGGCCTGCGGGCATCAGAGCATAGTGTCGGGCTTCTCTCATCCTCCTCCCTTTTTCTCCTTCCCTTTCGAGTCAGTCCGGCGGCTGCCGCTGCATGGGTCGCACCGATGCGGGCAGCCTTGCCGAAGTGCACTTGCCGGGGCGTCTATCGACAGACTCATACCAGCGCTTTGCTCAGGATTTCCCAAAATGGGGGGGATACTGAACCGAGCGTCGCGCGGTAATCGTCGACGTCGACGACGCGGAGGCCAAAGCAATTCGGCTGCTAACGAAGGGAAGGGATGGGAAGGAGGGAGCTCACGCCCACACATCTTGTGCCTTTTCTTCGAACGGCACCTGAATGGTGGGTACACCATATGGGCCATTGAGGTACGCATATCGCCACCAGTGGCGATCTTTGTCGTAGCCATGGCTACGGTGAAGCGTGGAGACCTACAATGTAGTGTGGGGATGGCCCCGATCTGCTTCTGCGTCTTCGTGGGCGCCACGGTCGATGGCGTCATCAAAGACGAGGATGGCAATGAAGATGACGCGCCGCACACGCCTTCAGGTTCGCACAAGCGAGCCCCCTACCTGGCGTGCCAAAGATGTCGTGGGAAACCACGGCCACCTATGGGACCAGGAGGCCCCTTGCTGGTTCGGCGGGGGGACGTCGCATTGCACAAAGAGCAGACGAGTGTATGGCAGCACGACAGAGATCACACGGGCAGTTTTACCCAGGTTCGGGCCACCGCGAGGCATAAATCCCTACTCCTGCTTTGGTGGATTGATGGTGGAAAGGTGGTGGCGGAGTGTAGTACACTTGCCTAGCAAGGGTTGTCTCAGGGCGATAGTGGCTACGCGTGTGTGGGAGGTGTGAGTTATCCAACCTTCTAACCCTTTCTACAGTTGCCACGGGCCTCCTTGTGACCCCCGGATAATTAGGCTACAGTAATCCTCTGCAAATGAGGCCACGTCACCGATGTTACTGTTGCTAATCTCGTTTAGATTCAAAATGATTAAATTCAAATTCAAAATAAAGTCAAATATAAAAGTTTTCAAATGTCAAAACTAAAATGACTAAACTGCGAATAATAAGTCATAAGTATTATTGGTGAAGAACCGAAATTTTAATAAAAGGTTTAAGTGTTCCAAAATGATTAAAACTATGGCTTAAACAATTATATAAATGCTTTTTAATTTATAAAAACTCTCCATGAATTTATTTTGTGCCATGTTATTTTTGTGGCAGTGGCATAAATACTAATACTAATTTAGAAACTACTTTTGTATTTTAACTAAACTAGAATATTATGGAAATTGATTAAAACAGTAAAAAGAAAGTAAGCAAAAATAAAGACACAAACAACAAAAAAACAACAAAACAAACCTGCCTCCCCCAGTGGGCCTTGGCCCAACTGGCCATAGGCTAGCCCACATACCCCTCCCTCCTCCTCCTGTTCACGAGAGGGGGATCGTGGAGGCCATCCATGGCGCCCCGGCCAGGTGCCCGCCATCCACGGCCACCCCCTCGTCTATAAGACCCTGAAGCCCCTCCCTGGAACACTAGTTCACCTCCTCTCCTCCCTCCCTCGCGCCCCCGTCCTCCTTTTTCCCCTCTGGTCGCCCACCATCGTCGTGGCCATGGACGTCACTGTCCACGCACCTTCAGTCGACCCCGCCGCCTAGGACCGCACTGGGAGCTCCGCCATCAGTCTTCACATCGTCTACGACCACGAGATCAAGCAGTCCACCACTGCCTCATCGGGATTGAGCTCTTCTTCCCGCTTCGGTCACCGGAGCTTCAGCAACGATTGCGATGCCACTGCAGCTCCTAAGCCTCCTGCCGGCCACCGTGTCGCGCTCGGTGAGTACCTCCTCTCCCCTCCCATTCATCCGCAATAGGCTGTTGTAGGATCTTGAGAAGAGGTGTCTAGAGGGGGGGGGGTGATTAGACACTAAGTACTAAAGTTGCAGTTTTTAACTTCTTTTAGGTTTAAGTGGAGTTTTAGGCACAATTTTAACTTTCTCAATACATAACAAGCAAGCATGCAAAGAGTATATAGGCAACGGAAAATAAAGCATGCAACTTGCAAGAATGTAAAGGGAAGGGTTTGGAGAAATCAAACGCAATTGGAGAGACGGATGTTTTTGTCGTAGTTATGATAGGTGGTGCTATCGTACATCCACGTTGATGGAGACTTCAACCCACGAAGGGTAACGGTTGCGCGAGTCCACGGAGGGCTCCACCCACGAAGGGTCCACGAAGAAGCAACCTTGTCTATCCCACCATGGCCGTCGCCCACGAAGGACTTGCCTCACTAGCGGTAGATCTTCACGAAGTAGGCGATCTCCTTGCCCTTACAAACTCCTTGGTTCAACTCCACAATCTTGTCTGAGGCTCCCAAGTGACACCTATCCAATCTTGGAGACACCACTCTCCAAGAAGTAACAAATGGTGTGTTGATGATGAACTCTTTGCTCTTCTGCTTCAAATGATAGTCTCCCCAACACTCAACTCTCTCTCATAGGATTTGGATCTGGTGGAAAGAAGATTTGAGTGGAAAGCAACTTGGGAAGGCTAGAGATCAAGATTCATATGGTTGGAATGGAATATCTTGGCCTCAACACATGAGTAGGTAGTTCTCTCTCAGAACTGGTAAGTTGGAAGTGTAGGCTTGTTCTGATGGCTCTCTCCACGAATGAAGAGGAGGTGGAGGGGTATATATAGCCTCCACAGAAAATCTAACCGTTACACACAATTTACCAAACTCGGTGGGACCGAATCATAAAACTCGGTCGGACCGATTTAGTAAACCTAGTGTCCATTAGGGTTTTCGGTGGGACTGATATGCAACTCGGTAGGACCGATATGGTTAGGGTTAGGGCATAACGTAATCTCGGTGAGACGATTACACAAAATCGGTGAGACCGATTTTGGTCATTAGCTAACCAGAGAGTTGGTCAGGCAAACTCGGTGGGACCGATTACTCAAACTCAGTGAGACCGATTTTGGTAATAAGTTAACCAGAGAGTTTGCATTGTAATCTCGGTAGTACCGATTGCTCAAGTTCGTTGAGACCGATTTTGGTAATGGACATACACAGAGAGATTGCAATCCCATCTCGGTGAGACCGAGATCCCTATCAGTGAAACCGATTTGCCTAGGGTTTGTGGCAGTGGCTATGACAATTGAACTCGTTCGCGCCGGATAGAAAGAATCGGTAGGGCCGAGTTTGACTTTAGGTTTAGGTCATATGTGCATGTGAGAAAGTAGTGGAGGGTTTTGGAGCATATCACCAAGCACATGAAGCAAGAGGCTCATTAAGCAACACCTCATCCCTCCTTGATAGTATTGGATTTTCCTATAGACTCAATGTGATCTTGGATAACTAAAATGTAAAATGAAGAGTCTTGAGCTTGAAGCTTGAGCCAATCCTTTGTCCTTAGCACCTTAAAGGAGTTCCCACATCCTTTAGTCCATGCCACTCCATTGTTGAACTTGTCTGAAACATACTAGATAAAAGTGTTAGTCCAACAAGATATATGTTGACATTAATTACCAAAACCACCTAGGGAGCACTTGTGCTTTAAATCTCCCCCTTTTTGGTAATTGATGGCAACATACATCAAAGCTTTAGATAAAGATATAAAGAATAGCAAGTAAAGCTTTGAGAAGACATGTAACAAGCATAGGCTCCCCCTACATGTATGCAATCATGTGAAGATGGAATGTAGAAGCATGTGAGAGCATAACCATGATAGAGTAGGCAATGTGTTACATGTATCTTGGCCATATGAATCGTGAGCAAAGAATATTTAAGAAAGTACCTTCATGCTCATGAGTCCTTCTTGCAAACAGTATGTACATCAACAAGAATTCCTCATACACATGAGTGTGATGCATATACTTACCTTGTAGTCTTGAGTTGGCTTAGGGTGGAATGAACCTGCACAAACAAGGTTAGATAACACAGGTACATCTACTAGCCAGAGCAAACAAAAGAAACCACAAGAATACCTAGACTGGATGACATGTAAAGAGTGAGTACTAAGTACCACATTGGATTAGACATGTCCCCAAGAGTAAAGATATGCAATGAATTTAAATGATTCCTTTCCCTTAGATGTCTTGCTCCCCCTGAATCTAGCATGAGATATTGGGAGAAGATAAGGAACAGAAAATCAGAGCTGAAAAGGTATAAAAGAACAGAGCTTAATGCAAATAAGCACATATGAACATGTATTTCCCCCAAAAAGACATGTGGCATCTCTCCTCTTGAACACCAAGCATCTGGGATCCTTGAGAAATACTTTCTACTTGAGTATTCTCTCCCCCTAGAGATCTCTTTCTCCCCCTTAATACTCTCTCCCTCTTGGAAGTGATAAGCTTTTATGTGATCTCTCTCTCCCCCTTTGACATCAATTTCCAAGAAGGGTCTTCTGGAATTTGTTGTGAATGGGTTTGGTCCTTGAGTCACAACACAAAGCACTGGATAAAATTGTGATGCTTGTAGAGGACAAGATTCATTGAGTGGAGCTGGATCAGAAGAAACACAGAATAAGTGGCAAACTATTTTTCCTGTTGTGAAATCGGTGACACCGAGTGGTATGCTTCGGTTGTACCGAAAGGATTCGTTAGGACTGAAAACAACAAATCGGTGAAGCCGAGTTCATCGCAGAGAAAACTGTTGTCACCTCAGCTCACTAGACTAGAAAGATCTCACAAAGATTTGCAAGGAATTTACTGAGTGATGTGCAATGAATTGGATGCAGGAAATGCAGAGCAAACAGAAAGAAATCTAGATGAAGTTTTTTTGGGAAGGGGAAACAAATATGCATGAGACAAATGCAAAAACAAAGAAAAGAACACGAGAGAACTTCATCTAGAGATGGTCGGTGACAAAGTCACCTATGTTAGAGTATATTGACTTAGGAGTCAAGTGAGATCACTTGATCATAGGTCATACTCATCGTTTAATCTCAAAATGGGGTTACCATTTTTTGTTTAAGCATCTTGATGTATTCACATCTTGTCGAGTTGCTTTAGCTCATGACTCGGAGTAAAGCTTCTCTAAGATGGAATAACATACCTTGGTTGGTGGTGTTGACCATGTAGTTGAACTTGTGTGGATTGCTCAAGGTTGATGTAGCTCATCAAGAGTTGGGAGCACCACTTGGAATTTGAGTCCATCTACCTACATGGGTTAGTTCTTGCAAGGAGTAGCACTTGTATATCCAAAAATTATAATCATGAAGCTCAACATAGAGTTTGTCAAAGGATATGTTTGAGTGATTTCGTGCTTCCTTGTATTCAGCCACCATAGTGTAGAGACTTGGTGATGTGGAGATTGCTCAAGATGTGAGTAGATTACGATCTCATGGAATTTGATTCCACCAAGTACCTACATGGGTTAGATAACATGCAGGATGAAAATATATCCAAGATATAATATTTTCAACATAAGAGAGATATCATGGATTAGTCATAAGCTCATGTCTTGCATGCATCCAATGGAGTTTCTACTCCAAGTTTGAAGCATCAATGATGTTCAATTCTCCTCTCAACCTGAAAAACACTTTCTCATCAAGGGGTTTAGTAAATATATCCGCTAATTGCTTTTCGGTGCGAACATGCTTAAGTTTAATGTCACCCTTAGCAACATGATCTCGAATGAAGTGATGACGAACTTCTATATGCTTAGTTCGAGAATGTTGTACGGGATTATGACCAATTTTGATAGCACTTTCATTGTCACAAAGCAATGGAACATGTTTCACATATATCCCATAATCTTTAAGAGTTTGGGTCATCCAAAGTAATTGATCACAACATGAACCAGCGGCAATGTACTCCGCTTCGGCTGTAGATAAGGATACCGAGTTTTGTTTCTTGGAGGACCAAGACACAAGAGATCTACCAAGAAATTGACAAGTACCCAAAGTGGACTTTCTATCAACCTTGTCTCTGGCATAGTCTGAGTCGGAGTAGCCAACAAGATCGAAAGAGGCCCTCTTAGGATACCAAATGCCAAAATTTGGTGTATGAATTAAGTATCTCACTATCCTT
This sequence comes from Aegilops bicornis, assembly GCA_021605145.1. Lineage (NCBI taxonomy): Eukaryota > Viridiplantae > Streptophyta > Magnoliopsida > Poales > Poaceae > Aegilops > Aegilops bicornis. Next base: position 260,368,461 of record CM038672.1, on the reverse strand, counting down.
TTTACGGCCCAAAGATGACATTCTTTAGGAGCAGCTTGATATCTTGCACACATGCACACACTTAGCATAATATCGGGACGTGAAGAACATAGGTATAACAATGATCCAATCATAGAGCGATAAACCCTTTGATCAACCGGTTTACCATCTTTGGTCAGATCAAGATGTCCACTAGTAGGCATGGGTGTAGACATACCTTTGCACTCTTGCATATTGAACTTCTTGAATAAGTCCTTAGTGTACTTCGTTTGAGAGACAAAAGTACCTTCCTTAGTTTGCTTGATTTGCAACCCAAGAAAGAATTTGAGTTCACTCATCATTGACATCTCAAACTTCTCCAACATTAGCTTCCCAAACTTTTCACTAAAATGAGGGTTAGTTGATCCAAATATGATATCATCAACATAAATTTGGCATACAAATAATTCTCCATTAACCCTTTTAGTAAAAAGTGTGGAATCAATTTTCCCAATTTCAAAGCCTTTTTAAGAAGAAACTTGGTCAAGATTTATACCAAGCTCTAGGAGCTTGTTTAAGACCATAAAGGGCTTTGTGAAGTTTGTAAACATGGTTTGGTTTCTTAGGATTAACAAAGCCGGAGGTTGTTTAACATAAACTTCCTCCTCTATTTCACCATTTAGAAAATCACTTTTAATGTCCATTTGGTACAAGGTGATATTATGGTGATTAGCATAGGCAAGTAAGATGCGAATGGACTTAAGTCTAGCAACGGGAGCATAAGTCTCACCATAGTCCATACCTTCGACTTGTGTGTAGCCTTGGGCGACGAGAAGTGCTTTGTTGCGGACTACTTGTCCATCTTCATCTTTCTTGTTGCGAAACACCCATTTGGTACCGATGATGTTGTGGTCGTTGTCGGGCTTCTCAACCAATGTCCAAACTTGCTTTATCTCAAAGTTCTGTAGCTCTTCATGCATAGAGTTTATCCAATCTGGATCTTCCAATACTTCTTCGACCTTCATAGGTTCAATGCTAGAGATGAAAGAATAATTTTCACAGAAGTTAGCTAAACGAGTTTTAGAGCGAGTGATTCTCCCGGTTTGAGTATCATTGTAGATTTGCTCGACGGGATGGTCTTTAGCAATTCTTGCTCGAACTCATGAAAGCTTTTGCTTGGGTCTCAGTTGAACATCTTCTTCATCTTGTTCTTTTTCTTCTTGATCATCTTCATTGTTGGCGTTGTCGTTTTCTTGTCGTGGTGGAGAAGGAGGTTGTTGACGTTCGTGATGTTCTTCCTCGTTTTCTTCATCTTGGTGTGTTCCACTTGTGGATGCTTCCGTATCAACTCTTGGTTCACCTTGTCTTGAAGTAGAAGCTTCCACTTGGACGGACGAGGTACTCTCCTTCACCTCCGTTGGATGGACCTTGCCAATAGACAAGTCTTGGATTGCTTCCGAAGGGTCTTTGTCTCCTACATCAATTGGCAACTGCTCTACTTGCGTGCCGTTAGATTCATCAAACTTCACATATACCGTTTCTTCAACCTTTCGGGTGAAATTATTGTAGACACAGTAAGTGTGAGAGTTTGAGCCATAACCTAGTAGGAAACCTTCATGAGACTTAGGAGCAAATTTTGAACGACGATGCTTATCAAGAATGTAGCACTTTGAGACGAATACTCGAAAGTATCCAACTTGGGGTTTGTCACCGGTGAGGAGCTCGTATGCCGTCTTGCCGAGTAGCTCGTGAAGATACAAGCGATTTGTTGCATGACAAGCTGTCTCAACCGCTTCTGCCCAAAAGTGCTTCGGCGTCTTGTACTCATCAAGCATCGTTCTCTCCATTTCGATGAGCGTCCGGTTCTTCCTCTCAACAACTCCATTTTGTTGAGGTGTGTACGTAGCCGAGAACTTGTGTGAAATCCCCTCTTCGTCAAGAAAGGTGTCCACATTTGCGTTCTTGAACTTCGTTCCGTTGTCGCTGCGAACCTTCTTGATCTTCCCTTCAAATTGATTTTGGGGCTTCCTAGCGAAGTTATTGAAGATCTTTTGGACCTGCGATTTATCATCGAGAAAGAACACCCACGTAAATCTTGAAAAATCATCAACTATAATTAGACCAAAAGAATTTCCACCGAGACTTTTGTAAGCGTTGGGACCAAAGAGATCCATATGAAGTAGCTCGAGTGGCCTCCTTGTGGTCATGATGTTCTTCACGGGATGCCTTCGTCCAACCAGTTTACCTGCTTGACAAGCACCGCACAGTCTATCCTTATCAAATATGACATCGTTAACTCCAAGGATATGATTTCCTTTAATAAGCGTGTCAAGATTTCTCATGCCAACGTGACCTAGTCGTCTATGCCATAACCAATCTTTTGAGGATTTAGCAATGAAGCAAGTTTTAGGTTGTGCCTTTTTAGAGAAATCAACAATGTAAAGATCACCTCTATGTATACCGGTAAAGACCATTTTATGATTGTCTCGATGAAACACTTGGCAATCTACTTCAGTAAATAGGACTGAAACCGAAATCAGCAAGTCTAGATATTGAAAGTATGTTGTAGCCAAGAGATTCAACGAGCATGACATTCTCAATGGAGCTATCATGTGAGATGGCCACCTTACCAAGGCCAACCACCTTACCCTTTGAGTTGTCACCGAAAGTAACATACATTCGAGGACTATCATTTTCAGCAAGCTCACGAAACATGTCTTTATCTCCGGTCATGTGATCGGTACATCCACTGTCAAGAACCCATTCCTTTCCTCCTGACACATATCCCCGAAGATTTACCATAAGACCAAAATGTCTCATTGCATCATCAAGATCGAAGTCACTATCATCATCCTCATCATAGTATCCATGTTCAACATCGTCATGTGGTGGATCAAGTCCTAGAGAGGGTAATTCGTTAGAGTAAGTTTGACAATGATCTTGCTTAAGAATTTTTATAGCTTCGGAAATAATATCACCAATAATTCCAACATCTCATTTGGCACGCATAAGGTCGGTAAGTTCAAATAGACGATCACCAAACATAGGATCACAAGTATTCATCTTACTCAAGGCAATAGACTTATAGAGAATTTCATCTAATTTTTTAAGGAATAATTTGGAAAGCGTTCCTCAAGAAATTTCCATATAGTGTAGGCACACTCGAGAGTAGGCAAGATTCTAATTAAGTTTCTAGGCAAGCCTCTAGAGATGACATTAACAGTTCTAAGGTTCCTAATCATGTCAATGGATTCATCAAGGGTAGGATGCATAGGATCAACATGAGGTGCACAAGGGCTAGCAATGTACTTGTTCAAATGATATTGATTGACAATTACAAGCATCTCATTTTTCCACTCATGAAAATACTCTCCATCAAGAATAGGCACTCTATGTCTAAGACTCCCCAAAGTAGACTCATCCATCTTCCTCCAAAGGTGATTAAACCAAAGCAATGGAGACCAATGCTCTGATACCACTTGTAGGATCTTGAGAAGAGGTGTCTAGAGGGGCGTGATTAGACACTAAGTACTAAAGTTGCAGCTTTTAACTTCTTTTAGGTTCAAGTGGAGTTTTAGGCACAAGTTTAACTTTCTCAATACATAACAAGCAAGCATGCAAAGAGTATAGGCAGCAGAAAATAAAGCATGCAACTTGCAAGAATGTAAAGGGAAGGGTTTGGAGAAATCAAACGCAATTGGAGACACGGATGTTTTTGTCGTGGTTCCGATAGGTGGTGCTATCGTACATCCACATTGATGGAGACTTCAACCCACGAAGGGTAACGGTTGCGCGTGTCCACGGAGGGCTCCACCCATGAAGGGTACATGAAGAAGCAACCTTGTCTATCCCACCATGGCCGTCGCCCACGAAGGACTTGCCTCACTAGCGGTAGATCTTCACGAAGTAAGCGATCTCCTTGCCCTTACAAACTCCTTGGTTCAACTCCACAATCTTGTCGGAGGCTCCCAAGTGACACCTAGCCAATCTAGGAGACACCACTCTCCAAAAAGTAACAAATGGTGTGTTGATGATGAACTCCTTGCTCTTGTGCTTCAAATGATAGTCTCCCCAACACTCAACTCTCTCTCATAGGATTTGGATCTGGTGGAAAGAAGATTTGAGTGGAAAGCAACTTGGGAAGGCTAGAGATCAAGATTCATATGGTTGGAATGGAATATCTTGGCCTCAACACATGAGTAGGTAGTTCTCTCTCAGAACTAGTAAGTTGGAAGTGTAGGCTTGTTCTGATGGCTCTCTCCACGAATGAAGAGGAGGTGGAGGGGTATATATAGCCTCCACACAAAATCTAACCCTTACACACAATTTACCAAACTCGGTGGGACCGAATCATAGAACTCGGTCGGACCGATTTAGTAAACCTAGTGACCGTTAGGGTTTTGATTGGGGACTGATATGCAACTCGGTAGGACCGATATGGTTAGGGTTAGGGCATAACGTAATCTTGGTGAGACCGATTACACAAAATCGGTGAGACCGATTTTGGTAATTAGCTAACCAGAGAGTTGGTCAGGCAAACACGTTGGGACCAATTACTCAAACTCGGTGGGACCTATTTTGGTAATAAGTTAACCAGAGAGTTTGCATTGTAATCTCGGTAGTACCGATTTCTCAAATTCGGTGGGACCGATTTTGGTAATGGACATACACAGAGAGATTGCAATTCCATATTGGTGAGACCGAGATCCCTTTCGGTGAAACCGATTTTCCTAGGGTTTGTGGCAGTGGCTATGACAATTGAACTCGGTGGCGCCGGATAGAAAGAATCGGTAGGGCCGAGTTTGACTTTAGGTTTAGGTCATATGTGGATGTGAGAAAGTAGTGGAGGGTTTTGGAGCATATCACCAAGCACATGAAGCAAGAGGCTCATTAAGCAACACCTCATTCCTCCTTGATAGTATTGGCTTTTCCTATAGACTCAATGTGATCTTGGATAACTAAAATGTAAAATGAAGAGTCTTGAGCTTGAAGCTTGAGCCAATCCTTTGTCCTTAGCACCTTAAAGGAGTTCCCACATCCTTTAGTCCATGCCACTCCATTGTTGAACTTGTCTGAAACATACTAGATAAAAGTGTTAGTCCAACAAGAGATATGTTGACATTAATTACCAAAAACACCTAGGGAGCACTTGTGCTTTCAGCTGTCGTCCCCGAGCTCATCCGAGCTCTTTCTTACGGGTACGCGTACATGCGTGCATCCTGCTAGCTGCCTGCGTCGCTGCAAGCTGCAGCTGCCCGCAGCCCCTGTTGCTCCGCACTGCCGTCACTCTACTCCTGCGCCCATGCCTTGATCTCGTACCGCTCGTGCGCACCCACGGCTCCTGCAACCGCTGCTGTCTGCACCGCAGCGCCAGCTTGCCTCGCTCGCAGCCTTCCCAGCCACCCCGCGAGCCCGCCGCCCGCTCGTCCACGCCCGATGCTGCCACTGCCGCCTGCCGTCGCCCCGAGCCATTGCACCTGCACCGCTACCAGACGACGCGTTCGGCGCTGCTTCCCCCAGCTTGCTGCATCTCCGCACGCTGCTACGCTACTCCGCCGCTGCTGCGCTCTGCCGTGCAGGCACCCGTCACCGTTCCGCGCTTGCCCGTTCCTCATCGGCCGCGCCACACCCAGCGACCAGCCCGTGCGTGCGTGCGCGCCCGCGTCTGTCTTCTTGATCTTTGCTAGCTTCCGCCGTCGGCGCCCACATACATGCGCGTCTTCTTTGTCTACCTTCTGCTGCGCCTCTTGCTAGCTACAGTAACATTCAGTTACTGTAGCTGCAGCTAGCTTCGGCAAATTCACATTGAGTAGCCCCTTTGAGAGCCAATAAACATTCACAAAACAAGTTCTTATGTGGATAAAAATAATTTGGGGATAGAGTACACTTGAAATTTTTCATTTTATCCCACTGGACCAAATCCTTTTGACGCATGGATTAATTCCTACGAAAATCACAAAGTCCAATGTTCTGTTAATAGAAAAACTGAAAACAACTTTATTTTCATAGCTACTTTAGAGCTGTTGATGATCAAGCAAATGAACCCTAATATGAATGAAAGTGATACTAACATGTTGATCACAGAAAAATGCTAAAAATTGATATAAGGCACAAAATCAAAGGAGGTACAGATCCAGAGTTGTAGCTTTTTGAAAATAACTAAAAGCTGTTTAAAACTGACGAATTCTCAGACTTCGCAAAATTTCAGGGATTTTTAGAATATTGTTTAAATCTTTGAAAAATCGTAGAAACTAATCCGTAACTCCGATGAAAAAGCTTTCTACATGAAAGTTGCTCAGAATGACGAGACAAATCGGTATACGCTCTCCGTTCATCTGTCACATGCCCCTAGTGTAATGCCCCAAGACCGACGCTCCAGATGCCTTCCTTGTTTTGCGAGTCAGCTGGGTTATTTATTTGTTTGTTGCATCTCATCTCACAGCATCATGCGCATTGCATTTGCATGTTTTCTTAAAGCCTGCATCCGTTCGTAGTTGCCGTGTCCCCCTGCCTTCGTTGACGGTTCCGAGTCCCTCGAGTTTTCGCTTCCCTCTTGATCGTGACCGCCTAACCACCTTTGCGTGCGTGACCGAAACTTCCACGAACTCGATCCGGGCGGTCGTGACCGTTGGATTCAGATCATCCCCAAACATCTATAAAACATCTACATATTCTTAATTGGACTTCCTAACCTATATATATCAGTCTAACTCTAGTTTTTAGGCCTCTTGTCCCATCCATTCCATCCGCAGCGCCGCCACTCCACCGGGTCTCTCCTTCCACCTCGGGATCTTCCCAGATCCCCTCCCGATACAAAATCATCCCTTGGTTTTCCGCGCTGCCCAAATCCCAGCAGCCACCCACCTCCTCCTCTCGATCCATGCTTGTGCCCAGCTTCAGATCAGGAGCCTCGATCTTGAGCTCCTCTACTTCTTCCCCAAGCACCCGAGGCCTACCTCTTCTCCCCTCGATCTGGAAGGGATCGTGGAGCTGCTCGAGGCCCCGAGCAGCAGCGCTCGGCCTCGTCCCCTCGCGCCACCGCCGCTGGCAACCAGCTCCTCCAAGTCACCCCCATCTCTGCACCCGCGCTGAACGCCTCCTGCTTCGTCGAGCACACGAAGGACTCCTCGCTCCCGTCGTCAACCATGCGCCCATCGTCCCCAGGCCAGGAGCCCTCGTTCGAGAGCCAACCACCTCCTCCCGCTTGTCACCTCGCCGGAGCTCCTTCCTCGACGCGGAGCTCGCCAAGCCCCGGCACCGCTCCTCCTCTGTGCGCCTCGTCTTCCTCGTCGACCAGGACCAGCCTCGTCCCTCTCTCTCTCTCCCTTCGTTCTCCTCCTTCTGTCTCTCTCGCTCTCTCAAATTCTCTCTCTCTCGCCAGGTACAGGAGCAACTGGAGGTCGCCCCTGCTGCCATGATCACCGTTCCGTGTCGTCGAGCCTCGCCAAGTCCTCCCCCGTGCCCGGATCCGGACCCCTCCGTTCCCTGCGCCGCCAAGTCCCTCGCCAGAGCGCTCGTCCCCAAGTTCTGCGCCTCTGCTTCCCCTGCATCGCCCCCTGTCTTCTGCCTCGTCCTCGTTTGAGCAGAGAACGAGCGCACGCTATCACCGCACGTTGACCCGGGCTTGGGCCGCGTCCAGCACGCCAAGGCCCAGCACCTCTTCCACCGACTGGGCCGAGCCCATGGGTGAGCAGCCCCTCCAGCCCCTCTCCTGTACACTATCGGGCCAGCCAGATTCGGCCCGTGTAATTTTTTTTGAGATCTACGAGTTTGCTAATTAACCAGGGAACTGCATGTTTACAGATTGCACCCTCATGTTCATGCATTTAATTACTCCACAACCGTGCATCGGTTTAAAATGTTTTATATATGCAAAATGCTTAGAATTTCATGTAGTTTCATAATATGTTGCTTTCATCCATGTTTAAAATGTTTAAATTGCTGTTTGCTTTAATTCGCATAAATGCCATGTTAAAATGTTTTATTTCATAACTAAATAACGTAGCTCCATTTTAAATAAACTTTATATGTAAATGGGGTAGAAAATGCCTAGTTTAACATGGTGCACTTCATTTTGCTGTTTAACAACATTAAATTATGTTTAGGGCAGAACAGTAGCAAATTCGAAACATGCATATGAGGATTTTTCGGAATTGTTATTTATTCTTCCGGCCTCATTTAAACTTGCCTAAATAGTTAGTCTACTTAAGCTTCACCTCTTGCCATGTTAATCAACATTTAATATTGTTGGGTACATAAATGAGAGAGAACTAAATATTTGATGTGGTGTTTCGTCAATATGCAACTCGTTGCATATTGAGCTCCACTTAATTTGTGTTTGTGCACTTTGCCATGCCATGCCTCATTAAACCAGGCATGCTTCATACTTGATTTTGCATCATGCCATGCTTATGTGATGGTTGTTTACCATGTTGCTTGCTTCTTTCCGGTTTGCTTCTCTCGTTAGCTTGGGTTTCGTTCTGGAGTTGTGAGGATTCATTCGACTACGTCCGTTTGTCTTCTTCATGGACTCGTTCTTCTTGCTTGCGGGATCTCAGGCAAGATGACCATTACCCTCGATATCACTTCTATCTTTGCTTTCTAGTTGTTCGTTCTATCACTATGTCGCGCAACCTACAACTTGTCATATCATGCCTCCCATATTGCCATGTCAAGCCTCTAACCCACCTTCCTAGCAAACCGATTTTTGGCTATGTTATCGCATTTGCTCAGCCCCTCTTATAGCATTGTTAGTTGCAGGTGAAGTTGAAGTTGGTACCATGTTGGAACATGGATATTTTGGGATATCACAATATATTTTATTTAATTAATGCATCTATATACTTGGTAAAGGGTGGAAGGCTCGGCCTTATGCCTGGTGTTTTGTTTCACTCTTGCCGCCCTAGTTTCCGTCATACCAGTGTTCTGTTCCTTGATTTTGCGTTCCTTATGCGGTTGGGGTCACGGGACCCCCCCTTGAGGGTTCGCTTTGAATAAAACTCCTCCAGCCAGGCCCAACCTTGGTTTTACATTTGCCTACCTAAGCATTTCCCTTGGGTTTTCACGAGCCCGAGGGTCATCTTTATTTTAACACCCCCCCGAGCCAGTGCTCCTCTAAGTGTTGGTCCGAACCGAACAGCCTGCGGGGTCACCTCGGGGAAACTTGAGGGTTGGTTTTACTCGTAGCTTGTCTCATCCGGTGTGCCGTGAGAACGAGATATGTGCAGCTCCTATCGGGATTTGTCGGCACAGTCGGGTGGTCTTGCTGGTCTTGTTTTACCATTGTCGAAAAGTCTTGTAACCGGGATTCCGTGTCTGATCGGGTTATTCCGGGAGAAGGAATACCCTTCGTTGATCGTGAGAGCTTGTGATGGGCTAAGTTGGGATAGCCCTGCAGGGTATAAACTTTCGAGAGCCATGCCCGCGGTTATGTGGCAGATGGGAATTTATTAATATCCGGTTGTAGAGAACTTGACACTTGACTTAATTAAAATGCATCAACCGCGTGTGTAGCCATGATGGTTTCTTTTTGGCAGAGTCTGGAAAATGAACACGATCTTGTGTTATGCTTGGACGTAAGTAGTTTCAGGATCACTTCTTGATCACTTCTAGCTTCTCGACCGTTGCGTTGCTTCTCTTCTCGCTCCTATTTGTGTATGTTAGCCACCATATTTTGCTTATCGCTTGCTGCAGCTCCACCGCACTACCTTATCCTACCCATAAGCTTAAATAGTCTTGATCTCGCAGGTGTGAGATTGATGAGTCCTCGTGACTCACGGATACTTCCAAACAGTTGCAGGTGCCGATGATACCAGTGCAGGTGATGCTACAGAGCTCAAGTGGGAGTTTAACGAGGACCTTGGTCGTTACTATGTTTCGTTTCCTGATGATCAGTAGTGGTGCCCAGTTAGGACGATCGGGGATCTAGCATTTGGGGTTATCTTCTTTTCTTTTGGATTTGACCGTAGTCGGTCTATGTGTGTACTCTGAATGATGTATGTTAATTAATGTATTGTGTGAAGTGGCGATTGTAAGCCAACTCTTTATCCATTCTTGTTCATTACATGGGATTGTGTGAAGATGACCCTTCTTGTTATTAAACCACCATGCGGTTATGCCTCTAAGTCGTGCCTCGACACGTGGGAGATATAGCCGCATCATAGGTGTTACAAGTTGGTAATCAGAGCCATCCTCGACTTAGGAGCCCCCTGCTTGATCGAATCGCTGTCGTTGTTGAGTCTAGAACAAAAATGTTTTGAGTCTTAGGATTATATATATCGGAGAGTGGGATTCATTTTACTCCTCAGCCCCTTCATCGCTCTGGTGAGGCCTCCTGACGTAGATGTTTTGACTTTCCTCACCTCAAATTTAACTAAAAAAATTAGGATCACGCGGGTATCTTGGGATCATTCCAATATTCTTGTGACGAGAACATTGTTCTTGGTGCCTCCTGACATTTAAGGGTTGTGGAAGTGTCCCGGGGAGTTGAGCTCCAAGGTGTTGTCGTCACAATTTTATCATTGTAGTTCTGGAATACCTAAGTTTCGCCGACATCAAAAATCTCTTTTATGCAGTTGTTGGTGAGATAACCTCGACACCACCCAGTACTGGGGCGGGAGTTCGGGAGTATTACCATAACTCGTATAATGGATGCTTTTCAAAGGTTGAGGTACACGATTTCCGGAGTTTTCTTGGTTATGTGTTGACGGATGGATACAGCTAGATGTATGGATTGTTAGTTTGGGTGAGATATATTGCTTCCCCTGTATCCCCAACACCAGATTGCATAACCAGAAAGTTTCGGGAGTTTATAGGTGGGAATTCAAGTATCACGTAGGAATTCTTTCCAAACAGACACATGATACGATATGGGGTCTATCATATGTTTGTTCTGGCTTATTTCCGAAGCCAATCCTTTGTTTTGTTTTGAGTTGTGGTATTCAAGTTGCTTCAATGTCAAGTGTTGATTCCATACCTGTTCTAAGCGGTGTTCTCATATTTCTATGTGAATACTAATCCTTCTTGATCATCAAGGTTTTCATGTTAATTCCTTTCCAACCGGCGTGCTTCTCTTCAAGTGGATCTGATCATTTCAACATTCGCGAGATCAATTCTAAGTTTTCTCGACGGTGTCTGTTTCATTCCATCCCCAAGTTGCCTTTGTTTTCTCGCCGTCCCACCCTTTTTCTTCAAGGACTCAAATTTCTTAATCAAGTATCCATCTTATGGTTGTGAATTCTCTTTATTCTTTTCCTCCATGTTCTTACCTGGTGATTCTCATCAAGATGCTAAGGAAGCGACAAGTTTATCATTCTCCATTCTCTTTTATTCTCCGATGGGTCCAATTCAAGCTTTCAATGTTGATCATATTCCTTTCCTCGTTTCAAATGATCTCATGCCGGTGCACCTCTTAATCATCCACCTCTTGTTATTCATGTTTATCTGGAGTGCTGAAGATATCCCAGAAGATTCAAGTTTCTATTCGTAATCCTTTCAAGCTATTTCTGGGTCTTACCTTATTCAAGCCATTTAATTCAACGGTGCAATCTATCTTTTAAATCGTTCAATGGTGTTTCTTTTGAGTGGGCCCTAACCCACAGGTCTTTTCCAGAATCTTACCTGACTCTTCTAATTTTCCCGGAGCTATTCCCAAATTCATTTCAAAGTTTGACGTAAGAATGAGTTATCATTAGTCAAATGTCTTTCTCCAAGATCTTTTAAATTCTTTTCATAGTTGGTTCAACCTTTCTAATTTTCATCCCGGAGTATCTCAACAATTGATGGTGGTGTTTCTCGTCGTCATTCTCGGATCTTAAAGATCGAAGAAGAGTTCCTCTTAAATCCTTACCCGTTCTTCCAAAGATTCATGGTTCTAGCTTCAAGCCATCATCATAATTGTTTTTCGATTATGATAATTCTTTTCACCCATCCGACGCATTTCAGGAGTTGAGTTCCTTTGTCGATCATCCAAAGGCCAACTTTTCGAATATTACTCATTCTCAGCTTTCAGCTCTCATTCTTCAAATCTTACCGGTGCATCGCTCAAGTATTCCCTAGTCGGCTTGTGATCTCTTTGTTCTCATATATTTATATTCCCTCAAGTATCTTCGTTCATTTTCTAATTCTTCCCGGTGTTTCGCTATCTTTTCTTTGTTCATTTTTTATTCTTACGGCGGTTTGTTCAAGATTCCTCTTCCATTGTTCTCATATTAATTTATTCATTGTTTCAATCCTACCGGGGGTTCGTTGAAGACCTTCCCAAGTTTGCGTTATATCTATCTTAATCCATTCTACGAGAATAAGTACTATGCCAAATCCATTGCTTGTCATCAATCTAAATTGGTGAAGGATACGCATAACGCAATTCTTATTATTGTTTCATCCAAGTGATCTAATTTCTTATTTCCAGAGTTGTTCATCATGCCACGTTCTCGGTTCAAGATGCTTCATCTTTTGTTTCCAGAGTTCTAAGTTCTCTTAGTTAACTCGCCGTGAAGCTGCATCTAAATCTTTACAAGGCTTCATCATATTATTTTCAAGCTTCTTTTCTTTGTGACCATCCTTTTATTACCGGAGTTCTTCATGGAGGCTTTACATGGTGGTTTCTCAAGGATTCCTTTCATTCTTCAATTTTTCTTCATGTTTTCTCGGAGTTAAGATCCGCCAAGCTATACTAAAAAATAAACATGGTGTTCAACACATGTTTTGTTTTGAGGAGTTCAAGCATTCTTCATCTTGCATTCCGAAGTGCAATTCTTCCTACCTTATCTTTTGAGGTGGTGTTATGTCATTCTGGATAATTTCCCTTCGGGTTTCATGATTCACAAAGTTTTCAAGAGTGACATATTTGAATCCGTCATTTTTATCTTCATTCAAGAGATCTTTCCAACCAATCAATCTTTTTGTTGGAGTTGTATTGGGTTATATTTCACCTATATCCTTCCCTAAGGAATGTAGCTATTTGTGGTGTTTATCAATGATCAAATTTTCTCCTTCTCATCTTGGTGAAGAAGTTTTCATCTGCTTGTTGATCTCAATCCAATCAACTGTTTCCGTTAGTGGCGAGTCGTCACCTCATAATTTTGAGATGTGTACCATAAGCCCACAACAAGCTTGTTTTTTTGTTGATTTTCCAACAACTCCGTTTTAACCTTCTTGGAAGGGTGCTTTCCAAGCTCGTTTGTGGCAGAAGTTGTCATTTTCTTCTCCATTCTTTTATTCCAAGGATCTATCTTCTGTTATTTATTTCTTCCGGAGGCTTTGTGATGTTACTCTCTTCGACCCATCATCTCATTTTGTAAATATCATGTTCTTTTCCTTGCTTATCCGTTTAGCAGGAGTGCTGCGTCCTCTGCTCAAGTTCCTTTCATCTTATCAAGTCTTGCATCTTTTTTCAATCGGAGTGCTTGCATGTACTTCTTGTCCATCGTAACCCTTTTCTTATGTCTTTCAACCTACAAGGTTCTCATAATGTTGCTTGTTCGTCTTGTCTAACGGAGTGTTTTCAATCTCGTTCATCTCCCTTGTATTCTCTCTTTCAGTTTGTTCAACCTCTCAAGGTTCTTTGGTTTCACTCGATTGTCAAAGAAGCAACTTTATTTTACCTCTTCCTCTTCCATTTCTCCCTGGTGCTATCGTAGATCTCGGGATGAGATCCTCTTGTAGTGGTGGAGTGTTGTAAAGCCCCAAGACCGAAGCTCCAGATGCCTTCCTTATTTTGCGAGTTAGATGGGTTATTTATTTGTTTGTTGCATCTCATCTCATAGCATCATGCGCATTGCATTTGCATGTTTTCATAAAGCTTGCATCCATTCGTAGTTGCCGTGTCCCCCTGCCTTCGTTGACGGTTCCGAGTCCCTCGGGTTTTCGCTTCCCTCCTGACCGTGACCGCCTAACCCCCTTTGCGTGCGTGTCTGAAACTTCCCCGAACTCGATCCGAGCGGTCGTGACTGTTGGATTCAGATCATCCCCAAACATGTATAAATCATCTACGTTTTATTAACTAGACAATTCCCCGCGCGTTGCTGCGGGATCATTGCAATGTATAGGATCAAAGTTCATGTAATGAGGAAGAGTAGTCTGACTCGTTAATTAGGACAGAAGCACATATGTGAAAAAGCAAAAACATGCAGTGAGAAAGCTTCAATTGATGTATTTGTTAATCATCCATTCACCAAATTAGTATTAGCCATTAGTACGCAACTGCAGAAACTTGTTTGGAGGAAGAAGAGTGTTCCAAGTTCTAAGAATTGTGCTCAACATGGATTACTTACAGAGTTGCGGTCATATATTAGGCATATTCAAACTCTAGCAAGTAGCAATAGCTAACTCGATAATATTGTGACGAGGGAGTAATAACTCTTAGTTCCTAAAAAATAAAATATGTTAGGTAGTTGAGGCATTTCTTCAACGTCTTATATAGGCAATCTAGCAAGCTTGGACAAAATGCGTTCAAAAACATTGTATAGTAGAATGCATTAGTTGCTAATTCATCAAAAGAAAACATGGGAGTTTGGTATAATAAAGCACATGCACAACCCTTTGTTTTATTCTTTCCCTTGACCGATCAGCACGTAGCATGCATATGGAATATAATGTCAGAAAATAAAATAGCATATGAAAAAGTAATCTGCCCTGCACATAGATTGATACCGGCGGAGAAGAAACATCATGATGCTATGGTGGATGGAGAAGAAAAGGGCAGTAGCAATTGGGTTCACCCCGTAGTAGAGTAGATGCGTACATGATGATTCAGGGCATCAATCGCTTCTTCCACGGATCGTGGATCCGACGCGATAACCAATGCTTGAAGGATGGCTAGAGCTCTGGTGTTCCTACAATCAGGAGGAGGCATGCAGCATCAATTGAAAGAACCGTGGCGCAGGAGCAGGCCTGCGAGAGAAAGTGAAGTGGAGGGGAGGGGAAGAATATTGTGGGGCATACTTCTCCTAGATTTATTAGTAATGGGTCAACATAAATAAACGTAAGATATTTACGCACGGAGGGGACGCAGAAGAACCTACCTGTTCGGCTTCTGAACCTGATTGCAGCTCGTAGCCTGGGATGAATCGGGTCGACGTGAATAGAGTACCACTGCCTCGTCGCGATCCACTCCAGTCAAAGGGAGGAGGAGCTGAATGACGGGCAGCGGCAAGATCCTTGGTGGACCTGTGACGTCGCAGGGCAGATGTGGAGGGCAGCCGGTGGCCCGCTGCCAGGCAAAGCCAATGCGACTATCAAAATTGAACCCGCCGGGCGAAGCCGATGCGGGGCACCCGGGAGGTGCTGCTGTTGCCGGTGACGCGCTGCCAATGTGTGGTGGCACGGCCCACGGAGTCGCGTTCGGGCGAAGCCGATGTAGGGCAACGGGGATGCGTTGTGGGCATCTGGCGACACCGTCCAGCCGTGGTGTGGTGGCGCTGCATTGAACTCCATCTTGCCCTACTGATGAGGTCGCGTGCACCGGAACTCGATTACGCCGGAGACGGCTCTATTAAGAATACTCGTGATGACTTCCCGGGAGAAGGAGGAGCACGAACACCCTACTATGTGGTGCTGATGAGAATGAAGAAGATGGGGGCGTAGGGAGAATAAAATCCCTCTTTAGGTCATGAAGGTGGATGATCGCTCGCATCCCCGTCCATTTCATGTTCCTTCGTGGTGGGGAAATTGATTGCATGGGAGAAGTGGAGAAGATGGGAGATCGGGAAGGGCTGGATCGAAGACGTGAGCCATTGGCACGTGGGCCTTCTCGTACGCCAGAAAAATAATGCATCGCACAAAAAGATATAGATTGGTTGCTGTTTGGAAATTGAATGCTGATGTGGCATCATGTGGACTGTTTGCTTGTTAAAATAAATCAAGTAAAGCTGATTGGACACTTTTGGAAACTGAATAATGACATGGCACATCGCTGATGTGGACGATGTGCATGACGAGAGAATAGGTAGTAGTGGGGAGCAACTTCTTAAGAATGATAGATTGAACTTTCTAACCTACTCCATCCGTTCCTAAATAATTGTCTTTCTAGAGATTTTAACAAGTGACTACATACGGAATAAAATGAGTGAATCTACACTCTAAAACATGTCTACATACATCTGTATGTTGTAGTCCATTTGAGATGGCTAGAAAGACAATTATTTGGGAACGGAGGGAGTATATTTTTCCCAGCCGTCCGATTACGATCGAGGGACGAGCTAGCCCCTACCCAAAAATCCACCGGCTATATATATCAGTCTAACGGCCTCCTGTCCCATCCATTCCATCTGCAGCGCCGCCACTCCACCGGGTCTCTCCTTCCGCCTTGGGATCTTCCCAGATCCTCTCCCGATCCAAAATCCTCCCTTGGTTTTCCGCGCCACCCAAATCCCAGCAGCCACCCACCTCCACCTCTCGATCCATCCTCGTGCCCAGCTTCAGATCAGGAGCCTCGATCTCGAGCTCGTCTGCTTCTTCCCCAAGCGCCCGACGCCTACCTCTTCTCCCCTCGATCCGGAAGGGATCATGGAGCTGCTCGAGGCCTCGAGAAGGAGTGCTCGACCTCGTCCCCTCGCGCCGCCGCTGCCGGCAACTAGCTCCTCCAAGTCGCCCCCATCTCCGCACCCGCGCTGAACGCCTCCCGCTTCGCCGAGCACACGCAGGACTCCTCGCTCTCGTCGTCAATCATGCGCCCGTCGTCCCCGAGTCAGGAGCTCCTCCTTCGAGCGCCAAACACCTCCTCCCACTTGTCAGCTCGCCGGAGCTCCTTCCTCGACGCGGAGCTCGCCAAGCCCCGGCACCGCTCCTCCTCTGCGCGCCTCGTCAGTTGGAAACTATATTTCCTTGATTGATGACAACTGTTACAGAGTACAGAGTATATGTAGGGAAAGTGGAGCACCCGACGCCCTACAATGTAGGCACGCAGGCCATGGCGCGGCGTGATCCAACAAACCCGGAGAGTAAACGTTACAATATACAACACTATATACACAGATTCTAACACCCCTCACCGAACTCCTTTTGGAAGGATGTTCAGCCGCAATAAAATCTATGAAGACTGAAGACGGCAACCCCTTCATGAAAATGTCTGCATATTGAGAGCTTGATGGAACGTGAAGAATGCGAGCTTCCCCAAGAGCGACGCGGTCATGCACAAAGTGCAAGTCGATCTCAATGTGCTTTGTTCGTTGATGCTGAACTGGGTTGCAGGCAAGGTAAGAAGCACTGACATTGTCACAGTATACTAGGGTGGCATGAGTCGGAGGGAGTCTGAGCTCATGGAGAAGTTGGCGTAACCAGCAGAACTCAGCCACACAGTTTGCAATGCCCCTGTACTCAGCTTTGGCACTTGAACGTGAAATGGTAGGTTGCCTCTTCGAAGACCAGGAAATGAGATTGTCCCCAAGAAACACGCAGAACCCGAAGGTGGACCGACGGGTGTCCGGGCAACCTGCCCAGTCGGCATCGGTGTAGGCAAGAAGATCCATGGAGGAGGACTTGAAGAGCTGAAGGCCATAATGAGACGTGCCTTTGATGTAGCGTAAAAGTCGTTTGACAAGTTGCATGTGCGTATCCCGAGGGGCATGCATGAAGAGGCATACTTGTTGAACGGCATAGGCAATGTCCGGTCGGGTAAGGGTGAGATATTGTAGGGCCCCAGCAAGGCTTCGGTAATGTGTAGGATATGAGAGTAGAGCACCGGTGTGAGAGGACAACTTGGAGCTTCTGTCAATTGGCGTGGAGACGGGCTTGCAATTGAGCATCTTGGCGCGCTCGAGAATCTCAAGAGCATACTATTGTTGGCACAAGAAAAGGCCGGAGGAGTTGGTCGTGACATTGATGCCCAAGAAGTGATGTAGAGCACCCAAGTCAGTCATGGAGAACTCGGACTTGAGAGAGTTGATGATATATGTGAGGGTGGTGGAGGAGCTAGCCGTAATTATGATATCATCAACATAAACGAGCAAGTATGCAATGGAGTTACTGTGGTGCAAGATGAAAAGGGAGGAGTCACTCTTTGATGCCCGAAATCCCAAGTGAAGAAGAAATGCCTGAAATCGGAGAAACCAAGTCCTTGGGGCTTGCTTAAGGCCGTAGAGGGACTTGCGAAGAAGACAAACATGATCCGGTTTGGAGCTGTCCACAAACCCCGAAGGCTGGCTGCAATACACCGTCTCGTGAAGATCCCCATGAAGAAATGCATTCTTGACATCGAGCTGGTGAATAGGCCATGAGCGAGAAGTAGCAATGCTTAGGACCACACGGATGGTTGCTGGGTTGACCACTGGGCTGAAAGTTTCACCATAGTCCACTCTCTCCTATTGAGCAAAGCCACGCACGACCCACCGAGCTTTGTAGCGAGCAAGAGAGCCATCCGGGTTGAATTTGTGCCGAAAAATCCATTTTCCCGTGACAAGATTGACACCTGCAGGTTTAGGCACCAACGACCAAGTAAAGTTGTTCATTAAAGCATTATACTCCTCGAGCATTGCTTGGTGCCAATGTGGGTTTTTAAGGGCTGATTTATAGGTGGGTGGGATGGGAGATATGGTGTCGGAGGAGGTGGCAGCAAGAAATAAGCGTTTTGGCATTAGATAACCAGTTTTAGCGCGTGTGGACATCCTGTGTGCATTGTTGGGTGGCTGAACCGGAATGGCGTGGCGAGGGAGGCGTGGCGCGGGCGGAGTGGACGGTGCGGAAAGTGAGGAGGATTCGGTGGGGACAGGAGCAGAGGACGCGACTGCATGTGGCGAGTGATCCGAGGCGGATACGGTGGCAAACGAGCTGGCTGGTGCGAAAAGCGAGGGGAATCAGGGGGTAGTTGGGGAGACAGGCGCGCTGGACGAGGCGGATTGGCAGTGAGTGGGGGCGAGCCAGGGGTGGGCGAGCACGTCGCGGAGGGGGTTGCGGGATTGGGTGGCCGAGTCGCTGGTGGAGGAGGTGGGGCCCCGTCCGAGGGAGATGGAGGTAGGTGCGTGCGATCCAAGAGATCCGGTGGGGTCGAGGCTGCATGGGGATTTTCTGTGGTCGTGGGGGTGGTGTGCCAGGACGGTGTGGGCGTGTACGGAAACACGTTTTCATCAAACGTGACATGGCGTGATACAATGACGCGGCGAGTGGTGAGATCGTAGCACCGATAGCCTTTGTGCTCGAGTGGGTATCCTAGGAAGATGAAGCGGGAGGAGCGGGGAGTTAGTTTGTGGTCGGTGGTGGCATATAAGTTGGGAAAACATAAACACCCAAAGACCCGTAAGTGAGAATAATCAGGTTGTGTGCCATGGAGAAGGTAGTATGGTGTGTGAGGTGTGATGATCCGACATGGGCGCCGGTTAAGCAAGTACGTGGCGGTGTGGAGGGCCTCGACCCAGAACGGGGGAGTGAGGTTGGCTTGGAGTAAGAGCGTGCGGACTATATCATTGGTTGTGCGAATGAGTCGTTCGGCTTTACCGTTTTGTGGGGAGGTGTGGGGGCAAGAAAAGCGATAGACAACGCCGTTTGAGGAGAAGAAGGAGCAAAGAGAAGAGTTGATAAACTCACCTCCGTTATCACATTGCATGGCTTGGATGATGACATGAAATTGGGTGTGAACGTATGTGAAGAAGCGTTGTAGGATAGTGGAGGTGTCGGACTTATTGCGCATAGGAAAGGACCACGAATAATGCGTGTAATCATCCAACACAATGAGGTAGTATTGATATCGAGAGAAACTTACAACCGGAGAGGTCCACAAATCACAATGAATTAATTGAAAGGGAGCACAAGTTTTGCTAGTAGAGGAAGGAAAAGGGAGACGTGGTTGGCGTCCTAGTTGACATGCACTACATACAGAGTGCGGCTCCTTATTACAAACACTAAGAAAGTCGCGAGATAATGTGAACAGAGTGTGAGCGCTTGGGTGTCCAAGTCGGCGGTGCCACAACGCCGATGAAGTGGTGAGTAAGGCGGCCGCCGTCGCCGGATTATTGCTGATGAATGGGTAGAGGTCGCCGGTACTAGCGGAGATCATGAGAACTTTCCGACTGCGTAGATCCTTCACAAGAAAACCACACGGATAAAATTCAATGGAGCAAGAATTATCTTTAGTAAACTTGCGAACAGAAATAAGACTAGTGACGACATTTGGGGAGACAAGAATATCAGTAAGTTTAAAGGCGTGAGGGGGAGGACGGTAGATCCAAAGGCGGACGGGAAGAGAGTGGCCATTGCCAACAAGAATGCTGCGAGGTACATGCGTTAATGAAGAACTTGACGTGGTGATGTTACCTTGACTGCCCGTCACATGGGAAGAGGCGCCGCTGTCGAGGAACCACTCGGTGCCGGGAGTGGTGGGGAAGCCGGAGTTGCTGTAGGCGGTGTTGACCATCGCAAGGTGCTCCCATGACGGCGGTTGGAGCGGGTAGGACGGAGGAGGCGGTGCAGGATGGTACATGGGGTAGGCGTGCGCGTGGGAGCCGGGGCGCGGGCCGAGGACGCCGGCGGCGTTCGGGGGCACCCACCCAGAGCGGGGCGAGGGGAGCGCCATGCGTAGGGCGCAAAGTAGCCCGTGAACGGCGAGAACAAAAGCTGCGGTGCAGATCCACGGCCTGACTGGTCACCCCGGCCACGTCCACGTCCGTGGCCACGTCCGCAACCACAGTCACGGCCATTGGCCAAGCGATCACCGCGTCCACGACCAGGGGCAGGCTGCTGCTGATGAGGAGGCTGGCCACTGGCGCGATCGTAAAGCGGTCTCCGCCGAACCATGAAAGCACCACCGCCGGAGCCACTGCTCTGGCCGCGGTCACCACCAGGGAGCGCAAACACCGAGGCGCTCTCCTCAGCGGCGTGCTGCGCCTGGGACTCTTCGGCCAGGATGACCCGAGAGAGGACGGTGTCGAAGGGCAGCTCCTGGTCGCTGAGGACGACTCGAGGCGCTTGTCGAGGCCGTGAAGGAACTGGGTGCGTAGATCGACCTCGGTGACCGCGTGCTCGATGTCGGCGAGACCGTCGGTGAGGAGTTTCATGCGCCACACGTACTCGGCCACAGGAAGATCACCCTGCTTGAGGTTGCGATACTGCCAGTTGAGGATCATGAACCAGGCAGCACGATTGGCCAGGAAGAAATCCTTGATCTTGTGCCAGAGGGCGTAGGTGTTGGTGTGCACCGATGACGTGATGCACCATGGAGTCGGCGAGCGTGGCGTAGATCCAGAGAACGACGTGGGCATCGAGCTCGAGGTAGGCAGCATTAGCGTTGGGAGGAGGAGGATGGTTGATGAGAAACTTGACGCCGTGGCGAATGAGGACCATGAGGAAGAAGGACTTTCATTTGTGGTAGTTGTGATCCGCAGGGTTGAGGAGGAATTTGATGTGGTTGGAGATATGGTCGTTGTAGATGGAGAGGCCGGGGGAAGAGGGTGGTGGCGCAGTAGTTGCGGAGGAGAAGAGAGGGGCAAACTGCGATACGGTCGCGGCGGAGCTGCTGCTGCTGAAGAGAGAGCGGGCCGTGCCGAAGACGAATGACAAGGAGGAAGTGGAGGAGGAGGCCGCGGCAGCGGTGGCGGCGGGCGCGGTGGAATTGAGGGAGGCCGGAGAGGTGGCAGAATCCATGGCGGCGACGGACGGGGAGGGGTGCGTGCCGGCCATGAAGGGGACTTGGAAGCAGCTGATACCAAGTTGGAAACTATATTTCCTTGATTGATGACAACTGTTACAGAGTGCAGAGTATATGTAGGGAAAGTGGAGCACCTGACACCCTACAATGTAGGCACGAAGGCCATGGTGCGGCGTGATCCAAAAAACCCGGAGAGTAAACGTTACAATATACAAGACTATATACACAGATTCTAACATCGTCTTCCTCGTCGACCAGGACCGGCCTCATCCCTCTCTCTCTCTCCCTTCGTTCTCCTCCTTCTGTCTCTCTCGCTCTCTCAAATTCTCTCTCTCTACTTGGTCTGAGGAGCAACTGGAGGTCGCCCCTGCTGCCATGATCACCGTTCCGTGCCGTCGAGCCTCGCCAAGTCCTCCCCCGTGCCCGGATCCGCACCCCTCTGTTCCCTGCGCCGCCAAGTCCCTCGCCGGAGCGCTCATCCGCAAGTTCCGCGCCTCTGCTTCCCCTACATCGCCCCCTGTCTTCTGCCTCGTCCTTGTTTGAGCAGAGAACGAGTGCACGCTGTCGCCCCGCATTGACCCGGGCTTGGGCTGCGTCCAGCACGCCAAGGCCCAGCGCCTCTTCCACCGACTGGGCCGAGCCCATGGGTGAGCAGCCCCTCCAGCCCCTCTCCTGTACACTATCGGGCTAGCCAGATTTGGCCCGTGTAGTTTTTTTTTGAAATCTACGAGTTTGCTAATTAACCAGGGAACTGCATGTTTACAGATTGCGCCCTCATGTTCATGCATTTAATTACTCCACAACTGTGCTTCGATTTAAAATGTTTTATATATGCAAAATGCTTAGAATTTCATGTAGTTTCATAATATGTTGCTTTCATCCATGTTTAAAATGTTTAAATTGTTTTTTGCTTTAATTCACATAAATGCCTGTTTTACTTCATAACTAAATAACGTAGCTCCATTTTAAATAAACTTTATATGTAAATGGGGCAGAAAAATGCCAAGTTTAAAATGGTGCACTTCATTTTGCTGTTTAACAACATTAAATTATGTTTAGGACAGAACAGTAGCAAATTCGAAACATGCATATGAGGATTTTCCGGAATTGTTATTTGTTGTTCCGGCCTCATTTAGACTTGCCTAAATAGTTAGTCTACTTATGCTTCACCTCTTGCCATGTTAATCAAAATTTAATATTGTTGGGTACATAAATGAGAGAGAACTAAATATTTGATGTGGTGTTTCGTCAATATGCAACTCGTTGCATATTCAGCTCCACTTAATTTGTGTTTGTGCACTTTGCCATGCCATGCCTCATTAAACCAGACATGCATCATACTTGATTTTGCATCATGCCATGCTTATGTGATGGTTGTTTACCATGTTGCTTGCTTCTTTCCGGTTTTCTTCTCTCGTTAGCTTCGGTTTCGTTCTGGAGTTGTGAGGATTCATTCGACTACGTCTGTTTGTCTTCTTCATGGACTCGTTCTTCTTGCTTGCGGGATCTCAGGCAAGATGACCATTACCCTCGATATCACTTCTATCTTTGCTTGCTAGTTGTTCGTTCTATCGCTATGTCGCGCTACCTACCACTTGTCATATCATGTCTCCCATATTGCCATGTCAATCCTCTAACCCACCTTCCTATCAAACCATTGTTTGGCTATGTTACTGCTTTTGCTCAGCCCCTCTTATAGCATTGTTAGTTGCAGGTGAAGTTGAAGTTGGTTCCATGTTGGAACATGGATATTTTGGGATATCACATAATTTTTTATTTAATTAATGCATCTATATAGTTGGTAAAGGGTGGAAGGCTCGGCCATATGCCTAGTGTTTTGTTCCACTCTTTCCGCCCTAGTTTCCGTCATACCAGTGTTATGTTCCTTGATTTTGCGTTCCTTACATAGTTGGGGTTATGGGACCCCCTTGACGGTTCGCTTTGAATAAAACTCCTCCAGCAAGGCCCAACCTTGGTTTTACATTTGCCTACCTAAGCCTTTCCCTTGGGTTTTTGCGAGCCCGAGGGTCAGCTTTATTTTAACCCCCCCCCCCCCGGGCCAGTGCTCCTCTGAGTGTTGGTCCGAACCGAGCAGCCTGAGGGGCCACCTCGGGGAAATTTGAGGTTTGGTTTTACTCGTAGCATGTCTCATCCGGTGCCCTGAGAACGAGATATGTGCAACTCCTATCAGGATTTGTCGGCACAGTCAGGTGGTCTTGCTGGTCTTGTTTTACCATTGTCGAAAAGTCTTGTAACCGGGATTCTGAGTCTGATCGGGTTATTTCGGGAGAAGGAATATCCTTCGTTGATCATGAGAGCTTGTGATGGGCTAAGTTGGGACACCCCTGCAGGGTATAAACTTTCGAGAGTCGTGCCCGTGGTTATGTGGCAGATGGGAATTTGTTAATATCCGGTTGTAGAGAACTTGACACTTGACTTAATTAAAATGCATCAACCGTGTGTGTAGCCGTGATGGTCTCTTTTCGGCACAGTCCGGGAAGTGAACTCGGTCTTGTGTTATGCTTGGACGTAAGTAGTTTCAGGATCAATTCTTGATCACTTCTAGCTTCTCGACCGTTGTGTTGCTTCTCTTGTCGCTCTTATTTACGTATGTTAGCCACCATATTTTGCTTATCGCTTGCTGCAGCTCCACCGCACTACCTTATCCTACCCATAAGCTTAAATAGTCTTGATCTCGCGGGTGTGAGATTGCTGAGTCCTCATGACTCACGGATACTTCCAAATAGTTGCAGGTGCCAATAATACCAGTGCAGGTGATGCTACAGAGCTCAAGTGGGAGTTCGACGAGGATCTTGGACGTTACTATGTTTCGTTTCCTGATGATCAGTAGTGGTGCCCAGTTAGGACGATTGGGGATCGAGCATTTGGGGTTATCTTCTTTTCTTTTGGATTTGACCGTAGTCGGTCTATGTGTGTACCCTGAATGATGTATGTTAATTAATGTATTGTGTGAAGTGGCGATTGTAAGCCAACTCTTTATCCCATTCTCGTTCATTACATGGGATTGTGTGTGAACATGACCCTTCTTGCGACAAAACCACCATGCGGTTATGCCTCTAAATCGTGCCTCGACACGTGGGAGATATAGTCGCATCGTGGGTGTTACACCTAGCATAGCGAACATCAAACTTTTCCCCTCCGGTTCATCTGTTTGAAAATGCCTAACTCCGGGAAAACTTTCCGGATGTTATCACCCTTCGTCGATATCGTGTAGCACCGCGTTAGAACACGTCTAGCTCTGCCTGTTGTCCTGTTATGCACTTGCTTGCTCTATATTTATGGTTTCTCCCCCTCTTCTCTTCGGTAGACCCCGTGACGGCTGCCGATGCCGCTGTGATCGAATATGTCACCGACAACCTCTCCTTGTCTGAGCAACCACGCAAGCCCCCCCTTTGATCATCTCGATATCGCCCATTCCATTCTCTCATGCTTGCATTAGATTTTGCTACTGTATTTTATTGCTCCCATTCTGATGCATAGCCTGCTTTTGTAACCGGCCTATTTTTACCTACCTGCTTATCCTAAACTGCTTAGTATAGGTTGGATAGTGATCCATCAGCGACCCCCACCTTGTCCTTGTTGCCCCTGCTTCATCATCGACGACTCGATCAATGTCATGGACGACCAGAGCCCGACACCTCACATCACATCACGCCCCTTTTTGTTGCTCGACTCTGCAAAGTTAGCATCGAGTGCTGAGTGTGGAACCTCATACATCTCTCCTGATGAGATCTCTGTAGTGTAGCTATTCGGTCGTGGTCAACGAGGGTGGTTCCTCCTTCATCATTCCTGATACGGCTCTGTCGTGCAACACCTCAAGTGTGAACCTCGAGGGTGGTTCCTCTTACGTTCACCTTAATGATTACATCGAGTGGAATTCCCCGAGGGTGATTCCTCGGGTTTTCCCCTTGATGTCTGGACGCACGGTTACCTTGACTTTACTTGAGACCGTTGAGAAAGCCGAGCGGGCCTGGAGAGCACCCATGCGATGTGATGGTGGCGGCTGGCTGTTTAGCGGTATCACCCAGGAGGGGTGATAACTCCGGACTTGTCCCGACATGCGTCACTTCTTTTAATAATGCAATAACAGGTTTGGGTATTTGTTCTGAATTGGCCTTTGGCCTTTACGCACTAACCACCACGCGGGAATAGTTATGGGCCTCGGCATCGCAGTATCAGTCGGAGCTTTGTCAGACGTCCAGTTCAGCATTGCGGCACGGCTGGGCCGACACCATCCTGTAGTGGTGGAGCCTAGTCCGCCCTGCTCGCAATGACCCGGAGTGCAACAGGCGATGGGCCCAAACCCCGGAGTGCTTAGGATGTAGACCGGCGGGGACCTCTCTGCTGAGCCTAGGTAGGGCTACGACGTGTTGATCTTCCGAGGCCGGGCGTTGACCCAGAAAACTGTGTCCGGCCAGAGTAATCAAGCGTGTTGGAAAACGTGGTGCACCCCTGCAGGGAAGATTATCTATTAATAGTCGTGTCCTCGGTAACGGACGTTCAGACTTATATCCTGATCTTATACATCTAGAAATGGATACTTGATATGTGATGGATATGTTGGCTCCAGGATTGCAGTCTCGCAGGGAGTCAAGGAAGTATCTCTGGGCATTAATGCTACAACATGCTTGTTAATTAATATGCTATTATTTACTCTTCTACATGCTGCAAGATGCTTGAAGCTGCTTGAAGATGCTAGTCTTCGATAGGCTAGGCCTTCCCCTGTATTCTGACATTCTGCAGGTCAGTCCACAGATACAACCCTTCATTTGATACCAATGCATACTTAGTTTATATCTGATGCTTGCGAGTACTTTGGATGAGTACTCACGGTTGCTTTTCTCCCCCTTTCCCCCCTTCTTTCTTCTTTCTGGTTGTTGCAACCAGATGGTGGATCCCATGAGCCAAATGCCACCCCACTCGACTACTACTACCACCCCGAGGGTGCCTACTACTACCACCCCGAGGGTGCCTACTACTACGTGGAGCCTGCCGACGACCAGGAGTAGTTAGGAGGTCCCAGACAGGAGGCCTTGCCTCTTCTATCGTTGATGTTTGTGTAGCCTTCTTAAGGCAAAACATGTTTAACTTATGTCTGTACTTAGATATTGTTGCTTCTGCTGACTCGCTTATGTATCGAGCTTTTGTATTCGAGCCCTCGAGGCCCCTGGCTTGTAGTATGAAGCTTGTATTATTTGAATTTGTGTCTAGAGTTGTGTTGTGATATCTTCCCGTGTGTCCCTGATCTTGATCGTACACATTTGCGTGTATGATTAGTGTACGGTCGAATTGGGGCGTCTTCACAAGTTGGTATCAGAGCCGACTGCCTGTAGGATCCCCCTTTCCAACTCCTTGGCCGAAGTTGAGTCTAGTCTTTGGAAAACTGATTTACTAACATTTTTGTGTGGCTTATGGGCCCACGTCGCCATTGGGTGGTATTAGGATCTTTTATTCCTCGTCTATACTCTGGGACTCTGATCTCTCCTCTATTCGGGTTAAATGATTTTGCTAACTATAACATTAGGATCTCGTGATCACATCCATCCAGAGGTTTGTGTTACCCCTTTCTCGAATTGTGTGCCAAGATCGGCTTCTCAATATTCACTGACCACAGGATCCTTTTATCAAGGGCACCCTGCATTGTCACTTGCAAATCCCTCGCTCTAGAGGTTTTCTCCGACATTGATTTAGCCTTTGCTATGTCCCGTTGTGTTATCCCTCCATCGCGTGCATGTGTGCCGCCTAGTATGTTTAGGATGTTTCTCTTGTCCGAAACTCATATGAATAGCATGTAATTGGCTCCGTATATGTATCCGTATGTCTCCAATGACTACTGCTTTGTACATACTGCGCCTTTGCTCATTGATCTGATTACACCATGAATGACTCCATACACTCGTTCCACACCTTGCTAAACTATGCCCTGTTGCATTTAAGCAAGATGGTTAGACCCGCTGGTCGTGGCCGTGGTGGCAACGCTCCACCACCGCCTAAATTCATGGCCGGAATGATACAACAGTTTGAAGTTGAATCGCTAGTTCATGGAAGGAGCATGGCTCAATTTTGGCGTCCCGAATCAGCAACCAGCCCTAGTGACTCTGCAAGACTTTGCGCGTCACAACCCTGCCATTTACGCGGCTCAACTCAGCCCTTTGATGCTGATGACTGGCTCCATGACACCCCTTTCGAGTTGGAGTCTACTGATGTAGCCCCTGCCAACTATGTCACCTTTGTGGCTTACTGTACGAAAGGTCCCGCTGTTCAGGTGGGACATTCACGTGCATTCCTTACCTGTTGGAACCGCCATCACTTGGCTGGAATTCCAAGTTGCATTCCGCAGGCCAATGTGAACCACCATGGTTATCCACAACGTCCCCGTTTAACTTGAAGAGTTGGAATTCCATGTTTCCCCCATTGTTTCAAAGTCATCCAATATTGACATCATTCTGGGAATGGAATGGTTAAAACACATACAACTTCTATCATTTGCACCACTAAAACCATCCATCTACTGCATCCTTCGAGTGAGATGGTAAGCTAACATGCTCACCTTGTTCGTAATGCCGAAGCATGGATTTATTCCTTGAATGTGTAAACGCTTCTCCTCTTGTTAGAATTGTAAATTCTAGGATGTCTTTCCAAAAGAACTACCCAGTCCATGATCTTGAACTTGTTGCAGTTAAGTTTGCACTGAAGGTGTGGCAGC
This sequence comes from Aegilops bicornis, assembly GCA_021605145.1. Lineage (NCBI taxonomy): Eukaryota > Viridiplantae > Streptophyta > Magnoliopsida > Poales > Poaceae > Aegilops > Aegilops bicornis. The sequence goes on along the minus strand of CM038672.1, from coordinate 260,340,202 downwards.
ATTTCCTTCTTGGTAATCATTGCGAGATCTTCACCGATCATCAAAGTCTGAAGTAACTGTTTACTTAGCTAGATCTGGATCTCCGTCAACAGCGACGTATGGAAACAACTACATAGTATGACTACAATATTTCTTATACCCATGGCAAGGCTAATTTTTCATGACTGATGCCCTGAGTCGCAAGTCTTATTGCAACAACCACATGGCTTGTAAAGCTCAACCCATGCAAGATGATCTCACTTACAAAGAGCATCCGATCCACGTTCTCGTTCAAGCTGAACGTTGCACCCGTCTGAGGGCTATAAAATTTCTTTAAGTTTAGTGGTCAAATCATTCTGAAAATGAAGCCACTCAGGAACTCGAGGATCGTCTTCGAGATGAATACCCCGTTTTGTCTCCTTCTACCTCCTAAAATCTCAGGACGAGATTTCTTGTAGTGGAGGAGAATTGTGACGCCCGGATAATTAAGCTACAGTAATCCTCTACAAATGAGGCCATGTCACCGTTGTTACTATTGCTAATCTTGTTTAGATTCAAAACAATTCAAATTCAAATTGAAAATAAAGTCAAATATAAAAGTTTTCAAATGTCAAAACTAAAATGAGTAAACTGCGGATAATAAGTCATAAGTATTTTTGGTGAAGAACCGAAATTTTAATAAAAGGTTTAAGTGTTCCAAAATGACTAAAACAGTGGCTTAAACGATTATATAAATACTTTTTCATTTATAAAAACTATCAACTAATTTATTTTGTGCCAAGTTATTTTTGTGGGAGTGGCGTAAATACTAATACTAATTTAGAAACTACTTTTGTATTTTAACTAAACTAGAATATTATGGAAATTGATTAAAACAGTAAAAAGAAAGTAAGCAAAAAGAAAGACACAAACAACAACAAAACAAACCTGCCTCCCCCAGTGGGCCTTGGCCCAACTGGCCATAGGCCAGCCCACATACTCCTCCCTCCTCCTCCTGTTCACTAGAGGGGGATTGTGGAGGTCATCCATGGCGCCCCGGCCAAGTGCCGGCCATCCACGGCCACCCCCTCGTCTATAAGACCCCGAAGCCCCTCCCTGGAACCCTAGTTAATCTCCTCTCCTCCCTCCCTCGTGCCCCCGTCCTCCTTTTTCCCCTCTGGTCACCCACCATCGTCGTGGCCATGGACGCCACTGTCCACGCGCCTTCTGTCGACCCCGTCGCCTAGGACCGCGGCGGGAGCTCCGTCGTCGGTCTTCACATCGTCTACGACCACGAGATCAAGCTCTCTGCCACTGCCTCGTCGGGATCGAGCTCTTCTTCCTGCTTCGGTCACCGGAGCTTCACCATCAATTGCGACGCCGCTGTAGCTCCTAAGCCTCCCGCCGGCCACCATGTGCCGCTCGGTGAGCACCTCCTCTCTTTTCGCGAATACGCTTTGGAGCGTATCTTTGCATTGATAGGGGGAAAAGAAAACAACAGGTCAACGCCACGTTCACGTACGCAAGAAGGTGTGTCTGTGGCGATCGTGTGAGCATGGAGTATTGGGGATGCTCATCCCCTCATACAAGATTAGGTTACAGGGATAAAAGCGCTAAGCCCTTTGGCTCCGGCAATGGCCCAAGAGCGAGCGTCGTCTTTAATAGTGGTGACCACGGTCGGGGTAGACGGGGCGATCTTGTCGAAGATGACCGCATTGCGGTGGCGCCAAAGCGCCCATGCCACAAGGCCGGCCAAGGTAGTGAGGCCGCGGCGAGTGGTCGGAGGTAGCCTGAGGATGGTCGCGGATAGCCAGTCGAAGAAGCCGGAAGATTCGTCGGGCGGCGGGGTGGAGGGGTAGCACCAAGTGAGCATCTCATGCCAAACAAAATGAGTGAAAATGCATCCCACCATGATGTGCTGCAGAGTCTCTGGCTCCTGAAGACAAAGGACGCATGCCAGCTCGTGCGGTAGACCACGCCGAGCAAGCCGATTGGCGGTCCAGCAGCGGTTCAAGGAGGCCAGATATATGAAAAACTTCACCGATAGGGGCGCGCCGGACTTCCACACAAGCTGCCAGTGCTTGGGTGCCGTGGATCCGGTGAATAGGGCGGTATAGCAAGAGGATGCCGACTATACACCATTCTTAGTCCATTTCCAACGAAGGATATCAGGCTGGGAGGAGAGGGCCACATGCTGTAGCTTGCGCCCGATGTCGATGTACTCTAGGGTGGCCGCCGGACCAAGTGATCCCTGTATGTCAGAGATCCACGTGTGACCAATGAGAGTCGTGGCAATCGTATGGGTACGCCGCCTCCTTGCCGAGACAAGGGCCACCAAGGCGGGAGATAGGGTAGAGATAGAGTTGCCCTCAAGCCACGGGTCGGTCCAGAAGCGGCAAGAAGCCCCATTGCCAACAATCCAAGATGTGGACGCACGGAAAAACTGGACGACCTCGGCATTATGGGGTAGCTGGAGGTGAGACCAAGGGCGAGTGTGATTTGTGGCCTGCAGCCAGAGCCACCGGACCCGGAGGGAGATACCTGTGCGATGCAAGTCCCGGATGCCAAGCTCTCCGAACTCAATGGGCCGGTAGACTCGCGCCCAACTGACAAGACAGGAACCCGCACGACGATCTTTGCGTCCATGCCAAAGAAAATCCCGGATGATTCTATTGGCCTTCTTAAGGATTGGAGGAGAAAGCGCCATGGCGAGTAAGATGTGCACGGGCATGGCAGACAACACATGTCGGACCAAGGCCAAGCGCTCACCACGCGTGAGGAGAGCGGCCTTCCGAGTAGCCAGCTTACGGAGAAGATTGTCGACTAGGGGCATCAGGTGGGAGGACGGGACCTTCCGAAGGGAAAGGGGGAGGCCCAAGTAGGTCACCGGGCAAGAGAGCGTTGCACCAACGGACTGGACGACGTCGGGGGGGGGGGGGGGAGGGACTGGATGGGCACAGCCACGCACTTGGCGAAGTTCGTGCGTAAGCCGGAAACATCTCCAAGGAACTCCAGGAGCTTGCTTGTAACATCCCAAAATTCTAAATTTTGGAATGTTATAATAAATAGATAGATTTGATTGATTGCTTGATTGATTGACTGAAAGTGAGTGATTTCGAAACTTTTTGAAAGTTAGATGAGAGGGAATAAAAGGACTTTCCCAAACTTTCATTTTGCTTTTATGATCTTCGAATTCAAATTCTTTTCATCACAAAACCACGGAGAGAAGATGACATGACTTCTTCCATTTATTTAAATGACAAGGGTGTTGAAAATATTTGAATTTCATTTGGAAAATATTTCCAATTCTGAAACTTTATGCAACTCAATGATTTTCACGAGCGAAGATAAAATGACTTCTTCAAATTATACTGAAATATGAGTTGGGAGTTTTCAAAGAATTAAAATTCAAAGTTCTTTTGAATTTATTTTCAATTTGGAGTTATTTGAGTTTTATTCAAATTATTTTTCTCCAAAAATAAAATATATGGAAAATAGGGTAACATGATTCCCTACCTCAGAAAATTGGAGAGAAATTAATTTGAAGTCATTTTGGTATTTTCAAAATAATTTATGTTGGATTTTATTAGAGCAATAGCACTCTTTGCTTTATCTGAATTTGTGTGGATTTTATTTGACATTAGAATAATGTTCATGTTGTAGGAAATTCTTTTCTGAAAATTTTGATATATTATATCCCTATATAAAAATTTTATTTGGTTTTATTATTTTTGTTTTGTTGTCTCTGTCTTAAAAAAAAGGAGCGCAGCGCCTTGGGCCAAAGGCCCAAGCCGCCAAAGCCACCGGCCGGCCGAAGGCCAAGGCCAACGCATCGCACACACCTAGGGGAGCCAGGGAGCCCCAAGTTTCCTATTCTATTACAAATCCTAGTAGGATTTGATCCCGTTTTTGTTATTCCGTTTTTTATTCCTAGGATTCCTAATCCTAATCTATTTCTTGTCCCCTACCCCAAACAAAACCCCTCCCCTCCCCAATATAAATACCCAAGCACCCCCCCTCCAACACATCAAATCAACTCTCCTCTCCTCTCCTCTCCTCCGCAACAGCAGTGCCGCCGCCGCCGCCACACACCACGCCGCCGCCCCTTGCCACCGCCGCCGCCACTTGTGCCGCCCTCGCCCGCCGCCACGAGCCCCTCGCCTCTTCAAGGTACTAGCCCCGCGCCGCATCACGTTTTTTAGATCGGTTTCCGTTCCGTTTTCTAGATCGGTTTTTCGTTTCGGTTTTCTTTCCGAAACCTTAGATCGGTTTTCTCGCCGGTTTTTCTTTCCGGTTTTGTTTAGCGAGCGTTCGCTCGATAGATTTTTCTTTTTATTTTTAATTTGCGTCAGGGACCTATCCGTAGTATTATTAATCTTCAAACGCTCATAACTTTTCACTCGTAAGTCGGAATCCAACCAAACCAACGCCCACTTCTTCGTTACGATCTCCTCTATCCAAAGAATCCAACTCAAACATGTTTTTGAAATTTTAAAATTTGAATTAGATCAGATTATAATTCAAACTTCGTTTGAGCATAACTTGAGTTTTATAACTCCGATTTAGTTGATTCTTTTTGCTAATCGAAGCTCTTGACCTAAACTTTCTGATAAGGCCAAATTCACATAATTTTGGTACTGTTAGAAAATGTTTTATGCTGCAAGAGTTATTTGATTTGGTTTTGACGATTTCATAATTGTTTTCTTCTTTCTTTACGATCATTTATGTGATTGCTTATGTGTGGTTACTATTGCTTGATTACGATAGATTGACCGGAGTGTGACGAGTAGAGCTATCAAGAGTTTTGAGTGCGAATCATCTACATCAACTTTGCAGGCAAGTAACACTTGATCATATCTTTTCTACGACCCAGTTTTTATGCATTAGATCAATCCTCAAACACTTGCATGGTTAGGATCTAATTAAATTGTGGGATGGGAAGTAGATTGAGGTAGTACCTATTACCTGTTTTACTTATGAACCTTTGGGAGTTACTTCTACGTTTGCTTATTACGCCATGCTATGCTCGTAGACGTGGATTGGGTTTGAGTGAATATCCATGACGGATGTGAGATTGATAATTAATGGTTTATCTAAGGTGGCAACTTAAACACACATCTAGGTGGATTGAGGCACTGGCTATTCCGTGACTTGCCTGTCAAGGCACCGGGTAGACATGATTTGCCTGTATTTCTTCTGACCGCCACCCGTGCCCAAAGGGATCATGAGATTATTCAAACTAGAAACTTCCGTGTGCAGCCACAAGCCATTATGGGCTCTGGCGTAGTTGACTAAGTTGTGCGAACTCTTACGGGTAGACTAGCAGATGTAGGGGATGTAGGTTGGTACGGTCTACCCACATGTAAGGTGCTAGCGCTTCTGAAAGACTATGTCTCGGTCATCCGTTTCTCAAACACCATTTAGTGCGAGAAACCAAACGGAGGCGATCGAGTCTTGTGGGGAAAAGTGCGCAAACCTCTGCAGAGTGTACAAACTAATCATGGTTAGCCGTGTCCCCGGTTATGGACAATTTTGAGTATCTAGTACCTGGATATCCTGTTGATCTCATCACGTTACTTAATATAATTTGTTTGGGTTTAATGAGTACTTTTAATCGGGATTGAGGATGTCATCAACCATTCTCAATGTTTCACAACCACCATGATAGTTAAATAAATTTATTCCTTTGCGAGAGGGAAAAATTGGCTTTTCAAAAAACTGTAACCATAGAGCTTTCCACCAGCCATATATGCATGTAGTATAGCCTATTCTTTCATTACTCTCTATGTGTTACATTGCCAAAGATATTCCATGTCCACCGTTCTCGGGCTGCAACTTTTCATGTTGCGTACTTTTCGCATTTATTTGTAAGTGATACGTTAGGGTTACGATTTCCTATACTCAACTTTGCCGTTGGTGTTGATGGGAATCCACAACCTTGTTGCTTCCGCTATGTTTTGGATTGAGGTAATAGTTTTTACGTTACTTTATACATGTGATTTACCTCTGTTATAAATCCTTCGAGTCGTGTGTGTCAAAGATACCGATCCAGGATGACACGAAAGCACGAAGACTTGATCCATTCGGGTCGGGTCGCTACAAGATGGTATCGAGCACATGTTGGTAGGACGTGACCCTAGAAAATGGCAAGCCCATAGGAAAGATTTTTCTCTACAACTTTCTTTTTCAAAAGATCTTTTACCTCTCTTCTCTTCTGAGCTTATTCAAATATTCCTTTTAGTGAGACCATACCCCTTTTCCCTTTTGACCACTCGAATATTTGACCGATGAGACCACTCCAAGGAGACAAGATATCGGACAACTAAGACCATTTGGAATGAAGAGGATTTTACCGTAAACGGAAACTACAACGGTGAAGACTCAAGACTAGGAGATTTGAAGGCTCCAAATAAATTCGGATTTGTATGACCTAGGAAGGTTACGCTTATGGAACTTGGCAGACTATCGAAGTTATCAATAACCGAGATCAAGTTGTATCGGAGAAATACTGGAACATTGAGCATTAGAATTCAAAGCTTTGTCATGAAAACCCTAAGGCAGGAGATATCAACTATGGAATGATAGCTCATGAAAATGACAAGAGCAGAAACACGCTATCCATGATGTTATCGCCCGCCTATGCTATTGTCACCGTGCGGAGTCAAGCATGCAGATGCATGGAAGGATTGGATGGTACAAAGCTGATGGAGCATCTATCTACAAACGTTGAGTTTTAACCTTAGCTGGTGTATCACCAGGATCTGGAGTATTACATGAAGAAGTTTAAGGTGGATCTGCAGGAAGCAGTATTTGATAAGGAAGCAGTTCGTGAAGAACTCAGGACCCAGAAGCTGAAAGTAGACAAGATGAAGGAGCAAAACATCGAGATACCGGAGATTTGACAGTAACTGAAGGACAGTAGGATCATGGATCATGTCAAGGATGTTGAAACCGGAAGTTGGAACGTAACTCCAGAAATATTGAAGGACGTCGCGAGAGACTTCGCGTCAACAGAGATGATCTGGCAAAAGAACTTGAGAAGGACAAGCATGATCAGAAGGAGCCATCAGAGACATGATCAAGATTGGAAGAGTTTGATGACTTTGAAGATTTATTGACCGTTAGAAGACCAAACCCTGTTACATACCTACGTTAGATGCGACGATTGTGAGCTGTCATTTGTTTGATGTTTTTCCGACAGCCACAATAAAATCTGTCTTTTCAAAACCATTGTTTGTATTGTGTGCATCCCTCTCGATCTCCCTTATCCCACCCCAAACCCATGGACCCAATAGATGATGAATGGATATGAGCTCTTATTTTCGGGACCAATGAGTCAATTAAAGACGGACCGATGGATTCAGAACATGGAGAATCACATGAAGAACAACCCTATAGTCAGAAAGGATATGGCCCAGCATGCTCTTCAGTGCTTTGAAAGAGGTGCTGCTATTTGGTGGAGGATGTACCAAACCATCAATGGATTGCAAAGAGTAACCACTTGGGAAGAATTTAAGTTGACTTTGCTAAAGTCTCGGTTTGTGACCCAGAAGTTGAAGCCTTATGGAAAGGATATGAAGAAACCTTGTGCGTGCAAGCCTTGTGGAGAAATAGGATACAACCATAAAGAAAACAAGGATGAATACCCTCATAAGCGAGAGGATTACCAAAGGAGTTAGCCGAGAATTTTCGAGGAACTTCGATTGGAGATTGTTCCCAAAGGTTTTGTTGCAGCAATGGAAGTTCGACCGCATTGCTGGGTAAAGATCCTGAAGCTCAGAAGTATGACAAAGAGATTGCTGAGATAAAAGAGAGGATGAGCAAAGGAAAGGCCAAAGGTTTTCGTAAGGATAAGCACGACACCTTATGGTTTGAGGACAGTGTACATATACCCAATAATGCAAAGATCAGGAAGTTAATACTTCAGGAGGCTCATGACTCACCATACTCGATTCGCCCTGGAAACACCAAGATGTATTTGGATTTGAAGGAGTGTTTACGGTGGACTGGTATGAAGAAGGATATTATGGAGTATGTAGCCGTATGTGATGTATGTCGAGAGTGAAGGCGAGAACATCGAGCCGATTCGGATTACTACAGCCTATGCCGATACCCGAATGGAAGCAGGACAAGCTTGGCATGGATTTCATTACCGGATTTTCCAGAACCTGATTGGGATATGATTCTATCTGGGTAGTAGTTGATTCGCTTGACCAAAGTGGCTCGCTTTATCCCAGTGAAAACCACCTAAACAAGTGCGAAGTTGGCCAAGATATATTTGACAAGGATCGTATGTCTGCATGGAGTTCCGAGGACCATCGTAGAGGAACACAGTTTACCTCAAAGTTTTGGAATCAGCTGCACCAGACTTTGGGTACTAGGCTAGAGTTCAAGATGACCTTTCATCCGCAGATGGATGGATAAATCAAGAGAGTCAATCAGATTTTGGAGGACATGTTGAGAACGTGTGCGCTTAGATTATGGATCTAGTAGTGATGATAATCTACCCTACGGGGAGTTCTCATACAACAACAGCTACCAAGTCAGTTTGAAGATGGCCCCTTTTGAAGCTTTGTATGGGAGAAGGAGCCAAACACCGTTGATGTGGAATGAAGTTGGAGACCGTCAGTTGTTTGGACCAAATATGATCAAGGAGTCAGAAGAGAATGTTAAGTTGATTCGAGATAGATTGAAGATAGCTCAGTCCAGGCAGAAGAGTTATGCAGACTCAAAAATGCAAGGAGGTAGTCTATGAAATCGGAGACAGAGCATATCTTTGTGTGCCACCTCTGTGAGGAGTTAAACGATTTGGAGTTAAGGGAAAGTTAGCCCCGAGATTTGTAGGACCATACCGAGTTTTGGAGCGTATGGGAGAATAGGCTAACAAGTTGAAGTCACCCGAAGGACTGTCAGGAGTTCATGATGTGTTTCACGTTTTCCAGTTGAAGAAGTGCCATGCAGAGATGGTCAATATTTCCTTGTAAGGACGCTTGACCTGGAAAGGATAATGAGGTTCCACGAAGTGGAGTATGGATTTCATAAGTATAAGTTTTATCACGGTATGTGGGACATCCCACGAGGATGAAGAGATGAAGTGTTATTGGATATAAAGGAGGTATGATGTTGGAAATATGGATCAATGGAAATTCCATGATGAGTCCGAGTAATCACGTCTTAGTTTGGTGCAAATATAAGGAAAAGAGACAGTACAATTGGATGGATTTAAGTATGCCGGGAGTTGGATGTTGGTATAACGATCGATTGCCCCGAGGATGTGTTCAAGGATTGCAAGTGATGAGATGGGCCATAACCCATGTGCCCCAGGACCTGCCAAGAAGCAAGCACACTCTTGCTGAAGGAAAAACCCTGGAAGAAGTTACGACTTGTATCAACCGACAATTCTATAGGAGTTTACGCAAAACCTGAGAGTTGTTAAGGAACGATAGATGTTTGTTTGGCCTGCAGAATCAATGGATTTTTCGAACTTGGTTCGTCGATAAGAGAAATTCTGCAATGCTTGTGAGGATGACCGAGTGTTAGAATGCGAGATTCGCTAAACCATGTACAAGGTAATGATTTGGGTGCGGGATGGATTGATCACCATACCGACTTACTCTTATTATTCGCTTTGCTATATGGAATGGTAAATCTGAGTGACTTACCTATAGTCGAGAGACGATGATCAAAACCTTGTTTGAACCTTAGAATGGTATAAGTATTTCCCTTGTACAAGGTAGTTGTTGCCAACCGTAGGATATACGGTGAGGTTCAACCCAGACCCGTTTTCTGCAGGAGAAACCATAAATTGTTGACCACCATGAGATATCGATAGTTGTTTAGAATTGGCGCCAGACCTGTCAGCTAAGAATGACCCAATCTCGGAATAACCTTACCAAGAGGAAAGGACAAAGGAATTGAGGAAAATGTTATGTCGCTACCAGAAGAGCCCAGAGAAGGAATTTTCCTTACGATCTGAGAAGACCGACCTTTGTCGATGAATAAGGATGGAGTATATAAGTTTTGATGGAACCGTAACCATGCTTCTAAGGGTGGTAGCACCCGAGACCCCGGAGACGATCGATGGATTCTTGAGAAGACCCCCAAACCCTAACATATTTCTTTCTAGCCTCTCCGAATCCCGAGGACGAGATTCATTTTAAGGGTGGTAGGTTTGTAACATCCCAAAATTCTAAATTTTGGAATGTTATAATAAATAGATAGATTTGAATGATTGCTTGATTGATTGACTGAAAGTGAGTGATTTCGAAACTTTTTGAAAGTTAGATGAGAGGGAATAAAAGGACTTTCCCAAACTTTCATTTTGCTTTTATGATCTTCGAATTCAAATTCTTTTCATCACAAAACCACGGAGAGAAGATGACGTGACTTCTTCCATTTATTTAAATGACAAGGGGTGTTGAAAATATTTGAATTTCATTTGGAAAATATTTCCAATTCTGAAACTTTATGCAACTCAATGATTTTCACGAGCGAAGATAAAATTACTTCTTCAAATTATACGAAATATGAGTTGGGAGTTTTCAAAGAATTAAAATTCAAAGTTCTTTTGAATTTATTTTCAATTTGGAGTTATTTGAGTTTTATTCAAATTATTTTTCTCCAAAAATAAAATATATGGAAAAGAGGGTAACATGATTCCCTACCTCAGAAAATTGGAGAGAAATTAATTTGAAGTCATTTTGGTATTTTCAAAATAATTTTTGTTGGATTTTATCAGAGCAATAGCACTCTTTGCTTTATCTCAATTTGTGTGGATTTTATTTGACATTAGAATAATGTTCATGTTGTAGGAAATTCTTTTCTGAAAATTTTGATATATTATATGCCTATATAAAATTTTTATTTGGTTTTATTATTTTTGTTTTGTTGTCTTTGTCTTAAAAAAAAAGGAGCGCAGCGCCTTGGGCCAAAGGTCCAAGCCGCCAAAGCCACCGGCCGGCCGAAGGCCAAGGCCACGCACGCATCGCACGCACCTAGGGGAGCCAGGGAGCCCCAAGTTTCCTGTTCTATTACAAATCCTAGTAGGATTTGATCCCGTTTTTGTTATTCCGTTTTTATTCCTAGGATTCCTAATCCTAATCTATTTCTTGTCCCCTACCCCAAGCAAAACCCCTTCCCTCCCCAATATAAATACCCAAGCATCCCCCTCCAACACATCAAATCAACTCTCCTCTCCTCTCCTCTCCTCCAGAAGAAGCAGAAGAAGTGCCGCCGCCGCCATAGCCGCCGCCTTGCGCCCACACACCACGCCGCCCTTGCCACCTTCGCCGCCACTTGCTTGCCGCCACGGAGCCCTCGCCTCTTCAAGGTACTAGCCCGTCCTGCCACGCTTTTCTAGATCGGTTTCGCCTGCTTTCTAGATCGGTTTTTCGTTTGGTTTTCTTTCCAAACCCTAGATCGGTTTTTTCGCCGGTTTTTCTTTCCGGTTTTGTTTAGCGGCGTTAAACCGATAGATTTTTCTTTTTATTTTTAATTTCCGTCAGGGACCTATCCGTAGTATTATTAATCTTCAAACGCTCATAACTTTTCACTCGTAAGTCGGAATCCAACCAAACCAACGCCCACTTCTTCGTTACGATCTCCTCTATCCAGTAATCCAACTCAAACATGTTTTTGAAATTTTAAAATTTGAATTAGATCAGATTATAATTCAAACTTCGTTTGAGCATAACTTGAGTTTTATAACTCCGATTTAGTTGATTCTTTTTGCTAATCGAAGCTCTTGACCTAAACTTTCTGATAAGGCCAAATTCACATAATTTTGGTACTGTTAGAAAATGTTTTATGCTGCAAGAGTTATTTGATTTGGTTTTGACGTTTTCCGAATTGTTTTCTTCGTTCTTTCCGATCTTTTGAGTGATTGCTTATGTGTGGTTACTATTGCTTGATTACGATAGATTGACCGGAGTGTGACGAGTAGAGCTATCAAGAGTTTTGAGTGCTTGAATCATCTACATCAACTTTGCGGTGCAAGTAACACTTGATCATATCTTTTCTACTACCCAGTTTTTATGCATGAGATCAATCCTCAAACACTTGCATGGTTAGGATCTAATTAAATTGTGGGATGGGAAGTAGATTGAGGTAGTACCTATTACCTGTTTTACTTATGAACCTTTGGGAGTTACTTCTACGTTTGCTTATTACGCCATGCTATGCTCGTGAGACGTGGATTGGGTTTGAGTGAATATCCATGATGATGTGAGATTGATAATTAATGGTTTATCTAAGGTGGCAACTTAAACACACATCTAGGTGGATTGAGGCACTGGCTATTCCAGGACTTGCCTGTCAAGGCACCCGGGTAGACATGATTTACTGTATTTCTTGGACCGCCACCCAGCCCAAAGGGATCATGAGATTATTCAAACTAGAAACTTCCGTGTGCAGCCACAAGCCATTATGGGCTCAAGCGTAGTTGACTAAGTTGTGCGAACTCTTACGGGTAGACTAGCAGATGTAGGGGATGTAGGTTGAGTACGGTCTACCCACATGTAAGGTGCTAAGCGCTTACGAAAGACTATGTCTCGGTCATCCGCTTCTCAAACACCATGTAGTGCGAGAAACCAAACGGAGGCGATCGAGTCTTGTGGGGAAAAGTGCGCAACCCTCTGCAGAGTGTACAAACTAATCATGGTTAGCCGTGTCCCCGGTTATGGACAATTTTGAGTATCTAGTACCTGGATATCCTGTTGATCTCATCACGTTACTTAATATAATTTGTTTGGGTTTAATGAGTACTTTTAATCGGGATTGAGGATGCTGTCAACCATTCTCAATGTTTCACAACCACCATGATAGTTAAATAAATTTATTCCTTTGCAGTAGGGAAAAATTGGCTTTTCGCAAAAAAACTGTAACCATACAGCTTTCCACCAGCCATATATGCATGTAGTATAGCCTATTCTTTCATTACTCTCTATGTGTTACATTGCCAGCATATTCCATGTGCTGACCCGTTTCGGGCTGCAACTTTTCATGTTGCGAGACTTTTCGCATTTACAGTAAGTGATACGTTAGGGTTACGATTTCCTATACTCAACTTTGCCGTTGGTGTTGATGTGAATCCACAACCTTGTTGCTTTCGCTATGTTTTGGATTGAGGTAATAGTTTTTACGTTACTTTATACATGTGATTTACCTCTGTTATAAATCCTTCGAGTACTGTGTGTGTCAGCATACCGATCCAGGGATGACACGAAAGCACAGAGACTTGATCCATTCGGGTCGGGTCGCTACATTGCTGACTGTGAACAACTCATGGGTGTCGGGTTGGCAAAAGACCACGACATCGTCCGTGAACAGAGACACGCTGGAGGCGGCGTGACAATGTGTAAGCCGCCTGATGACGCCAGACGCAATAGCATGTTGGAGAAGCGAGTTGAGGGCATCGATGACCAGGACAAAGAGCATAGGCGAGATAGGATCACCTTGATGGAGTCGCTTGCTGTGGGCTATGGGAGGGCCTGGAGTGCCGTTAATCAAGGTGCGCGTGGAGGCCGTGGAGATGAGGATGGACACCCACTCGCGCCACCTTGGGACAAAGCCCAAGTGCTTTAACACCTGAAGGAGGAAGGGCCAGGAAACCGAATCAAAGGCCCGGGCGATATCAAGCTTCAAGAGGGCCCGTGGGTACTTGAGTTGGTGCAGCTGCCTCGCCGTTTGTTGAACAAGTAGGAAGTTGTCGTGGACGCTTCTACCAGTGATGAAGGCACTTTGGTTCGCGGAGACAAGCTCCCCCAGCCTTGGGGCTAGGCGAAGAGAGAGGACTTTCGCAAAAAGCTTTGCCACCAGGTGAATTAGGCTGATCGGACGGTAGTCGAAGAGTGTGGTCGCATCCGTCTTCTTAGGCAGGAGGGTGATGAGGGCCTCGTTTAGGCGTTGGAATGCCTGACCAATGAGGGCGTAATCTTGGCAAAAACCTCGCAAAGATCATCCTTGATGATATCCCAGCATGAGCGCAGGAACTCCACGGTAAATCCGTCCGGGCCGGGCGACTTGTCAGAGGGGAGCTTCTTGATGGCGGCCCAGATCTCATCGGTGGTGAAAGGTTCCTCAAGAGAGGACAAGTCGAAAGCACCAGGGTGGCCAATGGCGTCGAGGTTAAGGGAGGTGGTTCTGTCACTCTTCGTGCCCAAAGTAGCGGAAAAGTGATCAAAGGCGGCCCTGGCCAAGTCCGACTCGCCAGAAATGCAGATCCCGTTAATAGTAAGGTCGACCAGGTGGTTCTTGCAGGCACGGTGTGAGGCATGAATCTTGGAGAAAGCCACGGAAGCCTTGCCCTGCTTTAGCCAACGCAAGCGAATTTGCTGACGAGCGATCGACCGCTCCAGAGATGCAAGGCCAAGGTATTTGAGCTTAAGCTTGCGGCGCAACCAAGCCTCAGCGGGGGAGAGCAACCTGTGGTCCTGGGCCGCGTTGACCAGGGCGATGAGTTCACGCGCTACACCCAACGCTGGAGACAACCCGCCGTGGCCTTGAGGCACGCAAAGAAACGCCGGAAGGGGTCTGGGTCGGGTGCGACAGAATACCATGCATCCTGGACAACCTGATGGAAGCCATCAAGGGAAGGCCAAAACTTTTGGAAGTGAAAGCTCCGGCCACCTTGGGATCGAGCAAAACAATCGATGAGGAGCGGGCAATGGTCCGAAGCCGCGGAGGAAAGACACCGTAGCAAGCACTGTGAGTGAGCCACCTCCCACGAGGGGGTACAGAGAACACGGTCGTTTCGAACAAGGGTAGGAACATCCTGCTCATTGGACCAAGTATAGCGCCGACCATGAAGGTAGATGTCGTGGAGGTCGTGGTCCGAGATGAAGTGACGGAAGCGCTTCGATGTGCGCTAGTTAATCCGGTCATTATTCTTGTCCGCCGCCGAGGTGACCATGTTGAAATCACCACCCAAAATCCAAGGGCCGGATAGATTGCTACGCAGGTCTTGGTGCTCGTTAAGAAAGGCTAATTTCGCATCGTCTCCTTGAGGGCCATAGACACCCGTGATCCACCAATGGGAACCACCGAGGGGGGTCACAACGGCAGAAACGTGATGGTCACCAACAATCGGGTTGGTCAGAGAGACTACGCAAGATTGCCATGCAAGGATGATTGAACCACGGGTGCCATCCACCGGTAGCCAATAGAAACCATCAAAAAGAGTGCCAAGGGTCTCAAGAACAAGCGCCGACGAGACCATGGGAAGTTTTGTTTCTTAAAGACAAACAATACAAGGTGAGGCGGAGTGGATCACCATGCGGACAGCGGTGCGCTTAGCCCGGCTGTTAAGTCCACGCACGTTCCAAAAAATAACTTTGAGGTTGTCTAACATTAAGAAATGTGTTTCACACGAGAAGCCAAAAGGCGGAGATCATGCCACGGGTAGGCATGGCAGGGAGGGGGAGGCCACCAAGCCTCCAAGGAAAGACTACGGGATGCTCCAACCATAGAAATCAGCGAAGGCTCGCACGACATCCAGGGCCAAAGGCTGCTCGAACAACTTGTTGTAGCGGATGAGAATTGCGTCCGAGACTGGCTCATCTTCCTTGAGGAAGCCCAAGCGGAGAAGGAGGACGTGCTTGGCTTTTGCCTCAGAGTCTAAGCCACGGTCGGCCTTGGCAATGCGTGCGCTACGGCGCGGGGTGAAGCTGGGCGGAAGGGCAGCCCTGCCATGCCACGGACCGGGAGTAGGCAGAACCGGAGTCACTGGGGAGGAGATGGATGAAATAAACTCTTATCAGAGCTAGAATAGGGCTACAAGGCCCTGCATGGGTTGGGGAGGCGTGGCGCGTCCTGGGCCACAGAATCGGTCGATGTGACCCGGCCATGCAAGGCGTCAGGGGACAAATCCGGCCCCACCTGATGATCACCGCTAATCGCCAAGCGCAGCCGATCCGATGCAGGACCGCAAATAGGAGGCGCATCGCCCTCGGATACTGGGTACGTCAAAGGTAGGCGCTGCGGGCCCAGCACTGCAGAGGGGGCCTTGCTACCTTCTGGTGACACGGGGGGCGGCTGTTGCGGAGACAATGACCTGAGCAGAGGTCGAGTCCGGCACGCAGATCGGGTCAGGAGCAGAAGATGAGGCGGTCGGGTGGGGGCCGGGGGGACCAGGCCAACTGGAGGATCAGGATCCACGGCAGCCAGTGTAGGAGTGGCGCGTGTCTCATCCAGGGAAGATGCCAAAAGCAGCACAGGAGAGGGAGGTGGCGATAGCGACCGGTCGCACTGTTGGGAAGGTTCTGGAGCCGCGGCGGCCAACACGGGACTGACGCGTGTCACGGCCGGGGCGGGCTCCAGGAGTAGCGCGGGAACGAACGGCGGCATTTGAATCTGGTCAATAGAGCACGGCAGTCGGGGAGAGGAGCTCAGCATGGCGGGCCCAGCATTATCCAAAAGCAGGGCAGGATTGCTGACGACGGGGGTCAGGCACAGGGCAATAGGGATCCGAGGCGCGACCGGGCCAGTGAGGGGATGCGGGCCCAGGACTCCCTGCCAACCCCGGTTAGGAAGCTGCCGGCGACGACCATGCCCGCCGCCGGAGCCACGACTGGAGGATCGCCCCAAAGCACGACCATCAGACGCCTTGGGCGAGAATTCATGACGGCGAGGCCAGGGCTCCGGGACTGGAGGGGAAGCGTGTAACATCCCAAAATTCTAAATTTTGGAATGTTATAATAAGTAGATAGATTTGATTGATTGTTTGATTGATTGTGTGAAATTCGAAACTTTTTGAAAGTTAAATGAGAGGTGAGGGAGTCCTGGACTAGGGGTGTCCGGATAGCCGAACTATCATCTTTGGCCGGATTCCTAGACTATGAAGATACAAGATTGAAGACTTCATCCCGTATCCGGATGGGACTTTCCTTGGTGTGGAAGGCAAGCTTGGCGATACGGATATGTAGATCTCCTATCATTGTAACCGACTCTGTGTAACCCTAACCTATCCGGTGTCTATATAAACCGGAGGGTTTTAGTCCAGAGGACTAACAACAGTCATACCATAGGCTAGCTTCTAGGGTTTTAGCCTCCTTGATCTCGTGGTAGATCTACTCTTGTACTACCCATATCATCAATATTAATCAAGCAGGAGTAGGGTATTACCTCCATCGAGAGGGCCCGAACCTGGGTAAAAACATCGTGTCCCTTGTCTCCTGTTACCATCCGCCTAGACGCACAGTTCGGGACCCCCTACCCGAGATCCGCCGGTTTTGACACCGACATTGGTGCTTTCATTGAGAGTTCCTCTGTGTTGTTACCGATAGGCCCGATGGCTCCTTCAATCATCAGCAACGACGCAGTCCAGGGTGAGACTTTTCTCCCTGGACAGATCTTCGTATTCGGCGGCTTTGCACAGGGGGCCAATTCGCTAGGCCATCTGGAGAATATCGAAAGCTACGCCCCTGGCCATCAGGTCAGATTTGGAAGTTTAAACTACACGGCTGACATCTGTGGAGACTTGATCTTCGACGGATTCGAGCCGCAGCCAAGCGCGCCGCACTATCTCGATGGGCATGATCTAATCTTCCGCCGAACAAAGGTCACGGAGGTCAAGATTAGTGTCCGCTCCGAACATTGATTCGAGCCGATCTCGCCGATCGAGGATGGTTGGTTGGACACCACCTCGGGGCTGAAATCTCTACGGTGATTGAGCCGAACACAATCCCTGTCCTTTGCGAAGACCGTGACTCCAAGGTGTCGGACTCCTCTCCGGACTCCGAACCCTCCGCGCCCCTGCCGATTGAATCTGATTGGGCGCAAGTCAAGGAGTTCACTGCCGCGGACATCTTTCAGCAGTCGCCCTTTGGCGACATCTTGAAATCACTAAAGTCTCACTCTTTATTAGGAGAGCCTTGGCCGGACTACGGTCAGGAAGGTTGGGATGTGGACGACGAAGAAATTCAACGCCCACCCACCACCCACTTTGTAGCCACTGTCGAAAGCTTACACGATGTGCTCGATTTCGACTCCGAAGACATCGACGGTATAGACGACGATGTAGGAGACAACCATGAACCAGCACCTATAGGATGCTGGACAACCACCTCATCCCATGATGTATACATGGTGGATACACCTAAAGGAAGTGACGACGAGGAACAACGGGACGCTACGAAGGATAAATCCCTCAAAAAGCAGTCAAAACGGCAACGAAAACACCGCACCAAGTCCCGCCTCAACAAAGACCCAGCCATAGAGCAGGGCGAAGCGGTGGACGACGAACATTCTATCGAGCAACCATCCGAACAGGACAACTTGGACAAACAACCCGTCCTCAAGAAGATAATACCCGCACGATCTCACGCCGGACAAATTGTTGGAGCAGAATAACCTCCACAAAAGGCTCGCCGCCCATCGCTAAGCCTGAAAAAGCGTATGAAGCTCAAAACAGCTGAAGATGCACTCAGAATCAGATGGAGCAAAGTATTCAACACCGCAGACAAATACGGTGACAGTCGCTGAACAAAGAGCTACCCAAAGAGAAAACTACTACCCTAATTTGATGAGGAGGCCTTAGAGCCCCCACAATCAAAAAGTAAGAAGGCCACCCGGTCGGATGGACGACCCCACGGCAAAAAGAGAGCGGCAAATGGCGCCGCACACAAGCCGATACGCGATCCGCATAAGGATTCACATCAAAAGGATGGCCCAGTTAGGTCCATCTATGGGCCGAGAAAGCAAGCTCTTCAAAGCAATGCAACACGCCAAATATCCGAACATCACGGCATACCCAAATAAAGGGGCGCCGCACATCCCCTATGTTTCACCGATGAGGTGCCGGATCATGAATTTCAAATGATTCAAACCCGTAAACATAGAGGCATACGACGGAACAACATACCTCGAGTGCGGATTGAGGATTACATCCTCCACATACACATGGCTAGAGGAGACGATCTCCACGCCATAAAATAGTTACCCTCAAGCTCAAAGGGCCAGCTGCATTGGCTTAAAAGCCTCCCTGAAAATACCATTGGAAGTTGGGAAGAGCTCGAGGATGCTTTTCGGGCAAATTTTCAAGGGACTTATGTCCGTCCACCGGATGCAGACGATTTAAGTCATATAACTCAACAACCTGGAGAGCCAGCCCGCAAATTCTGGAACAGGTTCCTCACTAAAAAGAACCAAATAGTCGACTGTCCGGACGCTGAAGCCTTAGCAGCCTTCAAACACAACGTCCGAGATGAATGGCTCGCCATACACCTCGGCCAAGAAAAGCCAAGAACAATGGCCGCATTAACAAGCCTCATGACCCGCTTTTATGCTGGAGAGGATAGCTGGCTAGCAAGATGCAGCACCAGTGACCCAAGTACATCCGAAGTCAGGGATGGAAATGGGAAACCACGACGCAACAAGGACCAGCGCCGGATTAAGGGAAACGGTCCAAAGAGCGCGGAAATCAACGCCGGATTCAAAAGCTCACGGCAGAACAATAAAAAAACTGCCCCTTAAGGACAATAGCGATGAGCTATCCAACTTAAACAAAATCTTGGACAAGATATGTCAAATCCACAGTACTCCCGGGAAGCCTGCAAACCATACCCACAGAGATTGTTGGGTCTTCAAGCAGTCCGGCAGACTCAACGCCGAACACAAGGGGCTCGACAAACCAAGTGAGGATGATGACGAACCCCAAAAGCAGAGCACCGGAAAACAAAAGAATTTCCCACAAGAGGTTAAAACAAGAACTCACTTCACGTGATAAAAGGGAAAACAGAGCGGCGCCCATTAAGATGCGCTACGCATACTACCCTAGCGGAGTACCAACACTGGTTGTCAAAACCAATCACCTTCGACCATCAGGACTACTCCAAAAGTATTCGGAACGCAGGATGGACTGCCTTGATATTGGATCCTATAATCGACGGATTCCAATTTGCACAAGTCCTCATGGATGGCGGCAGTGACATAAACCTGATATATCAGGACACAATCCGCAGGATTGGGATAAACCCAACCAAAATTCGTCATAGCAACACCTCCTTCAAAGGGGTAATGCCAGGCCTGTATGCCCATTGTAGGGGCTCCCTACTGCTAGAAGTTGTGTTCGGCTCATTCGACAACTTCTGCCGTGAAAAGTTAACCTTCCACATTGCCCCATTCGAAAGTAGCTATCAAGCACTACTGGGGCGTGAAGCTTTCGCCCGCTTTAACGCAATACCGCATTATGCATCTCTTACACTTAAAATGCCCGGTCCACGCGGCATCATCTCACTAAAAGGGAGTATTAAGTGTTACTCGAGCACGGAAGAATGCGAGGCTGCCTTGACAGCCCCACACCAATCCAGCTCTGCTAACCAAAGCACCTAAATAGGTAATTTGAACCCCGGATACGGTTAGACGAGTTCGGCGCCTACTAGCGGCATGCCCCCGTACAAGGGGTTGCACGCATGTACAACAAGAGACAATAAAGCTCAAATTTATTCACTTTTCGAATCGTACTCTGTTTATTTAATATAAAGTACATTTTTCGCACGATATTTTTTTTCTTTTCAACTAAGTTCCTCTTTTTTACAGATGAACAACGTGCTACACCCGTCCAGGAAATGGCACAACGGAGACACAAAGCAGACGCGTGCGGTAGGGACCCGTTGCAAGGATTCTTTTCGATTAAGACCCTGCGTAAACCTTTTTTATCTGTCTCTTGTTGATACACATCCCCGGTTTCTAGTTATAACCGAGGAGGAGGTCTGGCGTTTTGGCATCGGGCCGCGTCAGAATTTTGCACGCACTGGACACCGGGCTTATTACCAAGGGCATTGTTCTCGCCTGCTTTATAAAAGACCGAATACCTTAGGGAGTGTTCGCGTCTCGAAGTTAGGCCTTATATGCATCAGCTCAATCATGTCTTTGGTCAAATGTTGGGTTTGCTGTGCTCCTGTGTTTTGCTGCCTTATGTTCCGTTCTATCGGCTAACGCGACACCGGAGAACTATCGTGATTGTGCCCGGTTCGCCGGGCGAGCACCTCGAGAGAAAGCCGAAACTGATCATCATGATATAGCGAGAGACTGGTCAACCACTCGATGACTCACCGAATGTTTAGAATTCCTCCGCATTAACGAAGGACCGTTTTTGGCAGGCACATACGCACTCGAATTCGGGAGAGTGCGGTGCCCTGTGGGCTATATAGTAGCCCCACCTCGAACTCCTATGGCTAAGTGAAAGTGATAAAGCATTATAGTCCGGTTGCCTAGTTTGCTACGCTATCACCTCCTTCACAGGACCAAGACGTTGGATTAAGTGTGAAAAGCGCCTTCTTTGTAAACACCCCGAACTATGTGCGTGAAATTTGAAGCCGAAGACTGCCATCTTTCAGGTTATATATACATATACATCAACGGCCGCAAAGGGAGTAGTTTATTACTTGAACGGACAAGTATAAAAAGCTCTTCCATTATATTGAAACATTGTTTTCACAAATCATACATATCATTTAAACATAATATCCTTCGAGCACTGCGTTTCTATTAAACGAGCGCCCTGCAGGACTTCCTCAAAATAGTGCTCGGCAGGTACTCGGCTTTTGTCCGAATCTTGGGATGCAACGTCGGTGGCCTTCATTTCTGCCCAAGATGTCTTGACACGTGCAAGAGCCATCCGCGCTCCCTCAATACACGCCGACCGCTTCATTGCGTCGACACGCTGCACCGCACCAAGGAACTGCTACAAGAAGCCAAAATAACTCTTCTACCGGAGTCCGCTCGCCACAAATGAGTCATGACATGCTTCATGGCAAGTCCGGATAATCGATTCAGCTCGGCCCATTCGGCCAACCGATCGGTCAACGGAAGAGGACGCTCCGGACTATGGAATTGCGACCTATATAGCTCTTCCCTTCTGCGCCCCTTCTGGCCTCGGAAGTGCTCACTCGCGTCCGCAGCGCTCGCCGCTAAGTCCAGATAAGCATCCTCCAAACTCCACAACTTGTCCAACTGATCATACTTCGGATCCGTATATTTCCTCCGCAGCAGAAACGGTTTTCCAGCCGCAATAGCCCCGGCTTGACTCAGCTCCTCCTTGGCAGCTCTCATAGCAGAACAGGCATCCTTGGATTCGGCGGTGGCCTTTTTCAGGTCCTCTTGCTCCGCTTGACGTTCTTTTTCAAGAACCTCCCAGCGGTCGGTAGTATTCTTCAACTTTCTAGCCATATCAGCCATTTCCTCTTTGCTTGGCAAAGGAGCAGCCCGTTCGGCTTTTAGCTCTTCGGCCGCCCTTAAAGCGGCCGCATTACTATTTCTGCTTGCTCTTTCGCTCGGGCGAGTTCCGCCCGCAGCTCCTCCATAGCAGCGGCATCATCTGCATTAAGCATACAAGTAGTAAGGCATGGGCGTCAAGCTCCCTTACCAGGTGTCCGCGTAGAAGTCGCATACCTTGTGACTCATCAAACCGTTTATTGACCAGCGCGATGTCCGCATCCACCTCGTCAAGTTGCCGCTTTAGTTCGGCATATTCATCAGTCCGGCTGGCCACCGGACGCCCCGCCACCTATTTAGGAGCAGCGATGTATAACTGAGATTTTGATCCTCGGCACGCTGTCAATTTTGACAACATACCGAGTCTCAGGGGCTACTATCTATACAGGGCGCATTCTATATGCATAACTGTCAGAAGGTACATCATTTTTGCGTACCTCGAACCCCGTCAGTAAGCTTCTGACGGCTTCATGCAATTCTTTCAATCACCGTACCCATTAGCGCACGGTGATCTTCTAAGATAGCCCCTCGCCCAAGCAGATCCTTCAGCTCCTCCGACCGCATGCCAGTTGGCGCCGGACCTTCTGGCCCCGCCGGACTCGGGGAAACCCTCCGCGACGACACCTCAGGGTCGTTCCCCTCGTATGAAGGTGCGACAGGTGAAGGCGTTTCGCTCTCCATCATCTCCGGAAGAAGATCCCGCGAAGACGAGCTCTGCTGAGAAGGGCTGAGATCTGAACTACAAGGTATAATTTCGGTTATCTTCAGAAATAGATATAGGGATGTCCCTTATTACAATACCCCTTCTTTTTACTTACGGCTCGGTGGAGGGCTGATCCCCTTGGGGAAATAGTGCGGCTGGGTTACTTCCCAGGGCTGGACTCTCTGACGAAGATTTCTTTCCCCTCTTTGAGGCCTTGACCTCCGGATCTTCCGAAGCGGTCCTCTTCTCTCCTTGGAGGGTGGGATTTTTGATCCCTCCTTCCTCGGAAGCCTCCTTCGTGGAGGCAGTTGCTTCCCTTCTCACCCCTTCGCCTTCTTTAAAAGGCGCGGCCTTCAACATCTTGGTCAGCATGGGATCCGGCGTGGTCTCTGGGAGGGGAGCCGGACACCTTATTAACTTTGCCTTGGCTATTAACTCCTGTTCAAGAAACGACTCCTTTAAAGGGCATATATATGATAAATGAATGAACAGCCTGTCCGGTTACTGGACTACTTACTTGAGTATCTGGGCGATTGCAGCTTAGTCCTGCGTCCTCAGTCAGGTCCGGACACTTCTCTTGTAATCCGAAGAACAATTTATACATCTCCACAGGTGTCGTACCCATAAAATGATGGAGAGCTCGTGGTCCCTCCGGATTGAATTCCCACAGACGGAGGGGGCGACGCTTTGCGTATAGGCGCCGAATCAACATAACCTGCGCCATCACGACCAGATTGATCTCTCTTTCTTGGAGGTCTCGAATACGGCCCCGCAATGAGGAACGCCCTTGGACGGCCCCCAAGAGCCCCTTGTTGACCCATGACGCCAGCCGCTGTGGTGGACCTGGCGGAAGGCGGAAGCGCCACCCATTTGGTGCCCCCGGGAGCGGTGATATAAAACCACTCTGTTTCCACAAACCAAGCTCCTCTTGAAAAGAGCCCTCGGCCACGGAGCAATAACACACTTGCTTATGACCGCCCTCCAAGACTCTGCTTGTTGCCCCTCGATCATCTTCGGCTCCACCTTGAAGGTCTTGAGCCACAATCCAAAGTGAGGGGTAATATGGAGGAACGCCTCACATAATGACAATGAATGACGAGATATGGAGGATGGACTCGGATTCAAGTCATGGAAATCCAGCCCATAATAAAACATGAGCCCTCAAGACAAAGGGATCCGTCGGGAAGCCTAAACCCCGAAGGAAGTGTGACACGAACACCACGCTCTCGCCGAGCTCAGGAGTGGGAATGACCTGCCCTGGAGCAGGCAGCCTATGTGAAATCTCGCCGGTTAGATACCTGGCGTCTCGCAGCTTTAGCACATCTTCTTCTGTGACGGAAGAAGACATCCATCGCCAAGTTGGTCGGAGCCGACATCGTCGAAGGTCCAAGCGCCTAAATCTGAAGCTTTGGGTGTTAGAACTGCATGGTTGAGGCTAACTCGATGGAGGGTGTAAAAAAGAAGAGGGCCTTGGTCTCATTATAAAGAGGTTGAATACCAATAGCCCTCCCCGTGGTCGATTAGGACTCGCCTTCGATAGAGGAGGCGTGCCAACGGGCACGGTTGGGTTACCCACGTCCGTATTGATGGGAATCCTGGAATAAGGGGGCACGATCTCCGCTTCGATAAGACGTGCCAAGGAAACCGCCTCGCTAAACGCGCTGAGGTGGGGCAGTAAAAAACGATTCATATAAAAGCTTGGCCATGGTGGGATGGCACGCCGCGGAATACGTCAGCAGATCTCTACAAAAATTATTCTCTCTACGGTGGTATGTGGAACTTGTTTTGCAGAGCCGGACACTATCCTTGTGTTCAAAACCTTCTATGAAGTATTCGGAGGAGGAACCCACCTTGCAATGTGGAAGACAATATGCGCGCCGGACTCATCGTCATTGAAGCCTGGTTTAGGGGCTACTGAGGGAGTCCTGGACTAGGGGGTGTCCGGATAGCCGAACTATCATCTTTGGCCGAACTCCTAGACTATGAAGATACAAGATTGAAGACTTCATCCCGTGTCCGGATGGAACTTTCCTTGGCGTGGAAGGCAAGCTTGGCGATACGGATATGTAGATCTCCTATCATTGTAACCGACTCTGTGTAACCCTAACCTATCCGGTGTCTATATAAACCGGAGGGTTTTAGTCCGTAGGACGAACAACAATCATACCATAGGCTAGCTTCTAGGGTTTTAGCCTCCTTGATCTCGTGGTAGATCTACTCTTGTACTACCCATATCATCAATATTAATCAAGCAGAGTAGGGTATTACCTCCATCGAGAGGGCCCGAACTGGGTAAAAACATCGTGTCCCTTGTCTCCTATTACCATCCGCCTAGACGCACAGTTCGGGACCACCTACCCGGGATCCGCCGGTTTTGACACCGACAAGAGGGAATAAAAGGACTTTCCCAAGCTTTCATTTTGCATTCGTGATCTCCGTGAATTCAAATTATTTTCACCACAAAACCCTGGAGAGAAGATGACATGACTTCTTCCATTTATTTAAATGATAAGGGGTGTTGAAAATATTTGAATTTCATTTGGAAAATATTTCCAACCCAGGAACTTTATGCAACTCAATGATTTTCACTAGCGAAGATAAAATGACTTCTTCAAAACATATGAAATATGAGTTGGGAGTTTCAAAGAATTAAATTCAAAGTTCTTTTGAATTTATTTTCAATTTGGAGTTATTTGAGTTTTATTCAAATTATTTTTCTCCAAAAATAAAATATATGGAAAATAGGGAACATGATTCCCTACATCAGAAAATTGGAGAGAAATAAATTTGAATTAATTTTGGTATTTTTAAAATGATTTTTATTGGATTTTACTAGAGCAGAAGCACTCTTTGTTTTATTTGAATTTGTGTGTATTTTATTTGACTCTAGAAAAATGTCCAGCATGTAGGAAATCTTTTTCTGAAAATTTTGAAATATAATATGCCTATATAAAATTTTAATTTATTTTATTTATCCGGTTTTCCTTCTGTTTCTATTTAAAAAAAACTGTACGTGCGGCCCATATTTATTTATCGCCTACAACCGCAGTATAGTAGCTTCTGGTGACCCATTGTTTTTTTTCTCTCCTAAGTGGGCCAGGTCCAGCCGGCCATAATGCTTCCCCATTTTTTTCTCTCCATAGTTTTTTTTTTTTGAATTTAAAAAAAACTGAAGCACCGTGTACGTGCGCGCGCAGCCGGCCCGTGGTGCTTTTAGCCCATGCGGTTCCCCGTTTATTTTATTTGTTCGTCTACGTTTAGTCCCACATTGCCTAGCCTTTAAGCCCTAAACCTCTTTTCCACCTATAAATATAGACCCATAGAGCCTTCAAAAATTATTCATTGCGGGTTAAATCAATATTTTGGTTTGACAATAATTAGATTACTAATTTGTCTCCGTATGACCTAAAATTCTTTTAGCCGTATCTATTTTTTTCCTTCCATAAAACAGCTTGGCCTTGATTTTTCAAATAGCCATAACTTTTTACTCGTTCATCCAAATTAGATGAAACCAACGCCTACTTCTTCGTTACGATCTCCTCTATCCAGTAATCTAACTCAAACATGTTTTTTAAAGTTTAAAATTTGAATTAGACCAGATTTGAATTTGAACTTCGTTTGATCGTAACTTGAGTTTTATAACTCCGTTTGAGTTGATTCTTTTTGCAAATCGAAGCTCTTGACCTAAACTTTCTGATAAGGTCAAATCCACCTAATTTTGGTACTATTAGAAACTGTTTTATGTTGCAAGAGTTATTTGCTTGTTTTCAAAGTTTTTCGAATCGTCTTCTTCGTTCTTTCTGATCTTTTGAGTGATTGCTTATGTGTGGTTACTATTGATTGCTTACGATAGATTGACTGGAGTGAGTAGACCTATCAAAAGTTTTGAGTGCGAATCATCTTCATCAACAGTACAGGCAAGTTCACACTTTGATCATATCCCTTTCATACCCAGTTTTTATGCATTAGTTTCGCCCTCAAACATTGCATGAGTAGGTTTGATAACATGTGGGTATTGGGAAGTAGTTGATGAGGTAGGAACCTATTGTCCTGCATTCAAACCTTGGGAGTTACTTCTACGTTATGCTTATATTGCCATGCTATGCTCGTAGACGTGGGTTGGGTTTGAGTGTATTCCATGACAGATGTGAGATTGTTTACTTAATGGTTCAACTTAAGGTGGCAACTTTAATACACATCTGGGTGGATTTGTAGGGGCACCCTGGGGATATATCAGTGGACTTACCCGGACACCTGGGGATATACCAGTGTTGTCCTAGGAGATCCCGGGGATACACCATGTGATCATCCTATGGTTCACCACCCAGGCTCAAAGGGAACTGAGATATTTTCATGCTAGAAACTTCCGTGTGCAGCCACAAGCTATTATGGGCTCTAGCATAGTTGAGTAAGTTACGTGAAGCTCTTGAAGAGGTAGATCAGCAGGTAGTGGGTTTTGTAGGTCTGGTATGGTCTATCCGGAGTAGAGAGTTAATGTTTCTGAAAGACTATGTCTCGGTCATCCGTTTCTCAAACACCATGCAGTGCGAGAAATCAACGGAGGCGATCGAGTCTTGTGGGGAAAAGTGCACAAACCTCTGCAGAGTGTACAAACTAATCATGGTTAGCCGTGTCCCCGGTTATGGACAATCTTGAGTATCTAGTACTTGGAGTATCTTAAGTATCTCATCATATTACTTAAATTAATTTGTTGGGTTAATGATTACTTTTAATTGGGGTTGAGAGGGGGTTTACCTTCTCAATATTTTATCA
This sequence comes from Aegilops bicornis, assembly GCA_021605145.1. Taxonomy (NCBI): domain Eukaryota; kingdom Viridiplantae; phylum Streptophyta; class Magnoliopsida; order Poales; family Poaceae; genus Aegilops; species Aegilops bicornis. The sequence goes on along the minus strand of CM038672.1, from coordinate 260,312,559 downwards.
ACCAACTTTGTAGTTAAATAAAATATATTCCTTTATAGTAGGGAAAAATTGGCTATTCGCAAAAACTATAACCATTGAGCTTTCCACCAGCCAAATATGCATGTAGTGATAGTTATTATTCATCATTATCCTATGGTGTGAATTTGCCAGTACATTCAATGTACTGATCCTTTGTGGCTGCAACGTGTCATGTTGCAGGATATCTTATGACGAGTAAGTGATACGTTAGGGTTAAGATTTCTACACTCAACTTTGCCGTTGGTGTTGATGGGAATCCACAACCTTGTTACTTCCGCTATTTGGATTGAGGTAATAGTATTTACGTTACTTTATACATGTGATTTACCTCTGTTATAAATCCTCGAGTACTGTGTGTCAAAGATATCTTGATCTAGGGATGACACTTAAGCACGAGACTTGATCCATTCGGGTCGGGTCGCTACAAGATGGTATCGAGCACATGTTGATTGTAGGACGTGACCCTAGAAACCCATGACAAGCCCATAGGAAAGATTTTCTCTACAACTTCATTTTTGAAAAGATCTTTAACCTCTCTTCTGAGCTTATTCAAATATTCCCTTTTAGTGAGACCATACCCCTTTTCCCTTTTGACCACTCGAAGATTTGACCGATGAGACCACTCCAACGAGATAAGATATCGGACAACTAAGACCATTTTGGAATGAAGAGGATTTTACCGTGTAAATGGAAACTACAACTGTTGAAGACTCCGAAGACTAGGAGATTTTGAAGGCTCTGAAGAATTCCCAGATTTTTATGACCAAGGAAGGTTACGCTTATGGAATTTGACAGACTATGGAAGTTATCAATACCCGAGATCATGGTGTACTGGAGTAAGACCGGAACATGGAGAGTTAGAAACTCAAAGTTTTGTCAGGAAAACCCTAAGGCAGGAGATATCAACTATGGAATGATAGCTCATGGAAATGACAACAGCAGAAACACGCTATCCATGATGTTATCGCCCGCTTATGCTATTGTCACCGTGCTAAGTTAAGCATGCATATGCATGGAAGGATTGGATGGTAGAAGGCTGATGGAGCATATGTCAAGAAAATGATGCAGTTTTAACCTTAGCTGGTGTATCGCCAGGATCTGGAGTATTAGATCAAGGATTTTAAGATGGACTTTAGGAAGTCATATTTGACAAGGAGGCAATTCGTGAAGAAATCAGGAACCAGAAGCTGAAGCAGCCAAGCTGGAGAAGCAAAACCCCGAGGTACCGAAGATTTGTCACGAACTAAAGGACAGTAGGATCATGGTTCATGTCGAGGTTGATGAAACCCAGAAGTTTGGAATGCAACTCCAGAAATATTAAAGGATGTCACTAGAGACTTCGCGTCAACAGAGATGAACTAGCAAAAGAACTTGAGTAGGACAAGCATGATCAGAAGAAGCCATCGGAGACATGAACAAGAATCGAAGAGTTTAATGACTTTGAAGATTTATTGACCTTTAGAAGACCAAACCCCTGTTATACCCTTACGTTAGATGCGACGTTTGTGAGCTGTCATTTGTTTGATGTTTTCTCCGACAGCCACAAATAAAATCTGTCTTTTCAAAACTTTTGTTTGTATTGTGTACATCCCTCTCGATCTCTCTTATTCCACCCCAAACCCATGGACCCATTAGAGGATGGATGGAGATGAGCTTGTATTTTCTGGACCAATGAGTCATTTGGAGACAGACCGATGGATTTAGAAGATGGAAGATCATATGAAGAATAACCCTATAGTCGGAAAGGATATGGCCCAGCATGCTCTTCCGTTCTTTGAAAGAGGTGCTGCTACCTGGTGGAGGATGTACCAAACCATCAATGGATGGCAAGGAGTAACCACTTGGAAAGAATTTAAGTTGACTTTGCCAAAGATCTCGGCTAGTGTCCCAGAAATTGAAGCCTTATGGAAAGGATATGAAGAAACCTTGTGCATACAAGCTTTGTGGAGAAATAGGACACAACCATAAAGAAAACAAGGACGAATACCCTCATAATCAGAGGATTATCAAAGGAGTTAGCCGAGGATCTCAGGGAACTTCGGTTGGAGATTGTTCCCAAAGGTTTTGTTGCAGCAATGGAAGTTCAGTCTACATTGCTGGGAAAGATCCGTGAAGCTCAGAAGGACGACAAAGAGATTGCTGAGTTAAAAGAGAGGACGAGTAAAGGAAAGGCCGAAGGTTTTCGTAAGGATGAGCACGACACCTTATGGTTCGAGGATCGTGTATATGTGCCTAATAATGCAAAGATCAGGAAGTTAACACTTCAGGAGGCTCATGACTCACCATACTCGATTCGCCCTGGAAACACCAAGATGTATTTGGATTTGAAGAAGCGTTTCTGGTGGACTGGTATGAAGAAGGATACTGCGGAGTATGTAGTCATGGGTGATGTATGCCAGAGAGTAAAGGCAGAGCATCAGAAGCCAGTCGGATTACTACAGCCTATGCCGATACCCGAATGGAAGCAGGATAAGCTTGGCATGGATTTCGTTACCGGATTGTCCCAGAACCTGATCGGGATATGATTCTATCTGGGTAGTAGTTGATTCGCTTGACCAAAGTGGCTCACTTTATCCAGTGAAACCACCTATACAAGTGATAAGTTGGCCAAGATATATTTGACCCGGATCGTATGTCTGCATGGAGTTCTGAGGACCATCGTATCAGATAGAGGAACACAGTTTACCTCAAAGTTTTGGAATCAGCTGCACCAGACTTTGGGTACTAGGCTAGAGTTCAGTACAACCTTTCATCCGCAGATAGATGGATAAATCGAGAGAGTCAATCATATTCTGGAGGACATGTTGAGAGCGAATGCGCTAGATTATGGATCTAGTAGGGATGATAATCTACCTTACACTGAGTCCTCATACAACAACAGTTACCAAGCTAGTTTGAAGATGGCCCTTGTGAAGCGTTGTATGGGAGAAGGAGCCAGACACCGTTGATGTGGGATGAAGTTGGAGACGGTCAGTTGTTTGGACCAAATGTGATCAAGGAGTCAGAAGAGAATGTTAAGTTGATTCGAGATAGACTGAAGGTAGCTCAGTCCAGCGGAAGAGTTATCTTGCACTCAAAAACGCAAGGAGGTAGTCATTGAAATTGGAGACAGAGCATGTCTTCGTGTGTCCCCTCTGCGAGGATTTAAACGATTTGGAGTTAAGGGAAAGTTAGCCCCGAGATTTGTAGGACCATACCGAGTTTTGGAGCGTATGGGAGAAGTGGCCAACAAGTTGGAGTCACCCGAAGGACTGTCATACGTTCATGATGTGTTTCACGTTTCCCAGTTGAAGAAGTGCCATGCAGAGATGGCCAATATTCCCCTGTAAGGACGCTTGACCCTGGAAAGGATAATGATGTTCCACGAAGTGGAGTATGGACTTCATAAGTATAAGTCTTTATCACGGTAGGTGTGATATCCCACGAGGATGAAGAGATGAATTACTATTGGATATAAAGGAGGTGTGATGTTGGAAATATGGATCAATGGAAATTCCATGATGAGTCTGAGTAATCATGTCCTAGTTTGGTGCCGATAGAAGGAAGGAAGATAGTACAATTGGATGGATTTAAGAATACTAGGAAGTTGGAAGTTGGAATAATGATCAGAAGCCCAAGGATAAGTTCAAGTGATGAGATGGGCCATAACCCACAGGCCCCAGGACCTGCCAAGAAGCAAGCACACTCTTGCTGAAGGAAAAACCCTGGAGGAATTTATGATTTTATCGACCGACGATTCTATAGGAGTTTACGCAAAACCTGAGAGTTGTTAAGGAACGATAGATGTTTGTTTGGCTTGCAGAATCCGAACTTGGTTCGTCGACAAGAGAAATTCTGCAATGCTTGTGAGGATCACCGAGTGTTAGAATGCGAGATTCGCTAAACCATGTACAAGGTAATGATTTGGGTGCGAGATGGATTGATCACCATACCGACTTACTCTTATTGTTTGCCTTGCTATATGGGATGGTAAATCTGAGTGACTTACCTATAGTAGAGAGACGACGATCAAAACCCTGTTTAAACCTTAGAATGGTATAAGAATTTTTTCCCTTGTACAAGGCAGCTTTTGCCAACCGTAGGTTATACGGTGAGGATCAACCAGACCCATTTCCTGTAGGAGAAACCATAAATTGTTGACCACCATGAGATATCGATAGTTGTTTAGTATTGGCGCCAGACCCAGCTAAGAAGACCCAATCTCAGAATAACCTTACCAAGAGGAAAGGACAGAAGAATTGAGGAAAAGGTTATGCCGCTACCGGAGGAGCCCAGAGATGGAATTTCCCAAGATCTGGGAAGACCGACACTGTCAACAATAAGGATGGAGTATGTGAGTTTTGATGGAACCGTAACCATGCTTCTAAGGGTGGTAGCACCCGAGAACCCCGGAGACGATCGATGGATTTTTGAGAAGACCCCAAACCTAACCTATTTCTTTCTAGCCTCTCCGAATCTCGAGGACGAGATTCATTTTAAGGGTGGTAGGTTTGTAACATCCCAAAATTCTAAATTGTGGAATGTTATAATAAATAGATAGATTTGATTGATTGTTAGATTGATTGTGTGAAATTGAGTGAAATTCGAAACTTTTTGGAAGTTAAATGAGAGGGAATAAAAGGACTTTCCCAAGCTTTCATTTTGCATTCATGATCTCCGTGAATTCAAATTATTTTCACCACAAAACCCTGGAGAGAAGATGACATGACTTCTTCCATTTATTTAAATGACAAGGGGTGTTGAAAATATTTGAATTTCATTTGGAAAATATTTCCAACCCAGGAACTTTATGCAACTCGATGATTTTCATGAGCGAAGATAAAATGACTTCTTCAAAACATATAAAATATGAGTTGGGAGTTTCAAAGAATTAAATTCAAAGTTCTTTTGAATTTATTTTCAATTTGGAGTTATTTGAGTTTTATTCAAATTATTTTTCTTAAAAAATAAAATATATGGAAAATAGGGTAACATGATTCCCTACATCAGAAAATTGGAGAGAAATAAATTTGAATTAATTTTGGTATTTTTAAAATGATTTTTACTGGATTTTACTAGAGCAGAAGCACTCTTTGTTTTATTTGAATTTGTGTGTATTTTATTTGACTCTAGAAAAATGTCCAGCATGTAGGAAATCTTTTTCTGAAAATTTTGAAATATAATATGCCTATATAAAATTTTAATTTATTTTATTTATCCGGTTTTCCTTCTGTTTCTATTTAAAAAAAACTGTACGTGCGGCCCATATTTATTTATCGCCTACATGCGCAGTACAGTAGCTTCTGGCGCCCCATTGTTTTTTTTTCTCTCCTAAGTGGGCCAGGTCCAGCCGGCCATAATGCTTCCCCATTTTTTTTCTCCATAGTATTTTTCAATTTAAAAAAAAAACTGCAGCACCGTGTACGTGCGCGCGCAGCCGGCCCGTGGTGCTTTTAGCCCATGCGGTTCCCCGTTTATTTTATTTGTTCGCCTACGTTTATTCCCACATTGCCTAGCCTTTAATCCCTAAACCTCTTTTCCTCCTATAAATATAGACCCATAGAGCCTTCAAAAATTATTCATTGCGGGTTAAATCAATATTTTGGTTTGACTAGCTAAAAATATATTTTCTCCTCTCCGGCGCGACTTCTGGAAATTGTCTCTCTCCGAAGTTGTCTTTTCTTTGCCTTATAAAGGTATCTTTCTTCATTTTTTTTCTTTTTTATACCTCCATAGTTTATTTTTTTCTAGACTAGTATGATACAATAATTAGATTACTAATTTGTCTCCGTATGGCCTAAAATTCTTTTAGCCGTATCTATTTTTTTCCTTCCGTAAAACAGCTTGGCCTTGATTTTTCAAATAGCCATAACTTTTTACTCGTTCATCCAAATTAGATGAAACCAACACCTACTTCTTCGTTACGATCTCCTCTATCCAGTAATCTAACTCAAACATGTTTTTTAAAGTTTAAAATTTGAATTAGACCAGATTTGAATTTGAACTTCGTTTGATCGTAACTTGAGTTTTATAACTCCGTTTGAGTTGATTCTTTTTGCAAATCGAAGCTCTTGACCTAAACTTTCTGATAAGGCCAAATCCACCTAATTTTGGTACTGTTAGAAACTGTTTTATGTTGCAAGAGTTATTTGCTTGTTTTCAAAGTTTTTCGAATCGTCTTCTTCGTTCTTTCTGGTCTTTTGAGTGATTGCTTATGTGTGGCTACTATTGATTGCTTACGATAGATTGACCGGAGTGAGTAGACCTATCAAGAGTTTTGAGTGCGAATCATCTTCATCAACAGTACAGGCAAGTTCACACTTTGATCATATCCCTTTCATACCCAGTTTTCATGCATTAGTTTCGCCCTCAAACATTGCATGAGTAGGTTTGATAACATGTGGGTATTGGGAAGTAGTTGATGAGGTAGGAACCTATTGTCATGCATTCAAACCTTGGGAGTTACTTCTACGTTATGCTTATATTGCCATGCTATGCTCGTAGACGTGGATTGGGTTTGAGTGTATTCCATGACAGATGTGAGATTGTTTACTTAATGGTTCAACTTAAGGTGGTAACTTTAATACACATCTGGGTGGATTGGTAGGGCACCCTGGGGATATACCAGTGGACTTGCCCGGACACCTGGGGATATACCAGTGTTGTCCTAGGAGATCCCGGGGATACACCGTGTGATCATCCTATGGTTCGCCACCCAGGCTCAAAGGGAACTGAGATATTTTCATGCTAGAAACTTTCGTGTGCAGCCACAAGCTATTATGGGCTCTAGCATAGTTGAGTAAGTTACGTGAAGCTCTTGAAGAGGTAGATCAACACGTAGTGGGCTTTGTAGGTCTGGTATGGTCTACCCGGAGTAGAGAGTTAATGTTTCTGAAAGACTATGTCTCGGTCATCCGTTTCTCAAACACCATGCAGTGCGAGAAATCAACGGAGGTGATCGAGTCTTGTGGGGAAAAGTGCACAAACCTCTGCAGTGTACAATCTAATCATGGTTAGCCATGTCCCCGGTTATGGACAATCTTGAGTATCTAGTACTTGGAGTATCTTAAGTATCTCATCATATTACTTAAATTAATTTGTTGGGTTAATGATTACTTTTAATTGGGGTTGAGAGGGGGTTTACCTTCTCAATATTTTATCAACCAACTTTGTAGTTAAATAAAATATATTCCTTTGTAGTAGGGAAAAATTGGCTTTTCGCAAAAAACTATAACCATAGAGCTTTCCACCAGCCAAATAGGCATGAAGTGAGACAAATTAAACAACATTATACTATGGTGTGAATTTGCCAGTACATTCAATGTACTGACCCTTTGTGGATGCAACTTCTCATGTTGCAGGATATCTTATGACGAGTAAGTGATACGTTAGGGTTACGATTTCTACACTCAACTTTGCCGTTGGTGTTGATGGGAATCCACAACCCTGTTACTTCCGCTATTTGGGTTGAGGTAATAGTATTTACGTTACTTTATACATGTGATTTACCTCTGTTATAAATCCTCGAGTACTGTGTGTGTCAGCATACCGATCCAGGGATGACACTTAAGAATAGAGACTTGAGTGTCTGAGGTTGGGTCGCTACAAAGCGTGGTCAGGATCAGAATCCGCGCCGAAAGCGGGCCGCAGTGGCGGGCTAGGAAAGCGGTAGTCCTCGGTCTTCTCGACATGGATGGACACCGGAAAATGGAGCAGCGGGCGCGCGAAGCGGGACACGTGGCCCGGGTCGGCATCTAACGGCACGCCGTCCCGCTCCGGCAGCGGCAGCTCGGATGAGCACGGTATGGCGTCCGGGTTGGCCGTCCAGGCGGTGAGGCGGAACACTGACATGTCCAGCCCCGAGCACGTCTCTGACGCGATCTCGTCGATGACGCAGAAAGGAGCGAGAAGGGTGAGAGCAGAGGAACGGCACCTGGCGTGGTCAGGGATACCACGCATCACAATATGCACATGGAACCTTGCAGAGACGGGCTCCCCGTCGGCGAAGTTGCTCCAGGGGCTGAAAACCAGCCGGAAGCACTGCGAGCGGAGGCAGCCGGCCGCGACACGGGCTCGATCCGCCATGGAACGGAAGCGTATCAATAAGTCATCGGGATGGTGGAGGTGCACCGAGAACTTGCCACGGCGGAGCTTGAAACGCGCTTGCAGGGCATCGGCAACCTCGTCCACGGAGATGCCCACGCGGCTGCCAGCGAGGGTGCCGATGAGCGTCGAGCCCAGCGCCGTCTCCACCTCCTCCAACTCCGCAGACCACGGAAGGTAGCAGACCACCACGGCCGGGCGTAAGGAGGGATGGCCAGACAGGGGAACGGCAGCCCCAGACGAGGAGACAGACCTGGCCGGGGGCGGGAAGGATGTTGTGGCCGGCGCGGAGGCAGGAGGGGACGACGTGGCCGACAGAGAGGAGCCCGCTGAGGCCGCAGGCAAGGACGACACGACCAGCATGGGGGAATCCGCCGAGGCCATAGGCGAGGACGACATGGACCTGGCCCCGGAAAACGCGGGGACGCAGGGTCCGGCCACGCTCGCGCCACGCTCACCTCCGACGAACTGGGGGAGCAGGGGCGAGGCCACTTGGGCGGCGGAGAGGCGGAGTGGCGGGGGGAGCGTGGGGAGGTGCAAAACCGGGCTATGTGGCTGTAGTGGCGACAACACTGGCAGCGGACGTCCCGACGGCACTCACTGCGGTGATGGTCCGTGCAGGGGCTGAGGCAGCGGGGGCACTCAGCGGCCCGCAGGGAGGCAGGGCCTCGGCGGTGGGAATCCCGGGGGAGGTTGCGATGCGGGGGGCGACGAGGCGCGGCCGGATCACGACGCGGCCGCAGAGGCGAGCGGTGGTCACGACCACGGACGGTGATCCAACCATCACCGGCCGACGACGCCACAGGCTCCTCCACCGGAAGCACGCGGTGGATCTCGGAGCGCGGGCGCGGACGGGCGGCCGGTGGGGAGGGCGACGGAGGCAAGGCTATAGGACCTGGGCGAAAGATGGGCGGGGCGAGCACGGCGAGCCTGTTGGGCTGTCGTCGCGTCAGCGGAGCTCGCGGGTCCGTCCCAGCCCAGCGGAGGGGGAGGGGGAGGCCATGGAGGTCGCCGGCAGGGGGCGTCGGAGCGGGCGCGTGAGAGTGGACGCCGTGGCCGGAGTGGCCGCCGGCGGTAAGCGCGAAGCGCACGGGCTAGGGGCAGAGCGGGCTAGGAGCGGGGCCAGTACCTCCTCTCCCCTCCCGTTCTTCCGCCGCAGGCCGCCGTCCCCGAGCTCGTCTGAGCTCTTGCTTACGGGTATGCGTACATGCGTGCATGCTGCTAGCTGCTCCTCTGCGTCGCTACAAATTGCTGTTGCCCGTAGCCCCTGCTACCATCGCTCTACACCCGCGCTCGTGCCTCGATCTCGTACCGCTCGTGCGCGTCCACGGCTCTTGCAACCGCTGCTGTCTGCGCCGCGGCGCCAGCTAGCCTCGCCCGCGGCCTTCCCAGCCACCCCACGAGCCCACCGCCCGCTCGTCCACGCCGATGCTGTCGCCATCGCCGCTGCCACCGCCCTCAGCGGAGCCACTACCGCGCCACACCATGCGCCCGCCTTTGTCGTGCCGGCGCTGCTTCCCCAACTTGCTTTGCATCTCCGCCTGCGCTTCGCTTCTCCGCTTGTTGCGCTTCTGCTGCCGTCACGAGCACCGTCACCGTTCCGCGCTTGCCCGTTCCTCATCGGCCGCGCCACACCCAGCGACCAGCCCGTGCGTGCGTGCGCGCCCGCGTCTGTGCTGCTGGCGCTGCCAGCTTCAGCCGTCGGCGCCCCTGTGCATGCGTGCTGCTGCTGTCTACCTTCTGCTGCCGCTCCTACTGACTGCTAGCTACAGTAACATTCAGTTACTGTAGCTGCAGCTAGCTTCGGCAAATTCACATTGAGTAGCCCCTTTGACAATCAATAAACATTCACAAAACAAGTTCTTATGTGGATAAAAATAATTTGGGCAAAAAATACACTTGAAAATTTTCATTTTATCCCACTGGACCAAATCCTTTTGATGCATGGATTAATTCCTACAAAAATCACAAAGTCCAATTTTCTGTTAATAGAAAAACTGAAAACAGATTTATTTTCATAGCTACTTTAGAGCGGTTGATGATCAAGCAAATGAACCCTAATATGGGTGAAAGTGATACTAACAAGTAGACCACAGAAAAATGCTAAAAATTGATATAAGGCACAAAATCATAGGAGGTACAGATCTAGAGTTGTAGCCTTTTGAAAACAACTAAAAGATGTTTAAAACTGAGGAATTCTCACACTTCCGCAAAATTTCAGGGATTTTTAGAATATTGTTTAAATCTTTGAAAAATCGTAGAAAATAATCCGTAACTCCGATGAAAAAGTTTTCTACATGAAAGTTGCTCAGAATGACGAGGCGAATCAGAATATGCTCTTCGTTCATCTGTCACATGCCCCTAGCATAGCGAACATCAAACTTTTCCCCTCCAGTTCATCTGTCCGAAAATACCTAACTCTGGGAAAACGTTCCGGATGTTATCACCCTTCGCCGGTATCGTGTAGCACCGCGTTAGAACACGTCTAGCTCTGCATGTTGTCCTCTTATGCACTTGCTTGCTATATATTTACTGTTTCTTCCCCCTCTTCTCTTTGGTAGACACCGTGACAGCTGCCAATGCCGCTGCGATCGACTAACTCACCGATGACCCCTCCTCGTCTGAGCAACCAGGCAAGCCCCCCCTTTGATCATCCCGATATTGCCCATTCCATTCTCTCATGTTTGCATTATATTTTGCTATTGAATTTGTTGCTCGCATAGCCTGCTTTTGTAACCTGCTTATTGTTACCTACCTGCTTATCCTAAACTGCTTAGTATAGGTTGGATAGTGATCCATCAGTGACCCCCACCTTGTCCTTGTTGGACCTGCTTCATCATCGACGACTCGATCAACGTGATCGACAACCAGAGGCCGACACTTCACATCACATCACACCCCTTTTTGTTGCTCGACTCTGTAGAGTTACCATTGATTGCCAAGGGTGGAACCTCATACATCACTTCTGATGAGATCTCTGTAGTGTAGATATTTGGTCGTGGTCAACGAGGGTTGTTCCTCCTTCACCATTCCCGATACGGCTCTGTCGTGCAACACCTCAAGTGTGCACCTCGAGGGTGGTTCCTCTTATGTTCACCTTGATGATTACATTTAGTGGAATTCACTGAGGATGATTCCTCGGGTTTTCCCCTTGATGGCTGGACGCACGGTTACCTTGACTTTACTTGAGACCGTTGTGAAAGCCGGACGGGCCCGGAGAGCACCTGTGCGATGTGACGGTGGCGGCTGGCTGTTTAGCGGTATCACCCAGGAGGGGTGATAACTCCGGACTTGTCCCGACAGCCGTCACTTATTTTAATAATGCACTAACCACCACGCGAGAATAGTTATGGGCCTCGGCGTCACAGTATCAGCCGAAGCTTTGTCAGACGTCCAGTTCAGCATTGCGACACGGCTGGGCCGGCACCATCCCGTAGTGGTGGAGCCTGGTCCGCCCTGCTCGCAACGACCCGGGGTGCAACGGGCGATGGGCCCAGACCCCGGAGTGCTTAGGATGTAGACCGGCGGGGACCTCTCTACTGAGCCTAGGTAGGGCTACGACGTGTTGATCTTACGAGGCCAGGCATTGACCCAGAAAAGTGTGTCCGGCCAGAGTAATCAAGCGTGTTGGAAAACATGGTGCACCCATGTAGGGAAGATTATCTATTAATAGCCGTGTCCTTGGTAACGGACATTCAGACTTATATCCTGATCTTATACAACTAGAAATGGATACTTGATATGTGATGGATATGTTGGCTCCGGGATTGCTTTCTCGTAAGGAGTTGATGAAGTATCTCTGGGCATTAATGCTACAACATGCTTGTTAACTAATATGCTATTCTTTACTCTTCTACATGCTGCAAGATGCTTTGAGTTTGTTGAAGATGCTAGTCTTTGATAGGCTAGGCCTTCCCCTTTATTCAGGCATTCTGCAGTTCAGTCCACAGATACAACCCTTCCATTTGATACCAATGCATACTTAGTTTAGATCTGATGCTTGTGAGTACTTTGGAGGAGTACTCACGGTTGCTTTGCTCCCCCTTTTCCCCCTTCTTTCTTCTTTCTGGTTGTTGCAACCAGATGGTGGATCCTAGGAGCCAAATGCCACCCCAGTCGACTACTACTACCACCCCGAGGGTGCCTACTACTACGTGGAGCCCGCCGACCACTGTGAGTAGTTAGGAGGTCCTGCAGGAGGCCTTGCCTCTTCGATCGTTGATGTTTGTGCTAGCCTTCTTAAGGCAAAACTTGTTTAACTTATGTCTGTACTCAGATATTGTTGCTTCCGCTGACTCGCTTATGTATCGAGCTTTTGTATTCGAGCCCTCGAGGCCCCTGGCTTGTAGTATGAAGCTTGTATTATTTGAATTTTGTCTAGAGTTGTGTTGTGATATCTTCCCGTGAGTCCCTGATCTTGATCGTACACATTTGCGTGTATGATTACTGTACGGTCGAATCGGGGGCGTCATACTCCTTTTATAAATCAAGGGGTCACCACAATGGCAAAGTAGTCATTAGACATTAATAAGATAGCAACGGTGCTATCATACCTAACTCTGTGGGCTGATAGGGTGCATTAAATACACCATTTATTGTCACATCATTGGTTGCCCGGCAAGGCTGCCGGGCTATTTTGCCAGCTCCATGCCTGCTTGCTTGACACGTTGCAGGATGGGTGTCGTCTGCAGGTTTTTCCTATAGGGAGAGGCAGCCATGTGGCGAATGGTTGCCACTTAGTCACTCTGCGGCTTAACACCGCACTGATCGATGACCTGGGTCGTGGTGGAATAGTTGGTGAGGTGTTTTTGCCTCCGCGAGCCCCGGCAGGCGCTGCCGGGGTGCTTTGGTCGCCTGCTTCTGGGAGTGGCCTCGCCCCTTGCCGGGCTCGCCTACACGGTAAAGGAGGCCTTTCTCTTGGCAATATCTTGTTTCTCTGGCTGGGTCTTGGTCCCTCTGATCTGCCTGTTGGTCCTTCAAATCTCTTGATTCCTTGTACATCTTGGCTTGTCCGTGCACGAGTCAGGGGAAAATGCATACCCCTGTATATTTTCTCTGACAGATGGGATAGAAATGACGCCCATTGGTCCTGGCATCTTCAGGGTGTTGTATGCATAGGGGGATGCCGCCATGAATTTCACCTGGGTAGGTCGTCCAAGTATCCCATTGTAAGGTAACGGAAGCTCGACCATGTTGAACACAATCTTCTTGGTCCGATAGTTCAATTCTCCTCCAAATGTCATCGGTAGTGTGATCTTCCCCTTTGGACGTCTCCTGCCGTGGTTGATCCCTTGGAACATGCCAATAACCTCGAGCTCTTCATCTGATATCTACAGCTTGCTGATTACATTGGGATAAATCAGATTCAACCCGGCCCCGCCATCAACCAGCATCTTCGTGACCTTAAGGTTGCGGATCATTGGCGAAACCAATAATGGCAAACACCCCACCGTGGTGGTGCGGTCAGGGTGATCCTGTTCGTCAAAGATGATGGGCGTGCAATACCACCTGAGGGGTCTCTGGGAATCTGCCGCTGGCTCTACAACATTGACTTCGCGTGCTCATTGCTTGAGCTGGCGGTGAGAGGAGTGCAAGGATGTGCCCCCGTCAATGCACACGGCGTCAGTGGCTTTCTAAAACTCTTGCTCGCTGGTTTCCTCTTCATCCGCTTCATCGCTATCATCATCACATTCCTTCTTCTCATGGCCTCTAGCGAGCTTCCCTTGATGCTGAGGGACCTTGCCGGGGCGGCCTCCTCTACCGCCTCGGCCCTTCCCGCCAACGCCATCTTGGTCTCTCTTCTTTTCATGCTTCTCGTACTCAACTTTCTGCTTCTTGACGAGTTTCTCAACTTGATGACACTCTTGAAAATCATGGCCCTTGGTCCGGTGGGTCTTGTAGTATGGTCCGTCAGCCTTCCTAGCCTTCTTGGCCACCACAGCTTCCCGGCAGCTAGTGCACGCGACAATTTCCTTGCCGGGGGCTTTGGTCTTGGCCTTCTTGCTGGTACTAGGAGTGCTAGATCCCTCGACAGCTAGCACTGCCTTCTCCTTGCGCTTCTTGTTGCGTTTCTTGTTCTTCTTCTTCTGGTTGGCAGCTTCGTCGTCATCTTCTAAGTCAACGTCGATGCTATCTTATTCTCCGGGGAGTTGCCTCCCCTCCTCTGTACGGGCACACTTATCTACCAAGATGTAAAGCTCATTCATAGTCTTGGGCAACCGGACATTCATCTTGGAACGTATCCTGCGGTTGCGTACGTTGGACTGGAATGCGGCAGTCACAGCTGCCGGGTGGATATCTGGGATGTTCTTGTGCACCCGGCTAAATATCTCCATGTATTTACGCAAACTGTCTCCTTCCTTTTGTGGGAGGAGCTGCAAATCGCTGGGCCACCGTGGTTCTTTATGGCCGCCCATGAAGGCACCAACAAACTCATTGCATAGGTCAACCCAGGTCAAGATGGAGTTCTCCGGCAAGTGCATCAGCCACGACCGCACGTTCGGCTTGAGTTCCAAAGGGCAGTAGTTGGTGAGTACCTGCTACTTCTTGAGCTTGCGTTGGTTTTTCCCTTGAGGAGGAAAGGGTGATGCAGCAAAGTAGAGATAAGCATTTCCCTCAGTTTGAGAACCAAGGTATCAATCCAGTAGGAGACAATGCACAAATCACCTAATACCTGCACAAACAATCAAACAACTTGCACCCAACGCGATAATGGGGTTGTCAATCCCTTCACGGTTACTTGCAAAAGTGAGATCTGATAGATAGATAATAGTAAAGTAAATATTTTTGGTATTTTTGGTTTATAGATTGGAAAGTAAAAGATTGCAAAATAGTAGATCGGAAACTTATATCATGGAAAATAGAAACTTATATGATGGAAAATAGACCCGGGGGCCGTAGGTTTGACTAGAGGCTTCTCTCAAGATAGCAAATAATACGGTGGGTGAACGAATTACTGTTGAGCAATTGATAGAAAATCACAAAATTATGACGATATCTAAGGCAATGATCATGAATATAGGCATCACGTCTGTGTCAAGTAGACCGAAAAGATTCTGCATCTACTAGTATTACTCTACACATCAACCGCTATCCAGCATGCATCTAAAGTATTAAGTTCATAAATAACGGAGTAACGCATTAAGTAAGATGACATGATGTAGATGAATTAACTCAAGCAATATGATCAAAACCCCATCTTTTTATCCATGATGGCAACAATACAACACGTGCCTTGCTGCCCCTACTGTCACTGGGAAAGGACACCGCAAGATTGAACCCAAAGCTAAGCACTTCTCCCATTGCAAGAAAAACCAATCTAGGTGGCCAAACCAAACCGATAGTTAAAAGATAATTACAAAGATATGAAATCATGTGTCGGATCTCGGGTTCCGGCAAAACCCTTAAGGTTCGAACACTGGGGTGCGCGAAGTTCTCCCCCTACCGATCCGCGTCCTAGCTTTGCTAAGATCTCAAGGACTAACTCGACGAAGTCGCAACACAAAGAACACAAGATTTATACTGGTTCGGGCCAACGTTTTGGTGTAATACCCTACCCAGTGTGGTGGTGGTGGATTGCCTCTCGGGCTGAGGATGAACAGTTACAATGGGAAGAACAGCCTCCTGAGGCTGAGGTGTTCTTGTGCTCGGTACGTGGCTAAGGATTGGCTCAAGATCAGATGCCCGAGGCTTGGTTCAAGCTCTGTTCTGTTGCCTCCTACTATGGTGGCTAGTCCTATTTATAGAGGCCTTGGTCCTCTCCCCAAATATTGAGCGGGAAGGGATTCCACAACGGCCAGTTCGAAGGGAGACAACTAGTACAAGCTATTCTTACAAAAGTAGTCTTCACCTGCCAAAGGCTCTGGTGGTGACGCCGCCTTGGGCTCCATGGTGACATACGTCTTGCCGTACTGCTGGTCTTGGTCTCGTTGCACTGATATGGAAACCTTTGCTTGATGCCTCGTACTCCATGCCTGCACTTGCCCCCTTAGCACCAAAGAGGAAACAAGGACATCAGTGGCCGGGCGCCTCACTGGTCTCGATCGTCATGGCTCACGTCACGAGAACCTCGCGAGGTTTGCCCTGCCTTGATCTCTCCGCCCCTCACGAGCCAACCTGGTGAGGCCGCTCCTGAGGAGGTCTTGTGTCGTCCGCCTCGCGAGGCTTGGCCCCTCACGAGGGTCTTGAATGCTTGTTGGTGAAGATGGGCCATACGGGCCCGCTTGCAGAGCCACGCCGCGGGCCGCAGGCAGGCAAGTCTGGGGACCCCCGTTCCCAGAACGCCGACAGTAGCCCCGGGCCCAAGGCTCGCTGTGCTTGGCTTCGAGGCGGCCAAAGGGCAGCGCGAGCGCCCAAGGGCCCCAATAGCCTGCAACCTTGGTCGACGCGTGGCGGTTGATTGGACGTGGGCGTCTCCGCTTCCCCACGCTGCCTCGGCAACTGCCCGAATTGACAAGCCCCTGCGACATGCAAGGGAAAACCATCATTACCTGTGATCGTGGGGGGCGCTGGTTGACCTTCTCTTGCTATATATGGGGAGGAGGGCAGAGCCCTCGTCACCCATCTCTTCCCATTCCGCTTGATTTTCCTCCTCTGCTCCACCGCTAGTATCAATTCCAATGGCGCCGATCCGAAGATTCTCCGCCGAGGAGAAGGGAAAGGCTCCCCGCGATGAGCCAGGGCCGCTTCCGCCGAAGAAGAGGCCAGTCCACCGCCAAGACATTGTCGTGAGGCCGGTCGTGACGAGGCCCTGGTGCGAACAGCCGCCTCCAGGGTATCCGCTGCCCTTGTACGCCCAAGCCGGGGGCTCAGGAGGAAGGAGCGGCGAGCAACACCACCCGCACCGCGACCACGGCGGCCGTGCCGTGGCAACTCGCGCCGTCACCCCAGGAATCCATGCTGCGGACTGCTCTCGTGAATTCGTGTTGTGGGCGGTGATGCCCCCAAGCACTTGGATCCGCTTCCCACGGTTCTTCTCCGACGTGATGCCGCCGAGGGGACCCCTCGAGCTCTGGTTGCAGCAGGCAGACTACGACGCTCCGGCGACCGGGGAAGAGGTTGAAGCGGTCTCCTCCGGCAAGATCTTCATGACCCGCGTCTGGGGTGATGTCATGCGGGTGTGCCGTGCTGAGGGCGCCCTCGCGATCCATTTCGCGAACGACGGTGCTTCCACGCTGTTCTTCAAGGTCTTCGATGCGGAGAGCCGTCGCCTGGAGTGCTGCCCCGGAGGGGAGCGCCAGGACGATGCGCGCCCGTCCTGCATCTCCTCCAGCAGCAGCGACTCTTGGGAGTGCAGCGGTTCTCCTAAGCTCTACGAGACTCCGGAGACGAGCGACGACAGCTATGTGCCCCCGAGCTCTCGCCACCCTCGGAGCAAGGCCGCAGCGTCCAGCCGCCGCCGTCGCTGATCTGGATGGGGTTGGCGCCGGCCTCCCGTGGCCCACTGTTGATGATGGCGTCGGCTGCGGAAGCGTGTAGTTAGGATTCCCCTAAGTTCTCGTCTTTTGTTCCCTGCGAGGAATCAAGAAGTACCCCGTGGGGGCATGTAAAGGGTCTGTAATGTCTTTTGTTGGTATCATCCTTGTTATGAAAATTTGCGAACGTATGTCCTGTTCAGGCTTGGTCTCCCCTTTCCAACCTCGCGATGACTTGGTGCTCTACGCTGACAGGTCCCGGTCCCCAAGCAGGCTTCAGCTGTCGCTGGTATGCCAGGTCACGTGCCGTGGTCAAGGCCAGGAGGTGAGCGGCCCGAGGTCCAGTAAGAGCTCCTGAGGCACGATGCTCAAGAGGTCCCCTTTAGCGCTCAAGTAGCCGTGGTAAGGTAAGAAAGGGAGGCGACGTTGCCGCAACAGGGCTGCAGCGAGCGTGACCCCTAGGCTCCAACGGTTTAGCCGATCAGAGCGCGTGACTTATCTTGATGGTCTGGGGTTGATTCCTTGCTATGCGCCATGTTCATGCATAGCTAGGTCAGGTCCATATGAGCCTCCCCCTCTTCTCCACGCTCTCCTTCATGCTCTGCGTCCTCAGGTCCCGGCCCTCGAGCGAGCTCAGCCACCGCTGGTATGCCAGGTCGCGTGCCGTGGTCAAGGCCAGGGGGTGAGGGATGGAGAGCCAGTGGGAGCTTCTGAGTCGCGATGCTCAGGAGCCCCCCTTTTAACGCGCAAGCGTATTGCATGGGACAAGAGGGAGCTCGCGGTGCCGCCTGATGTCGTTTCCATGAGATTCCTGCAAGCCAGCACAAGGAGAAACACGGTTTGCCATTATGGTTGCCACTACGCCGTTGGTTGCTTCACGAGGAGATGGAGGCACTGAGGGCCTAGTATGGTGACGTGCGCGGGGCGTGCCGCGAGCCAGAGCTCGACCACTCAGATTTTTCGACGTTGCAGGGACGGACCCGTGCATAAGCACCGTGCCAGCGTGAGTAGCCCCCATGGGAGGTGAGAGTCAAACAGGTGATAGTCATAAATAGATTAAGCATGGAAAGCATACTGGCTTAAGTAAATGCAGGGAAGATACATGCCACTGGGCCAGGCCCGAGCGGCTTGGGGATGATGCAGCCCGAGGGGCGGCCCCAGCAAGGTAAGCTAAATACATAAGAAAAGGGATACATGCCACAGGGACGGACCCACGCGGCCTGGGAATGCTGCAGCCTGGGGGCGCTCCCAGCTAAATAAACTTGGAAAATGTCACCTGGTTTTGTTGATGCAGTGATGTTGGAGCAGCTGAAGGTACGCGGCGAAGGGGTTGCTCCTCACAAGCCACCGGGGCCCTGAGCCTCAGGAGGCTCTAGGGGTCCAGGCAGTTCCTTGAGGACCGTCTCCATCTCCGTCAGGACGGCGTGGTGCCTGGCCTCCTGAGTCGCCAGGGCGCGCTGCAAGTTGTGCTGATAGGCAAACGTCATGCTCCCACACGCGAAGGCAAGGAGTGCTCCTGAGATGCGGCCATGTTGAGCCCTGAGTTGTGCCTGGTGAGCGGCGGTCGCCGTGCATGGCCCTTGCGTCTTGCAGTTCCTGAGTGGTCCTGGTGATGAACTCCTGAGCGGTGGGTGCTCCTTGCCCGTGTTCTCCTGAGGGAAACGTGTCGTGAAGCACGCCTCCAAATGGTGCCCGAGCGCCTCCCTCGTGATGTTGGCAAGGTTTGAGGCCCTCCAGAAGAGAGCCCCCAGGCCCTGCCCGAGAAGGGTGCCGGGCGTGCCTTCCTATGCGAGGGAGGGAGGCACCCCTGGCGCGGGCGCTGATCCTGATGAGGTACCGCTCATGACGCCACCCTCTTGAGGTCTTGCGTGGAGCAGCTGCTTCTTCTTCTTGGGGGTGGCCTCAGGAGGGCACTCGCCCTAGCTGTTGGGGTCGTCGATTGCTGCAGCTTGGAAGGCGCGCTCAAGGGAGCACACCACGTCTCTTTCTTCGCACGGGACTGTGATGATTCCGCCGCTTCCTGACATCTTGAGGACATTGTAGCCGTGATGGGTCACCGCCATGAACTTGGCCAGGGCTGGATACCCGAGGATGGCATTGTATGGCAGACGGATGTGCGCGACGTCGAAGTCGATGAGCTCGGTGCGGTAGTTGTTGCATTCTCCGAAGGTGACTGGGAGGTGAACCTGCCCGATCGGGGTAGTGGATGAAGGTAATATGCCCTAGAGGCAATAATAAAGTTATTATTTATTTGCTCATATCATGATAAATGTTTATTATTCATGCTAGAATTGTATTAACCGGAAACATGATACATGTGTGAATACATAGACAAACTTAATGTCACTAGTATGCCTCTACTTGACTAGCTCATTAATCAAAGATGGTTATGTTTCCTAACCATAGACATGTGTTGTCATTTGATTAGAGGGATCACATCATTAGGAGAATGATGTGATTGACTTGACCCATTCCGTTAGCTTAGCACTTGATCGTTTAGTATATTGCTATTGCTTTCTTCATGACTTATACAAGTTCCTATAACTATGAGATTATGCAACTCCCTGCCACCGGAGGAACACTTTGTGTGCTACCAAACGTCACAACGTAATTGAGTGATTATAAAGGAGCTCTACAGGTGTCTCCAAAGGTACATGTTGGGTTGGCGTATTTCGAGATTAGGTTTTGTCACTCCGATTGTCGGAGAGGTATCTCTGGGCCCTCTCGGTAATGCACATCACTATAAGCCTTGCAAGCAATGTAGCTAATGAGTTAGTTACGGAATGATGCATTACGTAACGAGTAAGGAGACTTGCCGGTAACGAGATTGAACTAGGTATTGAGATCTTGACGATCGAATCTCGGGCAAGTAACATACCGATGACAAAGGGAACAACGTATGTTGTTATGCGGTTTGACCGATAAAGATCTTCGTAGAATATGTAGGAGCCAATATGAGCATCCAGGTTCCGCGATTGGTTATTGACCGGAAACAGATCTAGGTCATGTCTACATTGTTCTCGAACCCGTAGGGTTCGCACGCTTAACCTTACGATGACAGTTTTATTATGAGTTTATAGTTTTTTGATGTACCGAAGGTTGTTCGGAGTCCCGGATGTGATCACGAACATGACGAGGAGTCTCAAAATGGTCGAGAGATGAAGATTGATATATTGGACGACTATATTCGGACACCGGAATGGTTCCGGGAGTTATCGGATATATACCGAAGTACCGTGGGGTTACCGCAACCCCCCGGAGGTTAATGGGCCTCGTGGGCCCAAGTGGAGGAAGAGGAGAGGCGGGCAAGGGGCAGCCGCGCGCCCCTCCCCCCCCAAGTCCGAATTGGACAAGGAGGGGGGGCGCCCCCCCTTTCCTTTCCTCCTCTCTCTCCTTCCCTCTCCTCTCCTACTCCAACAAGGAAGGGAGGGAGTCCTACTCCCGGTGGGAGTAGGACTCCTCCTGGCGCGCCTCCTCCTGGTCGGCCGCACCTCCCCCCTTGATCCTTTATATACGGGGGCAGGGGGCACCCTAGAGACACAACAATTGATCCTTGAGATCTCTTAGCCATGTGCGGTGCCCCCTCCACCATAGTTCTCCTCGATAATATTGTAGCGGTGCTTAGGCGAAGCCCTGCGACGGTAGAACATCAAGATCGTCACCACGCCGTCGTGCTGACGGAACTCTTCCCCGACACTTTGCTGGATCGGAGTCCGGGGAACGTCATTGAGTTGAACGTGTGCAAGAACTCGGAGGTGCCGTAGTTTCGGTGCTTGATCGGTCGGGCCATGAAGACGTACGACTACATCAACTACGTTGTTATAACGCTTCCTCTTTCAGTCTACGAGGGTAAGTGGACAACACTCTCCCCTTTCGTTGCTATACATCACCATGATCTTGCGTGTGCGTAGGAAATTTTTTGAAATTACTACGTTCCCCAATAGTGGCATCCGAGCCTGGTTTTATGCGTAGATGTTATATGCACGAGTAGAACACAAGTGAGTTGTGGGCAATACAAGTCATACTGCTTACCAGCATGTCATACTTTGGTTCCGCGGTATTGTTGGATGAAGCGGCCCGGACCGACATTACGCCGTGCGCTTACGCGAGACCGGTTCTCCGGCGTGCTTTGCATGAGAGGTGGCTAGCGGTGTCAGTTTCTCCAACTTTAGTTGAACCGAGTGTGGCTACGCCCGGTCCTTGCAAAGGTTTAAACAACACCAACTTGACAAACTATCATTGTGGTTTTGATGCGTAGGTAAGAACGGTTCTTGCTCAGTCCGTAGCAGCCACGTAAAACTTGCAACAACAAAGTAGAGGACGTCTAACTTGTTTTTGCAGGGCATGTTGTGATGTGATATGGTCAAGACTTGATGCTATATGTTATTGTATGAGATGATCATGTTTTGTAACCGAGTTATCGGCAAATGGCAGGAGCCATATGGTTGTCGCTTTATTGTATGCAATGCAATCGCCCTGTAATGCTTTACTTTATCTCTAAGCAGTAGCGATAGTCGTAGAAGCATAAGATTGGCGAGACGACAATGATGCTACGATGGAGGTCAAGGTGTCGCACCAGTGACGATGGTGATCACGACGGTGCTTCGGAGATGGAGATCACAAGCACAAGATTATGATGGCCATATCATATCACTTATATTGATCGCATGTGATGTTTATCCTTTATGCATCTTATCTTGCTTTGATTGACGGTAGCATTTTAAGATGATCTCTCACTAATTATCAAGAAGTGTTCTCCCTGATTATGCACCGCTATGAAAGTTCTTCGTCTTTGAGACACCACGTGATGATCGGGTGTGATAGGCTCTACGTTCAAATACAACGGGTGCAAAAACAGTTGCCGCGAAATACTCGAGTTAAACTTGACGAGCCTAGCATATACAGATATGGCCTCGGAACACGAGACCGAAAGGTCGAGCGTGAATCATATAGTAGATATGATGAACATAGTGATGCTCACCATTGAAAACTACTCCATCTCACGTGATGATCGGACATGGTTTAGTTGATTTGGATGACGTGATCACTTAGATGACTAGAGAGATGTCTGTCTAAGTGGGAGTTCTTTAGTAATATGATTAATTGAACTTAAATTTATCATGAACTTAGTCCTGGTAGTATTTTGCAAATTATGTTGTAGATCAATATCTCACGTTGTTGCTTTCATATGTTTATTTTGATATGTTCCTAGAGGAAATTGTGTTGAAAGATGTTAGTAGCAATGATGCGGATTGGATCCGTGATCTGAGGTTTATCCTCATTGCTGCACAGAAGAATTACATCCTTGATGCACCGCTAGGTGACAGACCTATTGCAGGAGCGTATGCACGTTATGAACGTTGGGCTAGCTCAATATGATGACTACTTGATAGTTTAGTGCACCATTCTTAATGGCTTAGAATCGGGACTTCAAAGACGTTTTGAACGTCATGGACCATATGAGATGTTCTAGGAATTGAAGTTAATATTTCAAGCAAATACCCGAGTTGAGAGAGATATGAAGTCTCCAACAAGTTCTATAGCTAAAAGATGGAGGAGAATCGCTCAACTAGTGAGCATGTGCTCAGATTGTCCGGTACTACAATCGCTTGAATCAAGTGGGAGTTAATCTTCCAGATAAGATAGTGATTGACAGAGTTCTCTAGTCACCATCACCAAGTTACTAGAACTTCGTGATGAACTATATTATGCAAGGGATGACGAAAACGATTCCCGAGCTCTTCATGATGTTGAAATTGACGAAGGTAGAAATCAAGAAAGAGCATCAAGTGTTGATGATTGACAAGACCATTAGTTTCAAGAGAAGAGCAAAGGGAAAGAAAGGGAAACTTCAAGTAGAATGGCAAACAAGTTGTCACTCCTGTGAAGAAGACCAAAGCTGGACTAAAGCCTGAAACTGAGTGCTTACACTGCAAAGGAAATGGTCACTGGAAGCGGAAATGCCACGAATATTTGGTGGATAAGAAGGATGGCAAAGTGAACAAGGGTATATTTGATATACAGTTATTGATGTGTGCCTTACTAGTGTTTATAGTAGCCCCTAGTATTTGATACTTGTTCGGTTGCTAAGATTAGTAACTCGAAACAAGCGTTCTGAGAATAAAGAGAGACTAGTTGAAGGGGAAGTGACGATGAGTGTTGGAAGTAGTTCCAAGATTGATATGATCATCATCGCACACTCCTATACTTTCGGGATTAGTGTTAAACCTAAATAAATGTTATTTGGTGTTTGCGTTGAGCATAAATATGATAAGATCATGTTTATTGCGATACGATTATTCATCTAAGATAGAGAATAAATTGTTATTCTGTTTACATGAATAAAACCTTCTATGGTCATACACCCAATGGTGATGGTTTATTGAATCTTGATCATAGTGATACACATATTCATAATGTTGATGCCAAAAGATGCAAAGTTAATAATGATAGTGCAACTTATTTGTAGCACTGCCGTTTAGGTCATATTGGTGTAAAGCGCATGAAGAAACTCCATGCTGATGGGATTTTGGAATCACTTGATTATGAATCACTTGATGCTTGCGAACCATGCCTTATGGGCAAGATGACTAAAACTCCGTTCTCCAGAACAATGGAGCAAGCAACTGGCTTATTCGAAATAATACATACCGATGTATGCGGTCCAATGAGTGTTGATGCTCATGGCGGGTATCGTTATTTTCTGATCTTCACAAATGATTTGAGCAGATATGCGTATATCTACTTAATGAAGCACAAGTCTGAAACATTAGAAAAGTTCAAAGAATTTCAGAGTGAAGTGGAGAATCATCGTAACAAGAAAAAGTTTCTACAATCTGATCATAGAAAAGAATATTTGAGTTACGAGTTTGGCCTTCATTTTTAAACAATGTGGAATAGTTTCACAGCTCACGCCACATGCAACATCACAACATAATGGTGTGTCCGAACGTCGTAACCGCACTTTACTGGATATGGTGCGATCTATGATCTTACCGATTTACCACTATCGTTTTGGGGTTATGCATTAGAGATAGTTGCATTCACTTTAATAGGGCACCATCTAAATCCGTTGAGACGACACCGTATGAGCTATAGTTTAGCAGTAAACCTAAGCTGTCGTTTCTTAAAGTTTGGAGTTGCGATGCTTATGTGAAAAAGGTTTTCAACCTGATAAGCTCGAACCCAAATCGGAGAAGTGCGTCTTCATAGAATACCCAAAGGAAACTGTTGGGTACACCTTCTATCACAGATCCGAAGGCAAAACATTCGTTGCTAAGAATGGATCCTTTCTAGAGAAGGAGTTTCTCTCGAAAGAAGTGAGTGGGAGAAAAGTAGGGCTTGATAAGGTAATTTGTACCTTCCCCCGAATTGGAAAGTAGTTCATCACAGAAATCAGTTCCAGTGATTCCTACACCAATTAGTAAGGAAGCTGATGATGATGATCATGTAACTTCAGATCAAGTTACTACCGAACCTCGTAGGTAAACCAGAGTAAGATCCGCACCAGAGTGGTACGGTAATCCTGTTCTAGAAGTCATGTTACTAGACCATGATGAACCTACGAACTATGAGGAAGCGATGATGAGCCCAGATTCCGCGAAATGGCTTAAGGCCATGAAATCTGAGATGGGATCCATGTATGAGTACAAAGTATGGACTTTGGTTGGCTAGCCCGATGATTGGCAAGCCATAGAAAATAAATGGATCTTCAAGAAGAAGACTGACGCTGATGGTAATGTAACGGTCTACAAAGCTTGACTTGTTGCGAAAGGTTTTCAACAAGTTCAAGGGGTTGACTACGATGAGACTTTCTCAAACGTAGCAATGCTTAAGTCTGTCCGAATCGTGTTAGCAATTGCCGCATTTTATGATTATGAAATTTGGCAAATGGATGTAAAAACTGCATTCCTGAATGGATTTCTGGAAGAAGAGTTGTATATGATGCAACCGGAAGGTTTTGTCGATCCAAAAGGTGCTAACAAAGTGTGCAAGCGCCAATGATCCATTTATGGACTGGTGCAAGCCTCTCGGAGTTGGAATAAACGCTTTGATAGTGTGATCAAAGCATATGGTTTTATACAAAGTTTTGGAGAAGCTTTGTATTTACAAGAAAGTGAGTGGGAGCTCAGAGCATTTCTGATATTATATGTAGATGACATATTGTTAATTGGAAATGATATAGAATTTCTGGATGGCATAAAGGGATACTTGAATAAAAGTTTTTCAATGAAAGACCTCGGTGAAGCTGCTTACATATTGGGCATCAAGATCTATAGAGATAGATCAAGATGCTTAATTGGACTTTCACAAAGCACATACCTTGATAAAGTTTTGAAAAAGTTCAAAATGGATCAGGCAAAGAAAGGATTCTTGCCCTTGTTACAAGGTGTGAAGTTGAGTCAGACTCAATGCCCGACCACAACAGAAGATAGAGAGAAAATGAAAGATGTTCCATATGCTTCAGCCATAGGCTCTATCATGTATGCAATGTTGTGTACCAGAACTGACGTGTGCTTAGCAATAAGCTTGGCAGGTATATACCAAAGTAATCCAGGAGTGGATCACTGGATAGCGGTCAAGAATATCCTGAAATACCTGAAAAGGACTAAGGATATGTTTCTCGTTTATGGAGGTGACAAAGAGCTAGTCGTAAATGGTTACGTCGATGCAAGCTTTGACACTGATCCGGATGATTCTAAATCGCAAACCGGATACGTGTTTATATTGAACGGTGGAGCTGTCAGTTGGTGCACTTCTAAACAAAGCGTCGTGGTGGGGTCTACATGCGAAGCAGAGTACATAGCTGCTTCGGAAGCAGCAAATGAAGGAGTCTGGATGAAAGAGTTCATTTCCGATCTAGGTGCCATACCTAGTGCATCGGGACCAATGAAGATCTTCTGTGACAATACTGGTGCAATTGCCTTGGCAAAGGAATCCAGATTTCACAAGAGGACCAAGCACATCAAGAGACGCTTCAATTCCATCCGAGACCAAGTCCAGGTGGGAGACATAGAGATTTGCAAGATACATACGGATCTGAATATTGCAGACTCGTTGACTAAGCCTCTTCCACGAGCAAAACATGATCAGGACCAAGACTCCATGGGTGTTAGAATCATTACTGTGTAATATAGATTATTGACTCTAGTGCAAGTGGGAGACTGAAGGAAATATGCCCTAGAGGCAATAATAAAGTTATTATTTATTTCCTCATATCATGATAAATGTTTATTATTCATGCTAGAATTGTATTAACCGGAAACATGATACATGTGTGAATACATAGACAAACTTAATGTCACTAGTATGCCTCTACTTGACTAGCTCATTAATCAAAGATGGTTATGTTTCCTAACCATAGACATGTGTTGTCATTTGATTAAAGGGATCACATCATTAGGAGAATGATGTGATTGACTTGACCCATTCTGTTAGCTTAGCACTTGATCATTTAGTATATTGCTATTGCTTTCTTCATGACTTATACAAGTTCCTATAACTATGAGATTATGGAACTCCCGTTTACCGGAGGAACACTTTGTGTGCTACCAAACGTCACAACGTGAATCGGGTGATTATAAAGGAGCTCTACAGGTGTCTCCAAAGGTACATGTTGGGTTGGCGTATTTCGAGATTAGGTTTTGTCACTCCGATTGTCGGAGAGGTATCTCTGGGCCCTCTCGGTAATGCACATCACTATAAGCCTTGCAAGCAATGTAGCTAATGAGTTAGTTACGGAATGATGCATTACGTAACGAGTAAAGAGACTTGGCGGTAACGAGATTGAACTAGGTATTGGATACCGACGATCGAATCTCCGGCAAGTAACATACCGATGACAAAGGGAACAACGTATGTTGTTATGCCGTTTGACCGATAAAGATCTTCGTAGAATATGTAGGAGCCAATATGAGCATCCAGGTTCTGCTATTGGTTATTGACCGGAAACAGTTCTAGGTCATGTCTACATTGTTCTCGAACCCGTAGGGTCCGCACGCTTAACGTTACGATGACAGTTTTATTATGAGTTTGTAGTTTTTTGATGTACCGAAGGTTTTTCGGAGTCCCGGATGTGATCACGGACATGACGAGGAGTCTCGAAATGGTCGAGAGATGAAGATTGATATATTGGACGACTATATTCGGACACCAGAATGGTTCCGGGAGTTATCGGATATATATACCGGAGTACCGGGGGGTTACCGGAACCCCCCGGAGGTTAATGGGCCTCATGGGCCCAAGTGGAGGAAGAGGAGAGGCATCCAAGGGGCAGCCGCGCGCCCCTCCCCCCAATTCCGACTGATATGAGGGGGCGGTGCCCCCTTCCTTTCCTCTCTCTCTCCTTCCCTCTCCTCTCCTACTCCAACAAGGAAGGGAGGGAGTCCTACTCCCGGTGGGAGTAGGACTCCTCCTGGCGCGCCTCCTCCTGGTCGGCCTCACCTCCCCCCTTGATCCTTTATATACGATGGCAGGGGGCACCCTAGAGACACAACAATTGATCCTTGAGATCTCTTAGCCGTGTGCGGTGCCCCCCTCCACCATAGTTCTCCTCGATAATATTGTAGCGGTGCTTAGGCGAAGCCTTGCGACAGTAGAACATCAAGATCGTCACCACGCCGTCGTGCTGACGAAACTCTTCCCCGACACTTTGCTGGATCGGAGTCCGGGGAACGTCATCGAGCTGAACGTGTGCAAGAACTCGGAGGTGCCGTAGTTTCGATGCTTGATCGGTCGGGCCATGAAGACGTACGACTACATCAACCTCGTTGTTATAACGCTTCCGCTTTCGGTCTACGAGGGTACGTGGACAACACTCTCCCCTCTCGTTGCTATACATCACCATGATCTTGCGTGTGCATAGGAATTTTTTTGAAATTACTACGTTCCCCATCAGTGGAGCCGTCGGTCACTCCTGAGAAAGGCTTGGTGGGCTAAAGCTGGTCATACGGCACTTGGAGGTTGTCAAACATATCGACGGACAGGACGTTGAGCCCTGCGCCGCCATCGATGAGGATCTTGGTGACTTGTACATTGCTCATGACTGGTGAACAAGCATCGGGAGGGCGCCAGCGGTAGCCATGCACTTGAGCTGATCTGTCAAACTGAACATGATGGCGCACTTGGACCATCTGAGCGGGCGCGTGGCCTCGAGCTTGGGGAGGGCTGCATTCACTTCACGAGCAAACTGTTTGAAGATACGCTGCGAGGCTGGGGCCTGAACTCCGCCCAAGGTGCAGGTGATAGCACGCGGCTCCTGGAAGCCCCCAGCCCCTTCTTCTTGATGGTGGTCATCATTCCTTCTTGGTGGTGGCGGTAGTGGAGGAAGATCGGCATTGCCCTGAGGACGATCTTCGCGAGGCTGGTCCCTCCATGCGCCCTCGCGAGGCTGATCCTGCCAGCGGTCCTCACGAGGCCGTTCGTGCCACTCCTGGCATGGGCCGCGGTCATCCCAGCGTCCGCCACCACGTCCTCCTCCTAAGTCGTAGCCCCGGTCATTACGCTCGGGGCGTCGACCGAAGTGTCCTTCTCGAATGGCTCTAAGCTCTTGACAGTTGCTGGTGTTGTGGCTATGCAGGTTGTGGAAGGGACAGAACGGTCGGCTGCTCTTGGATGACTCGGGCTGGTCTCTGCCGCGCTTGGTGTCCGGCTCCGCCGCGAGCAAGGCTGCTCCCTTGCGCTTTACGTCCTTGGCCTTGGCTTTCTTCTCCTCCTGGTCCGCAGTCGGGAGCTCGAGGAGGGAGAGGCGCCCCTCCTCAGCTCTTGCGCACTTGGTCGCCAGGTTGAACAACTCTAGAGACATGCACAGCTCCTCGTGGATGGCGAGCTCCTCCTTCTTCTTGACGTCGCAGACGCCATCAGAGAACGCGGAGATGATGGCCTCGTCCGTCACCTTGGGGATCTTGAGGCGAACGTTGTTGAAGCGCTGGATGTACTTCTGGAGGGTCTCTCCTGGTTGCTGCTTGACGCGGCGTAGGTCACCCGCGGCCGGTGGGCGATAGCGAGTGCCCTGGAAGTTGGCGACGAAGCGGTTACGCATCTCGTCCCAGGAGGAGATCGAGCTTGGAGGCAGGTTGAGGAGCCAATAGCGGGCACCATCTTTGAGAGCCATGGGGAACCAGTTCGCCATGACTTTCTTGTCGTCGTTGGCCGCCTCGATGCTCAGCTCGTAGAGATGCAAGAACTCCACGGGGTCGGGGGTGCCGTCGTAGCGAGGAGGTAGATCCGGCTTGAACTTGCCCGGCCAGGCGACGCTACGCAGCTCGGGGGTGACGGCGCGGCAGCCAGCCGTTGTCATCGGGGCCTGTCTTGGAGGTGGGGCTTGGTCTTGGCGCCCGCGCGCCGCCATGGCAAGCGGCGCGCGGCCCTGCCGCAGCAAGCGATCCTGGCGTGGCGGTGCGGGGAGTGGTGGAGCGTTTTCCTGCGGTCGAGGGACTTCTTGGCAGCTTCTCTTTTCTTGCGCGGGTGCCGGGCGCGGCAGGTCGCGCCATGGGGCCGCACGCCTTGGCGCCAAGGCTCTGTCTTGGGGCAGAGGTGGTGGAGGCGCTCGATGGGCCATGCCACCCGCAGCTGGTGGAGGGCGAGGTAGCGAGGGAGACGGCGCAGGGGAGCCCCCTACGGCGCTGACAAGCTCGGCGATGTTGTCGAGCCAGTCCTCATAGAGGTCGTCGACGGGGCGGTAGTGCAGGAGCTCGCGCGCCATGCACAGAGTGGCCTGCACGTCCATGGGAGCACGACGAGCGTGGGATGATGAACCGGCCGGGGTCAACGACGGAATGGCTGTGCGGCCGTCCCGCCGCACCGAGGGGTGCAGCGAGGATGCTTTCTGCTCGTTCCCTGCTGGGCTGGTCCAGCGTTGGCGGCAGGTGACGGAGAACGACGGGGTGGCCCACCGACGGGAGCCGTCTGAGCAACGCGGGTGGCGAGGGCAGCCCAACGCTCGGCGCGAGCGCGGCATGCGTCCGCCATGGAGACGATGAAGCAACGGGATGCGAAGCGACGGAAGGGAAGCTTCGGCACACCCCTACCTGGCGCGCCAGATGTCAGATCTCGAGTTCCGGCAAAACCCTTAAGGTTCGAACACTGGTGTGCGAGAAGTTCTCCCCCTACCGATCCGCGTCCTAGCTTTGCTAAGATCTCAAGGCCTAACTCGAGGAACTCACAACACAAAGAACATAAGATTTATACTGGTTCGGGCCACCATTGTGGTGTAATATCCTACTCCAATGTGGTGGTGGTGGATTGCCCCTTGGGCTGAGGATGAACAGTTACAAGGGGCAGAACAGCCTCCTGAGGCTGAGGTGTTCTTGTGCTCGGTGCGTGGCTAAGGATTGGCTGAAGATCAGATGCCCGAGGCTTGGTTCAAGCTCAGTTCCGTTGCCTCCTACTGTGGTGGCTAGTCCTATTTATAGAGACTTGGTCCTTGATAGGGGCAGAGTAGTGGATCGATCTATGGGCTCTCTGAAGTAGTAGCGATTCAATCGATTACAGGCGCGATGCGCTCGAATGTGAGATACAAGAAACTAGGGTTCGGGAAAAGGGGAAAGTGGTAGCCGCCGTTTCGTCTGATCCTCTGGATGGGTGGAGCTGCCTCGACTCCGTCCTCAAGTAGTGATCTCACTGGCTTCAGTGAACCCACTCGTGTCCGTGGACTCGTGGGTTGGGCCGCCTGGGCTCGATGGGCCGGGCAGCGTCGATGTTGGGGAGGGGCTGCCCAAAGGGTCCTGCCTGTCGGGAATGCTGACATCCCCCTCTTCTTGAGACGAGGCTTGCCCCCAAGCGTCAGAATGTGGAAACCTGGCCTTGATGCTGTCCTTGTCCTCCCAAGTGGTGCCGAGGGTGGCAGAGTTCGACCACCTGATCTTAAC
This sequence comes from Aegilops bicornis, assembly GCA_021605145.1. NCBI lineage: Eukaryota > Viridiplantae > Streptophyta > Magnoliopsida > Poales > Poaceae > Aegilops > Aegilops bicornis. The sequence goes on along the minus strand of CM038672.1, from coordinate 260,281,178 downwards.
TTGTTCGCGCATGGAATTGTTCTTCCGGCGCCAGCGAGTTTGCAGGACCTCAACTGGCACAACAAGGTCGTCAGCGCAGTGCGGTAATTGATTTTCGACAACCATACCTGGAAGGAGAGCACGGCGCAGAAGTGACACATGAAACACTGGATGAACGGTGGCTTGAGGTGGTAGCTGGAGTTTGTCTGCTACGTCGTTGATTTTGTCGATGATGGTGAACGGTCCGTAGTACTTGTAGCTCAGCTTGTGATTAGCTCTCGGAGCGACTGAAGATTGGATGTAAGGTTGCAGCTTGAGAAAAACGCTCTCCCCCACTGTGAAAGTGCGGAAAGACCGTTTCTTGTCAGCTTGCTGCTTCATGATCTGTTGTGCTCTATTCAGATGTTGTTGTAACAAGGCTACAGTTTCTTTTTCGTCCAGCCATGCTTGAAGCGCTGGGACAGAACAAGTGTTGTTGGCTGAAATCCCCCAGTGCTGAGGGTCGTAACAAAACATGGCTTTGAAAGGGGTCATTCCAATGGCTGAATGATGAGCATTGTTGTACCAAAACTGAGCCAGAGGTATCCAAAAACTCCACCGCCTGGGACAAGCTTGAGTGAAACAGCGGAGAAAAGTTTCAACGCGACCGATTGACACACTCGGTTTGTCCGCTCGTTCGAGGATGGTTTGTCAGGCCGAGTCTGAGTTGAGTGCTGGTTGCACGAAACAACTCTTGCCAGAAATGACTTGTGAACACCGGATCTCTGTCGGAGACGATCACTCCGGGTAATCCATGAATCTTGTAAATCTGGCTCATGTAAAGCTTGGCCACCGACGCTGTTGTGTACGGGTGGGCCAACGGCAGAAAATAGGCGAATTTTGTGCGCTTGTCGACTATCACCATCAAGCAGTTGAACCTGCTGGATTGTGGTAAGCCATCCACGAAATCCATGGAAATAAGATCCCAAGTTTGTGCTGGAATAGGTAGAGGTAGCAGCAGCCCTGGAGATGCTGCGCGATCCGGCTTGGCTTGTTGACAGATCTGACAACAACACACGTACTGGAGCACTTGTGCTTTCATCTTTGGCCACGCGAACAGCCGTCTGATGCGACGGTAGGTTACTGGGAACCCTGAATGGCCTCCCAGGGGGCTGTCGTGAAAGGCTGAAATAATTTTTTGTTGGATTTGTGTACTCCCTCCAAGCCGATTACGCCTCAATCAAGAACTCCTTGTCAAGAGAGAAACGACCTTTGGGGTCATCGCGAATCGACAGCTTGTTCCAAAGAATGACGCATGGTTGTTGCTGTTATAATCATGACCACATCTTCGAGCCATGCGGTTGGCGTGGAGGATACCGCGAAGAGAGTGTCCCGGTGTTGGATCCGGACAGAGCATCAACGCCTGTGTTTTCGCCTTTCTTGTAGCGAATGCGATATCTCAGACCTAAAAGCTTGGTGAAAGCCTTCTGCTGCCAGGGAGTGGTCAGTCGTTGCTCTTCCTAATGAGTCAAACTTTTTTGATCCGTGAGGATATCGAACTCAGCGTGTTGCAGGTAAGGGCCCCACTGATCCACTGCAACAACAATTGCTAAGTACTCCTTCTCGTACATAGACAAACCCTGGAAACGCGGGCTGAGTGCTTTGCTCATAAAGGCTATCGGGTGCCCTTGCTGCTGCAGGATGGCCCCTATGCCACGATCACTAGCATCAGTTTCGATGATGAAACGCTGCTGAAAGTTGGGCAGCGCGAGAACAGGTGCTGAGATCAACTGTTGTTTGAGGACCTGAAAAGCTGTCTCGGTTGTGTCTGTCCAGACGAACGGTACCCCTTTCTTGAGCAGATTGAACAATGGTCTGGCAATGACTCCAAAATTCCTCACAAATCGCCGATAATACCCGGCAAGATCCAAGAAACTACGCACCTCCTTGGTGCAGGCTGGTGATGTCCAGTTCTCCACTACTGTGATCTTGGTCAGGTCAGTCGAAACCCCCTAAGAACTGATGACGTGGCCGAGGTACGAGATTTGCTGCTGTCCAAAAACACATTTGCTCAACTTTGCCTTCCAACTGTCCTTCCGCAGGAGCCCCAAAACCCGACGCAAGTGGATCACATGATCCTCAAGTGAGACACTGAAAATTAGGATGTCGTCGAAGAAGGATACGATGCAGACACGATTGACAGGCTTCAGTGTGGTGGTGACTGCCCCGATGAAAGTTGCAGGAGCACCAACAAGGCCGAATGAAACCACTTTGAATTCGAAATGGCCTTGATGGGTTTGGAAAGCTGTCTTGTATTCTTCCCCTGGAGCCAACCTAATTTGGTGATAGCCTGCTCGAAGGTCCAGCTTGAAAAACCAAGCGGCACCGTGGAGTTCATCCAAAAGTTCTTCGATAACTGGAACTGGAAATTTGGCCATGACTGTGAGGGCATTAAGGTGACGGTAATCAATGCACAGACGCCAGGTTCCATCCTTTTTCTTGACCAAAATGACAGGTGATGCGAAAGGGCTTGTGCTTCTCTGAATGACACCTGATCTGAGCAACTCCTCCACCTGAGCTTCTATCTCCGTCTTATGCTCGGGCTTGTGACGGTACGGTCTGACATTTACTGGTTGTGCCCCTGGTATTAGAGGAATCTTGTGATCACAAGACCGGCGTGGAGGGAGACCGGTTGGTTCCTCAAAGACATCTGGGAATTCGTCCACAACTGCTTGAATGCATGCTGGAGTTGGGGTGGGATTGTTTCCTGCATCACTACGCGCAATTGAATGATGTGTGACACCGCCTTTGCTGCATAGCCCTTGCATTTGAATGTTGTTGATGGACTCACGGTGTAGTGGACGATCATCGCGGCCCAACTAGACGCAGGGGCCCTGCTGGCGATGGGATCTCCAGAAAACGCGCGCGCCAGTCAACTACCATAGGACTGTGCTCCTCGAGCCAATCCATGCCCAGAATTGCGTCATAAGTCCCCAATGAAAGCACCTTCAGATCAGTGAAGAACTCGTGCCCTTGCGAATACCAGCCACAGTGAGGAATGAAGCTAGAGCAGAGCATCTCACCCCCATCGGCCACTCTGACTCGTCCTGGCTTGGGAAGAGGTTGCACGCCAGTGAGGAGTGATGCAAGCTATGCGTCGACGAAGGAATTAGAACTGCCTGAATCAACCAGAAGGAGCACCTCACGTCCTTGAATCCATGCGCGGAGCTAAAAAGCTTTGGCAGAGACCCCCCCGTGACAGCCGACAGGGAGATAGCCATAAATGTGTCATCAGAGCCTTTGCCTTGCTGCACTTGGGAGTCGAGGAAGTTGTCGAGGCCGATCATGTCGAGCAGTTCTTCGACGACGTGTAGCTGCACAGATGTGGGGCACACGTGATCATGCCCCCATCGCTCGCCGCACTTGAAAAAGAGCCCGCGGGCTCGACGGTAGTCCCGCAACGCCTTGATTTTGGTTGGATCAACGCGCTACTTCCGTCCCGCGTCGATCGGTGGCGACCGCAGTTGGTGCTTGGCGCGTTGGAGGCAGTGGCAGCGGTAATGGTGTTGCCGGCCGCGGGCCTGGTTCTGGTGGCCTTGGTGTGTGTCCGCGAGCCCCTTCCGCCACTTCTACTTGCAGTTGCGCGAGCGCACACGCCGTGTCCAAATCGGGCGGTCGCTGCACCATGACAACTGCCCTGATGTCTTGCCTCAGCCCCTCGACAAAACGGGTAAGAAAAGAGTAAGGGTGAATGGATTCAGAATATGAATTCAAATGATTAATAACTGCTTTGAATCTTTCAATGTAATCTGCTACTATGGTCGTTTGCCGAGTAGAGTAAAACTGGCGTATGAGTGTTTGGTGTCGATCACGACCGAACCGAGTACATAGCAACGCCGTGAACGAGTTCCAATCAAACTCGCCTAGACGGCGCTGGATGGACTGCAGCCAGATCGCTGCTGGTCCTGAGAAGTTCAGTGCCACCATAGGAACCCAGAAGGACGGAGTAATCCCGAACATGGTGAAATAACGCTCACATAGAGTTTTCCACATGTTGGGATTTTCACCGGAAAACTGCGGGAACGTGATAGATGGATGCGCCTGGCCCAAACCCGCGAGCATTTGGTTGGCGTGGGAAAACAGGGACTGCACGGGTGGTGTGACAGGGACGGAGCTCATACCGTTAGCCGGGAGCGGCGGCGACGTCAGGAGGGACGCCACCGATGGCCCCCGTAGGATCTGAAAATCGCCGTGGCCATCGGGCCCTTGGGTCTTGCTTGGTGCGCCAGTACCCTAGGGCACCTGATCCGCGTCGACTTGGCCTTGGGGCACCGCTTGTGCTTGCTGCAGCGCTGTGACGGCGTCGCTCAGATCCGTCACACGACGCTCGAGATCGGGGCGCCAGGAGAGTAGATCGTCGATCTTAGTCGATGTGGACTGTTGCGCCTTGGTGAGACCGTCGATCACTGCCTCGATCTTGTTCTCGAAGTGGGTGAGGAAGGCGGAAACGCTTGGATCCATGGCCTCTCGCGCTTGCCGCAGCCCTCTCGTCTCGATGAGATGCTCCAGAGTGAAGCGGAAAGGAGTGGTGGCTGGTCTCTAATACCAGATGATAGGGGCAGAGTAGTGGATCGATCTATAGGCTCTCTGAAGTAGTAGCGATTCAATCGATTACAGGCGCGATGCGCTCGAATGTGAGATACAAGAAACTAGGGTTCGGGAAAAGGGGAAAGTGGTAGCCGCCGTTTCGTCTGATCCTCTGGATGGGTGGAGCTGCCTCGACTCCGTCCTCAAGTAGTGATCTCCTGGGCTTCAGTGAACCCACTCAGGTCCGTGGACTCGTGGGTTGGGCCGCCTGGGCCTGTTGGGCCGCCGCTGGGCAGCGTCGATGTTGGGGGAGGGGCTGCCCAGTGGGTCCTGCCTGTCGGGAATGCTGACAGTCCTCTCCCCAAATATTGAGCGAGAAGGGATTCCACAACGGCCAGTTTGAAGGGAGACAACTAGTACAAGCTATCCTAACAAAAGTAGTCTTCGCCTGCCAAAGGCTCTAGTGGTGCCGCCACCTTGGGCTCCATGGTGACCTCCGTCTTGACGTCCTGATGGTCTTGGTCTCGTTGCACTAATATGGAAACCTTTGCTTGATGCCTCGGTACTCCGCGCCTGCGCTTGCCCCCTTAGCACCAAAGAGGAAACAAGGACACTGCGCGTGCTGGCGCCTGCTTTGTCTCGGTCGTCATGTCTCACGTCACGAGAACCTCGCGTGGTTTGCCCTGCCTTGATCTCTCCACCCCTCGCGAGCCAACCTAGTGAGGCCGCTCCTGAGGAGGTCTTGTGTCGTCCGCCTTAAGAGGCTTGGCCCCTCGCGAGGGTCTTGAATGCTTGTTGGTGAAGATGGGCCGTACGGACCCACTTGCAGAGCCATGCCGTGGGCCGCAGGCAGGCAAGTCTGGGGACCCCCGTTGCCAGAACACCGACATCATGCATAAAATAATTCATAGAAGATACAAATAATATTCATAGATAAGCTTATCATAAATCCACAATTCATCGGATCTTGGCAAACACACCGCAAAAAAGTATTACATCGAATAGATCTCCAGGAACATCGAGGAGAACATGGTATTGAGAACCAAAGAGAGAGAAGAATCCATCTATCTACTAGCTATGGACCCATAGGTCTGTGGTAAACTACTCACGCTTCACCCGAAGGGCAATAGAGTTGATGTAGAAGCCCTCCGTGAACAAATACCCCTCCGGCAGGGTGCTGGAAAAGGTCCCTAGATGGGATCTCACGGGTACAGAATGTTGCAGCAGTGGAAAAGTGTTTTCATGGATGCCTCCGGTGGTTTGGGGATATTTTGGAATATATAGGCGAATGAATTAGGTCAGGAGGGTCATGGGGGCCCCACAATGGTGGAGGGCTTGGAGGGTGCGCCCTACCCCCTTGGGCGCGCCCTCCGTCCTTGTGGCCGCCTCGTGGCTCCTCCGACTTCATCTCCAAGTCTCCTGGTTGTCTTCTGGTCCAAGAAAAATCATCGCGAAGGTTTCATTCCGTTTGGACTCCGTTTGGTATTCCTTTTCTGCCAAACTCTAAAACAAGGAAAAACAGAAAGTCACATTGGGCTCTAGGTTGATAGGTTAGTCCCAAAAATAATATAAAATAGCATATTAATGCATATAAAACATCCAAAACAGATAATATAATAGCATGGAACAATAAAAAATTATAGATACGTTGGAAACGTATCAAGCATCCCCCAGCTTAATTCCTGCTCGTCCTCGAGTAGGTAAATGATTAAAACAGTATTTTTTATGTGGGATGCTACCTAACATATTTATCCGTGTAATTTTCTTTATTGTGGCATGAATGTTCAGATCCATAAGATTCAAAACAAAATTTTAACATTGACATAAAAATAATAATACTTCAAGCATACTAACAAGGCAATTGTTTCTTCTCAAAATAACATGGCCAAAGAAAGCTTATCCTTACAAAATCATATAGTCTGGCTATGCTCCATCTTCATCACACAAAATATTCAAATCATACACAACCCCAATGACAAGTCAAGAAATTGTTTCATACTTTCAATGTTCTCAAACTTTTTCAACTTTCAAGCAATACATGAGCATGAGCCATGGACATTGCACTATGGGTGGAATAGAATATGGTGGTTGTGGAGAAGACAAAAAGAAGGAGATAGTCTCACATCAACTAGGAATATCAACGGGCTATGGACATGCCCATCAATGGATATCAATGTGAGTGAATAAGGAATGCCATGCAACGGATGCACTAGAGCTATAGGTTTATGAAAGCTCAAAAGAAAACTATGTGGGTGTGCATCCAACTTGCTTGCTCATGAAGACCTAGGGCAGTTTGAGGAAGCCCATCGTTGGAATATACAAGGAAAGTTCTATAATGAGAAATTCTCACTAGCATATGAAACTGACAACATAGGAGACTCTCTGTCATGAAGGTCATGGTGCTACTTTGAAGCACAAGTGTGGAAAAAGGATAGTAACATTGCCCCTTCTCTCTTTTTCTCTCATTTTTTTCTTTTCTTTTTTTTGGGGCCTTCTCTTTTTTTGGCCTTCTCTCTTTTTTTTTATTTCCTCACATGGGACAATGCTCTAATAATGAAGATCATCACACTTTTATTTACTTACAAGTCAAAAATTACAACTCGACACTAGAACAAAATATGACTATATATGAATGCCTCTGGCGGTGTACCGGGATGTGCAATGACTCAAGTGCGACATGTATAAAAATGATGAAAGGTGGCTTTGCCACAAATATGATGTCAACTACATGATCATGCAAGCAATATGACAATGATGAAACGTGTCATAATAAACGGAACGATGGAAAGTTGCATGGCAATATATCTCGGAATGGCTATGGAAATGCCATAATAGGTAGGTATGGTGGCTGTTTTGAGGAAGGTATATGGTGGGTGTAAGGTACTAGCGAAAGTTGCGGGGCACTAGAGAGGCTAGCAATGGTGGAAGGGTGATAGTGCGTATAATCCATGGACTCAACATTAGTCATAAAGAACTCACATACTTATTGCAAAAATCTATTAGTCATCGAAACAAAGTACTACACGCATGCTCCTAGGGGGATAGATTGATAGGAAAAGACCATCGCTCGTCCACGACTGCCAATCATAAGGAAGACAATCAAAAAATATCTCATCACTACAAAAAAAGACACATCTGTGACATTTTGGGCCAAACAAAAATTCTTTCTGTCATACTTATGACACTTCTATGACGGTAATTGTGACAAAACCTGGTATCATCGTAGATGTGGTGGGGTCCTACTTCTATGACAAAAAATCATGAAATATAATGGGCTTTTCGTCCTGGGCGGGCCGGAGATGCAGTTGCATGACATTCTTTGGGCCGACCATGATGGAAAAACCGTGGTAGAAGCGATGGCGAGGAAAATATCGGGGAGTTCCCGGTTAGGTGGGTGGTCGGGGGCCAAGCGATGCGCGTTTCTCTCGTACGTACGCGCGCGTGTGCAAGGCGTTGGGCTCAAACTAAACCCGAGCGATTGCACTTCAGGGTACGCGTTACTGAACCCGAGCGATCGATCGATCCCTTCGCTACTGCTGCTAACTGAAGCCGATCGAACACTGCTGCCTTGTTCCCTTGATGAACAATGAGCGTTGTTGGGGGGTTTGGATGAACAGTTCCTGGTGGGGGGTTGGATGAACAGGACCCCGTGGTAGTAGAGGCCATTGCCCCTGGATGAACAGGACCCCGATCGATCGAGCCGGTGGAGGGGTGGATGAACAGGACCCCGTGGAGTGCTGGATGAACAGGACGACCCCGTGGAGGGCTGGTTGAATAGTAGCCGGTGGAGGGCTGGATGAACAGTAGCCCGTGGAGGGGTGGTTGAACAAGACCCCGTGGAGAGGGCTGGTTGAGTAGTAGCCGGTGGAGGAGGGCGCTGATGTCTACTACACAACCTTCTTCTTGTAGACGTTGTTGGGCCTGCAAGTGCACAGGTTTGTAGGACAGTAGCAAATTTCCCTCAAGTGGATGACCTAAGGTTTATCAATCCGCAAGAGGCGTAGGAGGAAGATTGTCTCTCTCAAGCAACCCTACAACCAAATAACAAAGAGTCTCTTGTGTCCCCAACACACCCAATACAATGGTAAATTGTATAGGTGCACTAGTTTGGCGAAGAGATGGTGATACAAGTGCAATATGGATGGTAGATATAGGTTTTTGTAATCTGAAAATATAAAAACAGCAAGGTAACCAAAGATAAAAGTGAGCGTAAACGGTATTGCAATGATAGGAAACAAGGCCTAGGGTTTATACTTTCACTAGTGCAAATTCCCTCAACAATAATAACATAGATAGATCATATAACAAGCCCTCAACATGCAACAAAGAGTCACTCCGAAGCCACTAATAGCGGAGAACAAACGTAGAGATTATGGTCGGCAATGAAACCACCACAAAGCTATTCTTTCGGATCAATCTATAAAAGAGTTTGTACTAGAATAACACCTTAAGATACAAATCAACCAAAACCCTAATGTCACCTAGATACTCCATTGTCACCTCAAGTATCCGTGGGCATGATTATACGATATGCATCACACAATCTCAGATTCATCCAACCAACATAAAAGTACTTCAAAGAGTGCCCCAAAGTTCCTACCGGAGAATCAAGAAAATGTGTGCCAACCCCTATGCATAGGTTCCCAATGTCACGAAACCCGCAAGTTGATCACCAAGACATACATCAAGTGTTCTCATAAAAGACTCAATCCGATAAGATAACTCCAAAGGGAAACTAAATCCATCACAAGAGAGTAGAGGGTGAGAAACATCATAAGATCCAACTATAATAGCAAAGCTCACGATACATCAAGATCGTATCACCTCAAGAACACGAGAGAGAGAGAGAGAGAGAGAGAGAGAGAGAGAGAGAGAGAGAGAGATCAAACACATAGCTACTGGTACATACCCTCAGCCCCGAGGGTGAACTACTCCCTCCTCGTCATGGAGAGCGTCGGGATGATGAAGATGGACACCGGAGATGGATCCCCCCTCCGGAAGGGTACCGGAAAGGGGTGCCGATTGGTTTTTGGTGGCTCTGGAGGCTTGTGGTGGCGGAACTCCCGATCTATCTTCCATTCTGGAAGTTTTAGGGTACGATGGTATATATGGGTGAAAAGAGTACGTCGGTGGAGCTACGGGGGACCCACGAGGCAGGGGGGCGCGCCCAGGGGGAGGGCGCGCCCCCCACCCTCGTGAGCACCTCCCGTATCTTCTGACGTGGGGTCCAAGTCCATCAGGTGGGTTTCCTTCCAAAAATAACTTCTCCAGTTGATTTCGTCCGTTTGGACTCCATCTGATATTCCTTTTCCTCGAACACTGAAATAGGCATAAAACAGCCAATCTGGGCCGGGCCTCCGGTTAATAGGTTAGTCCCAAAAATAATATAAAAATGGATAATAAAGCCCAATATTGCCTAAAACAGTATATAAAGTAGCATGGAGCAATCAAAAATTATAGATACGTTGGAGACGTATCAAGCATCCCCAAGCTTAATTCCTGCTCGTCCTCGAGTAGGTAAATGATATAATACAATTTTTGATGCGGAGTGATACTTTGGCATAATTTCAATGTAATTCTTCTTACTTGTGATATGAATATTCAGATCCGAAAGATTCAAGACAAAAGTTCATATCGTGATAAAAATAATAATACTTCAAGCATACTAATAAAAGTAATCATGTCTTCTCAAAATAGCATGGCAAAAGAAAGTTCATCCCTACAAAATCATATAGTTAGGCTATGCTTCATTTTTGTCACACAAAGATGTTCCCAACTTCTATACCCCCGATGACAAGCCAAGCAATTGTTTCATACTTAAATAATCTCAACCTTTTTCAACCTTCACGCAATACATAGCGTGAGCCATGGATATAGCACTATGGGTGGAATAGAATACGATGATGGGGATTGTGTGGAGAAGACAAAAAAAGGAGAAAGTATCACATCAACGAGGCTAATCTATGAGCTATGGAGATGCCCATCGACTCATGTTAATGCAAGGAGTAGGGATTGCCATGCAACGGATGCACTAGAGCTATGAATGCTCAACAAAATAAAACTAGTGGGTGTGCATCCAACTTGCTTGCTCATAAGACCTAGGGCATTTGAGGAAGCCCATCGTAGGAATATACAAGCCAACTTCTATAATGAAAAATTCCCACTAGTATGAAAAGACAACTTATGAGACTCACTATATGAAAAACATGGTGCTACTTTGAAGCACAAGTGTGGAAAAAGAGATAGTAGCATTGCCCTTTTTATTTTATTTTTTATTTTTTTGGGCCTTTTTTTGGCCTTTCTCTTTTTTTTTGGGCCTTTCTTTTTTTGGCCTTTTTTTGGGCAATGCTCTAATAAGGATGATCATCACACTTCTATTGATTACAACATAAGGATTACAAATCGAAACCTAGAACAAGATATGACTCTATATGAATGCCTCCGGTGGTGTACCGGGATGGTGCAATGAATCAAGAGTGACATGTATGAAAAATAATGCATGGTGGCTTTGCCACAAATACGATGTCAACTACATGATCATGCAATGGCAACATGACAAAAGTAAAGTATGTCATGATGATGAACGGAACGGTGGAAAGTTGCATGGCAATATATCTCGGAATGGCTATGGAAATGCCATAAATAGGTAGGTATGGTGGCTGTTTTGAGGAAGATATAGGGAGGTTTATGTGTGATAGAGCGTATCATATCACGGGGTTTGGATGCACTGGTAAAGTTTGCACCAACTCTCAAGGTGAGAAAGGGCAATGCACGGTACCGAAGAGGCTAGCAAAGGCGGAAAGATAAAAGTGCGTATAATCCATGGACTCAACATTAGTCAAAAGAACCCATATACTTATTGCAAAAATTTAGAAGTCATCAAAAATCAAGTACTACGCGCATGCTCCTAGGGGGATAGATTGGTAGGAAAAGACCATTGCTCGTCCCCGACCGCCACTCATAAGGATACACAAGCCAGGTACACTTCATGTTTCAAATTTGTTACACAACTTTAACCATACGTGCATGCTATGGGATTTGCTAACTTCAACACAAGAATTTCTCAAATTCACAACTACTCAACTAGCATGACTTTGATATTATCACCTCCATATCTCAAAACAATTATCAATCATCAAACTTCTCTTAGTATCCAACACACTCATAAGAATTCTTACAAATCTTGTATGCTTAGCATATTATGATTAAGCACATTACCATGCTATTTAAGACTCTCAAAATAATATAAGTGAAGCATGAGAGTTCAATAGTTTCTATAAAACAAATCCACCACCGTGCTCTAAAAGATCTAAGTGAAGTACTAGAGCAAATGACAAACTACTCCGAATGATATGAGTGAAGATCAATGAGTAGCCGAATAATTATGCAACTATGTGAAGACTCTCCAATTTAATACTTTCAGATCTTGATACTTTATTCAAACAGCAAGCAAAGCTAAAGAAAATAGAATGATGCTCCAAGCAAAACACATATCATGTGGTGAATAAAAATATAGCTCCAAGTAAAGTTACCGATGAAAGAAGACGAAAGAGGGGATGCCTTCCGGGGCATCCCCAAGCTTAGGCTCTTGGTTATCCTTGAATATTACCTTGGGGTGCCTTGGGCATCCCCAAGCTTAGGCTCTTGCCACTCTTTATTCCATATTCCATCGAATCTTTACCCAAAACTTGAAAACTTCAACCACACAAAACTTAACAGAAAACTCGTGAGCTCCGTTAGCGAAACAAAACAAAACACCACTTCAAGGTACTGTAATGAACTCATTATTTATTTATATTAGCGTTAAACCTACTGTATTCCAACTTCTCTATGGTTTATAAACTATTTTACTAGCCATAGATTCATCAAAATAAGCAAACAACACAATGGAAACAGAATCTGTCAAAAACAGAACAGTCTGTAGTAATCTGCAACTAACGCAAACTTATGGAACTCAAAAAATTATAAAATAAATTGGTGGACCTGAGGAATTTGTCTAGTAATCATCTTCAAAAATAATCAACTAAATATCACTCTCCAGAAAAAAGTTATAGCTAATCTCGTGAACGCTAAAGTTTCTGTTTTTTACAGCATGATCATAAAGACTTCACCCAAGTCTTCCCAAAGGTTCTACTTGGCACAAACACTAATTAAAACACAAAACCACATCTAAACAGAAGATAGATGGATTATTTATTACTAAACAGAACCAAAAAGCAAGAAACTAAAATAAAATTGGGTTGCCTCCCAACAAGCGCTATCGTTTAACGCCCCTAGCTAGGCATTATGATTTCAATGATGCTCACATAAAAGATAAGAATTGAAACATAAAGAGAGCATCATGAGGAATATGACTAGCACATTTAAGTCTAACCCACTTCCTATGCATAGGTATTTTTTGAGCAAACAACTTATGGGAACAATAATCAACTTGCATAGGAAGGTAAAACAAGCATAACTTCAAAACTTTAAGCACATAGAGAGGAAACTTGATATTATTGCAATTCCTACAAGGATATATTCCTCCCTCATAATAATTTTCAGTAGCATCACGAATGAATTCAACAATATAACCAGCACCTAAAGCATTCTTTTGATGATCTACTAGCATAGAAATTTTATTACTCTCCACACAAGCAAAATTCTTCTCATTAGAATAGTAGTGGGAGCAAACTCAACAAAATAACTATCATATGATTGAGAATTAAGATCAAGATGACAAGTTTCATGGTTATCCTTATTCTTTAAAGCATACGTGTCATCACAATAATAATCATAGATAGGAGGCATGCTTTCATCATAGTAAATTTGCTCATCCAAGCTTTGGGGACAAAAAATATCATCTTCATCAAACATAGCTTCCCCAAGCTTGTGGCTTTGCATATCATTAGCATCATGGATATTCAAGGAATTCATACTAATAACATTGCAATCATGCTCATCATTCACATATTTAGTGCCAAACATTTTATAGATTTCTTCTTCTAACACTTTGGCACAATTTTCTTTTCCATCATACTCACGAAAGATATTAAAAAGGTGAAGCGTGTGAGACAAACTCAATTCCATATTTGTTTGGTAGTTTTATTTTATAGACTAACTAGTGCTAAAACAAGAAACAAAAAGATTTGATTGCAAGATCTAAAGATATACCTTCACTTACCTAGACTCCCCGGCAACGGCGCCAGAAAAGAGCTTGATGTCTACTACACAACCTTCTTCTTGTAGACGTTGTTGGGCCTGCAAGTGCACAGGTTTGTAGGACAGTAGCAAATTTCCTCAAGTGGATGACCTAAGGTTTATCAATCTGCGAGAGGCGTAGGAGGAAGATGGTCTCTCTCAAGCAACCCCGCAACCAAATAACAAAGAGTCTCTTGTGTCCCCAACACACCCAATACAATGGTAAATTGTATAGGTGCACTAGTTCGGCGAAGAGATGGTGATACAAGTGCAATATGGATGGTAGATATAGGTTTTTGTAATATGAAAATATAAAAACAACAAGGTAACCAAAGATAAAAGTGAGCGTAAACGGTATTGCAATGATAGGAAACAAGTCCTAGGGTTGATACTTTCACTAGTGCAAATTCTCTCAACAATAATAACATAGATAGATCATATAACAAGCCCTCAACATGCAACAAAGAGTCACTCCGAAGCCACTAATAGCGGAGAACAAACGTAGAGATTATGGTCGGGTACGAAACCACCACAAAGCTATTCTTTTGGGTCAATCAATAAAAGAGTTTGTACTAGAATAACACCTTAAGATACAAATCAACCAAAACCCTAATGTCACCTAGATACTCCATTGTCACCTCAAGTATCCGTGGGCATGATTATACGATATGCATCACACAATCTCAGATTCATCCAACCAACATAAAAGTACTTCAAAGAGTGCCCCAAAGTTCCTACCAGAGAATCAAGAAAACGTGTGCCAACCCCTATGCATAGGTTCCCAATGTCACGAAACCCGCAAGTTGATCACCAAGACATACATCAAGTGTTCTCATAAAAGACTCAATCCGATATGATAACTCCAAAGGGGAAACTCAATTCATCACAAGAGAGTAGAGGGGGAGAAACATCATAAGATCCAACTACAATAGCAAATCTCGTGATACATCAAGATCGTATCACCTCAAGAACACGAGAGAGAGAGAGAGAGAGAGAGAGATCAAACACATAGCTACTGGTACATACCCTCAGCCCCGAGGGTGAACTACTCCCTCCTCGTCATGGAGAGCGTCGGGATGATGAAGATGAACACCGGAGATGGATCCCCCTCCGGCAGGGTACCGGAAAGGGGTCCCGATTGGTTTTTGGTGGTTCCGGAGGCTTGCGGCGGCGGAACTCCCGATCTATCTTCTGTTCTGGAAGTTTTAGGGTACGACAGTATATATGGGTGAAAGGAGTACGTTGGTGGAGCTACGGGGGCCCCACGAGGCAGGGGGCGCGCCAAGGGGGGAGGGCGTGCCCCCACCCTCGTGAGCACCTCCCGTATCTTCTGACGTGGGGTCCAAGTCCATCAGGTGGGTTTCCTTCCAAAAATAACTTCTCCAGTTGATTTCGTTCCGTTTTGACTCCGTCTGATATTCCTTTTCCTCGAAACACTGAAATAGGCATAAAACAGCAAATCTGGGTTGGGCCTCCGGTTAATAGGTTAGTCCCAAAAATAATATAAAAAGTGGATAATAGAGCCCAATATTGCCTAAAACAGTATATAAAGTAGCATGGAGCAATCAAAAATTATAGATACGTTGGAGACGTATCAGGCGCGGTGGAGGATGGATGAATAGGAGCCCATGGATGAATAGTCGCAGGTGGAGGCTGGAGGAGGTCGACAGTGGATGAATAGTAGCCCATGGAGGCTGGAGGAGTTTGACGGTGGAGATGAACAGTATCTCGTGGAGTCCCATTTTGCGGTACGCCACACCCCTCCCGATGAACAGGACCCCTGTTTCGACCGTAGCGCTCTAACACAAGTCCGTTTCCTCCGTTTTGCGGTACGCCAGACCCCTCGCGGTCAACAGGACCCCGTTTGACCGTAGGAGGTCCAAGAGAAGTCCGTTTCCTCTGTTTTGCGGTATGCCAGACCCCTCCCAATGAACAGGATCCCATTTCGACTATGGCTGGTCGAACACAAGCCCGTTTCCTTCGTTCTGCGGTACGCCAGGCCTCGTTTCCATCGGCTGTTCCGTCCAAGCCCAATGGCTCCCGATGAACACGATGACGCATTCTGTTCCGACCCAGCCGGTTGGCTCCCCATGAACACAACGACGACACAGTTTCTCCGTTCTAACCCAGCCATGTACACGAGCCCTGGCCGTACGTATGCGTGAGTAGGCGTCCGAGACCCCGCCAGTATGTACGTACGTGGCTGTATTTACTTTCTTGCACCCTGGCCGATGTACGTACATGTACATGCTACGTGCGCGCCTCTACTACGACACGTGCACGCCTCTACTACGACACGTGCCCTTCCTTGCGCGGCCACGGTTCATCGCTGCAGCCTGCAGACAGACCGATCGTATGTACGTACACGTTCGCGATCAGAATGACAACGCTACGTACGCTTCGACCAGGTGGGTCCCGACTGTCAGGCACTCCCTTGTGTGTGAAGATGTAGCTGCTGGGTCCCAGCAGTCAGCGGGGAACATTTTTTTTCTGAAATACGGTGGACCGTCCGGTGGGTCCCTGCTGGTAGGTGGAGGAATCATTATTTTGCACGTAATAAGGAGGCACTTCCTTGCTGCGGCCGTGGACCCAGCTGTCAGCCTCTCCACATACAGTACTCTTCCAATGAAATTCGTTGGTTGACCACATTGACCATGTCGCGCCGAGAGCACCAAGGCGGTGGACGACGGTGAGGCCTAGGAAGGGAATGACGCGGAGCCGGGGAAGACGCGGCAGTGGATGCCCACGCGGAGAGGAGTACGAGGGTTCACTGGTTCGGCTGCGGTGTGAGGCTTCCGTCACTGTAGGGCCTGGCCAGTGGTGGGAGTAGTTGGGGGCGGTGAGGCCTCCGTGGCAGCACAGCCGGCCACGGGAGGCAGGAGCAGGCGGCACGACCGGCGCTGCTTTGGGCGGCTGGAGCAAGAAGACCAGAGGTTGAAGAAGGACTACGGTCGTTGGATGGACATCGTACGGTCACATGAGCTAGAATCGATCATATTGACTAAGTTGACAAAGCCCTCCGTCCCCGTCAACTTAGTAGGCCCACATGTCAGCCTCCCACTATGTTGGGTCCCAGCTAGCAGGGGGGGTATTCATTTTTTTGTGCGTAATAAGGAGGCACTTCCTTGCGTGCGAAGATATAGCTGGTGGGTCTGACCTGCCAGCGGGGGGGGACGTTTTTTTCGCGAAATACAGAGGCCCTTCCGGTGGGTCCCAGATGTCAGGTGGAGGAATCATTATTTTGCGCATAATAAGGGGCATTTCCTTGTGTGCGGCCGTGGACCCAGCTGTCAGCCTCTCCACATACAGTCCACGTCCGATCGATGTCGTTTGTTGACCACGTTGACCATGGCGCGCCGAGAGCACCAGGGCGGTGGACGACGGCGAGGCCTAGGAAGGGAATGACACGGAGCCGGGGAAGACTCGACAGTGGTTGCCCACGCGGTGGGGAGTACGAGGGTTTACTAGTCCGGCTGTCGTCGCCGGAAAAAAACAGGAGGTGTGGGTGAGTAGTGGATTGGCCTGACCAGCAATGGAGTAGGGTGGGGCGGTGCGGCCTGTGCGGCAGCACAGCCGGCCACGAGAGGCGGGAGCAGGCAGTCCCACCAGTGCTGGATTGGGCGGCTGGAGCAAGAAGATCAAATATTGAATAAGCAACACGACCGTTGGATTAGCATCCAACGGTCACTGCTGCTAGAATCGTTTGTGGACTAAGTTGACAAAGCCTTTCGTACACGTCAACCTAGTAGACCCACAAGTCATCCTCCAAATATGTCCCAAACAGCATACAGCCCGAAATTTCTAGCCAGACTCAAATTAATTTAAAAACTAAACATACCTTAATTTAAATCCAATGAAATTTTACCCGCACTAAAACAATGAAATTTAAAATATTAAAAACCGAAAGAAAAAAGTACTTTGGAACTAATTGCCAGTTTGTTGTATTTATTCATTTTACAACCCATTTAATATTACTTATAGCCCATTTCTTATTACTTATAGCCCATTTTCTGGGCAAAATGCATCCTCCTCGTCTTGAAAGATTTCCAGCCCAGCAGGGCGTGGAAAAACAAGTAGGCCTACGTTGGTTATTCTGCAAAAAACAAAAATAGCTGGGCTAGCCATTTTCGGAAAGCAAAAAAACAAACTAGGGTGGTCATGTGCTAGATGGGCCACAGCTCCCGAACAGCCCAGTTGATACCCTTCTCCGTCCCAAAAAAAAAAACAATATTACTGCGTGTTGCTGGGTCCCTACTGTCATCCCCACTATGTACAGTCATCTCTTTATTCCTCTCGGTTGTTGACCATGTTGACAACACCGGAGGGCAGCGCCCTGGCGAGCGAACCAAGGCGGAGGAAGATGGTGAGGCCTCGGACGGGAAGGAATAGGAGACGGGGAAGATGCGCAGTGTTTTAGGGTGCGATGTGGCCATGATGCGTGCGTGGAAGCACAACCAACCGTGGGAGGCGGGAGCATGCGGTCCCGCTGGCGCTGGTTTGGCTTTGGCGGCTGGAGCAAGAAGAGACTAAAGAAACATGACAGACGTTGAATGTCAATCAAGCGGTCAAGGTTGGCACAATCGTTTGTTGACTAAGCTGACACCAAGTAGCATACTTTCTTATATATACGAAGAAAAGAAAAAATGGGCTCGTTCGCCTGATAACATTCTCGAATTGCGACTGCTCGATCTTAAGGCCGCAACTAAAATCGCGAGGAAAATGCATTCGCCCGCCTCCTCCTGCCAGGGAACGTTTGCTACATAAGTAACTAGCACCCTTGGTTTTCAACCGAGAGGTTTGGGTTCGAGTCCCAGGAAATCTCAATTTTGTCCTCCTTCCTTCCTCGCAAAAAAAGAAAGAAAATCAAAGACTTGAGAAGGCGTACAGAACAAGCTAGTGTACCAGTAAAGACACGTTGCTGAGTTTTAGAAAAAAGAGAGACGTGCTCCTCTAGCTAGTTCGAATCTGAACCTAGACTATGACTATATATGGTGCTATGCTACTCTGCAAGTAATGAAACCGACATATCCAACGTTCGCTTCTCCTCTTCTCTACTTACTCGCCTAGCATCAAGCTCGGCCGCAAGAACCATGTCCGCCGGGCTGCTCGTCCACCTTCTCTTCAGCAGTAACATCCAGATATGCGCCAAGTCGCCACCTATACCATCGCCTGTGGGTCTCATCACACCCCCGCTGGCACACGCACCGCAGCCGGTTGCTCATCGTAACCCGCTGCCGTTGGTGTGGTGCCACTGCTGCAAATCACGCAGAGTCATCTGTCGTGTCTCAACCAGAATCCTCAACCCTGGCCGAGTCTTCTACAAATGCACGAATCATGGTGTAATAATATGTTTAAGTGTTGTTCTGCTGCTTTCAGTTGCTGATATTATTAATAGTTTGGTTGATGATCTTGCAATTTGATTCGTGCAAAAAAGGGAAGATTCATGTGATTTGTATTTCTGGGAAGTTGCCGATGTGGGGAACGCAACTACGCTGATTATTTGGTTAGCCGAGGAATCCCAATACCAGCAGGTTGGGGTGTTGGACAAGTAACTGAAGGAACGGCAGAAGAGGAAGATGCAGAAAGCGAAGGTTAAAGATGCAGTTCCTTTGACCATGGCCAAGCAATAGTCATTTGAACGGCCTTGACAAAGAATGAGGAGATGAAAGAGCTTGTGAAGATAATGGGCAAAATCGATGTCTCTGTAGGATGATTGTCTCTTTATTTGCAGTGTATGTAGCACTCATGATGTATTCAGTGGCTATGACATGAGCACTTTGCTGAAACTAGTAATGAATCAAACCTGTGTAGCGGGCTGGGCATAGTGTTGTGAACATCTAATGATTTCTATTAACAGAAATCGGGGGGTATCCACTTTTGCTCATAAATAAATAAATAGCATAGGCCCTTTTGGTAATAAATAAATAAATTAGCAGAGGCCCTGTTGGGTTAGCTTTGTTCCCATTCGAAGACGTCGAGCAAATTGCAGTCCAATAGCGAACTATGTCATCAAAGTCAAGTTTCACAGCCAAATATGAGTACAAATAAACAACAATGTCATCATGTTTTAGTCGTCATACAATCACCAAACAAATGAACATACATAACAAGTGATGTTCTCACAGCAAAATACTAAACAACACGTTCATCAGGTTTCAGTTGTCATAGCAAACACAATTTCACATAGTAGATATAAAAACGTCTTCTGACAGGCAAATATGACAAAAGCAATCTCATCATCATCCGCAGCAGTAGCATCAACATCTTCACCATCTGTATCAGTCTGAATCGTAACTCCCCAGAGTGTCATCTTCTTCTTCATCCTCAATGTCCTCGAACGTTGGCTTCTTCTTGATCAACTCTTGTATGTCCACAGCACGACAAGCAATCTTTTCGCCAGCGTCATTGATGTGATGGTTCTCAAAGATATTAGGAACATCTGTGGAACCTTGTACATCAGGAGAAGTGTAAGCATCATCTTGTTGTGCAACTTCATTAAACGAATTCCTCTGCTCAAACCTTTGCAATACTCTCCAGTCATCTCTACGTGCAATTGTGTCTTCCAAGAAAAATATATGTGTTGCTTGATTTGCCAAAATAAAAGGCTCGTTGGTCTGGTACGCCGCCTTGACATTGATGGATTTGAAATAATCATCAGCTCTGGGTTTTGCGATCCTAGAAAACAGGTTATACCAATGACAGCACAACAATGTAACCACACACCGATGATCCTCGAAATCGAGATATATCGCAATCGAACAATGTCTGTTATGTTAGCATACATTTCAGTTGTCTCTCTGCCGTACGTATCTGTGCTCATGATGGCACTGTTTTGTGTCTTCCTGCCTTCGTCGCGTGCAAGGGTGTTGTAGCGCACATCTCCAACAACTCAAGATTCATAATGTCTTACCCGAGTATCAGGACCCATTTCTAGTGCGTAAAGGGCATCATCAACTGCCTGCCCATCCTCACGCATCTTCTTAACCTATGGTTAGAAAATAGACAAGTTGATCATCTTATGTACTCAATATATTAAAAAAACTAACAGTGCAATTCAAAAGCTTACATGGCTCTTGAACCATTTCGCAAATCCTGCCATAACCAGTTTGTCAATGTTTATTGGATTTTGCGGCAGTAACTCCTTTTTGTAGATGTTGCACACCATAGTGATCGCGTCAAACATCTAAATATATAAGAATGTGCTGCAAGTTTAGTAGATTACGATGTATAAGCTGTAGTACTTAGCACTTACTTGATATAAGGTAGTATCTCAGGACAGTTATTCAACACATACTAAACCATTTTTTCCAAATATTTAGGTTTGTCCTCTTGTCGACTCTTCCGTGTAGCTCGAACAGAATAATCGAAAACATTGAGCCCGGAATTGTCTTCACCCACCTCTTTGCTTAGTTGATCAGCTGCTTCAATGTATTTTGAGCAGAATGTCAACGCTTCTATAGCAATGCAGGCCTCTGCAATGGAACCCTCGGGTCTAGCTCTATTCCTAACATAGCCCTTGAAACTGCCAAGTCGCCTTTCAGTAGGGTACATCCAAATACATCTTGTCTTGGACCTCTAAGGAGTGCCTCATCAGGTAGATGAATAGCCAAATGCACCATCACATTGAAGAAGGCTGGAGGATATATCTTCTCATGGTCGCATAGGATAGTTGGTATCTTGTCTCTAAGACGCTCCAAAGCATCTACCCTGATATTTCTACTGCAGAGTTCCCTGAAAAATTGTCCCAACTCTGCAAGCCTTTGTATAAGTCGTATGCCCAATCCTCTAAGGATAACAGGTAAAACCCTTTGAAGTAGGACATGGAAGTCATAAGTTTTCAACCCTTTTACCTTGTTTACATCTACACTGACTCTCCTTTCAGGGTAGGAAGCAAATCCATGTGGGAATCAAACATGTGACAGGACCTCGCAGAATTCTTTTCTGTTTGCCTTGTCCAAGACGTACACAGCCGGTGCCATATCCTGTGGTTTACCTTCATCTTGCACCTGCAAATCCTTTCTGATACTAAGGTGTGTCAAATCAATCCTAGATTTTAAGGTATCTTTCGTCTTGCCTTCAATATTAATAAGTGTGCCAATAATGCTGTCACATATATTTTTCTCGATGTGCATCACATCAAGATTATGTCGCAGATCCAAATCTTTCCAATAATCCAAGTCCCACAAAGTGGACCTGCGGTAAACAATAATCTCTCTTCTGCCCTGCCACGCTTCCTTTTCCCGCTACCATTGTCAGGATGGTTTCCTGGTGTAATAGGCCTGACCTTCTCTAATTCCACTTGCAATTCATCGGCGGTGAGCCTCTTTGGCGCATCGCGGTTTTCATGCTTTGCATTGAACACATGTCTTCGATATTTTGTAGGACGCGGCTTGTCCTTGGCAAGGAAACGACGGTGTCCAATGTAACAGATCTTGCTAACTATTGCGTATGACAGCGGATTCCACTCACAGCGAACACATGCATTGTAACCATGTGTCGTTCGAACCTACATAGTGCCCAAAGCCAGATAATCATGGATGCACCAAATTATAACAGCACACAAAAACAAATCAGCTGGTGGGCTGCTATATAGGTCTCAAGTGAGAACACCCCTCCATAGCTGTTGAAGTTCCTCCACAAGAGGCTCCATGAATAAATCAAAATCCTTTCCAGGACTTTTTGGACCTGGGATGAGCAAGGACATCATGTAGTTTGATTCTTTGGTGCAGACATTTGGAGGCATGTTGTAAGGGATAACAAGCACTGGCCACATGCTATATGTGGCGCTCTGGTGGCCAAATGGGTTAAATTCATCTGAAGCTAAGCCAACTTTTTGTGTTTCTGATTGAAGCTTTTCCACTCACTACCATGTGATGGATGGCTCATTACATTTTGATCTCTGTACTCATGGTTCGTAGAATGCCACAATACATCCTCTCTTGTTTCAGCATCATGAAACAACCTCTGCAATCTTGGTGTAATTGGAAAATGTCTCAGAACATTATGAGGAATCCTCTTCACAAAGATCGCCATCTTTCCATCTTGATGATTTGCATTTCGGACATTCACTTAAGTTGGCATAATCCTTTCGGAACAGAACACAATTATTCTTACAAACATAGATCATATCATATCCAATTCAAACTGCACGAAGGAAATTCTTCATTTTACCGTAGGTGTGTGGCAGCTCAGACGCATCTGGGAACGCTTTGCGGAAAGCAACCAACATCGCATAGAATGATTTGTTGGTCAGCCGCTCAGATGTCTTTACCTGAAGAAAGGTGACCATAGCTGAGAGTACTCATAGCTTATTTCCTTGGGTGATAGCCATGTTGCATTGTTCCAACATGCGGGCCCACCGTTTTTCTTCTGCAGATGAGAGTTCACGAAATGTACGAGCATTTCGTAGCATTGTTTCAATGTTGGTCAAACTCACTGGCTCCACCACCACCTCCTCCTCCTCTTCCACCTAAGCATCAGGCAGATCAAGATGGAGATCTGCTGCTTCCACGTAGTCAGTAACATTGACGTTCACAGCTTCACCATGATGAACCCACCTAGTATATGTGGCTGACATCCCATCCAAGTGTAGATGATTTTGCACAGTTGACTGGGGTCTTGTAACTGAATTCATACAACTGCTACACGGGCAGAGCACATCTGATTTCGGACCACCGTACTCAGCTCTGATAAAGTTCATGAAGTTTTCAACCCCCTCGACACATGCAGCGGAGAATCTTCGAGCAGAAGTTATCCAAGTCTTGTCCATCTGTTAGACATACAAGTTAGTTCTTCTACTAGATATTACATGAAAAACATATGTTTTTTTATGAAGTCCAGAAAAAAAATACCTAGGTCGATGTCTAAAGCTATGGCAAGATATTTGGATGAGCAGGTCTAAGTAACGAAATATATTTAAAGCTAATTCAGCAAACAGATTTGAGTGCTAAATTATGGCAGGTTGTTTCAAGCAATAATGAGGCCGAAAGCACACAGCCATCGAACTATCGAAGGCCATCACAAAGAACAAAGATCAAGTATAAAAGCGGTGTAGAGCTATTTCACCTAATGATCAAGCTACTAGACCATGGCAATCTACGTCACAATAAATATATGGTAGGATATTTTAGCAACTAATCGGGCTTGGCATGCCATCTCAGCTAAGCAGATTGAGTGCAGAACAAGGCAAGGAAGCTTCTTAAGCAGAGCATATTGACTGTAAACTACTTCGGCAAACAGTGAGATTAACAGTGTCTATAAGCTAACATTCAGCACTACACCGACATGCACGGGGCCTCAGTCTAGAATGTGCATACCGTGGGAGAAGCTGACCGCCGTGCGTCTCCACACGAACATCGCTAGCGGTGGCGTTGTTGACCGCCGTGCGCCTCCACAAGAACGTCGCCAGCGGTGGAGGCGCGACTCGAGGACGGCTGTGTACGAGAGCGTACTGTGGGCGCGAGAGGATTGCCGTGCGTCCCCTCGATGAACCACAACGCCGACGTATCGGCACGGCGGGAAGAGCGGCTTTGGTGGAACAAATGGAGTGTAGGAGGATGGGGGAGGGGGTTTGGGGAATATTATTGGCTAGTTGACCGAAGGGCCGTTGAATTAGGGATTTGGGGGGGATTTTTTTGAGGGGGGTACGGTGGGCGGGGGGTTGCCGCATGGTCAGTTTCTCTAAGTGTAGTCCCACGGGTCAGTGAAGAGTCAAGCCGAAGCGCGTTCCATTTGCGTGAGCCGTGTGCAGGACTGAACGTGTGTGGGGTGCAATGCGACCGCGACAGGGTTGCTGTGAGTGTACCCCCTTTTTTCCTTTTAAACTACGTGCTTTGCCCCCTCAAAAAAAATACTTGGTGCTTCGGGCGATCCATCGATACTACTACTAGTAATCCTGTAATCCCGAGTAAAACGGCGCGGCCGCGTCTTTTCCCACGCGATATGCTGGGAGATTGGCTTAGTTGGGTTTTTTGGACGAGTAATGCTACACCTACGTAATCCCAGTTATGTAATTAACGTAATGTGAAACATGTGAGCTGTTGATTGTAGATTGGGGGGAGGGAGGGGCCCACTACCATGAAAATCAGGGAGGGCGGAGAGAGGCAATTTACGTTAACCCTTTCGTAGGTTCCCGTAGATGTAGAAAGATGTCAAATGCGTGAACGTGTAGTGGACGTACTATTGGAGTGCCTAAGATAAATTGTGTATGTAGACCCTATGTGTTCATTTACTTCGCATGTTAGCTTTGTCCCGGTTCAATAAAAGTAGAGTTGGTGATGATGGTGTGCCTGCCATCCTGCAATATAGGCCGTCCGATCTATATCTAACGGATAGGAAGGAAATTATGACAATTTACCCGCACTCCTCTCCACATTTGCAGATAAGTCCTTCCCTCGTTCATCCTTTTCTCCCACAAGATCTTGATGTTCCGTGCAACGCACAGGCATCTTGCTAGTACTCCTACAATATACTATATTATTGTGGAAGTTCATATACACCGGCCGAGATTAATGCAAACACGACAGATTTTCATTACATTTCGAACTTTTATAGGACAGAAAAAAAAGAAACCCGACCCTAAACCTATTCTACGGCGGTGACCCACGTCCTCCATCTGCGATCTCCATGTAAGGGGGAGGGGTTCAAGACGAAGGTGCGGTCTCCGACAAGGAAGAGTAGAACACGGGGGACGGACTGGCCAGTTGGCACACCATGCCCTGCCGCCTCCCATACCCTACTCATTCTCGGAGGATTCCCCGACCTCGGCGGTGCCAGACGTTGGACGGCAGCAAGTACGACGCGTTGCTGATGGTGCTCCCGTCGTCGGCTGCCATCATGGCCACCGCTTGTGCGGTCTCATCCGCATCCAGCTACACCGCTATTGCGTCGCGAATGGCGACTTGAGTGAGGGCAGCGACTTGGAGCTTCATCCCCGAAGACAAAGCTCTCCCGCAGAGCGTTCGCGCTCGCGGTCATGGCGGATGTGGTACCAGGTAGCAGGACGATGCGCTATGGTGTGGAGGTTAGCTGGGCATTGCCGCTTTAAGTAGCGCATTCTGGTGAGGCCAAGGCGTCCGGGCACGTCATTAAGTCACCAGAGTTTGTTCCTCAGGCACCGAGCCTCTTAACTACGGCATACGAACGAACGGCATGAATGCGAGCAGCTGGCGCCAGCAGGGAACGCACCACACAACGGCGCGAGGGACGAAGGTTTTTGGTGTGCCTGTCGGCGTTCTGGGAATGGGGGTCCCCATACTTGCCTGCCTGCGGCCTGCGACGTGGCTCAAGTGGGGGCCCAGCACGGCCCAGCTTCATCAGCTCAAGCTCAAGACCCTCGCGAGGGGCCAAGCCTCGCGGGGCGGATGACGGGAACCTTCCTCAGGAGCGGCCTCGTCAGGCAGGCTCGCGAGGAGGCAGAGAGATCAAGGCAGGGTTCCTCATGAGGGTGCCCCGTGACGCAAGCCATGACGATCAAGGCCAGGCGGGCGCCAGGCGGGCGCCAGCCCGCGCAGTGTCCTCATTTCCCCTTTGGTGCAAAGGGGGCAAGCACAGGCCAAGGCATTAGGCAATGGTTACCGCTTCGGTGCAACAAGACCGAGACCAGCAGAACGGCAGGATGGAGGTCATCGTGGAGCCCAGGACGGCGTCACCGTCAGAGCCTTTGGCAGTCGAAGACCAACTTTAGTCAGGATAAGTGTATTAGATGTTCCCCTTCAAAATGGCCAATTGTTGGCGCCCTTCCCACTCATTATTTGGGAAGAGGCCCAGGGCCTCCCTCTATAAATAGGACTAGCCACCACCAAGGTAGGGGGGAGGATCAAGATCACACAGAGAGAAAGAGAAGCGACTGGACTCGCCCTAGCAGTTCACCGCACCAGCTCAAGAACAGACCATCGCGAGGCTGTTCTCCCTTTGTATTGTTCATCATCAGCCCCTGAGGCAATCCACCACACCACAAACTAGAGTAGGGTATTACACCACAATGGTGGCCCGAACTAGTATAAACCTTGTGTCTCTTGTGTTGTTCATCGTTCATAGTTTAGATCCCCCGCAATCCATTATCGCGTGAGCTGGTAGGGGAAAGATCTCCGCGCGCACCCTAGTGCTCGAACCTCAAGGGTCTGGCGGAACCCGAAATCGGACATCTGGCACGCCAGGTAGGGGTGCGCCGGAATCCTTCCTCCGCTGGTCGCGTGTGATTCTCCGTATTGTCCATGGTCGACGCTCGCCGAGCTCGCGTCGGGCTTCCCGCGCCGCTCGAGTCGCTTAGACGGCTCCCGTCGGCGGACGCCCCTGCCGTTCCCTGTCGCCTGCCACCAACGGCCCGGTGGGGAAGGGGCAGCAGACCTGTTGGGGAGAGCTGTGCGACCTCTACCTCGCCCCTCGCGCTAGGCTGGCGCCCCCGGTCGTCGCAGCTCTCCTAGGCGGCTCACTGGTGCCACCTTCGAGCCGCCAAGTCAAGCCGTTCACCCGCCAAATCGCCACCGCCTCAAGCAGCAGGGAGCCCCGCCGGGCTGGGTGGCGCCCGAGGCCGACCTGCTCTTCGACTCGGACGATCACCCCTCCAACCCCGCCGGGTCGGGTGCGCTCCCGATGTTGTGCACCCCCACCATCTGCGAAGTGGCAGTCACTAGGACCCTCATCGACGGTGGAGCCAGCCTCAATATGCTCTCTGTGGAGGCCTTCAGCCTCCTCCATGTGCCACCAGAGCGGCTCCAGCCCAGCAGGCCTTTTTCCGGAGTCGGAGCTGGCTCCACCGCCTCATTGGGACAAATTCGCCTCCTGGTGACCTTCGGCACCCGCGACAACTTCCGCACGGAGCTGATCGACTTCGACATCGCCCCCATCGGCCTCCCCTACAATGTCATCCTCGGCTACCCGGCCTTGGCTCAGTTCATGGTAGCAACTCACCCGGCGTACAACCTCATGAAGATGCCCGGGAGCAGCAGCGTCCTTACCGTGTCGGGAAATGCTGGAGAGGCACTACAGGCGCTCAAGCATGTTTTCAAAGCGGCTGCAGCGGCACGACCCACCGGCGTTGACGCTCCCGAGCCCAAGGGGGCTGCACCATCCAAGAAGAAGCAGCTATTCACTCAAAAACAAGGCGGAAACCAAGCAGGTACTAGTCAGCGAGGACGGGTCCACTGGCGCCACCTTCACCATAGGTGCGAACCTCGAACCCGAGCAGGAGGAGGCCTTGGTAAAGTTCCTGCGCGCAAACAAGAAGGTGTTTGCATGGGGGCCTGATCAGTTGGCGGGGGTCCCGAGGGGCGTGATTGAGCATCACCTCACCGTGTGCCCCAACGTGTGCCCCGTGAAGCAGAAGGCGAGGCGACAGTCCACAGAGAAACAAGCTTTTATCGTCCAGGAGACCCGCAAGCTAGAGGCAGCAGGGGTTATTCGCGAGGTCCGCTACTCGGATTGGCTGGCCAACCCAGTTGTCGTGCCCTAGAAAGGGGGGAAAGGAGCGTATGTGTGTCGACTTCACCAACCTCAACAAGGCCTGCCCACAGGATCCATTTCCGCTTCCTCGCATTAACCAGATCATCGATTCCACCGCTGAGTGTGACCTACTGTGCTTCCTGGATGCCTTCTTAGGCTATCACCAGATAAAGATGGTGGTAGAAGACGTGGAAAAAACGGCTTTCCTGACCCCGTGCGGAGTGTACTGCTATACCTGCATGCCATTTGGGTTGCGCAACACAAAGCGACCTTTCGGGCCGGGCTGATGCACATCGCCTTGGGCCGACAGCTCGGGAGGAATGCTGAGGCATACGTCGATGACATTGTGGTGAAGTCTCGGAGGCAAGAACCCTGATACAGGACTTGGAAGAAACCTTCGTGAGCCTCGATAAAGTGGACCTGCGGCTCAACCCGGAGAAATGCGTATTTGGAGTCCCCTCGGGCAAGCTCCTGGGTTTCCTCGTGTCCCATAGGGGCATCGAGGCCAACCCGGAAAAGGTCAAGGCAATAAGACGTGAGCCCGCCAAAGACCCTCAGAGAAATGCAGAAAGTCACCGGGCGTGACGCTTAGGACGTTTCATCTCCAAGCCGGGAGAACGAGCACTGCCATTCTTCAAGCTGATGAAGAAGAAGGGCCCTTTGAATGGATCAAGAGGCCGACAAGGCATTCCAAGAACTCAAGAGGTACCTTACCAGCCCTCCTGTGATGGTCGCGCCACGCCCACTTGAGCCCCTCGGTGCTCTACGTCGCCGCCACGCCCTACTCCGCCCGGCGCAGCCCTAGTGGCGGTTCGAAGAGCGCCAGGTCAAGGCTGCGCCCGCGCCGATCAAGGGCCCGCCAAGGCAAAGACAAGACCAAGAAGGCCTCGCGAAGGTCACGGCCCCGGCAGACGGAGACCAGCCTCAGCAGGAAGGTGCCCCAAAAGCCGAAGAGGCCGCTCCAGGCGGCCAGGCGCTGGGGGCTCCATTGCCTCAGGAGGCATCAGACCCTCCGGAGGGCACGTGCCTCGTCAGCACTCCTACTCTCGTCGAGCACCTGGTGTACTTCGTCAGCACGGTGCTGCGGACGCTGGCGCGGTACCCCATGCCCCAAAAACTCCTCCTCGCGCTATTGGTAGCCTCACGCAAACTGCAGCACTACTTTCAGGGTCATCCCATCAAGGTCGTCTCAGCATACCCTCTGGAGAGGGTGCTCAGGAGCCCCAACTCACCTGGAAGAGTCGCTGAGTGGAACATTGAACGGCAAGCATTCAGATAGAGTTCAGCACGACCGGAGTCATCAAGGGGGCCGCATTGATGATTTCGTGGCGTATCGTGCGGAGGCACCTGCCCTCGGCGAGTAAAGACCGGTCGCTTTCTCCGGGAGCAAAGCACCGGACGGCTGGGTCATGTACTTGACGGGCATTCTCCCGACATGGCGCTGGGGCCGCGCGATGCTCGTATCCCCTACTTAGGACAAGCTCTACTACGTCGTGCAGCTCTGCTTCCAGCATGGGGAAAAGGTCTCCAACAACATAGCAGAATATGAAGGCCTGATAGCCGGCCTGAGAGCCGCAATTGCTTTGGGGGTAAAGTGCCTCATTATCAAGGGCAATTCACAGCTCATCGTCAACTTCTCCAACAAGATATACGAGCCGAAGGACGAGCACATGGAAGCCTACCTCGCAGAGGTTCGCAGGATGGAGAAGCAGTTCTGGGGACTGGAGCTGCAGCATGTGCCACGCGGCACCAACCAAGAAGCGGACGACATCGCCAAGAGAGCATCCAGGCGGCTACCTCAGGAGCCTGGCGTCTTCGAGGAGCGACTCTTCAGGCCCTCAGCGGCACCGTCACTATCAAGCGCGGCGCAACCTCGGGAGGAGCTCCCCGCCGCCGCCTCGGGAGCCCAGCTGCGCGCCCGGCCTTAGGGGTGCGCCTGCTCTGGCGTTGGAACCTCAGAGGGGTGCTGGGATCACGGAGCTCAAGAGCTACTTGATATGTGGGACCTCACGGAGAAGGAGGAGGAGGCGGAGCGTGTGCGCGGCAAGCCACGACCCTCTTGTATCGTGGATGGGGAGCTTTACCGAGGCGGCCGAATGACGTGTCCCTCACGCTGCATTCCCAGAGAGCAAGGGAAGGAATTGCTTTGGAAGACATACACGGCGGAGACCGTGGGCACCACTCATCGTCGCGAACCCTCGTTGGCAAGGCGTTCCCGCCAGGTTCTCTTGGCCCTGGCCTTTCCAGCAATGAGCCGGTAAACGCTTGCGAGGCCTGCCAATTTCATGCCAAGCAGATCCATCAGCTGGCGGGAGGTCTGCAAATTATACCCCTCTCATGGCCATTCGTGGTTTGGGGGATAGACATTCTAGGCCCGTTCCCTCGGGCGCCAGGGGGCTATCGCTACCTCTACGTCGTCGTGGACAAATTCACCAAGTGGACTGAGGTGGAAGCTGTCCGCACCATCCCAGCAGGCTCAGCGGTCAAGTTCATCAAGGGCCTCGTGAGCCGGTTTGGGGTGCCTAACCGCATCATCACCGACAACGGTTCGCAGTTCACCAGTAATCTCTTCAAAACGTACTGTGCTAACCTTGGAATGCAGATATGCTACGCCTCGGTGGCGCACCCTCAGAGCAACAGCTAGGCCGAGCGAGCCAACGCGGAGGTCCTTAAGGGCCTCAAGACCAGGACCTTCAAGAAGAAGCTGGAGGCCTGCGGCAGGGGCTGGCACGACGAGCTCCAGTCTATGATGTGGTCCATCCGCATGACCGCGGCCAAGTCGACTGGCGAGACCCCCTTCTTCCTCGTCTACGGAGCAGAAGCTGTCCTCCCTCACGAGGCCAGGCGTCGCTCCACACGGGTCCTGGCGTTCGACGAGGCGCAGCAGGACGCCATGCGGGGGACGGATCTCGTGCTGGAAGAGGAACATCGTCGAGAGGCCGCGCTGCGAGCGGCAAGGTATCAACAGGCGCTGTGGCGATACCACTGCCGCAACATCCGCCCTAGGACTCTGGAGGTAGGGGACCTCGTGCTCAGACAGGTCCTCTCCAGGGAGGGGTTGCATAAGCTCTCCCCCATGTGGGAGGGCCCATTCAAAGTTGTTCATGTTTCCAGGCCCGGCTCTGCACGCTTGGAGACTCAGGAAGGGGTGCCCATCCCGAACGTGTGGAACATCCAGCATCTCCGGAAGTTCTACCCCTGAAAAAAAGGCCCGGAGCCTGTGAAGAAGGCAAGCGCCTGTGAAGCTCATTTTCCTGAGTAAGGTCCAGAGCCTGTGAAGAAGGCAAACGCCTGTGAAGCTCATTTTCCTGAGAAAGGCCCAGAGCCTGTGAAGAAGGCAAACGCATGTGAAACCTATTTTTCAGAGAAAGGCCCGGAGCCTGTGAAGAAGGCAAGCGCTTGTGAAGTTCATTTCCCTGAGAAAGGCCCAGAGCTTGTGAAGAAGGCCAATGCCTGGGAAGCTCGCCGCCCGTGACACTCTCACGTAATAATGAGTTGGGGCTGTACACGCCCGAGTCTCGAGGCGCAGCCTCGTGCCCAGGGCTCCCTCCCACACCCAGTGGCAGCACTTAGCTCCGCACTGGTGAGAAGACGTCGAAGACTAGATTAGGTGCCGGACGCTGTAATTCAAGTAGAACAAGTACTTAAAGCTCAAAAAGAAGTGCTTAATGAAATGAATAGTAAGAAAAATGATTATGGTGTTAGAGTGGCTACTAGAACTGGTAGAATGACTCAGGAACCTTTGTATCCTGAAGGCCACCCTAAGAGAATCGAGCAAGATTCTCGTGAGAAATAATATTGATGTACCTAGTTTTTCTAAGAGGAAGAAAAAGAAAAATGATAGGACTTTGCAAACTTCTAGTGAACCTATTGCTAAACCACCAGATAATCCGAATGATATCTCTATGTCTGATGCTGAAACACAATCTGGTAATGAACATGAACCTAGTGAAAATGTTAATGATGATGTTCATGATGATGCTCAACCTAGTAATGATAATGATGTAGAAGTTGAACCTGCTGTTGATCTTGATAACCCACAATCAAAGAATCAACGTTATGATAAAAGAGACTTCGTTGCTAGGAAACATGGTAAAGAAAGAGAACCATGGGTTCATAAACCCATGCCTTTTCCTCCCAAACCATCCAAGAAAAAGGATGATGAGGATTTTGAGCGCTTTGCTGAAATGATTAGACCTATCTTTTTGCGTATGCGATTGACTGATATGCTCAAAATGAAACCATATGCTAAATATATGAAAGATATTGTTACCAATAAAAGAAAGATACCTGAAGCTGAAATTTCCACCATGCTTGCTAATTACACTTTTAAGGGTGGAATACCAAAGAAACTTGGAGATCCAGGAATACCTACTATACCATGCTCCATTAAGAGAAATTATGTTAAAACTGCTTTATGTGATCTTGGAGCCGGTGTTAGTGTTATGCCCCTCACTTTATAACATAGACTTGACTTGAATAAGTTGACACCTACTGAAGTATCTTTGCAAATGGCTGATAAATCAACTGCTATACTTGTCGGTATTTGTGAGGATGTGCCTGTTGTGGTTGCAAACGTTACTATTTTAATGGACTTTGTTATTCTTGATATTCCTGAGGATGATAGTATGTCTATTATTCTTGGAAGACCTTTCCTTAATACTGCAGGGGCTGTTATTGATTGCAACAAAGGAAATGTCACTTTTCATGTTAATGGTAATGAGCATACGGTACACTTTCCGAGGAAACAACCTCAAGTTCATAGTATCAACTCTATTGGAAAAATTCCATCGATTATATTTGGAGGATTTGAATTTCCTCTCCCTACTGTCAAGAAGAAATATGATATACTTATTATTGGGGATGTCCATATCCCCGTCGAGGTAACATAGTGTTATTCGAAATTTCTCCAGTTCCATGATTATCAGAACGAGTTTGTTAACAAGACTTGATCAACCTTGTTAGTGGATTCTTTTTTATGAGCATGAGATGGATGAAACTAGAAGCACAACCTTATGTACCCTCTTTATATTCTCTGTAATCCAGCCCCCGTTGCTGTGATTTTCGATCTCCTTGCTCAAAGCACCTCTCGCAAAACTGCTTGGGGAGATTGTTCCTTGGTATGTGACTCCTCCATTGGTCCAATTAGTTTTTGTTCTAGTGCTTTATTCATTGCAAATTTGTGCTGCATAGGTGACCATGTTCTTGAGCTTGCATGTCAAATTTATATGGTTCCAAGTAGTTCTAATGCTTGATATATGCTCTAGGCACTTGTATGAGTAGTTGATATCAGTTTTATTGAAGTTGGTTCACTTTTGTTTGAAGTTACTAAAAATTTCAGAATATTTCAGAGAAAAACAATATGCTCAGGAAGATGTTCCAAGGTTGTTCTTCAAGGAAGCAAGGTCCCAGGCTTGCAATGCGTGATGCTGACAAGGAACCACCAAGAGACGCTCTTGTTAGGCCCTGTGAATGGCCTTCGGAAATTTTTATGGATCAAGCGGGAATCAAAGAAGAATTTAACGCATATTTGTGTAATGCCGGTCTTGAGGACTTTGAAGCTGAAAAATGCCCCCAGTATCGTGATCTCACAAGTTCATTTGTGGGGAGGTTTGAGTTTTCATCTTCGCGTAATTCTCCTTCAGTCATGTTTGACCTTTATGACAAATCTTATACCATGGACTTAGAGGATTTCACTCTTGCATGCAAACTTCCATCTTGGAGTAGTATCAGGGATCCCCCTAAATCTGAATATAGAGACTTTCTTGCTAGAATAACTGTGGGACAAACCAGGAAGGTTTCTGATGCAAGAATTACTAGCATACATTTTCCTACGCTACTTTTCCTTATTTGCTAGTCGTTGCTTGATTGGTCGCAGGAACTGTGGAAACCTTAGCATTCCTGATATTATCATTTTGTTCCATGGTTTATACCGCAATAACTCTGTTAGTATGGGTGGAATTGTTGCTAGACGGTTAAGTCTGAACCGTACTAAGGGCCCCATCTTTGGAGGCATTTATGCTTCGCGCCTAGCTGAATATTTTGAAATACCTATTAGGCATGAGGAGAAAGAAGAAACAGCGCTGCCCCGTGCTTATTTAGATTATAAGAGTATGCTAGCGCATGATTTTCTTGTTAAGAGTCGCGAAGGGGAGCTTAAATATAAATTGTACTTTGATAAACATCACCCTGAGACTATTACTTTGCCTGCTCCCTCTTTGTTTAACTTGTCTACAGGTCCTTACATTGTTCCGTGGGTGGCTGTTCAAGCCTATCGGAATCCTGCACCAGCCGGAACCGAGCCACAAGATGAGCCTCCACGAATGTCTGCTTATTCTTGGGATCTCGAGGCGATTGCCGCCCGATGGCGATCGAGTCCTCTTCATCACATTATGATCCCAACTATTCTTCATCGCAGTACGACCCCAGCTACACCTACGGGTATCCGCCAGGCTATCCCTGGCAATAGACCAATTTAGGCCAAAAGCCTAAGCTTGGGGGAGTACGTATTTCTCACCGACATTACATTTATGCTCACACGCACTCATTGCTAGATGTCGGTGCTCATACTCTTTCACTGCAATATCCATCTTAGTTTAAATTTCTTTTTCTAGCTTTCTTCTTGTGTGTTTGATGAACCTTATGAAAAAACAAAAAAAATTAGTTAGTCTACTTTCCATGCTTGTAGTAGAATTAAAAAGAAAACCCAAAAATATTTCATGTTCTTCTTTTGCTTGTTGGGAGCTTTCCCGTGTAAATAGTTTTTATTTTTATTTTCCTTTCTTTGGGGGTCGAGAAGACCATATTGAAAATGCTTAATGGCTCTCATATGCATGATCGTTTATTTAACTTAGAGCCCATATTACTTGTCTTCTCTCTTGAGTTGAATGCTTGCAGATTCCAGCTTAGTCCAATGCACGTGCACTCTTATTATTATACACACCGCTCGGTCGTGCAAGTGAAAGGCAATAATGATGATATATGATGGACTTATTGGGATGAGAAAAGCTGGTATGAACTCGACCTCTCTTGTTTTTGTAAATATGATGATTCATCGTTCCTGATTCAGCTATTATGAAGTAAACATATTTGCAATGACATTTAGAGACTATACTTGCTTGTGCCATGCTTGATTAGCTATGAGTTATAATGGTTTACCTTGTGTCGGCGTTCTGGGAACGGGGGTCCCCAGACTTGCCTGCCTGCGGCCTGCGGCGTGGCTCGAAGGAGGCCCAGTACGGCCCATCTTCATCTACGCAAGCTCAAGACCCTCGCGAGGGGCCAAGCCTCGCGGGGAGGACGACAAGGAGCTTCCTCAGGCACGGCCTCATCAGGCTAGCTCATGAGGAAGCGGAGAGTTCGAGGCAGGGTACCTCGCGAGGTGCCCATGAGGCAAGCCATGACGACCAAGGGCGCCAGTCGGGCGCCAGCCGCGCAGCGTCCTCCTTTCCTCTTTGGTGCAAAGGGAGAAAGCACAAAGCGAGAGCATCAAGCAAAGGCATCCGTTTGATTGCAACAAGACCAAGACCAGCCCAATGGCTGGAAGGAGTCATCGTGGAGCCGAGGCAGGCGTCATCACCAGAGCCTTTGGCAAAGCGAGGACCAACTTTAGTCAGGATAAGTGTACCCGCTGTTCCCCTTCAAAATGGCCAATTGTTGGCGCCCTTCCCGCTCAATATTTGGGAAGAGGCCCAGGGCCTTCGCCTATAAATAGGAGTAGCCACACCCAGAGTAAGAGGCAGCTGGAAGAGGGAGAGAAGGGAGAGATCGGGAATCCTCATCAAGAAACCAGTAGCTAGAGCGACTGAACACCACTTAGCAGTTCATCGCACCCGCCAAGAACAGACCCTCGCGAGGCTGTTCTTCCTTGTATTGTTCCTCATCAGCCCAAGAGGCAATCCACCACACCACACACTGGAGTAGGGTATTACACCACAATGGTGGCCTGAACCAGTATAAATCGCGTGTTTCTTGTGCTGTATCGTTTAGTAGTTTAGGTCCCAGCGATTCGGCGAGGTGCGAGATGGTGGAAGGTTGGATCTCCGCGCGCACCCCAGTGTTCGAACCTCAAGGGTCTGCCGGAACCCGAAATCCGACATTTGGCGCGCCCAGTAGGTGCGCCAAATCCACCTTCTGCCGCCTCGTGTTCCGTCGCATCATCATCACCATGTCCGCGACCTGCTGGCAACCCCGATCCTTGGGCGGTGTGGCCCGCTCGCGCAGAGTCGCTCGCCTCGGGTGAGCCCGTGCCCCAGGCAGCTCGCGGTCCGCAGGGCGCTGCGGGCCGTGGGCGACGCGGACAAGCTTCGACGGCTCTCACGCTGCGGCAGGCGCGGTCGGCAGCAAGGGCCTCCAATCACGCCGGCGACCACGTCACCATACACCCGCCGGGAGCAGGCGAACTCGAGGGCCGCGCTCATAGTGGCCCGAGAGCTGCTGCAGTGCAGGCTGCTGGAGAGCGAGTGGCAGAGCTCCTGGGCTTCGCCGCCTCGGGGGCTCACCCCTTCTGCACCCAGTTCCCATCTCAGGCCCAGGGCGGCCCGCACGGGGGCTCCACGCGTGCCCGCGGGCTCCAAAGCTACTCCAACACCGGGCGGTTGTCACCGGGGCCGGGCGGCGGGTTGGCCTCCGCCTCGCCCGCTGGAGAAGAAGGACTCAACGTAACCCACGGCCTGTGGACCGCGCGCCACCACCCCACGGTGGGCGCTTCAAACAGAGCCGCATGGCACGCTGAGCACTACGGCGTGGCCTTCGGGATGACGGCGCCAGAAGAATACGTGCCCCACATGATGGACCAAGGGCACCCGCATGAGGGAGAACAAGGCTCGCTCCTCAGCCCGAGCTGGGGGATGAGGCGCCAGAAGCTGAGATCTTCCAGGAGCCTTGGGATTGTCCCACTGGTCGCGCCAGCGGCAACGATTGTCGGGTACCGCTACTTCCTCAAGAGCAAGCATACGCTAATCATGGATCGCAGGAGGTACAGGTCGCCACAAGCAAGCTGCCCTGGCCTCAGCCTCCTACCCCTCGGGAGGAGGGAGCAGGAGCTGCGGAGAGGGGCCGAGATCCAACATCACCACCGCTACTGCTCGAGCAAGGCGTTCTCAGAGGTAGGCCCTCTGCTGGGAGGTGCCTCGTGGCCTGCCTCGGCGGAGGACCCGTGGTCGTCGGGGAACTGGCTGGCGACCGCTCTACCCCATCGGCGGCGCCCCTGGTTTTCGGTCGTCGTTGATGGAACTAGAGTGTGGCGCAAGGCGGGCCTCGTCTGGCGATATGAAGCAAGGACGGTACTGTGAAGAAGGCCCAGTGCTCGTGAAGCTCGGCCGCCTGCGACACTCTCACGTAATAATGAGTGGGGTTGTACACGCCCGAGTCTCAGGGGTGCCGGCCTCAGCCCTGGGCTCCTCCCACGCCCAAAGTGGCAGCACTTAGCTCGCTACCGGTGTGAAGACATCCAAGACTAGACTAGGTGCCGGACGCGCTTTTCTTCCGCTTTCTTCGCCTTTCCATTTGGTTGTCGCTTTCCTCACTGGATTTAAGTTGGATTCGAATTTGAGATTTGCGTGTGTTCGGGAAGGGGTGCTTAGTATCGCTCGAGCAAATCTCTCGCTTTGGTCACCACTCCGCCTCACCTCCCTCATGAGCCCCTCATGAGCCGGGCTAGCCTAGCTTGCGTAGCCCACTGCCCGCCGCCCCTCTTCGGAGGGTTTTTACCGCAGATCCTACGGATTCGATCAGAGACACTCGAGTCACCTCAGCCTCCCACAAAGCTATCTCAGGCTCAGACGAAACAAAGGTAAATCAGCCAACCAAAGCACGTCGCTTAGCCAACCACTTGGCGCTGGGCGTATGGGCGATGTAGCACCTGCTAATACGATGAACACAAGTTTTACATGAGGGGCTCCTCCCAAAATGCTCACAGCCCATCGTGCTAAAGCCCAGTTCTATTCATGCAGGTAAAGGAACAGGGACAATACATAATCACCGGATAAATCCCCAATGCATCCTCAGAGCACCTCCCGAGCCGTTCGGCATCGCTGGCCTCGCCGTCCACCGTCTGCGTGGCCATCACCGCGTCAGGCCGTTCACCACGCCGCCTCATCGGCAGCCACGATCACGCCTGCTGTTGTCCGAAGCAAAGGCCCTGACGAGAGCATCCACATTGTCTTCCACCCAAAGGCGCTTAGGTCGCCTTGACGGCCTGGGAACTGAGACGATAGCTGCGCTAAAGTCGGGCGGGGTCCATGTTCCGGAGATGACTGAAGACACGAGAAAAGGCGCACCCAAGCAGCGCGCGGCTCCTCTCCTCCACCAACCTGTTGGCCCTGACTGACCGCGCCTCCAAGGCCACCACGTTGGTGAAGAACTCAAGGTTGCCGGCGTAGTTGATCACAGGCGGCTCGCCAACATCCGCCTCACAGATGTTACCCAAAGGCTGTGTTGGCTCTTTCCGGAGCGTGCAGGAGCATGGGGCCGTGCTCGTGCTCCAGATTCGCCACGACGTATCTCGTCCGCATTCTCGGCGTCACGGCGGCCTCGGCCTCCTCCACCACATGGCGAAGAAGGAGCACCTCGGCCTGAGAGGTGGTTGACTCCCCCTGCGCCACCTCGAGGGTGGCCCGGAGAGCATCGGCCCGCCGCGTCGCCTCCTCCAGCTTGGCCCTCAAGGCAGCAGTCCTGCCTTCAGCCTCGGCCTTGATCAACCCCAGCCTCTCCTCGAACTCGTGCTCGAGGTTCAAGCGCGCCGCCGTCACTTGGCGTCCGACCTCCTCCAGGACGCGGGCTTCCCGTGCAGCGACCTCATCCTCCGCCCGCGTCGCCAAGCGCTCCCTCGTCTCCAAGCGCTTCGTACTTTCAGCAGCGTTCAAGCTTCAGCGTCGCGCCTCCTCACGCTTCTAGAGCTCCGCCGGGTCGCCGGAGGCCACCTTCATCGACGCGTGGGCTGCCTCGCGCAGCTCTACTTGCTCCTCCAGTGAGCGACACCGGGCCAGGAGTTCCTGCAGCTCGGCCTCCGCCGCCTCTCGCCACCGTTAGCTTCCCGGGCCTCCTCGACGGCCCGAGAACAGGCCTCCCGAGAGGCTGCCAGCGACGCCTTGGCCTCTTCATCGTCAAGATCTCGCTGATGGCGCGCAAGGGCGACAGCGCCCTCCATCTCACGCCTCTCTGC
This sequence comes from Aegilops bicornis, assembly GCA_021605145.1. Lineage (NCBI taxonomy): Eukaryota > Viridiplantae > Streptophyta > Magnoliopsida > Poales > Poaceae > Aegilops > Aegilops bicornis. Next base: position 260,241,847 of record CM038672.1, on the reverse strand, counting down.
GGCCAGGCGCAGGCCCTCGGCCTCAAGAAGGCTCACCGCGTCAGCCGCCCTTCGAAGAAATCTTTGGCGAAGGGTGCGGCGCTCCCGGGCGCGCTCGTGCACGTCTTCCACACCATCAACCGTCCCAAGCGGGCGCCGGGAGCCACGAATCAGCACTCCTCCGGCAGGGGGGCTGGGGGCTGGCACCTTGCGACGGCCGGGCACGGCGCGCTGTGGCCCGCCTCGAGCCAACCCACCCCTGCATTTAAGAGCGCAGAAGCGCCACCAATCGCCATCCACGACCAGGCGAGAAGCCCACGGCAGGCTAGCTATGCCACGAGAAGGCTCGCGAAGAAGGGTCGCAAGGCGCGCAGGGCCTCGACGCGCCTCGGGGCGTTTCGCCCCCCTCATCGCCCTCACCACAAGGGCTCCACTGCTCGGAGCACTCAAGGACGGGGGAGGGAGCGAAACCGAGTGGGACGGCTCCTCACCCGTCTCCGCGAGCTCGGTAGGAACGGGCCTGCAGAGCAAGGATCAGTACAAGCAGCAGAAGGATCAGGAGTTGGGGAAGGAGAAGGCTTACTCGTTAATGGCGAAGTACTTCCTACGCTTCAGCAGGTGACAAGGGTAATCATCGCCCAGGGCCTCCCTTCTCTTCCGGAGGGCCTCGAAGTCCACGCGGAAGCGACCCAAGATTTGAGCGCAGGGGTCAGCCTGCGACGAGGGAGAAGCATCAAGGAGACCTGCGTCAAGGGCGTCCGCCTGACGCGCGCTGCTGGTCGCCTCACCAAGAGAACCAGCAAGGGCCTCGGGGGCTTCATCCGCAGGCGCTATGCGAAGCTGCCTCACGCCTCACCAAGGGCGGCATGAGCCTCAGGAGCTGCTCCCTCATGAGCGCCACCCGATGCCGCCACCCGGCGGGGTCCTTCGCCTTTGGCGGCTCGTGCCTCCCCGCCCCGCCACTTGAGGAGGAGTCGCCTTGGCCGATCGGAAGGGCAGCCACCACCACCGGATTCTCGCGAGGCCCTGGAGGCCGTGGGCGTGGCCCCATTCACAAAGACAGGCATCTGGTTCACAAAGTCGCCCTGCTCGGGCAGAGGTACAAAGAAGGCCCTCCATGCCGGATGCCACCAGTGGTTGGGGTCACCAACAGACCAGAGCACTGCCCTCAAGACTTCAAAGCGCCAGTCCTCTTTCCAAGCCTCATCCGATCAACAAGCCCGCTGAAGGCCCCCATCCGGTGGGAGTGGCGTTGGAGAGGAGCGATATGGCATAGCAGGAACTCCTTCACCACCTTGGGCGCCGTCACGCCAAGCTTTCTTAGGAACTCGAAGCGGAGCCAGACGAAGGCAAACCGATGGCCCTCGAGTGTCACTTGGCCCCACTGAAGTTGGGGGACAAAGAAAGTAAGATGGCTCACGTCGGGGCTGGGCACCCCAATGTCCACGTGACAGCCACCGCCGCGAAACCCAAAGTGCGAGGGCGGGGAAGGCTGAAGTCAATTCTCGAAGCCGCTGTCTCGGCGCAGCGATGAAGCTCACGCACCCGAGCATTGAACGGGTCGACGAGGCGCAGGGAGAAGAAGTGGCGCAGCAAGGCAATGTAGGAATGATGCCCGCCATTGCCTCACAAACGAATGCAAATACCGCGAGAAGGGTGATGGATTCAGACCCAGATGCATCATATGGATCTCGTAATGGGAAAGCACGGCATTGAAGAAATCTGAGAAGGGGGAACCAGTCCCGCCCAAAGGGCGCCATGCGGCACCGGACCTCGGTGGGAATCCTGCCGACGGAGAAGCGAGACGCAGACCAGGCCATCGCCCTCCCGCACTCATTGAAGATTTGTGGCTGTGGCCGAGCGGACCTTGCCTGTGCCCTCTTGCTGACTATGACCGCCAATCGACGGCGGGGCCGCAATGACGGCGAAGTAGGCGGCGGCATCGGGTTTCTTCCTTTTCCTTCCTCATTGGGGCCATGACGGCAGGAAGGAGATGGGGAAGGTTCGAGATCAGAGTGGATGCAAGAGTTGGGGTTCGAAAGAAGGAAGGACAGGGAGCGCTCAAGCAGCAGAAGGGGGAACGGATGTGTACAGCAGCATGTCCGCCTAGCAAAGCACGAAATAAGGAGGCGTGGGGGGACAGTGCCGCCCACGTCCAATCAACCGCCACACGGCGCCCAAGGCCGCAGGCTATTAGGGCCCGCGACGCTTCGCACTTGCCCTTTCGCCTCTCTCGCCGCCAAGTTCGTGCGCCATGGGCCCGGGGCTATCTGTCATGCTCGGGAACGGGGTCCCAGACTTGCTCGCTGCGGCCGCGGCGTGGCTCAAGGAGGCCCAAAGACGGCCCATCTTCATCTACGGAAGCTCAAGACCTCGCGAGGGGCTGAGATTGCTGGGCGGACGACAAGGAGCTTCCTTAGGCACGGCCTCGCCAGTCGGGCTCATGAGGAGGCGGAGAGTTCAAGGCAGGGTACCTCGCGAGGTGCCCATGACGCAAGCCATGACGCACCAAGGGCGCCTGGGCGCCAAACCGCCAAGAACGCCCTCCTTTCGCCTTTGGTGCAAAGGGAGCAAGCGCAGCGAGAGCATCAAGCAAAGGCATCCGCTTTCGGTGCAACAAGACCAAGACCGCCCAACGGCCGGAAGGGAGTCATCGTGGCGCCCAGTGCACGCCATCACCAGAGCCTTTGGCAAAGCGAGGACCAACTTTAGTCAGGATAAGTGTACCCGCTGTTCCCCTTCAAAATGGCCAATTGTTGGCGCCCTTCCCGCTCAATATTTGGGAAGAGGCCCAGGGCCTTCGCCTATAAATAGGAGTAACCACACCCAGAGCAAGAGGCAGCTGGAAGAGGGAGAGAAGGGAGAGATCTGGAATCCTCATCAAGAAACCAGTAGCTAGAGCGACTGAACACCATTTAGCAGTTCATCGCACCCGCCAAGAACAGACCCTCGTGAGGCTGTTCTTCCTTGTATTGTTCCTCATCAGCCCAAGAGGCAATCCACCATACCACACACTGGAGTAGGGTATTACACCACAATGGTGGCCTGAACCAGTATAAATCTCGTGTCTCTTGTGCTGTTCCGCTTAGTAGTTTAGGTCCCAAATGATTCGGGCGAGGTGCGAGACGGTGGAAGGTTGGATCTCCGCTACACCCCAAAGATGTTCGAACCTCAAGCTGCCCGCTGAACTCAAATCCGACACCTTGCGTGCCAACATGCTATTAGATAGATTATGATATGGTATGATGGGATGGTATCCTCCTTTGAATGAATTGAGTGACTCGACTTGGCACATGTTCACGCATGTAGTTGAATCAAATCAACATATCCTTCATGATATTTATGTTCATGGTGGATTATATCCTACTCATGCTTGTATTCGTGTAAATTAATTTTAATGCATGTTTACTACTGTTGTCGCTTCTCGCTTGGTCGCTTCCCGCCTTTTTGCTAGCCTTCACTTGTACTAAGCGGGAATACTGCTTGTGCATCCAATATCCTTAAACCCCAAAGTTGTTCCATATGAGTCCACTATACCTTCCTATATGCGGTATCTACTTGCCATTCCAAGTAAATTTGTATGTGCCAAACTCTAAATCTTCAAATAAACATTCTGTTTTGCATGCTCGAATAGCTCATATGTCAACTAGAGCTGCTCTTATCTTCCGTGTTAGGCGGGTTATTCTCAAGAGGAGTGGACTCCGCTCCTCACTCACGAGAAAATGGCTGGTCACCGGGATGCCCAGTCCCATGCTTTATGCAAACTAAATCAAAATAATAGCAAACAAAACTCCCTTGGGACCCGTTGAATGTTGGAGGCACTCGTCGTTTCGAGCAAGCCATGGTTTGCTGCTTGTGGAGGAGGGGGAGTATAAACATTACCATCCTGTTTGGGAACCGCCTACAATCTGTTTAGCATGGGAGATATCGTCATCTTTTAGTTGTTATGTTGACAATGAGAGTATGCCGCTCGAAATATAATTAATCTCTATTTCAAAATCGAGCTCTGGCACCTCTACAAATCCCTGCTTCCCTCTGCGAAGGGCCTATCTATTTACTTTTATGTTGAGTCATCACCCTTCTTATTAAAAAGCACCCGCTGGAGAGCACATTGTTGTTTGCATTCATTATAGTTAGTTTATATTGGGTATGACTTGACTGGATCTCTTTTACCATGAATTACAATGTTAAGTCAGTCCCTGATCTTTAAAGGTGCTCTGCATTTATGTTTTGCGGTCTCAGAAAGGGCTAGCGAGATACCATTTCGTTATATCATGTTATGATTATTTTGATAAATTGTTGTCATCCGAGTTTTATTATTATGGCACGCTAGCTGATTATGCTATTGATATGAGTAATTATGAGACCTACATGTTATTGTCAGTATGGTTAGTTCATGATATTTGCTGAAACTTGAATGCTGGCTTTTCATGTTTACAACAACAAGAGCAAACAGAGTTTGTAAAAGTTTTTCTTTTTCTCTTTCAGTTTTTCAACTGAATTGCTTGAGGACAAGCAAGGGTTTAAGCTTGGGGGAGTTGATACGCTCCGTCAGATCTACTTTTCCAAACACTTTTGCCCTTGTTTTGGACTCTAACTTGTATGATTTGAATGGAACTAACCTTGACCGACGCTGTTTTCAAAGAATTGTCGTGATGTTGTTTTATGTGCAGAAAATAAAAGTTCTCGGAATGTCCTCAACCTCCCCGTAACACCTTACAAAAAAAAATAAAAAACCCTCGCCAAAGATGAACACCCGGGGGCCCACACCGCTCACGAGGGTGGGGCGCCGTCTCCCGGGCGCGCCTCTACCTCGTGGGCCCCTGGTGGCCCTCTCGACGCCAACTCCCACTCCATATATTGGCTTTGAGGGAGAAAAATCGAGAGAAAGTTTCATCGCGTTTTACGACACGGAGCCGCCGCCAAGCCCTAATCTCTCTCGGGAGGGCTGATCCGAGTCCGCTCGGGCCCGGAGAGGGGGATTCCTCGCCGTTGTCATAATCAACCATCCTCCATCACCAATTTCATGATGCTCACCGCCGTGCGTGAGTAATTGCATCGTAGGCTTGCTGGACGGTGATGGGTTGGATGAGATTTATCATGTAATCGAGTTAGTTTTGTTAGGGTTTGATCCCTAGTATCCACTATGTTCTGAGATTGATGTTGCTATGACTTTGCTATGCTTAATGCTTGTCACTAGGGCCCGAGTGCCATGATTTCAGATCTGAACCTATTATGTTTTCATGAATATATGTGTGTTCTTGATCCTATCTTGCAAGTCTATAGTCACCTATTATGTGTTATGATCCGACAACCTCAAGTGACAATAATCGGGACCACTCCCTGATGACCATAGTTTGGGGAGTTCATGTATTCACTATGTGCTAATGCTTTGTTCCGGTTCTCTATTAAAAGGAGGCCTTAATATCCCTTAGTTTCAATAGGACCGCTGCCACGGAGGGTAGGACAAAAGATGTCATGCAAGTTCTTTTCCATAAGCACGTATGACTATATACGGAATACATGCCTACATTACATTGATGAACTGGAGCTAATTCTGTGTCACCCTATGTTATGATTGTTACATGATGAACCACATCAGGCATAATTATCCATCACTGATCTGGTGCCTACGAGTTTTCCATATACTGGTTTACGCTTATTTACTTTTCCGTTGCTATTGTTACAATCACTACAAAATACCAAAAACATTACTTTTGCTGCCTTTACTTTGTTACCGTTACCACCACTATCATATTACTTTGCTACTAAACACTTTGCTGCAGATACTAAGTTTCCAGGTGTGGTTGAATTGACAACTCAGCTGCTAATACTTGAGAATATTCTTTGGCTCCCCTTGTGTCGAATCAACAAATTTGGGTTGAATACTCTACACTCGAAAACTGTTACGATCCCCTATACTTGTGGATTATCACGTCGTCTTCGGGGCAGCACCTAGCGCGGCGACTGTCTTCCCCAAACACCCTCACATAGAGGGTGGCATCGCCGTCGAACTTGAAGTGCAGGGTGCACCGCCGGCTTAGGCCACGCCACAGCAAACGTTTGCCACCCGGTCGTATTACACTCCTCGCAACGGAGACCTCCAAAGCCAGAGGCCCGGCTGCAGCAACCGTCCGCCTGAAGCCAGAGGCCGCCCGGGGCGCCGGCCGGAAGTTCTCCTAAAAGGAAGCGGGGAAGGTGGAGCCAGGAGCTGGTCGGCTCCACCGACCACACGACAAACTCTGGCAGCACCTCTGCCGAGTGGAAGCGCGGCCTGGGAGGCCGCGCGGTCGCAGCACGCCCCCCATCAACAACCTGGCGCCTATCGCCACGCAGGAGATCGCCTCCACGGCCGCGGGAAGCCGCTGCGGGAGCCACAGGATGCTTGCGAGGACAACCTCGACCGCGCTTGCCCGGGGGAGAGTCAGGCTCTACCTGGCGGGCCATTCCCTTCTCCGCGGCCGAGAACCTCTTCGACGGAGCCATGGAAAGAAAGGAGCAGCGAGAGGAGACGGACTGGAAGGGCTTGCGCCGTTCCATACTTATAGCCGGAGGAGGCCAACCGTCGGCCTCCACGATCGCAGGTAATCATGACTCATTTCTGCACGCAGGGACTTGTCACGCGGTTGCCGAGGCATCGTGGGGAAGTGGAGACGCCCACGACCAACGAATCGCCACGCGGCGCCCAAGGCCGCAGGCTGTTTGGGCCCACGGCGCTTCGCACTTGCCCCTTCGCTTCCCTACTGAGCCAAGTCCGGGCGCGACTTGGGCCCGGGGGCTACTGTCGGCGTTCTGGGAACGGGGGTCCCTGCACTTGCTCGGCCTGCGGCCCGGCGTGGCTCAAGTGGGGGCCCAAAGACGGCCCAGCTTCATCACCAAGCTCAAGACCCTCGCGAGGGGCCAAGCCTCACGGGCGGAAGACGGGAACCTTCCTCGGGAGCGGCCTCGTCGAGGCAGGCTCATGAGGAGGCGAGAGATCAAGGCAGTGGTACCTCACGAGGGTGCCTGTGGACGCAAGCCATGACGATCAAGGCTGAGGCGCCCGGCCCAGCAGAAGTGTCCTCATTTCCCCTTTGGTGCAAAGGGGCAAGCATGTGCCAAGGCATCGTGCAAAGGTTACCGCCTTGGTGCAACAAGACCGAGACCAGCAGAACGGCAGGATGGAGGTCATCATGGAGCCTGTGACGGCATCACCGTCAGAGCCTTTGGCAACGAAGACCAACTTTAGTCGGATAAGTGTACTAGATGTTCCCCTTCAAATGGCCAATTGTGGGCGCCCTTCCCGCTCTTTATTTGGGAAGTGGCCCTGGGCCTCCCTCTATAACTTGGACTAGCCACCACCAAGTTTGGGGGGTGGATCGAGATCACACAGAGACAAAGAGCAGCGACTAGACTCGCCCTAGCAGCTTCACAGACTACCAAGAATGCACTCGCGAGGCTGTTCTCCCTTTGTATTGTTCATCATCATCCCCTGAGGCAATCCACCACACCACAAACTAGAGTAGGGTATTACACCACAACGGTGGCCCGAACTAGTATAAACCTTGTGTCTCTTGTGTTGTTCATCGTTCATAGTTTAGATCCCTCGCAATCCATTCTCGCGTGAGCTGGTAGGGGAAAGATCTCCGCGCACACCCCACTGTTCGAACCTCAAGGGTCTGCCGGAACCCGAAATCCGATAGTGCCAGGGTAGTCAGCTGCAGTCGTGGCAACGTTGGAGATGCCCTTTGCTCACATGCGACCCCACATGTCATTGAAAAAGAAATACGACCCGGCATTGTCTCGTGTCCTCGGGATGAAGTTGGTCAGCCATATCACTCCGCGGACGCGTCGCGGCACGCGCGCACTTCGGCGCCCCATGCATCCTCGACGAGCCGGGTGTTGATCTGCTGGTCGTGCCACAGCGCTAACGCCACCCTCGGCACACTGTAACCGACCGTGTCCAGCGACGATGAGGGTGTCGCTCACCGTGGTCGCCTTGTCCAAAGGCGGTGCTGGAGCTGCGCCACATTGCTGGCCCCCACGACCCACATGAACGGTTGCCGGTGGCGAGGAGGTCGTGGGCCAGCTCCTCCATTGGACTAGTCTGCGCCATGTCGTCCCGACAGGTGTGCCCCACATGTCGGTTTCCATGTTTTCCGGCCATATTTGAGCTGCTGTTCGTGTGTTGCGCATTAGGCGCAGTAATGTGTGGTTTTGAGCCCTGATTCAAATGTGGTACAGTACCAAGTTGTTACCCTAGCCCCAAGTGTGGTGGTTTTGGGTACAGTGCCACCCTTTTCATTTTCAAGTAGTGAAGCGTAACACTTGATTAATTAGCCGGATGGTGTGCTAAATGTAGGTGTCTGACTGTTTGAAAGAATAATTGAGGTGTGCCTGGTCCGTGCCCACATTTAGGCGTCCAACTTACCATGTTCCGGCAGTAGTAACTATACTAGTCCCAGCGCACTCCCTTTGTTTTTATTTACTCAGCATTTTAGCTTTGCTCAAAGTCAAACTTTGTAAACTTTGATAAAGTTCATAGACAGAAATAATAACATATACAATAACAAATCAATACCATTAGATTCATTATTGAATATACTTTCACATCATATATATTTGCTATTGTAAATGTTCATATTTCTACTCTGACAAGCAAGATGCCCGGTATGCTTTCACGTAACATCAAGATGCATTTGTATGACTAGTTTATCTTGTGAGAGAAAAGGATGAACGAGGGAAGGCCTTATTTGCAATTGTGGAGAGGTGTGTGGGTACCTTTTTGCAAAATTGCCATAGTTTCCTTCCTATCCATCAGATATAAATCGGACAGCCTATATTGCAGGATGGTAGGCACACCATAATCACCAACTCTGTTTTTTATAAGAGTCCCTCCGATTATATCTGACGGATAGGTAGGAAACAATGGAAATTTTGCAAAAAGATACCCATACCCCTCTCCACATTTGCAAATAAGGCCTTCCCTCATTCATCCTTTTCTCCCACAAGATAAACTACTCATACAAATGCATCATGATGTTCCGTGTACCTCACGGGCAAATGCATCTTGATGTTCCGTGCAATGCACGGGCATCTTGCTAGTGTACATAAAAAGCAGAGTTGGTGATGATGGTGTGCCTGCCATCCTGCAATATAGGCCGTCCGATCTATATCTAACGGATAGGATGGAAACTATGACAATTTACCCACAATTCTCTCCACATTTGCAGATAAGGCATTCCCTAGTTCATCCTTTTCTCCCACAAGATCTTGATGTTCCATGCAAGGCACGGGCATCTTGCTAGTTTTCTATAAACTTGGTCCAATTTTAGGAAGTTTGACTTCAGTCAAACCTAATATGAAGAGTAAATATAAACAGAGGGAGTATCTTACTCCGTGACCAGGACGGAAGGGAAAATGAGACAATTTATTGTTTATTTGAGCCGTTCAAGTATAATCATGCGGTGTTGCTTATTTCTCATTCCTCTCCAACCCTCTTCTCCATCGATCATGCCACCCTCCGGTCGAGTGCATCCTCCCGCATGCGTCATTTGAACATTCCGTCGGGTATCATTCGCTTGTATTTCCAATGTTGTAATTTGTACGACATGCATACAAACAAACGGTTCGTTCAAAGTTTCACTTTGCCTCCACTACGTGTCGCTTCCCATCTTAGTTTTGACATCCCATTCGGCTCATGCCCCGACACATCTTGACGAGATCGATTGATGTTTGAGAGATCAATTGTGTGTCGTGCAAGGAGATAAAGGTTTGGTCTATTTTTATGATAGAAATGACCCGTGGGGGGTCTGTGGGGATCAGAGGGAGTATATTGTACGTTCATAAGTGAAACGAATATATTGTACCCACCCTAGTCCTCTTTCAATCGATCTCCGGACCCTGAGATGAAATTGAGAGAAAACGAGTGGGTGCATGTGTGATACCTAAGGCGGATTCAAAATTTTGAACCGGTGATCATAGCATCCGCGAATCATATATAAAGGGTATTCAATGTTCGTTTCGCTTTTGAACGTACAATATACTCCCTCCGATCCTTTCTAGTTTACATATAAGTATTATGTGTAGTCAAAGTATCTCTACTTTGATCAAACTTACAGAAAAAAGTATCACCATTCAACAATGCCCAATCAATGTTATTAGATTCGTATGTACTCCTAGATTTGTATTCAAACAGAGATGGTTTCCAATTTGTTTTCAACCATATGAATGTGCTTGTTCTCGTGCATGCTCTTCCTACTAGGATTTCGCCACGTATAGCCAGTCCAATAGTAACTTTTTTTAAGCTCCCTGTCCAATAGTACTAGTGGAGTACCGACAACATCTGTAGTAGAGTATGCAGTGCTCATAGTACTCCCTCCTTCCATTTATATAGGGCCTAAGAGCAAGTCTAATAAGTTCTAGTCAGCAGGCTATAAGACTTGTCATGTCATTAAAATCCTACTTGGAGGAGTGAGAAGAGAGGAGAGAGAGCGAAGCGGGCCCTTATATTCTACAGCCCGACCATAACACATAGATCAAGAAAAAAAGTATGATGCAACTCTCTTCCAATCATATACCTTTCTCATGCAAACATTAAATGCTTAGAGCCAACCTAATAGCCATTAAGAGCCAACTTACATGGCACTTTTGCCGATGTGAAGGAGAGAGATGTGAAAAGTAAGGGGAGTGAGCTCTCATGCAAGAGCCTAGCTATATATGCATTCCTAGGTAAATACAATAAATATGAAGAAAGAGATGGTAGAGAGGAGATGGGAAAAAGTACTAATACAATAGCCAACCTTTTATATTATTTTTTTGCAGGAAATAGCCAACCTTATAGCCCACACTATTGTATGAGTGCATATAGATGATGGCTATAGATGACATGGCAGTTCCTTATAGCCATCGGCTGGCTATATTATTAACCATGCTCTAATGGGTTTTTCAAAACCGCCTTTGACTATTGACAAGATTAATAGTACATGAGATGTATAATGTGAAAATTATATCATTGGAAGCTCCTTTCACATACGAATTTGACCGTATGCTTTGTGTAAGTTGCATGTCATATATTATTACTCTAACATTTGATCAAAGTCAGCCTCGAGAAACGCATTAGGCCATGGAAGGAGGGACTAGTAGTGGAAGTGGGTCCTCTGATATAGGATCCCTGCCTTACCCTCCCTTTCGATCACTTACTGGCGGACCCATGCTTGGTAGGCCCCGAATGTCGGTTACTCAATGGGTTCGGCCACGTCAGGGGACCCTCATACATAGTATACTCCCACTATTTTTATTTACTCCACATAAAACGGAGGGAGTGGTAGTATGAATGACACGGGCGGGGGAGGGGGAGGGACATCGGTTTGCTCTCAACTGCGGTCCCACAAGCGAGCAAAAACGCAAGATGAAGCGCGTTCCATTCGGTGAACGACGTGGAGTGTCCAGTGTGCCGGGGTGCAATGGGAACGTGACAAGAGCGATGTACAGTCAAAACCGATTGACCTTCGCTGCTCGGCCGGAACCACTATTCACACCAGAACATTCACGCTTTCACGCCACCATCGCCCCAAAACCACACCTCCTCTCTAGCCCATTCCCCCACCTTTCGATCCCCTAGCCCGCATCAAGCGTCCCCTAGTTCGGTGGAAAGCCATGGTGCGCCGCAAGATCACGTACTAGAAGATGCTGATGCCGGAGCGCCGCGCAGAAATCGCGGCGGCGCTCGGCACCACAGACCTCCGTTCCCAAGCTTGCTTTGCGGCAGGCCAATCCCGGAGTTCTCTGAAGCCAAGCTAGGAGGAGGAGGAAGCCGATCCAATGTTCATGGCGGAGGTCGCAGCGCAGAAGGCCCCCGATGGTTATGAGACGATGGACATCGACTTTGTGCCGTCGTCCGGGTCCCCCATGGTGCAGGCGGACCAGCGGTTCAACCTGGCGATACTAAAGGAGGACCAGGAGGCAAAGGCTCAACTCGACGCGGAGCGCGCGCATGCCGCTGCCATCGAGGCTCTCCTGCAGACGGAACCGGATGTCGTGAATGTGAACCGGGCGGCGGAGGCTCAACTCAACGCGGAGCGTGCGGATGCTGCTGCCATCGAGGCCCTCCTGCAGGCAGAACTGGACGTCCTGGACTTGAATCGGGTGGCGGAGGCTCAACTCGACGCGGAGCACGGATGCAGCTGCCATCGAGGCCCTCCTGTAGGCGGAACCGGACGTCCTCGGCTTGAACCAGGCGGTGCTCTCCTCCGTGCAGAGCGCCCACACGCTCCGCATGAACGAGTAGCTGGAGGACGAGGACAACCACGGTGCAGAGACACACGTCGGCAGCTACGGCTGGTTCGCGCCGGCAGCCAAAGACGACGAGGCCGTCTCGTTCCGCGAAAGCAAAGGATAGTTTTTTCTTTATGTTGTTGTTTTTAGGGATCTTTTGCTGTGTAAAAACATATATTGTTATGCAAGTCGCCTGACTTTCATCATTTGGGTCAGTCTACCATTTCAGGCGGTTGGATGAATATCCTACATCTCCTAACCCTTCTTCCTCACAGCTTCTTCTTCCCCAACAGACCACCGCACGGGCCGTAAGGATCCACCCCAACACGCAGTTGGATAAACATAATGTATGAATGAAAATTATCTCTCAGCGGTAGCACGTGTCAGTGAGGGTGCGTTCCCTTGGTTGGGTTTGCGGCGTGCGGAGCGATCGCAGGTGAGGGTGCGCGACCATGCGTGCGCAGGAAGCGGCACGTGTGAGGGTGCGGTTCGATACAAATCATCATTTGACGTGTCAATTAATGCGTATTTTTTTCTCCAAAGCCCAAAGAGCTAACCATCTCACTCATCATCGCTTGATTAATGCAGCACCATGCAAACAACCTTCTCACTTCCGCATGCATGCAAGGGTATATTAATGTTCTTGGTTGCTAGTACGAGGCAAACCCCATCAATTTTGCCTCGATTAGTGTTAGTGGCCTTTTGCAAATTGTAATTTTGATATACTGGCCTGGTGTACAAAGTGCATTCGACAGAGAATACCATTGAGGGAGACCACGGTAAGTCGTTCGCAAGTGCCGCCTGCAAGCCAAGACAACCGCCTTATTTGCATCCAGGAAGTCCGTTGAACCAAAGGACGCGTAAATGTACTAGTACTACTAGTACGCAATAGCGTCGTCTCATTCAAATTTTAGTGCGGTGAGGTGGTTTCTTGAAGAAGACGATGGAGAAGCCGAGTCAGTGAAGAGTGAAATGATGGTTGCTTCATCCGTGCTTTGTGATTTGACGCCTCACTGCTTTGTGATTTGTGATACAAGGGATAGGGGAGTAGACTCTGTGCTCTATACTGTACATGCGTCCAAGCACGGGAGAAAGAGGAGATACGTTGTATTTTTCTACTCCTTCAATCAATCAATCAGGGAGCTTCGGTTCCATCTTTTTGGCTTTGGCAGCACCGTCCACAAATGGTTCCCATCGATGACAAAAGCTATGTTCACATTTGGCTACACATTGTGGATGCCCTTAACCGTACCACTTGGTTCTGCTCCTATGTGCTATCTATACAAATCTCAATTATATTGATCTAAAAAATTATAGAATCAAGATTAGTAAAAATGAGGTGATTTTGCTGCGCGGATGTCGGGGGAGGTTTCTTATTTTTAGAGGACGTTGGCCTGGCGGTTTTCTAACATGCGGTCCCACGTGTCAGTGCTTTACCAAGATGATCCGCGTCCCACATGAGGCAAAACAACGGCAGAAGCAACACAAGGTTAACTTGAAGAAGATGAGGGAGAAGCGATTCAACAACGAGTGAAGTGATGGTTGCTTCGTCCCTCCAACTTCTTTTTTTACTAGCATTATTATTACTTCGTCCCTCCAACTTAACTGCGGGAAAGGTGCAACTTTCTGATTTGACGCCTCATTGCTCATTACTACGCCGGCGCCATGACTGGGGTGCTTCACCCCTGCTGCTCTGCACTATATTTCGGTATGGCACGTGGACCCGGTAGCTTGATGTCCCACATGTCAGTGAAAGGTACTAGAACATTTATGAAAGCGAGCGCTCCACTCTTATGACGGAGGAGTACACGACCGTGCCCAAAGTTGAACTGCCACTTGTATCAGTATACTAGTACTATAGTTTTGCTGTTTCACACGATGCATCGATACAAACCCGATTAAATGTAAAGGGCGGATTTTTCCCCGTGGTAGATGATATCGCCATACATTTCAAATGCAATTTTAATGTATGCAAACTGAATAATTAAGTAACAATATGATATCTAGTAAAACTAAAAACACATATGATTTATTGTGTTAGAGTGTAGTAGTAGTGTTGTATTGCATAGTTGTTAGATGTAATATGCGAGAACGTGTAGAGATCTAGTTTTGGAGGGCCTACAGATAGAAAGCATAATACGGTCACCGAACATCAGAATACGCTCATTACGGTCACTATATAATTTTTGCGGTGATTATACGGTCACTTGCTTACCATTCAGCATCGGATTGCACTCTGTTGACCGGCCAAATAGTCTGCGTGGCACCATGTTGACTAGTTAAATTGACCACGTTCCTTGTGGGTCCCACCTGTCAGTTCGCATAGGAAAAAGGTCAGATAAACACAAATTTACGCAGGCGTGACAACACTCCAACCCGTGCGCGGGAATCACTTGGTTGTGTATGTGTCAGTCAAGGCCTGATGTGTGCGCATGCACGTGTAGGTTGAGCACTTGAGTGTAAGAGTGTGTGTTGGTCGTGTGGTGTGTGCACGCCTGCATGCGTGTGTGCACGTGAGTGTTGCGTGCATGCGTGGCTGCGTGTACACGTGTGAGTGTTGCGTGCGTGCATGGCTGCATGTGTTCGTGTGAGTGTTGCGTGCATGCAGTTTGTGTGCATGCGTGCGCGTGTGTATAATCACCACACCAGCTCCTGTGTGTTAAAACAGACGGCTCAGCATACCAATACAGGGCCACCTTGTCCGATGTGCCCGCGGTCATGACTTCGAACCACCGTCCAATATTTTTTTGTTGTTTGTTTCCATTCTTGCTAGCAAGATGCCCGTGCATTGCACGTAACATCAAGATGCATTTGTATGACTAGTTTATCTTGTGAGAGAAAAGGATGAATGAGGGAAGGACTTATTTGCAAATGTGGAGAGGTGTGTGGGTACCTTTTTGCAAAATTGCCATAGTTTCCTTCCTATCCGTCAGATATAAATCGGACGGCCTATATTGCAGGATGGAAGGCACACCATCATCACCAACTCGCTTTTTTATAAGAGTGTAGAAGAGTAGATATGTCGGCTGTGTGGGCCCAATGGTAGTGAGATAATGTGATGCAACACTAGAGGTGCCACGTGAGCGTTTAATCGTCAACTAGTCGTGTCTTGAGCAAATACAGAGCTGTACGGTGAGCTCGTGATCAGATAATAACCACAAAATGTAAATGGTGACCATAATGAGTGGATTCAAGTCCAATGTACGTATCGTGCTTTCGCTTTAAATACAATGATCGCCATCAGATATATCGCGAGAGAAATATGAAACATGCGTGAATGTGCCGGGGCTTAATTTTAGAGGACCTCGAGATAGTTTACGTGTGTAATGCGTGAAAGGGGCGTAGAGGGGGTGTATGCGATGGGGAGAGAGATGCTCTTCGTTTCCCTTTATTATGACTAACTTTATATATAGTATAAAAATATAAAAATTCACAATGCGGAATAAATATCATTGTGGGCACCATGCAACAAATTAACGTTCATACTCCTCCATATAACTTTGTAATGTTGTATATATGTAGAAATTCTAAAATAATTTTTTGGCCACACTTTATTCAAAAGGAATGTTGTATGCGAAATAAACATGAAGAGAGGGCTTTTTAGATCAATGGGGTACATGATGTAACATGTGTGAATGTGTAGTTGATGTATTTGGCAGGGCCTAGAGAGGTATGTGTGTGTATTACGTATTCAAGAGAGGCATGGATGGAGGGGCCGGCAGGGGGAGGGGGCGTGGGAGAGATGGCACGAGAAATGAGAGAGGTCTAGAGAGAGAGAGAGACTAATATAATGTCACGACGAGAGATTCCCTTGAGTGTGTATATGCTGTGGGGAGGGATAGAGGCACGCTGGAGATTTTTTGTGTGGTGTCTGTGTTGGTATGTGTGGGTGTGAGAAGATAACGAGACCTGGGGGCAGAGGGTGTGTCACCGCGTGAGGTCCGGTGGGTCGAGGTGAGGCCCTTGGTTCGGTTCCTACGCCACATTGGTCGGCCCGTGATGCATTTAGGGAGACCCATGGATGACTTGTCGTACAAGACAACGATAGCAGAATTGTGAAGGACTCTGTTTCCAATGACAAAGCCGGCTAGGATTTGTAACCCTGGGTTCTCGGACTAAGGTAACCCCTTATCTCTAATATTACTATTCATCCAACCTAACTTTAAGGGGCATCCTACAGAATGCTCTACTAGAATCATACTCGTCGATTAGGAAGAGAGGTGTGAGACAATGCGTGAGAGATAGACCTAAAGATAATGTGCATACAGGCAGGTCTATGTATATAGAAAGGGTCGATGGGGATTGTGCGTGTGTATGCTTGTGAGAGGAAGAGTGCTTGTGATAAAGGTTAGTGAAAACAGTCGTAAATGGTTACGAGAGGGAGGGAGGGTTATATCGAGAGCATGTATGCAAGAAAGACACCTCGGGAGAGAGTGTGTGAGCATGTGTGAGAGACCATCGATGGAGAGTGAAACTACACGTAAAAGACTGATGTACACATTGATTAAAGATATAAATTGTATCCAAATATTAGGATGGGATCATGATATTTGCAATTCAAGGAACGGTCATTGATCCATCAGACATCTAGATTCTATCGAATTTGAGCATGTCTATGTTATTATTCGACATAATTGATCCACATAGTTAGTATTTTGAACTCTAGACAATGTATCGCTTTAGCAATCGAATATAAATGTGAGTATAGTTCATGTTGTGTGTGTAAAGCACATTATACATACGAAAGTTACACAATGAACATTATAAATAGCTAGCTATGAACTAGTATACATTTGAATTCAACTTAAGATGGTTTAAAAAATCGAATTCAACATGAAGTCCATTCAATTATTTGAATTTGGTATCATGGCATTTGTAAGTCATACCTAAATTATGGGGGCACCAATCTTTGCTCTGATTTTGTACATAATAGCATATATAGTCGTGTACAAAATAGATTCAAATTAAGCTCCTCCATTCCAAAATAATCGTAGTTATAGGATTTTCAAGTCTCAAAATTTCAAAAAGAAGCGGATAATTTAATGAGGTTTTCAAACATACAAGGTCAAATTTAACGTTGTCTATTTAGGTCAATCCTCAAAGTTCAAGAGTACTCTAAACGTGAATGCTTCCATTTCAAAATTCCGAACGAAGCGCCAAAAGAGCGTCTACTCGCCTGAAACCGCGTGAGACCAATGTTTGGTAGTAAAAGGAAATTACTTTTCTAACTCCGACCCGTGAAACCTACCGGCCCGACGTCCAAAGGTCTAAACCGGGGTAGGTTTAGAGCTTCATCTAGACGCCACGCAACCGCCTCCGAAAAACATTCATACACAATGGCCGCCTAAGCACACATGCGCACGGTCGAAATCGCTCCCGCCCACTATTTGGGACACCTGGGATTAGCATCCTACCCCCGACCTGCAGTAGGTCCGAACTTTAAGAGGGGGCAAAGTTTGTACTTTCCCCAAATTTCAAACAAGTGTGTCCCATCTGTTCAAAAACGCCAAAAACAAGCGTGTCCCAGACCGAAACATGGTTCTCCCTTAGCTCCCCCGCCCCCACCCCCC
The DNA here is from genome assembly GCA_021605145.1 of Aegilops bicornis. Lineage (NCBI taxonomy): Eukaryota > Viridiplantae > Streptophyta > Magnoliopsida > Poales > Poaceae > Aegilops > Aegilops bicornis. Next base: position 260,224,043 of record CM038672.1, on the reverse strand, counting down.
TGTCCGATTCCCCATTCATACTCCGTGGGCGCCAAAACTTCCTCTCCACCAGCCCCGTCTGCCACCCCATCCCACCCATCAACCGCTGCCCCCCTCCATCACGCCGGAGCTGATACCCAAACGTTGTCGTCCACCGCAACTTGAACTGCAACGCCCTCCAAGGCTAGTAGTTGAAGCCGAGGCTGAGCCGTCCGTACCTGAGCTAGTTCAACCATGCCGTCCTGTGCCTCACCGCTGCCGCTCCAACTTCGCCACCGTCCACCGCACCAGAGTTGTTCCTGCTACGCCGTCCTTCGCCGCCTCGGATCTACTTCCCCTCCGCCGACATACGCCACGGCAACACAGTCAACAATTTGGCCATGGGTTCATCCAAGCCTGCACCCTCCTCCAAAACATCGGTTTCCCCGGCAAAAAGAAGAAGACCAGTGCGACATGTGGAGGCGACCACACTGGCAACCAGAAATGGTACTCCTCTTCCCTTATCCGTGCAAATCTTACGTGTCTGCTTGCACGGTATTCATCCCACAGAAGACACTAGTTGACCGCTTCTTCTTGATACTAGATGTTCCTAGTTACTCGCAATGCACAAGGTTTCTCCTCATATACTATTTCACCTTAGCTAGAGGTCCGTCGCCCCCTAGATTTCAATTCCTGGTCAGTTGATTCCCAATTAACGGAAGCATTCCCCGGCATAACAGGCGCTAGTCCGCCTATTACGTCGGGGAAGCAGCGCCTCGGTGTTTATCTTAGGGGCATGTGGGGCCTAGAGCTGCTGGCGCCCGATCTGGAGGTCGGCCGGGATTAAAGGGTTGGCCTAGGGGCGCTGCCAAGCACGGCGGTGGTGTGAGGTCGAGGGGAGGGCGGAGCGGCGGAAGCAGGGTTCTGGGCCGGTAGTCGCTGGCGGTTCGAGAAAGATCATCAACAGTAACTAGTGGGAGGTAGACAAAGGCCATCTGCCCGTTCCTTATAGATCGGACGGTTCATAAAAAAATTGACTGACCTATTTATTTTCAATCGACTGTTATCTTGATAGGACCACATGTGGTGGTGTGCTGGAGGAGCACCTGCATTTCCTGTGCTCATATATTACAAAATCATACGGAGTAGAATCTAATTCTGTTTGCCATGCAATGTTGTAGAGCTATCATATGTCTCCTGTCATTTATTTTTCAGCCACCTGCTATCTGCTACTTTTACAGTGCACTAGTTTTGCACACACTTCACCCATACTCTCACTATTGTGCTTTTATGCAAGGGTATTTCAGACTCTGCTGCCCTCACAGAAGCAGAAAATAAAAGAGAGAAGTTGCTCCAGCGTGGTACGTGGCTAGGCCAGACACGTTTCAGCCATTTAAAGGATGCAGTGTCAGCAGATGGAGACGGTAAACGTAGCTCTAGAGTTGATGACCTCGCTCCCAATGAACCACCATCCCAGGTGCCTGCTTTAACCTCGCGGTGTCATATGTGGTTGCATGCTGCATATGGTGTCTAGCTTTTATTCGAAAGGCCAAAGTCGGTCTTTATTAAGGTAAGGAAAGATATTTTTTACATGAACCACCATCCCGGGAGCACCAGAAGTCAAATGGCTAGTCAGGGCACTAGCTCGGCCAAAGGACAAGCCCAAAGATGACATGCATCACTTGAAGCCAACTAAAAGCCACGATGTCATGTAAGCAGCCCGCCTCCCTCCAGGCTCTCAGGTCCTAGATGATCATGATCACCACTCCAACCGGATGTCTAGCTTGTATTGCTTCCAATTTGGTTAAATTGCATCTGCTTAGCTTACACACTATACCTTTGAACATGACATGCCTTCCTGTTTTTGGTACATACTAGTAAATATGTCTATTAACCATGTTCTTACAACAAACTAATGTTCTTGTGTATTCCTCATCAATAACTTATGATGAGGCAGTCAGGCAAGTGGACTACTTTGAGAAAATATCCTCATTTAAAGATTGCAGCGTCAGCCTCCCCACATGATTCTCAAAGAAACAGCAAGGCTAGATGAAGATCGTAGCGACCAGACCTCAAACAGTCTGACCTCTCTAGGCATTAGTGTCATCCCTGGATCAGTAATGCTGACACGCACAGTACTTGAACGATTTGTAAGAGAGTAGCAATCACACACTTATTACATCGAATGTCTCAAAAGAGAACTTATTACAATAAATATGGCTTAAGGCCATCTAATAACGATAACAGCGGAAGGCTTGGAAGATAAGGGAGTCCATCAACTCCAACGGCATCACTAAGTATAGAACCACGACCTAAGGCACCTTACTCATCGTCTGAAAAGTCTGCAACATGAACGTTGCAGCCCGAAAACGGGTCAGCACATGGAATATGCTGGCAAAGTAACACATAGAGAGTAACATGAAAGATTAATGCTATACTACATGCATATATGGCTGGTGGAAAGATCTATGGTTATAGTTTTGCGTAAAGCCAATTTTCCCTATTGCAAAGGAATAAATTTTATTTAACTATCTTGGTGGTTGTTAAACATTGAGAATGGTTGACAGCATTCTCAATCCCAATTAAGCATCATCATTAAGACCCAACAATATTAATTAAAGTAACATGGTGAGATTCACATGATAATCCAAGTAATAGATACTCAAGATGTCCATAACCGGGGACACGGCCAACCATGATTAGTTTGTTACACTCTGCAGAGGTTTGTGCACTTTTCCCCACAAGACTCGATCTCCTCCGTTGGGATTCTCGCACTACATGGTGTTTGAGAAATAGATGACCGAGACATAGTCTTTCAGAAGTGCTAGCACCTTACGAACGAGTAGACAGTTACACCTACATCCCTCTACATCTGCTAGTCTACCACAGTAAGAGTTCGCACGACCTAATCAACTATGCTAGAGCCCAGAGTAGCTTGTGGCTGCACACGGAAGTTTCTAGCATGAATAATCTCATGATCCCTTTGAGCCTGAGTGGCGGTCCATAAAGAAAACAGTAATCCTGGAATACCTGTGTACCTCAATCCACCCAGATGTGTGTTTAAGTTGCCACCTTAAGTAAACCATTAATTAACAATCTTACATCTGTCATGGATACACTCACCCAATCCACGTCTACTAGCATAGCATGGCATAAGAAGTGATGCGGAGCATCCCTCACTCATCCCCATGGACGCACCTACATCTTCCTCAACACCACGTGGACCCATGACGCGAGCCCGAGCTAAGGCTATCGAAGATAAGGTGAACTCGCTCCTCTCCGAACTCCCTCCTCCTACTCACGAGACATGGCTACTACCTCATTCGGAAACCCTATGTATAATCAGTACATGGAGATAAGCCAAGGAACAACTACTTCCAAGAGCCAAGACGACGAGGACCCCAAGCATGTTGAAGAAGAAGAAGAAAGGATGCTGCATTCTAGGCATCGACGTCCGACCACGTCCGGACGTCCGCGAACTCTCGAACCCGCAGACGGCCGACGCCCTCCGGACGTCCGGCAGCTGGGCACCCGAATGGAATCTGCGGACATCTGTAAGCCTCCGGACGTCCGACCGACGCACGCTCGAACTGAATCTACGGACGTTCGAAAGCCTCCGGACGTCCGACCGATGTGCGCCCGAGCCGAATCTACGGACGTCCAAAGGCCTCCGGACGTCCGGACCCTCTCGAGCCTCCGGACGACCGGTGACCTCCGGACATCCGACACCTATGTGTTGACTTCATTTGGGGTCGCATCCCTTGTACCCCTTTGCCCCCTATACTATATATACTCTTTCTTCCCCACCTTTCTAGGGTTAGCACTGGTTTAGCTCTTGTTTGTGTGAGAGCCTTGCTCATCCACTTGGTTACTTCTCCTCGGAGCTCAGGACCTCTATGGAGAAGATCCCCCAAGCGGATTCAAGACCCCCTTCTAGGGTGGACCCCATCAAGACATCCTCTCGGAGAAGAACGGCTACTCATGTATCTTTCCTTTATTGATTTCGAATCTTGTGCTACCTTATGTGTTCGATGATCTAGCCCTTGTGTGATCGATACTTGTCGGTTTAGTGTTCCTCTTGTGTGTGTTTCCTCGTGTTCTTCCACGTGTTCGTCGTGTTCTCCTCGTAGGATCCCCTCCAAACGTGAAAGATCTCCGATTAGGGTTCCGCCCTACATCATCTTGGTATCTAGAGCCACGTTGATCACGTTTTTGGAGCCCCTACCCTTTGTTTTCTAGCTTGATTTTGTTGTTTTTGTCCTAAATCCGAAAATTCCCCACCAAAATAGCCCCAAATTTTTTTTTTGAAATTTGTTGGTGAGTTGAGATTTTGTTGGATTTGGTCCATGGATTTGAGTTTCCACGTGTGGATCTCGCTTTTCCCACCCTCCCCACCCTTTTCCATTCATCAATTCGCTCAATTTTGACCTCACCACCTTCTTCCACCTCAAAATCGCCCAGGCCCAACTCGCGTTGACCCCGACCTCGCTGGACGACCAACGATTTACGGACGTCCGGAGCCCCAGGAACGGCCGGACGACCGGAAAACACCGGACGTCCGTCAAACACTGAAACACTGACGAAACTGAAATTCTTCAGTTTAACCCCCTCCACCACCCCACATTCCACCACATCTTCCAAAACCACATACACCACCATCCTCCCCAATACATCCGATGACGATTTTGCCACATTTTGGTCCTTGAGATTTTGAGTTATGGTTCCTGTGTCCTATTGTGTTTCGGCTATCTAGGTACGGTTCGACTTCATCATCACCTCGACTCATCTTCGCAACGGTCACATCATCGCCAAGGACGGTAACATCATCGACATCTTTGTCATACCTTGTAATTGCATTGATACCCACATGGCCTTACTTTTGCGTAGCTTACCCATCGAGACTAGCCATTGAGTATTGTCGGCAACGTGACTTGTGCACATTAGTGCTCATACTCCATAGCATACATACCATACCACCGTGGTGCATATCTTGGGATCCATTTGTGTGTCACAAAATTGTCATAGCATACACAATTGCTATCTTGGTTCGTGAAGTTTTGCATGAGAAAAGAGCTCAAAAGTGAAAGAGCTACCCAAGCTTTTAAGCAAAGAGGAAAGATAAGCAAAGAGCTTATGAGCAAGAACCATAGCATCATACTACATTAAGATTGTCATATTGGATCATCTTGGATCATAGCACCGAAATACCATACATATAGCATACGTGGGATAGAGATAGTTGCATTTTTGCCTAGTAGGTTGTGCACAAGTTTCGTATTCGCATATTGTGCAATCGTGCTAGCGTCTCTCTAGTATTGTGCAACAAGAGCATTTTCGTGGATTCCACATTTTGGCTCACTTTTGGTTTGCACAATCCCACTTATCTATTTGCGTGTGTGTTTCCGTGTACCGTTATTTGCTTGGTCTACTTGTTGCATTTGCAAATTTGTGTACCTTTTCCAACATTATAGACGCTCACTTACAGTTGCATCAAATTTTGTGCCACCATCCTCACCAAGCTCCACCATAAGCTTTTATTTGTGTAGGTGTGAGAACCGACAAGGATTGGTACCAATAGTGCTATTTCATTGTCCGCATTTGAGTGAACTTGATTCATCACCAACATCGGTCAAAGGTACATTGGTATAAGTTCTTCTCCTTCTACCACTCACATATTTTGCTTGGAATGATGGATAGGCCAAGTACTTCTACGAACCCACTCTTCCTCGAGCAAGACGACGACATGTCATCATACGTCACCAAGAGCCACCTCTTTGGTGCACAACGAGCATTGCACCAAGAGCAACAACCAATGAGCGACCGCATCGACAACCTCGCCACCGACTTGCGACTCTTCGAGCAACGTACAAGAGACTACTTCGACAACAAGTTCGACGCTCACAAGCAAGAGAATGATGCAAGAATGGACGAGATCCGCGCCTTGATGAGAAACCGGCATCATTCCACTTCTTCATCCTCAAGACGGAGCCGCTTGAGTCGACACTCCGACGACACCTTCTACGACTCAAGTACACCTACTTCGAACACTCTTCGACGTGCACACGTCAAGACCGTCATGCATCTCGCAACCCGCTACATGAGAAGCATTCACAAGAGCAAGTCGATGAGCAAGTCCCTCGTCCTCAATCAAACCAAGCCGCTTTTTCCCAAGCTCAAGAACGACAACGACTACGGCGCCAAGAGGAAGAACGAGCGCGTCTACACCAAGACGAACAAGACGCCAAGGCTCAACGTCTTCAACGACAACAATGAGAAGAGCAAGCTCTTGAGACACAACATGCCCTTCAAGAATCAAGTCGAGCCTTAGCCAACCGCAATCGCGAACGGCGCAATCAAGAGGAAGCCCTTCGAGAAGAAATCCAAGAAAGGAACTACCAACCCCATGTACAACGTCAAGTCCCTCAAGCTCCTCCACAAGCTCGTCAAGTTCCACCTCAACCTCAAGTTCAACAAGAGCAAGTTGATCATGGTCTTCCTCCACGCCAAGAGCAACATGAAGACGATTGCAATCCACGTCAAGGGCGTCATCACCACCATCGCCAACAAACACAATGAAGAGCAGCGATATGGAAAGCTCAAATTCACCATGCCCAAGTTCAATGGAAGCAATGACCCCGAAGAGTACCTCTCATGGGCATTGAAGGTCGACAAAATCTTTCGTTTGCACAACTATGAGGAAGAGAAGAAAATCGCTATGGAATCACTTGAGTTCCAAGACTATGTGCTCATATGGTGGGAACAAATCCTTGAGAGGCGACAAGCAAGAGGTGAACCTCCAATCACCACTTGGGCTCAAATGAAGGATGTCATGCGAGCATGTTTTGTGCCAACCTACTACAACCGCGACCTCTTCAAGAAACTCCAACTCCTCAAGCAAGGAACAAAGAGTGTTGAAGAATACTACAAGGAAATGGAGATAGCCATGATTCGAGCCAATGTGAAGGAAGATGATGAGCAAACTATGGCACGCTTCTTGAATGGACTCAATCATCCCATCAAGAAGATCGCCGACTTCCAACCATACTCCACCCTCATTGAGCTCGTGCATCAAGCTACAAAGGCGGAACATCAAGTGCAAGATGACTTCAAGTACGCCAAGTACTCGTCCAAGACCTACGGCTTCTCCAACAACCAAGCTTCAACACCTCCTCCAACATCTACATCAACCAAACTTTCTACAAACAACGACGACAAGTCGAGTTACAAGAGAAATTTGACAAGTTCAAGTCGTCCTCCTCCTACTACAAGCAACTTCAAGCCGCGTGCTTCATCATCTACTCCGACCGATGAGACCATCAAAACAAGCTCCTTCAAGTGTTTCACTTGCGGCGGCCGAGGCCACAAGTCCTACGAATGCACCAACAAGCGCACCATGATCCTCAACGACGACGGCACATATGACTCAATAAGTGATGAGGAGATGGAAGCCCTTGAGCAAGTGGCCATGCACCGCGAAAGTGAACGAAGATGAAGATGATCAAGTCTTTTGCGATGAGGATTCAAGCCCCGCTCTCGTTGTCTCCAAGGTCTTGACTCTTCAACATCAACAAGAAGACGACCAAAGATGCCACATCTTCCACACAAAGGCCAGCATCAACGGAAGGTCCGTCAAGGTCATCATCGATGGAGGAAGTTGTCACAACTTGGCAAGTGAAGAACTATGCTCTAAGCTTCAATTGGTCAAGAGGAAGCACCCGACTCCATACAAGGTTCAATGGCTAAGTGACTCCGGCACTATACGAGTTGAGCATACGGTCCAAGTCTCCTTCAAAATTGGTGCATATGAGGACACTTTGGAATGTGATCTGGTCCCAATGACGGTTTGCCACCTCCTTCTTGGTCGACCATGGAAATTCGACCGTGGTGTCTTCCACAAAGGGCGCACCAATCGCTATAGCTTCAATATGAAAGGGAAGGAATATGTGCTACGACCTATGTCTCCTAGTCAAGTGATAGCCGACAAGCAAGCCACCCATCATAGAGACAAGAGTGAGAAAGTGATTCACCAAAAAGTGAGTGAGAGCCACAAGCCAAACTTGAGCGCCTCTTCGCCTAGAGAGAAAAACCTCATCCTATTTGCCACCAAACGTGAGATGAGAGAAATGTGTGAGAACCCATCTAGTGTGATGCACTTTGTTCTTGTGTGCAAGGATGGAGAGCCAACAACTAACACCTCTCATGAGCTACCTTTAGTGTTTCAATCTCTTTTGCGGGAATTCCAAGATGTTTTCCCCGATGAGCTACCTCCGGGTCTACCTCCTCTTCGAGGCATTGAGCATCAATCGACCTTGTCCCCGGAGCACCTCTCCCAAACAAAGCTCCATACCGAGTCAATCCCGAAGAAACCAAGGTGATTCAACGGAAAGTACAACAACTCATCGACAACGGTCATGTACGTGAAAGCCTAAGCCCGTGTGCCGTTCCCGTTATACTTGTGCCTAAACCCGATGGAAGTTTCCGCTTGTGTTCCGATTGTAGACCTATAAATGCTATTACCGTTCTCTATAGGCATCCCATTCCTCGCTTAGATGATATGCTTGATGAACTTAGTGGAGCCAACTTTTTCTCAAAAATAGATCTTAAAAGTGGCTATTATCAAATCCGCATACAAGAGGGTGATGAATGGAAAACTGCTTTCAAAACCAAATTTGGTTTATATGAGTGGTTAGTGATGCCTATGGGTCTTTCGGAGGCTCCCGATACTTTTCGTATCGCCTTATGCATCATGTGCTTAGTCCTTACATTGGAGTCTTTGTTGTGGTTTACTTCGACGATATTCTTGTGTTTAGCAAAACCATGAAAGAACATCTTGATCATGTTAGGGCTGTTTTGCAAACCCTTCGCAAGGAAAGTCTTTATGCAAACATGAAAAAACGCACATTTAGTGTTGAGAAAGTGGTTTTCTTGGGTTTTGTAGTATCCTCAAAGGGTGTCCATGTTGATGAATCTAAAATTGAAGCAATTAAAACTTGGCCCCAACCCACCAATTTGCAACAAGTGCGTAGCTTTCTTGGTCTTATGGTTTTTATCGTCGCTTTGTGAAAGATTTTAGCACAATTGCCGCTCCTTTGCATGCTTTGAGTAAGAATAATACTCCCTTTGTTTGGGAAACTTTGCAATCCACCGCTTTTGATGAGCTTAAGTCTTTGCTTACTCATGCTCTGATTCTTGCTTTGCCTAATTTTGACAAAACTTTTGAGGTTCATTGTGATGCAAGTGGTACAGGAATTGGCGGAGTTTTGATGCAAGAAAAACGAGCCATTGCTTATTTTATTGAAAAACTCTCTGGTGCTCAACTTAACTATCCCATCTATGACAAAGAATTTTATGCTTTAGTGCGTGTCCTACATGTTTGGGAACATTACCTTAGACCGCATGAGTTTGTCATCCATACCGATCATGAAACACTTAAGTATCTAAAAGGTCAAACTAAGTTGAAGAAGCGTCAAGCAAAATGGAGTGAATTTATTGAATCTTTTCCTTATGTCATAAAGTACATCAAGGGTAAGGAAAGTGTAGTTGCCAATGCACTTTCACGCATATGCACGCTTGTCACTAAACTTCAGTTGAATGTTATTGGATTTGAGCACATAAAAGAATTGAATGCTAACGACCCATCTTTTGCTATTCCTTATGCTAAGTGTTTGACACTTCTTGGGAACAATATTACACCCAGGATGCTTATCTTATGAGAGCTAAAAATTATGCATTCCCGATTCTTCTCTTCGTTTGCTCCTTTTGCAAGAGGCTCATGGAGGCGGACTCATGGGACACTTTGGACGCGACAAGACATTCGCCACGCTCTCCAAGAACTACTTTTGGCCCAAGATGTTCCGCGACGTCTCACGCTTCACCAACCGATGCTCTACATGCCACAAAGCTAAGTCTAAAGCTCAATCTCATGGTCTTTACATGCCTCTTCCTATCACTTATCAACCTTGGGAAGACATTAGCATGGATTTTGTACTTGGTTTGCCTAGAACTCAAAATGGAAAGGATTCCGTATTTGTTGTTGTGGATAGATTTTCTAAGATGGCACATTTCATTCCTTGCAACAAGATAGACGATGCTTCACATATTGCAAATCTCTTTTGAGGGAAATCTTGCGACTCGTGGAGTACCAAAGACAATCGCCTCCGATCGTGACGTCAAGTTCTTGAGTTACTTTTGGAAGACCCTATGCGCCAAGCTCGGAATCAAGCTCTTGTTCTCATCTGCATACCATCCTCAAACCGACGGCCAAACGAAGGTGACGAACCGCACACTATCCACTCTACTTCGTGTCTTGATCAAGAAGAACATCAAGGAGTGGGAAGCATGTCTACCCATCGCCGAAATGCGCCTACAACCGTGCAAGACATTCGACTACCGGCAAGTCCCCCTTCGAGGTCGTCTACGGCTTCAACCCGTTGTCCCCATTGGACATTCTACCTCTTCCTCTACAAGAGCGCACCAACATGGATGTGAATGCACGGGTAATATACATCAAGAAGATGCATGAGGAGACAAGACAAACCATCGAGCGCCAAGTACAACGAGTAGCGACCAAGCTCAACATCAACAAGCAACCCATGGTCTTCAACATTGGTGATCTAGTGTGGCTACATCTTCGCAAGGACCGCTTCCCCAAAGAACGCAAGTCCAAGCTTCTTCCCCGAGCCGATGGACCTTTCAAGGTGCTAGCACGCTACAACGACAATGCCTACAAGATCGACGTACCTCGAGACAAGTACAATGTGAGCGACATCTTCAACGTCAAGGACCTCACACCATACCATGGAGATGAAGCTTTTGATCCTAGGTCAGATCCCTGTCAAGGGGGGGAGATGATGCGGAGCATCCCTCACTCATCCCCATGGACGCACCGACATCTTTCTCAAGACCACGTGGACCCATGACGCGAGCCCGAGCTAAGGCTATCGAAGATAAGGTGAACTCGCTCCTCTCCGAACTCCCTCCTCCTACTCACGAGACATGGCTACTACCTCATTCGGAAACCCTATGTATAATCAGGTACATGGAGATAAGCCAAGGAACAACTACTTCCAAGAGCCAAGACGACGAGGACCCCAAGCATGTTGAAGGAGAAGAAGAAAGGATGTTGCAGCTATAGGCATCGGACGTCCGACCACGCCCCGGACATCCGGCGAACTCCCGAGCCCGCAGACGACCGACGCCCTCCGGACGTCCGGCAGCTGGGCACCCGAATGGAATCTGCGGACGTCCGAAAGCCTCCAGACGTCCGATCGCCGCACGCCCGAACCGAATCTACGGACGTCCGAAAGCCTCTGGACTTCCGACCGATGTGCGCCCGAGCCGAATCTACGGACGTCCGAAGGCCTCCGGACGTCCGGACCCTCTCGAGCCTCCGGACGACCGGTGACCTCCGGACGTCCGACACCTGTGTGTTGACTTTGTTTGGGGTCGCAGCCCTTGTACCCCTTCGCCCCCTAGACTATATATACTCTTCCTTCCCCACCTTCCTAGGGTTAGCGTTGGTTTAGCTCATGTTTGTGTGACAGCCTTGCTCACCCACTTGGTTACTTCTCCTCGGAGCTCAGGACCTCTACGGAGAAGATCCCCCAAGCGGATTCAAGACCCCCTTCTAGGGTGGACCCCATCAAGACCTCCTCTCGGAGAAGAACGGCTACTCGTGTATCTTTCCTTTATTGATTTCGAATCTTGTGCTACCTTATGTGTTCGATGATCTAGCCCTTGTGTGATCGATACTTGTCGGTTTAGTGTTCCTCTTGTGTGTGTTTCCCCGTGTTCTTCCGCGTGTTCATCTTGTTCTCCTCGTAGGATCCCCTCCAAACGTGAAAGATCTCCGATTAGGGTTCCGCCCTACATCAATAAGCAAACGTAGAAGTAACTCCCATGGGTTTGATAATAAAACAGGTAATAGGTACTACCTCAACTACTTTCCCAAAACCCATAGTTTAATTAGATCCTAATCATGTAATGTTTGAGGTTTGATCTAATGCATAAAAACTGGGTATGAAAAGGGATATGATCAAAGTGTTACTTGCCTTGCTGATGATCCGCGAAACCTAGCGATTCAAAGTAGCAAGAGGCGCACTCCGGGTACTCTATCGCAGACAAACAAGCATACAATAAGTACTCAACTAGTGCACATGTAAAACTCAAATAAAAAAATCTAACTAGAAAGTTCAACTTAAGAACTCCGGTTTGCAAAAAGAATCAAATCGAACGAAGCAACGAAAGTCAAACGGCGAAAGAAACAAGCTTCGTTTACTAATCTGGACCTAAGTCAAATTTTACAGAAGCAAAAACTTGTTTGAGTTGATTAATCGGAAAGAGGGTTTCTAGACAAAACTCTAGGCGCTTGAATCGCCTGATTCCGATAAACGAGCGAAAAGTTATACTAGAACGAAAATCAGATCAGAAATCGCGATCTGGAATAATCGCGGAAAATCCGAGAAAAGAAAAACGGGCGAACAGGCTAACGAACGAACGTTCGCTATCTGTGGCTAAACGACGAAAACCGTTCGTTAAAACGAACATACGGACGAACGTCCGCTAAATAAACTAAACCGAAAAAAAATCTAAAAAAATGAATCTAGGGGTTTTTTTTCAAAAAAAACCGAAGTGGTTTTTCTTTAAAAAAAGGTCCCATGGCGGTTTCAGGCAAGATTTCTCGAGGCACTCAAGGGCAGGCGGCTCCGGGCGGCGAGGGCGGTGGCGACTCGGTGGGCGGCGGCGGCTCGGCGGCAAGCGCCAGCTAGGCGGCGAGGCGGCCAAGGGCGGGGTTCAACGGCTTGGGCTCCAAGGGGCGGCGGCAATTTATATAGGGGGCGGTGGGCTTGGGCGAGGCGGGAGGCGGAGTCCTCCCGGACTCGGCGGCGGTGGCTCGCCGGACTCCGGTCCCGAGCCGGTCGGAGACGGCGGCGCTGGGTTGGGCTGACTGGCTGGCCTCGGCCCACAAGCCGTGTTTTTTTAAACAGATTTCACCAAACAAAAAAATCTAGAAAATTAAATTAAATTCTAAAAATGCCAAAATAAATTTTCACCGCCTAAACAAAATATTTAGAATGAGGTGAACATTTTCTTGGCCCTGAAATGCAGTTTTGAAAATGTGCATTTTTTCTAAATTCAAATAAAATAGCGATAAACTCCAAAATAAAATCTTATTTGATTTTTTTTATTAAACCTTCAATATTTCTTTATTTTGGGAAAGTCATTTTTTTCCCTCTCTCATATTTTTATAATAGAAATAATTGAAGATAAAATAAACAAAATCAAAAGATCCTATTTTCAGAATTTGAGAAAACTCAAATATGAAAATAACGAAATCTCCAACTCTCTCCGTGGGTCCTCAAGTTGCATGAAATTTCTAGGATATAGCCAAAATGCCAAAAAAATATGATATGCAAATGATGATCTATGTATAACATTCCAAATTGAAAATTTGGGATGTTACAAACCTACCCCCCTTAAGATGAATCTCGCCCTCGAGATTCGGGTTGGCTAGAAAATAGGTGAGGGTGGTCCTTCAGCAGGTCTTCTTCTTGTTCCCAGGTGGCTTCATGCTCGGCGTGGTGGCTTCACTGGACTTTGCAAAACTTGATAACCTTGCTGCGGGTGACTCGGCTGGCATACTCGAGAATTTTGACTAGTTTCTCCTCGTAGGTCAAATCCTTACCCAACTGAATCGCTTCCAGTGGCACAGTATCCTTCAGCGGTATATCAGCCATCTCTGCGTGGCACTTCTTCAACTGGGAAACGTGGAACATGTCGTGAACTCCTGACAATCCTTCTGGCAATTCCAACTTGTAAGCAACTTCTCCATGCGCTCCAAAACTCTGTATGGTCCCACAAAACGTGGTGCTAACTTTCCTTTAACTCCACAGTGCTTAACTCCTCGAAGCAGGGATACACAAAGATAAACTCTGTCTCCGACTTCGTGAACTGTCTCCTTGCATTTTGAATCTGCATAGCTCTTCTGCCTAGACTGGGCTACCTTGAGCCTATCACGAATCAACTTCACCTTCTGTTCAGACTCCTTAATCAAATCTTGTCCAAACAACGGGCTGTCTCCAACTTCATCCTACAATAGCGAGGTTCTGCACCTCCTTCCGTACAAGGCTTCAAAAGGGGCCATCTTCAAACTGGATTGATAACTGTTGTTGTAAGAGAACTCTACATACGGCAAATTGTCGTCCCAACTAGACCCATAATCTAGCGCTCAAGCTCTCAGCACATCCTCCAAAATCTGATTGACTCTCTCGGTCTGTCCATCTGTCTGTGTATGAAAAGTTGTACTGAACTCTAGTCTGGTTCCCAAAGTTTCGTGCAACTGATTCCAGAACTTTGAGGTAAACTGGGTTCCTCTGTCTGATACAATGCTCCTTGGAACTCCATGCAAACATACGATCCTGGTCATGTATATCTTAGCCAACTTAGCACCTTGTAAGTAGTCTTCACGGGATGAAATGAGCTACCTTCGTCAAACGATCGACTACAACCCAAATCGAGTCATAGCCTGAACGAGTCCTGGGCAATCCCGTGATAAAGCCCATGCCTAATTTTTCCCACTTCCATTCGGGTATCGGCAGTGACTGTAACAATCCTGCTGGCTTCTGATGCTCTGCCTTCACTCTCTGACATACATCACAAAGTGCTACAAACTCTGCAATATCCTTCTTCATTCCGGTCCACCAGAAAGTGTCTTTCAAATCCAGATACATCTTGTATTTCCTGGGTGAATTGAGTACGGCGAATCATGGGCCTCTTGCAAAATCAACTTCCTGATCTTCGGATCATTAGGCACATAAACGCGGTCCTCAAACCATAGGGTATCATGCTCATCCTCACGAAATCCCTTAGCCTTTCCCTTGCTCATTTTCTCTTTAATAGAAGCAATCTCCTTGTCAGTTGTCTGAGCTTCTCTGATCTTATCCATCAAAGTAGACTCAGATCTCCAATGTCGCTACATAGCCTCTCGGAACTATCTCCAAACATAGCTCTCGAAATTCCTCGGCTAACTCCTTTGGTAAACCTCCGGTCATTAGTGTGTTGACATGGCTCTTGCGGCTCAACGCATCTGCTACTACGTTAGCCTTTCCGGGGTGATAATGCAATCTCATATCATAATCCTTGATGAGCTCCAACCATCTCCTTTGCCTGAGATTCAACTCCTTCTGTGTGAAGATGTATTTCAAACTCTTGTGATCCGTGTACACCTCACAATGATTTCCAATGAGAAAATGTCTCCAAGTCTTCAATGTGTGTACTACGGCTGCTAACTCCAAATAATGTGTAGCATAATTCAACTCATGGGGCTTAAGTTGTCGTGAAGCATATGAAACAACTCTTCCCTCCTGCATAAGTACTGCTCCAAGTCCTCGGCGTGAAGCGTCACAATACACCTGATAATCCTTGCGCTGATCTGGCAGAATCAACACTGGTGATGTAACCAAATGTTTCTTCAACTCCTGGAAACTAGCTTCACATTCTTCAGTCCAATTGAACTTGGTATCCTTCTTTAATAACTCCGTCATAGGCTTCGCAATCTTCGAGATATTCTCAATGAATCTCCGGTAGTATCCTTCCAGTCCAAGGAAACTCCGGATCTCTCCAACTGTCGTTGGTGCTTCCCAGTTTGTCACAGTGACAACTTTGGTGGGATCTACTACTATACCTTCTCCGGATATAACGTGTCTAAGAAATCCAACTTCCTTCAACCAAAACTCACATGTGCTGAACTTGGCATATAACTGATGTTCTCTGAGCATCTCAAGTACTAAACGCAAATGCTCCTTATGCTCCTCTTCGTTCTTTGAATAAACCAAAATATCATCAATGACCACCATGACAAACTTATTCAAAAACTCCATAAACACCTTGTTCATCATGTTCATGAAATAGGCAGGTGCGTTAGCCAGACCAAATGACATAACGGTATACTCGTACAGTCCATACCTGGTGGTAAAAGCCGTCTTAGGTATATCCTGCTCCCGAATCTTTAACTGATGGTATCCTGATCGCAAATCGATCTTGGAAAATACCTTAGCTCCTTGCAATTGGTCAAACAAGTTGTTGATCATCGGCAACGGGTACTTATTCTTAATGGTCACTTCATTTAATCCTCGATAATCAACAACCATTCTCAATGATCCATCCTTCTTTTCCACTAGAAGTACTGGCGATCCCCAAGGTGAAGAACTTGGGCGAATAAGACCTTTATCCAGTAACTCCTTAATCTGCTTCTTAATTTCTTCCAAATCTTGTGCGGGCATCCGGTACGGTCACTTAGATATCGGCCCTATGCCTGGCAAAAGCTCAATCTGAAACTCAATGTCTCTATCCGGTGGCATGCCTGGCAACTCCTCTGGAAATACGTCCGGGTAATCCTTCACCACGGGTACTTCCTCTTGCACAAATCCTGATAAGGAATTTACTTGTGTCCTCTTTGGCTCATGCTGTGACACATACTTGATTCTTCTTCCTTCTGGGGTGGTAAGCAAAATCGACTTACTGGCGCAATCGATGTTTCATCCATACATCGATAGCCAATCCATACCTAGAATCACGTCCAAACATTGTGATTCCAGAATGATTAAATCCGTGGGGAAAACCTGCCTACCTATGCTCAAAGGCACTTGAAAACATCCTCGACTGGCCATATACTCCGCTCCTGGTGAGCTTACTGGCATAGGTGTTCTAAGAACCTTGGTGGGCAGTTTGTACTTATCCACAAATCCTCGTGATATGTATGAATGCGATGCACTAGTATCAAAAAGAACGATTGCAGTAGATCTCTTAACCAAAAACTTAACTATTACTGCATCTGGCTGAGCTTCAACCTCCTCCACATTAACGTGGTTCACCTGTCCCCTGTTGAAAGGGTTCGGCTTCTTCCCTGAGCTTCCATTGCCATTTCCATTCTGGGATTCAGGACATTCATTGGCATAATGTCCGGTCTTCTGACACTTAAAGCAAGTGACTTGGCTCAGGTCTCTCTTGGCTGGGGTTGACGAGTTGGTGCGGTTTTGTCCGTTGCTTCCTCCATTCCCGTTACCATTCTTCGAACCATTATGATTGTGCGAGCTACCTCCTCCATGGGTATGCTGAAATTGTCCTCCCGGTTTCAGGGTAAAGCGTAGCTTTTGCTGAGCTCCAGAATTGTACTTCCTTTGACCATACTTCCTCTTGCGGTTTTCAATCTGTTGCAGCTTCCCTTCTATCATAAGAGCATGATCTACCAACTCCTAGTAGTTGTTGAAAGTTGCTACCATCAACTGCATGCTCAGCTCATCATTTAGTCCTTCAGGAACTTCTCCTGCTTGGCTGCATCTGTAGCAACGTCATCCGGGGCATAACGTGCTAACTTACTAAAGTCCTCCACATACTGGCTTACAGTGCGTCCTCCTTGACGTAAGTTGCGAAACTCACGCTTCTTCATGGCCATAGCTCCTGCTGAAACGTGGGCAATACGGAAAGCTTGCTGAAACTGATCCCATGTGACAGTGTCAATAGGGTGTGTGGATGTGTAATTCTCCCACCATGATGCTGCGGGTCCATCAACCTGATGTGTGGCAAAACGCACTCTCTCCGCATCTATGCATCCTGCAGTGGCCAGCTCCCTTCCAACCTTGCGGAGCCAATCATCTGCAACAATTGGCTCGGTGCTACTGGAAAACACCGGCGGATTTAGCCTCAAGAAACGAGTCAAATGGTCAATGGGTGGTGGTGGTGGTGGGTTGCTGTTGTTGTTGTTGTTGTTGTTGTTGTTGTTGTTGCCTTGATTCTGTACTAGTGCTTGCATCAAAACATTCTGCTGCTGAATCAACTGAGTGATCTCCGGTGGGAAAACAAATCCGGTGTCGCATCTCAAAGGCATCTGAGGGTGTTAGAGAAGATGAGAATATAGAATAGAATGAGGTCTAGTGAGAAAACACTACCCATATGCACATGAGAAAAATGCAAACAATATGTCACATCCCTAGTTCTGGTATGACCTAGACTAGCTAGTCATTTGTGCATCATGTTTAAATTCCAGTTAATTTTGAAATGGGGATTTGTGAAACCCTCAGAATCATTTCTGGAAATGACCCAAATAAAAATTGCTTCAATTTGGCCCAAGAAAATGTTCTGTTTTCTCCAAAAATATTGGTCGAGGTAAAATTCCAACCAATATTTTTGGGAGCTCAAGTATTTATTTTTGGCCATTTGAATTAATGCAAGAATATTTGCCTTGGATATATATATGTTATATATATAATATATGTCCAAAAATTATGATAGTTGTTGAGGAGTTACGAATAATATAAATAGCTCCTACAAAAATTGGCATAAGAAAATAAAATGATTTAGTATTTTAATTAAATCAAATAAATGTCGAAAATAGAAAAAATAAACAAAAAGGGAAAACCCTTACGGACTTACAGGCCACTTCTTGGCCTGGCTCTGCACCCGGCCCGGCCGCCAATCGTCTCTCCTCGCGCCCGGAGGGCAGGCGTGGTCGCCGCCACGCCGTCGCGCCTCACTGGCCTGCGTGCCCTCCCCCTCAACGCTCAGGCCTCCGGACGTCGCCACGCGCTACCCCGCACCGCTCTCACTCCCTCTCGCTCTTCCTCCTCCCTGGTTCTCTCCCGCGCCACCGTGCCCGAACGCCACCGCCGCCACCGGCCTCTGTTGCCGCGCCCACAGCCACGGCCTCGCCCCTCCCCCTCCCCCCGACGCGCTCCACAGCTCCTCCGCGATCCCCTCTCCCTCTTCGTCGAGCCACGCACCTCCGGACGGCCTCCATCGCCGCCACCGTCGTCTTCTTCATCGCCGCCCACAGATCTCCACCGCCGCTTCGCCCGTCCGGCCGTCCTCGAGCTCACCGTCGACGCCATCGAGTCCGCCGTGAGCCCCTGCATCCATTCCCCTTCTCCCCGCCTCCTCAAGGCTCAGAGCCAGACGCCTGCCGAGCCCGAGGCTCCGCGAGCCCCGGCCCCTCCAGCCTCCTCCCACCTGCTCCCCATCAGATGCTGAGCTCGGCCACGCCCTGCTCTCAGACGCCGCCTCAGGGTTCGTGGGCGCGGACTCCGGCCCGAGAGGCCGGGCGGCGAGCTCCCGTCCGCGCTCGAGCCTCTGCCACGTGGGCTCCGCGTCAGTGATTAGCTTAGTGCTAATCACCGCTTATTTAACCCCTTACAGCGACCAAAGGCCCAAGTGCCACTAATCCTTTAATTAAGTTAAAACTAACCCCTGTTTAACTCGTGTCACCGGCGTGTGGACCCCACACGTCGGGTTTGACTCAACAATCGTTGTTGACTTGCTGACGCAAGCATGACGCAGTGCTGACGCAATTATTTATTTTCTGGATTTAAATTAAATCAGGAATTCCAGAAAATTAGCAAAACTTCAAAAATTCATATAAATTCAACCATAACTCAGATTGAAATAATTTATATATGAAAAATTATCAGAAAAATGCAATCTTTCCATCTGTACTAGTTTCATGCATGACAAAACAACTTATACCTGCTGTATAGGTGAAAACATATAAATGGCATATATAAGAGCTAAATTTGGAGTTGCATTTTAACCCTTGGTTCAAATGGACTTCATTCAAATTGAATACTAGTTGCATTAGCTCAAACATCATCACATCTTCATGCCATGTTCATACATCATTATTGCATATGCTTGTGTATTGATTGTTGGCACCGTTCCTTCTCGATAGGTCCTGCTCCGGAGACCGTTCCAGAGTACCTGTCCGTGAAGCAGTGCCTCCCTTGTTGTTTTACCAGGCAAGCAAACCCCCTTGTTCATTCCGATACAATCCTACTCTCTCGCTCCTGCTCTCGCTATTGCATTAGGACAACAACGATTCATCTGCTACTTTGTGTCATGCGGTAGTTGAACCCATTCCTCTACATGACCTGTCATTGCCACAAGAATAGTTGAAACCCACTAGCATGTGTAGGAGTTGATTGAGCCATGTTGTGCTCCTACCATGCTATGCCTGCTATTGCTTAGAGTTGTGTCAGTCCGATTCATTGGGAATGAATTGGAGTACAGTTCTATGTTACGATGTCGAGAGTGAAATATGTGAACACGATTTGGTAAAGGCAATGGTGAGAGGCCATGTAGGAGTACATGGTGGGTTGTCTCACCGGAACCGTCCTTAAGCAGAGTTCTATGTATGTTGTCCAATGACTAGCTACTACCACACATTGGAATGCTTAAGTGCCCCTCTCGACTTATTAACCAACTTGACCTCTGTCCAGGAGTCGCAACTAGTTTCTGGTGTTTGTAGGTAGTGTTAGTAGTCTACCAAGTGGCACCCGACCAGGTGGGCTTGGGACAGACTAGGCACAAGTGGCACGGTGTACCAAGCGTAGATCCATCCGGCGAGGTGGGCTTGGGAACCCTGCACACATCATTTGGGGCCGTGAGCGACACCCCGGCCGGATCTCCTTGCGGATGGAACCCGAATAGGCGATAAACCTGGACTAGAGTCTTGTGTGGTTAGTCAGGTCGTGGCCGACACCTCGCCAAAGCTTCCGCTTGAAGGTTGCCGAGATACATGACGTGTACATGGCGGTAAGTGGCGTAGCGTGTGTGAAGAAGTACACCCCTGCAGGGTTAACATGATCTATTCGAATAGCCGTGTCCTCGGTTAGGGACTTCTTGGATGCTTACGTGGTACATAGACAACTTGAAGTGGATACTATAAAATGCTCAAGACAAGTGTGAGTGCTATGGATGGCCTTCTCGTATGGAGAGGGGATGAATCCATAGTAGTGTATTGTGTGGTGGATAGTGGACTCGTGTGCGCCATATCACCTCAAAGAAGTTCTTGTAGTCGTAGAACAGGATAGCCACAGAGTCAAAGCTGGCTTGCTGAAACTAAACCCCACATTACTTTCTTTCTACAAATGCATATATAATAGGATCTGATGTAAGTCTTGCTGAGTACCTTTGTACTCACGTTGCTTTATTTGTGTTTTGCAGCGGAGATTTCGGTCTTTCTAGTAGTTCCGCTTGGACTTCGACGAGTAGCTTGTTACCTCAGCTACGATCTTGTACCCTTGGGAGGGTCTTGTAGATAGTCAGGCTTCTCAGCCTTTTTCTTTTGTAGTTATGCGTACTCGGACATGTAATGCTTCCGCTTGTTGCTTGTATGTTTCGTATGATGGGTCATGTGACCCCTGTTTGCAATAAATGCTATGTGGCTCTTCTGAGCCTTTATCTATATGAGTTTGCGTTATGTTGTGATGCCATGTTGTACAACACATACTTGCATGTTATGCGTACGTGTAACGTGTATTGCTATGTGTGGGATCCGACAACCTAGTTGTCTATCCTTGGTAGCCTCTCTTATGGGGAAGTGTAGTCTAGTGCTTCCTTTGAGCCATGGTAGTTCTGCTACAGCCGGTTAACCGGAGTCCCGCTAGCCCAAAGACTACTGCTTCCGGAACACTTGATCGGCGGCATGTGATTCACTTGCCGTTCACTGTATACATCCCTTCGGGAAATGTCACGCGGTGACATCCGAGTCCTGCCTAGCTCACATGCCGGTTCACCGGAGTCCTGTTAGCCCAAGTACAGCCCGGATTCGCACGCCGCCAATCGACATGCTCGATGTTGATTCATGTATGCCTGTCCCCATAGGTTAGAGCCCCTTTGGGTTCATGACTAGTCATGTCGGCCCGGTTCTCTGTCATATGGATGCTAGCGACACTATCATATACGTGAGCCAAAAAGGCTAAACGGTCCCGGGCCATGGTAAGGCGACACCGTGGGAATACCGTGCGTGAGGCCGCAAAGTGATATGATGTGTTACATGCTAGATCGGTGTGACTTAGGATCGGGGTCCCGACAGCTTTGGTATCGAGCTCGATCTGTAGGATTACCAAGCCAATCTGGTCGAAGTTGAGTCTAGAAATTCTTTAGTTATGTAAGGGAATTGATTGTGGGAAGGAACGTAAGGCTCTTTTTACTCCTTATATCTCATGCCCTTCTGATCTGAGTCGTCCTATCTTTCCTACGGGGTTAAGGAACTAGGCTTTCTCTTCTGCCTATCAGGATCACGTGTTACTACTCCGTAGTTCCGTAGGATTGGATGATCAGAGTCATACCCCAGTTTTCGAGTACTTCCGGTGTAGTCTGTTTAGTACTATCCCAGAACCTTTGAGTGAAGATGTTGAGTATGTTACTACCCCATTTTAGCAGGATGTCTCATTCTGAGCATTTTACTGCCGTTATGCTGCCGGAATTGCCCTAGGAGTTCGAGAGATACTAATTTCTTTGTCCTACATTTTACAGTCTGTAATTGATGTTGATTCCGTCCTTGGTTTCGTTTCTCAGGATGTCATCATTTAAGCGAAGTTCTGTTGCTCGTAGCCAGAACCACGGAGATGGTAGGGATGAGGATCCTCCCGACCAGCCTTCTTTGGCAGAGTTTATGTTAGAGTTGGAGAGGAACAAGCGTGAGTCTAACCGCTTGTTGGCACGTATCGAGGAGAACACCGCACATCGGGCTTCAAAGGGTGCGCCACCATTCATGACTTCATTCGCTTGCACCCACCTACCTTTCATCATTCCATCGAGCCACTCGATGCGGATGACTGGCTCCGTAGTATCACACGCAAGCTCCGTTCTGCGAACGTAGCTGAAAGTGATAAGGTCACCTATGTTGCATACCACCTGGAAGGTCCTGCTAGTCTTTGGTGGCAGAACTATGAGGCTATGCTTCCACCTGGTCGATTCCTACCGGAGAGATTTCACCGAGGCTTTTCATGAGCATCACATTCACGAAGCCCTCATCGATCGCAAGAGAGAAGAGTTCTGTAGTTTCACCTGTGGTAAGATGGCTGTTGATGCTTCTGACGAGAGAGTTTGAGAACCTTGCCCGCTATGCTTCAGAAGAGCTGTCCACGGACGCCAAGAAGCAGGCTAGGTTCCGGAAGGGTCTCAACCCCAAGTTGCGTCGTGATCTCCACCTGCACCATTGCAACACATTCCAGGCTCTTGTGAACAAGGCCATTTAGGCGGAGACAGCTCAGCTCACTTACGAGGAGTCTCGTAAGCACACCCGTGAGTTGGGATCTTCTTCCGGTTCGGGCTCGCAGAAGCGCCGGATTTGGGTTCCGAACTCCGCTCTTCCTCCTGGATATACACCGACGCCATCTTATGTGGCACCTCACCCGTTCACTTATATGCACCACCCAGGCCTATTGGTGGACCACCTGCCAATACGGGTCCATGTCCTACCTCCAAGATTTGTTACAAGTGTGGAGAGCCAGGCCACATTGCCCGTATTTGTACTCAGACCAGAGTTGCCCCACCCCAGCCCGAGAAGTCTGTTGGCCGTGGTAGTAAGCCATCGCGCAAGATGATCAGTGCCAAGTCAGCTCCCACTGAACATGGACGTGTGCATCACGTCTCAGCTAAAGACGCTCATGATGATCCAGATGTCGTTCTTGGTACACTCCTTGTCAACTGTCATCCAAAGATCGGTTACATTACATCGAGCATCTCATTCCTTCATTTCAAAGCTATGCCCGCTTGCACGACATGTCATTTTGTGATATGCCCTCCCCGCTACTCATTCAAACTCCTGGATCCAAATGGTAAACTTCCTGTGTAAGCCATAGTAACGAAATCCTTGTTGACAGACTTGTATTCCTTTCCTCACTTATAGCCCTCAAGTCTTCAGATATTAACATCATCTTGGGTATGGATTGGATGACAGCTCATCATGCCAAGATTGATTGTTACACCAGGTCTGTTCAGCTTACACACCCATCTGGCAAGATAGTCACTGTCTCCACTAGAGTTGCAAAGCGTCAACTCTGTTCTCTTAATGCCAGCCCTCTTCCAGACCTTGAAGATATCCCGATAGTCCGTGATTTTCCGGATGTCTTTCAGAGGAACCGCTGTATTCCACCCGACAGAGATGTAGAGTTCGTCATAGATCTTATCCCAGGAACCGCCCCAATTTCTAGGAGACCTTACAAGATGGCACCCTTAGAGCTAGCTGAGCTTAAGAAACAACTTGATGAGTCCTTGCAAAAGGGTTTCATCCGTCCTAGTTCTTCTCCTTGGGCTTGCCCCATCCTCTTCATCAAGAAGAAGGATGGTACGGACCGGATGGTTGTAGATTATCGTCCCATTAATTTGGTCATGATAAAGAACAAGTATCCGCTCCCCAGGATCAACGACCTGTATGATCAGCTCGCTGGATCCTCGCCTTTTTCCAAAATGGATTTGAGGTTAGGATACCACCAAATCAAGATCAGAAACGGGGACATCCCCAAGACAGCCTTTGTCACTCGTTATGGCCAGTACGAGTACACCGTCATGTCCTTTGGTCTAACCAATGCTCCAGATACCTTCTCCCGCTTGATGAACTCGATCTTCATGGAGTACTTAGATAAGTTCGTCGTGGTTTACCTCGATGATATCCTTATCTACTCAAAGAACGAGGAAGAGCATGCCGAACATCTTAGACTTGTGCTAGAAAAACTCGGAGAGCACCGCCTTTATGCCAAGTTCTCCAAGTGTGAATTTTGGTTGCCAGAAGTGACCTATCTCGGCCACGTGATCTCTGGTAAGGGCATTGTTGTCAATCCCGAGAGAGTTCAGGCCATTCTTGATTGGACTCCACCTGAAACCGTTAAACAAGTTAGGAGTTTCCTTGGTCTAGCCAGCTATTGTCGCCGCTTTGTTGAAAACTTCTCCAAAGTAGCTAAACCCCTCACGGAACTTCTCAAGAAAGATAAAAGTTCGAGTGGTCCCCACAAGCAGAGTACAGTTTTCGTGAACCGAAAAGACGCTGACTTCTGCTCCCATACTTGTGCCACCGGATTTCACGAAGGACTTTGTTATCTCATCGCGACGCCTCACGGCGAGGACTAGGTTGCATTCTTATGCAGGATCGTCAAGTGATTGCCTATGCATCTCGACAGTTGCATCCACATGAGGAGAATTATACTACTCATGATCTAGAGCTTGCAGCCGTAGTCTATGCACTCAAGACCTGGCGACACTACCTTCTTGGTAAACGTTGCGAGATCTACACCGATCACCAGAGTCTCAAGTATATCTTCACCCAACCAGATTTGAACCTTAGGCAAAGACGTTGGTTGGAGTTGATCTCAGATTATGATCTAGGGATTACCTACACCCCAGGCAAAGCTAATGTCATGGTTGATGCGCTAAGCCGTAAATCCTATTGCAACAATCTCATGTTGCAGCAGGGTCAACCACTTCTCCATGAGGAATGTTGTAAGCTTAACCTTCACATTGCTCCTCACGGATTCCTTTCTACCTTGGTGGCGAAACCTACTCTTGTGGATCATATCATAGAATCCCAGAAGCATGATACGGGGATTACCCAGATCAAGAGAAACATTGCCAAGGGTATTGCTGGTAGTTTCTCTATAGATGATCGAGGTGTCGTTTTCTTTGGGAACCGCCTGGTGGTCCCCAAGAAGCAGTATCTTTGACAGTTGATTCTTAAGGAGGCGCATGAATCTCCTCTCACGATTCATCCCGGTAGTACTAAGATGTATCAGGACCTACGCCAGAGGTTCTGGTGGACTAGGATGAAGAGAGAAATTGCTGAGTTCATTGCTAACTATGACGTTTGTCGTCGCGTTAAAGCGAGCATCGAGACCTCGGCACCCTTCAGCCTTTAGCTATTCCCGAGTGGAAATGGGATAAAGTTGGTATGGACTTCATCACCGGCTTTCCCATGACCAAAAAAGGGAATAATGCTATCTTCGTAGTCATTGATCGTCTCTCCAAAGTGGCTCACTTCCTACTAGTTCGAGAGAGTATCACTGCTAGTCAGCTCGCTGACTTATATATCTCACGAATAGTGTCCCTTCATGGTGTTCCACTAGAGATCAATTCAGACCGTGGTAGTCTTTTCACCTCTCATTTCTGGGAGAGTTTCCAAACTGCCATGGGCACCCATCTTTTCTTCAGTACTGCTTTCCACCCCCAGTCAAGTGGTCAGGTGGAACGGGTCAATTAAATTCTCGAAGACATGCTTAGAGCTTGCGTTATCTCATTCGGTATGGATTGGGAGAAATGTCTTCCTTTCGCCAAGTTTGCTTATAACAACAGCTATCAATCCAGTCTCAAGAAAGCTCCTTTTGAGATTCTCTATGGACGAAGATGTCGAACACCCTTGAACTGGTCAGAAACCGGTGAAAGACAATTCTTTGGACCGGACTTGATCCAGGAGGCAGAAGAGCAAGTTCGCATCATTCGTGAGAATATGAAAACAGCCCAATCTCGTCAAAAGAGCCAGTATGACCGTCGTCATAAGGAAGTGGCTTATGAAATTGGCGACAAAGCTTACCTTCGGGTTACTCCTTTGAAGGGTACCCATCGCTTTGAATCAAGGGCAAGTTGGCTCCTCGTTACATTGGTCCCTTTCGCATTCTCGCTAAACGAGGAGAGGTTGCCTACCAGTTGGAACTACCCCCACATCTTTCTCGAGTTCATGATGTCTTCCACGTCTCTCAACTCAGGCGTTGCTTCTCGGATCCCATCCGTGGAGTGGACCACGAAATGCTTGATCTCTAAGATAACCTCATGTATCGAGAGTACCATGTTCGCATTCTTGATCAAGCAGAGCGAGTCACTCGACGTCAGAACATCAAGTTTCTCAAGGTTCAGTGGTCTCATCATTCCGAGAGAAGCTACTTGGGAGCGAGAAGATCGTCTTCGACCGAGTACCCGCTTTCTTTCCATCGACCCCTGAATCTCGGGACGAGATTCTTTCAAGTGGGGGCGAGTTGTCACATCCCTAGTTCTGGTATGACCTATACTAGCTAGTCATTTGTGCATCATGTTTAAATTCCAGTTAATATTGAAATGGGGATTTGTGAAACCCTCAGAATCATTTCTGGAAATGACCCAAATAAAAATTGCTTCAATTTGGCCCAAGAAAATGTTCCTGTTTTCTCCAAAAATATTGGTCAGAGGTAAAATTCCAACCAATATTTTTGGGAGCTCAGAAGTATTTATTTTTAGCCATTTGAATTAATGCAGTAAATATTTGCCTTGATATATATATGTTATATATATATAATATATGTCCAAAAATTATGCTAGTTGTTGAGGAGTTCTGGAATAATATAAATAGCTCCTACAAAAATTGGCATAAGAAAATAAAATGATTTAGTATTTTAATTAAATCAAATAAATGTCAGAAAATAGAAAAAATAAACAAAAAGGGGAAAACCATTACCTGGACTTACAGGCCACTTGGCCTTTGGCTCTGTCTTGAGCCCACCGGCAGCCGGCCAATCGTCCCCCTCCTCGCGCCCAGAGGCAGGCGTGGTGCGCCGCCCAGCCACATGCGCCTCGGCAGCTACTGCGTGCCCTCCCCCTCGACGCTCAGGCCTCTGGACGTCGCCACGTGCTACCCCACACCGCTCTCACTCCCTCTCGCTCTTCCTCCTCCCTGGTTCTCTCCCGCGCCGCCGTGCACGAACGCCACCGCCGCCACCGGCCTCTGTTGCCGCGCCCACAGCTACGGCCTCGCCCCCCCCCCCCCCCCGACGCGCTCCACAGCTCCTCCGCGTTCCCCTCTCCCTCTTCGTCGAGCCACGCACCTCCGGACGGCCTCAATCGTCGCCACCGTCTTCTTCTTCATCACCGGCCGCCGCAGATCTCCACCGCCCGCACGTCGCCGTCCGGCCGTCCCTGAGCTCGCCGTCGACGCCATCGAGTCCGCCGTGAGCCCCTGCATCCATTCCCCCTTCTCCCCTGCCTCCCCGCGCTCTGTAGCCGCACGCCCGCTCGAGCCCGAGCTCCGGCCGTCGCCGCGAGCTCCGCTCCCGCGAGCCCCCCAGCTCTTCCCACTGCCCCACCAGATGCGAGAGCCGGGCTACGCCCGGTGCTCTCGACGCCGCCCGTGGCTCAGGCGCGGACTCCGCCAGCGTCGAGTCGCCCGGCGAGCCCGCCCCGTCGCTGAGCCCGTCCGACTTAGTGCTAATCACCGCTTATTTAACCCCATGACACTGACCAGTGGGCCCAGTGCCACTAATCCTTTAATTAAGTTAAAACTAACCCCCTGTTTAACCCGTGTCACTGACGTGTGGACCCCACATGTCAGGTTTGACCAGTCAGCGTTGTTGACTTGCTGACGCAAGCATGACGCAGTGCTGACGCAATTATTTATTTTCTGGATTTAAATTAAATCAGGAATTCCAGAAAATTAGCAAAACTTCAAAAATTCATATAAATTCAACCGTAACTCAGATTGAAATAATTTATATATGAAAAATTATCAGAAAAATGCAATCTTTCCATCTGTACTAGTCTCGTGCATGACAAAACAACTTATACCTGCTGTATAGGTGAAAACATATAAATGGCATATATAAGACCTTAATTCGGAGTTGCATTTTAACCCTTGGTTCAAATGGACTTCATTCAAATTGAATACTAGTTGCATTAGCTCAAACAGCATCACATCTTCATGCCATGTTCATACATCATATTGTTGCATATGCTTGTATATTGATTGTTGGCACCGTTCCTTCTCGATAGGTCCTGCTCCGGAGACCGTTCCAGAGTACCTGTCTGTGAAGCAGTGCCTCCCTTGTTGTTTTACCAGGCAAGCAAACCCCCTTGTTCATTCCGATACAATCCTACTCTCTCGCTCCTGCTCTCAGTTATTGCATTAGGACAACAACGATTCATCTGCTACTTTGTCTTTGCGGTAGTTGAACCCATTCCTCTACATGACCTGTCATTGCCACGATAAATAGTTGAAACCCACTAGCATGTGTAGGAGTTGATTGAGCCATGTTGTGTTCCTACCATGCTATGCCCTGCTATTGCTTAGAGTTGTGTCGTGTCCGATTCATTGGGAATGAATTGGAGTACAGCTTCTATGTTACGATCTTTGAGAGTGAAATGTGTGAACACGATTTGGTAAAGGCAGCGGTGAGAGGCCATGTAGGAGTACATGGTGGGTTGTCTCACTGGAACCGTCCTTAAGCACTGAGTTCTATGTATGTTGTCCAATGACTAGCTACTACCACACATTGGAATGCTTAAGTGCCCCTCTCGACTTATTAACCAACTTGACCTCTGTCCGAGGAGTCGCAACTAGTTTCGGTGTTTGTAGGTAGTGTTAGTAGTCTACCAAGTGGCACCCGGCCAGTGGGCTTGGGACAGACTAGGCACAAGTGGCACGGTGTACCAAGCGTAGATCCATCCCGTGAGGTGGGCTTGGGAACCCTGCACACATCATTTGGGGCCGTGGCGACACCCGGCGGATCTCCTTGCGGATGGAACCCGAATAGGCGATAAACTGGACTAGACTCTTGTGTGGTTAGTCGGTCGTGGCCGACACCCTCGCCAAAGCTTCCGCTTGAAGGTTGCCGAGATACATGGCGTGTACATGGCGGTAAGTGGCGAGGCGTGTGTGAAGAAGTACACCCTGCGGGGTTATCATGATCTATTCAATAGCAGTGTCCTCGGTAATGGACTTCTTGGATGATTACATGGTACATAGACAACTTGAAGTGGATACTATAAAATGCTCAAGACAAGTGTGAGTGCTATGGATGGCCTTCTCGTATGGAGACGAGGATGAATCCATAGTAGTGTATTGTGTGGTGGATAGTGGACTCGTGTGCGCCATATCACCTCAAAGAAGTTCTGGTAGTCGTAGAACAGGATAGCCACAGAGTCAAAGCTGTCTTCTTTGCAACTAAACCCCACATTACTTTCTTGATACAAATGCATATATAATAGGATCTCGATGTAAGTCTTCTTTGAGTACCTTTGTACTCACGTTGCTTTATTTATGTTTTGCAGCGGAGATTTCGGTCTTTCTAGTAGTTCCGCTTGGACTTGACGAGTAGCTTGTTACCTCATTTACGATCTTGTACCCTTGGGAGGGTCTTGTAGATAGTCGACTTCTCGGCCTTTTTCTTTTGTAGTTGTCTGTACTCAGACATGTAATGCTTCCGCTTGTTGCTTGTATGCTCTGTATGATGGGTCATGTGACCCCTGTTTGCAATAAATGCTATGTGGCTCTTCTGAGCCTTTATCTATATGAGTTTGCGTTATGTTGTTATGCCATGTTGTACAACACATACTTGCATGTTATGCGTACGTGTAACGTGTATTGCTATGTGTGGGATCCGACAACCTAGTTGTCTATCCTTGGTAGCCTCTCTTATGGGGAAGTGTAGTCTAGTGCTTCCACTGAGCCATGGTAGTCTGCTACAGCCCGGTTAACCGGAGTCCTGCTAGCCCAAAGACTCTTGCTCGGAACACTTGACTGGCGGCATGTGATTCACTTCGTTCTGTCTGTCCTTCGGGAAATGTCATGCGGTGACATCCGAGTCCTGCCTAGCCTGCTATAGCCGGTTCACCAGTCCTGTTAGCCCGATGTACAGCCCGGATTCGCACGCTGCTGACCGACATGCTCGATGTTGATTCATGTATGCCTATCCCCATAGGTTAGTGCCACTTTGGGTTCACGACTAGTCATGTCGGCCCGGGTTCTCTCTCATATGGATGCTAGCGACACTATCATATACGTGAGCCAAAAGGCGCAAACGGTCCCGGGCCATGGTAAGGCGACACCCGTGGGAATACCGTGTGTGAGGCCGCAAAGTGATATGATGTGTTACATGCTAGATCGGTGTGACTTAGGATCGGGGTCCCGACACAATATCACTCCAATCAATTCAAACAAGGAATACAACGGTCTATCTATCGTTACAAAAGTGCTCGGACTATACTAGATACAATGGGGAAATACTACTACTGTTATGGTGGTCAACTAGAAAAACTGCTCCGATGAAGACTCCATGATATCCGCTCCAGCTTCATCAACATAGTCATCATCGCCGTCGCCGGGTCCAAGTCGGTGTCGTCGATGATGATATAGTTATTCGGGCAAGTGGAATCGTCGTCTTCTCTTCCCGGTGCAGGGTCTCCCATGAAAACTCCTAGCTTCCTGGTTAAGTCGTCATTCTTCTCCACTAGCACTTCAATTTCTTCCATGTAATCTTCACGTGTAGCCTTGAGTTCTTCCTCTAGTTCCGTGATCTTGGTCAAGGCCTTCTGCAGATCCATCATGCCTGCGCACATCTGGTTCTCCTGACGTCGGATGTGCTGGTTTAACTCCTGGATAAAAGCTGTGATTGATCTATCCTTCCTGGTGTTGATCATCTCCCATTGCTCATCTCGGCGCCCACAAATCTGGTAGATAGTATCCTTGAGATCATTGTGGTAAACTTCTCCAATACATCCCATGGTGATGTGGGCTGCCATGCTCGTTCCTAGATTCCAGGTTGGTGCATCAAAGGAAAACTCTATGGGCTCCATAAATGGCGCGAACGTCCTTCCTGGTACTTGAACTTGAATCATCCAGCGCTCCTCTTCGGGTAAAGTGGCGTTGTAGGTCCCGGTGAAGCTTGGTACTCCGATGTTCAGGTATCTAGTGACTTCCTTCAAGTGACGTCCAAATGGTGTATCATCATCCGGTTGCATGAACTTGTTCCTTGGATCCGCCATCCTAAAAGAGTAGAAAAGATGAGGAGTCAAAAATGAGAAGAAAGAGTGGTGATCTAGGGCCTTAGCTTAGTGGTCGTGTCCTACAGTCAGCGTGTGCTCTGATACCATCTTGTAGCGACCAGACCTCAAACAGTCTGACCTCTGTGCATCAGTGTCATCCTGGATCGATAATGCTAACACGCACGATGCTTGAAGGATTTATAACAGAGTAGCAATCACACACTTATTACATCGAATGTCTCAAAAGAGAACTTATTACAATAAATATGGCTTAAGGCCATCTAAAAAGCGATAACATGGAAGGCTTGGAAGATAAGCGAGTCCATCAACTCCAATCGCAACACCGAGTATAGAACCACGACCTAAGGCACCTTACTCATCGTCTGGAAAGTCTGCAACATGAACGTTGCAGCCCGAAAACGGGTCAGCGCATGGAATATGCTGGCAAAGTAACACATAGAGAGTAACATGAAAGATAAATGTTATACTACATGCATATATGGCTGGTGGAAAGCTCTATGGTTACAATTTTGCGTAAAGCCAATTTTCCCTACTTCAAAGGAATAAATTTTATTTAACTATCATGGTGGTTGTTAAACATTGAGAATGGTTGACAGCATTATCAATCCCAATTAAGCATCATCATTAAGACCCAACAATATTAATTAAAAGTAACATGATGAGATTCACATGATAATCCAAGTACTAGATACTCAAGATGTCCATAACCGGAGACACGGCTAACCATGATTAGTTTGTTACACTCTGCAGAGGTTTGTGCACTTTTCCCCACAAGACTCGATCTCCTCCGTTGGGATCTCGCACTACATGGTGTTTGAGAAAGCGGATGGCCGAGACATAGTCTTCGTGGCGCTAGCACCTTACGAACGGGTAGACAGTTACACCTACATCCCTCTACATCTGCTAGTCTACCATTGTAAGAGTTCGCACGACCTAATCAACTATGCTAGAGCCCATAGTAGCTTGTGGCTGCACACGGAAGTTTCTAGCATGAATAATCTCATGATCCCTTCGAGCCTGAGTGGCGGTCCATAAAGAAAAACAGGCAATCCTGGAATACCCAGGTACCTCAATCCACCCAGATGTGTGTTTAAGTTGCCACCTTAAGTAAACCATTAATTAACAATCTTACATATGTCATGGATACACTCACCCAATCCACGTCTACTAGCATAGCATGGCATAATAAGCAAACGTAGAAGTAACTCCCAAGGGATTGATAATAAAACAGGTAATAGGTACTACCTCAACTACTTTCCCAAAACCCACAGTTTAATTAGATCCTGATCATGCAATGTTTGAGGATTGATCTAATGCATAAAAACTGGGTATGAAAAGGGATATGATCAAAGTGTTACTTGCCTTGCTGATGATCCGCGAAACCTAGCGATTCAAAGTAGCAAGAGGCGCACTCCGGGTACTCTATCACAAACAAACAAGCATACAATAAATACTCAACTAGTGCACAGGTAAAACTCAAATAAAAAAATTTAACCAGAAAGTTCAACTTAAGAACTCCGGTTTGCAAAAAGAATAAAATCGAATGAAGCAACGAAAGTCAAACGGCGAAAGAAACTAGCTTTGTTTACTAATCTGGACCTAAGTCAAATTTTACGGAAGCAAAAACTTGTTTGAGTTGATTAATCGGAAAGAGGGTTTCGAGACGAAACTCTAGGCGCTTGAATCGCCTGATTCCGATAAACGAGCGAAAAGTTATACTAGAGCGAAAATCGGATCAGAAATCACAATCTGGAATAATCGCGGAAAATCCGAGAAAAGAAAAACGGACGAACAGGCTAACGAACGAACGGTCGCTATCTGCGGCTAAACGATGAAAACTGTTTGTTAAAACGAACATACAGACGAACATCCGCTAAATAAACTAAACCAGAAAAAACAGATCTAAAAAACCGAATCTAGGGTTTTTTCTTCTTAAAAAAACCGGTCCGACGGTGGCGGCTCGGGCAGTACCTCGGCGAGACACTCCTAAGGCGAAGGGGCGGCGGCGACTGGCGGGTGGGCGGCCAAGTGAGGTTCAAGCGATGAAGCGGCGGCAACATGAGGCGAGGCGGGGAGGCGGTCACAGGCAGAACTGAGGAGGCGGCGGGAGGCTGCAGCCAAGGCAGCTTGGGCTCAAAGGGCGGCAAGGCGATTTATATAGGGGGCGGCGGTGGCTTGGGCGAGGCGGGAGGCGGAGTCCTCCCGTACTGGGCGGCGGCATGCTCGGGACTCCGGTCCCGAGCAGTCTGAGAGGCAATGGCTGGGTTGGGCCCGGCTTTGGTGAGCCGACCCGGTCAGGCGGTATGATTTTTTAAACAGATATCCACCGAAACAAAAAAAAATCTAGAAAATTAAATAAAATTCTAAAAATGCCAAAATAAATTTTCTCAACCTAAGTAAAATATTTAGAACGAGGTGAACATTTTCTTGGCCCTAAAATGCAGTTTTGAAAATGTGCAATTTTTCCTGAATTCAAATAAAATAGCGATAAACTCCAAAATAAAATCTTATTTGATTTTTTTATTAAACCTTCAATATTTCTTTATTTTGGGAAAGTCATTTTTTCCCTCTCTCATATTTTTATAATAGAAATAATTGAAGATAAAATAAATAAAATCAAAAGATCCTATTTTCAGAATTTGAGAAAACTCAAATATGAAAATAACGAAATCTCCAACTCTCTTTGTGGTTCGTCGAGTTGCGTGAAATTTCTAGGATCTAGCCAAAATGCAAAAAAATATGATATGCAAATGATGATCTATGTATAACATTCCAAATTGAAAATTTGGGATGTTACAAAGATAGTGAACGTAGCTGTATAGTTGATTACCGCATTTCCCCTACACTAGCATCGCAGGTGCTTGCTCTAACTTGGCAGCGTGATATGTGGTTGCATGTTGCATATGGTGTCTAGATTGTAATTCTTCCAATCTGGTTAAATTGCATGTGCTATTCTCGCTTAGTTTATACATTATCTTAGGTTAATGTGACATGCCTTCCCATTTTTAGTACATAGTACATCTTTCTATTAAGCATGTCCTTACATAAAACTATTGTTTCTTTGTATCCCGCATAAATCAATATGACGAGACACCTTTAGTATATGCAGTGTGATATTAGTTTCATCTTTCATATGATTTATAGCATGCGCCGCTTCTAATTTGTTGAAATGCCATTTATAATGGCATGCTTTTAACTTGGCAGAGTCATATTGGTTGCACCTTTCATGTGGTGTCTAGCTTGCATTGCTTCTTATTTGTTGAAATGGTTTCTAGCTTGCATCTGCCATGTCGTCCTGTTTTTCGTATTATTCCATCCTGGAATCATGTGTTTGCCTTACATCAATGTAGTGATTGTCAGTATCATGCACGAATGAGTTCTGAAGAGTGAATTTTATTGCTTTTTCTTGTCGGTTTTACTTGACAATTCAAAATCAATAAAGCGAAAGGAAGTTAGCAAGGCAGCGGATATGGTGCTCCTTCCAAACGGAGGGCCTCTACAGATTCTACTCCTCCATCCCCCCAAGATGATTTCCAAGACAACACATGCATAGACACTCAACGTAGTTGTGTTGATGATGAGCACGTCTCCCCTAGTGCACCATCACAGGTGCTCCCTCTAACTTGGCACTGTTATATGTGGTTGCATGTTATGTATGATGTCTAGCTTGTATTGCTTCTAATTTTGTTGAATTTTATCTTCTTACTTTACACATTATACTTGTGAATAAGACATGTGCTCCTATTTCTAGAACATACAATATATGTCTATCACACCATGTTCTTACATCAAAGTACTACTGTTGTATAACCTACAACAATCACTTATCATATGACAAGTTTGACTTGGGAGTGTGATATAAGTTACATCTCGTATTCTTTTCTAGCTTGTACTACTTCTAGTTTGTTGAAATGGCACTTATGACGAGACAGTTTTAACTTGGTAGAGTGATATTCATTGCATCTTTCTTATGGTGTCTAGCTTTCTTTGCCTCTAATTTGTTGAAATGCCTTCTCCTTAGTTTACACATCATAAGCTGTGAATATGCAATGGCACTAATGACGTGAGACCTTTAACTTGGTAGTGTGATGTTGTTTGCATCTTGCATATGATTTATTTCTTGTACTGCTTCACATTTGTTTAAACAGCATTTATGATGGGACACTGTTAACTTGGCAGAGCGATATTTGTAGCATCTTTCATATGGTGTCTACCTTCCATTGCATTGCTTCTAATTTAGTGAATTGTCTTACCTTGGTTTACACATCATAGTTCTGGTTATCTCATGCCATCCTGCTTTTTCATACATATTACATCCTCCTATCATGTGGTTGTCTAACATCAAAAGTTCGGTTAAATGCAGATCAAGCATCAATTTGTTACGAAGAACTAAATTGTTATCCGTTTTCTTGTCGGCTTGACTTAACATGGCACGAGAGAAAGAGGAAGCAAGACATAACGACAGGGAAAGGGAAGCGGAAGAATCCTGCAGATTCTGCTAGTACTGATGGTGCAATAGAAGGTCAAAGTCCAGCGGAAAATTGTACCGATAGGGTATCCTGTGCTACACGAGCTGCAGAACAAGCAAAACAAAAACAAATAGCTGCCACCAAACAAGCAGAGATAGCCCTAGTTGTTGCAACACCTTCCACAGTACTACCAGCCGCACGATCCACTCGTTGGTTAACTCAGCTAGGAGCACGTTCCAAACCTCCCTTGCCACCTGACACTACTTCCAAAGCACTCTTGACACAAGATGAGTTGGCACGATCAGATGAACTTTGTGAGCTTCAACAGCAAGAAGGTAGTTCTTTGGAGTCAAATTCTGATTGCATGCTTCTTTATATGTAGTCTCACAGTTTGATGTACACTAACACTTCCTATGTTTGTTGTTGGACTAGCACCTAGGCGCAAGAGGAAACAGCATCAGGGATAATGCTCGATAGGTTAACTAAATCTAGAGGAGGAAGAATGGAGATCC
Organism: Aegilops bicornis; assembly: GCA_021605145.1. Classification (NCBI taxonomy): domain Eukaryota; kingdom Viridiplantae; phylum Streptophyta; class Magnoliopsida; order Poales; family Poaceae; genus Aegilops; species Aegilops bicornis. The sequence goes on along the minus strand of CM038672.1, from coordinate 260,187,538 downwards.
GTTTTGAGGCAGGTTTAAAAAGGCCACGTGATGCTACAGAGTCAGCCAAGTTAATATCAGAGGCAGCGGTTGCTGTTAGGTGTCATGTACGTATCCTCCCAACATGGATTCAGTACAGGAATGATAAAGACGAAACCCAGTTCAACACCTTCCTCGACCATTTATCTATAACTATGGTTATTTATGGAAACTAGTAATATCATCTTGCTCTGTCCAATACTTTCTAGGTTGCTGATAATGAGATTCCCTTAATTTTCAACAGATGAGGTTCAAGTTGGATAGCCAAGATGATGCAACCAGACAAGCTTGCACCCATGTTTTCAAGTCTGCTCATGACGATGTCGGTATAACTTGAGGAAAACTCACTTTGAAGGCAAGGCTAACAGTGAACTTGCCCAAACATCTCCAGTGGAAAATATATCGGATGAAGACTGGAGAGGCCTCGTTAAACACTGGTCCGATCCGAAGTATCAGGTACATTATATATATGTGTGATTAGATCACATGTTGAAGTCCTATTTACGCATGTGCCACACAAATCTATCTTCTTGTAGGTGAATTGTTCAATGAACAAGGCCAACCGTACGAAAGTGAAATTCCAACAGACGACAGGATCTCGTAGATATATTGCACACTGTGAGGCTCTTGTAATTAGCTGTTGTTTCACTCTTTTCGGTGTACCATATTATCAGCTCTATATTGACTTGTTCCAAATGCAGAGGAAAGCCTGCAAGGACCAAAAAGTACCTGAACCAAATGTTGTGGAAATCTTCAAGGACTGTCACACCAGCAAGACGAAGGGCATGACTACACCAGTAAAATCCGTTGTTGTAAGTCCTTAATCCTCATGCCTTTTAACTACTACTTACTCTGACTCGTGCCTTGAACTGCATGGTTTGCAGCCAATGTCTATTACTCTTTTCAATTTTATACACAATTGTCTTAGCGTATCATTGCACCTTGCAAGGTTTAAAAGAGAGGAGTGATGTTCCTTTGATCTTGACCTGTAATCTAGTTCCGTGCTGGACTTGCCCACACAACGTTACAATTGCATGTCTGTATGTTCTCAGTTGTTTTGTGATATGAATGATGTCATATTATGCTTATCATAACTTTGTCTCTTTATCCTTAGCTGTCAATACAATGTGAATAAATAGACAATGCATTAGCCATGGTACATGGTCATATGTTTGGAACCTGGTTTTATTATGTACTTTGCAGTAAAATACAACTAATATTTTACATGGGTTCACCAAAATAAGTTATGTATATAGACCAAAGCTATTTTGTTTGGTTTTTCTGCCTCCTTAATATCTTATGTTCTGGTACTAATGTAAAAACTCAACTTTTCAGCAAGCTATGGAAAAAATGGTGGAACCGCCACCTTCTGAAGGTGGCGAGGCAACTATAACCGCAATGTCAGCTCTTGCTGCGATGAGGGTCAATACACATCCACTAACGATTGCCAAAAGCACGTTCCTGCGTAATACTAGGTTGGTTGTTAAGGCAATCTCGTCCAAACTGCCTCATGATCAAGATATGCAAGCTCAAAACAATGTTATATCTGCGCTCCAGACACAAGTCCATTCCCTAATAGAGACCCTTTGTGAAACAAGGACATACATTGTTCGATGTCGTCAATATATGCATGGTTTTGAAACCAGACTATCAGACATTTGCTATATTGTTCAGGAGCCTAGGAGAAATGAAGGCGAAGGTTATGGTGCTCCATCGGACAATACAACATGAAAAGCATGTGATCGGGTCAAATGAACTGAGCTTCTGAACTTCTGGTGGTGCATTTATCTGCCAGACTGTTAACTTTTATGCCAACCTTCCTTTTGTTTTATAGTTGTAATTTGTTTTGTTGCGATACAAAATTTGTTCTTAACGTGCAGCCACCGGCTGGAGAAAACAGCAAGCCATTTTTGTATAGTGTAGGGTGTTCCCTATATTTGCACTGGTGGCAATCTTTGATGCCCAGTGGATGTAATCTGTGCAATCGCCTTGATAGCCTAGCGCTAGTTTCAGGCTTATTTATTTCCTAGTCTTCTTTTTCCCTGGTTTGCTAGTGGCCGCAACAACCATGGGCCATATACGGACCGTGGTAACCATGACCCTGCTACGGGCCGTAGGATCCATGGGCCTCCTACGGGCCGTCTTTAAATGGGCCTCCAACACGGCCGTAGAATCGGTGGGCCTCGGGCCGTCGGATAAATGGGTCTACATGGGCCATAAACGGGCGTAATTGGTATCGACCTAGCATGGTAACGGGCCGTTAATAGGCGGGAGGACAGCAAAGGCTTAATTCTGTCACAGGCATAACATGTTGTTAATGGGCCAGAATATGGGACTGGTTGGACATGGCGCAATAGGTTAACAAGCCAGGAACGGGCCGACTCTTGCCATGGGCCGAATTTGGCCCATTAGGGGAACAGGCCAGTAACGGGCCAAAAGTAAACGAGGGCCGGAAAGGAGCCCAAGAACATAAGGGCCGTCAGTAGGCCGAAAGCTAACACGGGCTGGAAACGGCCCATGTGACATGGGCCGTTAACAGGTACAAAGAAAGTTACTGTTCATTCTAGGCTAGAGTCACAGTGGGCCTTTAAAGGGCCTAAATATACGAAGGCCTCATATGGGCCGAAAGACGTCGTGGGCCATACATGAGCCGAAAGTGAAACGGGCTGGTGTTACATTCGACGGCCCACCTGACGTTGTTGGGCCGATTTTGGGTAGGCCCTAACAGGCCGTGAGTTACTGGGCCGTAAAATGGGCTATTTGCGAAGAGACCGTTAACAAGCTTTTCATGGGCCAGCCCGCTAACTTTTGACCAAGTCAAACGGACCGGCGTTTTAAGCTAAATGGGCTGGTGGTAGGCCGTCGCACGTGTCAACATATCATAGGCGCCTATCTGATCCACTGACGAGCTGACACGTGTTTCCTCCGGCCAATCAAAATTTTACACGTGGAAATTTCCCATTGGTCCGGGCTGTTAACGGGTTATCGGATCCAAAACTGGACCCGATAGCTTAACGGCGACCCGTTACGGTGGATGCCACGTGTCGGTCACCCTTGACGAAAGCACTTCTGTGACGCGTGATTTATTGTCATGGAAGTGGACACTTCCGTGATGATAATTTTGGTAATGTCATGGAACACTTCTATGACAGCACATGTATGACTATCTTGATTCTGTCATAAAATTGTCATGGATGTACATGCATGACCTACTGTGACAAACACGTATCATCACGGAAGTGTATTTTTTTGTAGTGCATGCTCCAACTTCGTTACATAATGGTTCACCCTACGTGCATGCTACTGGACTCACAAACCTTAACTCGAGTATTTTTCAAATTCACAATTACTCACTAGCATGACTCTAATATCACCATCTTTATATCTCAAAACAATCATAAGGAATCAAACTTCTCATAGTATTCAATGCACTTTATATGAAAGTTTTTATTATATCCCTCGTGGATGCCTATCATATTAGGACTAAATTTATAACCAAAGTGAATTTCCATGCTGTTTAAAGACTCTCAAAATTATATAAGTGAAGCATGAGATTTCAATAATTTCTATAAAATAAAACCACCGTCGTGCTCTAAAAAGATATAAGAGAACCACTATAGCAAAATTGCCTAGCTCAAAAGATATAAGTGAAGCACATAGAGTGTTCTAATAAATCACGATTCATGCATGTCCCTCTCAAAAGGTGTGTACAACAAGGATGATTGTGTAAAACTAAGAAGCAAAGACTCATATCATACAAGACGCTCCAAGCAAAACACATATCATGTGGTGAATAAAAATATAGCCTCACGTAAAGTTACAGTTAGACGAAGACGAAAGAGGAGATGCCTTCGGGGGCATCCCCAAGCTTAGGCTCTTGGTTGTCCTTGAATATTACCTTGGGGTGCCTTGGGCATCCACAAGCTTAGGATCTTGCCACTCCTTATTCCATAGTTCATCAAATCCTTACCAAAACTTGAAAACTTCACAACACAAAACTCAACAGAAAATCTCATAAGCTACCTTAGTATAAGAAAATAAATCACCACTTTTTGTACTGTTGTGAACTCATTATTTATTTATATTGGTGTAATATCTACTGTATTCCAACTTTTCCATGGTTCATACCCCCCGATACTACCCATAGAATCATTAAAATAAGCAAACAGCACATAGAAAAGCGAGAATCATCAAAAAGCAGAGCAGTCAGAGTAATCTGTAACTCTCGAATACTTCTGTAACTCCAAAAATTCTGAAAATGAGGAAAGCCTGAGCAATTTTTTTATTAATATTTTTCAAATATAATCAATATTTCATCACGCTTCAGTTAGAAATGAGAATTGTTTTTCTAAGTGCAAAAGTTTCTGTTTTTCCGCAAGATCAAATCAACTATCACCGTAAGCCATCCCAAAGGTCTTACTTGACACAAACACTAATTAAAACACAAAACCACATCTAACCAGAGGCTAGATGAATTATTTATTGAAAAACAGCAAGGAAATATATTTGGTTGTCTCCCAACAAGCGCTTTTCTTTAAATCCTTTTAGCTAGGCGTTGAGATTCAGATGATGCTCACATGGAAGATAGCAATTGAAACACACAGCGAGCATCATAAAATTTGTGACAAACAAGTTTAAGTCTAACATGCTTCCTATGCATATGGATTTTATAAGCAAACAATTTATCAAGACAAACAAAAACCGCCATATGTAAGGAAGAAGAAAGAAACAATAGCAATCTCAACATAACGAGGGGTAATTTAGTAGCATGAAGATTTCCACAACCATATTTTCCTCTCTCGTAATAATTACATGTAGGATCATAATAAAATTCAACAATATAGCTATCAAAAATATTCTCAACATGATCCACATGCATGCAAAGTTGACACTCTTCCAAAATAGTGGGATTATCATAGAATAAAGTCATGACTTCTCCAAACCCACTTTTATAAAAAAAATCATAATATTGAACATCCTTCAAATATGTGGGATCTAAAATTGACACTCTTACAAACCCACTTTCAATATTAATGCAAACATTATTATCAATCTCATATTCATCATGGGGGTCAAACAGATTTTCATGATCATAAGAAGAATCACCCCAATCATGATCATTGCAATAAGTAGTGGACATAGCAAAACTAGCATCCCCAAGCTTGGGGTTTTGAATATTATTAGCACAATTGACATTAATAGAATTATAATAACATCATTGCAATCATGCTTTTTATTCAAAGATTTATCGTGAATCACTTCATAAAGCACTTCATCACAATTTTTAGATTCACGAATTTCAAGCAACACATCATAAAGATAATCTAGTGCACTCAACACACTAGCAATTGGTTCATCATAGTTGGATCTTTCAAAAGATTAGTAAGTGGATGAGGATCCATAAACTCCTTGCTTCTGATTTTCAATAAACACACAATTATACCAAGCAAACGAGAAAAAAAACCAAGACATAAGGGCAAATGAAAAGACGAATGAAAGAAGGCGAAGAAAATGGCAAATCTGTTTGAAAATCGTTTTAGAAGTGGGGGAGAGGAAAACGGGAGGCAAATGGAAAATAATGTAATGCAACAGATAAGAGTTTATGATGGGTACTTGGAATGTCTTGACTTGGCGTAGATCTCCCCGGCAACGACGCTAGAAATTCTTCCTGCTACTTCTTGAGCTTGCGTTGGTTTTTTCCTTGAAGAGGAAAGGGTGATGCGGCAAAGTAGCGATAAGTATTTCCCTCAGTTTGAGAACCAAGGTATGAATCTAGTAGGAGACAACGCACAAATCACCTAATACCTGCACAAACAATAAAACAACTTGCACCCAACGCGATAATGGGGTTCTCAATCCCTTCACGGTTACTTGCAAAAGTGAGGTCTGATAGAGATAGATAAACGGTAAAGTAAATATTTTTGGTTTATAGATCGGAAAGTAAAATATTGCAAAATAGTATATCGATAACTTATATGATCGAAAATAGAACTTATATGATGGAAAATAGACCCGGGGGCCATAGGCTTCACTAGAGGCTTCTATCAAGATAGCAAATAATACGGTGGGTGAATGAATTACTGTTGAGCAATTGATAGAAAAGAGCAAAGTTATGACGATATCTAAGGCAATAATGATCATGAATATAGGCATCACGTCTGTGTCAAGAAGACTGAAACGATTCTGCATCTACTACTATTACTCCACACATCGACCGCTATCCAGCATGCATCTACTGTATTAAGTTCATAAAGAATGGAGTAACGCATTAGGTAAGATGACATGATGTAGAGGAATTAACTCAAGCAATATGATGAAAACCCCATCTTTTTGTCCTCGATGGCAACAATACAATACGTCCCTTGCTGCCCCTACTGTCACTGGGAAAAGACACCACAAGATTGAACCCAAAGCTAAGCACTTCTCCCATTGCAAGAAAAACCAATCTAGTTGGCCAAACCAAACTGATAGTTCGAAGAGAATTAGAAATATATCAAATCATGCATAAAAGAATTCAGTGAAGATTCAAATAATATTCATAGATAAGCTGCTCATAAATCCACAGTTCATCAGATCTCGGCAAACACACCACAAAAAAGTATTACATCGAATAGATCTCCAAGAACATCAAGGAGAACATGGTATTGAGAATCAAAGAGAGAGAAGAAGCCATCTAGCTACTAGCTATGGACCCGTAGGACTATGGTAAACTACTCACGCTTCATCGAAAGGGAGTTATAGTTGATGTAGTAGCCTTCCATGATCAAATCCCCCTTTGGCAGGGTGCCGGAAAAGGTCCCTAGATGGGATCTCACGGGTACAGAAGGTTGCGGCGGTGGAAAAGTGTTTTCGTGGATGCCTCTGGTGGTTTGGTGATATTTGGGAATATATAGGCGAAAGAATTAGGCCGGGAGGGTCTCGGGGGGCCCACAAGGATGGGGGCGCGCCCTACCACCCTGGGCGCGCACTCTGTCCTTGTGGCCGCCTCGTGGCTCCTTCGAATTCATCTCCAAGTCTCCTGGTTGTCTTCTGGTCCAAGAAAAATCATCAGGAAGGTTTCTGTGAGGACCCCGACTCATAACTCGTGATCACCGAATGCACGTGTACAGTGATCCCAGAGATCAATGCTCACTGAACAAACAGAAGCTGAATAACAAGAGTCTTACATCCATACATACCGTCTTACATAAATTATGACCATTATGGTCAAGTATTGAGTATAACTTCGCAGCGGAAATATTCGTCGATAACTTGGACCCATGCCATCTGCCTTAACCCTACAGGCATTCTGACTGGGAAGCATCCTAGCTCACATGTTCATCACCAAGGTACTCCTCATTATATCCTGTTCTTTCATGCCTGGCCAATAAAATAACCAGTGGCAAGCCAATGAGTACTTTGAATGTACTCGCAAGTAACCCATGTTTTGGTTCAAGGTACAACAATGCATGATAGGTAAATTTTTGTAGAAAGCTAGTTTTGAGTGCCATGACATGTTCAACAATTTGTAAAGAATGCATCATAAGAATTTAAGTAATCATGAGGACGGGTTACAGATATCAACATAAATAGAGCTTCCATCAACTCCAACTTTATCAACATGTCAAGTCCCTTGACTTGACCCAAGTAGTTCTTTCCTGTCATCCACACACCGGTTTCGCAAACATTTGGACATAGCCCAAGAGCGGTTACCCAACTATCGTTGACCGTGGACACGGCTATTTGAATAGTTTGACAGTCTGCAGAGGTTGCACACTTTACCCACAAGATTCGGGGAACTTCCGTGTCATCCACGACCCGCGATACCTCAAGTACCCGGGGTAAGCATCCGATCACTACATTTCCCTAGCCGCGACTAACAAGGAGTCAACTCGATTGGTAGCAGCCCCCATGCCAAACATTGTCACGCAATAAATTCTTTTTGTGGAGACACGCTCCCATATTTATCACAAGCACGGGGTACCAACGCTGTGTCCGGTGCCCTGTGAAAACAGTCATGGCCACCCTACCTGGCACGACCCCATCCCGAGAGTGACCGCGCCACTCCCGTCACTAGTGATGGGGGCATCCATGTTAGCACGAACTAGGTAATCAATAATGCCCTTTCCCATATAACGGTAGAGTGGTTGCGCATGTAAGGTTGGAGTAACGGTCGCAACTTAAACCAATCTGTTTTCGAAAACAACACACTCACTTGCCTCGGTACACCACTTCTTTATCAAGTGGTTACCTAGCTCAACATCTCGGGCATTAGTGGCACCCGACGGGGTTTTCAAAAATTCTTTGAGAATGCTTATGTCTCCATCACCATGCATATACCCTGTCCCACTTGCATAGCACCTACTTTAGCATCCTATCCACTCCCACCTGCATAACCCTCATAGGAAGGTAGGGTCATGCACAATGCAAGTATCAACAAGGAAGTAACAAAGGCAACCCACCAAAGTGGTTACCATCTCATCATGATTTCGATGCAACACTAATAAAGTGCTATATGACATGCATAAAAAGGGTTTCAGAGACATGGTCAAAGGGTTGCTTGCCTGGCTCAACAAAGTCTTCGAGGTCTTCATATATCTCTGGTCCAACTCCGAGCATTTCGTCTACTTCGTCAACTATCGTCGAAAGTAATCATAATAAGCAACACAACAAGGCAGAAAATAAAAGTGCTCTAAAAATATGAATTTAACTTTTCTAGGAAATCTCTGGTTATATGAAAAATAACGAGAGTGGTTTCATTGGGATTGGATCAGTGGATATTTCTGAACATTTCGATATGATGGAATCAATGGATTTAATGGATCTGCAAGTTGTCCACATAATGCCTTTTTATCAAAATGAGTAAAAGTACCTGTCGGTGTCAAAACCAGCGGATCTCGGGTAGGGGGTCCCGAACTGTGCGTCTAGGCGGATGGTAACAGGAGACAAGGGACACGATGTTTTTACCCAGGTTCGGGCCCTCTCGATGGAGGTAATACCCTAGTCCTGCTTGATTAATATTGATGATATGGGTAGTACAAGAGTAGATCTATCACGAGATCAAGGAGGCTAAACCCTAGAAGCTAGCCTATGGTATGATTGTTGTTCGTCCTATGGACTAAACCCTCCGGTTTATATAGACACCGGATAGGTTAGGGTTACACAGAGTTGGTTACAATAGTAGGAGATCTACATATCCGTATCGCCAAGCTTGCCTTCCACGCCAAGGAAAGTCCCATCCGGACACGGGACAAAGTCTTCAATCTTGTATCTTCATAGTCTTGGAGTCCGGCCGTGATGATAGTTCGGCTATCCGGACAACCCATAGTCCAGGACTCCCTCAGTAGCCCCTGAACCAGGCTTCAATGACGACGAGTCCGGCGCGCATATTGTCTTCGGCATTCCAAGGTGGGTTCATCCTCCGAATACTTCATAGAAGGTTTTGAACACCAGGATAGTGTCCGGCTCTGCAAAACAAGTTCCACATACCACCGTAGAGAAAATAACTTTTGCAGATCTGGCGACGTATTCCGCGGCGTGACATCACACCACGGTCGAGCCTTTATATGAATCGTTTTTACCGCTCCACCTTAGCGCGTTTAGCGAGGCGGTTTCCTTGGCACGTCTTATCAAAGCATAGATTGTGCCCCTTATTTCGGGATTCCCATCAATACGGACGTGGGTAACCCAACCGTGCCCGTCGGCACGCCTCCTCTATCAAAGGCGAGTCCTAATCGACCACGGGGTGGGCTCTCGGTATTCAACCTCTTTATAATGAGACCAAGGCCCTCTTCTTTTTACACCCTCCATCGAGTTCGGCTCGCGCTTCGAGTTCTAACACCCAAAGCTTCAGATTTAGGCGCTTCGGACCTTCGATGATGTCCGGCTCCGACCAGCACAGCCGATGGATGTATTCCTCCGTCACAGAAGAAGATGTGCTAAAGCTGCGAGATGCCAAGTATCTAACCGGCGAAATCTCGCATAGGCTGCCTGCTCCAGGGCAGGTCATTCCCACTCCCGAGCCCGGCGAGAATGTGGTGTTCGTGTCACACTTCCTTCGGGGTTTAGGCTTCCCGACGGATCCCTTTGTGCGGGGGCTCATGTTTTATTATGGGCTGGATTTCCATGACTTGAATCCAGTCCATCCTCCATATCTCGTCATTCATTGTCGTATGTGAGGCCTTCCTCCATATTACCCCTCACTTTGGATTGTGGCTCAAGACCTTCAAGGTGGAGCCAAGATGATCGAGGGGCAACAAGCGAGTGCGGAGGGGCGGTCATTAGCAAATGTGCCGATGCTCCATGGCCCGAGGGCTCTTTTCAAGAGGAGCTTGGTTTGTGGCAGCAGGAGTGGTTTTATATCACCGCTCCTGTGGGCACCAAATGGGTGGCGCTCCCGCCTTCCGCTCGAGTCCACCACAGCTGGCGTCATGGGCCAACAAGGGGCTCGACTGGGGGCCGTCCAAGGACATTCCTTCGCTGCAGGGCCGTATTCGAGACCTCCAAGAAAGAGAGATCAATCTGGTTGCAGTGGCGCAGGTTATGTTGATCCGGCGCCTTTTGCCCTGCAAACGTCACCCCCTCCGCCTGTGGGAATTTAATCTGGAGGGACCACGAGCTCTCCAAAATTTTATGGGCACGACGCCCGTGGAGATGTATAAACTATTCTTCGGATCACAAGAGAAGTGTCCGGACCATGCTGAGGACGCGGGACTAAGCTGCAATCGCCGAGATACTCAGGTAAGTAGTCATGTAACCGGATAAGCTGTTCATTCATTTATCATATATATATGCCCTTTAAAGGAGCCGTTTCTTGAACAGGAGTGGATAGCCAAGGCAAAGTTAATAAGGTGTCCGGCTCCCCTCCCAGAGACCACGCCGGATCCCATCTTGACCAAGATGTTGAAGGCGCGCCTTTTGAAGAAAGCGAAGGGGGAGCGGGAAGCAACCGCCTCTCTGAAGGAGGCTATCCAGAAGGAGGGATTAAAAGTCCCATCTTTCGAGGAGAGAAGAGGACTGCCGGAAGATCCGGAGGTCAAGGCCTCAAAGAGGGAAAGGAATCTTCGTCGGAGAGTCCGCGCTGGAAAGTAACCCAGCCGCACTATTTCCCCAAGGGATCAGCCCTCAATGAGCCGTAAGTAGAAAGAAGGGTCTTGTAAATAAGGAACATCCTGCATTTATTTATGAAGATAACCGAAATTGTACCTTGTAGTTCGGACCTCGGCCCTTCTCGTGAGCTCGTCTTGGGGATCTTCTTAGGAGATGATGGAGAGCAACGCCTCCACCTGTCGCACCCTCATGTGAGACGGACGACCCTGAGGTGTCGTCGCGGAGGGTTCCCCCAAGTCCGGCGGGGCCAGAAGGCCCAGCGCCAAGTGGTGTGCGGTCAAAGGAGTTGAAGGATCTGCTCGGGCGAGCGGCAATCTCAGAAGATCACCGTGCTCTAATGGGTACGGTAAATGAAAGAATTGCATCTGCGGAGAGCGGATTGCATGAAGCCATCAGAAGCTTACTGACGGGGTTCGAGTTACGCAAAAATGATGTACCTTCTGACATTTATGCATATAGAATGCGCCCTGTATAGATAGTAGCCCCTGAGACTCGGTATGTTGTCAAAATTGACAGCGTGCCGAGGATCAAAATCTCAGTTATGACTTATCGCCGCTCCTAAACAGGTGGCGAGGCGTCCGGTGGCCAGCCGGACTGATGAATATGCCGGACTAAAGCGGCAACTTGACGAGGCGGATGCGGACATCGCGCTGGTCAATAAACGGTTTGACGAGTCACAAGGTATGAGACTTCTACGCGGACACCTGGTAAGGGAGCTTGACGCCCATGTCTTACTATTTGTATGCTTAATGCAGATGGTGCCGCTCTTTGTGGAGGAGCTATGGCTAAACTCGCCCGAGCGAAAGAGCAAGCCAGAAATAGTAATGTCGGCCGCTTTAAGGGCGGCGAAGAGCTAAAACCGAGCGGGCTGCTCCTTTGCCCGAAGCAAGAGGAAATGGCCGAGATGGCCAGAAAGGTGAAGAATACTACCGATCACTATGAGGTTCTTGAAAAAGAACGTCAAGTGGAGCAAGAGGGCCTGAAGAAGGCCGCCGCCGAATCCAAGGATGCCCGTTCGGCTTTGAGAGCTGCCAAGGAGGAGCTGAGTCAGGCGGGCAATTGCGGCCGGAAAACCGTTTACAACTGCGGAGGAAATATCTGGATCCAAAGTATGCTCAATTGGACAAGTTGTGGAGTTCGGAGGATGCTTATCTGGACTTAGCGGTGAGCTTTATGACGCGATTGAGCACTTCCGAGGCGAGAAGGGCACGAAGGAAGAGCTATATTGGTCGCAGTTCCATAGTCCGGGCGTCTTCTTCCGTTGACCCGATCGGTTGGATGAATGGGCCGAGCTGAATCGACTATCCGGACTTGCCATGAAGCATGTCGTGACTCATTTGTGGCGGACGGACCCCACCGAAGAGTTATTTTGGTTTAGTGCAGCGGTTCCTTGGTGCGGTACCGTATCGGCCGCAATGAAGCGGTCGGCGTGTATTGAGGAGCGTGGATGGCTCGGCCCGTGTCAAGACATCTTGGGCGGATATGAAGGCCACCGACGTTGCATCCTAAGATTCGGACGAAGCCGAGTACCGCCGAGCACTACTTTGAGGAAGTCTGCAGGCGCTCGTTTAATAGAGACGCAGTGCTCGAAGGATATTATGTTTAAATGACATGTATGGTTTGCGAAAACAATGTTTCAATATGATATAAGAGCTTTTTATACTTGTGCGTTCAAGTAGTAAACTACTTCCTATGCGGCCGTTTATGTATATGTATATATAACTTTGAAAGATGGCAGTCCTTGGCTTCAGCCCCACGCACATAGTGCGGGGTGTTTGCAAAGAAGGCGCTTTTTCACACTTAATCCAACATCTTGGTCCTGTTAAGGAGGTGGTAGCGTAGCAAACTAGGCAACCGGACTATAATGCTTTATCACTTTCACTTAGCCATAGGAGTTCGAGGGTGGGGCTACTATATAGCCCCTGGGTGGCACCGCACTCTCCCGAATTCGGGGTGCGTAAGTGCCTGACCGAAAACCGGTCCTTCGTTAATGCGGAGGAATTCTAAACATTCCGGTGAGTCATTGAGTGGTTGACCAGTCTCTCGCTATATCATGATAGTCAGTTTTCGGCTTTCTCTACTGAGGTGCTCACCCGGCCGAACCGGGGCACAATCGCAGTAGTTCTCCTGGTGCCGTGTTAGCCGATAAATCGGAACGTAAGGCAGCAAAACACAGGAGCCGGGCAAACCCAACATTTGACCAAAGACATGATTCGAAGCTGATGCATATAAGGCCTAACTCGAGACGCCGAATACTCCCTATGGTATTCGGTCTTTATAAAAAACGGGCAGAATAATGCCCTAAGCCCCTGGTGTCCATGTACGTGCAAAAATTCTGGTGCGGCCAATGCCAAAACGCCAGCCTCCTCCTTGGTTATGGTAAGAAACCGGGGGATGTATATCAACAAGAGACAGTAAAAAAGGTTTACGCAGGGTCTTAATCTGAAAAGAATCCTTTAACGGGTCCCCTCTGCACGTCTGCGCTGTGTCTCCGTTGTGCCGTATCACGGGCGGGTGTAGCACGTTGTTCATCTGTAAAAGAGAGGAACTTAGTTTAAAATAAAAAGGATCGTGCGAAAGATGTACTTTATATTAAATAAACAGAGTACGGTTCGAAGAAGTGCATAGAATTGAGCTTTATTGTCTCTTGTTGTACATGCATGCAGCCCCTTGTATGGGGGCATGCCGCTAGTAGGCGCCGGACTCGTCTAGCCGTGTCCGGTGTTGGGATGACCTATTCAGGTTCTTTGACTAGCGTAGCCGGATAGGTGTGGGGCTGTCAAGGCAGCCTCACGTTCCTCCGTGCTCGAGTAACACTTAATACTCCCTTTTAATGAGATGATGCCGCGTGGGCCGGGCATTTTAAGTGTAAGAGATGCATAATGCGGTATTGCGTTAAACCGGGCGAAAGCTTCGCGTCCCAATAGTGCTTGATGGCTACTTTTAAACGGGGCGACGTGGAAGGCTAATTTTTCGCGACGGAAGTTGTCGGATGAACCGAACACAACTTCTAGCGATGTCGAGCCCGCATAATGGGCATATGGGCTGGCATTACACCTTTAAAGGAGGTGTTGCTACGGCGAATCTTGGTTGGGTCTATCCCCATCTTGCGGATTGTGTCCCGATATATCGGGTTTATGTCATCGCCACCATCCATGAGGACTTGTGTAAATTGGAATCCGTCGATTATAGGATCCAATATCAAGGCAGTCCATCCTGCGTTCCGGATACTTTCGAAATAGTCTTGATGGTCGAAGGTGATTGGTTTTGACAAACAGTGTGCGGCGCGCATTTTAGTAGGCGCCGCTCTGTTTTTCCCTTTGATCACGTGAAGTGAGTTTACTGTTTTAACCTGTTGTGGAAAAAAAATGTTTTCCGGGGCTCTGCCTGTGGTGCTCGTCATCATCTTCACTTGGTATGTCGAGCCCCTTGTGTTCGGCGTTGAGTCTGCCGGACTGTTTGAAGACCCAACAATTTCTGTGGGTATGGTTTGCGAGCCTCCGAGTATCTTGTGGATTTGACATATCTTATCCAAAATTTTGTTTAAGTTGGATAGCTCATCGCTATTGTCTTGAAGGGGCAGTTTTTCATTGTTCTGCCGTGAGCTTTTGAATCCGGCATTGACGTCCGCGCTCTTTGGACCGTTCCTTTTAATCCGGCGCTGGTCCTTGTTGCGCCGTGGTTTCCCGTTTCCATCCCTGACTTCGGATGTACTTGGGTCACTGGTGTTGCATCTTGCTAGCTAGCTATCCTCTCCGGCGCAAAAGCGGGTCATGAGGCTTGTTAATGCGGCCATTGTTCTTGGCTTTTCTTGGCCGAGGTGTCTGGCGAGCCATTCGTCTCGGACGTTGTGTTTGAAGGCTGCTAAGGCTTCGGCGTCCGAACAGTCGACTATTTGGTTCTTTTTAGTAAGGAACCTGTTCCAGAAATTTCGGGCTGACTCTCCGGGCTGTTGAGTTATGTGACTTAGATCGTTCAGATCCGGAGGGCGGACATAGGTCCCCTGAAAATTTGCCCGAAACGCATCCTCGAGCTCTTCCCAGCTTCCAACGGTATTTTCGGGGAGGCTTTTAAGCCAATGCCGAGCTGGCCCTTTGAGTTTGAGGGGGAAGTATTTTATGGCGTGGAGATCATCTCCTCTAGCCATGTGTATGTGGAGGATATAATCCTCAATCCAGACTCCAGGGTCTGTTGTTCCGTCGTGTGCCTCTATGTTTACGGGTTTGAATCCACCGGAAATTGTGATCCAGACCTCATCGGTGAAACATAGGGGATGTCTGGCCCCAGATTTGGGTGTGCCGTGATGTTCGGATATTTGGCGTGTTGCATTGCTTTGAAGAGCTTGCTTTCTTGGCCCATAGACGGACCTAACTGGGCCATCCTTTTGATGTGAATCCTTATGCGGATCGCGTACCGGCTTGTGTGCGGCGCTGTTTGCCGCTCTCTTTTTGCCGTGGGGTCGTCCATCCGACCGGGTGGCCTTCTTATTTTTTGATTTTGGGGGCTCTAAGGCCTCCTCATCAAATTCGAGCGATGGCTTTCTCTTTGGGTAGCTCTTTGTTCGTTGTTGTCGCCGTATTTGTCTGCGGTGTTGAATACTCTGCTCCATCTGATTCTGAGTGCATCTTCCGCTGTTTTGAGCTTCCACTTCTGCTTTTTCAGGCTACGCGTAGTGGCGACGAGCCTTTTGTGGAGGTTATTTTGCTCCAACAATTTGTCCGGCGTGAGATCGTCCGGACTGTTGTCTTCGCCGGGGACGGGTTGTTATCCAAGTTGTCTTGTTCGGACGATTGCTCGATAGCATGTTCGTCGTCCACCGGTTCGCCCTGCTCTGTGGCTGGGTCTCTGTTGAGGCGGGACTTGGTTCGGCGTTTACGTTGCCATTTTGACTGCTTTTCGAGGGATTATACTTCGTAGCATCCCATTGTTCCTCGTCTTCATTTCCTTTAGGTGTATCCACCATGTATACATCATGGGA
Organism: Aegilops bicornis; assembly: GCA_021605145.1. NCBI lineage: Eukaryota > Viridiplantae > Streptophyta > Magnoliopsida > Poales > Poaceae > Aegilops > Aegilops bicornis. The sequence goes on along the minus strand of CM038672.1, from coordinate 260,171,454 downwards.
TGAAGTGGTTGTCCAGCATCCTATAGGCGCTGGTTCATGGTTGTCTCCTACATCGTCGTCCATACCGTCGATGTCTTCGGAGTCGAAATCGAGCACGTCGTGTAAGCTTTCGACAATGGCTACGAAGTGGGTGGTGGGTGGGCGTTGAATTTCTTCGTCGTCCGCATCCCAACCTTCCTGTCCGTAGTCCGGCCGGGGCTCTCCGGATAAAGAGAGAGACTTTAGTGAATTCAGGATGCCACCAAAGGGCGAGTCTTTGAAAGATGTCCGCGGCGATGAACTCCATGACCGGCGCCCAATCGGATTCGATTGGCGAGGGCACGAAGGGTTCGAGTCCCGAGAGGAGTCCGCACCACAGAGTCGAGGTCTTCGCAAAGGGACAGGGATGGAGTTCGGCTCAATCGCCGTAGAGATTGTAGCCAGCGAGGCGGTGTCCAACCACTCGTCCTCGATCGAGAATCCGGCTCGGATTAAGGGTCGGAGCGGATCTTTGGTGCGACCTCCGTGGCAGCCTTTGTTCAGCAGAGCTAGATCATGCCCATCGAGACAAGATAAAGACGCTTGGTTGCGGCTCGAATCCGTCAAGATCAAGTCTCCACGGATATCGGCCGTATAGTTCAAACTTCCGGATCTGAACCGATGGCGGGCGTAGCTTTCGATCTGCTCCGGATGGCTGCTTAATTGGCCCGCAGTGCAAAGCCGCCGAATACGAAGATCTGTCCGGGAGAAAAGTCTCACCACGGACCGCGTCGTTGTTGATGATCGAAGGAGCCATCGCCCTATCGGTGACGACATACGGAGGAACTCTCAATGAAAGCACCAATGTCGGTGTCAAAACCGCGGATCTCGGGTAGGGGTCCCGAATCGTGCGTCTAAGCGGATGGTAACAGGAGACAAGGGACACGATGTTCTTACCTGTGTTCGGGCCCTCTCGATGGAGGTAATACCCTACTCTGCTTGATTAATATTGATGATATGGGTAGTACAAGAGTAGATCTACCACGAGATCAAGGAGGCTAAACCCTAGAAGCTAGCCTATGGTATGATTGTTGTTCACCTCACGGACTAAAACCCTCCGGTTTATATAGACACCGGATAGGTTAGGGTTACACAAAGTCGGTTACAATGGTAGGAGATCTACATATCCGTATCGCCAAGCTTGCCTTCCACGCCAAGGAAAGTCCCATCCGGACACGGGACGAAGTCTTCAATCTTGTATCTTCATAGTCTTGGAGTCCGGCCGTGATGATAGTTCGGCTATCCGGACACCCCCTAGTCCAGGACTCCCTCAGTACCCATTAAATTAGGCATGATTTTGGAAACATTTGGAAATTGGTTTCACTGGATTTGGAGTCCAAATGAATATCCTATGGATTTTTTAAGTGGACTTATTTGGATAAATTACCTATTTAATTTATCAAGTGAAAACCAAGCACAGTAAAATGTTCACTATGGCTCACTAAATAGACCTATATTTATGGAGTCTCTGGAAATTATAATCATCAAATTTGGACATGAAATAAATTAACTATGGATTTTAGAAGTTCACTGGAAAAGAAAAAGAAGAAGATTTGGGTTATACCTAAAGCATGCACAGTGCACAGTTTAGCACCACAGCACACTGGGCCGGCCTAGCGGCTTGGCCACGCGGACGGCAGGGCGACGTCGTAGGCGCCTTTGCGGAATACGCTTCTGCATGGGGGAAGCGGATCCATTGGAGCCGTATCCACTTAAACGGACAGGGCCCGCCCACTGGGTCGCAGGTGCGCGGGGCCCAGCGCTCAGGCCGTCGCCTACCTCCCGCTCGAACGGAGCAGAGGCAGGGGAGGTGAGGCCGAGCAGGTGCCGGTGTTCTCCCCGGCGGCACCGGCCACCTTCGGCGATGCCCAGCACACCGACGGGTTCAGAAGACAGTGCCGCATCCGCCGAGGTGCGCCATGTTGGCAGGGATGGTCAGACGCGAGCACTTCGTTGGCCGTGGCGGGCAAGGCCAGCGGTGGTGATGGATCTCGATGGCACGGCCACGAGGAGGAGAGAAATAAGCGCGGGAGGGGCCCGCGGTGATGTTGGAGGTGCTCTGGTGCGGTCTAGAGGGGAAGAGGAGGGGTGGTGGGTGCGAATTTAGGCGGAGGCCGACGACAAGGCTCCGGCCATGAGGAGCGACGGAGGGCTCGCGGAGAAGAATGGGTGGTGTACGGGAGAGATAGGGAGCAAAGGGGATCGAGAGGGAGGTCAGGGTCGGCCTTATATGGCGAGGCCACAGCTCACCATGGGCGTGGTGCACGGGTGGCCGCAACAACGTCTCGGGCAGCCAGGTGGGAGGCAGAGGGGCTGTCTATAGCGTTCGTGGGAGTTGAGTAGGGTGCCAGGAAGAAAGAGGAGGAGCGGGGCAAGCTCAAGGGGGTCCCTGACGTGGGCGCATGCATTGGACGAGCTGGGCGGCGTCGGGCGCGCGCCTCAGGGGGTGAGAGAGAGAGGGGAAGGAGGGGGACATCTCGGTGGAGTGTTGCAGACGTCAAGGCACCTCGACTGGCGCAAGGGGAGGCTCGAGGTGGTCGAGGGACGCCGTGTCAACGCTCGGGTGCTCTGCCACGCGCTCCAGAGCATGCAAATGCCCGGCATCCACTGCTTTTTGCGCGCACCCGCGCGTCCACTTGTGTCCAGTGGCTTCAGAAAGAATAAACAAGCGGGGAGAAGGCCTTGGATGCGATGGGACCCCGCAGGAGTGGGAGAGAGGTGAGAAAATGGGAGAAATGCAGCTGTCTAGAGAGGGAAAATGGGGTCTCACCCCCCTCAATCATTGCCCCTCAGGCTGGAAAGCTTGTGGGAGGTTAAGAGGGACTAGATGATGGTGTGGTTGGAGTTTCAACTCATGGGGATAAAAGGAACTGGCCAAAACATGAATTATAAGATTCTGCCAGAAGGTGTTTAATAATGGTTTGGGCTATCTAAGTTGCTCAACTTGGTTTGAAACTTAACAAGAGTGAGAGGCATTACAAATTAATAGTGCCCACCAGTTTTGAAGTCAAATGGAGAAAGTGGTCAATGCAACTTTTGTAAACCCTAGAAATCAACAGAAATGGTTTTTCCAAGATTTAGCCATGCAAATATTTTCTCCTTGATGCACCACTTGGTGTTGTGCCACCATTTGAGGATTTTAGAACGCCCACAAAAATTGAGACCCAAAGGAGACAGTTGGCAATGTAGAGTTGCTCAAATTTGGATCTTGACAGGGATGGTTTTGGGGCAGTTTTGTGAACCAAAACTATTTTGATTGGGATAAAAAATTCAAGATCATCACATTAGGCATATGTGACTTGCTAGAATTTTCTTGGATTTATTTGACAATATTTTATACAGAAATATTTCAAATGCTTGAAATATACATAAATGGTTTTGGAGGGTTTTGTCCAATATTTTGAACATGACCATGTGTCGAAACTCATATATATGGAAAATATATGTCCACTGAGTTTCGCTAAATTTTCTCAAATATTTTTGAAACTTAAAATAATTTTTACCTATTAAATACCAGTTCTGGCCTAAAGAAAAAGCCTTTAGATAAAATAGCAAAATAACTTTTAAAATAATATTTTTGTGGTTTTTGGGAGTCCTATATCTAATAAGATTCAAATATAATTTTTAAAAGATTTTTCACATCCCAGATTAAGTACTTGTAGTTCAAGCCTTAACTCAGGGGTTTTTGGAAAACCTAATTTAGAAAATACTTTTTGGCAAAATTATTTTTGAAAGAAAATACTATGTTGTCCTATACACATGGCATGATCATTGGGCAAAGTTTTGGATCAAGGAGAGGGAGTATAAGAGTTGGAGGATTTATTTGATTTTTAGAGCACTTGCAACCAACACACAAAAAAATCAAATCAAGCAAAGACAAAAACACTCAAAAGTTTTTGTTAAACCACATTTTATCATGATTTATTAGCTTAAGTGTTGTGGCATCAAAATCAGGGTGTGACAGACCTACCCCCCTTGCAAGAATCTCGTCCCCGAGATTCCCTAACTAGGCGTGGAAAGGAATACGGAAACTTGGAGCCGGGGTAGTCTTCACGTCCTCATACTGCTTCTGCTTCCGAATGGCGCTCCATTAATCCTTGAAGTACTTGATGATGTGGCTTCGTGTATGACATTCTGCTTGATCCAGGTTGCTAAGGGGTCTCTTGCGTAAGTCAGGTTGGGCCGGGGGTCGATGGCTCGGTGACTGATGTCCTGGTCGAGGTCGGGCTAGTTAGGAAGTTGGAAACACTCCCGAAGTTGTGTTGTGTGGGAAAACGTTGTGCACAGTGGGTAACTCGGGTGGCAACTCCATCTGGTAACCGCCTTCTCTTCGTCTTGTAGTGACCTCAAAAGGGGGTCGATAATCTTGGTGTGAGCTTCACTTTGACATGGAAATGTCTGGTTCTTCTGAGAGGAGTGACCCATTGGTACACATGGTCTTCGACGCGGGAGTTTACTTCTTGACGATGGTGATTGGTTTAGTTCTTCCCCCTTGACACGGCAGTCTTCAGATGTTCCTTAACCAGTTGAATGGCTCTTCTTCTGTCTTCGGGTAGACCAGTATGTCATCATATAATGAGGACACACAACTTGTCCAAGTACTCCATGATGACTTTGTTCACGATATACATAAAGTAGGCTGGGGCATTGGTGGTGGTCACGGTTGAGTGTTGGCCAAGGTCTTCTTGACCTAGATTCAAAGCCCAAGGTCATGATCCGACCATGTTGTGGATTGGTAAGGCTCAAGGGTTTGAAGGATTCTGGGGTGCGAGTGAACATTTGTCGTCCTATCCTTGAGCTCAGTTTCTGAGATGCCAATAGTTCTACCTAGTCCTTCAAACAAATCACCTTATACCACCAAAAGCATTATCTTGTATTGGTCAACACCAATCATCACTCATGCTATTCATATCCTCATGACTCCCAAGAGGAGTTCTAAAAAAACCATACATGTCTGCTAAGCTTGAATTAAACATCACAATGCAAGTGCTCATCTTATCCTTCCAAGGTCAAGATAATGCATCCCTATCCTAAGGAAACACGTCATAAGCCACTCCAAGATCTTGTTTCCTTCATATGAATCAACTCCGCAGCCCATTAACTTCCATCAATCACTGCGTAATCCATTAATTCTACAAATCCAATATCTATGGAGTCCCACATGACCCCCTAATGTCCTATAATCCCCAAATACTTGAAAGGGTTGTCCTTACTATAGTCAGTCCACCAATTCCCATTATCATGGTCAGGTAACTCCAAGGTCAGGCTTATATAGTTCCCTAAATCGACTCCGACAATTAATCTAATCTCCTAGCTTATTGTTCACCGAGAAACATGGTATCATGACCGAGATTATTAGTCTAAATCCAGTTTACTCCGAACCATGTAGACTTACTCAGCATCTATACTCCAATAGGATCACCTATTTAAATCCAAATCTCATGTCCATCGGAAATTCCCACATGTTTCCCCCAAGTCACTATCGTAATATCAATTATCCCCTGGCTAAGTAAAATCCTCATACCTCCAAGAATTTCATCGTGCGATCATAATTGTCCTACAAAATCCAATTTACTCCCGGGGTAATGAAAGTTATGCTACTCTATCAACATGATCCCACCAAGTTCATCTACCAACATGAAAGCCTCATAATCCCCCAAAGTGTCTCAGATAATTCCTCAAGTTGACTAATATAAACTCATCGACTCATTTGTCCTCTATTCCCATATCCTCAAATTGGTCTTCCCTATGGCATCATAAGTTCTAGTGCTATATTAAGATCATAATGTTCTAGTTCACTATGTCCACTACTTCCCTAATGAACCTATATTAAGCAACGGTTGTTTGGGCACAACTGGTTCTCCTGCATTTATGTGGGTTAAGCACATGGTTAAGAATTCGAGCTGTGGTATCTCATGAAATCTCGAAGGGTTTAGGGATGGGTTTCTAGTCTGGAGGGTTAAACATAACTCTACGGGGTTGCACCTGGTCGAGGAGGCGGTAGCAAAAGTCTTCATTGCTAGTTGGTTGCCGAGGTAGAATCCTTGGTGCATCTTGTCTTGTTGATCTTTAGTTGATGAGAGAGATGAGAGGAAAAAAATATCATAGGGGAGGGGAATGCCTAAAGGGGGTTATATAGTGCAAGTGCAAACAAATAGGTGCAAAAAGGGCCAAAAAAGAAACAAGATAAGGAAGGTGATATAGTCGCGTACTTGTTGCCTAGGGCAAAAGTGCGACCTCTCAAAACACAAACAAATAAAAACAAGCAACACACAATGTTGGTTCTACTTGAACCATTATACGGACTCGACTGCGCATAGGGGGTACACGACTCATCCTTCCCTAGGGGTTCTCAGACTCAGTAGTCGTGCTTTGCTCCATGTCTCACGTTGTGTTCTGGATTTTCCTCAGGTGTCGCTACGTCTCTTATATTTGTTCGATGAAACGATCCGGGTTGGGCCTGAAGAATCTTCAACAATTTCTCGCCTGATGAGCTCACGGGGTGAAGGTGGTTCCTCGTAGTTGGCATTGACTCGGTCTTCTGTTGTCTTCTTATTCATGAGGATCCATTTTGCCTTATATGGCGTCGAGGGTACCAGGTAGGCAATACTTTATGCAATGACATGAACAAGGCATAATAGAGGTCCAACATGTCGGTTGCGTTGATGACAACATCGACACCAACAGAGGGGGATGAAGAGAATTGTTTTCCTGCTTGCTATAGTGAAGTGGACCAAATGGCGAGGTTCTCATCCACCGGTGGTTGCCGGTACATCAACGGTAAGGACATAGTTGCTCTATTAGCAATGTACATCATGATCTTGCATATCTTACACCCTAATCGTCGTAGGACAAGGTTGCATCATCCTGGGGCAGCGTTAAGGGTGTCACCATCTTCTTGGTCTTAATGGTATCTTTTGTTGGCATCATCTTGGCGTGTTGTCGTCTAACTTGTGTTCAGAAGACGTGGGAGGATGTTGGGCAATGCTTATTCCTTCTCGGCTATCCTTGAAAATTACGAGCAATCCAGTGGTCAGGGACATGAGGGTGCTAGCGACCGTTTGCCAAAAGTTTTCAAGGGGAACAGGTCAATAAGGAAATATATCTTAGTTTTTGAAAAGCTCGGAAGGGAAGAGAAGTAGAGATACTTTTTGAGAAGGGGGTAATAGTTTTGAAGATAGTTTTATCCTAACTAACGACCATGCTAAGTAAGGCTTCCTACAGTCAGGATGGCTCTGATACCAGCTCTGTGGGGACCCGGACTCATAAGTCGTGATCACCGAATGCATGTGTACAGTGATCCCAGAGATCAATGCTCACTGAACACACATAAGCTGAATAACAAGAGTCTTACATCCATACATACCGTCTTACATAAATTATGACCATTATGGTCAAGTGTTGAGTATAACTTCGCAGCGGAAATCTTCGTCGATAACTTGGACCCAAGCCATCTGCCTTAACCCTATAGGCATTCTGACTGGGAAGCATCCTAGCTCACATGTTCATTACCAAGGTACTCCTCATTATATCCTGTTCTTTCATGCCTGGCCAATAAAGTAACTAGTGGCAAGCCAATGAGTACTTTGAATGTACTCGCAAGCAACCCATGTTTTGGTTCAAGGTACAACAATGCATGATAGGTAAATTTTTGCAAAAAGCTAGTTTTGAGTGCCATGACATGTTCAACAATTTGCAAAGCATGCATCATAAGAATTTAAGTAATCATGAGGACGGGTTACAGATATCAACATAAACAGAGCTTCCATCAACTCCAGCTTTATCAACATTTTAAGTCCCTTGACTTGACCCAAGTAGTTCTTTCCTCTCATCCACACACCGGTTTCGCAAACATTTGGACATAGCCCAGGAGTGGTTACCCAACTGTCCTTGACCGTGGACACGGCTATTCGAGTAGTTTGACACTCTGCAGAGGTTGCACACTTTACCCACAAGATCCGGGGAACTTCTGTGGCATCCACGACCCGCGGTACCTCAAGTACCCAGGGTAAGCACCCGATCACTACCTTTCCCTAGCCGCGACTAACAAGGAGTCAACTCGATTGGTAGCAGCCCCCATGCCAAACATTGTCACACAATAAATTCTTTTTGTGCATCTACGCTCCCATATTCATCACATATCACAAGCACGGGGTACCAACGGTGTGTCCGGTGCCCTGTGAAAACAGTCATGGCCGCCCTACCTGGCACGACCCCGTCTCGAGAGTGACCATGCCACTCCCGTCACTAGTAATGGGGGCCTCCATGTTAGCATGAACTAGGTAATCAATAATGCCCTTTCCCATATTAGGGTGGAGTGGTTGCGAATGTAAGGTTGGAGTAACGGTCCCAGCTTAAACCAATCTGTTTCCGAAAACAACACACTCACGTGCCTCGGTACACCACTTCTTTATCAAGTGGTTAACTAGCTCAACATCTCCCTCGGGCATTAATGGCACCCGACGGGGTTTTCAAAAAGTCTTTAAGAATGCTTTTGTCTCCATCACCATGCATATACCCTGTCCCACTTGCGTAGAACCTACTTTAGCATCCTATCCACTCCCACCGGCATAACCCTCATAGGAAGGTAGGGTCATGCACAATGCAAGTATCAACAAGGAAGTAACGAAGGCAACCCACCAAAGTGGTTACCATCTCATCATGATTCCGATGCAACACTAATAAAGTGCTATATGACATGCATAAAAAGGGTTTCAGAGACATGGTCAAAGGGCTGCTTGCCTGGCTCAACGAAGTCTTTGAGGTATTCATATATCTCTGGTCCAACTCCGAGCATTTCGTCTACTTCGTAAACTATTGTCAAAAGCAATCATAATAAGCAACACAACAAGGCAGAAAATAAAAGTGCTCTAAAAATATGAATTTGACTTTTCTAGGACATCTCTGGTTATATGAAAAATGACCAGAGTGGTTTCATTGGGATTAGATCAGTGGATATTTCTGAACATTTCAATATGATGGAATCAATGGATTTAATGGATCTGCAAGTTGTCCACAGAATGCCTTTTTATAAAAATGAGTAAAAGTACCCATTAAATCAGGCATGATTTTGGAAACATTTAGAAATTGGTTTCACTGGATTTGGAGTCCAAATGAATATCCTATGGATTTTTGAAGTGGACTTATGTTGATAAATTACCTATTTCATTTATCCAGTGAAAACCAAGCACAGTAAAAATGTTCACTATGGCTCACTAAATAGACCTATATTTACGGAGTCTCCGGAAATTTTAATCATCTAATTTGGACATGAAATGAATTAACTATGGATTTTAGAAGTTCACTGGAAAAGAAAAAGAAGAAGATTTGGGTTATACCTAAAGCATGCACAGTGCATAGTTTAGCACCGCGGCGCACTAGGCCGGCCCAGCGGCTCGGCCAAGCGGACCATAGGGTGACGTCGAAGGCGCCTTCGCAGAATACGCTTCTGCGCGGGGGAAGCGGATCCGCTGGAACCGTATCCACTTAAACAGACGGGGCCCGCCCGCTGGGTCACTGGTGCGTGGGGCCCAGCGTTTAGGCCATCGCCTACCTCCCGCTTGAACGGAGCAAAGGCAGGGGAGGTGAGGCCGAGCGAGTGTCGACGCTCTCCCCGGCGGCACCGGCCACCTCCGGCGATGCCCAGCACACCGACGGGTTCAGAAGGTCGCGGCGCATCCGCCGAGGTGCGCCATGTCGGCAGGGGTGGTCAGACGCGAGCACTCTGTCGGCCGTGGCGAGCAAGGCCAGCGGTGATGATGGAGCTCGATGGCACGGCCACGGGGAGGAGAGAAATAAGCGCGGGAGGGGGCCGTTGTGATGTCTAGAGGGGAGGAGGAGGGGTGGTGGGTGCGAAATTAGGCGAGGGCCAACGGCAAGGCTCCGGCCATGGGGAGCGATGGAGGGCTCGGGGAGAAGAATGTTTGGCCTGGGTGGTGTACGGGAGAGATAGGGAGCAAAGGGGATCTAAAGGGAGGTCAGGGTCGGCCTTATATGGCGAGGCCACGGTTCACCGTGGGCATGGCGCACAGGTGGCCGCGGCAACGGCTCGGGCAGCCAGGAGGGAGGGAGAGGGGCGGTCTACGGCGTTTGTGGGAGTTGAGTAGGGTGCCAGGAAGAGAGAGGAGGAGCGGGGTGAGCTCGAGGAGGTCCCTGTAGTGGGCGCATGCATTGGTCAAGCTGGGCGGAGTCTGGCGCGTGCCTCAGGGGGTGAGATAGAGAGGGGAAGGAGGGGGACAGCATGGTGGACTATTGAGAACGTCAAGGCACCTCGACTGGCGCGAGGGGGAGGCTCGAGGTGGTCGAGGGATGCGGTGTCAACGCTCGGTTGCTCTGCCACGCGCTCCAGAGCATGCAATTGGCCGACATCCGTGGCTTTTTGCGCGCACCTGCGCGTCCACTTGTGTCTAATGGCTGCAGGAAGAATAAACAAGGGGGATGAGGCCTTGGATGCTATGGGACCTGGCAGGAGTGAGAGAGAGGTGAGAAAATGGGAGAAATGCAGCTGTCCAGAGAGGGAAAATGGGGTCGCACCCCCCTCAATCATTGCCCCTCAGGCTGGAAAGCTTGTGGGAGGTTAAGAGGGACTAGATGAGGGTGTGGGTGGAGTTTCAACTCATGGGGATAAAAGGAACTGGCCAAAACATGAATTATAAGATTCTGCCAGAAGGTGTTTGATAATGGTTTGGGCTATCTAAGTTGCTCAACTTGCTTTGAAACTTAACAGGAGTGAGAGGCATTACAAATTAGTAGTTCCCACCAATTTTGAGGTCACATGGAGAAAAAAGTGGTCAATGCAACTTTTGTAAACCCTAGAAATCAACAGAAATGGTGTTTCCAAGATTTAGTTCTGCAAATATTTTCTCCTTGATGCACCACTTGGTGTAGTATCACCATTTAAGGATTTTAGAACGTCCACAAAAATTGAGACCAAAAGGAGACAGTTGGCAATGTAGAGTTGCTCAAATTTGGATCTAGACAGGGATGGTTTTGGGGCTGTTTTGTGAACCAAAACTATTTTGATTGGAATAAAAAAATTCAAGATCATCACATTAGGCATATGTGACTTGCTAGAATTTTCTTGGATTTATTTGACAATATTTCATACAGAAATATTTCAAATGCTTGAAATATACATAAATGGTTTTGGAGGGTTTTGTCAATATTTTGAACATGACCATGTGTTGAAACTCATATATATGGAAAATATATGTCCACTGAATTTCACTAAATTTTCTCAAATATTTTTGAAACTTTAAAATAATGTTTACCTATTAAATACCAGTTCTGGCCTAAAGAAAAGGCCTTTAGAAAAAATAGCAAAATAACTTTTAAAATAATATTTTTGTGGTTTTTGGGAGTCCTATATCTAATAGGATTCAAATATAATTTTTTGAAAGATTTTTCACATCCCAGATTAAGTACTTGTAGTTCAAGTCTTAACTCAGGGGGTTTTGGAAAACCTAATTTAGAAAATACCTTTTGGCCAAATTATTTTTGAAAGAAAATACTATGTTGTCCGATACACATGGCATGATCATTGGGCAAAGTTTTGGATCAAGGAGAGGGAGTATAAGAGTTGGAGGATTTATTTGATTTTTAGAGCATTTGCAACCAACACACACACAAATCAAATCAAGCAAAGACAAAAACACTCAAAAGTTTTTGTCAAAACACATTTTATCATGATTTATTAGCTTAAGTGTTGTGGCATGAAAATCAGGGTGTGACAGTTTCATTCCGTTTGGTGTTCCTTTTCTGCGAAACTCTAAAACAAGGAAAAAAACAAAAACTGGCACTGGGCTCTAGGTTAATAGGTTAGTCCCAAAAATAATATAAAATAGCATATTAATGCATATAAAACATCCAAAACAGATAATATAATAGCATGGAACAATAAAAAATTATAGATTCATTAGAGACGTATCAATATCTTTTCATCTCTTGCTCCGGCGGCTTGAACGGCGATTGTGTAGATGCTCAAGAATTATGCCGGGTTTAGTCTTCCATCATACTTTTCCGGTATCACTGGCTTGAAGGCAGGACACCCAACCTCGAAAGGCAGGTATCCACCTCCACTGGGCACGAGCTTGTCAACATCGGGGCCATTGCGCCTGTTGGACTGGCGGCGGGTTTCGCGGCGCTGTTCTATGGTGACGCGCGCGTCTTCCTTCCACCTGTCTTCCAGGACCTGCCACTGATCTCGACGGGCCCGAGGATCCGATGAAGCCATTGACACGTCGGCGGGTTCTTGGTCGCGTGGCACTGGCTACAGCCTCTGCGCTGGCTGCCGTGGTGGGGACTGCACCATTGGAGTGGCCCCTTCAACATTGCCGGCAGCTCGGGTCGTTGTCGCCGGTTGCGAGTGTCGTGGCGGGTCTGCCCATTTTGATCCTCTCGCCCCAACGAAACCAATCAAACTTTGAATGGTGGCTCTCAACTCATCCATTTGATTGGCTGCTGGCGGGAATCTCAGCAGGAGCTGGGCTCGCGCCATGGCCTCTGAAGCAGTGCTTGGCATGGACAACGATGCAGATTGCGACGTCGCCCGAATTCTTTCGGCACCGGTACTAGCAGCGTCGTGTTCTTGGCGCCGTGAGCCAGCCGCCATGGCGGCGTGATGAAGAGAAGGATGTGCGTGGGGGTCGACGACCCCATTCGGCGCTTCCTCTTGATTACCTTTCCCTAGGGAAGTCGCATGCCCCATAACTGCGCCCGAAGCAGGGGCAGCTAAAGGGTTGTGATTCGCACCAGAGCGGGCACCATCGCTGCGGCTGTGTCTTCCAGTGAGGTGGATGTCGGATTTCGGGTTCCGGCAGACCCTTGAGGTTCGAACACTGGGGTGCGCGCGGAGATCCAACCCTCCACCGTCTCGCACCTCGCCGAATTGCTGGGACCTAAACTACTAAACGGAACAGCACAAGAGACACGAGATTTATATCGTTCGTGCCACCATTGTGGTGTAATACCCTACTCCAAAGGTGTGGTGTGGTGGATTGCCTCTTGGGCTGATGAGGAACAATACAAGGAAGAACATCCTCGCGAGGGTCTGTTCTTGGCGGGTGCGATGAACTGCTAGGTGGGGTTCAGTCGCTCTAGCTACTGGTTTCTTGATGAGGATTCCGATCTTGATCCAGCTGCCTCTACCATGTGGGTGGCTACTCCTATTTATAGGCGAAGGCCCTGGGCCTCTTCCCAAATATTGAGCGGGAAGGGCGCCAACAATTGGCCATTTTGAAGGGGAACAGCGGGTACACTTATCCTGACTAAAGTTGGTCCTCGCCTGCAAAAGGCTCTGTTGATGACGCCTGCTTGGGCTCCACGATGACTTCCTTCCAGCCGTTGGGCTGGTCTTGGTCTTGTTGCACCGAAATGGATGCCTTTGCTTGATGCTCTCGCCTGCGCTTGCTCCCTTTGCACCAAAGAGGAAAGGAGGACACTGCGCGGGCTAGCGCCCGACTGGCGCCCTTGGTCGTCATGGCTTGCGTCATGGGCACCACGCAAGGTACCCTGCCTTGAACTCTCCGCCTCCTCATGAGCCAGCCTGATGAGGTCGTGCCTGAGGAAGCTCCTCGTCGTCCGCCCCGTGAGGCTTGGCCCCTCACGAGGGTCTTGAGCTTGCGTTGAGGAAGATGGGCCGTCTGGGCCTCCTTCGAGCCACGCCAGGCAAGCGAGCAAGTCTGGGGACCCCCGTTCCCAGAACGCCGACGGTAGCCCCCGGGCCCATGGTGCGCCCGAACTTGGCCGAGCAGAGAGGCGAAAGGGCAAGTGCGAAGCGTCGCGGGCCCTAACAGCCTGCGGCCTTGGGCGCCGCGTGGCGGTTGATTGGATGCGTGCGCCTCAAGAACAGCGTGAGTTGATAACAGAGCGGCATATTCCTTGCCTCCTTTACTTTCTCCGATTGCTGCTCAGATCCCCTTTCTTGCGCCTCTCCTCTCGCTTCCAAGATCTTCAGATCCACTCCGCTGCGTGCCCTAGCCAAATATGGCGCCTCGCCAAGCCCCGGCCGGAGCTTGGTACTCTCCTGCCTTGGACCCGCCAAATGTGTCAGGGGCGAGCCTCGCCCTGGTGCGCCGGATGGCGGAGGCGCAGGGTGTCGACGGAACGAAGGCGTTCAAGGCCGGCTCTTCCGCCTCTGAGGGTTGGGGGAGTACCTTCTACCCGTTCTTCGTGAGCGCCATCATTGCTGGTCTAGTGCCTCCCTTTTCTGAGTTCTTCTTCTCTGTCCTCCGTCACTACAACATTCAAGCTCTGCACCTCCATCCCAACTACGTCCTTCTTCTGGCAATCTTCGCCTACTATTGTGATGCCCATGTTGGGGTGAAGCCCTCGGTGGCCTTGCTGCGCCACTATTTCTTCGTCGCATACGGCGGAGCCATCGCCATTTCAAACCCTGGGAAGCGGATTGAGGGCTTCAGGAGCAAGTGGGTCTTGGTGGATGTCGGGCGCATCCACCCTCGGCCGATCTCGCCCACGGAGCACCCCCGAGAGCTCCGACGACCGGGTCCCGAGTGGAGCTTCGATCCCCGCGAAGCCGGTCTTTGGAGAAGATGGACGCAGATCCTGGCCGCCAGCGTGGCGGCAAAAGCAGACCGGCCGTCAGCTTGAGGGAGTTCCTGGAGCATCAATCGATCCGCTTCGTCGATGCTACTTCCGATGTGGAGGCCTCACTCGAGCCCCGTGGTCCTGGCCGGCGAGGATCTGGCGACGGTCCTCCAGTCCTTGGTTGGGGGTGATGTGGCGAGACTGGAGGGCGCCCCCGCGCCCTTGTTCCTTCGCGAGGATTGGGAGCAGGTAGTGGGGCCCATGCCTGTCTTCAATGGGGATGGGCCCGTGCCCGTGGAGGCTCCGGAGGACCTGGTGGACGTGTCCTCTGCCGACTCCAGCGAAGAGGTGGAGGAAAGAGAGCCGGGAGAGGGGGTTGATTCGGGGGCAGAGTCAAGGGCTCCTCCCCTTCGGCGCAGGTCCCGCACTCTCCGCCTCCCCCAGAGTGACGATGACGAGGATGAGGATGAGCAGGGAGGCAGAAGCCTGCCCCCGATCCCGAAGAAGGACCGGACTGGGCTGGTCCCCCGCGGGTCTGCCCCGGCCCCGGGGCGATCCGCAGACGCGCCTCCTGCTCCCGGGCCCCTTGAAGCCGATCCCTGCAGCCGGCTCTCGGGCTTCAAGTATGGCCGGAGGTTGCTCGAGCTCGCGAGCGATGACCAGTAAGTGCTTGATTCTTGTTTTATTCCTTGCTTTGTCGCTGAGGCTTGATATCTGTATCTCTTGGCTAGGCTGGCGCCTGCGGCGAAGAAGCTGAAGGGAGCTCCTGAGGCTTCATCTGGGGCAGCGCCTCTACCCGCGAAGGAAGGCGATGGCAAGACAAGGGCCTCTCCTGCCCGGTCATCCTCGCGAGGCCAGGATGAGCCCGCTGGGGCGAGCTCAGCCCCCTTGACCCAGGCGACTCCCGAGGTGCCCTTGCTTGGCACTGCCTCCACTGTCGTCGTGGCGTCGCTGGTTCCGCCTCAGGGCGCAGTGGTCACACAACCATCTTCTCCTCCTACTCCACCGACCGCTGCTCCCCTGAATACTTTTCTGGATCGCGCCGTTGCCGGACTGGACCGCCTGCGGCAGGATCTTCTGGGCGCCGACTCCCGTCTGATGGCTGGGCGTTTGGAGCTGGCTTCTGGCTGGATTCGCTCCGACACTTCGACTCAAGCGGCGCTGGTCCAAGCCTCGACGGCTTGCGACGAGGAGAAGCAGGCTGTCCATGAGGCGAAGATTGCCCGCGATGCTGCCCTGGGGGAGGCAGCTCGCATCCAAGGTCGCTGTGAGACGCTGGAGAGCGAGCTGAAGGGCCTGCAGAACCAGCTTGTCGAGGAGGCCCGCCTCCGCCAGGAGCAGGAGGAAAGCATGAAGGCTCACGAGGCAGCCGTCAAGGACTGGGAGGCCAGGCTCAAGAAGCGACGCGACCGCCTAGGCGCGCTGGAGCAGGAGCTGGAGGCGAGGAAGGTCGAGCTGGACGACAAGGCGCGGGTTCTTCTGCGTAAGATCGCGTGGCCTTCATGGATATGGAGGTGAAGGCTCGCTCTTTCTTTGAAGACGCTTTCTGACGGCCTGGAGAGTCCGCTGGCCGGCGCCGAGGATGGTCCCGCCAAGCTGCTTCCCTTCCTGGTTCGCGCTCTTGAAGATGTCTCCCTTGGCCTTGGCCCCACGGCCGAGGCCGAGGCGCGTGTCTTGTCTTCTGTGGCACTGACGCGGGTCCTCACCCACATCTACCTTCGCGATCCCAGCGTCGACCTGGACAGCCTGCTGGAGCCAGCAAGCGGCGAGCATGCAGCTGCCACTGCCGAGGCTGTGAAGGGTCGCGTGGAGGCTCTGTTGGGGAAGTTCCGGGCCTTCAGCACCAAGCCGGGCGAGGCGCCGGCCCCCTGCTGCTCCACGAGGCGAACCCACTCCAGCTGCTCCCGCCGACAAGTGACTCCGTTGTGGCTCTGTCACCTTTTAATTTCTGCACATGTATCATGCCGCGGGGAGGCGTTTAAACTTGCATTTGGTATTGCGATAACAGTGTGGACTGTAATATTTGCTTTTGAATTCCTTGAAATTTGTGCTTCCTACTTGCTTATGTTCTACACCGGCAGAGCCCGGCCCGCGATACCTCGGCCGTTAGCCCCGACCGGAAACCAGGACGGGACCAAGGAGTGAGGGGCTACGTGACAAGTTAGGCTCCTGAGTTGCGATGCTCATGAGTCCCCCTTGGCGCACGAACAGCAAGTAGGGAGGTGAGACGCAGGCGGATCCACCGTTCTACGTCTGCAGAGCCCGGCCCCGCGCATACCTCAACCGCCGTTAGCCTTTCGGAACTAAGGGGTGAGGGGTTACGTGACCAGTTAGGCTCCTGAGTCGCGATGCTCAGGAGTCCCCCTTGACGCTCAAATGGCATTCGTACCTTGGCTCCGCTCGGGGTGTGACGTGCGACGAACCAGGCCCGGGGGGCCTGGCTGGGTGGCGTGCATCTGGGCGTGACCCAGGCGCAGACCCCGTGTCCAGCCCCCTCGCGCGGCGCTCAGGGAGGCGTTGCGATGAGGCCGGACACCGAGCTCTGGGCTCCTCGAGGTTCATGCGACCCGGAGGCCACCCTCGCTTGTTTATCACCAACAGCGGAGCATAAGCGCTTCCGCATGCGTCTGACGGGCATAGCCGCCTCGGCGGTGTCATCAGCCCGCTGGAGCATGGTGCTTCCAGCACGTTGGAGGGGGCTCCCCTCCGGCAGAGCTCCCAGGGCATACAGACCCCACCGACACGTGGCTGGCCGCAGTAGCTGGGCCGAGGTGTATCTGGACACCCGTGAGCCAGCGGGACTCACGAGGCCCTACCTCAAGGCGGGTTGCGCTGGCTCTGAGCCTTATCTTCGAGTGTGTCCTGCAAATTTTGCCGAGATCTGGTGCTCTACGTCCTCGGGTCCCGGCTCTCGGGCTGGTCTCAGCCGTCGCTCGCAAGCCAGGTCGCGATGCCATGGACAAGACCAGAGGGTGAGGGCCGGAGAGCCGGTAGGAGCCCTGAGTCGCGATGCTCAGGCACCCCCCTTTAACGCGCAAGCTGGGTTAGATGCAACAACTCTACGTCCTCGGGTCCCGGCTCTCGGGCTGGTCTCAGCCGTCGCTGGCAAGCCAGGTCGCGATGCCATGGACAAGACCAGAGGGTGAGGGCCGGAGAGCCGGTAGGAGCCCTGAGTCGCGATGCTCAGGCACCCCCCCCCCCCTTTAACGCGCAAGCTGGGTCAGACGCAGCAACTCTACGTCCTCGGGTCCCGGCTCTCGGGCTGGTCTCAGCCGTCGTCAGCAAGCCGGTCGCGATGCCATGGACAAGACCAGAGGGTGAGGGCCGAGAGCCGGTAGGAGCCTGAGTCGCGATGCTCGTGCACCCCCCTTTAACGTGCAAGATTCCGTCACCCGTGAAAAGGCACCAAATAACAAGCATGATGGAGCGAGAGCATAACCCTAAGGAAAACGTAAGAAGGATACATGCACTGGGACAGCCCGAGCGGCTTGGGATGATGCAGCCCGAGGGCGCCCCAACAGGATAGGCTAATGACATGAAATAAAAGGGATACATGCCGCAGGACGGACCCACGCTGCCTGGGAATAATGCGACCTGAAAGGCGCCCCACCGGAAATAAAACATAAAGATGTCACCTGGTGATGTTGAGGACGAAGGGGTGTTGGTGTAGCAGACTCGGTGGGCTGCGGAGCCAATCCTCCACGAGCCCCAAGGCCCGGGGCCTCGGGAGGCTCGGAGGCGCCGCGGCTCCTCGGGGCCATCTCCATCTCTCGCCAAGGTTGTGGCATGCCCGACCTCTCGAGCCTCCGGGATGGCCCTCATGAGATCTTTGGTGCGCAGCCGCGTTTGGCGAGCCGTGAGGCATGCGCGCGTAGCTGTGGGGGCGGGCCTCGCAACGTCCCACTCGCGAGGGCCGAGGCGCTCTTGAGATGCGGCTCGGTTGAGCCCTGGTATGTCGATGCAGACGCTGCAGCCCACCATCCTCGCCTGGATGGGGGCCACAGCTGAGTGGCGGCGGCTGCCCCTCATGACCCTTGACTCCTGTAGCTCCTGAATGGCCTTGCTGACGAACTCCTGAGGGTTCAGCCTTCCTTGCCTTGCTCCTGCTTGCGGGAAACGTGCTTCGAAGCACGCCTCCATGTGGTGCCCAAGCGCCTCCCTCGTGACCTTGGCAAGGTCGGCGGCCCTCCAGGGGAGAGCCCCCGAGCCCGGCCTGAGGAGGGCGTCGGGCGCGCTTTCCTAGGGAAGGAGGCTCCCCCTGGCCCGGTGCGGCCCTGAGGGGCCTGCCTCTTGAGGAGCCGGTCCGGTCGATGTCTTCTTCTTCTTGGGTGCGGCCTCGGGAGGCCTCCTGCTGCTGTGGTCTGGGTCCTCTAGCGATGCGGCCTGAAAGGCTCGCTCCAGGGAGCACACTGCGTCTCTCTCCTCACAGGGCACTGTGATGACCCCACCGCTTCCTGGCATCTTGAGGACGTTGTAGGTGTGGTGGGTTACGGCCATGAATTTGGCCAGCGCCGGGTACCCGAGGATGGCGTTTTACGGCAGGCAAATGTGGGCGACGTCGAAGTCGATGAGCTCGGTGCGGTAGTTGTCGCGAGCCCCGAAGGTGACAGGAAGGCGGACCTGCCCAATCGGGACCGTGGAGCCGTCGGTGACTCCGGAGAAAGGCTTGGTTGGCTGAAGCTGATTGTAAGGCACTTGAAGATTGTTGAATGTTTCCACGGACAGGACGTTGAGTCCTGCCCCGCCGTCGATGAGGGTCTTGGTGACCAGCACGTTGCTGATGATTGGGGAACAAAGCATCGGGAGAACTCCGGCTGTGGCCGCGCACTTGAGCTGATCCGCTAAGTTGAACGTGATGGCGCACGCCGACCACCTGAGAGGGCGCGTGGCCTCGAGCTTGGGGAGAACTGCATTCACTTTGCGGGCGAACTGCTTGAAGATGCGCTGAGAGGCTGGGGCTTGAGCTCCGCCCAGGATGCAGGCGATCGCACGCGGTTCCTGGAAGCCCCCAGCCCCCTCGTCCTGATGACGGTCCTCAATTCTCCTTGGCTGCGGCGGCAGTGGAGGGAGGCCTGTGTTCCCCTGCGGGCGATCCTCGCGAGGCTGATCCCTCCAGCCTCCCACGCGAGGCGGGTCTTGCCAACGGTCCTCGCGAGGTTGGTCGCGCCACCCTTGGCGTGGGCCGCGGTCTTCCCAGCCTCCTGCATTCCTTCCTCCTCCTCGGCCGTAGCCCCGGTCGCTGCGCTCGGGGCGTCTGCCGATCCTTCCTTCGCGTACGGCCCGGAGCTCTTGGCATTCATTGGTGTTGTGGGTGTGGAGTTCGTGGTACACGCAGCATCGACCGCCCTTGGAGGACTCGGGCTGATCTCCGCCTCGCTTGGTGTCAGTTCGGCCTTGAGTACGGCAGCCCCTTGCGCTTCACGTCCTTGGCCTTGGACTTCTTTTCTTGAGGGTTCGCGGCGGCAGCTCGAGGAGGAGAGGCGCCCCTCCTCAGCCCTGGCGCACTTGGTCGCCAAGTTGAACAGCTCCAAGGAGGTGCACGGATCTTCATGCATCGCCAGCTCCTCCTTCATCTTGACGTCGCGCACGCCGTCGGAGAAGATAGAGATGATGGCCTCCTCCGTTACCCTAGGGATCTTGAGGCGCGCGTTGTTGAAGCGCTGGATGTACTTTTGCAGGGTTTCCCCTGGCTGTTGCTTGATTCGGCGCATGTCACTCACGGCGTGGCCGGTCGCGAGTACCCTAGAAGTTGGCGATGAAGCAGGTGCGCATCTCGGCCCAGGACGAGACCGTGCCTAGGGCCAGATTCAGGAGCCAAAAGGGTCTGGCCCTTGAGCGCCATGGGAAACCAGTTCGCCATGACCTTTTCATCCCTGCTGGCAGCCTCGATGCCCAGCTCGTAGAGTCGAGGAACTCCGTAAGGGTCAGCCCGTGCCGTCATAGAGAGGAGGTAGGTCTGGCTTGAACTTGGCGGGCCACGCGACGCTGCGCAGCTCGGAGGTGAAGCGCGGCAGCCCGCCTTTGGCATGGGGCCTCGGACGACGAGAGCTTGGTCTTGCGGGCCTCCCTGCGCTGCGGCTGGGGGCAGCGCAGGGTCCTGACGTGCTGGAGCAGGGAGCGCTCGGGCAGCTTCTCATGGGCGAGGAACTTCTTGACAGCTCTACTCTTGCCGCACCGGCGCCTGGCGGTGCGGGTTCCGCCCAGGGGCCGCGCGTCTTGGGGCCAGGGCGCCTTCTTGAGGAGGAGGCAGCTGAGGCGCCCCGGGAGCTTCATCGCCATGGGCGATGCGGTGCAGCCGAGACGGACGGTGCGGGGCGCCTCTGCAGCGCGGATGAGCTTCGGCGACTTCGGTCGAGCCATTCTTCGTAAACGCTGCTGACGGGCGGTAGCGCAGAGCTCGTTGCCGCGATGAGCGCAGCTCGGGTTTTCCATGGCCAGCGCGCGCGTGGCGAAAGAACCAGGGGTGAGCGGCGTGGCGGTGCGGCCGTCCGCCTCATGGACGGTGTCTTTGGGACGATGCTTGCTACTCGTTCCTCGCCGGGCCGGTGGCGACGTTGACGGCAGGTGACGGGGAACGACGAGGGCGCCCACCGACGGGAGCCGTCTGGGCGACATGGGAGGCGAGGGCGGCTCGGCGCTCGGCGCGGGCCCGACGGGCGTCAGACATGGTTGCGGTGGTCGGGGAAGAACGAGGCGACGAAGGCAGATTCCGCACACCCTACCGGGCGCGCCAAATGTCGGATTTCGGTTCCGGCAGACCCTTGAGGTTCGAACACCGGGTGCGCGAGATCCAACCTCCACCGTCTTGCACCTCGCCGAATCGCTGGGACCTAAACTACTAAACGGAACAGCACAAGAGACACGAGATTTATATCGTTCGTGCCACCATTGTGGTGTAATACCCTAATCCAAAGATGTGGTGTGGTGGATTGCCTCTTGGGCTGATGAGGAACAATACAAGGAAGAACAGCCTCGCGAGGGTCTGTTTCTTGGCGGGTGCGATGAACTGCTAGGTGGGGTTCAGTCGCTCTAGCTACTGGTTTCTTGATGAGGATTCCGATCTTGATCCAGCTGCCTCTACCCTGTGGGTGGCTACTCCTATTTATAGGCGAAGGCCCTGGGCCTCTTCCTAAATATTGAGCGGGAAGGGCGCCAACAATTGGCCATTTTGAAGGGGAACAGCGGGTACACTTATCCTGACTAAAGTTGGTCCTCGCCTGCCAAACTCGGGCTCCACGATGACTCCCTTCCAGCCGTTGGGCTGGTCTTGGTCTTGTTGCACCGAAACGGATGCCTTTGCTTGATGCTCTCGCATGCGCTTGCTCCCTTTGCACCAAAGAGGAAAGGAGGACACTGCGCGGGCTGGCGCCCGACTGGCGCCCTTGGTCGTCATGGCTTGCGTCATGGGCACCTCGCGAGGTACCCTGCCTTGAACTCTCCGCCTCCTCATGAGCCAGCCTGATGAGGCCGTGCCTGAGGAAGCTCCTCGTCATCCTCCCCGCGAGGCTTGGCCCCTCGCGAGGGTCTTGAGCTTGCGTTGATGAAGATGGGTCGTGCTGGGCCTCCTTCGAGCCACGCCGCAGGCCGCAGGCAGGCAAGTCTGTGGACCCCCGTTCCCAGAACACCGACAGTGGAGAGGCGGACACTGAATATTCTCCCCACCCATGATTTGCGAACATGGCCACCAGGGTGCTGCTGATGTTGCCCTCCTCCTCCAGCGTCTCCTGCTCCTACTTCGGGCACAGGGGGAACAATGACTGCACCGCCTGCGCCGGTCATGTTCCCCGCGACGTCCGCGTCCCCCGACGCCATCGCAACTCCCATGATATCACTGCTTGCATGCGAGGGGGCCTTCGAGGTGGAAGGGTGAGTTGTTGCGCCAGACTTTTTCTTAGTTGCCATGGATGAGGAAGCTACCAATGAAGAAGATGATCATGAAGGTTGACGCGTTGTTTACGACCTCAGGTTCGTTCAAGTGCCTCCCCCTACCTGGCGCGCCAAAGATATCGTGGTGGAACATGATCAGCTATGGGGCCATCGGCCCCTTGTGGTTCAGTAACGGGGAAGAGCATGTTGCACAAAGAGCGGAGATCTTAGAACAGCACGACAATTGTGATGCCGGTCGTTTTTACCCAGGTTCGGGCCGCCGCGAAGCGTAAAACCCTATGCCTGCTTTGGTGGATTGGATGGAGGACCATGATGAACACACAGCGCTCAAGGCCGGGAAGGTTGCCTTGGGGAGAGCAACTACGCACGTAAGAGTGTACAAGGGTCCGAACCCTATTTTAGGTCGCCATGGCCGTCCTGTTATAGGCTAAGGGGTTATCACAATGGCAAATCAGTCATTACCTACTAATTAGATAGCCAACAGTGCTATCCTACCTAACTTTGGTAGTTAGGACAAAGTGCATTAAATGCACTGCTAGGTGTTATGCTGAGGATGAAGCCCGGCAAGCCTGCCGCGCCTCTCAACCACCCTCTTGTTCCTCTGCATGACACGCCTCTGGACGGGTGTCATACATGATGAATCTTCTTTCCAAATGGCTGCCACGTGCCAAATGACAGGCACTTAATCACTTGGGTGCTCGACACCGCACTGATAAGTGACTTGCGTCGCTGTGCGGTGGAGCGGTGGAGTCTTGGCGGCCCCGGGAAGCCTGTCGGGGAAATCTTGTGACTTGTCTTTGGTGAAGCCTCGACCTGACCAGGCTCGCCTGCCCGGCAAGGGAGGTTTTTCCTTAGTGATATCTTGTTCTCTTGGCTTGTCTTGGTCTTCTTGATCCGCCCTTTTATTTCTCGAAGAGCTATTTCTTCAGGTGGCCTTGTCTTGTCGCTGCAATCTTACCCTTGTGCATGTGTACGGTCCGGGCAATACACGCCAAGGTTTGTTGCTGTTGGGGAACGTAGCATGCAATTTCAAAAAAATTCCTACGATCACGCAAGATCTATCTAGGGGATGCATAACAACGAGAGGGGGAGAATGTGTCCACGTACCCTCGTGGACCGAAAGCGAAAGCGTTAGTTTAACGCGGTTGATGTAGTCGAACGTCTTCACGATCCAACCGATCTTAGTACTGAACGTACGGCACCTCCGTGTTCAGCACACATTCCGCTCGATGACGTCCCTCGAACTCTTGATCCATTAGAGGGTCGAGGGAGAGTTCCTTCAGCATGACGGCGTGGTGACGGTGATGGTGATGTTATCCGCGCAGGGCTTCGCCTAAGCACTATGACGCTATGACCGGAGGAGTAGGCACCGCACATGGCTAAGAGAACAATTGATGTGTCTTTGGGATGCCCCTTATATAAAGGAGGGGAGGAGGAGGCTGGCGGCCAGGAGGGGCGGGCCATGGGGGGAGTCCTACTAGGACTCCTAGTCCTACTAGGATTCGCCCTCCCCCTTTTCCTTTCTCCACCGGAGGGAAAAGGAAGGAGAGGGAGAGGGAAAGGGGGCGCCGCCCCCTCCCCCTAGTCCAATTCGGACTGCCATGCGGGGGCGTGTGGCCACCCCTTGCGGCCCTCCTCTCTCTCCACTAAGTCCCACTAAGGCCCAATATTTCCCCGGGGGGTTCCGGTAACCCCTCGGTACTCCGGTAAATACCCGAATCACTCGGTACTCCGGTAAAATACCCGAATCACTTGGAACCATTCTGATGTCTGAATACAACCTTCCAATATATGAATCTTTACCTCTCGACCATTTCGAGACTCCTTTTCATGTTCGTGATCTCATCCGGGACTGCGAACAAACTTCGGTCACCAAAACACACAACTCATAATACAAATCGTCATCGAACGTTAAGCATGCGGACCCTACGGGATCGAGAACTATGTAGACATGACCGAGACATATCTCTGGTCAATAACCAATAGCGGAACCTGGATGCTCATATTGGTTCCTACATATTCTATGAAGATCTTTATCGTCAAACCGCACAACAATATACGTTATTCCCTTTGCCATCGGTATGTTACTTGCCCGAGATTCGAACGTCGGTATCATCATACCTAGTTCAATCTCGTTACCGGCAAGTCTCTTTACTCGTTCCGTAATGCATCATCCCGCAACTAACTCATTAGTCACATTGCTTGCAAGGCTTATAGCGGTGTGTATTACCGAGAAGGCCCAGAGATACCTCTCCGATACGTGGAGTGACAAATCCTAATCTTGATCTATGCCAACCCAACAAACACCTTCGCAGACACCTATAGAGCATCTTTATAATCACCCAGTTACGTTGTGACGTTTGATAGCACATAAGGTGTTCCTCCGGTATTCGGAGTTGCATAATCTCATAGTCGAGGAATATGTATAAGTCATGAAGAAAGCAATAGCAATAAAACTAAACGATCATAATGCTAAGCTAACGGATGGTTCTTGTCCATCACATCATTCTCTAATGATGTGATCCTGCTCATCAAATGACAACACATGTCTATGGTCGTGAAACTTAACCATCTTTGATTAATGAGCTAGTCAAGTAGAGGCATACTAGGGACACTCTGTTTTGTCTATGTATTCACACATGTACTAAGTTTCCGGTTAATACAACTCTAGCATGAATAATAAACATTTATCATGACATAAGGAAATATAAATAACAAGTTTATTATTGCCTCTAGGGCATATTTCCTTCAGTCTCCCACTTCCACTAGAGTCAATAATCTAGATTACGTAGTAATGATTCTAACACCCATGGAGTCTTGGTGCTGATCATGTTTTGCTCGTGGAAGAGGCTTAGTCAATGGGTCTACAACATTCAGATCCGTATGTATTTTTCAAATCTCTATGTCTCCCTCCTTGACTTGATCGCAGATGGAATTGAAGCGTTTCTTGATGTGTTTAGTTCTCTTGTGAAATCTGGATTCCTTCGCTAAGGCAATTGCTCCAGTATTGTCACAAAATATTTTCATTGGACCCGATGCACTAGGTATTACACCTAGATCGGATATGAACTCCTTCATCCAAACTCCTTCATTTGCTGCTTCCGAAGTAGCTATGTACTCCGCTTCACACGTAGATCCCGCCACGACGCTCTGCTTAGAACTGCACCAACTGACAGCTCCACCATTCAATACAAATACGTATCCGGTTTGCGACTTAGAGTCATCTGGATCAGTGTCGAAGATTGCATCGACGTAACCATTTACGACAAGCTCTTTGTCACCTCCATTAACGAGAAACATATCCTTAGTCCTTTTCAGGTATTTCAGGATGTTCTTGAACGATGTCCAGTGATCCAGTCCTGGATTACTTTGGTACCTCCCTGCTAAACTTATAGCAAGGCACACATCAGGTCTGGTATACAGCATTGCACACATGATAGAACCAATTGCTGAGGCATAGGGAATGACTTTCATTTTCTCTCTATCTTCTGCAGTGGTCGGGCATTGCGTCTGACTCAACTTCACACCTTGTAACACAGGCAAGAACCCTTTCTTTGACTGATCCATTTTGAACTTCTTCAAAACTTTATCAAGGTATGTGCTTTGTGAAGGTCCAATTAAGCGTCTTGATCTATCTCTATAGATCTTGATGCCCAATATATAAGCAGCTTCACCGAGGCCTTTCATTGAAAAATTCTTATTCAAGTATCCCTTTATGCTATCCAGAAATTATGTATTATTTCCAATCAACAATATGTCATCCACATATAATATTAGAAATGCTACAGAGCTCCTACTCACTTCCTTGTAAATACAGGCTTCTCCAGAAGTCTGTATAAAACCATATGCTTTGATCACACTATCAAAGCGTATATTCCAACTCCGAGAGGCTTGCACCAGTCCATAAATGGATCGCTGGAGCTTGCACACTTTGTTAACACCTTTAGGATTGACAAAACCTTCTAGTTGCATCATATACAACTCTTCTTTAAGAAATCCATTAAGGAATGCAGTTTTGACATCCATTTGCCAATTTCATAATCATAAAATGCGGCAATTGCTAACATGATTCGGACAGACTTAAGCATCGCAACGGGTGAGAAAGTCTCATCGTAGTCAACTCCTTGAACTTGTCGAAAACCTTTCGTGACAAGTCGAGCTTTGTAGACAGTAACATTACCGTCAGCGTCAGTCTTCTTATTGAAGATCCATTTATTCTCTATGGCTTGCCGATCATCAGGCAAGTGAACCAAAGTCCATACTTTGTTCTCATACATGGATCCCATATCAGATTTCATGGCCTCAAGCCATTTCGTGGAATCTGGGCTCATCATCGCTTCCTCATAGTTCGTAGGTTCATCATGGTCTAGTAACATGACTTCCAGAATAGGATTTATGTACCACTCTGGTGTGGACGTACTCTGGTTGTCCTACGAGGTTCGGTAGTAACTTGATCTGAAGTTTCATGATCATCATCATTAACTTCCTCACTAATTGGTGTAGGAATCACTGGAACTGATTTCTGTGATGAACTACTTTCCAATTTGGGAGAAGGTAAATTACCTCATCAAGTTCTACTTTCCTCCCACTCACTACTTTCGAGGGAAACTCCTTCTCTAGAAAGGATACATTCTTAGAAACGAATATCTTGCCTTAGGATCTGTGATAGAAGGTGTACCCAACAGTCTCCTTTGGGTATCCTATATGAAGAGGCATTTCTCCCATTGAGTTTCGAGCTTACCAGGTTGAAGATTTTTCACATAAGCATCGCAGCCCCAAACTTTAAGAAACGACAGCTTAGGTTTCTTGCCAAACCACAATTCATATGGTGTCATCTCAACGGATTTAGATGGTGCCCTATTTAACATGAATGCAGCCGTCTCTAAAGCATAACCCCAAAACGATAGTGGTAAATCAGTAAGAGACATCATAGAACGTACCATATCTAATAAAATACGGTTACGACGTTCGGACACACGATTACATTGTGGTGTTCCAGGTGGCGTGAGTTGCGAAACTATTCCACATTGTTTCAAATGAAGACCAAACTCATAACTCAAATATTCACCTCCACGATCAGATCATATAAATTTTATTTTCTTGTTACGATGATTTTCCACTTCACTCTGAAATTCTCTGAACTTTTCAAATGTTTCAGACTTATGTTTCATTAAGTAGATATACCCATATCTGCTCAAATCATCTGTGAAGGTCAGAAAATAACGATACCCGCCGTGAGCCTCAACAATCATCGGATCGCATACATCAGTATGCATTATTTCCAATAAGTCAGTTGCTCGCTCCATTGTTCCGGAGAACGGAGTCTTAGTCATCTTGCCCATGAGGCATGGTTCGCAAGCATCAAGTGATTCCAAAAGCCCATCAGCATGGAGTTTCTTCATGTGCTTTACACCAATATGACCTAAATGGCAGTGCCACAAATAAGTTGCACTATCGTTATTAACTTTGCATCTTTTTGCTTCAATATTATGAATATGTTTATCACTACAATCGAGATTCAACAAAAATAGACCACTCATTAATGGTGCATGACCATAAAAGATATTACTCATATAAATAGAACAACCATTATTCTCTGATTTAAATGAATATCCGTCTCGCATCAAACAAGATCCAGATATAATGTTCATGCTCAACATTGGCACCAAATAACAATTATTTAGGTCTAAAACTAATCCCGAAGGTAGATGTATAGGTAGCATGCCGACGATGATCACATCGACTTTGGAACCATTTCCCATGCGCATCGTCACCTCGTACTTAGCCAATCTTCGTTTAATCCGTAGCCCCTGTTTCAAGTTGCAAATATGAGCAATAGAACCAGTAACAAATACCCAGGCGCTACTACGAGCATTAGTAAGGTACACATCAATAACTTGTCACTACTAGGGAAAACCCTAGTAGTGGTGCGGGTTTAATGCCCACTAGTAGCGCGGGCTGCCGTGCTACTAATAAGGCGCTACAGCTATTACTTAGCGATGGCGCGTAAATGCGCCACGCGCCATCGCTAAGACACATAGCGGCAGCGCTTGTTCTCTCCCACGCTGCTGCTAATCTAGCTAGTTGCAGCGTGTTTACTATCCATCGCTACTAGTATTATTTTTTTCATTTTTTTATTTTTAGTGTATTTATACATCATTATACAAATTTTGGTACAATACCAATTATGAGGTCTATATCATTATGTCCATAACAGTGTGCCAAATGAAGGTGGATTAGGTTCAAGTAGAGGCAATATATGGTGCATGTCAAAAGTATACTACTAATCCAAACTTGATCTAGTTTGGACTAGTAGTACTTTTGATGTGCACCACATGTTGCCTCCACTTGAATCTAATCCGCCAGCACAAGTTATTTAATCATCATCATAGTTATTACCACCAACAGTATTTATTTAATCACCATAGTCATAGTGTAGCACATCATCATCTTCAAACTCATTCTAGCTAGCTAATCACCACCAACACTAGATGCAGTAGCTATCTAATCACCACCAACACTAGCTAATAATAATCATCATAGTCATTACCACCAACACTAGCTATTTAATCATCATAGTCATAGTGTAGCACATCATCATCTTCAAACTCATTTCTAGCTAGCTAATCACTCCTGCTGCTCTCTCTCTCAGGTAAAATAACATAAAACATGTGTAGCTCTCCTCCTTCATCAAGTTGGAGCATGCAGATGAACCTGTCTCCTAATCGTGGGTTGCGCTTCTAATTGCTGCCCCCTAGTACTTCTCTGCACTCCTCCATCACAAATTTGGTCCAGTATTTCACTATTAAGCATTCCTCGCTATTAGAAATCCTGAATGCACTAAAGTGCATTGTAGGATATCTTGGTCGTAAGCTAACAATACTCATGGTACCTTTAGTCTCGATCCCATGAGGCACAACATTCATCGGGAGTCCCTGTTGAAGAACATCGTATAGTAACATACTTATTAATGAAGTTTAGCTTAAAAAATAGATGCACTGAGGACAAATAGTAAAAATCTTACCATCTTTCCTAAATAGATGTGACCGTAGTTCATTACGAACACTATTGGTCGCACGTTTTCAATACTAACATTTCTAAGTGCAGGAAGAAAATTTGTCTTGGCAGTATCAAGATCCTCAAGCCATGAAACATAATGACTTAGAAATTAGTTTGCTTGAACGGAACAGTAGTAGGTCCTGTCTACCAAGCGCTGGACATGTTTGCTTGAACGTAAATAAGCTGACAATAGAAATTAGTTGTCAACTATTTTTTAATAAACAATATCAAAGACATGAATATGGTTGAGAAACTCACATAATGGTATAACTGGAGGTGTCTGCACATCGACCCAGATGTCGATATTACCTTCAATATCATCTTCTGGACGAATATCAAAGGTGATAACCATATCAGACTCAAATGCATAAGTCTTGCATAGTGCTCGCTAAGTTTTGCATCCAAAATAGGTGTAGTCGTCTGCGTTGTATAATTTCGCGTGGAAAATAAAACCATGCTCAGTCTTCAAGTAAACATTCTTTACCTCCATAGTATGATTGAAACCTATCTTATCCAAGACAAAAACTCTTGCATGGCAGGGGATGCGCTAGTAGAATAGTAAAAAAATTAAATTATAAGTTGAAGCAAATGAAGCAGATGGCATGCTTAATTACGAAAAAAGACTTGTCGTTGTGACTTCATCACATCCACTTCAAGTTCACGCCCAGCTTGATGTTGAAGCGCCTATCATCATCTAGGAAGATTCCATCGCACAAAGCCGCTTTCGTTTTCGCAGATTTGCAAATACCGAAATCCTTTTCGTTGTCGACATTTCCTATGTTCATAGTTGAAACATTAATTGAAAATCGATCAAGACAACTACCAGGATACTCAAAATATCTTATAGGACTCATATTGACATGAGCATTCAAGAAGCAAAACCAAATCGTAAAATAAATAAGTATTCAAATTAGCATGCATTCAATAAGAAAAAGTAAATCATCTCATGCGTCCATACATCATCGAATATTATCACTAATACATCCTGAATAGTATCATACATATAACATCACTAATACAACTAAAACCCTAGCAAACGACGGGTATCGGCGCGGGCGGTGGACACCCAAAGAGAAGGAACCATCACGGGATCATAGCTCCAGTGAGATCCCTGGAGAACCTGCCAGGTATTGGAAAACATGTGCTCCAACGCAAACAAGTAGCGACGGATGTGCGCGTCCTCCTCACTGACACGGTGACGCACCACCTGCGTGGGGTCCTCAAGCCTCTGGACCGTCACTGGCCCAAGCGACCGCCACCAAAGAAGGTTCGGGTCAACGACAGGCTGGCTCCTCACCAACCTGCGCCCCCCGGTAGGTAGCGCCTCCCAGTACCACCCCGGCGGAGCCCAGTCCCGAACATGGCCCATCTGGTGACGCAGGTGTCCTCCGCCGACTCGGCGACGAGGATGCGGGATAGGCATCATCGACGTCGATGCGGGAAAAATTGCTTTAACTAAAAAAATAACAACAAATCCGACATGTTCAACTAGTTCTATTAATTCAACTAGTTCTTACGATTAAATCTAGTCAATTAATTCTATACCTAATAAAATGAACAATGACATAAAAAAAGGCCTATGCATTGCAGGAATGTTGACTCCTTCCCGGTGCGGCAAATCCTGGGCACTCGATATGTCCAAGTTTGTAGCACAAGTCATGCCGAAATTCACGGAAAATTTTGGCATGACTTTTACTCAAAAGTGGACAAATTGAGAACCTGAAATTTGCCGGAACGGAAATGAATCAACATTCCGGCAAAACATAGGCCACTCGACTTCATTCCCTGGAAACAACAAAGCCACTTGGGCACAATCGAACCACTTCAATAATGGAATATGCAAATGAACATCAATGACATATATCATATAACAACAATCTTGTTTTTTGTTTACATAGCAACAATTAGTTTAACCAAGTTTTTGAATGAAAAACAATTCTATTTTTTGTTTTTTTATGAAATTACTGTTTAGGCATTTTCATAAAAATTTGCACTAGCTAATTTCCTAAAAAAATGCTAATCATTTTTCCTAAATGCTAAAAAATGCCTACTGCCCTAAACAAATCTAGGGTTCATATGAACACCTAGGGTTCATATGAACATCAACACAGCATCAACACATATATGAATTGCCCTAGCAAATAGAGAGAGGGTAGGGGAGAGGAGAGGCAGAGCCTTACGGTGACTACGGTGAGGGAGGGCCAGGCGGCATTGAGGACGGGTCGGGCTCGGCAAGACGTGAGGGCGGCGGCCGACGCTGGGTTTGGGGCGGCCGAGGTCGGGGGCGGCATCGAGGTCGGGGTCGGGGGCGACGTCGAGGGTGTGCAGCGGGCGGCGGCGGTCGAGAGGTTGGGGGCGGCGGCGGGCGGCGGCAGTGAGGTCGAGAGCGGCAGGGCGACAGCGGCAATGGAGCAGTTGGGGGAGAGGGGGAAGTGGAGGGGAAGGACTTAGCAAAATTTTGAGCCCACGCGGCCGGGGGTTAAGTCAAACTAGCAGCAGCGCATTTTGCCGAAACGCGCTATAGCTAATTTAGCTATAGCGTGTCAAGCGAAACGTGCTACAACTATTCCTTTCTATTTTATAATATCAGTAGCGGTTTGCCCTAAAAAAACGCTACTGCTAAGTCTAAGCATGTAAAAACTTCAAATATATACATTGGTCATCATTGATCTTTTTGTGTAGAATCTAAATACTCAACATGAATCCTCACAGTACCTGTATAGGCACTGGTGAAGATTCATATTGCAGCCATAAATCCTACACATATAGTTCAGTGAAGACCAAGTGCTCGAGATAGTTTGAGAAGTAACATATTTAAGGTGGTAAACACCTTGTTCGCTTAGCAGTATGGGACTAAACTTAATTAGGTGCAATACTTAGCAGTAGCGTGTTTTGAAGAAAAATGTTGCTACTAAGTACTTTAGCAGTAGCGCGGCCTCACAAGGGCGCTACTACTATATCTAGCCTGAGGGCAACGCCGTAGCAATTATAGTAGTAGCGCTTGTTTCACCTAGACCGCTACTGCTACCGTGCTATTAGCAGCGCGGTTTTCTGAAGCTCGCTACTGCTAATTAGCAGTAGCGTCTGTTTTTAAACCGCGCTGCTGCTAAGATTCTGTGTATAAGGTTTTCCCTAGTAGTGTGTATATCAAATATATCTTTAACTTTTCCATCCCTCTTATCCGCCAAATACTTGGGACAGTTCCTGTTGGGGAACATAGTAATTTCAAAAAAATTCCTACGCACACACAAGATCATGGTGATGCATAGCAACGAGAGGGGAGAGTGTGTCCACGTACCCTCATAGACCGAAAGCGGAAGCGTTAGAACAACGCGGTTGATGTAGTCATACGTCTTCACGATCCGACCGATCCAAGTACCGAACGCACGGCACCTCCGAGTTCAGCACACGTTCAACTCGATGGCGTCCGGTGAGCTCTGAACCAGCAGAGCTTTGCCGGAGAGTTTTGTCAACACGGCGGGGTGATGATAGTGATGATGATGCTACCGACGCAGGGCTTTGCCTAAGCACCGCTATGATATTATCGAGGTGGATTATGGTGGAGGGGGGGCACCGTACACGGCTAAGAGATCAATAGATCAATTGTTGTCTCTATGGGGTGCCCCTTCCCCGTATATAAAGGAGTGGAGGAGGGGGAGGGGCCGGCCCTCCTAGGCGCGCCCCATGGGGATTCCTACTCCCACCGGGAGTAGGACTCCACCCTTTCCAAGTAGGAGTAGGAGAAGGAAAGGAAGGGAGAGAGGAAGAGAAGGAAAAAGGGGGCGCCCCCCCCCCCCCTCCTTGTCCAATTCGGACTAGAGGGGGAGGGAGCGCACGGCCGCCCTGGCCGCCCCTCCTCTTCTCCCACTTGGGCCCATGACGCCCAATTAACTCCTCGAGGGGGTTCCGGTAACCCCCCCCCCCCCCCTAGTACTCCGGTATATGCCCGAAACCTCCCGGAACCCTTCCGGTGTCCAAACATAGTCGTACAATATATCGATCTTTACGTATCGACCATTTCGAGACTCCTCGTCATGTCCGTGATCATATCCGGGACTGCGAACTACCTTCGGTACATCAAAACACAAAAACACATAATACCGATCGTCACCGAACTTTAAGCGTGCGGACCCTACGGATTCGAGAACTATGTAGACATGACCGAGACACGTCTCTGGTCAATAACCAATAGTGGAACCTGGATGCTCATATTGGCTCGCACATATTCTACGAAGATCTTTATCGGTCAAACCGCATAACAACATGTGTTGTTCCCTTTGTTATCGGTATGTTACTTGCCCGAGATTCGATCGTCGGTATCTCAATACCTAGTTCAATCTCGTTACTGGCAAGTCTCTTTACTCATTCCGTAATACATCATCCCACAACTAACTCATTAGTTACAACTCTTGCAAGGCTTATAGTGATGTGTATTACCGAGAGGGCCCAGAGATACCTCTCCGATAATCGGAGTGACAAATGCTAATCTCGATCTATGTCAACTCAACAAGTACCTTCGGAGACACCTGTAGAGCACCTTTATAATCACCCAGTTATGTTATGATGTTTGGTAGCACACAAAGTGTTCCTCCGGTATTCGGGAGTTGCATAGTCTCATAGTCATAGGAACATGTATAACTCATGAAGAAAGCAATAGCAACATACTAAACGATCAAGTGCTAAGCTAATGGAATGGGTCAAGTCAATCACATCATTCTCTAATGATGCGATCCCGTTAATCAAATGACAACTCATGTCTATGGTTAGGAAACATAACCATCTTTGATTAACAAGCTAGTCAAGTACAGGCGTACTAGTGACACTCTGTTTGTCTATGTATTCACAAATGTACTAAGTTTCTGGTTAATACAATTCTAGCATGAATAATAAACATTTATCATGATTTAAGGAAATAAATAATAACTTTATTATTGCCTCTAGGGCATATTTCCTTCAGTTCCGCTTCCAGTGACCAGCCCCTTTGCAGTAGAAGCACTCTGTTTCAGGCTTAGGTCTAGACTTGGGCTTCTTCCCTGGAGTAGCAACTTGCTTGCTATTCTTCTTGAAGTTCCCCTTTTTCCCTTTGCCTTTTTTCTTGAAACTAGTGGTCTTGTTAACCATCAACACTTGATGCTCCTTCTTGATTTCTACCTCTGCAGCCTTTAGCATCGCGAAGAGCTCGGGAATTGTTTTTTCCATCCCTTGCATATTATAGTTGATCATGAAGCTTTTATAGCATAGTGGCAGTGATTGAAGAACTCTGTCAATGACACTATCATCAGGAAGATTAACTCCCATCTGAGTCAAGTGGTTATGGTACCCAGACATTTTGAGTATATGTTCACTGATAGAACTATTCTCCTCCATCTTGCAGCTATAGAACATGTTGGAGACTTCATATCTCTCAACTCGGGCATTTGCTTGAAATATTCACTTCAACTCCTGGAACATCTCATATGCTCCACGACATTCAAAATGTCTTTGAAGTCCCAATTCTAAGTCGTAAAGCATGGCACACTGAACTATCGAGTAGTGATACGTCTCCAACGTATCTATAATTTTTTATTGCTCCATGCTATATTATCTACTATTTTAGGCAATATTGGGCTTTATTATACACTTTTATATTACTTTTGGGACTAACCTATTAACCGGAGGCCCAGCCCATATTGTCGCTTTTATTGCCTGTTTCAAAGATTTCAAGGAAAGGAATATCAAACGAGTCCAAACGGAATGAAACCTTCGCAATCTGTTTTTTGGAAGATTATCATCCCGGAGGCTTGAGATCAAGTCAAGATCCTCGAGGAGCCCAGGAGATAGGGGCGCCCACCCCCCACGTATGCGGCCCCTGTCTCGTGGACCCCTCGAGCACCCCCGATCGACTTCTTTCGCCTATATAGTCCCACGTACCCTAAAAACATCCACGGAGAAGATAGATTGGGAGTTTCGCCGCCGCAAGCCTCTGTAGCCACCAAAAACCTCTCGAGAGCCCGTTCCGGCACCCTGCCGAAGGGGGAATCCATCACCGGTGGCCATCTTCATCATCCCGACGCTCTCCATGACGAGGAGGGAGTAGTTCACCCTCGGGGCTGAGGGTATGTACCAGTAGCTATGTATTTGATCTCTCTCTCTCGTGTTCCCTCTATGGCACGATCTTGATGTATTGCGTAGCTTTGCTATTACAGTTGGATCTTATGATGTTTCTCCCCTCTACTCACATTGTGATGAATTGAGTTTCCCTCTTGAAGTTATCTTATCGGATTGAGTCTTTGATTTCAGAACACTTGATGTATGTCTTGCCGTGTTTATCTGTGGTGACAATGGGATATCACGTGCCTTGATGTATGTTTTGGTGACCAACTTGCGGGTTCCGCCCATGAACCTATGCATAGGGGTTGGCACACGTTTTCTTGACTCTCCCAGAGAAACTTTGGGGCACTCTTTGAAGTACTTTGTGTTGGTTGGATGAATCTTAGATTGTGTGATGCATATCGTATAATCATGCCCACGGATACTTGAGGTGACAATGGATTATCTAGGTGACATTAGGGTTTTGGTTGATTTGTGTCTTAAAGTGTTATTCTAGTATGAACTCTTTAATAGATCGATCTGAAAGAATAACTTTGAGGTGGTTCCGTACCCTACCATAATCTCTACGTTTGTTCTCCGCTATTAGTGGCTTTGGAGTGACTCATTGTTGCATGTTGAGGGATTGTTATATAATCTATCTATGTTATTATTGTTGAGAGAACTTGCACTAGTGAAAGTGTGAACCCTAGGCCTTGTTTCCTAGCATTGCAATACCGTTTACACTCACTTTTATCACTTCTTACCTTGCTGTTTTTATATTTTCAGTTTACAAAAAACTATATCTACCATCCATATTGCACTTGTATCACTATCTCTTCGCCAAACTAGTGCACCTATACAAATTACCATTGTATTGGGTGTGTTGGGGACACAAGAGACTCTTTGTTATTTGGTTGCAGGGTTGTTTGAGAGAGACCATCTTCATCCTACGCCTCCCACGGATTGATAAACCTTAGGTCATCCAATTGAGGGAAATTTGCTACTGTCCTACAAACCTGTGCACTTGCAGGCCCAACAATGTCTACAATAAGAAGGTTGCATAGTAGACATCAAGCTCTTTTCTGGCGTCGTTGCCGGGGAGGCCAGGTAAGCGGCACTCACTCACACCCCGTCAACTAAGCTCTTTTCTGGCGCCGTTGCCGAGGAGGTGAGTGCTTGAAGGTATATCTTTAGATCTTGCAATTGAGTTATTTTGTTTCTTGTTTTATCACTAGTTTAGTTTATAAAAGAAAATTACAAAAAATGGACTTGAGTTTGTCTCATACTCTTCATCTTTTTAATATCTTTCGTGAAAATGATGGGAAGGAAAATTGTGCTCAAGTACTAGAAGAAGAATTACATAGAATGCTTGGCATAAAATATGTGAATGATGAGCATGATTTCAATGTTGTTAGTATGAATTCTTTGAATACGCATGATGCTAATGATATGCAAAGCCACAAGCTTGGGGAAGCTATGTTTAATGAAGATGATATTTTTTGTCCCCCAAGCTTTGATGAGCAAATTTACTATGATGAAAGCATGCCTCCTATCTATGATGATTATTGTGATGACACGTACGCTTTAAAGAATAATGATAACCATGAAACTTGTCATCTTTATCTTAATTTTCAATCACATGATAGTTATTTTGTTGAGTTTGCTCCCACTATTCCGAATGAGAAGAATTTTGCTTATGTGGACAGTTGTAAATTTTTTATGCAAGTAGATCATGAAAAGAATGCTTTAGGTGCTGGTTATATTGTTGAATTCATTCATGATGCTACTGAAAATTATTATGAGGGAGGAATATATGCTTGTAGGAATTGCAATAATATCAAGTTTCCTCTCTATATGCTTAAAGTTTTGAAGTTATGATTGTTTTGCCTTCCTATGCTAGTTGATTATTGTTCCCATAAGTAGTTTGCTCAAAAAATCCCTATGCATAGGAAGTGAGTTAGACTTAAATGTGCTAGTCATATTCTTCATGATGCTCTCTTTATGTTTCAATTCTTATGTCTTATGTGAGCATCATTGAAATCATCATGCCTAGCTAGGGGCGTTAAACGATAGCGCTTGTTGGGAGGCAACCAAATTTTATTTTAGTTTCTTGCTTTTTGGTTCTGTTTAGTAATAAATAATCCATCTATCTTCTGTTTAGATGTGGTTTTATGTTTTAATTAGTGTTTGTGCCAAGTAGAACCTTTGGGAAGACTTGGGTGAAGTCTTTATGATCATGTTGTAAAAAACAGAAACTTTAGCGCTCACGAGATTAGCTTCAACTTTTTACTGGAGAGTTTTATTTAGTTGATTCTTTTTGCAAATGATTACTAGACAAATTCCTCAGGTCCACCAATTTATTTTAGAATTTTTGGAGTTCCAGAAGTTTGCGTTACTTACAGATTACTACAGACTGATCTGTTTTTGACAGATTTTGTTTTTCGTGTGTTGTTTGCTTATTTTGATGACTCTATGGCTAGTAAAATAGTTTATAAACCATAGAGAAGTTGGAATATAGTAGGTTTAACACCAATATAAATAAATAATGAGTTCATTACAGTACCTTGAAGTGGTGTTTTGTTTTCTTTCGCTAACGGAGCTCACGAAGTTTTCTCGTTAACTTTTGTGTTGTGAAGTTTTCAAGTTTTGGGTAAAGATTCGATGGACTATGGAATAAGGAGTGGCAAAAGCCTAAGCTTGGGGATGCCCAAGGCACCCCAAGGTAATATTCAAGGATAACCAAGAGTCTAAGCTTGGGGATGCCCCGGAAGGCATCCCCTCTTTCGTCTTTGTTCATCGGTAACTTTACTTGGAGTTATATTTTTATTCACCACATGATATGTGTTTTGCTTGGAGCGTCATGTCATTTTCTTTAGCTTTGCTTGCTGTTTGAATAAAATACCAAGATCTGAAATTATTAAATGGGAGAGTCTTCACATAGTTGTATAATTATTCGACTACTCATTGATTTTCACTTATATCTTTCGGAGTAGTTTGTCATTCGCTCTAGTACTTCACTTATATCTTTTAGAGCACGGTAGTGGTTTTATTTTTGAAGAAATAGACGAACTCTCATGCTTAACTTATATTATTTTGAGAGTCTTAAATAGCATGGTAATTTGCTTAAATAATCTTAATATGCTAGGTATCCAAAAATAGTAAAAACTTTCTTATGAGTGCGTTGAATACTAAGAAAAGTTTGATGCTTGATAATTGTTTTGAGATATGAAGATGGCGATATTAGAGTCATGCTAGTTGGGTAGTTATGAATTTGAGAAATACTTGTGTTAAAGTTTGTGATTCCCGTAGCATGCACTTATGGTGAACCGCTTTGTGATGAAGTCGGAGCATGATTTATTTATTGATTGTCTTCCTTATGAGTGGCGGTCGGGGACGAGTGATGTTCTTTTCCTACCAATCTATCCCCCTAGGAGCATGCGCGTAATACTTTGCTTTGATAACTTGTAGATTTTTGCAATAAGTATATGAGTTCTTTATGACTAATGTTGAGTCCATGGATTATACGCACTCTCACCCTTCTACCATTGCTAGCATCTCCAATACCGCGCACATTTAGCCGGTATCATACACCCACCATAGACCTTCCTAAAAATAGCCACCATACCTACCTATCATGGCATTTCCATAGCCATTCCGAGATATATTGCCATGCAACTTTCCACCGTTCCGATTATTATGACACGCTCCATCATTGTCATATTGCTTAGCATGATCATGTAGTCGGCATCGTATTTGTGGCAAAGCCACCGTTCATAATTCTTTCATACATGTCACTCATGAGTCATTGCACATCTCGGTACACCGCCGGAGGCATTCATATAGAGTCATATCTTGTTCTAGCTTTGAGTTGTAAATCCATAAAAGTGTGATGATCTTCATTATTAGAGCATTGTCCTAGTGAGGAAAGGATGATAAAGGCTATGATTCCCCCACAAGTTGGGATGAGACTTCGGACTTTACAAAAAGAAAAAAAAGAAAAAAAGGGAGAAAGGCCAAAAAGAACAAAAAAAGAGAAGGCCAAAGAAAAAAAAGAAAGAAAAAAAGGAAGAAAAAGAAAGGAAGAAAAAGAAAGGAAGAAAAAATAAAATGAGAGAAAAAGAGAGAAGGGACAATGCTACTATCTCTTTTTCCACACTTGTGCTTCAAGATAGCACCATGATCTTCACGTTAGAGAGTCTCATATGTTGTCACTTTCATATACTAGTGGGAATTTTTCATTATAGAACTTGGCTTGTATATTCCAATGATGGGCTTCCTCAAAATGCCCTAGGTCTTCATGAGCAAGAGAGTTGGATGCACACCCACTTAGTTTCTTTTGTTGAGCTTTCATATATTTATAGCTCTAGTGCATCCGTTGCATGGCAATCCCTACTCACTCACATTAATATCTATTAATGGGCATCTCCATGGCCCGTTGATACGCCTAGTTGATGTAAGATTATCTTCTCCTTTTTTGTCTTCTCCACAACCACCATTCTACTCCACATATAGTGCTATGTCCATGGCTCACGCTCATGTATTGCGTGAAAGTTGAAAAGGTTTGAGATTCTTAAAGTATGAAACAATTGCTTGGCTTGTCATCGGGGTTGTGCATGATTTATTTACTTTGTGTGGTGAAGATAGAGCATAGCCAGACTATATGATTTTGTAGGGATAACTTTCTTTGGCCATGTTATTTTGAGAAGACATGATTGCTTTGTTAGTATGCTTGAAGTATTATTATTTTTTATGTCAATATTGAACTCTTGTCTTGAATCTTTCAGATCTGAATATTCATATCACAATTAAGAAGAATTACAATGAAATTATGCCAACTAGCATTCCACATCAAAAATTATC
Source organism: Aegilops bicornis (assembly GCA_021605145.1). Classification (NCBI taxonomy): domain Eukaryota; kingdom Viridiplantae; phylum Streptophyta; class Magnoliopsida; order Poales; family Poaceae; genus Aegilops; species Aegilops bicornis. The sequence goes on along the minus strand of CM038672.1, from coordinate 260,131,017 downwards.
TTTTTATCATTTACCTACTCGAGGACGAGCAGGAATTAAGCTTGGGGATGCTTGATACGTCTCCAACGTATCTATAATTTTTTATTGCTCCATGCTATATTATCTACTGTTTTGGGCAATATTGGGCTTTATTATACACTTTCATATTACTTTTGGGACTGACTTATTAACCGGAGGCCCAAATTTATATTGTTGTTTTATTGCCTGTTCAGTATTTCGAAGGAAAGGAATATCAAACGGAGTCCAAACGAAATGAAACCTTCGGCAACGTGTTTTTTTGGAAGATTATCATCGTAGAGGCTTGGAGATCAAGTCAGAAGATCCTCGAGGAGCCCAGGAGATAGGGGGCGCGCCCCCCCTACAGGGCGCGGCACCCTGTCTCGTGGACCCTTCGAGCACCCCCCCGACCAACTTCTTTCTCCTATATAGTCCCACGTACCCTAAAAACATCCACGGAGAAGATAGATCGGGAGTTCCGCCGCCGCAAGCCTCTGTAACCACCAAAAACCTCTCGGGAGCCCGTTCCGGCACCCTGCCGGAGGGGGAATCCATCACCGGTGGCCATCTTCATCATCCCGACGCTCTCCATGACGAGGAGGGAGTAGTTCACCCTCAGGCGGGAGGGTATGTACCAGAGCTATGTGTTTGATCTCTCTCTCTCTCTCTCTCTCTCTCTCTCTCTCTCTCTCTCTCTCGTGTTCCCTCTATGGCATGATCTTGATGTATCGCGAGCTTTGCTATTATAGTTGGATCTTATGATGTTTCTCCCCCTCTACTCTCTTGTGATGAATTGAGTTTCCCTCTTGAAGTTATCTTATCGGATTGAGTCTTTGATTTGAGAACACTTGATGTATGTCTTGCCGTGTTTATCTATGGTGACAATGGGATATCACGTGCCACTTGATGTATGTTTTGGTGACCAACTTGCGGGTTCCGCCCATGAACCTATGCATAGGGGTTGGCACACGTTTTCTTGACTCTCCGGTAGAAACTTTGGGGCACTCTTTGAAGTACTTTGTGTTGGTTGGATAAATCTGAGGTTGTGTGATACATATCGTATAATCATGCCCATGGATACTTGAGGTGACAATGGAGTATCTAGGTGACATTAGGGTTTTGGTTGATTTGTGTCTTAAAGTGTTATTCTAGTACGAACTCTTTAATAGATTGATCCGTAAGAATAACTTTGAGGTGGTTTCGTAGCCTACCATAATCTCTATGTTTGTTCTCCGCTATTAGTGGCTTTGGAGTGACTCTTTGTTGCATGTTGAGGGATCGTTATATGATCTATCTATGTTACTATTGTTGAGAGAACTTGCACTAGTGAAAGTGTGAACCCTAGGCCTTGTTTCCTAGCATTGCAATACCGTTTACGCTCACTTTTATCACTTGTTACCTTGCTGTTTTTATATTTTCAGTTTACAAAAACCTATATCTACCATCCATATTGCACTTGTATCACTATCTCTTAGAACTAGTGCACCTATACAAATTATCATTGTATTGGGTGTGTTGGGGACACAAGAGACTCTTTGTTATTTGGTTGCAGGGTTGTTTGAGAGAGACCATCTTCATCCTACGCCTCTCATGGATTGATAAACCTTAGGTCATCCACTTGAGGGAAATTTGCTACTGTCCTACAAACAAGTGCACTTGCAGGCCCAACAACGTCTACAAAAAGAAGGTTGCGTAGTAGACATCAAGTAGCCATCAGCTTTAGCTTGCCAGACGTTCATAACGTCCGAAGTTGCTCCTGCAGTGGGCCTTGCACCCAGCGATGCTTCCAGGACGTAATTCTTCTGTGCAGCAGTGAGGATAATCCTCAAGTTACGGACCCAGTCCGTGTAGTTGCTACCATCATCGTTCAACTTAGCTTTCTATAGGAACACATTAAAATTAAAGGGAACGGTAGCACGGGCCATTGATCTACAACAACATAGATATGCAAAAACTATCAGGTACTAAGTTCATGATAAATTAAAGTTCAATTAATCATATTACTTAAGAACTCCCACTTAGATAGACACCCATCTAGTCATCTAAATGATCACATGATCCATATCAACTAAACCGTGTCCGATCATCACGTGAGATGGATTAGTTTTCAATGGTGAACATCTCTATGTTGATCATATCTTCTATATGATTCACGTTCGACCTTTAGGTCTCAGTGTTCCGAGGCCATATCTGCATATGCTAGGCTCGTCAAGTTTAGCCCGAGTATTCTGCACGTGCAAAACTGGCTTGCACCCATTGTATGTGAACATAGAGCTTATCACACCCGATCATCATGTGGTGTCTCGGCACAACGAACTGTAGCAACGGTGCATACTCAGGAAGAACACGTATACCTTGAAATTTAGTGAGGGATCATCCTATAATGCTACCGACGTACTAAGCAAAATAAGATGCATAAAAGATAAACATCACATGCAATCAAAATAAGTGACATGATATGGCCATCATCATCTTGTGCCTTTGATCTCCATCTCCAAAGCACCGTCATGATCTCCATCATCATCAGCTTGACACCTTGATCTCCATCGTAGTGTCGTTGTCGTCTCGCCAACTATTGCTTCTATGACTATCGCTACCGCATAGTGATAAAGTAAAGCAATTACATGGTGATTGCATTTCATACAATAAAGCGACAACCATAAGGCTCCTGCCAATTGCCGATAACTTTTACCAGACATGATCATCTCATACAATAACTTATATCATACCATGTCTTAACCATATCACATCACAACATACCCTGCGAAAACAAGTTAGACGTCCTCTACTTTGTTGTTGCAAGTTTTACGTGGGTGCTACGGGCTTCTAGCAAGAACCGTTCTTACCTACGGATCAAAACCACAAAGATTTTTCGTCAAGTGTGTTGTTTTAACTTTCAACAACGATCGGCTGTAGTCAAACTCGATTCAAATAAAGTTGGAGAAACAGACACCCACTAGCCACATGTGTGCGAAGCACGTCGGTAGAATCGGTCTCATGAACATGGCCATGTAATTTTGGTCCGGGCCGCTTCGTCCAACAATACCGCCGAATAAAAGTAAGACATTGGTGGTAAGAAGTATGACTATTATCGCCCATAACTCTTTCTGTTCTACTCGTGCATACCATCTACGCATAGACCTGGCTCTGATACCACAGTTGGGGAACGTAGCATGCAATTTCGAAAGATTTCCTACGATCACGCAAGATCTATCTAGGGGAGCAACCAGAGGGGGAGAGTGTGTCCACGTACCCTCATAGACCGAAAGCGGAAGCGTTAGTTTAACGCGGTTGATGTAGTCCCTGTGTGTTCACGATCTAACCGATCTTAGTACCGAACGTACGATGCCTCTGTGTTCAGCACACGTTCAGCTCGATGACATCCCTCAAATTTTTGATCCAGTAGAGGGTCGAGGGAGAGTTCCATCAGCATGATGGCGTGGTGATGGTGATGTTATCTGCGCAGGGCTTCGCCTAAGCACTACGACGCTATGACCGGAGGAGTAAACTGTGGAGGAGGGCACCGCACACGGCTACGAGAACAATTGATGTGTCTTTGGGGTGCCCCCGCCCCCGTATATAAAGGAGGGGAGGAAGAGGCCGACGGCCAGGAGGGGCGCGCCATGGGGGGAGTCCTACTAGGACTCCAAGTCCTAGTAGGAATCCCCCCCCCACCCTTTACCTTTCTCCACCGGAGGGAAAAGGAAGGAGAGGGAGAGGGAGAGGGAAAGGGGGGCGCCGCTCCCTCCCCCTAGTCCAATTCGGACTGCCATGGGGGCGTGCGGCCACCCCTTGCAGCCCTCCTCTCTCTCCACTGAGGCCCACTAAGGCCCAATATTTCCCCCGGGGGGTTCCGGTAACCCCTTGGTACTCCGGTAAAATACATGAATCACTCGGAACAATTCTGATGTTTGAATACAACCTTCCAATATATGAATCTTTACCTCTCGACCATTTCGAGACTCCTCATCATGTCTGTGATCTCATCCGGGACTTCAAACAAACTTCGATCACCAAAACACACAACTCATAATACAAATCGTCATCGAACGTTAAGAGTGCGGACCCTACCGGTTCGAGAACTATGTAGACATGACCGAGACATATCTCCTATCAATAACCAATAGCGGAACCTAGATGATCATATTGGTTCCTACATATTCTACGAAGATCTCTATCGGTCAAACCACACAACAACATACGTTATTCCCTTTGTCATCGGTATGTTACTTGCCCAAGATTCGATCGTTGGTATCATCATACCTAGTTCAATGTCGTTACCGGCAAGCCTATTTACTCGTTTCGTAATGCATCATCTCGCAACTAACTCATTAGTCACATTGCTTGCAAGGCTTATAGTGTTGTGCATTACCGAGAGGGCCTAGAGATACCTCTCCGATACATGGAGTGGCAAATCCTAATCTTGATCTATGCCAACCCAACAAACACCTTCGGAGACACCTGTAGAGCATCTTTATAATCACCCAGTTACTTTGTGACGTTTGATAGCACACAAGGTGTTCCTCCGGTATTCGGGAGTTGCATAATCTCATAGTCAGAGGAATATGTATAAGTCATGAAGAAAGCAATAGCAATAAAACTAAACGATCATAATGCTAAGCTAACGGATGGGTATTGTCCATCACATCATTCTCTAATGATGTGATCATGTTCATCAAATGACAACACATGTCTATGGTCAGGAAACTTAACCATCTTTGTTTAACGAGCTAGTCAAGTAGAGGCATACTAGGGACACTCTGTTTTGTCTATGTATTCACACATGTACTAAGTTTCTGGTTAATACAATTCTAGCATGAATAATAAACATTTATCTTGATATAAGGAAATATAAATAACAACTTTATTATTGCCTCTAGAGCATATTTCCTTCAGTTGCACCGACACGGCCGGTGACGGTAGGGGCAACGTCAGTGTGGGCCATGGCTTCTTGTTGTTGTCCATGTCGTTGGCCTCCTCAGAGGCGTAGTCCTACATGTCGGATAAGTCTTTGATAGTGACTACTAAGTGGGTGGCGAGTGGGACGTAAAATTCCCTATGGCCTTCCTCAAGGCGCCGCTGAGCGTAGGCCGAGGGTGGGCCATCCAAGATAGTCATCATCTAGATCCAGTCTAGCGCCTCGTTTATCAGGGCGGGACTAGATGGATTGGTGTACGGGATTTTCTTTGGAGTCTACCTCCGGCGTGGCGGTGAGGCGAGGGGTGAGCCCTACCGGGACTGACTTCTGGTCTTCGAATGCCGATCCTGCATCGAGGCGAGGAAGCCAGATCCGTGGTGAGGAGGGTGAGTCCAGCGGTGGGTAACACCCGGTCTTCGGACGTGGTGGTCGCGTCCAGGCTTGAAGCCGTTTGTGAAGTGAGAGATGATCCAAAGGTCGGATCGAGAAGAGGCCCCAAGGTTGATGCTTCGGGGTCCGTGGGTGTCTCAGATGAGGCCGAGAAGCCAATGAAGATCAGATCGCCCCGATCATTGGTGATACACTAGGTTACAAAACCTGATCTGGTGCTCAGGGGCGAAATTTTCAACCTGGTCGAGATGACCGATCCAGTCGGCATGCAGAATGATGTTGCCGAACGCAAAGAGCTACCTGGGGATGAAGATGTACCTGGTGTTGATGCCATCTCTGATAATGAGGCGAGCCATCGATCCTTCGGCTATCCAACAGCGGAACTCTCAATGGAAGCACCAATGTTAGTGGCAGAACCGGCGGATCTCGGGTAGGGGGTCCAGAGCTATGGATCTCGGATCACTGGGGAACGAGGGACTAGGGACATGATGTTTACCCAGGTTCGGGCCCTCTCTAAGAGGTAAAACCCTACGTCCTACTTGATTATATTGCTTGTGTATATGAGGATTACATAGTCGATCTACCACAAGATTAGATGAACTAAACCCTAGACTAGTAGGATGATGGTTGTTGTTCTAGCCTCTACGGACTAAACTCCCTAGTTTATATAGACACCAGGGGTGCTAGGGTTACACATGGTTGGTTACAAGGAAAGGATAAACATGCCGATTCTTCTCATCTTGACTTGTGTTTGTTGAGATCCGATGAATTGTGGATTTACGATCAGATTATCTATGAATATTATTTGAGTCTTCTCTGAAATCTTTTATGCATGATTAAGATATCTTTGTATTTCTATTCGAATTATCGGTTTGGTTGGGCCAACTAGATTGGTTTTTCTTACAATGGCAGAGGTGCTTAGTTTTGGGTTCAATCTTGCGGTGTCGTCACCCAGTTATAGAAGGGGTAGCAAGGCACATATTGTATTGCTGCCATCAAGGACAAAAAGATGGGGTTTATATCATATTTCTTGAGTTTATCCCTCTACATCATGTCATCTTACTTAAGGCATTACTCCGTTCTTATCAACTTAATACTCTAGATGCATGCTAGATAGCGGTCGATGTTTGGAGTAATAGGATTAGATACAGGCAGGAGTCGGTCTACTTGTCATGGACGTGATGCCTATATTCATGATCATTGCCTTAGATATGTCATAACTTTGGGCTTTTCTATCAATTGCTCAACAGTAATTTATTTACCCACCGTATGTTTTCTTCAAGAGAGAAACCTCTAGTGAAACCTATGGCCCTGGGGTCTATTTCCATCATATATTTTATGAACTATAAACCAAAAAACCCAAAAATACCTTTCTGCAATTTATTTATATTTGCTTTAGTTTGCTCTTTTATTTATCTTATATACCTATCTCTATTAGATCTCACTCTTGTTCGCGACCGTGAAGGGATTGACAACCCCTTTTTCGCGTTGTGTGCAAGTGTTTGTTAGTTTGTGCAGGTGCATATATTGGAGACTTGCATGTGCCTCCTACTGGATTGATACCTTGGTTCTTAACTGAGAGAAATACTTGTCTCTACTTTGCCGCATCACCCTTTCCTCTTCAAGAAAAAAATCAATGCAAGATCAACAAGTAGCAGGAAGAATTTCTGGCGCTGTTGCCGAGGAGGTTCTACATCAAGCCTACCAAGTACCTATCATAAACTTTCATCTCTTGAACTTACATTATTTGCCATTTGCCTCTCGTTTTCCTCTCCCCCACTTCTAAAATGTTTTCTTAAAAATACAAAAATATTTGCCTTTTTATTCGCCCTTCTTTCTTTCATCTTTTCACTTGCTTTTTGTTTGCTTGTGTGTTAGATTGGTTTCTGTCATCATGTCTGAATCTGGGGTGGTTATCGTTGAAAAAAGATAGTAATAATCTTGAGGGAAGTTTTGATTATTTTGCTAATAATGATCATCATGAATAAGAACCTACTATTATGCACACTAAAATTTTTCGTATAGGTAGCGGTAATATTTTTGGAAAAGGGGTTATTCAAGATTTCTTTACTTGTGTCGGTACGTTACCTCTGCTACGAGGGTCAATTCTTAATAAAACTAATAGCCCTGCGGATGCAATATCTTTTCTTCTAATTGAATATGAAAGACAATGTGTTCATATGTGTCCATGCTTACAAAGTCTTCTAGTAGAATTTTCCAATATTCATGATCCTTCCATTAAGCGTGTCACCACTATATTTTTGGCTCATGAGTTTAGGTTCATCGTGAAAGAAGCCGGTGAAATATTTGCTCATTATAATAGTAATGGTGGTTTTCCTCCTATTGAGTAGATCCTTTTTAATCAAGAAGAAATTATGAGGTTACAATCTCTGGATTATGCCGTTTATAATGAAAACCTAAGAAAGAAGGTCCCTACTGATGTTTTGATTGATAAAATTTCTGAACTCATTGATAATTTTGCTATATGAAATAATGGATTAGGGTTTGTTCTTAGGATATACTTAGGGCATTCAATCAAAGAAATGTTTACCATGAAGAGATAATTATCAATTACAAAGGGCCAAAAGAGGAACCTATTCCTCCCAAACTTGATCTTATATATCCTTACCCTATTACATTTAGGCCCTTTGATTATTTTTGCTTGCCACAAAGAAAGCTTGCTGCTGAAGGGAGTATGAGATGAGCATGGATGACCTCCCTCACTTTTATTGCAATACCTAGATCTATGTTTTATGCCTAGCTAGCGGCGTTAAACAATAGCGCTTGTCCGGAGGCAACCCAATTTTTTATTTTGTGTTTTTGTGTTTTGTTCTAATTTCCAATAAATACACATTATTACTCTGTAGTAATTGTGTTTTGGTGTTTCAATTAGTGTTTGAGCCAAGTAAGACCTTTGGGATGGTCAATGGTGATAGTTGATTCGATCTTGCTGAAAAGCAGAAACTTTTGCCCTCGTTGCAGAAAGTTTAAAATCACGGAAACGTGATTTGATCTGAATGTTTTACACAAGATTTATATAAAAATTTCCTAAATTTTCCTATTATTCATAATTTTTGGATTTACAAAAGTATACAAAGTTTCCAGATTACTACAGACTGTTGTTTTTGACAGGTTCAGTTTTCTATGTGTTGTTTGCTTATTTTGATGAATCTATGGGTTGTATCGGGGGGGGGGGTGTATGAACCATGGAGAAGATGGAATACAGTAGATATTACACCAATATAATTTTAGAATGAGTTCACAACAATACCTAAAGTGCTGATTTATTTTATTATATTAACGGATATTATGAGTTTTCTGTTGAGTTTTGTGTTGTGTAGTTTTCAAGTTTTGGGTAAAAATTTATGGACCACTGAATAAGGAGTGGCAAGAGCCTAAGCTTGGGGATTCCGGAGGCACCCCAAGGTAGTATTCAAGGACAACCAAGCACCTAAGCTTGGGGATCCCCCGGATGGCATCCCCTGTTTTGTCTTCAATCCACCGATAAATTTACTTGAGGCTATATTTTTATTCACCACATGATATGTGTTTTGCTTGGAGAGTCTTGTGTGATATGAGTCTTTGATTTTTAGTTTGCCACAATCATCCTTGTTGTACACACCTTTTGAGAGGGACACACTTTAATCGTGAATTTATTAGAATACTCTATGTGGTTCACTTATATCTTTTGAGCTAGGTAGTTTGCTCTAGTACTTCTTATATCTTTTTAGAGCACGGCGGTGGTTTTATTTTGTATAAATTGATGAACTATCATGCTTCACTTATATTATTTTGAGTCTTTAAACATCATGGTAATTTATTTAGGTTATGAATTTAGTCCTAATATGATGGGCATCCAAGAGGGATATAAAAAGAACTTTCATATAAAGAGCATTGAATATTATGAGAAGTTTGATTGCATTTGTTTTGAGATATAAAGATGGTGATATTGGAGTCATGCTAGTAAGTAATTGTGGATTGGTAGAAATACTTGTGTTAAAGTTTGTGATTCCCGTAGCATGCACGTATGGTGAACCGTTATGTGATGAAGTCGGAGCATGATTTATTTTTTGATTGTCTTCCTTATGAGTGGCGGTCGGGGACGAGCGATGGTATTTTCCTACCAATCTATCCCCCTAGGAGCATGCGTATTAGTACTTTGTTTCGATGGCTAATAAACTTTTGCAATAAGTATATGAGTTCTTTATGACTAATGTTGAGTTCATGGATTATACGCACTCTCACTGTTCCACCATTGCTAGCCTCTCTAGTACCGCGCAACTTTCGCCGGTGCATTAAACCCACCATGTACCCTTCCTCAGAACAGCCACCATACCTACCTATTATGGCATTTCCATAGCCATTCTGAGATATATTGCCATGCAACTTCCACCGTTTCATTTTATTATAACACATACCATCATTGTCATATTGTTCTCATATGCATGAGGCATTCATATAGAGTCATATTTTTGTTCCAAGTATCGAGTTGTAATTCTTGAGTTGTAAGTAAATAAAAGTGTGATGATCATCATTTTAGAGCATTGTCCCATGTGAGGAAAGGATGATGGAAGCTATCATTTCGTCACATGTTGGGATGAGTCTCTGGACATTAAGAAAATAAAAGAGGCCAAAGAAGCCCAAATAAAAAAAGAGGCCAAAGAAGCCTAAATAAAAAAGAGGATGAAGGAATATCAAACGGAATAAAACTTTACGGTGATTTTTCTTGGACCAGAAGAAACCCACGAGACTTGGAGAGGAGGCCAGAAGACCCACGAGGCGGCCACAAGCCGTGGGGGCGCGCCCCTGGCTTCTGGGCCCCTCGTGGACCGTCTTGACCTAATTGTTGCACTATAAATCCTCAAATATTTCCCCTATACCAGAGGGCACACCAAAAGTACTTTTCTGCCACCGCAAGCTTCTGTTCCCGTGAGATCCCATCTTGGGGCCTTTTTGGGCACTCTGCCCAAGGGGGATTCGATCATGGAGGGCCTCTACATCCACCTTGTTGTCCTTCCAATGAACCGTGAGTAGTTCACCACGGACCTAAGGGTCCATAGGTAGTAGCTAGATGGCTTCTTCTCTATCTTTGATCTTCAATACAATGTTCTCCTCAATATTCTTGGAGTTCTATTTGATGTAATCTTCTTTTGTGTTGCGTTTGTTGAGATCCGATAAATTGTGGATCATATTATCTATGACTATTATTTGAGCCTTCTCTGAACTCTTTTATGCATGATTAAGATATCTTTGTATTTCTCTTCTAATTGTCGGTTTGGTTTGGCCAAATAGATTGATTTTTCTTGCAATGGGAGAGGTGCTTAGTTTTGGGTTCAATCTTTCGGTGTCCTCACCCAGTGACAGAAGTGGTAGCGAGGCACGTATTGTATTGTTGCCATCAAGGACAAAAAGATGGGGTTTATATCATATTGCTTAAGTTTATCCCTCTACATCATCTCATCTTACTTAAGGCGTTACTCCGTTCTTATGAACTTAATACTCTAGAATCATGCGTAGCGGTCGATGTTTGGAGTAATAGTAGTAGATGCAGGCAGGAGTCGGTCTACTTGTCACGGACGTGATGCCTATATTCATGATCATTGCCTTAGATATCGTGATAACTTTGCGCTTTTCTACCAATTGCTCAACAATAATTTATTTACCCACAGTATGTTTTCTTCAAGAGAGAAAACTCTAGCGAAACCTATGCCCCCCGGGTCTATTTTCCATCATATATTTTCTGATCTATAAACCAAAAAACCCAAAAATACCTTGCTGCAATTTATTTATATTTACTTTAATTCGCTCTTTTATTTATCTTTTATACCTATCTTTATTAGATCTTACTCTTGTTCGTGACCGTGAAGGGATTGACAACCCCTTTTTCACATTGTGTGCAAGTGTTTGTTAGTTTGTGCAGGTGCATATATTGGAGACTTGCTTGTGCCTCCTATTAGATTGATACCTTGGTTCTTAAATGAGGGAAATACTTGTCTCTACTTTGCTACATCACCATTTCCTCTTCAATGGAAAAATCAACGCAATCTTAAGAAGTAGTAGAGGACACACCAAGGAACCAAAAAGCCTCCCGTCTAGATGCGGGGTTTCCACATAGCTCGGACTCCCTCAGAGGGCCCTAAGAATATCTCTCCATTGTCGGAGGAGCACATCTCACTTCTGGGGCTATCCAATCCCTTATCAAACTTTTCGATGAACCTGTAAGTTGTCATTATGATCACCTAGTTACAGATAACATTTGGGAAACCCCAGTGAAAGTGCGTTATATCGACTAGAGGGGGGGTGAATAGGCGATTTTTATGAATTCTTCACTGAGGAATTTGCCGGTGAGGAAATTCCTTAGAGAAGAACTACTTGGCAATGAGTAAGTACTCGTAAATAAGCATAACAGAATCACGTGCATGGTCATCATGATGAAATGAAGACAATCACAGTCTGAGAAAAGCGTAATCACTGGATAACACAAGATGAAGAAAAACAGACTGAAGAAATTGAACTGAGGAAATTGAGAAAGTCTTCAAACATAGATATGAACAAACACTCAACACAGTAATGAGGAAATGAATGAGTTTAGGAAATAGAACCAGTAATGTTGGTGAAGACAATGATTTGGTAGACCAGTTCCAACTGTTGTCTCTGTTGTACGTCTAGTTGGAGCGGCTGAGTATTTAAACTCGAGGACACACAGTCCCGGACACCCAGTCGCTGAGCACGCAGCTGAGGATACCAAGTCCTCACCGTATTCTCCTTGAACTAAGATCACCAACCAAGGTTGCTGCATCAACCAAGGCCGCTGCATCAACCTGAGTTAGATCGGAGGCTCATCGCCCCCCTCCGCCATAATCTGCAGAGGTAAACTTCTTCTGTTCTTCGTCCTTAGATCTGCATTTAGGTTTTTGCAAGCTCATCCGCACAGTTCTTCATTTTTCCTCTTCTTCCTACCTTCTGCCGCGGTAGTTTTGATCCAAAAACGGTATAGATCTCCTGCGGTATTCAGTCCGCATCTGTTTTTAATACTAGCAGCCCTTCCTTTTCTTCTTGTAAAGTATGCATCCTTCTCTGTTCTACTTGAACACCTTTTAAAGAACGCAGTAAAAACTGCTTTATAAATGTGTTGTAGATCCAAATAGATTTGAACATTTGTAAAACCTGTTTCTGTCAACATTTAGCAGAAATCTTGAATCTTGGCCTTTCTGCCTATGGGCGGTTTATTCCTTGACGGCCAATCCGCCATATGTCATTAGCCCTCTCTTAAACCGCCAACTGTACCTTGCATTGTAGTTTCACCGGTTTAACACTGAATTTTTCACTTACAAACCGTAGATGAAACCGCACCTGTTTGATTTTCTTTCAGCTCCCCTTCCGGAATGGCGAAACAATTTATCGCTTGCAATTGGGTTACATTCCGGATCACGGAAACACAACTCAACGGCTACATCACCACCGGGCGTTTTAGCCTCAAAAATGTTCTCCATCGGCGAGTTCCGAATCGGAATGTCCACTGAACCTCAAGAAGGAGAGGTGATTGTTTTTATGCAACACCTAGACCGGGATTCGCCCGCCGGATCAAAAAAATTCCGGGATGTCCTCGCAAGCTTCCAACTCCATCCACAAGATATTGGTCTGAACTCTGTGTCCAATATAGGCAACTTTCAAGTATTCTGCGAAGTCTATCTTCAAGAAGAACCAACTGTGGAGTTATTTCGAGATTTCTTTCATTTGAACCGTCGTACAGAGTTCTCGGACGGTCCTAACACAGAACTTAGCGGCGTTTCAATCCAGAAAAGGAAGGAAGTGGACTTCCCTCATGCCAAACATCATAGCCATCCTAAAGATTGGAATCAAACCTGGTTCTATTGCCGGAACACTGCTCCTAACAGAGAAAATCCCTTGCCGGGTTATCGCCCTCATCGGCTTAGCAACAGCCACCCATTGCCTTCGCACTTGACCGCCTCAGAACGGAACAATTTTGCACCTCAAATTACCAAGCTCCGGGCTCTGATGGCCAACGGTTTAAATGGTATTGACCTTGTCCGCTGCTGGGTTTCGAGGGGCATCTTGCCATAAAGCCGCCGCCCCGGAATGATGCACGAATATACGGGTGACGTCAAAGATCCTCAACGACATCATGAATTATCAATAGCTGAGCTTGAAGTTACCGAAATAAAGGAAGAAAATGCTCGATGAACCGATCTCCGCATGCAGCCAAACCGGGTTGGCTCCGCTCGCATCTCCAACAAACCGCCCGAGGTAAGGTTCCTCTCATTACTCTACCGACTTTGATTCCATATTGATTGTATTAATCCTCTCAGACACTTTTCGTGCTAACAGCTCCTTTTGAAACGAACTAAACCGGCCCGGGTTCCTCGTGCAAAGACCAAGACCACCAAGAAAAGTGGCAAGAGGAAAACCGCCGAGTCTTCTGAACCGCCAGAAGATGAAGAATTAGATGCTGAGGTAGAGCTTGACTCACTTGGTTTTTCTTCATTCATTTTATTGACAGCTACAATTCCTGTGATGACGCCGAGGCCAGCCATGCGTAACTCGTTGAGGTAATCCTTCTCTTCCGATTCTGATCTTGTACCGGTTAAAAGAATTCGCCGCCATCCGGAAAGTGAAACAATCTCACTCCTATGCTCATTTGAATCCAAAATTTTCTTTGAAGACACACAAAGAAGTGAAGAACGCCGTACGACCCGGCATAGCGGTCAACAAATTACGTCGTCCGGTTTAGCTGACACACCAACCTAGAAACGTTGTCCAGAGGTGACTTGTTCTCCTGAAAAGCGTTATCCTTTGAAAGGTTTCTTCCGATGCCCTCTCAATCCGTCTGACCCGAATTACCAGGCTTCTTCCAACTCGTCTGGCGGTTCATCAACCACTCACTGCCTCCTCTCAAAGTTGTCATGGGTAAGTATATTACTCCTTAATTTGTTCCTTGTATTTGTCGGTTTATCATATTCTAACCCTTGATGTTGTAGCACCAAGGCTCGACTTAGTAAAAGGCCAAGACCCTCGACCCTCATGTGGATGTTGATCCGGAGAAGACTCGAGCATCATGGTGAAAATCCCGAAGTTGCTAAAGACAACTCACTGGGAAAAATCAAGATGCCAATGCTAATCCGCCAGAGGTTGAACCGGACGTCCAAGTTGAGACTTCACATCCTCCTGCTCCTCCGAGTCCTGCAGCAGAACAACGGGACTCAACTGCTGATCCGCCAAGCCCGGGTATGAAAACGCCAAGCCCAGTTGAAAATGCTAATTCGGCCAGTCCGACCAAAGATGATGATGTCGTAGTTACGGGCACCGCATACACCGCCCCTGGCAATTCGGTTGCTCTATCAAAGCACTCAGCCAAGGAAGAATTTGCTGCCATGAGCAAAGGGAAGGAAAAAACTGATCCGTCGACTTATAACAATTTCTCTGCCCAAGACCTTCACTCAAGCTTCTCGAACCGGCTCTACACAAGCCGTGATTATGAAGCGGTTTAGTAAATCTTATGAAGGAACGCTATGAGGTAAATAGTTGTGCCCTTCTCTTGTACCTTCATTGCATAGTAGCCCCAAGGGCGGTTTGTCCCTAGAAAGTCAAACCCGGACTTTGCATAGTTCAAAGTACTTTGTCTTATATATTTACGATCAAACACACATTAGCTCCCCAAGTGCCATGATTAACACTTGTATTAATCCATGGGACTTCAATAATCAGTATAAAAAATGATCCGCATTAGCCCCCAAGTGCCAAGTGTATGACTGGTTATGCGCTTGGGACTTCTAATAAAAATATTAACATGCTCTCTTTTTGTTGCAGAGTGAGATACGCCAACAAGTCTCACAAATCAATGATCTTCAAGAAAATCTGAAATCTCAACAAGCAGAAACCTCCAAGGCCAAGGATGAGCTGAAAACCGCCTTGACTACCATGGAGCAACTCAAGGAGTGGTTCAAGTCTGAGCGGGCCACCGGGATAATCAAAAGGCGGGCTTGCTAAAGCAGGCGGAAGATCTTTGAGCGGCTCTTAAACCGGTGACGGAAGAGCTCATCGGATTAAAGCGCCAAATCAATGCCATGACCTCTCGCAATATTTGGTAAGCAACGTTTCACCAAGGTTGTGATGAATATTCCGTTTTGAAATTCCCTCGGTTTAACCTGAACTTTCTTAAACCGGTATAGGTAGGCGCATTGCTCATCCGGCTCGACATGCGAAAGAAACTCAAAGCCGCGTATACGCTAATTGAACAGTATACCGCACCCGAAAGTTATTTGCGCCACTTCTTATGATAATGCAGCTCCGACATCGATCAAGGACACCTTGGACCGGCTATCTATGATACCAGACAGATAGAAGAATTGAAACGATCCGCTGCCGGGTGGCACCTTATTGGCACTAACTTTCGCGCCAAAGCATGGATAGTGACCTTGATCCTACCGACATAGCCAAAGGCTTCCCGAAAGGCTCAAGAAAATGGCAAAGTATTTGATAATGATGCTCTCAAACGGGTAACAAGGGAGATGCGTCCTCTGGCGAAAGTCAAGCTGGCGAAGAGGCCAACCTGACGGTTCACCGCTCCTTCTCTGACGCGAACAATGACGGGTTGAAGCTGTTATTCCGGAAGTGCGTAACCTTGTTCCACCAACCCGTAAGCACACTTACGCCCAGCGTTGATCCGACCGAGCTTATAAGTGAAGAGGCTGTCTTTCGTGCTTTAACCCGGATTGATCGGACCACCAATGACTTCCGGCCATTGGATGGTGAGGAGGAAGAAGTTGAACCGACGCCAGACGACCCATCTACTTCACGTCAACCCGGCAATGAAGCTTAATCTGTCAAGTCGGTTGATACGTCAGAAACTGCCCGTAATGAAGCAATTCCAAATTTTGGGCCTCTGAATGCCTTGTAATAGGATAGCCAACACTTTTGCTTTTAATATGCCTTCGTGCATGGGTGCTGATACTTTTGATTGAATGATCGAAACCTTCAATCTATATTACTGCAGTCACAAAATATTAAAGCGCCACGGCGGTTTGTGCCGCCACCGACTTGTGACGTTCATATATATATGAAATGAAATATTGAGGTATATAATCAAAATTTGTGATACAAAATACCTGCCATCGCTGGGCATGAAGTTGGCTTAGCCAATCTTGAAGCGGAGGTTGTATAAACCATTACCGTCAAAGGAGAAAACAGCTCCTGTGTTTATAATGCTGGTTTACCATGTAAACCATGCCGGGTCATGACAAGCCCCCTGTTACTCCATAATGGGATGTTTAACAGAAAAATTCAAACCGGAAAAATTATCTCTGGATTAAAAATGGACCGAATTCCGTCAATTTACAGTTTGAACCGGTTTAAGAATGTTATCGGTTTAAAAAACGCAACAAAAATCAAATAACAGTTATGAAAAAATATGGAAGCAAAGGCAATGATAAAACCGTCTGCAAAAAGAGGCTTTACTGAGCTGATCAGATGGTGTTACCATGGTCGGACACGACCAAGCTCCCAATAAGGTGTAGCCATGGTTCAAGTCAGCCAGGTCCCCAACTGAAACCGTGGCATTATGCCGATCAAGTGGCGTGGCAATGGTTCGGTTCGACCAAGCCCCCAAGTGACTCTATGTCCTTAGGCCGATCAAGAGGCGTGGCGGTTCAGACTTGATCATGTCCCCAAGTGATCTGGTGGCTTTCGCCTATCAAAAGGTGTTGCATTGGTTCGGACACGACCAAGCCCCCAAGTGATATCATAAAGCTTTTTGAAAAGCAAACTCAGGGGGTAAACCGGAGGCCGCTTTAAGACAGAACAACTCCATGTAACCACGCATGATGTAACAGAACAGATACCCCGCTTTAGCTGAGGCTCCGGTTTATTACTTTATTCATAATATATACCTTTGTCATAATATGTACATGAGTAGAGCCGATGGCTCGAGTATAATAAGGCGAAGATGAGCTATGTTCCACGGCCTGTTGGTCTCCTCCTCGGCGTGCGTGAGTCTTTATGCTCTCGAATATCGATCGGATAGTATGACCCGTTGTGCGATTCTTGCCGACCACGAAAGGTCCCTCCCAAGGTGGGGATAACTTGTGCATACCGATCTGGTCTTGGATGAGCGAAGCACCAAATCTCCTTCTTGAAAAGTTACGGTTACGACGGCGACTATGGTAACGACGAAGATCCTGTTGGTAAATCACCGAAGCGGTAAATGCTATGTCACGCTCCTCATCCAACAGGTCCAAAGAGTCTTCTTTGTGCCGTCTCGTTGTCCGCTTCAACATAAGCTGCCACACGAGGTGAGTCATGACGGATGTCATGGGGAGAACCGCCTCCGCTCCATAGACCATAAAGAACGGTGTATCCTGTGGATCTGTTGGGCGTAGTGTTGATACTCCATAACACGGATGGTAGTTCTTCTACCCAACAACCCGGTGTCCTCTGCAAAGGGACCATAAGCCGGGCTTGATGCCTCTCAAGATCTCTTGATTAGCCCGTTACCTTGTCCATTGGACCGGGTGAGCTACGGCGATACATCAAGCCGGATGTGCTCACGCTCACAAAAATCCTTCATAGCGCCTTTGGACAAGTTGGTACCATTATCAGTAATGATACTGTGTGGAAAGCCAAACCGGAAAATCACCTTTTTAATGAACTGAACTGCCGTGGCTACATCACACTTGCTAACGGGCTCCGCTTCAACCCACTTGGTAAATTTGTCAACCGCCACCAAGAGGTGGGTCTTCTTGTCCTTGGACCTTTTGAAAGGTCTGACCATATCCAGCCCCCAAGTCGCAAACGGCCAAGTAATTGGAATCATCCTCAATTCTTGAGCCGGCACATGAGCACGCCTTGAAAATTTCTGACAGCCATCACACCGTTTAACTAGATCCTCCGCATCAGCATGAGCCGTCAACCAGTAGAAATCGTGACGAAACGCCTTAGCTACCAGAGACTTTGAACCGGCGTGGTGACCACAATCCCCTTCGTGGATTTCGCGTAAAATTTCACAGCCTTCCTCAGGGGACACACAACGTTGAAAGCGCGCTGATACCTTTGCAATGATGCAACTCGCCATTGATAATGGTCATGGACTTGGATCGCCGGACTATCTGCTCGCCGAGGGCAACTCGCCCGGTTCATGTACGCAAGATAAGGAACCGTCCAATCCGGTATGACATGCGGGGCTGCCACCAACTGCGCCTCCGGATCGGGAATAGCCAAATCCGCTTCACCGTGGAGCTTGGCGACAGGTTATGCGTAACATCCAAAAGACGTTAAGGCGGGACCGGTTTACGCCGAGATCCCAGCGGCTTAATGCGTCCGCCGCCGTTCTTCCGCTCTATCCACGTGATCCACCGATAACCCTTAAAGTGACCGCAACAATGTCCACCTCACGACGATAGGCTGCCATGAGTGGATCCTTGGAATCCCAAGTGCCAGACACCTGTTGAGCCACCAGGTCCGAGTCACCGAAGCACTTAACCCGGCTAAGATTCATCTCCTTTGCCATCCGAAGACCATGGAGCAAAGCTTCATACTCAGCTGCATTGTTAGTACAAGGGAACATTAAGCGGAGAACGTAACAGAACTTGTCACCTCGTGGGGAAGTTAATACGACTCCGACCCGAGCCCTCCCATTGCCGGGATCCATCAAAATGAATCGTCCAATAGGTGTGATCCGGCTTCTCTTCAGGCGCCTGTAACTCCTTCCAATCATTGATGAAATCCACAAGTGCTTGAGATTTGATCACCGTTCGAGGCACATACTTCAATCCGTGCGGCCCAAGCTCTATAGCCCACTTAGCAATCCGCCCAGTCGCAGAACTATTCTGAATTATATCGCCCAAAGGAGCAGAGCTGACCACTGTGATCGGATGGCCCTGGAAGTATTGCTTAAGCTTCCGGCTCGCCATAAAAACTCTGTATACTAGCTTTTGCCAATGCGGGTACCGTTGCTTGGATTCAAGAAGCACTTCGCTAATATAGTAAACCGGCCACTGAACCGGATATTCCTTGCCTGCTTCTTTGCGCTCTACCACAATAGCCACGCTAATTGCACGAGCATTAGCCGCTACGTATAGTAATAACGGTTCTTTGTCGATTGGAGCTGCAAGAACGGGCGGATTAGCTAACTGTCGCTTTAATTCCTCCAACGCTTCATCGGCGGCTGGACTCGCATAAACCGATCATCTTTTCAGCATCTGGTACAAATGGATGGCCTTCTCTCTGAGGCGGCTGATAAACCGGCTCAGCGCGGCAAACCGGCCTGCCAAACGCTGGACATCATTGATACACTTCGGTTTAGCCAGGGAGGTAATAGCCGTAATCTTCTCCGGATTAGCTTCAATTCCCCTGTTGGACACGAGAAAACCCAATAACTTGCCTGCCGGAACACCAAAGACACATTTGGCCGGGTTGAGCATCATCTTGTAAACCCGCAGGTTGTCAAAGGTTTCTTTCAAATCATCAATCAGTGTCTCCTTCTCCCTTGACTTGACCACAATATCATCAACATAGGCGTGCACATTACGGCCGATCTGTTTATGCAGGCAATTCTGTACATAGCGTTGATAAGTTGCTTGGGAGCTCTTGAGCCCAAAAGGCATAGATACATAGCAGAAGGCTCCAAAGGGAGTGATAAACGTTGTTTTCTCCTGGTCCTTAACCGCCATTTTGATCTGATGATACCCAGAATATGCATCCAAAAAGCTCAAACGCTCACAACCCGCAGTGGCATCAATAATCTGGTCAATGCGGGGGAGGGCAAAAGGATCTGCTGGACAAGCCTTGTTAAGATCTGTGTAATCCACACACATGCGCCAAGTGCCGTTTTTCTTAAGAACCAGCACCGGATTAGCAAGCCACTCTGGATGGAAGATGTAACATCACAAAATTCTAAATTTTGGAATGTTATAATAAATAAATAGTTTTGATTGATTGATTGTTTGTTGTGTGATTGATTGAGTGAAATTGATTGGAATTTGAAACTTTTGAAAGTTGAATGAGAGGGAATGAAATGACTTTCCCAAACTATCCCCTTTGCCCTTTTTGGATCTCAATGAATTCAATTTCATTCCAACACCAAAACCCTAGAGTGAAGATGACATGACTTCTTCCATTTGAAATGAAAAGGGTTTTGAAAAGATTTGAATTTCATTTGAGAATATTTCAAATTCAAAGCTCTATGCAACTCAATGATTTTCATGAGGGAAGATAAAATGACTTCTTCAATTATATGAAATATGAGTTGGAAGTTAAAACGAATCAAATTGAAAGTCATTTGAAGGTATTTTGAAACTCCCCTTCAAATTTGGAATTATTTGGATTTTATTCAAAAAAATTTCTCCTAAAAATAAATAAATGGAAATATGGGTAAAATGATTCCCTTCAATGGAAAATTAGGAGAAAATAAATTTGAAGTCATTTTGGTATTTTTAAAATGATTTTTATTGGATTTTATTAGAGCGAAACACTCTTTGTTTTATTTGAATTTTGTGTATTTTATTTGAACTTGAAAAATAGTTCACGTTGTAGGAAATCTTTTTACGATCATTTTGATATATATATGTCCTATATAAAATATTTATATTTTATATATTTTCTCTCTCTTTATTTCAAAAAGAAACATCAGCGCCACCAGCTAACTGCCCAATATTGAGGCGCCAATGAGCCGAGCCCACCAATGACCGAGTCGGCCCAATGAGCAGCCGGCCCAACCGAGCCCTCAGGTTGAAACCCCTTCGGACGGCCGCCCGACCTGGCCCCCGCTTCCCCTCTCACCGGCTGTGGACCCCCACCCGTCTTCTTCCTCCCCCACACGCCACACGCCTTTCACGGATCCCGCCGGATCCGGATTCGATCCTCCCGATTCACCCCTTGCGCAACTGGTCGCCCCGCCTATAAAACCCCTCCCCGCACCCCATCCCCCCCCCCACGCCCCCTCGCCGGATCCCTCTATCCCTCTCACGCGCTCGCCGGAGCCCGAGCTCACCACCGCCGCCATTTGCCTCGCCGCCGTCGCCCTAGCCCACCCCGAGCTCCACCAACTCCACCAGACCCACCCCCGAGCCCGTCCGCACCCGCCGGAGCACTCCGCCGACCTCCCCGACGACCGGAGACGCCGACACACTCGCCGCCCGAGCCGCCGCCGTTGTCGAACTCCGGTAAGCCGCCGGAACCGCTCCCCGCCGTCCGATCCCATCCCTACGGCGTAGATTAGAAACCCCCGAAGGGGTATGTTCTTTTAAATAAAACCGGGTTTTATTCCGGTTCGTTCCGGTTTATTTTAAGTTAGGTTTTTTTATTTAGATCGGCCCGATTCGTTTAACCCTAGGGCCCGTCTTAGTTAAGTTACGCTCAGTACGTTAGTTAGGCCCATTAGGCCATTTTTCTTTATTTTCGTTTTTCTGTTTTAATGTAATAGTTCCAGATTTGAAAAATTCATAACTTTTATTTTACTTAATATTTTAAATGATTCTTTTTTGTTGGTTTGCAAATTTCATATAGTTTCTGTAGAAAATATAATTAGCTATGTTAAAAATTATTTAAAATTGCTTTATTTTAATTTTAGTCAGAATAGAAAATGTGCTATAAAATGAGTTAGGAAAATTATTTTTATATGATTCTTTTTGTCCCAAATTAGTTTTGTCATTGCCAAACCGTAGGAATTAATTTGGGCATTTTAGGATTTATAAAAAAATAGTTTTAATCAGAATCATGATATTCTTAATTAATTAACTAGCTACTGTTTTTCCTATTATTTTAATTAGCAAATAAATTTATTTTTCACATGGGATTGATTATTCTAGGATAGTTTCTGTCACTTTATAGCATGAACTTTTATTTATAATAAATAAAACTTTTATTTTATTTTTCTTACTAAAATTTGCTTTAGGCCTAATAGGAGTTTTATAATAGATTTTAAAGTGATTCTTTTTTCTCCTAGTTGCATGATGGATTCTTTTCTGTTATGTATCATAAACCCTTGCTTAGGTTCTGTTAAGAAATTTTTGTTATGAAAAACTAGTTTTAGTTGTTGCTTGAAGTAGGAAAACTTTGAGTTGGATTTCTTGAGTTTTTCCTTTGGGTTTTGATTCGTTTGTTTTGTGTGATTGTGTTAGCATGTAGTTATGTTAAGTGATCATATGCTATATGCTTATTATGTTTGTGGTTTGCCTCGGTAGAATTTCCGAGTCTGGCTTGCTACCACGAGTCCCTAGTTTTCGAAGATCGTCGCCAAGGCAAGTTCACTTTGACCATGCTTTCATACCTATGTTTTATTGCATTTAGTGGCATCTTTGCAACCACCCCTCAAGAGTGTTATTGAATCCTTGTAGTTGAGTAGTATGCATGAGGTAGGAACCCATCACCTGTTACCAAGCCCGGACGTTATTTATTTTAATGCTACGCTATAGTAGACGGGTTTGGTATGAGTGCTCGTGAGGTGGTGTGAGAATGGAGGATCTACGTCAATGACGACAACACCATGATGAAATCTGCAAGGACTGCATCTTCAAGGCCTCAAGACTTCAAGACTCGAGACAAGAATTCAATACACACTCTTTGGGTGAAGGACGGTTGACGGGCACCTGGAGAACCCAGTGGTTGGCCGGGATGCATGGAGAAGCGCCATGACATCTTGCGGAAAGCTTCACCCGGACTCAAAGAGACGGAAGAATACTTCATGCTCGGAAGCTTACGTGCAACCGCAAGTCAATATGGGCTCGCTTGGTTGACCTTAGTTGTGACTCTGGCTGGGACGGTGCTAGCAGATGTAGAACTACGGTAGGATGGGATGAGCACGGACGGTGGTCGAGGAACTCTTCTAAGACCATGTTTGGTCATCTTGTTCTCAAACACCACGAAGTGCGAGAACGTAAAGAGAGGGATCGAATCTTGCGGGTAAAGTGTACAAACCTCTGCGGAGGGTTTAAACCTAATCGATTAAGCCGTGTCCCGATTCACGGACAATTTGAGCCTACGGACTTGGATCTATCTCGGAACTCTCAACACCGGATTGATAACTTAATTGTGGGCAACTTATGATGATTTTGGGCTATGAGACATCGGTTGGCGGAACCATGTCATGATAGAAAACTCCATAGTACAGACTTCATTTATTCCTTTGATGTAGGGAAAATAAATCAGCTTTTACGCAAACAAAACTTCGAATCTGAGCCACAAAGCCATATTGCATACAGTATAGTTTTATCATCTGCTTTTCTCATGTTGTGATCTTGCGGTACATTCAATGTAATCGACCTACACGGCTGCAACGTATCATGTTGCAGATATTTACTTCCGACGAGTAAGAGTACGATCTGAGGTTACGGTCTACACTCAACCTGCCGATGGCGTTGATGGGACTCCACACCCGACTATTTGTTTCATTGTGACTTATGAGGTATATATCAGTTTTACGTTAATTATACATGTGATTGCACTTTGATATATACATTGATGTACTGTGTGTGCCAGATACTGATCCGAGGATGGCATGTACACGAGGCTTGACCGTCACGAGGTCGGGTCGCTCTGAGAGATGGTATCGAGCACATGTTGGCTGTAGGGACGTGACCCTAGAAAATGACTTAGTAATATGAATACCCCAATAGGAATGACCTTGTTTTGTACTACTCTCGTAACACTGATTTCTTTTACTGAACCTTCCTTATTTCAAACTATAGATGGAGAGCTACATTACGAACAAAAAGAGAACACTACGAGAAGGTTCTTGGAGGCCCCTTCCTTGTGGAGCTAGTCAGTCTTTGAAGTTACCGATACACGAGATCAAGGCAACTAAGAGGACGTCTAGATCATGGGGAATCAAGACCCAAGTTTTTGGTCGTAAAGAAGACCCCAAGACTGCGGACATCAGCTTGAACTATAAATGGTGATGATATGGGCATCAACATCGCCGTCCGTGATGCTATTGCTGCGTTTATGCTATCGTCATCGTCTTTGCACTAAACCCACACTTCTTTGGAAGGATTGGATGGCGAAGTTTGATGGAGCAACTATTGCCTTGACGGAAGTGCAAAGATGAAGTTCTCCCCCTTTGTTAGTATACAATCGGGATCTAGAACAATACATCAAGAATCTTGGATGGACCTCCTGGAAGCCCTGTTTGACAATGAAGCACTATGAGAAGAGGTCAAGACTCAGAGGCTGAAGGTAAACAAGCTGGAGGAGGAGAACCTCGAGATCTCGAGAATGCGTCAGGAACTGAAAAGCAGCGGGACCATGTCTCATGCCAAGGACGTTGAGATCCGAAGCTCAAGGAACAACCGGGACATACTGAGGTCGTCACAAGAAACTCCGCATCGACAGGAAAATCTAGCGTAAAAAACTGGAGGAGATTAAGTCCACACAGAAGAAGCCCCAATGGGGACAATGATCAAGTTCCCGATAAATTAGCTTAGTAGTAGCCACCATGAGAGAAATAAAGATGAATGCTTTCTCGATTTAAGTATCTGACCATACCAATTTATGTGGGTGGCGATACTGTAGAATTGATTGAATAAATGGATGCTTGGTTGCTATAAAAATTTTTTGTGTTTATTGAATGGTTGGATAGATGCGATATTCGTAGGCTTGTATTTATTTCAACCATGAGAGACGTAAGTTATGGAAGAATGGTAGAAGGCCTTCATATGGGAAAAGCATCAGGAATTGGAAACTCCCGAGCATTGAAGACTTGAAGAAATGAGGACTTAGAAACGAAACCATAGTAGAACGGCCCATTACAAACGGTACTTTGAGCTAGGATTCTTTTGTTGATGGGTGGGTATTTGCTTTCTCTTTCTATCTCAACCAGACCCGAAATCTTGAACCCATGAACAATCGAACACCAAACTCTTCCGAGACAATTGCAATTTCACCATGGAGATACATTCCTTGTTCCGAGCACCCTCTTATCCTACACATGCAGATGACAACCCTTTGTGAGTCTTTCCTTAAGGGCTCAAAGCGATCATGACCACGACAAGTGATCATGATTACCCAAGATCCTGAAGGACATGATGAAGCATATTCACCTTGAAGGAGATACAGTCTACAAAGGCTACCCCTTCATGCAAAAGGGAGTGGAACTTTGGTATGTGGAGGTACACCTCCACCGTTCGAAAGGAGTTTGCCCAAAGATGATGGGGCAGTACTTTTTCATCTCACGTGTGCCACAAACAACTTTCTTCGACGCTGTTCGTGAAGCAGCCATGGAAGCCATACGCCAGATCGGAGAAATACTTGAAGCAAGACTTCGTTATACTCAGGAATACACGAGAGAAGTGCATCTTGAGAGATGGTGGAGATGAAGCTCAAGGCCACCACGAAGAAACAGAAGATTGAAGATTTCAAGGCGCATGTCACGCAATTCCAGTGGGACTGAAGAATCCTCAAGGAGGAAAAATGAATAAAGTTGGAAGTAATGTCTGACCATACCAAACCATGTGGGTGGCAGCATTTGTAATAAACTTTTCGGAATTTGGATTTACGAAAAATGGTTAAGGATGTAATAAAAGATTCGATAGGAAAAATAATATGATTTATGGATAAACTAGTGCATTTCATTTTAAGTGTGGTAGTACTCCGTAAAGCCACAAGATCAATGAAGAAAGAAATGTGTTATTCATGACGGTCCATAGAAGGGAGCTGGACCAAATAAGTTAGATTTTTGGTATGATCATCACCACAAAGGTATGAAGGAAGAAGTACTATTGGATTTACAGGAGATGAAGTATGGAATGATAATCCTTAGAAGGATGAGTTAAACTTGTACAAGAGTTGAAGTGGGCCATAACCCCATGTGCCCGGGGAGTTAATAAGAAGCAAGCACACTCTTGCTGAAGGAAGGTATTTCGGAAGAAAACTCTGAGTAATCAACCGACATTTTTAGGAGGATACGAAAACCCGAGGATTGTGAAGAACGATAGATGTCTGCTTCAGTTTGCAGAAACCATGGATTTATACGAACTCAGTTTGTCAACAAGAGAAAATCTGCAATGCTTGTGAGTATGCCCAAGTGTTAGAATACGTGATTCACTATTTACGTATGTGGTAGTGATTCAAGTACGGGATGGATTGGCCCCCATACCGAAGACTTCTATCATGAACTATCATATGTTGATGGACAATCAGAGAGCCTCGAAAACCATAGAAGAGTGTCGACACGTCAAGCCATAAAACCATAGAATGGTAGGACGATGGAACCCCTTTACAGGCAACCGCTACAACCGTAGGTTATACGGTGAAGTTCAACCTGACACCGTTTTTGCAGGAGAAACCATTAATGGTAGACCACCATGAGTGTTTCTATAGTTGTCTAGAATGGACCACAGACCTATCACTAAGAAGATCCAGTCTCGGACGAACTTCAACTTTGTGACGAACCGACCCAAGATTTTGAGGAAAACTCTATGCTTCCGGCTGAAGAGCGCTAATGAAGGAGCTCTTTGTAAGATATGTGAAGAGACATACATTGCTCGGCACTCCGGAGGAAGTATCTGAGTTTATCGGAACCGTAACCTTGTTTTAAGTGTGGTAGCACCCACGACCTTTCCGACCAAACGCGTTTGCTAGCGGACCCCAACCCCTAACCCTTTCTTGCTATCCTCTTCGAATCTCGAGGACGAGATTCATTTTAAGTGTGGTAGGTTTGTAACATCCCAAAATTCTAAATTTTGGAATGTTATAATAAATAAATAGTTTTGATTGATTGATTGATTGAGTGAAATTGATTGGAATTTGAAACTTTTGAAAGTTGAATGAGAGGGAATGAAATGACTTTCCCAAACTATCCCCTTTGCCCTTTTTGGATCTCAATGAATTCAATTTCATTCCAACACCAAAACCCTAGAGTGAAGATGACATGACTTCTTCCATTTGAAATGAAAAGGGTTTTTAAAAGATTTGAATTTCATTTGAGAATATTTCAAATTCAAAGCTCTATGCAACTCAATGATTTTCATGAGGGAAGATAAAATGACTTCTTCAATTATATGAAATATGAGTTGGAAGTTAAAAAGAATCAAATTGAAAGTCATTTGAAGGTATTTTGAAACTTCCCTTCAAATTTGGAATTATTTGGATTTTATTCAAAAAAAAATTTCTCCTAAAAATAAATAAATGGAAATATGGGTAAAATGATTCCCTTCAATGGAAAATTAGGAGAAAATAAATTTGAAGTCATTTTGGTATTTTTAAAATGATTTTTATTGGATTTTATTAGAGCAGAAACACTCTTTGTTTTATTTGAATTTTTGTGTATTTTATTTGAACTTGAAAAATAGTTCATGTTGTAGGAAATCTTTTTCTGATCATTTTGATATATATATATATCCTATATAAAATATATTTTATATATTTTTCTCTCTCTCTTTATTTCAAAAAAAAAGAAACCTCAGCCCGAATAGCTAACTGACCCGGTAAGCGGCAAATTGAGCCGGCCACCAATGGCCAGCCCACTGACCCGAGCCAACCCGAGCCTTGCCCAACCGAGCCAGAAAGCCCTTCGGACCGGTCGCCCGACCCATCCCCCGCTTCCCCCTCTCACCGACAGGTGGACCCCCACCCGTCGTCTTCCTCCCCACGCCACACCCTCGCCGGATCCACGGATCCGGATTCGATCCTCCCGATTCACCCCTTGCGCAACCGGTCGCCCGCCTATAAAACCCCTCCCGCACCCCATCCCCCCTCGCCTCGCCAATCCCTCTCTCCCCTCACGCGCTTCATGAGCCCGAGCTCACCACGCCATTTGCCTCGCCGCCGTCGCCCTAGCCCACCCCGAGCTCCACCAACTCCACCAGACCCACCCCCCAGCCCGTCCGCACCCCCCGGGGCACACCGCCCACCACCCCCACGACCCGAGACGCCCACACACACGCCCCCCCAGCCGCCGCCCTTGTCGAACTCCCAAGCCGCCGGAACCGCTCCCGCCGTCGATCCCATCTCCTACAGATTAGAAACCCCAGAAGGGGTATGTTCTTTAAATAAAACCGGTTTTATTCCGGTTCGTTCCGGTTTATTTTAAGTTAGGTTTTTTTATTTAGATCGGCCCGATTCGTTTAACCCTAGGGCCCGTCTTAGTTAAGTTACGCTCAGTACGTTAGTTAGGCCCATTAGGCCATTTTTCTTTTATTTCGTTTTTCTGTTTTAACAGAATAGTTCCAGATTTGAAAAATTCATAACTTTTATTTTACTTAATATTTTTAAATGATTCTTTTTTTGTTGGTTTGC
This sequence comes from Aegilops bicornis, assembly GCA_021605145.1. Classification (NCBI taxonomy): domain Eukaryota; kingdom Viridiplantae; phylum Streptophyta; class Magnoliopsida; order Poales; family Poaceae; genus Aegilops; species Aegilops bicornis. The sequence goes on along the minus strand of CM038672.1, from coordinate 260,102,468 downwards.
AAATTTCATATAGTTTCTGTAGAAAATATAATTAGCTATGTTAAAAATTATTTAAAATTGCTTTATTTTAATTTTAGTCAGAATAGAAAATGTGCTATAAAATGAGTTAGGAAAATTATTTTTATATGATTCTTTTTGTCCCAAATTAGTTTTGTCATTGCCAAACCGTAGGAATTAATTTGGGCATTTTAGGATTTATAAAAAAATAGTTTTAATCAGAATCATGATATTCTTAATTAATTAACTAGCTACTGTTTTCCTATTATTTTAATTAGCAAATAAATTTATTTTTCACATGGGATTGATTATTCTAGGATAGTTTCTGTCACTTTATAGCATGAACTTTTATTTATAATAAATAAAACTTTTATTTTATTTTTCTTACTAAAATTTGCTTTAGGCCTAATAGGAGTTTTATAATAGATTTTAAAGTGATTCTTTTTGCTCCTAGTTGCATGATGGATTCTTTTCTCATTAGGTATCATAAACCCTTGCTTAGGTTCTGTTAAGAAATTTTTTGTTATGAAAAACTAGTTTTAGTTGTTGCTTGAAGTAGGAAAACTTTGAGTTGGATTTCTTCGAGTTTTTCCTTTGGGTTTTGATTCGTTTGTTTTGTGTGATTGTGTTAGCATGTAGTTATGTTAAGTGATCATATGCTATATGCTTATTATGTTTGTGGTTTGCCTCGGTAGAATTTCCAGAGTGCGAAGCTTGCTACCACGAGTCCCTAGTTTTCGAAGATCGTCAGCAAGGCAAGTTCACTTTGACCATGCTTTCATACCTATGTTTTATTGCATTTAGTGGCATCTTTGCAACCACCGCTCAAGAGTGTTATTGAATCCTTGTAGTTGAGTAGTATGCATGAGGTAGGAACCCATCACCACTGTTACCAAGCCCGGACGTTATTTATTTTAATGCTACGCTATAGTAGACGGGGTTTGGTATGAGTGCTCAGGAGTGGTGTGAGAATGGAGGATCTACGTCAATGACGACAACACCATGATGAAATCTGCAAGGATCAGCATCTTCAAGGCCTCAAGACTTCAAGACTCGAGACAAGAATTCAATACACACTCTTTGGGTGAAGGACGGTTGACGGGCACCTGGAGAACCCAGTGGTTGGCCGGATGCATGGAGAAGCGCCATGACATCTTGCGAAAGCTTCACCCAGACTCAAAGAGACGGAAGAATACTTCATGCTCGGAAGCTTACCTGCAACCGCAAGTCAATATGGGCTCGCTTGGTTGACCTTAGTTGTGACTCTGGCCGGACGGTGCTAGCAGATGTAGAACTACGGTAGGATGGGATGAGCACGGACGGTGGTCGAGGAACTCTTCTAAGACCATGTTTGGTCATCTTGTTCTCAAACACCACGAAGTGCGAGAACGTAAAGAGAGGGATCGAATCTTGCGGGTAAAGTGTACAAACCTCTGCGAGAGGGTTTAAACCTAATCGATTAGCCGTGTCCCGATTACGGACAATTTGAGCCTCTGGACTTGGATCTATCTCTAACTCTCAACACCGGATTGATAACTTAATTGTGGGCAACTTATGATGATTTTGGGCTATGAGACATCGGTTGGCGGAACCATGTCATGATAGAAAACTCCATAGTACAGACTTCATTTATTCCTTTGATGTAGGGAAAATAAATCAGCTTTTACGCAAACAAAACTCAGATACAGAGCCACAAAGCCATATTGCATACAGTATAGTTTTATCATCTGTTTTTCTCATGTTGTGATCTTGCCGGTACATTCAATGTACTGACCTACACGGCTGCAACGTATCATGTTGCGTATATTTACTCCGACGAGTAAGAGTACGACATGTGGTTACGGTCTACACTCAACCCGCCGATGGCGTTGATGGGACTCCACACCCGACTATTTGTTTCATTGTGACTTATGAGGTATATATCAGTTTTACGTTAATTATACATGTGATTGCACTTTGATATATACATTGATGTACCGTGTGCCAAAGATATCTTGATCCGAGGATGGCACAGATACACAGAGGCTTGACCGTCTGAGGTCGGGTCGCTACAGAAGACTTCAACGATAAAACCAGCCGCTAAGAGCCTGGCCACCTCTTCTCCAATAGCCTTGCGACTTTCTTCGTTAAACCGGCGGTGAAACTGCTTCACCGGTTTGTACTTGGGATCAACATTAAGAGTGTGCTCAGCGAGTTCCCTCGGTACACCTGGCATGTCAGAAGGCTTCCATGCAAAAATGTCCCGATTCTCACGGATGAACTCGATGAGCGTGCTTTCCTATTTCGGGTCCAAGTTGGCGCTGATAGTGAACTGCTTGGACGATTCGCCATGCACGAAGTCAACAAGCTTAGTCTCACCGCCCGATTTGAACTTTAAATCCGGATCATGCTCTGTAGTCGACTTCTTCAAAGGGGTCATGTCCGCCGGATCAACATTGTCCTTATAATATTTCAACTCCTCTGTAGCACAAACCGACTCTGCATAGGCCGCATCACCTTCCTCACATTCCAAAGCAATCTTGCGGCTTCCGTGAACCATTATTGTCCCCTTGTGACCCGGCATCTTGAGCTGTAAATAGATATAACAAGGCCGTGCCATGAACTTGGCATAAGCCGGCCGCCCAAACATGGCGTGATATGGGCTCCGTATTTTCACCACCTCAAAGGTCAGTGTCTCTGATCGGGAATCATGATCATCCCCAAAAGCCACTTCCAGAGCTATATTGCCAACAGGGTATGCAGACTTACCAGGTACCACACCATGGAACACCGTATTTGACGGTTTTAAATTTTTGTCTGTTAGCCCCATACAGTGGAATGTCTCATAGTATAGGATCTTAATACTGCTCCCTCCATCCATGAGCACTTTGGTGAACTTATAACCTCCCACCTGAGGGGCTACCACCAATGCCAGCTGGCCCGGATTGTCAACCCGAAGAGGGTGATCCTCCCCGCTTCCACACGATTGGCTGTTCCGACCAGCGTAAATAACGTGGTACGGCGGATCAATGTAATTCACCGCCGCTTGTGAAGTTTCTGGTCTCGCTTATCCAAGCTAGTTGTGAAAACGTGATATTGGCCATTGTTCAACTGTTTTGGGATGGCTCGATAACCCGATCGCTTCTTTCTGCTGGTTGTAACCACCTTGGTTATTCGACTATTCGATTGTTATATCCGCCGGATTACCATTAAATCCTGAACCGAATTTCCTCCACCGTAACCCGCCCGGATCCTGAACCGCCGCCAGAGCCGTGATCATACCGGAAAGCATTAGAACTCTTGAACTCCCCGTGCATAATGTAGCAATCCTTCCAGAGGTGGTTTGTCAAGGCGTCTCCTTCGTCCCATGCTTGGACAGGTTGATTCAATAGATAGTTCAAGCGGTCCGGATTGGGATTAAGCGCTCCACTTCGATTAATTTGTTTACCCTTGCGCCGCTGGCCCTTGTCCTGTAGCGTTGGTATTAGCTTCTAAAGTCCATGTTGCCATCCGCTTTACGCTTGCCATTACCTGGCGAGTGATGTTGCTGGCCCTTGGAGTTGCTGTTCTTCCTTCCCTTCCCTGTCTTGTCATCGTCAGACTCGGTATCCTTGGTACTATCAGAATCAGCATACTTCACTAAAGCGCCCATGAGAGTTCCCATGTCATTACAAAATTGCTTCATGTGCCCCAACTTTAACTTCAAAGGCTGAAACCGCGCTTGCCCTCGAGGTTAAGATCGCAGTCGGCGTTGATCCGATCCGACGAGTGCAAGATTTCAAACGCTGCGTACCCAATGGGTTGTTGACTCTTCCCCACAGACACAAGCAGCCAAGTCCACTACGGACATGGGCTGCTTACAGGTACCTTTGAAATTCTGGATAAACCGGGTTCGCAACTGGGCCCATGAACTGATAGAATTAGGCGGCAAGCTCTTTAACCAAGTACGAGCCGTCCCTTCAAGCATCATGGTAAAATACTTTGCACACGCGGCCTCATCCACATCTAGCATCTCCATGGCCATCTCATAGCTCTCTATCCATGCTTCTGGAGGTAAATCTGCAGTGTAATTTGGCACCTTGCGCGGACCCTTGAAGTCTTTGGGCAAGCGACGCTATGCGTAGCGGGATCAAACAGGCACCCCAAGCTAGAAGCGACTCTGGCTCGGCCCGAGGTGGTGGGGCGAACCGGCGTGGCGGACGCGCCTGCTTACAGGTCGCTAACTCGGCCTCCTTCGTGCGGGCCCGATCCACCACTTCACGAGCATCGCAAATACCGCCGGAGTTATGGCCATGGGCCGCTTCACGGTGTTGTGCGTTGCTCGTCTGACCGGTTCATCCATACGCTTCTTGTAGCTCCTGCTCGGACGTGGGGTGGAATGAATCCGGTCCACGGCTATACGAAAGTATGCTTCTGTTGGATCAAAGCGGTTCAAGAAGCTCCTTAACCCGGGCGTGTTCTACCGCCTCATGGAGAATCTCCTTCGATCGGGATGGCCTCCAATCGTGAAGCGGCAGCAACAAGATTGTCCATAGGATTGGAGTAGTGACCCGGAGGTGTTTGCATAGCCTGAGGCACACTGGTGTTATGGCGAGGTAGATCTATTAAGCGGGCCGACTGGCGCGCCGTCCCAGTGCTTCCGCCGGTTTACCACCGGCGGATTATCGGGTTCCCGCTCCAGGTGTTGAAGAGGTCTCGGCTTCAAAATCAAGGCAAACGGGATCAGATTTCCTCTTCATGACTTCATGTGACGCGTTACGATCCAACATGAGCCTATAAGCTGCGCACCTAAAGCGGCCCGCTCTGCCGTCATCCTGGCGTCTGCGGTGCTAGATCCGCTTTAGCTCGAGTGATTTGTTCCTTCACATTCGCAATCTCTATGTTATGAGCGCCCCGATCCGCCGGGTTAGCCTCGCCATGAGCGCAGCTAACGATCGAACAGATCTGATAAAACTTGAGCGGCGGGCGACAGGCCTCCTGCCCCTTAGTCAGCCGCCCGTTGAACCGGCGATCATTGCCGCGAAGAATAAAGAGTGAAGGCCGCTTGTGTACCGCCATGAATATTCCAACCCGGTTGGGCAGATCGGAGGGTCCTAATACTATCGCCATCGAACAGCCCCTCATCCGGTCGCCTTGCAACCGGTACAATGATTCGGTTTCTCCGGCCGAGGACTCGTCACCGAATAGACGACGATCTCGCTACCATATCCCGATTCTTCCTCATGGTTTCCTCCGTGGATGAATCCCACGGCGCCGCTTCACGGCCGGGTTTAACTGGGCAGATCTCGTACGCTGAGCCGTCTCGACGAGGTCGGTGCAGATGTCCGGCTCAGGCCCTGGCTCACCAATCTTGCCGATGAAAACGTGTATGCCACCAAAGGGGACCTGGTACCCGTACTCGATTGAGCCGGCCTCGGGGCCCCATCCTACGTCATCGATGTAGAGCTTGCCACGACGACTCTTGGTCATCCAGCCCACAGCATAGCCTTCGAGTCCTTCGAACTTGCCCTCCAAGATCATCAAACCATCGTATATTTGAGGAGGTATATTTGAGTACCTTTGCACCCTTTGCCATGAGAGATGATGCAGAAGATGATGATTCTGGTTCGAAAGTCATTGTTTTGAGAGATTCCTTGAAGTCTTCAAACCAAGGATCTTGACGGGTTTGATGACCTTCATAGACATCAGAGATTCGGTCCGAGATAAGCTTTGCATTGCAAAGATGCATAATGCGCTTGAATTCATCTCTGGATAGGCGAGAATGTATGATGTCCTTTGCCATGATGTCAAGTCGAGTGTACTTGCGAATGTCATCATCGCCTGCCTTCTTGCATAGATCAGTAAGACCAATCTCAGTGACGGTCCACAGCTTGTTGTCCATTGCCATGAGGCGCTTCCTCATCATGCCCTTCCACTTGGGATAATCATGACCGTCAAAGATAGGGCATGCCACTTTCTTCATACCTGCGGTCGACATAACTAAAACTCCAGGTGGTTAAACCAAAATCACACGTAACAAGGGAGTACCTTGCTCTGATACCAATTGAAAGTGCGTTATATCGACTAGAGGGGGGTGAATAGGCGATCTTTATGAATTCTTCACTGAGGAATTTGCCGGTGAGGAAATTCCTTAGTGAAGAACTACTTGTAGCGGAATAAGTACTCAGAAATAAGCATAACAGAATACAAGCATGGTCATCATGATGAAATGAAGACAATCACAGAGTACAGAAAGTGTAATCACAGGATAACACAAGATGAAGATAAACAGAATGAAGAAATTAAACTGAGGAAATTGAGAAAGTCTTCAGTCAAAGTCTTCAAACACAGATATGAACAAACACTCAACATAGTAATGAGGAAATGAATGAGTTGAGGAAATAGAACCAGTAATGTTGGTGAAGACAATGATTTGGTAGACCAGTTCAAGCTACTGTCTCACATGCGTCTGGTTGGAGCGGGTGAGTATTTAAACTCAAGGACACACAGTCCGGACACCCAGTCGGCCGAGCATGCAGCTCAAGACACCAAGTCCTCATCAGATTCTCCTTGAACTAAGGTCACATGACCTCGTCCAATCACTCATGGTAAGTCTTCAGCGACTTCCAAACCTTCACAGACTCGGTCACTCGGCGATCCACAATTCCTCTTGGATGCTCTAGACCATGACGCCTAACCGTCTGGAAGAAGCACAGTCTTCAAAGGTAACAAGCGTCGGAACCACGCAGGATCAATCTCTTTAGTGATGCTCAATCACTTTGGGTTTGTAGGGGTTTGGTTTTGGGTTTTCCTCACTCGATGATTTTCACTCAAAGTCCTCGGAGGATGGGATGCTCTTAAATGACAAGTGTCAGTTTCTCTGAGCAGCCAACCAGCTAGTGGTTGTAGGGGCGGCTATTTATAGCCTAGGAGCAGTCCGACATGATAAGACATAAATGCCCTTCAATGATATGACCGTTAGGTGGATAAGATATTTTGGGACAGTGGCGCCAAGACAAGCAGCGGTCGAAATTTGACTCTCAAATTCCTCGGGGCTATCATGTTCCTCATGTGTAGGCAATCCGCCTGGCGAATTCCTAACTCCTCGGTCGAGAACAAATTCCTCGTTGACTGTAAGAACTTCGTCTCACATCAAGAAATTGATCGAATCGTATGAGATTTCCAAAGGCTTCACTCGAAGGGATTGGTAGGTGTAGGATTTTGAGTTGAGCATCACATGGAAAATTTTCCTTAGTATTTCCTCTCGACCCCCCTTTAACAAAGACGGTGTTTCATATGACTCAAGAAAGATAAAACGAAACTACGAAAACAAAAGTCTTCACGCTTCATGTTCCTCAAATGAATACCAAGTCTTCAAGGCCACACCAATTTCTTCACTTTCAAAGTCTTCAGAAAGTCTTCAGGCGAAGAACTTCATTTTAGGGTCGACTTTCTCTCAGAATATCAAACTCCTCATAGACTTATAGACCTGTGTACACTCATAAACTCATTAGTCCCTTAACCTATAAGTCTTCAATACACCAAAATCACTAAGGGGCACTAGATGCACTTACACCCAGAGTCCACCGTATGGTAGGAAATGACTACAATACTCTCATGGTCTGAGGAACTAAAACACATGCTAACACTCCAGGTTATAACAATTTATTTCAGATGATGTTATCTCAAAGTATAACAAACAAGATTAGGTCCATTCAATATGACCGTTCTTCTAACGTTATAATCTCAATGTTGTTTTAGGACTATCGTTACACTTAACAATATCCTAAGATCCAGAAAACATGATCACTAACAACACTTGAGCCAGTCTCGGAGGCAAGACCGGGAAGCTATTCTTTTACCATTTATCATTCCACATGTGCATATAGGTTTTCCTTGGAATCGCATATTTCAGGATCATAACAGTTATAACATGCCACATAAACTCTTAATTATGAAAATTGAAATATAATAATACAATATTATTGCCTTTAGGGCATATTTCCAACAGTCTCCCACTTGCACTATGTCGGCGTTCTGGGAATGGGGGTCCCTGCACTTGCCTTTTCCCGACTGCACAGTGGCTCAAAGGAGGCCCAGACAGCCCATCTTCATCAACGCAAGCTCAAGACCCTCGCGAGGGGCCAAGCCTCATGAGGCGGGGCGACCGAGAGCTTCCTCGAGCACTGCAGCCTCGTCGAGGCTGGCTCATGAGGAGGCGGAGAGTTCAAGGTGGTACCTCGCGAGGTGCCCATGACGCAAGCCATGATTTACCAAGGCGCCCGATCGAGGCGCCCGGCCACACAGCGTCCTCCTTTCCTCTTTGGTGCAAAGGGAGCAAGCGCAGTAAGAGCATCAAGCAAAGGCATCCGCTTCGGTGAAACAAGACCAAGACCAGCCCCAACGGCCGGAAGGAGTCATCGTGGAGCCCAAGCAAGCGTCATCACGAGCCTTTGGCGGCGAGGGCCAACTTTAGTCAGGATAAGTGTACCCGCTGTTCCCCTTCAAAATGGCCAATTGTTGGCGCCCTTCCCGCTCAATATTTGGGAAGAGGCCCAAGGCCTTCGTCTATATAAGTAGAGCTAGCCACCATAGTGGAGGGAGATCTGGCATTTGGAATCCAGAGAGAGAGATTAGGACCCGATCCTTAAGCTAGAGCGACGGAACACCACCTAGCAGTTCATCACACCCACCAAGAATGACCCTCATGAGGTCTGTTCTTCCCTCAGATTGTTCCTCATCGCCCCAAGAGGCAATCCACCACACCACAAACTAGAGTAGGGTATTACACCACAATGGTGGCCCGAACTAGTATAAATCTCGTGTCTCTTGTGCCGCTCTTTCTAGTAGTTTAGGTCCCTGCGATTCGGCGAGGTACGAGGCGGTGGAGGGTTGTATCCTCAGCACCCCGAGTTCGAACCTTAAGGGTCTCCGGAACCCGAAATCCGGCAGTTAAGCGCCAGGTAGGGGTGCGCCGGAATCTGCCTTTGGTCGCCTCGTTCTTCCCCGACCACCGCAACCATGTCTGACGCTCGTCGGGCCCGCGCCGAGCACCGAGCCGCCCTCGCCTCCCATGTTGCCCAGACGGCTCCCGTCTGCGGGCGTCCTCATCGTTCCCCGTCACCTGCCGTCAACGCCGCCACCGGCCTGGCGGGGACCGAGCAGCAAGCGTCGTCCCAACACCCGTCCATGAGGCGGACGGCCGCACCGCCACGCCGCCACCCCGCTGGTTCTTTCACACGCGCGCCCAGGCGCTATGGAAAGGCCCGAGCTGCACTCATCGCGCCAACGAGCTCTGCGCTACCTCCCCGCCGACGACATCTACGAAGAATGGCTCGACCGAAGTCGCCGAAGCTTCGTCAAGGCTGGAGGCGACCCAGCCGTCTGCCTCGGCTGCACCGCACCCGCCCAGCAGCGATGAAGCTCCCGGGCGCCTCGACCACCTCCTCCTCAAGATGGCGCCCACAGCCCCAAAGCGCGCGGTCCTGGCGGAACCCGTTCCGCCAGCGCCGGCAGCAAGAGCAGAGCTGCCAAGAAGTGCCTCGCCCAAGAAGCCGCCCGGCGCTCCCGCTCCAAAGACGTCAAGACCTGCGCTTCTGCCCACGGCGCAGGAGGCCCACAAGACCAAGCTCTCTGCCGTCTGAGGCCCCCAGCGGCCACGGCAGCTGCCGCCGCCTTCACCACCGAAAAGGCAGTCGCGTGGGCCCGCCAAGTTCAAGCCAGACCTGCCTCCACGCTTCTGACGGCACGGTGACCCTCGGAGTTCCTCCAGCTCTACTAGCTGGGCATCGAGGCTGCCAACGGGACGAAAGGGTCATGGCGAACTGGTTTCCCATGGCGCTCAGGGCGGGGCCCGCACTGCTCCTGAATCTGGCCCTGTGCACGATCTCTTTACGGGCCGAGATGCGCACCCGCTTCATCGCCAACTTCCAAGGTACTCGCGACCGGCCACCGCCGTGGCGACATGCGCCAAATCAAGCAGCAGCCGGAAACCTCGCAAAGTACATCCAAACTTCAACAACGCTACGCCTCAAGATCCCTGTGGTGACGGAGGAGGCCATCATCTCCGCCTTCTCCGACGGCGTGCGACGTCAAGATGAAGGAGGAGCTGGCGATGCATGAAGATCTGTGCACCTCCTCGAGCTGTTCAACTTGGCGACCAAGTGCGCCCGAGGCGAGGAGGCGCCCTCCTCGAGCTGCCTGCCGCGGATCCCAAGAGAAGAATTCCAAGGCCAAGGGCGTGAAGCGCAAGGGGATGCCGTGCTCGCGGCGAACCGGACACCAAGCGGCAGATCAGCCCGAGTCCTCCAAGGGCAGCCGATCTGCGTGTACCATGACCTCCACACCCACAACACCAATGAATGTCAAGAGCTCCGGCCGGCGCTGAAGGAAGGGTCGGCAGACGCCCGGCGCAGCCGGACGGGCTACTACCGAGGAGGAGGAAGGAATGCGGGATGCTTTGGGAAGACCGCGGCCCGCGCCAAGGGTGGCGCGACCAACCTCGCGAGGACCGCTAGCAAGACCCACCTCGCGAGGGAGGCTGGAGGGATCAGCCTCGCGAGGATCGCCCGCAGGGGAATGCAGGCCTCCCTCCATTGCCGCCACCGCCAAGGAGAATCGAAGACCGTCATCAGGACGAGGGGGCTGGGGGCTTCCAGGAAGCGCGTGCGATCGCCTGCATCCTGGGCGGAGCTAGGGCCCCAGCCTCTCACCGCATCTTCAAGCAGTTACCATGAGGTGAATGCAGTCCTCCGGCTTCGAGTCCACGCGCCCTCTCGGTGGTCGTGCGCCATCACGTTCAAATCGGCGGATCAGCTCAAGTCGCGCAGCCACAGCGGGAGTTCTCCCGATGCTTTGTTCCCCAATCATCAAGAATGTGCTCGTCACCAAGACCCTCATCGACGGCGGAGCAGGGCTCAACGTCTGTCCAGAGACATTCAACAATCTTCAAGTGCCTTATACTACCTTTCACCAACAAAGCCCTTCTCCGGAGTCACCGACGGCTCCACGGTCCCGATCGGGCAGGTCTGCCTTCCTGTCACCTTCGGGGCCCGCGACAACTACCACTCCGAGCTCATCGACTTCAACGTCGCCCACATTCGCCTGCCGTACAACGCCATCCTCGGGTACCCGGCGTTGGCCAAATTCATGGCCGTAACCCACCATGGCTACAATGTCCTCAAGATGCCAGGAAGCGGCGGGGTCATCACGGTGCCACAGTGAAGAGAGAGATGCAATGTGCTCCTGGAGCGAGCTTTTCAGCCGCATCACTGGAAGACCAGGACCACAAGCAGCAGGAGGCCTCCCGAGGCCGCACCCAAGAAGAAGAAGACATCGACCGGCCCGGCTCTTCAAGAGACAGGCCCCTCAGGGTCCGCCCCGGGCCAAGGGGAGCCTCCTTCCATCGCATAGGAAAGCGCGCTCGGTGCCCTCCTCAGGCAGGGCTCGGGGGCTCTCCCCTGGAGGGCCGCCGACCTCGCCAAGGTCTCGAGGGAGGCGCTTGGGCACCACGTGGGCGTGTTTTGAAGCACGTTTCCCGCATAGCGGGAGCAAGACCAGGAGGAGGAACCCTCAAGAGTTCATCGCCAAGGCCATTCAGAGCTACAGGAGTCAAGGGTCATGAGGGGCAGCCGCCGCCACTCACTGTGGCCCCCATCCCGCGAGGATGGTGGGCTGCGTCTGCATCGACATACCAGGGCTCAACCGAGCCGCATCTCAAGAGCGCCTCTGCCCTCGCGAGTGGGACGCTATGCAGGGTCCGCTCCACAGCCCACGTGACGCATGCCTTATGGCCTCACAAACGCGGGCTGCCAGCATCAGCTGCCTCATGAGGACCATCCCGAGGCTCAAGAGGTCAGGCATGCCGCAGCCCTGGCGGAGATGGAGATGGCCCATGAGGAGCCGCCAACGCCTCCGGAGCCTCCCGAGGCCCCTGGGCCTGGGGGCTCGTGAGGATCGGCTCCCGCAGCCCACCGAGTCTGCTACACCAACACCCCTTCATCCCCAACATCACCAGTGACATCTTTAAGTTTTATTTCTACTGGGAGCGCCTTCATGGTCGCATTATTCCCGTGCCGCGTGGGTCCGTCCCTCGGCATGTATCCCTTTTATTTCATGTCTTTAGCTTATCCTCATGGCGGCGCCTCGGGCTGCATCATCCCCAAGCCGCTCGGGCCGGTCAATGACATGTATCCTTCATGCGTTTTCCTTAGGATTATGCTCTCGTTCCACCATGCTTGTTATTTGGTGCCTTTTCACGGGTGGCGAAATCTTGCACGTTAAAGGGGGTGCACGAGCATCGCGACTCAGGGCTCCTACCGGCTCTCCGGCCCTCACCCTCCGGGTCTTGTCCATGGCATCGCGACTGGCTTGCCAAATGACGGCCGAGACCAGCCCGAGAGCCGGACCGAGGACGAGTTGTCGCGTCGACCCAGCCTTACGCGTTAAAGGGGCTGCTGAGCATCACGACTCGGGGCTCCTACCGGCTCTCCGGCCCTCACCCTCTGGTCTTGTCCATGGCATCACGACACAGCTTGCCGCCGACGGTGAGACCAGAGAGCCGGGACACGAAGACGTAAAGTTGCGTCATCTAATCCAACTTAGCAGCGTTAAAGGGGGGTGCTCGAGCATCGCGACTCAGGCTCCTACCGGCTCTCCGGCCCTCACCCTCTGGTCTTGTCCATGGCATCGCGACACGGCTTGCCAATGACGGCCGAGACCAGCCCGAGAGCCGGGACCAAGACGTGAGCACCGACATCCGCCAAATTTGCGAGGACACACTCGAAGATAAGGCCGAGCCAGCGCAACCCGCCTTGAGGTAGGGCCTCGTGAGTCCTGCTACCGCTCACGGGTGCCTAGATACACCTCGTCCAGCCCTACCGTGCAGTCATGTGTCAAGGTGGGTCAGATACGCCTGGCTCCTCCCGAGGGGAGCCCCTCCCACGCTCCAATGGAAGCACCATGCTCCTTGTTGGGTGGCGACATCGCCGAGGAGGCGACTATGCCCGTCACGCATGCGGAAGCGCTTATGCTCACTGGTGATAAACAACCGAGGGTGGCCTCGGGTCGCATCAACCTCGGAGCCCAGAGCTCAGTGTCGGCCTCGTCGCAACGCCTCCCTCGGGAGCGCCGCGCAAAGGCTGGGCACGGAGCTGCGCCTGGTCACGCCCACGCCGCGCCACCCAGCCGAGCCCCTCGGGCCTGGTTCATCGCACGTCACTCCCCGGCGGAGCCAAAGGTACGCATGCCGTTTGAGCGTCAAGGGGACTCTGAGCATCGCGACTCAGAGCCTAATCTGGTCACGTAGCCCCTCACCCCTTAGTTCCGAAAGGCTAACGGTGGTTGAGGTATCTGTGAGGCAGGGCTCTGTAGGCGATAGAGCGGTGGGTCCGCCCGCCTCACCTCCCTACTTGCTGTTCAGGCGCCAAGGGGACTCCCGAGCATCGCGACTCAGAGCCTAACTTGTCACGTAGCCCCTCACTCCTTGGTCCCGTCCTGGTTTCTGGTCGGGCTAGCAACGGCGAGGTATCTTGAGGCCGACTCTGCCACGTAGAACATAAGCAAGTAGGAAGCACAAATTTCAAGGAATTCAAAAGCAAATATTACAGTCCACACTGTTATCGCAAAACCAAACGCAAGTTTAAACGCCTCCCGAGGCATGATACACGTGAGGAATTAAAAGGTGACAGAGCCACAACGGAGTCACTTGTCGGCGGTGGAGCGGCGCGGAGTGGGCTCGCCTCGTGAAGCAGCAGGGCTGGCAGCGCTTCGCCCGGCTTGGTGCTCAAGGCCGAACTTCCCAACAGAGCCTCCACATGACCCTTCACAGCCTCGGCGTGGCGGCCGCATGCTCGCCGCTTGTCGGCTCTAGCAGCTGTCCATGTCGACGCTGGGATCGCGAAGATAGATGTGGGTGAGGATCCGTTAGTGCCGCAGAAGACAAGACACGCGCCTCGGCCTCACCGGTGGGGCCAAGACCAAGGAGACATCTTCAAGAGCACGAATCAGAAGGGAAGCGGCTTGGCGGGGCCGTCCTCTGCGCGGCGATTGGGCTCTCTAGGCCGCTATCATAAAGCTCCCTCAGCAAGGCGCGAGCCTTCACCTCCATATCCATGAAGGCCACGCGATCTTCGGCAAGAACCCGTGCCTTGGCGTCCAGCTCGGCCTTCCTCGCCTCCAGTTCCTGCTCCAGCGCGTCTAGGCGGTCACGACGCTTCTTCAGCTTGGCCTCCCGGTCCTTGGCGGCCGCCATGAGCCTTCATGCTTTCCTCCTGCCTCTGGCGGAGGAGGGCCTCCTCGGCGAGCTGGTTCTGCAGCCCTTCACCGCCCTCCGGCGTCTCACAGCGACCTTGGATGTCTTGCTGCCTCCCCTGTGGCAGCATCGCGAGCTACCTTCACACGAACAACTCCGCTTCTCCTCATCGCAGCCGTGGAGGCCTGGACCAGCGCCCGAATCGAAGCGTCGCGAATCCAGCCAGAGGCCAGCTCCAAGCGCCCGGCCACCAAGCGAGGGTCGGCGCCAGATCTCTGCTGCAGCCCGGTCGATTCGTGGCAAGACGATCCAGACAATGGAGGAGTGAGAGACAAAGAAGCTTGGCGGAGTAGGAGGAGATGGCGGTGTAGCACTTGCGCCTTGAGGCGGAACCAGCGGGCGCCACAAAGAACGGTGGAGGCAGCGCCCGGAAGGCCACCTCGGGAGTCTCCTGGTCAAGGGGTTGAAGCTCGCCCGGCCAGCTCGGCCGAACCTCGCGAGGACGCCCGGCAGGAGAGGCACAGGCGTCGGGATCATCTTCTTTTTCGGGCGAGAGGCACCGCCACGGATGGGGCCTCAGAGCCCCCCTTCAGCTTCTTCGCCACAGGCGCCAAATGGCCAAGAACATGGACATCGGATCTCGTCGGCAGAGCAATAATCAAGACGGGAAGCGAGGCACTTACAGTGTCGCCGGTGGACTCGAGCAGCCTCCGGCCAAACATGAAGCCCGAGAGCCGACTGCAGGGATCAGCTTCAAGGGGACCAGGAGCAGCAGGCGCGTCTGCGGACCGCCCGGGCCGGGCGGACCCGGGACCAGCCCAATCCGGTCCTTCTTGGGATCGGGGCAAGCCGCCTCCCGCTCACCCTCATCCTCGTCGTTGTCACTCTCGGGAAAGGCGGAGAACGCGGGGCTGCGCCGCAGGGAGGAGCCCTTGACTCCGCCGAATCAACCCCCTCTCCTGGCTCTCTTTCCTCCACCTCTTCGTCGGAGTCGGAAGAGGACACGTCCACCAGGTCCTCCGGAGCCTCCGCGGGCACGAGCCCGTCCCCGTTGAAGGCAGGCATGGACCCCACAACCTGCTCCCAATCCTCGCGAAGGAACAGAGGCGCGGGGGCGCCCTCCGGTCTCGCCACATCGCCCCCCACCAAGGATTGGAGGACCGTCGCCAGATCCTCGCTGGCCAGGGCCACGGGGCTCGGGTGAGGCCTCCACATCGGAAGCGAGTACTAGCGTAGCGGAGCCAGTTGGTGCTCCAGGAACTCCCTCGGCAAGACGGCCTTGCCGGTCACGGGCCTTGGCGTCGGCCGGCTTCAGATCTGCATCCATCTTCTCCGGACCACAGCGGGGATCCCGAAGCTTCGCTCGGGACCGGTCGTCGGAACTCTCGGCGGGCTCCGTGGGCGGGATCACCGAGGGTGGATCCGCCCAGATCCACCAAGACCCACTTGCTCTGAAGCCCTCAATCCGCTTCCTGTGGTTTGAAATGGCGATGGCTCCGCCAGATGCAACAAAGCTTCACAGACGCCTGAGGCGGAGCCACGGGAGGCTCGGAGGAAGAAGTAGTGGCGCAGCAAGGCCACCGAGGGCTTCACCCCAACATGGGCCTCACAATAGTAAGCGAAGATTGCCGTAAGAAGGACGGAGTTGGGATGGAGGTGCAGAGCTTGGATGTTGTAGTGACGGAGGACGGAAAATAAGAACTTCGAGAGAAAGGAGGCACCAGACCAGAATGATGGCGCCGCGAAGAACGGGTAGAAGGTACTCCCGACCTCGTGGGCGGAGGAGCCGCCCTTGAGCACCGCTGTTCCATTGGCGCCCTGCGCCTCGCCAACCGGCTCGAGCAAGGCTCGCCACGACACATTCGGGCGGGTCCAAAGGCAGGAGAGTACCGGCTCCGGGGGTTTGGCGAGGAGCCATGACTGGCTAGGGCACGAAGGCGGAGTGGATCTGGAAGGTCTTGGAAGCAGGGAGGAGAGGCGCAAGAAAGGGGATCTGAGCAGCAACTGGAGAAAGTAAAGGAGGCAAGGAAGATGCCGCTCTATTATCAACCCGCACGGTTGCAGAGGCTCCCACGTCCAATCAACCGCCACGCGGCACCCAAGGCCGCAGGCTGTTAGGGCCCACGACGCCAGACTTGCCCTTTTCGCCTCTCAGACGGCCAAGTCCGGGCGCGCCGTGGGCCCACTCTGTCGGGCGTTCGGGAACGGGGTCCCCAGACTTGCACTGCTGCGGCGTGGCTCAAAGGAGGCCCAGGACAGCCCATCTTCATCAATGCAAGCTCAAGACCCTCGCGAGGCGGACGACCAGGAGCTTCCTCAGGCACGGCCTCGTCAGGCTGGCTCATGAGGAGGCGGAGAGTTCAAGGCAGGGTACCTCGCGAGGTGCCCATGACGCAAGCCATAACGACCAAGGCGCCACAGGCGCCCGGCCCTTGGCGTCCTCCTTTCCTCTTTGGTGCAAAGGGAGCAAGCGCAGCAAGAGCATCAAGCAAAGGCATCCGCTTTGGTGCAACAAGACCAAGACCAGCCCCAACGGCCGGAAGGGAGTCATCGTGGAGCCCAAGCAGGCGTCATCACCAGAGCCTTTGGCGGCGAGGGCCAACTTTAGTCGTGATAAGGGTACCCGTTGTTCCCCTTCAAAATGGCTAATTGTTGGCGCCCTTCCCGCTCAATATTTGGGAAGAGGCCTGTGGCCTTCGTCTATATAAGTAGAGCTAGCCACCATAGTGGAGGGAGATCTGGCATTTGGAATCCAGAGAGAGAGATAAGGACCCGATCCTCAAGCTAGAGCGACGGAACACCACCTAGCAGTTCATCACACCCACCAAGAACAGACCCTCGCGAGGCTGTTCTTCCCTGTACTGTTCCTCATCAGCCCAAGAGGCAATCCACCACACCACAAACTAGAGTAGGGTATTACACCACAACGGTGGCCCGAACTAGTATAAATCTCGTGTCTCTTGTGCTGCTCTTTCTAGTAGTTTAGGTCCCTGCGATTCGGCGAGGTACGAGACGGTGGAGGGTTGGATCCCCGCGCGCACCCCAGAGTTCGAACCTTAAGGGTCTGCCGGAACCCGAAATCCGACACACTAGAGACAATAATCTAGTTGCATAGTTCCTTTTTAACACCTATGGCTTATCTGATGTTGCTCATGCTTTGCTTGTGGTAGAGCCTCTGTCATCAGTTTGGATACTGTCAAAACCATGTAGTATTTTGTGTTAGTCATGTTTGATTTTATAGGATATTGATTCCTTTTGCTTTGGGCAATGGCACTATTATTCATAATACAATGGCATTGGTTTCATTGCACTTGGGTCACGCCATCTGTATCAAGACACTTCTTCACTAGTGGAGAAAGTGCTAGTCACAACTTCTGTTAGTGGCACCTCATTTTCAAACCATGACTCCACTATTTTTAGATAATGGTGACGTTGGCATGTTTGGTATGCCCCCAGAAATTGGTTACCGGTGGCGTGCTGGCTAAAATTCACGTCATTAGTATTTACGAAACAGTGGACGGGCCTGACAACAATTATTAATGACATGCGACTATAATTCACGTCACTAGTATTTGGGTTAGTGATGGCGTGCTACAAACCAATAACTATAGATCATTGTGTTAAAAAAAACAAATAGCGTGCTGGATGCGTGTGCTATTTTAACAACGCCATTTTTTTGAGGGGAACGTTGCTACTTTATTTAGTGCTCTAAACCTCCATCAGAGGCTAAGTCCGAGCTTACAAAATCTGGCGCGACATGACGCCAAACATGACATAACGATCTCTGACAACCTTCCCTAGCAAGTCTATGCGCGACTTTGTTTGCGGAACGCCGAACCCATCTGACTTTGCATTCTTGAAATTGAGTTAGCAGTTCCTTGATGTCTTGGACTATCTGCCCGCTTGCCGATAGGTCTTTCTGCAAGTTATTAATCTTCCCTACCACAGCCAGTGAGTCCATCTCGACCACCACTCTCTGAGCTTCATGTTCTTGAGCCAGTCGAACCCCATGACGACACACCAATAGCTCTGCAAGCTCTGGATCTGCAGCAACTGGGAAAAATGGCACATTCCTACAATGAACACGCCATGATGGTCCCTGAGGACCGCTCCACCTCCTCCCGATCCATCCTGCTTTGCCATCGCTCCGTCCGTGTTCACCTTCACCCATCCATCGTCAGGTTTCGCCCACACTTCCCAGCCTCGCTGAGTTTGGGTTCTCCTTGGGGTCTCCTTGATTGATTGCCACTCCGCATCTAGGCGGAGGACTCTCTCAGCAATGAGCATCGATCTTCAATCTTGGCACTTTCCCTTGCATTGTTTCTCGCAAGCCACAACTCGTACCACACTCTCATCACCTGTCTCTTCTCTTCCGCCGATGTTGACCCGAGCCACTCTAGGATCCATGATCGCATGTTCTGTACGCCGTTTACGTACTTCGGCAACATTGGCATCGGCGTCTCGACCGCTTTTGAAAGGGATTTCCAGAACAGCAGCGAGTGTGGGCATCGCCACATACGATGGATGATCGTTTCTTCTCGGCCACATGCGACACAGAAAACACCAGGTTTTACATGTCGCGAAGCAGCTCAGAACCAACAGCCAGACCATTTTTCAGCATCCTCCATCCATGTATTTTCACCTTGTTTGGGACATCCGCAGCCCATAGCTCGAGCCAGCTCTTGTGCTCTGCAACTGAAGTAGACGAGGAGGCCAGTGCCTTTGTCGCCGATTTTATCGCGATGCCAAGGTGGTACGCTGATCTTACTGTGAAAATTCCATTTTTGGTGAAGTTCCATACCCTGAAATCTTCCTTACCTGGCCCGCCCACTACAACCTGCCTGATGTCTTGGGCGTCCGATGGGGTGAACACCGTTTGCAGCTTTTCCTCGTCCCATGTCCTTCCATCCTCTGATAGCAGGTCAGCCACTTTGGTCGTGTTTGGCATGTAAGTGGCTCCGAGGGGAGTCATGCTGCCCTTGCAAGGGATCCAATTATCATGTAGGGTATTTATTTTCGTGCCCTCCCCCACCCTCCAAACTAGTCCTTGAGCAAGAAGATCCCGGCCATGCATCAAGCTTCTCCATGTGTATGAGCACCCCTGTGGGCATGGAGCCACCATAATATCCATCTCCTGGTAATATCTAGCTTTCAACACCTTTGCAGCCAGAGAGGTAGGGCATAACAACAATCTCCAAACTTGCTTAGCAAGGAGAGCCTGGTTGAACATCTCAAAATCCCGAAACCCCATTCCTCCTGCTTGCTTCCTAGTGCACATCTTGTCCCAAGCGACCCAATGGACTTTTCGTTCACCGTTGGCGGCTCCCCACCAGAATTTAGAAGAGATAGATTTCAGTTTCCCACACATTTTCTTGGAGACCCTGAAGCAACTCATCGAATAGGTCGGTGTTGCTTGTAACACTGACTTGACAAGTACCTCTCTTGCTGCCTTCGATAAACCTTGTCCTTTCCACCCCAAAACCTTTCCTCTAGCTGGTTCACTGACATGCTTGAAACACCCATCCTTGGACCTGCCTACCACCGTAGGAAGCCCAAGGTATTTCTCGTTTAGAGCCTCAGAGTGAATTCCCACCTCCTATGAGAATCTCCTTATCATCATTGTTGCATCCCTTCCCAAAGAAAATTGAGGATTTGTCTAAGTTCACTTTTTGGCCTGAAGCCTCCTCGTATGCATGCAATATTGACCTGAGCTTTGTCATACTCTCCTTTGAGGCCTAGAGGAACACTATGCTACCGTCCGCAAAGAGCAAGTGTGTGACTGTGGGGCCAGTGCGCCCAAAAGAGACACCCTGCAATTCTTTCTCCCTTTGAGCTTTTTGAAGAAGTGCTGAGAAGCCCTCCACACAAAATAAGAATAGATAGGGAGATATGGGGTCCCCTTGGCGCAAACCTCGGCTCGGTAAGAAACCCTCCGATAAGTTACCATTAAGCTTCACCGCAAACTAAGCCAAGGTCACACATCTCATAACCATGGCTGTCCATGCCTGAGAAAGTCCTAGCTTAATCATCATCTGTTGCAGAAAGGTCCATTCCACTCGGTCATATGCCTTCATCATATCCAGTTTTACCGCACACAAGGCTTCCTTCCTCTTCCTCTTCCGGATGGCATGAACACATTCGTACGCCACGAGAACATTATCAGTAATGAGTCTGCCCGGAACAAAGGCACTTTGCTCCTCTGAGATGAGAATAGGCAGCACCACTTTGAGACGGTTTGCTAGAACCTTAGCTGCGATCTTATATAAGACATTGCACAAGCTAATTGGTCTGAATTGAGATAGCAACTCCGGTGACTTCACCTTTGGGATCAGCACTAGAATCGTATCATTAAAACCCTTCGGAATCTGTCCTCCACCCAGGAAGTCTTTAATGGCTTTGCACACCTTCTCTTTCACCATAGGCCAGTGCCTTTGATAGAAAAGAGCAGGCAGCCCATCCGGGCTGGGAGCCTTGGTCGCACCCATCTGGAAAAGGGCTTTTTCTATCTCATCATCGTTGATCGCAGCATCTAGTTTAGCATTCATAGCATCAGATACAGCTGCCGGGATATTCTCGAAAATTTGCTGCATGTTCGATGTGCCCTGCGAGGTAAACAACTGTGAGTAAAAATCCCTAGCCATTACCCTCATACCCTCATCGTCGACGCACTTGGATCCGTCTGTCCTCCGAAGAGATTTGACCGTGTTCTTCCTCCTCCTGTGAGAAGCACGGTTTTGGAAATATTGCGTATTCTGATCTCCTGCCTTCAACTAATCCACCCTGGATCTTTATCTCTTCATTATTTCTTCCCTCAGATATACTTCACGTAATCCCTTCTAATTTTAACAACGCCATTGTTGGTATGTACAAATGTGCAGGAACAAAACTATCTCTGTGCTCCCGTACGGAAAAAACCCCTCTACTCTGTTCTCTCCTCAATCCCCTTTCTCCACCTCGCCGCTGCTGCCCAATTCCGGTCATCTCCGACGTTCCCCGCTGCCCAGCTCCCCTTCCCGAGATCGCCTCTGCCCACTCCACCGGACCTACCAAACCCTAACCCGCCCCAACCTTAACCCAAATCGGCGGATCTGGTGCCCGTGACGCACCTCCTGCAATCCCCATCATGCGCCACTTCCCCCGGCCACGGGTGTCCTGCGACGACGACGACGCCCTTGCCCCCCTCTTGCGCCTCCACGACGCTCCTCCTGTGCTGGCAGCGGAGCCGGGGCATTGGCTGCGGCAGCACACAACTGTTATATTGGGCCACAACGCGCGATCGAGTTGGCATCCGAGGGGGGAGCAGCAACCAGCAGGTGATTAGTCTTCTTTTTCTCCCAAAACAACCTTTGATTGTTGATTTTACTTGCAAGGACAGATGATCTACCTAAAGTTCAGTTCTGTGTATGCATAATCTGTATGTCATCAGTTTCTGTTAAGATACACCCACTACATGTTTGTGTATTTGGATCTGCTATCATCTAGTAGATTATGTAATTTGAATAGATAACATTATTTGAATGGTTAGTAGATCACTAAATCTGATTATTGACTGCAATGCTTGACAAAAAGGTCCACATAACTAAGAGTGAATCTGATGTGACTATCTCTGAACCACTAGTAGCCACCAAAGAACCGTGATTACTAATGTAATTAGGGAATGTATGTCCAACAGTTTAATAACGTCGGTAGACGAATCATAATTTTTAAGTAACAACTTAGAAATTATCTCTTATTTTCTTTTGGGACAAAGATGCCACTTACACTTCAAATTGGTGGACGATCAGTGTCTCCTGGTTGGCTCACTCATCTGTGTCAAGGTCGTTGAGCTAGTTCAAGCAGGTAATCTACCACACTCCTTAGATTGACTCTCAGTTATCTGTAGTGATGTAGCTGTACTAAAGTAACCGTGTTTATGGAGCTGCACATGCATATATAGTTGATATTAATGGTCCCGTGGAAGTGGTAAATTGGTTTGCAAGTTGACTGATCAGCTGTGAGTTCTGGCTGTGAGCAATCCTAGTCGTACTCCTACTCTAACTGAAAAAACTGCATTTACATTATGGCAAATTTGCTTTTCTGAAGAAGTCTGAAACCTATACAATGTTTCTCTAGTGAAGAAATCATGTGCCCCTGCAGTATAGTTGGAAACTGAAAAGCACAGAGTATGTACAGTCAGAAATAGCACTGAATATGTAAAGAGTACAGAGTATGTACTAGTAAAAAATGGCACTGAATTGGATATTGCTTTTAGTATGGCAAACCTGTTGGCGTTCAACCCTGAATTAGTATATATCTACTACTATAGTACATAATTTTTTGAATATTTGAATATTTGGTTTCATTGCACTTTGGTCACACCATCTGTATTCATCCGTAGCTGTCAACTCGATCAGATCGAACGAGCTCAGTCTGTGTCTCCTTGAAGGCTTTGTGTGGGTTCGAAATTTCTTGACGCATGGTGAGTTCAGACTCTGGACATCCTTCTATGGCCAGCTGACCATAGTGCCACTGACCACAAGTGAGTTATTCCTTCTCTGGTTGGCCCATCCTTTTCTGTTCCTTTGGAAATTTTTTTGAAGATTATTTTGCATGCCAATGTTGCGCAAATAGTTAGAAGAAACCACGCCTCGGTGTGGTGGCCGGCGTGTGTCCGTGTGCATGCGTTTGTATCGCAGTGGTGCGTGCGTTTGTGCTCACGCCCGAGTCCACCACGTAGGACTGGCTCCAGTCAGTGGCCGTTTGAGCAGACCGGTGCTCCCGCGTGTATGTAGCTAGTAGAGATATGTCTATGTTTATAGCCGAATACTCACACCCATGTATGTGTACGTATTCAGGTATTCGGCCACGGCCGGCACACATACGTTTATCTCGTTGAGTGTGAGTGGTGAGCAGATGCATGACTCTTAGTTCTTGTATCAAGGTTTGGAAGCTTGTTCTTGTTTATCTGTAGCTGATGATCCGATCTATTTGTGTTGTTAGCTACTTAGTGCAGGAAGTACCAGTCATACTGTAATAGTTTTTCAGTGTCAAATGAGACTTGTAAGCCAAACTGCAGAATGAATCATGTACGGACAACTCAGGTTATAAACTGGCAGTAAGCATGAACAATAGCATTCATCAAAATAAAGTAAATCGACCATTTCTTTAAGAGGAATGAGTCAGCAACAACTGGACATTCACTTGTTTCTGAATTTCTTTGCAAGAACAAGCAACAACTTGTTCCCTGTCATATTCATTAAGTACAGGAGAGAGTTTAATTACAAGTTCTTGGGGTCACAAGAACATGCTCTTGTTCCCAACCGAACCCACAGGAATTGGTCCAAACCACCAACGCATGTTGTTGCTACTCCTACCTAGAGCTTGCCCTGTACTCACACTGTTTCTTATTTTACATTCACTTTTTTCCGAAGTTTGAAGCTCAATTTGCGCCAACAGCAACTCATATGATATTCTTACTGAAATCACCAATAGCAAGTCATCTGATAAGAACTAGGTACATGGTCGCAACAGTGGTCGGGTTGTGCTAGTACTATATAGACTTAACATTCATAGAAAATAGTACTGAGAAATTTTGCCTTACCGTAATTTATACTATCAAGATAGCATCATGTACTAGTTTTAATTTCTCAAGTAGAAGAACAGTGACAAATTGGTATAAAGACGTGTCGAATCCCTTAGCTTTTCTATTTTCTCCATTGTCGGCTGAATGTACAAATATTTGGATGCATGGATGAATTGTATAATAGGTTTTTTTTAAATCCAGAAATGCTTAGTGGTGGCGTTGGTGTCTATGTGAACGTTGCCACTACTAGTATATAGTGGTGACGTGGTGTGTGTGTCCACGCCATTGCTATTCCACATAGTGGTGGCGTGAGTGAACAGTGCCACGCCACTAGTAACAAAAATACCGATGACGTGCGGCGGCACGCCATCGGTGTTTGGTTAACAATGGCGCCGTATTAGTGATGTGGACCGCTGACGCCAGCAAGGTGGTTTTTAGAACGCCGGCACTATCATTTTTTGCACTAGTGCTTGATTCTATATTCATAATATAGTGTCATTGGTTTTATCCCACTTGGGATGACACCAATCATATCAAGACACTTATTGATTCAGACAATTTAGAAACATCTAATGCTTATAACATATCATTCTTACGTTATAGAATCCACAATATTGTTTAGGCTTGAAAACTATTCCAAACAATCATAGCCCAATATAATTCATATTTGTCATGAAGATGGTGTTTGTGTAATATTTTACAGTGAACTTCTTTATCTCCTCTATAGACAAGTCTTTTGTCCTTCCGAGGCACTTCATTATATTTAAAGTTATCTAGTGAACCAATCTACGATCACTTTGGTACCTACTACTAACATTTAGTATGTAAAACATTTGGCTTTATACATATCATAACATTCATGATGGATTCAATAATCCACTCATCTTTACATGCTCATGAATTGTCAGTAACAATATTCATGATGGATTCAATAATCCACTCATCTTTACATGCTCATGAATTGTCATAGGAAATTGATTTCTTCTCAGCATCATGTTGTGTGACTTTGGTATAAAACACATTCTCCATTTTAAAACTTTTAAAACCCTATCAATGTATTCAATTTAGCTTAGCGCAATTAGACGTCTTGATCTATTCTATCGGTGTACTAAAATTAGGGGTCCCTTAGTGTCCCGGACATGTGCACAGGCAGTTGTAGCCCTCCAGACGACAAGGCCTTGCCGGAGGATAACTCGACCCAAGCTCGGACTCTTGGACACCAAGACCGTGAAGAAGACCTCCAGGCAGGTGATCAAGAAGTACTAAGTTAGTACTGAAGATTAGGACCCCAGTTGCCGGCAAGCTTTGCATCGGCAAGCCAGGACCTGGCAAACTCCTTGCCGAAAAGTTCTCCCTCTCATCCTTCAGCTGCTCCACCTCATCGACCAGCTGATGGCGTGTCAAGATTAGGTGTCGAACGGGCAAGCGGCCTGAGGGAAGTCAACAGGAAGCGTGTCGACACGTCGCATCCAAATCAATTTTATTGACACCCGTCTGGTCAAAATGTCAAGGAGATAGGCTCATCCACGTCGACATCACAAAAGGAGAGACGCCTTTTGCCAAAGGATTGCTATCAGTTCATGGCGCATTAAATGCCCTTGTCCTAGTCCCACAGGATTAGGTTGGATAGCATGAAGATCACTAATCACATACATGTAATGACCATGTTGCCACTGTGGTGACCCCCTTTCGTCTATTAAAGGAGGCCCGTGGCTACCTTGGCACGGGTCGACACCTTGCTCACGTTTCGACAGTAGTTGCATCTTGCTCACATTTTTTTGGCAAGCTGTACTTGTAACTTGAGCCCCAAGTCAAACCACCAAAATAAGGGAGTGGGGTTTTACGCCTCCATGGCGGCCCGAACCTGAGAAATCCCCACGCGTGTACTGTTGGATTTTCTCTTTGTGCTCGTCGATCACCCCAGCCGAACTTCAAAGGGTTCCTGGCCGGTCCCATAGATCGTCGAACCCTGACATCTTTGGCACGCCAAGTAGGGGGCTCACTTGTGCGAATGCACTCCAACAATCTTCGTGCAAGTTTCGCCATTTTCTTCATCCATGGCGCCGAAGAAGAAGAACGCGGCGATGGGTGCACCATTGTCAGGACCCCGATCCTAAGTCACACCGATCTAGCATGTAACACATCATATCACTTTGCGGCCTCACGCACGGTATTCCCACGAGTGCCACCTTACCTGGCCCGGGACCATTTGCGCCTTTTGGCTCACGTATATGATAGTGTCGCTAGCATCCATATGATAGAGAACCCGGGCCGACATGACTAGTCGTAAATCCAAAGTGGCACTAACTTACCAGGACAGACATACATGACCCAACAACGAACGTGTCGGTCATCAACGTATGAACCCAAGTCGTAGCAAGCTAGAAGGACTTAAAAGGAACAACGCGTGACATTTCCCCGAAGGGACAGACACATGAACGAAGGACACATGCCGGCCAGCCTAAGTGTTCCGGAGCAGTAGCAAGCTACCATGGCTCAGTGGAAGCAGTATGAGACATTTCTCGATAAGAGAGGCTACCAAGAATAAACAACTAGGTTGTCGGATCCCACACATACCAAGCTTTTCAAAATCATACACACAATATGCTCGATATGTGCAAATACAACATGGCATCACAACAAAACTCTACGACTCAAAATATTTATTCATTAGGCTCCGAGGAGCCAGATATTACAAACATGGGTCTGATGACCCAACATTCAAGTCATACAAGCAATAAGCACATGCGGAAGCTTAACTTGTCTTTGTTCAGACAACTATAAATAAAAAAGGCTGAGAAGCCTGACTATCTACAAGACCCTCCCAAGGGTACAAGATCGTAGCTGAGGTAACAAGCTAAACGTCGAAGTCCACGCGAAACTACTAGTGAGACTGAAGTCTCTCCGAAAAAACATAAATTAAGCAAATGTGAGTACAAATGTACCTTGCAAGACTTACATCAGAACTAGCTACATATGCATCAGTATCAACAAAAGGGGTGGTGGAGTTTAACTGCAGCAAGCCAGCTTTGACTCGGTGGCTATCCTGTACTACGTCTGCTGGTAACTCTTTTGAGGTGGCGCACACGAGTCCACATATTCACCATATCAATACACCACTATGGATTTGCTCCTGTCTCCCTATGAGAAGGCCATCCATAGCACTCACACTTATCTTGCGTATTTTAGAGTATCCACTTTCACTTGTCTATGAACTGTATAAGCAACCCAGAGGTCCTTTACCGCGGACGCGGCTATTCGAATAGATCATCTATAACCCTGCAGGGGTGTACTTCTTCACACACGCTCTCACCACTTACCGCCATGTACACGTCATGTATCTCAACAACCTTCAAGCGGAAGCCTGGCGAGGGTGTCGGCCACGACCTGACTAACCACACAAGTCTCTAGTCCAGATTTATCGCCTATTCGGGTTCCATCCTCAAGGAGATCCGGCCGGGGTGTCGCTCACGGCCCCAAACGATGTGGCGGGGTTCCCAAGCCCACCAAGCAGGCGACGCTTGGTACACCGTGCCACCGCACCTAATCATCCCAAGCCCACTTTGTCTGGGTGCCACTTCGTAAACTACTAGCACTACCTACAAACACCAGAAACTAGTTGCAACTCCTGGACAGAGATCAGGTTGATTAATAAGCCGAGATGGGCTAAGTTACCGGAACCCAATGTGTGGTACTAGCTATGGATCACAAACATAGAACTCAGTTCCTGATGACGGTTTCAATGAGACAACCCACCATGTACTCCTACATGGCCTCTCATCGCTACCTTTACCAAATCGTGTTCACACACTTAGCTCTCAACAGTAGGACATGTTCACAACTTTCCAATTCTTCCCTGATGAATCAGACGACACAACTCTAAGCAATAGCAGGCATGACAAACAAGCATGAATGAGTAGGCACATCAGGGCTCAAACAACTCCTACTCATGCTAGTGGGTTTCATCTATTTACTGTGGCAAAGACAGGTCATGCAGAGGAAAGGGGTTCAATTACCGCAACATGTAACAGTTGAATCGTTGTTGTCCTAACACAGTAAAAGAGAGCAGGAGCGAGAGAGTGGGATTGTATCGGAATGAACAAGGGGGTTTTGCTTGCCTGTTACTTCTGAAGATAGCATAGTTCTTCATCGGTGTCATCGATCACATCGTCGAAACAACGTCTACTAAGAGGGGACAAACATCGGCAAACAAGAGAGAACACAATCAATGCAATGCAACAATTATGATGCATGATAATGACATGGCAATATGCTACGATTTGAGCTAATGCAACTAGCAACAAGTTAAATGCTGTTTGTTTGAACCCTAGGTTCAAATTCAAACTCCATATGTTAATATTCATATGCCAATTATTTGATTTCCCCTAAACAGTAGTCATAAGTTTTAGCATGCATGAAAATGGTACAGATGGATAGATTGGATTTTTCTGATCATTTTTCATATATAATTTATTTCATTTGGAGTTACAGATTATTTTCTATGATTTTTAGAAGTTTTAACTATTTTCTGGATTTTCCTGGCTATTTAAGATTAAACTAAATCCAGGAAATGTATTACTGCGTCAGCACTATGTCACTCTGACATCAATGGTCAAGAGAGGCGGTCCAGGTCAAACCTGACCAGTGGGGCCCATTGGTCAGTGACTCAGGGCTGGTTAGTGTCACAGACAGGTGGGCCCAGTCAATGCTCACTAGGTCAAAGTCAAAGCCAGCACGTGGGGCCACAGGGTTATCACTAATCTAAACAGAAAATTAGTCTAACCTAAACAGGCGCATGGGCCCACGTGGCAGTGGCTCAAGGGGTTGATTAGAGGGGTTAATGCAGCTAACGACATAGCCACGTCAACCCACCGGCGAGGCCACACACGGTGGTGAGGCGCGGGTTTCGTGTTCCGGCGGTCAAATAGAGAGTAGAGAGCACCTACGTGTAGCGGGCGCTCGTCCGCGTCGAGTGGTGATGGTGGCCGGAGCTGCGGTGGCCGGGTTCGACGGCGGCGACCACTTGCGCGGCGGCCGGAGCTCGGGTTGGTGTGGGGTTGGCACTATGACGCGCAAATGAACGAGGCGAAGGTCTAGCGGGGCACTACGCGTTGCAGGGAGCAAGTTGGACTCGCCGGGTGACCATTTGGTCACCGGAGCTGTGTCGGCGACGAGCTCAAGCGGCGGCGGCTCTGATCGTCGAAGCGGCGTCTGGCTCGAAATCGAAGGGGAGGTAGGAGAGGATCCACGCAGGAGCTCACAGCGGTTCGTTCGCCTGAGCGAGCTTGGGGAAGCGTCGGAGCGGGCGCATGGTCGTCGGCAATCTCGGTGACCCGAGGTTGAAGAAGACGGCAGTGACGGCGTTCGGGGGCGTCCGGCGCCGCGTGACTCAGCGGAAATGATGAGAGCTTCTTGGCAGATCTCGTGGGCACGTGGGAGAGGCTCGGGGATGGCTGTGGACACGGCTATGGCG
Organism: Aegilops bicornis; assembly: GCA_021605145.1. Lineage (NCBI taxonomy): Eukaryota > Viridiplantae > Streptophyta > Magnoliopsida > Poales > Poaceae > Aegilops > Aegilops bicornis. The sequence goes on along the minus strand of CM038672.1, from coordinate 260,073,227 downwards.
ACGGCGAGCTCGGGCGAGGTTCGGCCATGGATACGGAAGGCGAGGGAGAGAGTAGAGGGAGGAATGAGAGGCTGGATCGATCGGGACGGCGCCGAGGAGGAGATTCGCGGCGTTGCGTTGTCCCGTGGATGCAGGCAGGCAGCTGGTGGCATGGCGCTCTCGCCGTCTTGTATGCGTTAACCCTACGCCAGTGGCCCAGCGCCGGGAAGGGCAGCAGCTGGTGGGGTGGCCCGACTAACGCCTGATGCTCGACGGCCCAGTGATACGTTTCTCTCTCTCTCTCTCTCTCTCTCTCTCTCTCTCTTCTATTTCTTTTCTCTTTTCTGTTTATTTCTTTCTGTTTTGTTTTAGTTTAGGCACTAAAACATTTTTGATAACTTTGAAACTTTTTTGTGGGCTCACTCTGGAATATTCCAGAAGCCCTCTGCAAGTTCCAAAATATTTGGAGCTTTTAATATATATATATTATTTAAATAGCCCCAATTCAAATATGGTCTGATTTAATTCAATGCCCAGTTCGGTCCTGCAAAAATGTGCACTATTTATGGTTAGGGTTTTCACCTTTTTCCCTAAATCATGAACATGTTTGAAGGGCATTTCAGGTTCATTGGAACCAATTTTGGTTGAACCTAGTAATTCAAAGGGGTGCTAGGGTTTGTTGAATCCCCATTTCAAGTTCAGATAAAATTTAAACATGATGCAACATGCAGATCTAACCCAAGTGCATTACTGAACTAGGGTTGTGACAACCATCAGGCTCCAAGCTGCCGGTCGAAACGCCCCCGACGGGCGGCATTGGCGGCGAGCGCTCTTCACACCCTTCCGGCGGAAAGAGTCGTACTCACTCCACCGGAAGCCAAGACCCGCGTGTTGCTACATCATGAGGCGGTGCTGCAGTCCACAAGGTAGCTGAGGCTACGTCCAAGGACGATCCCATGGGGTCCAAGAATGACAGAGTTGTGGGACGCGTGCCGAGGCCATCGCAATATGGACATGAGTCGCTTCCCCGCGATGGGCTCGACCTGGCCAATGGCCAGGCAAGGAGCATGTGCATCGTTCTCATGGTACACATGGCCTGCCATCGTGCCAAACCGCTGGCAAGCATCGGCCGCATAGCAGGATAGATATGGAGCTCCTTCTGACTCATGCAGAAGTCGAGCCACCTCTCGGTCCTTGCGCCCAGTCATGCCCATGACCCCAGCAGAGGCACTAGCGCAGGTGGAGCTGCCGCTGAAATTCCCTCCGGCTCTGAAGAAGATGGATAAGTGGCGTACCACCATCTAGATCCTCATCGGCTTCGCCAACGACGATGGGCCGTGTGTCTAGCGGGGCCCTCTCAATGGCAGCTAACGACGCCAATGCAAGGGCTGATGGGTAGACCGTGGGTGCTGCACCAACGATGTAGTCCCCTCCCCGGCAAGTACGGCAGAGCCAGCGGGTCGACACCCATGACAGCATGTCCATGGCGTCGTCCGATCTGCAAGGCCGCTAGAATCGCCACATAGACCAACACCATGTCATCAATGACTGGCATGATAAAGATGCTCGGACCACCATCGAGCGACGCTAGGAAGCGCACCGTCAAACGTGCGAGAAGGGCCAATGGTGTACGAGCCTGCGTCGGGGTTCCCTCGGTGCTACCCTATAATGTGGGCTGCCCAACGTTTACCCGTGACCTACGACAAGTTCAATGGCCCCACTTCCGAAATTGCAATCCAGACTTGCCGGAGAAGTACGGCGGCAAGCTCAATCTGGCTGAGTTTCTTGGAATGTACACCGTCGTGGTGCAAGCTGCTGGTGGCAGAGACAAGATTCTCGCCAACTATTTTCCGTTGGTGCTCAAGTCCAATGTGATATCTTGGTTGATGGACTTGCCAGAAAACTCCATTCTTCTTGGTCGGACTTGTGTCATGTGTTTGTTGTGACTTATATCAGGGGCCATGAGCCTCCGGGAAAGCCTAGCAACCTCCACTTGATTCCACAGAAGGATGGTGAGCCCCTTCGCAAGTATGTCCAGAGGTTTAGCCGAGTGCACCACAACATCCCCAACATGCACCATGCTGCTGCGGTTGCGTCGTTCCACCAAACGTCCGCAATCGCAGGATGCGAGCTGAGCTGAACATCGAGTAGGTGAGCACCATCAATGAGTTGTACACCTTGGCAAATCAGTGTGCACGCGCTGAGGAGCGAATGAGACTTCTGGGGGAGGACACTGAAGCCGAGGTTGATTCTGAGGATGACGACGTGTTCACTCCGAAGAAGACATGCCAAAAGTGCAATCACAAGCGCAAGGGCAAGGCTGTGATGGCAAACGAGATCTCCGACAACTCAGATGCCGCCAAGAAGCCCAAGACCGACAGTCCCAGCAATGAGCTTGCCAGATGTGCTGATTGTCGGGAGGCTGCGGCAGGCGAGAAGGCAGATGGCTTCGGCAAGACCAAGGGGCCGTACTGCAAGATCCATCACACCAAGGGCCACAATCTCAATGATTGCCGGAAAGTAGAGCAGCTTGCCGAAAGTCAAAAGCAAGAGTACGAGAAGCGTGATAAAGAGAAAGGCCAAGACGACGCTGGTTGGTCCGGCAACAAGAACTGCGGTGGCCGTGGCGGTCGCCGCGCCAAGGGTGAAGCATGCTCGCGGCCGTGAGAAGGAGGGTGAGGACGATGGTGATGATGATGATGATGATGAGGAGGAATCTGGTGAACATGAGTTCCAAAAGGTTGTGCATGCCATGTGCATTCACGGAGGTGCATCTTTGCACTCCTCTCACCGCCATCTCAAGCAGTGGGCGCGTGAGATCAACGTGGACTAACCAGTAGTAGAGTGGCAGAAGCCGCTCAAGTGGTCCGACAAGCCCATTGTTTTTGACACCGAGGACCACCCTGACCGCACCACTGTGGTCGGGTGTTTGCCTTTGTTGGTCTCACCAACAATTCGCAGTCTCAAGGTGATAAAATACTCGTCAACGGTGGGGCCGGCTTGAACCTGGTCCCTGATGTGATCAGGAGGATGCGAATCCCTGATGGAGATCTCCAAGAAACGGAATGTTTCAAGGGATCAATCCGAGGAGGACCCAGCCACTCACTTTTGGTACCGAACTAAACTACAGGACCGAGAAGGTCGTTTTCGATGTCGTCAAGATGTCGTTGCCCTACAATGGCATTCTTGGTCGCCCGACCCTGGCAAAGTTTATGGCGGCGTCCCATTACACCTAAAATACTTTGAAGATGTCAGGTCCTATGAGCATCATCACCGTCCACTCCGACAAGGACATGTAAATTTCTCATTCGCTGGAGGAACCACGTGCCAGCTCCGCGTTGGGACAGATGTCATCCAACAAATCGACGGGATGCGCCTATAATACTCGACATGTGGCTCGGCCCAATAGCGGCCCATTCAGGTCAAAAGGCCGGCCTGTTTGACTTGGTTAAAAGGAAGTGAGCCGGCCCACGGAAAGCCTGTTAATGGCATGTTCGCATATAGCCTATTTACATCCCACTAACTCATGGCCCGTTACGGCCTTTCCGAATTAGGCCCAGTAGCGTCATCTGGGCCGTCCAATATGATTACAGCCCGTTGTAACTTTCGGCCCATGTATGGCCCATGACGTCTTTTGGTCCGTATGAGGCCCTTTGTAACTCTGGGCCCAATAAAGGCCCGTGGTGAAACTGGCCCAAAATGAATAGTGTATCGCTTTATACCCATTAACGACCCATTATTTCATTGGGCCGTTTCCAGCCCGTGTTATCTTTTGGCCTTCTAAGGGCCCCTTTATTATTGGGTTCATTTCCAGCATTCGATTACTTACGTTCTGTTGCTGGCATGTTTCGCTTGTGGGCCAAATTCAGCTTGTGCTTACAGTCGGCCCGTTTATGGCCTGTTAATCCGTTGGATAGTTTTCATAGCATCATCAAATACGGCCCAGTAATGACCCATTATGCCTGTCGATAGAATTAAACCCATAATACATATCGGCCTATTAACGACCCGTCATGCTCTGGCCATAAAATGACGGTTTCCACTCTAGCCCATTTATGGCCCATATAGCGGCCTGTTATTGGTCCACGAATAAGTACAACCCATGTTCGGCAATCGATCCTACGACCCGCAGAAGGCCCGTTGATTCTACGACCCGCAGAAGGCCCGTTGATTCTACGACCCGCAGAAGGCCCGTTGATTCTACGACCTGCAGAAGACCCATTACCCGTAGAAGGCCCATGGATCCTACGGCCGATGGTCACTACAGCAGGTAGCGGGACCATGGTTACAATGGTCCATACGTTGCCCATGATTATTGCGGCCTAGTTTTTAAAAATATTTTATTATGGCCACTAGCAAACCACGGAAAAAACTGCAGTGACTACATCAAACAAATAAACAAGATAATAAGGAAATAAATAAGGAAGCAACTTAAGCTAGGCTATTACTGCTATTACACATATTACATCCACTAGGCATCAAAGTTCGCCACCAGTGCAAATATAGGGAACAAAGCAGCATATTGCATACATTGGGCGTCTAAATTGGCCACCAGTGCAAATAAATGCGGCATCAAAACAAGTCCATAATTGAAACAAATTTAGAAGAGCTCAAGAAATGTTATCCTGGGTATCCACCGTCCTGGCAATAAGCTTAGCAAGCTTATTAGCTTTCTCCTGTTTGGCGCTAAAATCCTCCAACACTTGTTGCACCAAAAATATGCATCTGAATTCTCCAGGGACTTCCTCAGTCCTTCGGCTTCTTGTCGTAGCACAACTGATCGATGTCTTTCAGCTTGTAGTTGGGACTCAAGAAACCGAGCTGATTTAGACAGTGAGTTCAAAGAGCTTGTGCCAGCGGTAGTGGCTAGTAACTCGAACACTACATCAAGACAGGACTTTGGGGTTGTCTCACTGTCTTAAAGATAGTTTTCCTTAGCTGTTTTGTCAGCTTTCACTACAAAATAAAAGACACATCCGTGACATTTTGGACCGAACGGAATTTTTTTCTATCATGCTTATGACACTTTTATGACGATAATTGTGACAAAATCCGGTATCATCATAGATGTGGTGGGCTCCTACTTCTATGATAAAAAATCATGACAGAAAATGGGCTTTTCGTTCTGGGCGGGTCGGAGACGCAGCTGCATGACGTTCTTTGGGCCGTCCATGACCGAAAAAAGTCATGGTAGAAGTGAGGGCGAAGAAAATATCGGGGAGTTCCCGGTTACGGTGGGTGGTCGGGGCTGAGCGATGCACTTAGGGATTGCGCATTTCTCTCTCATACGTCTGTGGCGTGGAGTGCGGCGTTGAGCTCTAATCGAACTCGAAGCGGCGTTAAACTTCGAACCCGGCGATTATCAAGCTACGCGCATTCACGAACCCGAGCGATCGATCGATCCTCGGTGATTAATCAACCCGATCGGCGATTCGCCATCGCTCTTTGCTAACTAAAGCCGATCGAACCTGCGCCTCTTGATGAACATTGTGTATTTGTTGGGGGTTGGATGAGCAGTTCCGGTGGGGTTGGTGAAACGGGACCCATGGTAGTAGAGGCCGTTCTTCTTTGGATGAAACAGGACCCCGATCGAGCGGTTGGGGGTGGATGAACTGGACCCGTGGAGGGCTGGTTGAGCAGTGAGCGGTGGAGGCTAGATGAATAGGACCCGTGGAGAGGCTGGTTGAGCGATGAGTCGGTGGAAATTTGGATGAACAGGAGCCCGTGGAGGCAGGAGGGAGACATTGTGGATGAACAGTAGCAGGTGGAGGCTGGAGGAGGTCGACGGTGGATGGACAGTAGCTCGTGGAGGCTGGAGGAGGTCGACGGTGGATGAACAATAGCCTGTGGAGTCTCGTTTAGTGGTACGCCACATCCTTCGCGATCAACAGGACCCCGTTTCGACCGTAAGAGGTCAAAGAGAAGTCCGTTTCCTCCGTTTTGCTGTAGGCCACACCCCTTCTGATTAACAGGATCCCGTTTCGACCGTAGGAGGTCGAAGAGAAGTCTGTTTCCTCCGTTTTGCGGTACGCCAGACCCCTCCCGATGAACAGGATCCCGTTTCCGTCGTAGGCGGTCAAAGAGAAGGCCGTTTCCTCCGTTCTATGGTACGCCAGGCCTCGTTTTGGCTGTTCCGTACAAGCCGGTTGGCTCCTGATGAACATGACGCATTCCGTTGCCTCCCGATGAACACAACGCAGTTTCTCCGTTCTGACCTAGCCGGTTGGCTGCCGATGAACAGGACGCCGTCGCTGTACGCGTTCGAGACCCCACCCATATGTAAGTACGTAGTTGTATTTACTTTCTTGCAGCGTGGCTGTATGTACATGTACACGATATAGAAGGGACTGCGTGACATGCTACGTCCGCGTCTCTACTACGACACGTGCCGCTCCTTACTCGGTCATGGTTCATCGCTGCAGAGAGACCGATCGACCAGTATGTACATACACGTTCACGACCAGACAGACAATCCTAAGTACTGTTCAACTGGGTGGGTCCCAGCTGTTAGGGAGGATAAGGAGGCACTTCCTTGCGTGCGAAGATATAGCTGGTGGGTCCCAACTGTCAGGGGGAAGAATCATTTTTTTTCGTAATATGGACACACTTCTTTGCGTGCGAAGATGTAGCTGGTGGGTCCCAGCTGTCAATGGCAGGAATAAGGAAGCACTTCCTTCCGTGCGAAGATATACGTGGTGGGTCCCAACTTTCAGGGGGATGAATAATTTTATTTGCGCGTAATGAGGAGGCGGTTACATGCTTGCATCCATGGACCTGGGGCGTCCCCACTGTCAGCCTCTCCACGTACAGTCCTCTATCGATGAATCTCGTTTGTTGACCATGTTGACCACGCCGCGCCGAGCGCATCCAAGGTGGTGGATGACGGCGAGGCCTGACGGCTGTGGCGAGGAGATGGGAAAGGCGGAAGTGGAGTCGCAGACGGAGAGGTGTCTGACAGTTAGCGGATTACAGTGCGGCGTGGTTTGGCAATCGGTGGAGAATAACGGGAGGTGTGGAGGGGTGAGGATAGCACGGCGGCGGTGGGGTGGCGCTTCACAATGGCGTGCTAAGCATGAGCTTTTAGCGGGGAGGCGGGAAGCGGTGGTCCGGCGGTACCTGGAGGAAGAAGACGAGAGATTGAAGATGGATGCTGGTCGTTGGACGTAAATCCAACGGCTATTGATGTCAGAATCATTTGTTGACTAAGTTGACAACGACTTGCGTTGGCTTCAACCTATTGGCTCACATTTTAGCGTCAAAAAATGTGGCATATATTCAACCCATTTATTCAGTATTTACCGTCCATTTTATCTTTTTCTAGAACATACCTCTGCGTTTTCTTCCAAAAAATATATAAGATGGGCTGCGGATGTTTTAGGAAAAATAAAACCTAGGATGGGACGTCTATAGACCGGTCGATACATGACGGCCCTCAAGAAAATACAAATCGGCATGTCGTGGGCTGCACATATTAAAAAAGAAAGCCTAGACGAGGCAGCCCACAACCCAGCTAATACTTGCTGGCCCACTGATAATAAATGATACCTGCCAGCTCCCCGGCTTCCTTGTAAATTTATCTCATTTAGTAATTACATTGAAGCACCTAAAAAAATGTAACTATGTTGATAAACCCGTGGGTCCCAACGTCAGTATAGCATTAGTAGGAAGTTTTTTTTCAATGAGGCACTTGCTTGCGTACGGCCATGAACCTGGTGGGTCCCGACTGTCCGCCTCTTCACGTACAGTCATCTCCAGATTCCTCTCGTTTATTTAGCATGTTCACAACGCACACCACGTCCAACACTTGCCAAAACTTCGTCCCTCGTTTTCTCTGTTTTTCGCACACTTGACATTGTGTTGGCATTTTAAAAATAGCATATCTTTTTGACAGTGCATCGTATGAAGATGTGCTATGCATGAATGTTGATTAACATGATGTTAACTGGCTGGTAGTTTCATTTTCGACCATGAATAAAACTTCCAACATGATGTTATCCCTGTTTGAAAAGGGCGTGCTAATATAAATGCTCTGCCTCTGAAACTTGCAGTTTTTTATCTGAAACTGAAACTTGCAGTTTCTTCTCTGAGAATCACATTGTCTGCACTTTTATATGAAACTATATTTTTTAAGTGCTAAAGATAGATCTCTAGAATTCATAAAATACTTCATATGCTCAATACTGCAAATCTGAAATTTAAAAGACATTCATATCTGAAAGTACTCTCAAAATACACAAGACAAAACACAATTCATAACCTGCAAATACTGACAACCCTAAGCTCTTCCTGACAATTCACAACCTGCCCGACTATTGGGTTGGGGGGCAGTCCCCTCCTATTCCTCGGAGGCAGACAGCCGCCTCGTGAGACGAGGTGAACGGTGAGGGAGAGGATGGCGGGGAAGCTTCGTCGGGCCAACCGTTTTTCTCCTCTTGCAGTTGGGTTCGGTCAACGAAGACTCCATCGGCTCGCTCTGGCACAACACCCTCACAAACGACACCTTGTAGATGCACGATCCTTCAATCTTTGGTGGATGCTCCATCTTGGATCGATACTCCCACCACCGTTGCCTCACAATCAGATTCGGTGAATCGGTTTGCTCCATGGCCCAGAGGAGCAACTCTATGTACTCCCGCGTGACTCCCTTCGGGAGTATCGCCGCCTTTTCGCTCTGTTACAGATATTTGGGCATGGATATCGCCGTCGCCGCTAATTGGTGCTTGTTGTCAAACCAAGACTCCAACATCCTAGCTAGCTTCACTGGGCCGCCGTCTGCGATCCTCACGTATCGGTTGTACTCCTGCATCGATCTACTTCTCCATAAGACCTTCACTCGCCGATGGTGGTTTTTTAATGGAAGAGGAGAGGAGCGACGCTGGTTTTGCATTAGAACGGGTGAGAAGCGGCGCTGGTTTTGGATTGAAATAGGAGAGGAGGGGCGGTGGTTTTGAAATGAAAGACGAGAGGAGCGGCGTTGGATTTGGATTGGAACATGAGAGGAGCGGCGGTGGTTTAAGAGGAGAGGAGCGGCGCTCGTCTTGGAAGTATTTTTTTGTTTTGCGTATTTTGGGTCAAAGTTTGACCACGTACAGTATTTGACAAGCAAAATGTGAATCATGTCATAAAAAATTGTATCTTTTGGTTCGTATCTGAATATACTTTCAAATTATATTATTTTTGCAACGTATAACATATTTTTTTTGTGAAAACCATGGTCAAATATGACCCAGAATACAAGGGAGACTACTTAATGCAGGGTCGCTTTTTTAATTGGAGGGTAAATTGATTTTGATTTCGATCCAGTTACAGCGCGCCGGCCCTCTCGTCCAATCCTAAACCGCTGCCGCACACTCCTCTCCCTCTTCTCCATTGCAAAACCACCTCCTCTCCTCTCCATCATCTCCATTCCAAAACCACCGTCTCGCCTCTCCCTCTTCTCCATCGCAAAACCACCCCCTCTCCTCTCCATCTTCTCCGTTGCAAAACCATTGTCTCGCCTCTCCCTCTTCTCCATCGCAAGACCACCGTCTCTCCTCCCATCTTCCAAAGCTAGCACCGGACCTCTCGGAAGGACATCTATGGAGAGGATGAAGCAGCGAATCGGGCAGATCGCGGGCGGCGACCAGGCGAAGTTAGGCAGGTTGAAGGAGATCCTTACTTTGTTTGACAACGAGTGGGAGATTTCGAGGATGGTGAGTGCCATGTGGCAATGTATGCGAAAGAGCGAGACGTCGGTGATGAGGGTGGCGATGTACTCCTCGAGGGCAGTCACGCCACTGTCCTTCGAGTTCAACGAGTATCTCCTCTGGGCGATGGAGCAGGCAGATTCGCCCGAGGCGAAAGTCAGGCGGAGGTGGTGGGCATACAGGTCGAAGGTTGAACATCCAGAGGATGACAAATCGATCGAGTACGGTGTGTCGTTCGTGAGGGTGCGGTGCCTGATGATGACATGTACAAAGATAAACAAGAGATACCGACTGAAACCATCATGAAGTGTAATACACTCGACACAAGATTTCACTCGGATATTCCACTGGACCATCGCTATTTCACTCGACCATACAAGAATTACCTCGGAGTACAGAATACCTAGAGTCAACCCAGGATGGCAACGGTTAGGCATTCACTCCGTCGTCATAAGGACCATTTAATACGGGCGTTAGTAATGTTCCGGACTTAACTCTCATTGAACCCACGTGTAACTGAGGGCTGTGAGGGGCCGGCACACTCTATATAAGTCACCCCTCCCCTCTGGCACAAGGGTTCGCACCCCCTGTAACTATTCAACACTCCAATCGACAAGCCTCCGTGACACCGAGACGTAGGGCTGTTACCTCCTCCGAGAGGGGCTTGAACTCGTAAAACTGTGCGTACAACCTCGCCGTAGCTAGGACACCGCCCTCTCCTACGTACCCCCTACTTCTACTGTTAGACTTGTTCCCACGACTGTTGGCGCCCACCGTGGGGCAGGCGTCTGAGCGACTTCCGGTGAGGTTGCATTCTTCAATCTTCATCAACATGGTGTCCAGCGGTGGTTTGGCCCTGGGTCACGAGATCCGTCTCAGCGCGCTCACCTTCATTGCCGACGACTCCGCCTGGCTCCAAGAAGCCCCCCTCGATGTCGAGGCTCTTCCCATTCGCGAGGCAGCGCACCTCTGCACGAGTGCCTGCGGCGTCCTCCTACGGCAGTCGTCGACTCAGTATCGGTCGGCTCCCATAGCGTCTTCGCTCCCCGCTGTCCGCCGCCGCAAGCGATCCGGTCGCTCGAGGCTCCAGCGGTGGGTGAAGCATGCGGTGGCCCGTCAGTCGACCACCCCTCAAATCGCGGCGATTGAGCCCGATGAAGCTCTCTATGGGTTGTTTGATTTTTCGACTAGCCATTCAGATACGATTTCCGAGTGTGAGAGCAATGATCCCGCGGCAGAAGTCCTCATGGCCGACTCCTAACGCAGTCCGCCCGGATTCCATCGCGGCGGCGGTGACGACAGCGGTGGCCCGTCGCGCGACCACGACGAGTATTATCCTCAAGCCCTCACTGCAAAGCAGAGGGAGGAGCTGCACCGCAGAAAAGTTTAGGCTCTCCAGACCCCCATCGTTGGGGAGACCTCCAAGGTTCGGGATTTGGAGGTTGCGCACTTAGCCACCCTGGCTGAGCTACGCGCCTGGAGAGTCTTCAGGAAGCACTTGACCACCGTACCCGCTGGCAAATTGCAAGTCCCAGTCGATGGCAACGACAGTTGTTTCCGACTAGGCCTCGAGAAGAGTGTCAGGTATACCGTACCCCGATCCAGAATGTTGTAGCAGCTGCACGAATTGTAGATTCGATCCAGCCGTCCTGTTTCGAGGCTGGTAGAGGGTTACAACAAATTGAAAACCTTTGCTCCGGTGACGGAGAACGAGCTCATTTGTTTCTCGGTCATAGCAGGATTCACTGACAGTGCATTGTGGCGGACCTGATTCGATCGGCACATAACCCAAGATCGCCTCCGCGGCGTGAAGATCGTGGTTATCGCCAGGACCATTACCTTGGTCGAGGCCACGGGCAGTTTGATCCTCGATACCACCATGATGACCACCGCCGAGTGCCTATGCCCCCTTGAGGGGCGGTCCCTATGCGCCCCAGTGATAACCCACAAGTATAAGGGATCGCAACAGTTTTCGAGGGTAGAGTATTCAGCCCAAATTTATTGATTCGACACAAGGGGAGCCGAAGAATATTCTTAAGTATTAGCAGCTGAGTTGTCAATTCAACCACACCTGAAAGACTTAATATCTGTGGCAAAGTATTTAGTAGCAAAGTAGTATGGAAGTAACGGTAACGGTGGCAAAAGTAACAGTAATAGTTTCATAGCAATTGTAACAGTAAAAGCGGAGAAGTAACGAATCAAAGATCAATATGGGAAAAGCTCGTAGGCAATGAATCAATGATGGATAATTATGTCGGATGGCATTCATCATGCAACAGTTATAACATTTTTTAGCTATGGTGTGGCCCCCTGCTGCTGATTCTTTCGCCAATATTTTTTATTAATTCCAAAATTTATCTTTGTTGATTTTCAGGTCATTCCGAGAACTTCTATTTCTGCATAAAAATAACACCATGGCAATTCTGTTGAAAACAGTGTCAGTCCGGGTTAGTTTCATTCAAATCATACAAGTTAGAGTCCAAAACAAGGGCAAAAGAGTTTGGAAAAGTAGATACGATGGAGCCGTATCAACTGCCCCAAGCTTAACCCATTGCTTGTCCTCAAGCAATTCAGTTGACAAACTGAAAGTGATAAAGAAAAACTTTTACAAACTTTGTTTGATCTTATTGTTGCAAATATGTAAAGCCAACATTCAAGTTTTCAGCAAAGATTATGAACTAACCATATTCACAATAACTTTTAGGTCTCACATTTACTCATATCAATGGCATAATCAACTAGCGAGCAATAATAATAAATCTCGGATGACAACACTTCCTTAAAACAATCATGATATGATATAACAAGATGGTATCTCGCTAGCCCTTTCTGAGACCGCAAAACATAAATGCAGAGCAGCTCTGAAGATCGAGGACTACTAGACATTGTAATTCATGGTGAAAGAGATTCAGTCACAGTCATACTCAATGTAAATTAATAACAATGCATACAAATGATAGTGGTGCTCCCTAAGGCTGGTCATAGTGGGAGTAACATAGGTAGTAACATAGATGCCACATAAGCAAAAGTGTTGATGTGGCAAGTAGTTAATGAGGAGAGAGGCAAATAGAGTAACCTAATATGTTACCATCACATAGCGCTTTCCAATGCAAAATGAGTCTATAAAACAATAAATGAACATGTGTATGTTACTACACATATGACACTTCCCACTATAAGGGTAGTAACATAGAGTAGTAACATATGCATGTTACTACTCTAAATTACTCCCCACTATGACCAGGCTAACTGGTGCTTTTTATAAGAGGATGACGACTCAGCAATAAAAATAGATAGACCCTTCACAGAGGGAAGTAGGGATTTACAGAGGTGCCAGAGCTCGAGTTTTGAAATAGAGATAAATAATATTTTGAGTGGTATGTCTTCATTGTCAACATAACAACCAAGAGATCTCGGTATTTTCCATGCTACATACATTATAGGCGGTTCCCAAACAGAATGGTAAAGTTTATACTTCCCCACCACCAACAATCACACTCCACGGCTAGTCTGAAACAACGGGTACCGTCCAACTAACAACAATCCTGGGGGAGTTTTGTTTGTAATTATTTTGATTTGATTTGAGCAATGGGACTAGGCATCCCGGTTACCAGTCATTTTCTCGTGAATGATAAGCGGAGTCCACTCATTAAGGACAGTATAACCGCACCTAAAGTGAGCCTCACAGCGATTTGGATTCTCGGTCGTCCGTTTTTGCGATCTGGGAGTTCCATGCCATCAGATTTAATGTGAAAAAGATCTGTTTCGTAGTGGGGCTAATCTGGCCCAGCTGTCATGTGGGCTGGTGCTCCACGAACCAAAACAGACGATTCTGGTGCATTGGGCCTTCGCGAGCCAGCAGCCCATTCGAAGGAGGGAGGCCTACGAGCTACGCGTGAGGTCCATCCACTCCTGAACCCTAATCCAGTCCCCATCAAGACCGTATCCATCGCCCTCAGCTTCGATCCATCCACCCGCCCAATCCCGATCGAGTATAGCAGCGGTTTGGGCGACTGCACGAACGAGCAGCGGCCGTCGCTGCAGACCGGAGTAGCTCGCCGACGCCTGGACTTGCCTCACTGCCGTCTCGCCGCCGCCTAGACTCTCCAGGCCGCCGCCTCTAGGTATTTCGTTCGTCTGCTAGGTATTCAACCTAGACTTCTCATCTCTCTCTTTTCCCATCCCCTCGCCTGCGACACAGGTTGCGTCTCCATTTCCATCATCTCCTTCAGCTCGCATCCCATGGCGGAGCAGTCATTGCACTATAGGATTTTCGAGCGACAGCCCACCTTTCTTTATTCCAGCATGCACCCCCTTGCAGGGTTGCAGGTACATCTCGCCTGCTTCAATTTAATCATATTTGTTTATTTTCCATTGTTCAGGTTGTGGATAAAGAGAATAGGAAGTGAGAAGTGCAGGAGATGGGAGATGCAATGAGAGCACTCGAGAACAGAGCAATGTATTCAAAGCAAGACATGGACGTACTTGCCGCTTTAGAAGAGTTGCTGTCGATGAAAGTATGATCTGGGCATCTTGCCATTCTTTTAAGTTCAGTTAACCTGTACCTGTACATGCACATGAAATTTTGACTTTACTTACTACTGACATTGTTTTATTGTGTTGTATACAGTCTAGACATGTTGGTGTCTCCGTTGACCAAATGCATGAAATTTTGAAGCATTCCGCTCATCAAAAGGCAAGATCTCACATACTTTGTTTTCTCTATATTTGAAAAAAGTTTCACGTGGATCGCTTCACATTTTGGGTAATATGTATGATTGTTTTGCTTATGGCATGGTGGTCCTGTGGCATCATTTTCTTAAAATATTTTCTCTCTAACATTGGTCATTTTGTGTGCAGTTATAGGAGGAAACAATAACAACAGAACAAGATGAAGAAGACAAATAACTCGTCAAATCAATCACTTTGAGATTAATCCTCTTATGTCAACTTTCTATTGTACCTGCATGTGCAAACTTGTATTAAATTATTTCTAAACCTGTCATGCTGTTAGTTATTGCAGAACTTAGAAGACTATGTTAAACGGATCGAAGACGACGATGACGATGATGAAGATTTTTATATACCGGAACAATCAAGTGTCACGTGAAAGCTACTTGTCTCTCTGTATTGTGTTTTTTTATTTCTTTTATGTTTCTATTCCCTATGGTCTTAAGTATGAAAAGTAGAAAGATCACTGTATAACATTAGCTTGAATTTAGTTGAGTCAACAAAGTGGGTATGCGTACAGACAAGTCTAGGCCCATCCCAATTTGCAGGGTATGTGTACAGACAAGTCAACAAAGTGGGTATGCGCCGGGAAGAGGAGCTTCGGCGTGAGCTACGCGAGCTCTGCGACGGCCGCCGTGATGATCGCCGCTCCCCGGCCCGCCGCGACTCCCGGGGCCGGTCCCGC
Source organism: Aegilops bicornis (assembly GCA_021605145.1). Lineage (NCBI taxonomy): Eukaryota > Viridiplantae > Streptophyta > Magnoliopsida > Poales > Poaceae > Aegilops > Aegilops bicornis. Next base: position 260,058,146 of record CM038672.1, on the reverse strand, counting down.
TCCCCTCGCCCGGCGGCTTCTTGGGACTGGCAATCTTGGGGACGCTCGCTGTGCCCGGTCCCGCGTCACAGCCGTAGCCCCTCCCCGTCTCTGGCAGGGCGCCCCCCGTCCCCCCGCATCCAAGCCTCCATCGTCCTCTCCCGCTGCTTGGAAGTACGTGCCGCCCCATGCCTCTGGCCCCTCGGCTCCCTCCGCTGCTACCACCTCGGGTGGCGCCCCCTCCCGCGTCCGCCAAGGCCCCGCCAAGAAGAAGAAGCGCTGCGGCCAGGGCCAAGGCAACCCGACTTTCCTCCACCTTCGGCCCCGGGCTCCTCCTCCGCTCCGGGCCCTGTCTCCAACCTTCGTCGCCCCCCTTGCTTCAATTGCGGGGTGGTGGGCCACTCGCAAGTCAACTGCGTCAACCCCCAGTGCTGCTACATCTGCAAGGATCCCGGGTATCCTGCCTGGATCGACCGGTGACGTCGGAGCTCATGATGTACAGCCACGGTATCGAGGGGCTGGGCTTCTTCCACCTCAAGGTCCCCGATCTCCCTCCTCCCACCCGCTCCCTTCAGGCGGTCGTCACTGTGGTCGACGGGGTGGCCTCTTCGGAGATGATTGAGGCAGAGCTCAACCACCTCTACCGTCGCCAGTGGGACCGGGTGGTCACTCCTACTGTCGGTCACATCTTCACCGTGGTCTTCCCCGACACCGTCAGCTACGACTACGCCACTCGTAATGGCCGGATTGCCCTCGCCCTTAACCAGCTCGTCGTCGATATCACCGAGCCGGTCCTCGACGCCACGACTGTGGCCGTCCTGGATACCGCCTGGATCCTTGTGGGCGGTCTCCCCGACATTGTTCGGTCTGAGCTCGTTATCCGCCAGATGTCCAGGATTCTGGGCAAGGTGGTGGTGGTGGACAAGCTCTCTCTCCGCAAGGAGGAGGAGGTCCAGGTCAAGGTCAAGTGCTTAGACTCCAAGCTCCATGTCACCGTGCGCGTGTTCTTCAATGACCAAGGCTACGACCTCCGGATCGCCCCCGAGCCTCCCAACCACGTTGGCCGTGCCCGTTTCGCCGACGATGGCCCTCCCCCCGGAGGCAACCCGGGGACCGACAGGGACTACCACGGCCGCCACCGGCCCCGCTCCCGCCGGTCGGAGGACAAGGGGGGATCGGATGACTCGCACTCCCGTTCACAGTCCCGCTCTCCTTCGCCTCCGGCCGCCGGTGGGCATGGGCGCCAGACCGCACTTGGCCTGCTCCTCGAGGCTCCTCTCGGCTCGGTGGCCGAGTCCCCTGAGGCCTGCAACGCCTCCAGTGTGGGCCTGGTCATCTGCCCCACCTCCTCCCCTCGCTCCCCCACTCCCCCTACTCCCGTCAGGCTCGTTCTGAGCGGTGCTCCCCAGCTGCATCGGCTGGTCCCCGACCCGCCTCATGGGTCTCCAGGGAGGTGGCCCTGCGCTCCCTTCCCTAGCGCTGTGCTCACCACCGCCCCGTTGGGCCCCCTCTGCGACCCTCCACCGGTGAGCCTCGATCTTGGCCTTGGCCAGCCCGTCGATAGCCACCCGCTGGCGCCCCGTGGCCGTCCTGCCTCCTCCGGTTCGCCCCCACGCCTGGGCTCATTCGTCAGCGCCCTGCTCCAACCCCGCCGTGCTCGACTCAGGCCCGACTTGATGCTCCTCGGCTATGCTGGGCCAGCTCTCCAGCTCCCTCCCGCGGCGGACCCCGGCACGGACGGGGAGACCCGTGTAAACACCCCTTGGCCGCCCAGCCTCCACCTTCGCGTGTTGCGGCCTACTCCCGCCGCGGCCGGTCTGCCTCCTCTCCGGTGACTTCCTCCCACGGGCCTTCGGCTGGCAAGCCGCGCGCCCGAGGGTAGCCCAGCTGCCATCCAGCCCGGCCGGAGCTCGGCGGCTACCGGAACACAGGAGCCGGGTATGCCTGCGATCCCCTCGGCATCTACTTGTTCCTTCTCTGCTCTCGAGTCGGTTCCGCTTGGTCACCTGGCGAAGGTCGCGACTGACTCCGTGATCATCTTCAAGGGAGAGGTTGGTCCCCCCTTAGTCGAGATCGAGGCCATTAGGGCCTGCGAGATTCTCGACGGTAGTCTCGCGGAGGCCCGAGCAGCTCTGCTCTCGCCTCCCGCCCAGTTGATCGCGTTGGAGGATGCTATCCCGCCTCCTCCTCGGAGGGCCGGTGGCATCCTCCCCCTGACTGCTGCCGAGCTTCGGGGCCGCACCCATTCTTGGACCGCCGCTCTCCGTGCCCAAAGCGCATCTCGTGTCCTGGGGTCAATCAGCCCCTCAATGGATGCTTGATGCGTGCCCTCTTCTGGAACCTCCGCGGTTTCGGCCATGATGGCCGCCGCCGCCAACTCATTGAGTACATGCGAGATGAACACATTGACATTGTCGCCATCCAAGAAACCATGCGCACGGAATTCTTCCTCCCGGAACTCGACTGCCTTAGCACCCACCTCTTCGCCTGGCATTGGCTCCCTTCTTGTGGGAGCTCGGGCCATTCCGGTGGCATCCTGTTAGGCGTGAAGGATGCCACCTTCGAGGTGGGCAGTATGGACCGGGGCCAGGTCTTTGTTAGCATGGAACTTTTTGAACGCGCCCTCAACTTCAAGTGGGAGGTTATTATTGTCTACGGTCCCACCGACCATAGTCGGTCCGCCTCCTTCCTCGAGGAGCTCCACCGGAAGGTTTCGGCTGCTTCGCTTCCGGTGGTGGTTGGGGGCGATTTTAACCTCCTACGTTTCGCGGAAGACAAGAGCAATTCACACATCAACTTTGCGCGTATGCAAATGTTCAATGACTGCATTGCTGACCTTGGTCTCCGTGAAATAGATAGGGTTGGTGCCAGGTTCACCTGGACCAACCATGAGGCTGCTCCGACCCAGTCCGTCCTGGATCGGGTCCTAGTTTCCCTAGAATGGGACCTCCGTTGCTGTCTTGCCTCCCTCCGGGCCATTACTCAGATTGGCTCCGACCACGTCCCCCTCCTTCTTTCTTCCGCTAACGAGCGTTGAGGGAGTCCAGGATTAGGGGGTATCCGGACTGCCGGACTGTGTACAACGTTCGGACTATTGAAGCGTGAAGATACAAGACTCAAGACTTCGGCCCGTGTCCGGATGGGACTTTCCTTGGCGTGGAAGGCAAGCTTGGCGATCCGGATATTATATTTCCTTCCTTGTAACCGACTCCATGTAAACCCTAGCCCTCTCCGGTGTCTATATAAACCGGAGAGGTTGGTCCTAGAAGGCCGATCACAATTACAATCATACCATCATAGGCTAGCTCTTAGGGTTTAGCCTCTACGATCTCGTGGTAGATCTACTCTTGTACTACCCATATCATCAATATTAATCAAGCAGGAAGTAGGGTTTTACCTCCATCGAGAGGGCCCGAACCTGGGTAAACATTTGTGTCCCTTACTTCCTGTTACCATCAGCCTTGACACACAAATCGGGACCCCCTACCCGAGATCCGTCGATTTTGACACCGACATTGGTGCTTTCATTGAGAGTTCCTGCGTAGCCGTTGCTCTTTGGGCTCGATGGCTCCTTGACCATCGCCAATAACAAGATGCGGACGATCCACGGCGAGCCGCGGCTTCGACCTCTTGTCGAGAAAGCTGGGGTATCACCCCGCGTTAGCCTCGGACCTAAATCCGGGCGAGGCTGCGTTGCCTTAGGGCGGAGGCTGGACCCGCCCAGCGGTCGCGCACTCATCGGCGTTGGAGCCAAACACGGGCCTTACCTGCATGGTGGCCTATGACTCCGGACCCCGGATTCGTATCCGGATGTTGAGTCCGTCGCGCACTCCCGAACCGGTTGAGCGGGTTGGGCTCCGGTAGAATTCACCGCCCAGCGGACATTTTTCGGCTTTTCGCCCTTTGGCGACATCTTTGAACTCATTGAAAACTCTCTCTTTGACGAGAAATTTACAGGCCAAACTTCGTCCGGTTTGAGTGGGAAGCGGCGGCGAAGAAATTCGTTGCCCGCCACCACCCACTTCATAGCCACGGTCGATGATTTAGCAAGCGTGCACGACTTGACTCGAAGACATCGGCGGTATGGACGGCGATCACGGAGAAGATCACGGAATCTATGGGCGCCGGACTTCCCCCTCGTCACCAGCGTATACATGGTGGATCGCCCAAAGAGGACAAAAGCGACAATCCGGACGATAAAACCCCGGACAAAAGCCAAAGTGGCGGTCTGAGCGCGTTCTAAGTCCGACAACGGTAAAAATAGTGACAAGAGCGCCCGGAAGGATCGATAATACAATCAACTCCGAAGGCAACAACAACCATACGGACCCAGCGATGGGCGGGGTGAACCAGGTCACCACGAACATAGTTAGGAAGCGGGCGCTTTGAGGACAATGATCCCGACGGACGAGGTCATCAAAGCGAACCATGCCACAGAAAATGGCGGGATAACGATGCAACCCCGGAAAAACCGCAGCGGAGCGAGGTAACCTCCACGAGAAAGCTTATGGCCACCGCAAGAAGTCTAAAGAAGTAGAAGCAACGGCTCAAGGCCGCACGAAAGCAGCTCAACCGTAGATGGAATAAAGTGCTGAACCTTTGAAGAAAGATACTGGCGATGATCACCATACAAAGAGCTATCCAAAACGCAAGCTCTTGCCGGAATTTGTGACGAAGTGTACCACCACTTCATAACCGCAACAAAGCGGCTACCGATCCACATGAACACACGAATAAGAAAGTGGCGTGGCGAGTCCATTTATGGATCCAGAGGGCGCACCCGACAAGGGACTATGGTCGCCAAAATGATTACGCCAATCGAATACCGGTCCGGAATAAAAATTTGGACACAACAACAACCGGCGACAATGCCACAGACGCGTCCGGATCTGAGAGGGCTGCTCACCCACGTGCTTTACCGATGAAATCTTGGACCACGAATTCCCACAGGGCTTTAAACACAGTGAACATAGAGGCATCTGACGGAGCAGCAGACCGAAGTGCGGATCGAAGACTTTATCCTACACATACATATGGCTCGTGGGGATGACCTTCACGCCATCAAATACCTCCCCTTAAGTGAAGGGACCAGCTCGGCCTTTGGTTGAAAGGCCTCCCCGAAAATTCAATTGGGAGCTGGGAGGAACTCGAGGACGCTTTCAGGGCCAACTTCTAAGGGACCTATGTCCGGCCTCCGGATGCTGACGACTTAAGTCACATAGTCCAACAGCCCAGAGAATCCGCCCGCAAGTTTTGGAACATATTCCTCACCAAGAAGAACCAAATTGTTGACTGTCCGGATGCCGAAGCCTTAGTAGCATTCAAACACAACATCCGTGACGAGTGGCTCGCCAGACACCTCGGCCAAGAAAAGCCAAGGACAATGGCAGCCCTAACAAGCCTTATGACCCGCTTTTTGCGGCGGAGAAGATAGCTGGCTAGCCCGTAAAGGCACCGGCGACCCGGCACATCCGAAATAAGGGATGGCAGGAAGCCACGACGTCATAAAACAAACGTCAAAACAAGGAAGAAAGCCGGATAACATATTTGTTAATGCCGGATTCGGGGCTCTCGACCTAATCGGCAAAACAAGCCATCTAAAAGGCAGCAAAGAGGGACCGTCCGGTCTGAATAGAGTCCTAGGCAGACTATGCCAAATTCATGGCACCCACGACAAGCACGCAAACCACACGCACGTAGAGAGTCTTTGGGTCTTCAAGCGGTAGCGGCAAACTAAATGCCGAACACAAGGAAAGGAAACACCAAGTGAAGACGAGGATGAACCTCGCCGGCGAACTTGAAGGGCGACGTAAAAATTCCCGCCAGAGGTTAAAAGCAGTGAACATGATCCACACGACTCACACATCCATGAGGAGAGCGCGAGCGTGTGCATAGATCTGGCGCTTCGATATAGAGCCCAGCGTACTCACGCCTAACCACTGGATGCCTTATCCGATCACTTTCGATAACTTGGATGACCGAACTAGTATTCGGCGGAGGATCAAAGGCCTTGGTGCTTGATCCGATAATCGACGGATACCATCTCACCCGCGTCCTTATGGACGGCGGCAGCAGTCTCAATCTAATATATGAGGACAACTTTGTCCGCGGGATGAGATAGACCCATCCGAAATTAACCAAAGCAACACCACCTTTGAAGGGGTGATACCAGGGTTGAAGCAAATAGCGAGAGGCTCCGTCGCCTTTGGAGGTAACATTCGGCTCTCCGTGCAACTCGAAGCAAGAACTACTCTTCATCATCGCACCCTTCCAAAGCGACTATCACGCGATTGCTTTCGAAGAACGGCCTTTGCCGCTTCAACGCATTATCCGCACTATGGCTACCTTACACTTAAGATGCCGGTCCACGTGGCGTCATCACCGTTAAGCGGACTAACGAGCGCTAAATCACGCTTGAGAGGAACACGCGACGGCCCTCGCGGCCGGACTATAAGCGGCCTCCAACATCAGAAAACATGACTGGTCCTTAAAGACCACATACTCGGCTAGACGAGTCCGGTCGCCCGGATAAAATTAAACCAGGGCACCGTACATGTAATCCCATAGTGGACACCAGGGGCTATAAATACTTAGCATAGTCCCACAGTTGGCTCAACCTTATGGGCAGGCCAACATCTTACACTTTTATTATCCATCACATACTTACGTTGTACTCTTCTACGAGTTTTCCTTTTATCCATAGAAAACGCTTCGCTGATACCCCTTTCGTGATACTTCGCATAACGGAAACAAAGGCGTGGGCGTGCAGCGAGGCCCTGTTCAATGTGTTTCTTTTTAGATTAAGCCCCTATGTAAACCTTTTATTGCCTCTTGTTGTTTAACCATCCCATGGGTCCCATACCCACGAGAGGATCTGCCGTTTTTGGCATCTCGCCACGACAGATTAACGCACGTACCTAGAAAAACAGGGTTTATAACGAATGGGCATTCTTGAGCCCATCGACTATTATAAAGTCCGAATACCCCCGGGAGTGTTCGGCGTCATGAGTTTGGCCTTATATGCGTGACTCCAAATCATGTCTTTGGTCGAATGTTGGGTTTGCGGCTCACAGGTTTCTTGCCTTACGTTCAGTTACTATATCGGCTAAGGTGGCTAAAGGAGAACTCTGCGATTGTGCCTGGTTATTCCGGGACGAGCACCTCAAACAGAGAAAGTCAAAATCGACCGTCATGATACAATGAGAGACCGTTTCAACCACTCGAAGACTTATCGGAATCTTTAGGATCCCTCCGCATTAACGAAGGACCGTTTCCCGGTCATGTACACAAGTGCCCGTATTCAGATGCACGCGAAGGTACCAGGGGCTACATAGTAGCCCCAACATTAGACTCCCATGGCTAAGCAAAAGTGTTATAGCTATATAGTCCGGTTGCCTAGTTCGACGTGCGATCACCTCCTTCATGGACCAAGACGTTGGATCAAGTGTGATTAAGCATATTTTTGCGAACACCCCCGCATTGCCTGCGTGGGTGATAAAGCCAACGAGTGCTATCTTTCGGATTAAACATTTGGATCAAGTGTGCTATATATATAGGACAACACTATTCTAATCACAGGATTAGAATAGTTATTTGGATCACGCCGCGCAGGCCGAGCGGATGTTCCCGAACCCACCTCGCTACCGTACCTTCCCGTGCGCCCACTCCCTCCCAGATCTAGCGAACCTTCCCACGCGCCACCCCCTCTCCGATCCAGCCACCCACCCCGCCGGCGCCGGCCAGGCCCCGCCTCGGGAACCAGCCGTCGTGCCTCTCCCGCCCCGGGAACTGGCCGCCGCGCCGTCCGCCGCCCTGATAATCGACCGCCGTGTCGCCCCTGCCTTGTACTGCGCCGCCGCCGGGGATCGCGCCGCCGCTGCCGCTGCCTTCGCCCTCCACGCATCACGCCACCGTCGCCGCCACCCTCCCGGGATCGCGCCACCACCGTCTGCCGCTAGCTACTACTGCCTCCGCAGTCCTCCGCTAGCTGCCGCTGCAGTCCACCGCTAGCTCAGGCGGGGGAGGCAGTACTTCTCCCGCTACCCCCGCGTCACCTGCTGCCGCCCTGAACAACGTCCGGACACCACCACGGATTGCCCCTGGTGCTGCTCGAACTTCTCCACGCGGGCGACTGGTTGCTCGAACTTCCCCTTGCCAGCCATGGTGTGCCTCTGTAAACTCTCATGGCGGCTCCTCCCCTGTAGTACAAGCGAGGTCAACTGCGGCTCGATGGAGACGCAAAAATTGGTGGTATGCACTAACACAAATCCTCCAGGCTGCCTGTATCGTTAGCGGCAGAAGCTAGTTCAGTTACGAGTTCTGACATACGCTAGAGGAATTTCCTTCAATCCAAACTGAGCAGAGCTTGTGGCATCTCTTTCTTATTTTTTCCGTGTGAAAAATTATGAGAAGGAAGGAATTGTCTCGCTAGATGAGCAGTTCCAGTTTAGTTCTTCCTACAGATTCTTCAATTTTTATTTCCCAAGTATTATGTTCTCTTAGATATTAGATTAGTACTCTGTCTTGCAAGCAAGGATGCTCTGAAAAATCAAACACGTGATGCTTGATACACCATGGCTCATGTTCTCTGCAAATTTTGTTGAAGGTCATCGGCCTATCCTAGTGTGCGGACGTGCTGTACGCCTTGGCCGTCTCTTTCCTGGTGACGAGCGTGACGGTGACGCCACATCCCGCACTACAACCAGGCGCCACCCTCCGCCCGAAATATGCCGGCAGTGCGTCTGAAGACCTTGTCCGTCCTTGAGCACATGTTCCACGCAATCAGACGCACATACACAGACAGAGCTGTACCCCATATACTTGAGCTTCAGAGCTTCTGAACTCTCTGAATTTGTGTGCATGTTTTCTTTATTCTGCCATTGCATAGCTCCACCACTAAATTTGAAAATTCAGTCAATGCTTATACTTGATAAAAAACAGCAAGAAAGAGTGACATATTATGTGTGTTTTTCATGGAAGTGAGCTGGGAATTTAGATGTTCCTTGTCATAATATTGAGGACATTGATCATTCAACTATTTATGTTATCCTTCGTGCTCTGACTTGAGTGAAGTTATGTGAACTAGCATAGTATATTGTTATTTTCTGATTCTGAGTCGTGGCATACAGTCATCACACAAGGTAGTTGCAATATACTGGAGCATATTACGCACATAGTTATCCTGCCTAATGCCTAAAGTGATACCTTTTCAATCTTTGTGCTGAATACTAAACATAACTATTGTAGGTCTTACCTGACCCATGGTCCCTTGCTACCACGTAGCCTCTTCCCAGTGGGGCCCCATCGCTGCAGCACTCAGCACATTTCGCCGCTGCCAGCTTCGGCCGTTCAACTGCACAGCCCCAAGAAGTTCGGCTGAGCCACTCGGTTCCCACTGCTGTAGCGCCCAGACGAGGCCCAGGTCCTTACTATTCCAGGCTCCTACTTTTGCAGGTATTTGAGTTTCAGCAGGTATTTGAGTTCAGGGAAAGATTTGGTGAGAGATAGTGTGAGCGATTTGCACCACTGCTTATTATTTCGGTTCAGATTGGCGAATCCTCACATTGCCGGACATCGACCATGCTGCTCCTGTACTGATGAAATTTTGCACGAGTTAATTTTGGATGGATCATGTGTCTATCATCGACACTAATGCATCTTCTTTCTATCAAAAACATTTGTGTTGTTTATCATGTGGTATGTACCCAAAAAATTCTTTTGGCCCTTGTTTGATATGTACAATAGTTCAATCTTGAAAAATTACACATTCTGCGACAAAAGGTGTGGAGTGGGAAATATTAAATCATCCATTAAAAAAGTTTCACGGATTCTCCCTTGAAAAAGAAATGTGGGAAATGCTAAATCTCTGGAATTCACATTAGAAAAACAGGAAGTTCAGTTACCAAACTTTATTCGGTACATAAATATATATAAAACAAAAAATAGGAAAGGGAAAAAATACGGAAGCTCAATTACCAAACTTCATGAAAAAAATACGGAAGTTCAATTACCAAACTGTTTGTGTTCTGGAAGTTAAAAGGAAACTAATCGAAAAAGTTAACATGACAAAACCAAAAGAAGTCTAGGATCTTAAAAACCAATAAAATGCCATGACAAAATCATTCCTTTCATGTGGGCTTCGTAGAAAAATGTTGCATTTTCTGGTTGCATGAAGGGTAAAATGTTTCAGTATCACAATCGGCTTATATTTCATGCTTTTTTGAAAACCATATTTTTCTGTAAGAATAAAACTAAGAAGTTCAAATTAAAATAACGAAGAAGTTCGACGTTTATAAAAAACTCAGATTTTTATGAACCGATAAAAACAAACAAGTTGAATTAAATTAAAATACCAATTCAAAAAGTCTATAAACAGAATGAATTTTCCCCATTTCTAAAAAAATGTGGAGGGGGTCCAATATTTATGAAAAACTTAGGATATTTTTATGCTAAAAAGAATAAACCAAGAAGTCCAAATTACAACATAGAGAAGTTCGATATTTATAAAGAAACTCAGATTTCCTTGTTAGTAAAGAATAAAAATGACGAAGTTCAAATTAAAATAGAGGAGTAGTTCGATGTATACGGCAAACTCAAATTATTACAGTCTCTAAGAAAAATAAAACTATAAAGTGCAATTTGCAAAAAAATGTTTGATGCTTATTTAAAAACATATTTTCTTTCTAAAAATATGACTAAGAAGTTAAAATTAAAATAACAGAGAAGTTCAAAGTATATAGAAAACTCAGATTTGTTGAAAGAAGTTCACGTGCACTTCCATGCACGGTTCGGAATTTATATTCTGGGACGTCCGACCTCCATTTACATGTTTTAAAATGGCAAAAAATGCAACGTATACACGAAAATGCGACAGAAGTACATAGTGAAAACAACAAGAAGTTCAACTACTGCAAGGAATGCATTTCAAATAAGAATAAAAATATATAAAATTAAAAGCTGAAAAGGTTTGTTGAAAGAAGTTCAAGTGCTCGCTCAGTGTGAACTTCAAAAATTCTTCTGAGAGGCTCATCTTGTATTTCCATGTTTGATTTTTTCCGTATAAAAATCGAACACAATTCTTTACTCAAAATATAAAAAGGTGAAGTTCAAATTGAAATAACACAGAAGTTCGGAGTTTATTAAAAACTAGGATTTACCTTTTCAAAAAATAAAAAGCACAACGCAATTTTTTGCACTTTTGAAAATAATCTCATAACGTAAAAATGGTTGCTAGAAGTTCAAGTGCATTTTCAACATGAGAAAATGCATTACTCTTAAATAAGCATTACTCTTAAACCATTCAAACTTAGAAAAAACTTTCAACATGAGAAAAAAGTGCATTTTCATAAGCTTTCCAACTCCATATCATTTGTCTCAATTGGATTAGGCGTTTAGAAATTGCATCAAAATTACGAACTCGGTTGTTCGGTTTGCGAAATTTTACGATTTTCCACATTACACTTTAACCATATGGAATTAGAAAAAACTTTCAGCATGTGGAAGGAGCGGTTTTACAGCAGCTTTTCAACGCCATATTATTTGCCTCATTCTGATAAACGGTTTAGAAATGCGATCGAAAATATGATTCACGTTTTTTGTATGAAGAAAAAATGGTTTTCAAAACTGCTCCTAAACCACTTACATTTTGCCAAAATTTTAAGTTGGGTAATGATACTGGTGTCCATAGCTTTCCAACAGTATATCGCAAGCCCCATTTGGGTAATGTTGACGGAAGTTCAACCTAGCACTAGTGGAAGTTCTGGTCGAACAAATCAGACAGTAAAATTGCAAAAAAACGCAATTTCATCACGACCCGAGAGCAAAATCCGCCAGCGAGTGAGATTTCTATTTAAAACCGGTATTTAGTTGCTAAAAAACGCTTCTAGATTACACTAACATCATATAGAACACTACTAACCAGAATAATTCGCGGAGAAGCCACAGTTGCAAAGATAGCCCGAAGGTCGGGTTCGTACAGAGGAAAGTTCAGGCGCGTGTACAAACAAAAATACGTCATAGAAGTTCAACGTGAAAATAGCATGAAGTTCAACTACTACGCGGAATGAATTTCAGATGAAAAACTTTTAAAATCGTTGCGAGTATGAAAAAATGATCAACACGGGAAAGTTGCGTGTTTACAGCAGCTTTCCATCGGTATATCACTTGCTCAATTCTGGTGAGTGGATGTAGAGCTAGGAGCAGTGGATAGAGATATACGAGTAAAAAAAAGCACGTGAAAAACAGAGTGAAGTTCAAGGTTTCATACTGAGAAGTTCACGTACTTCACGTGATGCATTTTCGACGAATCTGTTTCGCCATAAAGGCAGAACGAATGATCTCGCCATTTTTGAAATTACTTGAAAACGGCTAGAATCAGAGAAAACTGTCAACATGAATAAGTTTTGCATTTTCCGTAGCTCTTCAGCGGTATATTATTTGCGCCATTCCGATAAAGTTTGTAAAAAATACGGGAAAAATAAGTTTTCCGCCATTTTCGAAACTGACTTAAAACCGTAAAGAATTGGGAGAAATAATACATACCAAAAAGTTTCGCATTTGTTCAGGCTTTCCAAGGCCATATCATTTGCTGCATTTGGGCGCACGGTTAAAAAATTATCTCGAAAATACGAACTCGGTAGGACTTGTACCATTTTCGAAAATACGAACCGTTCAAAATTAGAAAAAAAAATTCAAGATGAAAGAGTAGCGCATTTTCATAAGCTTTCCAACGCCGTATCATATGCCTCAATTGGATTAGCCGTTTAGAAATGACGTCGAAAATACGAACTTCATTTTGTTCGGTTTGCGAAATTTTACGTTTTTTTAAATTACTCTTTAACCATAGAGAATTAGAAGAAAATTTCAACATGTGGAAGTAGCGGTTTTGCAGCAGCTTTCCAAATCCATATTATACGCCTCATTCCGATAAACGGTTTAGAAATGCGATCAAAAATACGATTCACGTTTTTTGTGTAAAGAAAAAACGGTTTTCAAAACTGCTCTTAAACCGCTTACATTTTGCCAAAAATTTAAGTTGGGTCATGATACTGGTGTCCATAGCTTTTCAACGGTATATCACAAGCTCCATTTGGGCAGTGTTGGCGGAAGTTCAACCTAGTTCACACGGAAGTTCAACGTACTACTAGCGGAGCAGTCGTGTTGTGATCGTAATATTATTCTCATCCGTGATCGTAATAGTGTTTATATATATATATATATATATATATATATATATATATATATATATATATATATATATATATATATATATATATATATAAACGGCCACACAAGGGACACAATAATACTTTCGGGCAAAAAGTATAAATATAGCGTTATAATCAAACTAACATTGTTTTTTACAATGATTCGATTCATCACTCGAATAAGACATTCTTCGAGCACTGCGCCTCTATTACGCGGGCACCTTCTGTGACCTGCGCCAAGTAGTGCTCGGCCGGATACTGGCCCCCTGCCGGATCTTGGGTCGCTATAATATTGGCCTCCATATCCGTCCAATATGCTTTAACGCGGGCAAGAGCCATCCGCGCACCCTCTATGCACACCGACCTCCTCATGGCGTCCATCCGAGGCACGACCCCAAGGAACTACTGCACCAAGCCAAAGTAACTGTTTGGCTTAGGCCCTTCCGGCCAAAGATGATCTATCACAGACCGCATTGCAAGACGGAACAGCCTGTGGAGCTCCGCTACAGCAGCCATCTTGTCATTTAACGACAACGGGCGAGTGGGAGCATTGAATTGCGACCAGAAAAGCTTCTCCACCTCCTTATCACCCTGACCCTCGAAGAACTTGGCAGCATCAGCCGTACTCTTCGCCAAATCCGCATACTGGCGTCCCGGGACTCCAGCGCCCATCCAGGGAGGCGTGCCGGATCGAAAAACTTCGTCGCTACAAGTAGGAACCTCCGGCCACGATTTTACCGGCTGTTGAAGCTCCTCCCGAGCACCCACAGGCTCGGTCCGTATTTCCTTGGTGGCATTGCGTGCCTTGTCCAGCTCGGCCAAGCTATCCTTATGCTCCTTTTAAGGAGCTCATACCGTCGGCGGCATTTTTTAACTCAATAGCCATTTCGCCATCTTTTCCTCGCTTCGGCGTTGAGCGGCTGTTCGGCTCTCGGTTCCTCGGTCGCCTTTAGGGCAGCCGCATTGCTAACCCGAGCTTGTTCCTTGGCTTGGACAAGTTACGCCTCGGGGCCTCCAGCGGCGGCACCATCTGCAGTCCGAACATATTATATAAATGCCGCCTCCATATTTTCCTATACAAAGGAAGGCAGAGCACATACCTTGTGACTTGTCCAGCCGCTCGTTCACCAGCGTGATATCGGCATCAATCGATCGAATCTGCCTGGTCAGTTCGGAAACTTCCACGGACTGGTCGTGGTCGGACTCACAGGTACCTGCACATATTTATAGCGCAATCATTGATTTATGATCCCCCTTTTGCCCCCTAGGGCGAGCAACCAGAGTCTCAGGGGCTACTATCTATATGGAGCACACCTAATGCGTGCCTCATAGCCAAAAACAGTGTATTCTTCACTCATACTCAAAGCCTCTAAGCAGACTTGTAAATGCTTCATTCAAACCGCTTGTAGTGGAGGAAATCTTCCTGAGCACCGCGCTCATTAATGAGCGGTGCTCCTCCGAAAGCGTAGCTCGCTCCAATAGGCCCCTCAGTACGTCCGGCCGGACATCAAACTGCGCCGGACCCTTCCCATCGCCCCTCGCAGGAGCCAAATGCTCCAGACTCAGGGGGGCTAACGCATTGGCTTCCGCCTTTGGCAGATCTGGACTCCTCCGTGACGACACCTTAGTGTCGCCCGCTTCATGAGCCGGAGAGGTGGGTGGGGTCTCGCTCTCCATCATCTCCGGAGGAAGATCCCCTGAAGACGAACTCCGTTGAGAAGGGCTGCTAGCCGGACTGCGAAAGATGAATCCTGATTATTGATCTAGGAGGAACGCAGTACCTTCGAATTAAAAATTAACTTACAGCTCGGTGGAGGGCTGGCCCGTTGGTGGGCACGATGCTGTGAGGGTGCCCGTTGGGGCAGAGCCCCATGGTGTTATCTTTTTTCCCGGGTTTGGGCATCTTCGTCTCCGAGTCTTCGGAGACGGCCCTCTTCTTCCCGCGCGGGGAGGAGGCCTTAGCCTCCCCTTCCCGACTATCCTCCTTAGGGGAGGTAACAATTCCCCCGTTTCGGATGCGTAGCGTGTGGGGTTCGGATTCTTCGCCTTTCCCCTTGTCTTTCCCCGGGGGCATTCTGCTGAGCACCCGGTCAAGCATCTTGGCCATGGTGGGACCAGGCGAGCCTTCGGGAAGTGGCGCCGGACACCTGATTCTCTCCACCTTGCTGAGCCATTCCTGGCCACGGATGATTTTCAGAACAAACAATCTTGACAAATACAAAACAGGGTGTCCGGCATCAAAGCTACTTACTTGGGTATCTAGGCGATTGCAGCTTAGGCCCGCATCCTCGGTGGTGTCCGGACACTTTACTTACCGTCCGAAGAATAATTTGCACATCTCTTCGAGCTTCAGGCCGAAGAAGTGCTTGACGGTCCGCGGACCCTCCGGATTGAATTCCCACATCCGGAGGCCGGCGTTGGCACGGCAACATCGCCGGATTAACATCACTTGCATTATGCTGACAAGATTGATGTCCCTTGCAAGAAGCTCCCAGATGCGATTCTGCAGTACTGGTATATCACCAGCGGGTCCCCAATTCTGCCCTACGTCTATCCAAGACGCCAACTATGATGGAGGGCCCGAGCGAAACTTGGGGGCAGCCGCCCACTTTGTGCCTCTAGGAGCCGTGACATAGAACCACCTCCGCTGCCATACATCGGATACTTCTAGGAAGGAACCCTCTGGCCACGGGGCATCTCCGTTCCTGCTTATTACGGCACCTCCGCACTCCACACGTCGCCCCTCGATCATCTTCAGCGTCACATTGAGGGTCTTGAGCTATAAGCCGAAGTGTGGGGTAACATGGAGAAAAGCCTCGCACACGATAATAAACGACGAGATATGGAGGATAGCGTCGGGAGCCAGATCGTGAAAATCCAACCCATAATAGAACACGAGCCCCCTCACGAAGGGATCGAGGGTGAAACCTAGACCGCGGAGGAAGTGTGGGACGAAAACGACACACTCATTGGGCTCTGGCGTAGGGATGACCTGCCCTGGAGCAGGGAGCCTATGCTGGATATCTGCGGTCAGGTATCCGACCTCCCTAAGCTTTGCAATGTCCTTCTCTTCAATCGAGGAGGCCACCCACCGGCCTTGAGGGTCAGATCCGGATATATTGGAGGGTTCCGGAGGGGTGGAGCTTAGGTTTTGGGTGTTAGAACTCGAGGTGCGGGAAGGCGCAATGAAGGTGAAAAAAGAGGCGTAGGTCTCGACCACTTTATAAAGAGGGTGAATATCAAGAGTCCCCGGTGTGACCGTTTGAGGCTTATCTAAAAAACACACGGGTTATATCAACAGCCGTCGTGGGGTCACGCGTGCTCATATTGATGGAAAATCCCGTAATAAGAGGAACACGATCTCTGCCTCGATGGGACGTGCCAATAAAACCGCCTTGCAACACGAGTCGTTGTGGGGCGAGAAAGCGTCGGTTGCGTTGGACCAAGCCCGATGCAAGGGCATGGCCTTACGAAGATTGCCAGCAAATCAAATCTATACCATACGAAGATCGTCTTGCAGATCCGGACACGGTCTACGTGTTTGATGACCACTTTGGAGTATTCGGAGGAGGAACCCGCCCTGCAATGCCGAACACAAGACCACGCGCCGGACTCATCGTCATTGAAGCCTGGTTCAGGGGCTACTGAGGGAGTCCTGGATTAGGGGGTTTCCGGACTGCTGGACTGTGTACAACGTCCGGACTATTGAAGCGTGAAGATACAAGACTCAAGACTTCGGCCCGTGTCCGGATGGGACTTTCCTTGGCGTGGAAGGCAAGCTTGGCGATCCGGATATTATATGTCCTTCCTTGTAACCGACTCCATGTAAACCCTAGCCCTCTCCGTGTCTATATAAACCGGAGAGGTTGGTCCTTAGAAGGCCGATCACAATTACAATCATACCATCATAGGCTAGCTCTTAGGGTTTAGCCTCTATGATCTCGTGGTAGATCTACTCTTGTACTACCCATATCATCAATATTAATCAAGCGAGGAAGTAGGGTTTTACCTCCATGGAGAGGGCCCGAACCTAGGTAAACATCTGTGTCCCTTGCTTCCTGTTACCATCAGCCTTGACGCACAGATCGGGACCCCCTACCCGAGATCCGCCGGTTTTGACACCGACAAGCGCCTCCCGATCCCTCCCCGATTTCGGTTTGAGATATTTTGGTTGTCCCAAGATGGCTTCGTCGAGGCTGTTGGCGCCCATTGGGTGGAGGCTCGCACCCAACCTCAGTCCCAGTCTCGCCCCCCCTCCGCAATCGACTCATCGCATTTCTGTGCCAAGCGTGGCCGTCATTTCATGAAGGGG
Organism: Aegilops bicornis; assembly: GCA_021605145.1. Taxonomy (NCBI): domain Eukaryota; kingdom Viridiplantae; phylum Streptophyta; class Magnoliopsida; order Poales; family Poaceae; genus Aegilops; species Aegilops bicornis. The sequence continues at coordinate 260,040,650 of CM038672.1, read as the reverse complement.
TGGGGTGCCAACCTGGGGTGCGACCTCCGTGAGCACAAGAAGGCCTGCTGTCTGCTATCCAGGCCCTGGATCTGCGCGCCGACGCTACCGGCCTCTCTCCTGAGGAGTGGCTTTCCCATTACGACTTGGAAGACCAACTTTCTATCATCTACTCCGATGAGGAGGGCTACTGGCGCTTGCGTGGTGCCCAGAAATGGGCATTGAAGGGCGATGCGAACACGGCTTATTTCCAGGCCATAGCGAATGGCCGTCGTAGACGCAACACCATCCCCCTCCTCTGGGATGGCCCGACTCTCTCGCAGTCCCCGCATGACATTAGGTCCCACGTTGACGGATTCTATAGATCCCTGTTCGCAGCCGCTCCTCGGAGCGGCTTATCTCTGGCCCTGGACTGTTGGTCCGGCCGCCAGCTTGTCACCGATGCGGAGAACGCGGCCCTTACGGCCCCCTTATCCGAGGGCAAGGACTGGGCCGCCATCAAAGGCATGAACCCTACCTCGGCCCCGGGCCCGGATGGTCTCCCGGTTAAATTCTTCCAAGCCTTCTGGAATGTGATCAAACCGGAGGTCATGGCCATCTTTGACAAGTTCTACGTTGGGTCCATTGACCTCGGGCGCCTCAACTATGGGACGATTTCGCTTATCCCCAAGGTTCCTGGGGCGTCTAACATCCGTCAGTTTCGCCCGATCACGGTGATAAATGTGATCTTCCGGATTCTGGCAAAAGGGTACGCCAATAGGGTGACCCTGCTCATGGATCACATTACCCACCCCAACCAATCTGTCTTCATCCAAGGCAGATATATTCTGGATGGGGTGCTAGTCCTTCACGAGTCCTCCATGAGGTCCACTCCAAACACCTCAAGTCGGTCTTCCTGAAGATCGATTTCCATAAGGCCTATGACACTGTTAGCTGGCCCTTCCTTCGGGAAGTTCTTCTCCGGAAAGGCTTCGATGACTGTTGGATCACCAGTGTAATGCAGATGGTCTCTTGTGGTCGCACTGCCATGGACATCAATGGGGAGATTGGCCCCTACTTTCCCACTCTTTGTGGGGTGAGACAAGGCGACCCTTTCTCCCCGTTCTTGTTCAATATGGTGGTGGACGCACTTGTTGCCATCCTGGACAAGGCTAAGGCTGCGGGCCATATTTGTGGGATCACCCCCCACTTGGCCGGTGGCTCCGGCATCTCCCTGCTCCAGTACACCGACGACACCATCATCATGGTCGAAGGCTCGGACGCGGACATCGCTAACCTTAAGTTCCTCCTTCTCTGCTTCCAACAAATGTCTGGCCTCAAGATCAACTTCGACAAGAGTGATGTGATGGTGATGGGCTACTCTCCGGCAGAGGCCCTCGACATTGCCAACCGCCTTAATTGCCGCCTGGGCTCCTTCCCCACAACCTACCGGGAACGCCCATTAGTGACTCTCGGCTTACCGTTCCTGACTTGCGGCCGACTGTGACCAAGTTGCAAACGTGCATTGAGCCTTGGCAGGGTCGGTGACTGTCGAAGGCGGCCCGGACGATTCTCATCAACTCCTCGCTCTCCAGTCTCCCCTTGTTCCTCATGAGCTTCTACAACCTTCACGAGACGCTCCACCATGAGATCGCAAAGGTCCAATCCTGCTTCTATTGGGTCGGGGATCCCATATGGTTAGCTGGCCCGACATCTACAAGCCCTGGGAATAAGGTGGCCTCAGTATCATGTGCTCGAAGCGCATGAATGTTTCCCTCCTTTCCCGCTGGCTCTGACGCATCTCGCAAGGGCACGGCGGGCTGTGTTTAGACATCATCCGAAACAAGTACCTGCGTGGCCAACCACTGGGCTTCTGTCAATGGTCCAGTGGATCCCAGTTCTGGCAGTCAGTCATTTAACTGCTCCCCGTTCTCCGCATTGGGACTTCCATATCGGTCGGATCGGGATCAGCGACCCTGTTTTGGTTTGACCGATGGGCGGGAGACACCCCCTTCGCGTCTCGTTTCCTCGACCTCTTCTCCATCGCTGTCGTCCCAACGATCTCAGTTGAACGGGCCCTTATTGACTTAGGGTGCCTCGCGTTCTGGAGGCCATTTGGGCCTCCGGAAGTTGCCGCCTGGCATGAGCTTCTTGAGTGCGTCGCCCTCCATGAGCTGGCTGTCGATGCGGGACCGGATGAGGTCCGGTGGCGCCTTGAGCCTTCGGGCTAATTCTCCACCAAGTCCCTCTACTCGGCCATTGCCCCCTCCTCCGCCCCGTCCCCCCTCCAGGCGGTGTGGTCCATTCGCCTGCCTCTAAAAATCCGAATTTGGATGTGGCAATGGATCCACGGACGGCTCCCGTCGGGGGTGGAGGTCCGCAAGCGCAATGGTCCGGGCTCCGGTATTTGCCCGTTCCGTGGTATCCCTGAAGATTCGAACCGCATCTTCTTCTTCTGCGTGTCTGCTCAGTTCGTTTGGAGCTATTTTAGAGAGGCTGTGGGTGGTGATTGGTGCCACACCAACTTCCCCGACCTCTTCGCCGAACTCTAGACTTCCCTCCTGCCCACTCGCCACATTATTTGGCTTGAGATTGCGGCTCTCGCGTGGACCCTCTAGACGATTCACAATAAGCTTGTGATTCAGCGCACTCCAGTTCGACGGGCTACTGACACTCTCTTCAAATTGTCTGGTTACTTGCAGCTTTGGCGGCCGCTTAGCCGCCCTCGGGACCGGGACGCCATCTCCGCCTTCATCGCCGACCTTCGCTCAATGGCCGTCCGCCTGTTGCCGCCGCCCCCACCGCCACCTCTAGATCCTGATTAGCTGCCTGGCTTGCTCCCTGGCTCCGGCCTCGGCCGCTCATTTTTTATGTTGTTTTTTTGGGCTTGTTGAGCTGTGCCCTCAGCAGAACCTTTGGACCTCTTGTTGTGTGACTTGGGTGTGTGTGTTCTGAACTAGTCCGTGTATGTGTGCTCTTGGTGGTTTGCTTTATTTATAAAGTGGGGCGAAAGCCTTTTTTTGGTAAAATACTAGGAAGCGACCAACTAGATAGCGACAACAGTCGTAAACATGCACTGAGATTAACCAACATTGAATGCAAGCATGAGTAGGATATAAATCACCATGAACATAAATATCGTAGAGGCTATGTTGATTTTGTTTCAACTACATGCGTGAACATGTGCCAAGTCAAGCCACTCGAATCATTCGAAGGAGGACACCAGCCTGTCATCCTACATCACAACCATTTTAATTTCCATGTTGGTACGCAAGGTAAACCACTATAAACTCCTAGCTAATTAAGCTTGGCATGAGTAATTATAATCTCTAATTATCATTGCAAACATGTTTCATTCATAATAGGCTGAATCAGGAACATGAAACTAATCATATTTACAAAAACAAGATAGGTCGAGTTCATACCAAGTTTTCCTCATCTCAATCATTTCATCATATATTGTCATTATTGCCTTTCACTTGCACGACCAAACGGTGTGGATAATAATAGTGCATGTGCATCGGACTAAGCTAGAATCTGCAAACATTAATTCAAAGGAGAAGACAAGGTAATATGGGCTCTTTGTTAGATCAACAATAATGCATAAGAGAGCCACTCAATGTTTTCATCGTGGTCTTCTCCTCTTGACCCCGAAAGAAAAGAAAATAAATTCAAAGAAACATACTGAAATATTTTTGGAGTTTTTTTGTTTTTCCGACGGAAGTAAAACAAGAACGAGAAAAACTATTTACGGGAAAGCTCCCAACAAGCAAAAGAAGAACGGGAAATCTTTTTGAGTTTTCTTTTAATACTACTACTAAGCAAGCATAGAAAGTAAACTAACTACAACTAGTTTTTTGTTTTGTTTTTCTTTAAGGTTTAATAAACACACAAGATGAAAGCAGAAAAAGGAATAAACTAACATGGATAATACAATGAAAAAGTATGAACACCGACAATTAGAATGAGTGTGTGGACATGAATGTAATTTCGGTGAGAAATACGTACTCCCCAAGATTAGGCTTTTGGCCTAAGTTGGTCTAGTGCCATGGCTGGCTGTAGCGACCCGACCTCAGACGGTCAAGCCTCTGTGTTCTATGCCATCCCTGGATCAGTATGCTGGCACACACAGTACATCAATGTATATATCAAAGTGCAATCACATGCATAAATAACGTAAAACTGATATATACCTCATAATACTCATGGAAACAATCAAGCGGGTGTGGAGTCCCATCAACGCCATCGGCGGAGTTGAGTGTAGACCGTAACCACATGTCGTAACTCTTACTCGTCGAGGAAATATCTGCAACATGATACGTTGCAGCCGTGTAGGTCAAGACATTGAATGTACCGGCAAGATCACAATATGAGAAACAGATGATAAAACTATACTATATGCAACATGGCTTTATGGCTCTGTATCTGAGTTTTGTTTATGCGTAAAAAGCTGATTTTATTTTACCTACATCAAAGGAATAGAATGAAGTCTGTACTAAGGAGTTTTCTATCATGACATGGTTCCGCCAACCGATGTCTCATAGCCCAAAAATTCATCATATGTTGCCCACAATTAAGTTATCAATCCGGTGTTGAGAGTTCCGAGATAGATCCAAGTCCAGATGCTCAAATTGTCCGTAATCGGGACACGGCTAATCGATTAGGTTATAACCCTCTGCAGAGGTTTGTACACTTTACCCGCAAGATTCGATTCCTCTCTTTACGTTCTCGCACTTCAGGTGTTTGAGAACAAGATGACCAAACATGGTCTTCCAAAGAGTTCCTCGACCACCGTCCGGTACCCATCCAATCCTACCGTCCTTCTACATCTGCTAGTACCGTCCCAGCCAGAGTCACCACTAAGGTCAACCAAGCGAGCCCATAATGACTTGCGGTTGCACAGGTAAGCTTCCGGTCATGAAGTATTCTTTCGTCTCTTTGAGTCTGGGTGAAGCTTTCCGCAAGATGTCATGGCGCTTCTCCATGCATCCCGGCCAACCACTGGTTTCTCCAGGGCTGCCCGTCAACCATCCTTCACCCAGTAGTGTGTATTGAATTCTTGTCTCGAGTCTTGAAGTCTTGAGGCCTTGAAGGTGCAGTCCTTGCAGATTCCATCATGGAGTTGTCGTCATTGACGTAGAGTCCTCCTTCTTCACACCACTCTCGTGCACTCATACCAAACCACGTCTACTATAGCGTAGCATTAAAAAAAATAACGTCCCGGGCTTGGTAACAGGGTGATGGGTTCCTACCTCATGCATACTACTCAACTACAAGGATTCAATAACACTACTGAGGGGTGGTTGCAATGGTGCCACTAAATGCAATAAAACATAGGTAAGAAAAGCATGGTCAAGTGAACTTGCACAGTTGACGATCTTCAAAAACTAGGGTTTCGTAGTAGCAATCTTCGCACTCGGAAATTCTACCGAGGCAAACAATAACTATAATAAGCACATAGCAATAGGATCACATAACACAACATAACAAAGTAACATAACACAACAAAACAACCAAAACCAAATCCAAAAGAAAAACTCAAAGAAAGGCCACTCAAGTTTCCTACTTCAACAAATAATAAAATAGTTTTATATCATAGAAATTTTCTAACATAACCTAATCAAGGTTTTAAGTTAACTAAACAGAAAAGGATTCACTAAGTAACTAGGAGCAAAAAGAATTAATTTAAAAGCTATTATAAAACTCATAATAGGCCTAATCCAATTTCTATTAAGAAAAATAAATTAAAACTTTTATTAATTATAAATAAAAGTTCATCTACTAGAGTGACAGAAACTAACCTAGAATAACCAATCACAAGTTAAAAATAAATTAATTTACTAATTAATTTAATAGGAAAACAGGAGCTAGCTAATTAATTAGGATTAATAGGATTCTGCTTAAAACTAATTATTTATTAATCCTAAAATACCCAAGTTAATTTCTATGGTTTGGCAATGCCAAAATAAAGTTGGGGCAAAAAGAATCATGCAAAAATAATTTTTCTAACTCAAGTTATAGCAGATTTACTATTCTGACTAAAACTAAATTAAAGCATTTTTAATTAATTTTAACATAGCTAAATATATATTCTACAGAAACTACACAAAATTTGCAATCCAACAAAAAAAAAGAATCATCAAAAATATTAAACAGAATAAAAGATATGAATTTTTCAAAACAGGAACTATTCTGTTAAAACAGAAAACGAATTTAAATAAAAAGGGCCTAATGGGCCTAAACTACGACCGAAAGCGTAATATAAACTAAGCAGGCTAGGGTTAAGCAGAGTGGGCGGCTAAAAAAATAAAACCCTAACTTAAAAACTAACGGACTAAACCCGGTCAGGCAAGGCGGTTTTTATTAAAACGTGCCCCTTGAGGTCTAATCTACACCATAGATTGGGGATCGGACGGCGGGAGGTCTCGGTGACTCACCGGCGCTCGGCAGCCAGGCGGAGTGGCGAGTGTCGGCAGCTCCGGTCGTCGGGAGGGCAAGCGGAGTGGCCGGTGCAAGCAGGCTCGGGAGGCGTCTGGTGGAGTCAGGCGAGCTCGGGAGGGTGTAGAGGCGGCGGCGAAAATGGCGGCGGGAGGTTCGAACTCCGGCGCGTGAGGAGGAGGAGGGTTCGGCGAGGGGCAAGGGGAATGGGGTGCGGGAGGGGGCTTTATAGGTGGGGGCCTCGTCGGGAAGGAAGGGAATCGGGCGATCGGGGATCCCGGATCTTTCGGGATCCGGTGGATCTCCGGCGAGCTGCGTGGCGTGGGGCGGGGGAGGAAGAAGGGGGTGGGGTCCGCCTGGCAGTGGGGGAGAGGGGGCGCGGTCTCGGTCGGTCGACCGAGCCGGAGAGGTTTCGGCGAGGGAGGGTCATTCGGCTCGGCTCATTGGTCAAGGTTAGATTACTGGTGGGCCGGTGGGGGGCTTGATTGGTGGGCAGAGGGTTGGTGGCGCTGGGGTTTCTTTTTTTTTTTTTAATAAAACAAAAACAGAAATAAAACAATAACTATAAATATTTTATATAGGGTATATATATACCAAAATGATCAGGGGAATATTCCCTTTCATTTGAACATTTTTCCAAAGGCAAAATCCAAACTTTATAAAACTCCATTTTTTTCAAATTCAAATTCAGATTTGAATCCAAATCTTTTGGCAATGTTTTCCTCTGATATTTTTGGAGTGTCATGTTTACTCCTCTCATACTTTTGGTTCAAGTATTTATCAGGCATAGTTTTTGAAATGTTTCCCACATGCCAAAGTTTGAATTCAAATTCAAAACTCCAAATTTGAAAGAGGGTTTCAAAGCACTTTCAAATGATTTTCAACTTGATTCTTTATAACTTCCAACTCCTATTTCATATAATTGAAGAAGTCATTTTATCTTCCCTCATGAAAATCATTGAGTTGCATAAAGCTTTGAATTTGAAAACTTCCCAAATGAAATTCAATTCTTTTTTTTCCAAAACCCTATTCATTTCAAAATGGAAGAAGTCATGTCATCTTCACTCTAGGTTTTGGTGTTGCAATGAACTTGAGTTCAATTGGGATCCAAAAATGCAAAATGGAAAGTTTGGGAAAGTCATTTCATTCCCTCTCATTCAACTTACAAAAGTTTTAAATTTCCAGTCAATTCCATTCAATCAATCAGTCAAACAATCAGCCAACAACCATAGTTATTTATTTATTATAACATTCCAAAAATTTAGAATTTTTGGGATGTTACAAACCTACCACACTTAAAATGAATCTCGTCCTCGAGATTCGAAGAGGCTAGCAAGAAAAAGGTTAGGGGTTGGGGGTCTTCTAGCAAATGTTACGGTCGAAAGGTCCGTGGGCTACCACACTTAAAATCAAGGTTACGGTTCCAACAAACTCAGATATTTCCTCTGGAGGGCTGACAATGTATGTCCCTTCACATATCTTACAATAGCTCCTTCATTAAAGCTCTTCTGTCAGAAGCATAGAGTTTTCCTCAAAAGCTTGGGTCGGTTCGTCAAAGTTGAAGTTCGCTCGAGACCGGATCTTCTTAGCGATGGGTCTGTGTCCATTCTAAACAACTATCGAAACACTCATGGTGGTCAACGATTTATGGTTTCCCCTGAGAAAATGGAGTGCAGGTTGAACCTCACCGTATAACCTACGGTTGGCAACAACTGCCGTGTACAATGGAAAAAATACCTATACCTTTCTAAGGTTTAAACAAGGTTTTGATCGTCGTCTCTCTACTATAGGTAAGTCACTCAGATTTTACCATCCCATATAGCAAAGCGAATAATAAGAGTAAGTCGGTATGGTGATCAATCCATCCCGCACCCAAATCATTACCTTGTACATGGTTTAGCGAATCTCGCATTCTAACACTCGGTCATCCTCACAAGCATTGCAGAATTTCTCTTGTTCTCGAACTGGGTTCGAGTAATTCCATGGTTTCTGCAAGCCAAACAAAACATCTATCGTTACTTCACCACTCTCAGGTTTTTGCGTAACCTCCTACGAAACGTATGCTGATCAAATCGCAGTCTTCCCAAAATTTCTTCTTCCAGTGGGTACTTGACCCTTATTAATTCCTGGGCCTGTGGGTTATGAGCCCACTTCAACACTTGTACTAATTTCACTCATCCTTGGAGTTACAATTGCTCCATTTTCCAACATTACACCACTTTAAATCCAATAACATTTCATTTCTTAATACCATCATATCAAAGATAAAACTTCAACTCATTTTTTTCCAAACTCCAACCTGTGGGACACATTTCCATTTCCATTGGTCTAGTGTTCTTCATAGGGTACTATCACCCTTAAAATGAAATTCACAAATCCATCCATAGACCATATTTTTCTCATATCCTCGAAAATGGTCAAAACTCTTTGTTCATGGAGTAACAACCCATACAATTAAACATATGAAAACACGTCACCTTAACTTTATTGATTTCATGAATCCATTACAAACTCTGAGCACCCATTACATAACTCAACTCATTGAGCTCATGAAAATGAAATTGCTTTCTACTACTCTTGTTTCCAATATAAAAATTCTAACTACTCAACTCCAGCTTTTATCTTGTCGGGACATTTAGTAGCATAATGTCACCTTCCTTGCAATGAAAACACATAACTTTCGATAAGTCTTTGGGCTTCTTGGAGAGGGTGCCTGCTCCTTGAGTTCCTTGCTTCCTTTTGAGACAATGATTGGCATAATGCCCGACGTCCTTACATTCAAAACAGGTAATATGACTCTTGTCCCTCTTTGCAGGAATTGGGTTGTTCTGAGGGTGTCTTTGTTTTCTCTTCTTGGGTTTCTTCGTTACGATCAAACCTTCTATTCCCTGTGGATCAAACTCTATTGCTTCGTCGGGAAGTATCCCGGATACTCTTTTCTTTCCTTGGTGCAATCTTGTGAAAATGTCCTTCTTCTCCACATGAATAGCGGGCATTGGGGTAAAATCTGTTGAGACCTTCTCCATCCAGGTCGTCAACACTTTCATTCATTCTTGGTTCTTCTAGGTCTTCTTTGAGGGTTTCTTTCATTCCATCTTCACCTTGAATAGTTTGTTGCACCATGGAGTAAATGTGACCTTTGCACCGGTAGTGGGTGGTTCCTTCACACAGAAGCAAGTCACACAGCTAGTTGGGCATTCCTCACCGGGTGTTTCTCCTCACAATGAGGGCATCCATCTTTGTGTTCCTCCTGGTGTGTCCTATTTCTCCATAAATCTTGCGAGCACAAGGTTTTCTTCTTGGTGTATCATTGTGCTTCCGGATAAGGCGTGATCTCATCGTGGTCTTCTTGAATTCATCCCAAGTTCTTGCTCTTTTAAATCCTTGAATGGATTGATGCATTCTCAACCATGTTGCAGCACTTTCTGTAAATCTTGAAGAGCGTATTGGACCTCATACTTCCTTGAAACCAAATTGTTCCCAGTGATTCTCCATGTTTTGCATCCATAGCTCTGCCTCCGGTGAAGTCTTGATCCGAAGAATATCAGTCCAACTTCATTCATCATCTATGGGGTTCAAAAGTTTTGGGATGAGATATGAGAGAGGTGGGGAGGATACACACAATACAAACAATAGTTTTGAAGAAAGCGGGTTTTACTTTGTGGCTGTCGGAAAACATCAAACAAATGACAGCTCACACATCGTCGCATCTAACGTAAGTGTGTAACGAGGTTTGGTCTTCTAAAGGTCAAATATTTCTTCAGAACTTCAAATCTTGAGTCTTCAACTGTTGTAGCTTCTAATACATGGTGAAATCCTCTTTACTCTGAAGGGGTCATCAGTTCTCCGATATCAAGTCCTTCTTGGAGCGTCTTCAGTTGATCCTCCGGGTGATCAAAGGATAAGGGGTATATTCTAACTATTTGAGGTGAAAGGGTCTATTTGATAAATTCAGAAAAGATGAGAAGTAAGAGTCTTTTTGTAAATAAAGTTTTAGAGATTTCCTGTCCTAGGGCTTTTCCGGTTTCTAGGGTCACGTCCTCACAGTCAACATGTGCTCGATACCATCTCTCAGAGCGACCCGACCTCAGACGGTCAAGCCTCTGTGTTCTATGCCATCCACAGATCGGTATCTTTGGCACACACAGTACATCAATGTATATATCAAAGTGCAATCACATGCATAAATAACGTAAAACTGATATATACCTCATAATACTCGTGAAACAATCAAGCGGGTGTGGAGTCCCATCAACGCCATCGGCGGGTTGAGTGTAGACCGTAACCACTGTATCGTAACTCTTACTCGTCGAGGAAATATCTGCAACATGATACGTTGCAGCCGTGTAGGTCAAGACATTGAATGTACCGGCAAGATCACAATATGAGAAAACAGATGATAAAACTATACTATATGCAACATGGCTTTATGGCTCTGTATCTGAGTTTTGTTTGCGTAAAAGCTGATTTTATTTTACCTACATCAAAGGAATAGAATGAAGTCTGTACTAAGGAGTTTTCTATCATGACATGGTTCCGCCAACCGATGTCTCATAGCCCAAAAATTCATCATATGTTGCCCACAATTAAGTTATCAATCCGGTGTTGAGAGTTCCGAGATAGATCCAAGTCCGGATGCTCAAATTGTCCGTAACGGGGACACGGCTAATCGATTAGGTTATAACCCTCTGCAGAGGTTTGTACACTTTACCCGCAAGATTCGATCCCTCTCTTTACGTTCTCGCACTTCGTGGTGTTTGAGAACAAGATGACCGAAACATGGTCTTCCAAAGAGTTCCTCGACCACCGTCGGTACCCATCCAATCCTACCGTCCTTCTACATCTGCTAGTACCGTCCCAGCCAGAGTCACCACTAAGGTCAACCAAGCGAGCCCATAATGACTTGCGGTTGCAGGTAAGCTTCGGTCATGAAGTATTCTTTCGTCTCTTTGAGTCTGGGTGAAGCTTTCCGCAAGATGTCATGGCGCTTCTCCATGCATCCCGCCAACCACCGGTTTCTCCGGGGCTGCCCGTCAACCATCCTTCACCCAAAGAGTGTGTATTGAATTCTTGTCTCGAGTCTTGAAGTCTTGAGGCCTTGAAGGTGCAGATCCTTGCAGATTCCATCATGGAGTTGTCGTCATTGACGTAGAGTCCTCCTTCTTCACACCACTCTCGTGCACTCATACCAAACCCGTCTACTATAGCGTAGCATTAAAACAAATAACGTCCGGGCTTGGTAACAGGGTGATGGGTTCCTACCTCATGCATACTACTCAACTACAAGGATTCAATAACACTACGAGGGGTGGTTGCAATGGTGCCACTAAATGCAATAAAACATAGGTAAGAAAAGCATGGTCAAGTGAACTTGCACAGTTGGCGATCTTGAAAAACTAGGGTTTCGTAGTAGCAATCTTCGCACTCGGAAATTCTACCGAGGCAAACAATAACTATAATAAGCACATAGCAATAGGATCACATAACACAACATAACAAAGTAACATAACACAACAAAACAACCAAAACCAAATCCAAAAGAAAAACTCAAAGAAAGGCCACTCAAGTTTCCTACTTCAACAAATAATAAAATAGTTTTATATCATAGAAATTTTCTAACATAACCTAATCAAGGTTTTAAGTTAACTAAACAGAAAAGGATTCACTAAGTAACTAGGAGCAAAAAGAATTAATTTAAAAGCTATTATAAAACTCATAATAGGCCTAATCCAATTTCTATTAAGAAAAATAAATTAAAACTTTTATTAATTATAAATAAAAGTTCATCTACTAGAGTGACAGAAACTAACCTAGAATAACCAATCACAAGTTAAAAATAAATTAATTTACTAATTAATTTAATAGGAAAACAGGAGCTAGCTAATTAATTAGGATTAATAGGATTCTGCTTAAAACTAATTATTTATTAATCCTAAAATACCCAAGTTAATTTCTATGGTTTGGCAATGCCAAAATAAAGTTGGGGCAAAAAGAATCATGCAAAATAATTTTTCTAACTCAAGTTATAGCAGATTTACTATTCTGACTAAAACTAAATTAAAGCATTTTTAATTAATTTTAACATAGCTAAATATATATTCTACAGAAACTACACAAAATTTTCAATCCAACAAAAAAAGAATCATCAAAAAATATTAAACAGAATAAAAGATATGAATTTTTCAAAACAGGAACTATTCTGTTAAAACAGAAAACGAATTTAAATAAAAAGGGCCTAATGGGCCTAAACTACATATGGCGTAATATAAACTAAACGGGCTAGGGTTAAGCGAGTCAGGCCGGCTAAAAAAATAAAACCCTAACTTAAAAACTAATAGGACTAAACTGGTCGAACCAAGGCGGTTTTATTAAAAGCACCCTTGGGGTCTAATCTACACCGTAGATAGGGGATCGGACGGCGGGGGAGGTCTCCGGTGACTCACCGGCGCCTCGGCGCGGCGGGCGGCGGTGGCGAGTGTGCCGACGGCTCGGTCGTCGGGAGGGCAGCGTGAGTGGCTGGCGGGGTCTTGACGAGCTCGGGAGGCGTCTGGTGGAGTCAGGCGAGCTCGGGAGGGTGTAGGGCGGCAATGGCGGCAAAATGGCGGCGGGAGGTTCGAACTCCATGAAAGCGCGTGAGGAGGAGGAGGGTTCGGCGAGGGGCAAGGGGAATGGGGTGCGGGGAGGGGGCTTTTATAGGCGGGGGGCCTCGTCGGGGAAGGAAGGGAATCGGGGCGATCGGGGATCCGGATCTTCGGGATCCGGTGGATCTCCCATGAGCTGCGTGGCGTGGGCGGGGATGAAGAAGAATTGGGGTCCGCTTTGGCGATGGGGAGAGGCGCGGTCTCGGTCGGTCGGACCGAGCCGAGAGGTTTCAGGCGAGGGAGGGTCGGCTCATTGGCTCATTGGGCTGGTCAAGTTGGGCACTGGTGGGCCGGTGGGGGGCTTCTGGCTGGGCGAGGGCTGGCTGGCGCTGAGGGGTTTCTTTTTTTAATAAAACAAAACAGAAATAAAACAATAACTATAAATATTTTATATAGGGTATATATATACCAAAATGATCAGGGGAATATTCCCTTTCATTTGAACATTTTTCCAAAGGCAAAATCCAAACTTTATAAAACTCCATTTTTTTCAAATTCAAATTCAGATTTGAATCCAAATCTTTTGGCAATGTTTTCCTCTGATATTTTTGGAGTGTCATGTTTACTCCTCTCATACTTTTGGTTCAAGTATTTATCGTGCATAGTTTTTGAAATGTTTCCCACATGCCAAAGTTTGAATTCAAATTCAAAACTCCAAATTTGAAAGAGGGTTTCAAAGCACTTTCAAATGATTTTCAACTTGATTCTTTATAACTTCCAACTCCTATTTCATATAATTGAAGAAGTCATTTTATCTTCCCTCATGAAAATCATTGAGTTGCATAAAGCTTTGAATTTGAAAACTTCCCAAATGAAATTCAATTCTTTTTTTTTTTCCAAAACCCTATTCATTTCAAAATGGAAGAAGTCATGTCATCTTCACTCTAGGTTTTGGTGTTGCAATGAACTTGAGTTCAATTGGGATCCAAAAATGCAAAATGGAAAGTTTGGGAAAGTCATTTCATTCCCTCTCATTCAACTTACAAAAGTTTTAAATTTCCGATCAATTCCATTCAATCAATCAACAAACAATCGACAACAACCCTAGTTATTTATTTATTATAACATTCCAAAAATTTAGAATTTTTGGGATGTTACAAACCTACCACACTTAAAATGAATCTCGTCCTCGAGATTCGAAGAGGCTAGCAAGAAAAAGGTTAGGGGTTGGGGGTCTTCTAGCAAATGTTCTGGTCAGAAAGGTCCGGTGGGCTACCACACTTAAAATCAAGGTTACGGTTCCAACAAACTCAGATATTTCCTCTGGAGGGCTGACAATGTATGTCCCTTCACATATCTTACAATAGCTCCTTCATTAAAGCTCTTCTGTCAGAAGCATAGAGTTTTCCTCAAAAGCTTGGGTCGGTTCGTCAAAGTTGAAGTTCGTTCGAGACTGGATCTTCTTAGCTGATGGGTCTGTGTCCATTCTAAACAACTATCGAAACACTCATGGTGGTCAACGATTTATGGTTTCCCCTGCAGAAAATGGGTCTGGGTTGAACCTCACCGTATAATCTACGGTTGGCAACAACTGCCGTGTACAATGGAAAAAAATACCTATACCTTTCTAAGGTTTAAACAAGGTTTTGATAAATGCGTCTCTCTACTATAGGTAAGTCACTCAGATTTTACCATCCCATATAGCAAAGCGAATAATAAGAGTAAGTCGGTATGGTGATCAATCCATCCCGCACCCAAATCATTACCTTGTACATGGTTTAGCGAATCTCGCATTCTAACACTCGGTCATCCTCACAAGCATTGCAGAATTTCTCTTGTTCTCGAACTGGGTTCGAGTAATTCCATGGTTTCTGCAAGCCAAACAAAACATCTATCGTTACTTCACCACTCTTAGGTTTTTGTGTAACCTCCTACGGAACGTCTGCTGATCAAATCGCAGTCTTCCCAAAATTTCTTCTTCCAGTGGGTACTTGACCCTTATTAATTCCACAGGCACATGGGTTATGAGCCCACTTCAACACTTGTACTAATTTCACTCATCCTTGGAGTTACAATTGCTCCATTTTCCAACATTACACCACTTTAAATCCAATAACATTTCATTTCTTAATACCATCATATCAAAGATAAAACTTCAACTCATTTTTTCCAAACTCCAACCTGTGGGACACATTTCCATTTCCATTGGTCTAGTGTTCTTCATAGGGTACTATCACCCTTAAAATGAAATTCACAAATCCATCCATAGACCATATTTTTCTCATATCCTCGAAAATGGTCAAAACTCTTTGTTCATGGAGTAACAACCCATACAATTAAACATATGAAAACACGTCACCTTAACTTTATTGATTTCATGAATCCATTACAAACTCTGAGCACCCATTACATAACTCAACTCATTGAGCTCATGAAAATGAAATTGCTTTCTACTACTCTTGTTTCCAATATAAAAATTCTAACTACTCAACTCCAGCTTTTATCTTGTCGGGACATTTAGTAGCATAATGTCCTGCTTCCTTGCAATGAAAACACATAACTTTCGATAAGTCTTTGGGCTTCTTGGAGAGGGTGCCTGCTCCTTGAGTTCCTTGCTTCCTTTTGAGACAATGATTGGCATAATGCCCGACGTCCTTACATTCAAAACAGGTAATATGACTCTTGTCCCTCTTTGCGAGGAATTGGGTTGTTACGAGGGTGTCTTTGTTTTCTCTTCTTGGGTTTCTTCGTTACGATCAAACCTTCTATTCCCGTGGATCAAACTCTATTGCTTCGGGAAGTATCCCGGATACTCTTTTCTTTCCTTGGTGCAATCTTGTGAAAAATGTCCTTCTTCTCCACATGAATAGCAGGCATTGGGGTAAAATCTGTTGAGACCTTCTCCATCCGTGTCGTCAACACTTTCATTCATTACTGGTTCTTCTAGGTCTTCTTTGAGGGTTTCTTTCATTCCATCTTCACCTTGAATAGTTTGTTGCACCATGGAGTAAATGTGACACTTTGCACCGGGTAGTGGGTGGTTCCTTCACACAGGAAGCAAGTCACACAGCTAGTTGGGCATTCCTCGGTGGGTGTTTCTCCTCACAATGAGGGCATCCATCTTTGTGTTCCTCCTGGTGTGTCCTATTTCTCCGCAAATCTTGCGAGCACAAGGTTTTCTTCTTGGTGTATCATTGTGCTTCCGGATAAGACGTGATCTCATCGTGGTCTTCTTGAATTCCTCCCAAGTTCTTGCTCTTTTAAATCCTTGTATGGATTGATGCATTCTCCACCAGGTTGCAAGACTTTACGTAAAAATCTTGAAGAGCGTATTGGACCTCATACTTCCTTGAAACCAAATTGTTCCCGAAGTGATTCTCCATGTTCTGCATCCATAGCTCTGCCTCCGGCTGAGTCTTCGGTCCAGAGAATATCAGTCCAACTTCATTCATCATCTATGGGGTTCAAAAGTTTTGGGATGAGATATGAGAGAGGTGGGGAGGGATACACACAATACAAACAATAGTTTTTGAAGAAACGGGTTTTACTTTGTGGCTGTCGGAAAACATCAAGGAAATCATTATATTCAGATTTGTGAGGCTCACTAAGACTACCCCATTGCGGAATTTTACATGCATCGCAAAAATCTTCTAGGTCCATGGTATAAGATTCATCATAAAGATCAAACATGACAGTATGAGTATTACGCTTGGATGAAAACTCAAACCTCCGCATGAAGGAATCGGCGAGATAATAGTACGGTAAGCACTTGTCCGATAAGAAATCCTCGAGGCCAGCATTTTGTACGTACGCATAGAATTCATCCTTGAAACCTGCACGATCCATAAATTCATCCAACTGCCATTCACACAGCTTCACTTGAGCTTCCCTTGGTGGTTCAGGGTCTAGTTTTCGTATCGCGCGCCTCGGTGCTTGCTCCCTTGAAGAACCACCTTGGTACATTCTCCTAGACATTTTATTTCTCTGAAAAATTTATGAAATTTTTAGTAACTCAGAATAAAAGTGAACCAAACTCAACAAAAGTGATAGCAACTACTCCTTCAAGTATCTAGAAGCTAAACCATGCATCAAAACTACTTTGGACCATATAAATTTGACATGCAAGCTCAAGAACAAGGTCACCACATCAGCAAAAATTTGCAATGAATAAAGCACTAGAACAAAAACTAACTCGACCATTGGAGGAGTCACATACCGAAGAACAATCCCCCAAAGCAGTTTTGTGAATGGGGCTTTGAGCAAGGAGATCGAAAATAGCAGCAAGATGAGCAAGAACACAGGTTTGAGCTATGGAGTGATTTTTTCTGGAGGAAGGAGAGGATGGGTGCTGGAATAAGTGGAGGGGGTCCATGTGGGGCCCATAAGGTCAAGGGGCGCGCCCCAGGGGGGTGGGCGCGCCCTCCACCCTTGTGGCCAGCTGGTGAGCCCCCCTGGTGTGTTCTTTGCACCAGAAATTCTTAAATAATGCATAAAAAATCATACTAAATTTTCAGGTCATTTGGAGAACTTTTATTTTTGGGACATTTTTTATCACACGGATAATTAAGAAAACAGACGAAAAATACTAATTTTACTTTATTTAAACTAAATAACAGAAAGTAAAAGATGGGTACAGAGAGTTGTGCTATCTAAATTTATCCATCTCATGCTCGTCAAAAGGAATCCATTAACGAGGTTGATCAAATCTCATTAACAAACTTCTTCCAACTGACATGAAACTGGAGAACTTTCGAATAACACTAGGTTATGTCAACGGGGATATGCATGTCCCCTACAATAAGAATATCATATTTCTTTTTGGAAGTAGGTAGAGGGAATTCAAAACCTCCAATAGTAATACTTGAGATTTTTTCAATAGAATTGATACTATGAACTTGAGGTTGTTTCTTCGGAAAGAGTACGGTATGCTCATTACCATTAACATGAAAAGTGACATTGCCTTTGTTGGAATCAATAACAGCTCCTACACTATTAATAAAGGGTCTACCAAGAATGATAGACATACTGTCGTCCTCGGGAATATTGAGAATAACAAAGTCCATTAAGATAGTAACGTTTGCAACCACAACAGGCACGTCCTCACAAATAGCGATGAGTATAGTAGTTGTTTTATCAGCCAATTGCAAAGAAATTTCAGTAGGTGTCAACTTATTCAATTCAAGTCTATGATATAAAGAGAAAGACATAACACTAACACCGGCTCAAGATCACATAAAGCAGTTTTAACATAGTTTCTTTTAATGGAGCATGGTATAGTTGGTACTCCTGGATCCCCAAGTTTCTTTGGTATTCCACCCTTAAAGGAATAATTAGAAAGCATGGTGGAAATTTTGGCTTCAGGTATCTTTCTTTTATTTGTAACAATATCTTTCATATACTTAGCATGAGGAGGCATTTTAAGCATATCAGTCAAACGCATACGCAAAAAGATAGGTCTAATCATTTCAGCAAAGCGCTCAATATCCTCATCGTCCTTTTTCTTGGATGGCTTAGCAGGAAAGGGCATGGGTTTCTGAACCCATGGTTCTCTTTCTTTACCATGTTTACTAGCAATGAAGTCTCTCTTATCATAATGTTGATTGTTTGATTGTGGGTTATCAAGATCAACAACATGTTCAATCTCTACACCATTATCATTACTAGGTTGAGCATCAACATGAACATCATCATTAACATTATCACTAGGTTCATCTTCATCACCAGATTGTGTCTCAACATCAGAAATAGAAATAATACTATCATGATTCTCAGGTGTGTCTATAGCAGGTTCACTAGTATGCAAAGTCCTATTAGGTTTCTTTTTCTTTTTATTACTAGGACTAGGTGCATCGGTATTAGTTCTCTGAGAATCTTGCTCAACTCTCTTAGGATGACCCTCAGGATATAAAGGTTCCTGAGTCATCTTACCACCTCTAGTCATAACCCTAACATCATTATCATTGTTCTTACAATTCAATTCATTAAGCAAATCATTCTAGGCCTTAAGTACTTGTTCTACTTGAGTTGTAACCATGGAAGCATGTTCACTAATAAGCTTAAGATCATTAACAGTTCTACTCATATAATCACCCAAGTTGCCAAGCATGTAAGCATTACATTTCAATTGTCTACTAACATAAGCATTGAAATTCTCTTGTTTAACAATAAAATTATCAAACTCATCAAAGCATTGACTAGCAGACTTATTATGAGGAATATCACCTTCATCAAATCTACGAAGAGAGTTTACCTCTAGTACCTTTGTCGGGTTATCAAGACCATGTATTTCTTCAATAGGCAGTAAATTCTTAACATCTTCAGCTTTAATATCTTTTTCTTTCATAGTTTTCTTTGCCTCTTGCATATCTTCAGGACTGAGAAATAGAATATCCCTTTTCTTTGGAGTTGGCTTCGGAGTTGGTTCAGGAAGTGTCCAATCATTTTCATTACTCAATATATTATTCAATAAATATTCAGCTTGCTCTACAGTTCTTTCCCTGAAAACACAACTAGCACAACTATCCAGGTGGTCTCTGGAAGCATCGGTTAGTCCATTATAAAAGATATCAAGTATTTCATTTTTCTTGGGAGGATGATCAGGCAAAACATTAAGTAATTGGAGAAGCCTCCCCCAAGCTTGTGGGAGACTCTCTTCTTCAATTTGCACAAAATTATATATTTTCCTTAAAGCAGCTTGTTTCTTATGAGCGGGGAAATATTTTGCAGAGAAGTAATAAATCATATCCTGGGGACTACGCACACAACCAGGAGCAAGAGAATTAAACCATAACTTAGAATCACCCTTTAACGAGAAAGGAAACAATTTACGAATATAGTAATAGCGAATTTTTTCTTCATGGGAAAATAGGGTGGCTATATCATTCAATTTAGTAACATGTGCCACAACAGTTTCAAATTCATAACCATGAAAAGGATCAGATTCAACCAAAGGAATTAACTCAGGATCGACAGAGAATTCATAATCCTTATCAGTAACAAAGATAAGTGAAGTAGAAAAAGCGGGATCATATTTCATTCTAGCATTCAAGGACTTTTCTTTCAGTTTAGCTAACAATTTCTTAAGATCTTCCTTATCATTACAAGCAAAGAAGTCTCTAGCAGTTTGTTCATCAATAACATAACCCTCAGGTACAACAGGCAATTCATATCTAGAGGGAGAATCATAATCATAATCTTCAATAATATCATCAGTTTCAGTAATTTCATTCTCTCTAACCCTAGCAAGTTGTTCATCAAGAAATTCACCTAGTGGCATAGTATTACCAAGCATAGAAGTAGTTTCATCATAAGTATCATGTAAAGCAGAAGTGGCATCATCAATAACATGCGACATATTGGAATCAATACCAGGTGTAGGTGTCACAAGTTTACTCAAAACAGAAGGAGAATCAAGTGTAGAGCTAGGTGGCAATTCCTTACCTCCCCTCGTAGTTGAGGGAAAAATCTTGATTGTTTGATCTTTCAAATTCCTCATAGTGACCAACAGATATAAATCCCAAGTGACTCAGAGAATAGAGCTATGCTCCCCGGCAACGGCGCTAGAAAAAGGTCTTGATAACTCACAAGTATAGGGGATCGCAATAGTTTTCGAGGGTAGAGTATTCAACCAAAATTTATTGATTCGACACAAGGGGAGCCAAAGAATATTCTCAAGTATTAGTAGCTGAGTTGTCAATTCAACAACACCTGAAAGACTTAATATCTGTAGTAAAGTATTCAGTAACAAAGTAGTATGGAAGTAACGGTAACGGTGGCAAAAGTAACAGTAATAGTTTCGTAGCAATTGTAACAGTAACAGCGGAGAAGTAACAAAGCAAAGATCAATATGGGAAAAGCTCGTAGGCAATGGATCAATGATGGATAATTATGTCGGATGTCATTCATCATGCAACAGTTATAACATAGGGTGACACAGAACTAGCTCTAGTTCATCAATGTAATGTAGGCATGTATTCCGAATATAGTCATACGTGCTTATGGAAAAGAACTTGCATGCCATCTTTTGTCCTACCCTCCCGTGGCAGCGGGGTCCTATTGGAAACTAAGTGATATTAAGGCCTCCTTTTAATAGAGTACCGGACCAAAGCATTAGCACTTAGTGAATACATGAACTCCTCAAACGACAGTCATCACAGGGAGTGGTCCCGACTATTGTCACTCCGTGGTTGCCAGATCATAACACGTAGTAGGTGACTATAACTTGCAAGATAGGATCAAGAACATAAATATATTCATGAAAACATAATAGGTTCAAATCTGAAATCATGGCACTCGGGCCCTAGTGACAAGCATTAAGCATAGCAAAGTCATAGCAACATGCAAGCAAAGAGGCGATCATATATCAAGCGTTCAAAGAGAGACTTGGTAAATTCGGTGAGTTTCAAATGAAATTTAACCTGCAAAACATAATCAAGAAAGTTGAGGGTCTGGATCAGGTGTGATCCCGTTCACCACGGATGAAATTGATGTCAATTATCAAGGAAATGCCGGCTGACCGAGCACCTGGCCCGGACGGCTTCGCCTATTTCTGAAAAAATGCTGGCACCTTGTTAAACAAGACTTTTATGAGCTATGCAATCAATTCTATGAGGGTGGTCTCAACCTTGAAAGCATTAATGATGGCTCTATTACACTCATACCCAAGGTTCGATCACCCGAGTCTGTGTCTGATTTTCGGCCAATCACTTTACTGAACTGTTGCCTCAAGGTCATCATGAAACTACTCGCAAACCGACTACAAAAGCTCATTCTTAAAATCGTTCATCGCAATCAGTACGGATTCATCAAAGCCAGATCCATACAAGATTGTTTGGCTTGGGCATTCAAGTACATACATCAATGCCAAACTTCAAAACAAAAAATTGTCTTGCTCAAACTAGATTTTGCCAAAGCTTTCGACACGATCGAACATGATGCCATGATTAAAATTATGGAGCATATGGGGGTTGACGCCAAATGGTTGGATTGGATCAAATGCATCTTCTCATCGGGAAAATCTTCAGTCCTCCTTAATAGTGTTCCAGGCTGACAATTTCTCTGCAAGTGTGGTGTTCGTCAAGGTGACCCCCTATCACCACTCATCTTCGCTCTCTTGATCTTCTTGAGCTGCTATTAATGATGCGTTCCGACAAGGCCAAATTCAGCTACCGTTCCAGAGACCAAACCAGAAGGATTATCCGGTGATCCAATATGCCGACGACACGATTATACTACTTCCAGCCTCCGTTGAGCAAGCAACGACAATCAAGGGCATTCTTTCTGATTATGCTGCTTCAATTGGTTTAAAGATAAATTTCCACAAATCCACATTAATCCCGATCAACTATGAACCTGATTGCTACAAAGACATCGCCTCTATCTTTGGCTGCAAGGTGGGATCTATGCCCTTCACTTACTTGGGATTGCCTCTTGGAATAACCAAGCCCACAGTACAAGATCTGATGCCTCTAGTCTGCTCGATGGAAAGAAGAATGACCAGCACTCTTGCTTTAATGTCATATGGTGCAAAGTTATCGCTACTCAACACAATGATCACTTCACTCACAATATTTGCTCTCTGCACCCTCAAATTCCCACCCAAGATTCTAGAGCTGCTTGATAAACTCAGAAGAAAATGCCTTTGGACAAAAAAAAACGGAGCAAGGAGATAAATGCAATTCACTTGCGGCTTGGTACATGGTTTACCGACCAAAACAAAGTGGTGGCCTCGGTATCATCAATCTCCGTATCCAAAGCGAGGCCCTCCTCCTCAAATATCTGCACAAATTTTACAACCACCACGACCTGCCTTGGGTAGAGCTGATATGGACAACATACTACACACACAAGATCCCACACGCGTCGGATCCATGCAGGTCGTTCTGGTGGAAGGACGTGCTGAGACTCACACCAATATATAGAGGTATATCCAAGGCAATTGTAAATGTTGGGGACACGGTCCTTATGTGGAAAGATCTTTGGTTGGAATCTGTGCTGGAAGAATCACACCCTCGGGACTTCTCTTTTGCATTGAATGAGGACATCTCTGTCAAGGATTTCTTGGGATCCACCTCCCTTCATGAAACATTTCACCTTCCCCTTTCGGTGCAAGCACATGATGAAGTCCGTGACCTGCAACAAAAAGTGTTACACGTTGGTAATCATGAAACTTCATACACGCATGACACATGGGAATATTGTTGGGGCTCGAAGGACTTCAAAGCAAATATATACTACAAGTTCTACTTTCGGGATGTGAAGGCCCACCAATCCTATCATTGGCTCTGGAAGTCTAAAGTCACGCTAAAAATCAAGATGTTTGGGTGGCTACTCCTCTCTGATCGACTAAATACTCGCAATATGCTCAAGAGAAGACACTATAACATCGGAGATGACCTCAGCTGCCTCTTATGCAACTAACAAGTTGAAGAGGATGTGGAGCACATGATCTTTCAATGCCCCTTCAGCAAATACTGCTGGTCCAAAATTGGGATATCGTGGGAAGCAACTAGATCCAGACTGCAATGGATAAGTAAAGCCTCTAATGATTGGAATAAACCCATGTTCATGGAAATCTTCTTACAAGCAGCTTGGATCATATGGAAAGAAAGGAATAACAAACACTTTAGAGGCATCCCTCCAACATATCATAGCTGGCTGGATAGGTTCAAAAAAGACTTCACCCTACTTCAATACAGAACCAAAGTTGATTTGAGAGACTTTATTCTCTCCTTTGTAAACAACCTTCAACCCCACTAGTTACTCTTAGATTTGGTTAGATCACACTCTCTCCCAAAGTGGAGGATGAGCTACTTGTAAATATGGACTGTACAGTGTACCATACTTTTTGAGTAGTACAAACACAGTGAGAGCCTCTCCCACTGTATAACTTCTCAAAAAAAAGTCATAACAACATCAATCTTAGAACATAGTGGATAATAGGGATGAAACCCTAACAAAACTAACTCAATTACATGGTAAACCTCATCCAACCCATCAAGGTCCAGCAAGCCTATGATGTAATTACTCACGCACGGCGGTGAGCATCATGAAATTGGTGATGAAGGATGGTTGATGATGATGATGGCGTTGGATTCCCTCTCCGGAGCCCCGAACGGACTCCAGATCTGCCCTCCCGAGGAAGAACAGGGCTTGGCGGCGGTTCCTTATCGTAAAACGCGATGAATCCTTCTCTCTGATTTTTTTCTCCCCGAACGTGAATATATGGAGTTGGAGTTGAGGTCGGTGGAGGTCCAGGGGGCCCACAATGTCGGAGGGCGCGCCCCCCAACCTTGTGGCTAGGGTGTGGGCCCCCTGCTGCTGATTCTTTCGCCAATATTTTTTATTAATTCCAAAAGTTGTCTCCTTTGATTTTCAGGTCATTCTGAGAACTTTTGTTTATGCTAAAAAATAACACCATGACAATTCTGCTGAAAATAGCGTCAGTCCGGGTTAGTTCCATTCAATTCATACAAGTTAGAGTCCAAAACAAGGGCAAAAGAGTTTGGAAAAGTAGATACGATGGAGACATGTCACCCGACGGTATGATGATAGGCGCCCGTACGGTGATGAGCGGAGATTTCTAGTCGACCCAAGAGAGCCTGGGTTCGGTGCAAGGTCAGTCCTTGTGCATGGCCTGGTTGATAGAGGCAGAGCTAACAAAGAATGGATGGACAGAGATCGTCCGAGTGGAAGCAGGGCATTCGTCTCTGGGCCCGAATGTTTCAGCAGGGCCATCCGAGCAGCTGAGATCCCGCCCAACTTCAGATTGGCTGCGGAAGTGAGCAACTTCACTGGCGAGTCGAAGCCAGACACATGGTTGTAAGATTACCGAATGGTAGTGCAGATTGGTGGAGGCAACGATGACGTAGCCATGAAGCACCTCCCCTTGATGCTTGAGGGTTAGGCCAGGGCTTGGTTGAATTAGTTGGCTCTTGGAAGCATATTCTGTTGGGAAGATTTGGCCCGAGTGTTTATCAAGACATTTGAAGGCACTTGCAAGCGCCCCGCTTGGCTATTTGAGTTGCAGCATTGTGTCCAGAAACCGAATGAAACTTTGAGGGATTACATCGAGCAATGAACTACACTTCATCATCTGGTGGAGAATGTTTCAGAGCACCAAGCCATCTGCGCTTTCAAGGAAGGCGTACGGTACAAAGAGCTCATGCTGAAATTCGGTAGCTCCGGGGCCATGACTCTGAATTGGATGATGGAGATAGCCATTCGGTATGCGAATGGCGAAGAAGACCGAATCCGCAATGGCAAGGGGAAGACAGTCGACCAGGACACCGGGGGTGAATACCCCAATCGGAAATAGAAACGCAAGGCTGAAGCCACTGGACAAGCTAAAGTAGCAGTGGTGAATACCCAAGGAAAGTTTAAGGGAAAACCCAAGGGCTCGTGGGTACCCAAAGAGTTAAAGACCAGTCCGGCCAGGACGTCCTGGATTTGCCATATCACATTCACACAAAGAAGGATGAAGAGGGTAACTTGATTCTGGCCAAGCATACCACTCGACAGTGCAGACTCTTGATTCAGCAGTTCCGAGAGGGTCAGCCCAGTGAGAAAGACTCTGATAAGGACGAAGATGAGGGAAAGGATGATGGTTACTCGAAGGTCAATGCTACATGGTGATTTTTGCTGATGTTGAGAGCAAAGGTCGACTGAAAGTCATAAACAGAGAACTGAACATGGTTGCTCCGGCAACTACGACGTACCTGAAGTGGTCAAAGACTCCCATTACATTCGACCAATCTGATCACCCAGCTCACATTGCTACCCTTGGGCGGCAAGCGTTGGTGGTCGACCCAGTCATTGGGGGCACCCGACTGACTAAAGTTCTCATGGATGGTGGCAGTGGTTTGAACATCCTGTATGCTGAGACTCTCCAAGGAATGGGCATTCTGATGTTCGAACTCAGTGAAAGCAACATGCAGTTCCATGGAGTCATCCCAGGGAAGAATGCAAAGTCACTCTGGCAGATTGCTCTAGATGTAGTTTTTGGTGATTCCAAGAATTTTCACAAGGAGAAGTTGACGTTCGAGGTAGTGGATTTCCACAGTGCCTATCATGCTATTCTGGGCAGACCGGCATATGCTCATTTCTTGGCCCGTCCATGTTACATGTATCTTAAGCTGAAGATGCCCGGACCCAAGGGTGTGATTACGGTCACTGGGAAGAGGCAGAAAGCAGAGGAATGCCTTCAGAAGGGGTCCAAGATCGCTGACGAGAAAATGGCAGTGGTGGAACTGGAGGAATACAACAAGAACGCTGATCCGAGTGACCTGCTCCGAGCCAAGAAGCCCGCTTCTGAATCGGCATTTCAGTCGGCCGGTGAGACGAAGCCAGTTGACATCCACCCGAAAGATCCCACGGCCGCTCTGACCCATATCTCAATGACACTCGACAGCAAATAGGAAGCCGCACTCATCCAGTTCCTCCGTGAGAACTAGGACATCTTCTCATGGAAACCCTCTGACATGCCAGGTGTACCCAGGGGACTGGCTGAGCACCGTTTGCGTGTCGACTCTGAAGCCAAACCAGTCAAAGTGCATCTCTGTCGGTCCGCCGCGAAAAAGAGGAAGGCGATTGGCGAGGAAGTGGCTCGGCTCTTTGTAGTTGAGTTCATCCACGAGATATACCACTCCGAGTGGCTCGCCAATGTCGTCATGGTCCCCAAGAAGGATAATTCGCTTCGTATGCGTATCGATTTCAAGCATATCAACTGGGCCTGCCCGAAAGATCATTTCCCTCTCCCCCGCATCGATCAGATTGTCAACTTGACTGTGGGGTGTGAGCGTTTGTCTTTTCTGGATGCCTATTCCGGGTACCATCTGATCCGACTGTATGGGCCCGATGAAATAAAAATAGCCTTCATCACCCCGTTCGGGTGTTTTTGCTATGTCACCATGCCTTTCAGTCTCAAGAATGCTGGCGCCACATTCATGCGCATGATCCAGAAATGCCTGCTTACTCAGATCAATCGGAATGTGGAGGAATATATGGATGATATCGTGGTTAAGTCACGCAAGAGTTCCGACCTGCTGACTGACCTTGCTGAAACCTTTGCCAACCTGAGAAGATATGACATCAAGCTCAATTTGTCCAAGTGCACATTCGGAGTTCTCGGAGGAAAGTTACTTGGTTTTCTCGTTTCCGAACGAGGGATATACGCAAATCCTGAAAAGATTGGTGCAATTCTTCGAATGAAACGCCCTGTGCGTGTGCATGACGTTCAAAAGCTTATAGGTTGCCTTGCTGCATTAAGTCGATTCATTTCTCGTCTCGGTGAAAAGGCATTGCCTCTTTACCGACTGACAAAAAAGTCTGATACATTTGAGTGGACTCTTGAAGTTGAAGCAACGTTTGTGGAGCGCAAAGCCCTGCTTTCCACCCAGTCAGTGCTCACTGCTCTGATCAGCAAAGAACCTCTACTGTTGTATATTGCAGCTACTGGTCAAGTTGTCAGCACAGTGCTCACAGTGGAGCGAGAAGAAGAAGGCAATGCCTATAAAGTTCAACACCCAGTGTATTACATCTTTGAAGTCTTGACTCCATCCAAGCAAAGGTATTCGCATGACTAGAAGCTTGTCTATGGAATTTATTTGACTGCGAAGAAAGTTGCACATTATTTCCAAGACCACTCAATTTCAGTCGTCAACGGTGCTCCATTGTCTGAAATCTTGAACAATCGAGACACAACCAGCCGAGTGGCTAAGTGGGCAATTGAAATTCTTCCTCTGGATATCAAGTTTGATGCAAATAAGGCAATGAAGTCTCAAGCAATGGCAGATTTCTTGGCCGAGTGGATTGAACAGCAGCAGCCGACTCAAGTTCACTCGGAACACTGGACCATGTTCTTTGATGGATCTAAGATGTTAAATGGTTCTGGTGCCGGAATGTTCCTGGTGTCCCCGAGTGGCAATAAACTCAGTTATGTCCTCTAGATTCACTTTGATTCCTCCAATAATGAAGCTGAGTACGAAGCACTTCTCTACGGGTTGTGTACGGCCATCTCACTCGGCGTCCGCCGCCTGATGGTCTACAATAACTCAGATTTGGTGGTTAATCAGGCGATGAGGGAGTGGGATGTCAGGAACCCTGCCATGACCGGATACTGTAATGAAGTGAGGAAGTTAGAAAAGAAGTTTGAAGGGTTGGAGCTCCACCACATTCCCCGAATCAAGAATGAAGCAACTGACGACTTGGCGAAAATAGGTTCTACTCGGAGGCCTATCCCCAGCAATGTGTTACTTGAACATCTCCGTTCCCCGTCAGTGCAAGAAGATCCCTTTACTGAAGAGCCTCCCCTGCCAATAAGTCCTACTAATCCGAATGAAGTCGAGGTGCCAACAGTTATTGATCTAGTTATGGAGATTCTGGTAATCACCCCAACTGGATAGTGCCATATATTGCATATTTTCTCAGGCAGGAGCTTCCATAAGATGAAGTTGAAGCATGTCAGATCGTCCGCAGGTCCAAGGCCTTCACAGTAATAGGCGGACAACTTTACATAGAAAGATTTACTATCGTGGCTCAACGATGTATCTCTCCAGAAGAGGGTCGACTGATATTGAATGAGATCCACTCGGGGACCTGTGGTCACCATGCGTCCTCTCGGACCATCGTAGCCAAAGCATACCGAGTAGGATTCTACTGGCCACGGGCCAATGAAGTTGCATAAGAGATCGTTGAGAAGTGTGATGGTTACCAGTTTTACTCCAAGATGTCCCACAAACCCGCATCTGCCTTGATGACTATTCCACTTGTCTGGCCATTTGTTGTGTGGGGGTTGGACATGATTGGGCCGCTAAGGGCCGACAGAAGTGGTTTCACTCATCTACTTGTGGCAGTCGACAAGTTCACCAAGTGGATTGAAGCCAAGCCTATCAAGAACTTAGACTCAAGCACAACCATCCGTTTCATAAGAGAGTTGATATTCCGATATGGAGTTCTGCACAGCATCATCACACACAACGACTGAAAATTTGATTCAAAAGAATTTAGAGCATTCTGTGCTTCCCAATGCTCTCGGGCGGAGTATGCATTCGTTGCGCACCCACAGTCGAATGGTCAAGCTGAAAGAGCAAATGGTCTGATCCTCCAAGGGCTGAAACCTCGACTGATGCGCGACCTGAAGCACACAACTGGGGCTTGGGTAACTGAGTTGCCGTCTGTTTTGTGGGGATTGAGGACAAGTACCAACAGATCCACTAACCGAACCTCTTTCTTCATGGTGTATGGGGCTGAAGCTGTGCTTCCTAGTGACTTGCTTCACATTGCACCCCGAGTGGAACTATTCTCAGAAGCCGAGGCAGAAAAAGCACGTCAGGATGCGGTAGATCTTCTGGAGGAAGAGCGAGAGATGGCTTTGATCCGGCCGACTATCTATCAGCAAGACCTTCATCGATTCCACGCTAGAAACGTCAAAGGTCGAGCATTTCAAGATTGAGACCTTGTGCTTCGAGTGGATCAGCAACGGCCTCATAAGCTCTCCCCCGCATGGGAAGGCCCGTTCGTCGTCACCAAAGTGCTTCACAATGGAGCATATCACCTTTACAACCTAGCTAAGAAGAAAGACGAGCCATGCTCCTGGAACGTAGATCTTCTTCGTCGTTTTTATACTTGACAGTCGGATTGTGAAGATGTAATAAGAATACCTGTTAAGTCGTTTATAAAGACATGATTCCCGCAGTCTCTTAATGATTTTTCTCGCATAAACATGTGTTCAAATCCCCCAGTGGCGCTCGGTGGCTTAGCCGCGAACCAGTTTCGCCAAAGTTAATAACTACTCCGATTGGAGAGCAATCCTCCCACTCGGGGGCTTAGCCGTGACCCCATACTCGCCTAAGTTAAAAACTACTCCGAGTGGAGAGCAATCCTCCCGCCGGGGGGCTTAGTCGCAAACAAGTTTCACCTAAGTTAAAAATCACTCCGAGTGGAGAGCGATCCTCCCTCTCGGGGACTTAGCCGCGAATCAGCTTCGCCTAAATTTCAAAATCACTCCGAGTGGAGAGCAATCCTCCCACTCGGGGGCTTAGACGTGACCCCGTACTCACCTAAGTTAAAAATACTCCGAGTGGAGAGCAATCCTCCCACTCGGAGGCTTAGCCGCGAACCAGCTTCGCCTAAGTCAAAAAATCCAATCCACAAAACATTCTGAAAGCGAGAAACCAACATACGG
Source organism: Aegilops bicornis (assembly GCA_021605145.1). Taxonomy (NCBI): domain Eukaryota; kingdom Viridiplantae; phylum Streptophyta; class Magnoliopsida; order Poales; family Poaceae; genus Aegilops; species Aegilops bicornis. The sequence goes on along the minus strand of CM038672.1, from coordinate 260,010,491 downwards.
ATAAAACCACCAAGTTCAGCTAAGTCCGGCAAGTTTCAGAACCGCAAGCAAAAGTACTTGGGTGCCAAGCCCGAAAGAGTTTAATGGTTACATGATCACTCGACATTCCAAGGCAAATAAGTTCAGATCATTAAAGTTTCCTCTTCACTCGGCAGGAGGAGGACTCTCTAGCTCTACGAAGGTGTCCAAATTGATCCCGTCAGCTATGCGATTGGAATTGGAGTTTCTTCGTGTTCGACACTTGGAGAGCCTTCAGTTTTTCTTCCTTGGCATCCTTGCAATGGAATCTGACGAGTGAAAGAGCCACGTAGGCTCCATAGCGAGCAACAGATTTCTTCCGCGCCTACACTCGACCAGGAATTTCATTGAGCCAAACCATCAGCGACTCGAGGTAATTCCGAAGTCTGTCCTCCAGCCACAGCTCTTGGTCTATCTTGGACAACGCCACCTTCAGTCGAGCAATGTGCCCCAAGACACTGCCAAGACGAGCTTCAAGTCGCATAACATTCATTGCGGCTTCATCTTTGACGAGTGACTTTGTGGGGTCATATCAATCTAGTTTATGTTGCCAAATGAAGATAGAGACACAATTCAAATCATATCTTTTTAAGACACAACAACATAGACGGAATATAAGTGTGGGAAATTGCGCATCACTCACAACACTTGTAATGTGCATGACATTAGAACATAACTTTTTATACAACTGAAACTGAGATCAACATAGAGAAAGAAGTTAGAACAACAATCCAGTTAAATAAATAGGTTTAAAACATACTTGTTGCGCCATTGGAGCTCCAATTGGATCCTTCAAATTCAAAATTAGTTGGTATGAGTAAATAAAGTGATGCAAGAGCAAAGGAGTATGGACCATAGCTACGGAATCTGACCTGAGAATAGTTGCTCTTCTGCTTTAAATGTGGAGTTTGGGTTCGTTGTGGTGGTCTTAGTGCTTTGGGCATTACATTTGACTTACAAACTGCTCGTGTGGGGGTAACCTGTGGTGGACATGGTACTGTATAAATTAGAAGCGGGTTACTATCTGCTCGGGTTAGGGTTAGATGGGGTGTATCTGGTTCTCTGTCCAACGGTGTAGGTGTACAATCTAGAAGAGTATCGATTATGTGTGGTGGGGCTAGTTCGTGGGCCAGTACAACCATGGTTCTATCTGCATCGATGGGTAGCACCGTCTTTTTTGAAGAACGGGGTTTTACTCCCTTAGATACCGCCATCAATTCCCCCAATTCAAATGGCTGATAAAAAAGAAAAGAAATTGAATGTATAGACATTGTATGATAGACAGATGTGGTAATACACATATATGTTGTCTAACCAAACAGGACAACATGACATAGTTTGACATATATGATGGCTAACTAAATAGGATAGCATGACACAGTTTCAGATATATGATGGATAACTTAACAATATATAATGGAGTGCCGTCGATAAATTGAAGCAATGCCACCACCATTTTATGAAGTGCTTCCGTCTTGCTTTATTTCCCATGAATTGTGTTTTTTGCAGTTACACTTAAATCTCACACCGCTAACATTGCTTCATCCAGTGGAACTGCACAAATTTGGTTGCACATTTACTGACCATGTGCTACTCTCATGACAGTAATACTAATGCTATTGTTCTGCATGTTAATCTAGTGGCAGTGTTGATGTGATGTGATGTTACTTACTTAAGGGCACTTTCATACTATCAATGTAGTGCCAATTATAATATAATAGATATGGCTGTTAATCATATGCCACTTCAACTAACTGTCACTATTTAAATAACCATATTTCATATTTGCGCAAACATGGATGTCTGTCTCCATATCGTTTCTATCAGCGCAATCAAAAGTACACACCTCTGTTTTAGTACAACTGCACAAAATTAGATGGCTATTCCTAGCTATCGTCGTCTAACCACCCGTCTTCCAGGTATTCCTACATTGGTAGTAACTAGGTAGAATGACCAACACAATCTAAAAGAAGCTGTTTCGTTTGTTTTACTTCCTGATTGCAGTGCAGGGACGAGCTAAATCAACTGCATCCTTGTCGGGAATGCACTTTCTCCCAGTTCATCCATGGACCAAGGACTAGCTCGCACGGTTGCACGGAGGTTTTTTGGACAGGTGCGCGGACAAGAGGCATTGTGGTCTGCTTATTTCTGTAAATGTAGTGCTTAAATTTAGTGGAACTCCACAAGAAGTTCAGATGGTCAGTACACTACATGGTTCAGTTCAGCATTCCAACTGAGAACACAATTATAGATGGTTATTATGGAAGGAGAGAACGGATGGTGGCAACAAGAAAAACGAGAGTGAACTCCAGGAAACTAAAGCCTCCCTAGGGAGGCCCTTTGCTCAGACAAGCCTTACTTGATTTTTCCTGATTTGTAAACCTTCTCGCAACTTTGTCTTTTGCTATGAACTAGTATATGTTTGTTATGTTCTATGAATCATTGAGATGTATAAAATTGCTTAACTTATGCTTTTAAAGTATTTTATGAAGCCGAGTTTAATGTGAATGTTCCACATGAATGCTGTACTAGCATGTGAACGTTTGGAATTTACATTGTGGCCTCAGTTAACTGCATGAACCACTGTAACAAGATACGTAGTTGCTTATATGTCAGATAATAGATTAGTTATTGTTCACTGGTCGATAGCCGACTTTTCTAGTGTTGAAGCGAGCTGAGCCAATGTGTCATGTTTTGCACAACTGCTTACAAGTGGGGTAGCACCAACAATGTTTACAAGTACTTAACCAGCCTTACCTACCCTATGTATACGTCGGTGCATAGTTCTCGAACGAGTACTCTATTTCATCTCACACACACTGCTCGTATGATAAACCGTGAAAACTTAAGTCTTACCATGCCGTATTACATGAAAAAACTAGTGAGGACGCATCTGTTTCGGCAACAATTAGGATGGTTCTCACATCATTCACGGGCACACAAAAGTAGCAGCAGTTCCCATAGATGGACTCAAACAGAGTAGTAGCCCCAGAGGGCTCGATAATAGGCAAGGTTCGGATAATTAGACACAATCCAAATACTATTAAACACTAGCTGGGGAAACTATTTCATGCCTCGATCTTGTTTGGGATGGACACAAGACGGACCTTGCCATGAACATCATTGAGGACGTCCATCAGTAGCTCAATCCTGTGAACCTTCCTGAAGATAACCTTGTGGCCTTGCCACTCATAAACTTGTCTGTGGAGGCATGCCACATCATCTTCCCGCGTAACCTTGACAAGAACAGTATGCCTCACAAACAAGGGAGTAGATTTGAACTTCTTGTGCTTTAGTACACCCTAGACAACACGCCTGAGAACGGTGAGGCTGGAATACATCTCGACGTTGGTATAAGTGCAAATGGCTTCCAGGATCCAACAACCTAAGAACTCTGTTTTCCAAGTGCGTATATTCAGGTCATCCGCCTCATAGCGAGTGACATGTACAACCACACAATCCTTGTCTGCATCAGGGCTCTAATTGAAACAGAAAAAAATTCTGAATTACTTTCCAATATAAGAAACACAAGTTATTTAAACCACCATGTAGAGTCAAAAGTATGCATGACAGGGAAGGTAGCATGGCATCGAAGCTAATAAAATTTTGCATTATTTATCAGCACATACTTAGATGAAAAATCACAATCGAGATCAGAAAAGAAGAAAATCACCTTCAAGCTCGGGGGGCACATCCTTGAAGGGGAAAACTGCTCCTGCAGGGACCCGGGGGCTGTAACCTCATACGGGGCGTTGACCATCTCAGTAGTGGCCGTGAGCATATCTGGGCCGGCTTGGTTTCTGCCTCCATCTTTGTCGGTGCGGAACGACACCTATGGGATCACAAGAATCCCTACTACGGTTGCCGGGGCGCAGGGTTGCGAGAAGAGCAGGACCAGTAGTCAGTGTCGTGGTTCTAAGTCTGACAGTAGAATGGGGGTAGGTATGGAAAGGAAATTTCCTAGCTATGGAGTAGTTGTATACGCAAGGGATTTACGAGTTCAGGCCCTTCTCGGAGGAAGTAATAGCCCTACGTCTCGGAGCCCGGAGGCGGTCGACTGGATTATATGCGTATGTGTTACAGGGGTGTGAACCCTTCTACCTGTGGAGGGGGGTGGCTTATATAGAGTGCGCTAGGACCCCAGCCAGCCCACGTAGCAGAGGGTTTAAGGTGCGTTAAGGCTAGGCGATACTGGTAACGCCTTACATAAAGTGTCAGTAAGATCATAAAGACTATTTAACTACAGACCGTTTGGGCACCGAGTGGCTCTTGGACTCCTGGTGGTCGAGTGGGTCTTCATGGTCGAGTGTCTTTGAATCACGAGTGGAAACCTACCAGGTCGATCGAAGGCCGCTTCTCTTGCAAGTGTCCTTGTGGAGGGTACCTTTGGGCAGGTCTATGACCCTACCCCAGGTACATGACTTCATCATTAGCCCCCGAATGGATCGATGTTTGAGTGAGGAAGGAGTTGATAATCTTTTCGACCTGTTCTTCGTGTTGCGAGTGTGTCTTACTCTGGATCAACGACCTTTTAGTGATGGCATCAACTTCTCTTTCAGTCGCCTTGATCCATTCTTCACGTTTTGTCGAGTGAACTCTGTGAACTTGAGGATTTCCGAGCGATGGATCGGAGGAAATCTACTATCTGACGGTTGCTCCGCGGTTAGCGGATTTCGCGGGATCTGAATTTTGGGAAGCGCGTGAAGCGGAGAAAACTGCGGCACTCGGATGGGATAAGACGATGACGCCTCGATCTTCGCGCCGCCTTTTTCGCCACGTATCGCGTGCGTGCCTGTTGCGGGATTTGACGGGATTGCCTGGGCCTATCGGCCAGCCACTCGGAAGCAGCCCCATATAAAGCGCCGGACAGGGTATTTTGAACAGTGCGACCCCAATCTTCTCCTCCCTCCGCCTCCAAACCTTCTCGCTGCGCTCTTAGCCTGTCTAGCGCCAAGCTCAAGATTTGCTTCGCCATGGCGACCATGGTGAAGGAGAAGACCGCAGCCTGAACGGGTGAAGAAGGCGGCGGCGAAGGCTAAGGGAGAGCGCCCGGTCAGGCGGATCCTCTTCGCGGTCCAAACTGCCGCAAGGCTGGGTCCAAGGAGATTGGATCCGCTCGACCATCACCGAGAAGGACCTCACCGATCTGGCCAATGAAGGACTGATCCCCCATGGGTCGGCGAGGCTTCCGGGAACGGAGTGGCAACCGCAGCCTGAAGAGGGTGAGTGCGTTCTCCCGCCACCCACGTAGATCGGGATTTTCTCGCCAATCGAATCCTTTTTTCCGGGGTTTTGAACTTTTTGGGCGCAACTCCATCATTTCACTCCCAACTCCATTGTCTATCTTGCTGCTTTCATTTCGTTATGCGAGAACTTCTTGGGTTGTCGACCCGACCGGGTCTCTTCAAGCACATATTCACCGTCGCTCTCACGGTGAAGAAAACGAACCCGAATGACGAGAGAACCCAAGTAATCCAGATGTGTGGGGGACTCGGGGTCCAGATGAGGGGGAAGAGCGCTTTTCCGGCTATGACTCTCCCTGACTCGGTTAGAGGGTGGCAGTCGACCTGGTTCTACTGCCAAGACCAGCCGACGTCGGGGCAGTCGACTGGGCTCCCTCCTTTCTCCATGAGTCGAGTGAACAAGCCATCTTCCCTGAAGGTGTTACTAGAGGAGAAGGCCCAAGTAAAATTGCTGATGGAGCGCGTCGTCCAGCTCATTCGCGACGGGGTGACCGGCATGGATCTCCTGGAGGTTTTCCTTCAACGGCGTATTCAGCCACTCCAATACCAAGGTCATCCGATGTGGATGTAGTCTGGTACGGATGATACCACTCGGGTCCATCCAGAGGAGGTCGATGCTGCCACGCTGGAGAAGTGGATGACTGCCATCACAGGAAACAAAGATAACCCTCGCGGAGCTAGGAGGATTCCACCACTCGACCAGACTTACGAAGTAGACAAGGTACAACCACTTATCTTCGATCGTGATTCGGCTGCATTCATTCTCTGCTTAGATGCCAATTCGTCGACTGACTTTCGCCTTGTTTTGTTGTCTTCTAGGTCACCACTGAGATGTACTCGATGCCCAACAGGGCGCAGGAAATAGTCGAAGAAGAAGAAGGAAGTGGAGGTGAAAGTCAAGAGGAATGGGAGTCCAACGACGAGGAGGATGAGGGGGATGACAGCTCTGATGAAGAGGAGGAGGAGGAGGAAGAGGAGGAGGACGTCGATCCTCCTCGCTCGGAGGGAAGGTCCAAGTTGACGCATGACCCGACGGCCGGGCGCGGTAAAGCTGTTGTGCCCACTGGGCAATGACGGTTTACCTAGGACAACTTCCCCTGCACCGACTGAGAAACCGCCGAAGCAACCTCGAGCAACGTCGTCAAAGCCGGCGAAGGCTCTGCCCAAGATGCGGATGGTCATCCCCACCATCTCCGGGTAACCAACAGAACCTTGTATTTCCTTATTCCACATGAGTGAACTTTTGGTCGACTTGATGACTGATCAGCCGATTCTTGAAATCTACAGTGCCGCTACCTCCGAGACTTCAGCCAAGCACGAAGATCAGGAAATGGAGGATGCTGCCACCTCCAACCTTGGTATGATCTCTGAGGTTTTGCTTTTAGTCGATTGGACTTCCATGTTTACTTTTGAATCTTTCTTGTAGTTCCACCTCACGTCATTGATCTCCCCGATGATGACGAGGAAGCGCCATTGAGGAAGAGGAAGAACAAGAGAGTGCCTGCTGGCAAGGCTGCTCCAGTCGTGGCGATTCCTGAGATGCTGGTTTCCGAGGGAGGCAACCCCACTCGGGCTTCTGTGTCTTTCGCTGAACCGCTGACAAGTGCCCGACCCACTTTGTTGACTGCTGATCCACCATCTCTCTTTGTTATACACCACGTCCCGGAAGACCAAGTGAGTGCTGCTAAGGAGGCCATACGCCAGGTAGGGATCATGATGGAGCAAGTTAAAGCGGTCCGAGAGGCTAGCCAGGCGGCCTATGATGCTAGTTCAGATCTTCAGAGCAATGTCCAAGTAAGTCGATCGTTGCTTACTTTGTTAGGATATGCTACCTGAAACTGCTTCCTTCTGGAGATTTCCATATCTGTACACCCACTGGGTGGGTGTGTCGATTGAATTTTTGTGGGGGCACGCTGAGTGCAACCGACTGGGTGTAGTCCCCGAGACTATGGTCGACTGCATGCGGTCGGCTATAGTCTTTATGCTGTGAACTTCTTCACTCGACCTGGACGGACCAAGTCGAATGGAACCGTAAAACTGGTGGGGGCACGCTAAGTGCACCCACTAGGTGTAGTCCCCGAGACTACTGTCGAATGTTTTGATTCGACTGTAGTCTTAGAAATGCTACTATTTTTCCTTAATCACTCGGAAGTGACCTGTCTTTGATGTCTTTCGTTGGTTGATTCTTTGTAGAAATCTTGCGAGCTTGTGGCTCGCTATACTGAGTTAGAGAACAAACAGATCCAGCTCAACCTTGATTTGAAGCTTGCTTAGGAGAATTTGCAGAAGGCAAAGGATGAAGCAAAAGGCATGGCTGGTGAGAACTTTTGACGACTGCCTTTGTTTTTCTGTTCATTCTCAACTCTGTTCTCATTGTTGCTTTGCAGATAAACTGGAAGACACTTTGAAGAAGAAGGACCTTGACCTTGCAGAGGCACCGAAGGCGGCTTTGGAGAAAACAAAGCTCGCTGAAGAGAAGCTTGCCTCAGTCGACAAACTTGAAGATGAAAATGCCAAGCTGAAAGCCGCTCTTGACGCGGCTAACAAGGAAGTTAGTCGACTGAAGAACGACAAGATTGCTCTGTCTGACAAGGCTGGCCAACTGGCGGGGAAGCGAAATGACCTGGAGATTTATCTTGGAGGGCTCGCCAAGAAGCTGTTTCTCATGCTTGAAGGTAATCTCTTTTACTGTTGTCTTGCTATCACCAGCTCATCACATGATCGTTATTTTGAATCGAGCTGTGTTTTCAGAATTCTGTCAAAACTTCAAGAAGAAACCCGGTCAGTGGAAACCAGTTTGGACCCCATCAACTCTCCCGTGAAGGACGAAGTTGCTATGAATGTGCTCGACTGAGTCTCGTGTTGCTAGCGTGGTGGATTATCTTGCTCGACCGAAGTTGCGATTGTCGCGGATCGACTCGACTCTCTGGCCAGATCAGATGCTTCAGAATGACCTTGAATCCGTGATGACTCGACTGAATGAGATTCCAAGTCAAGTGCAAGAATGGAAAAAGTCTTCTGCCAGGTGTGGGGCTGATGTTGCTCCATCTCTGGTTCGTGTCCACTGCAAGGAAGCGCAAGAGGACAAGCTGGTGTCTCTCAAGGTTGCCAACACCAGGAAGCACAACTTCAGATCTTTCATGGAGACTTTCATCGCTGCTGCTACCCGTATTGCCGACAGAATCGACCTCGTCCAGTTTGTTGCACCTTCCAGTCCTCCGCCGGAGGAGTAAAAAACTTCTAAGTCCCACCTTAAATTTGCCTCGGAATGCCGAGTGGGTTTTGTAACCGATAAATTTTAACATGCTTAACGCCTGAGCACCTTTGGATCCGTAGGACGTTTATCCGAACTTGATTTATCCTTTAACATGCTTTGTTTGCCTTCGAGAGAACTTTGTTCCTCATTCGGAAGATATTCCGTTGATACTCCAATCGACTTGTGCTTCATCTATCCTGCAGGTAGAGATGGAACACAGACTGCGACTGACCTCGTCGTCCTTGCGGATTGGGATGAACCACACGTTGTACTTGTGGCGAAGCTCCGAAGGAGGAGGTAGCAGTTGACCTGCACCTCGTCGTCCTTGCGGATTGGGATGAATTCCTTACTTAGGCGAGCACTAGACCGCAGCTAAGCCCCCGAGTGGGAGGTTTGCTCTCCACTCGGTAGGGTTTTTATTACTTAGGCGAGCACTGGGCTGCAGCTAAGCCTCCGAGTGGGAGGTTTGCTCTCCACTCGGTAGGATTTTTATTACTTAGGCGAGCACTGGGCTGCAGCTAAGCCCCCGAGTGGGAGGTTTGCTCTCCACTCGGTGGGAATTTTTAATACTTAGGCGAGCACTGGACTGCAGCTAGGCCCTCGAGTGGGAGGTTTGCTCTCCACTCGATAGGATTTCTATTACTTAGGCGAGCACTGAGCTGTAGCTAAGCCTCCGAGTGGGAGGTTTGCTCTCCACTTTCGGTAGGATTTTTATTACTTAGGCGAGCACCTGGCTGCAGCTAAGCCTTCGAGTGGGAGGTTTGCTCTCCACTCGGTAGGATTTCTATTACTTAGGCGAGCACTGGGCTGCAGCTAAGCCTCCGGGTGGGAGGTTTGCTCTCCACTCGGTAGGATTTTTATGGCGTAGCTTTGAAGGACAAGGTAGCGGGGCCGACCTGCACCTCGTCAGTCTCTTATGCGATTTTCATTATTTTGGATGTTAAGGCGAATCCTTGGGCTGTTGCAAGCCCCTGAGTGGGAGGCTGGTTCACCACTCGGTAGGATTTGAATACTTAGGCGAGTACTTGGACTGCAGCTAAGCCTCCGAGTGGGAGGCTGGCTTGCCACTCGGTAGGATTTTGAATACTTAGGCGAGTACTTGGACTGCAGCTAAGCCTCCGAGTGGGAGGCCGGCTCACCACTTGGTAGGATTTTGAATACTTAGGCGAGTACTTGGACTGCAGCTAAGCCCCCGAGTGGGAGACTGGCTCACCACTCGGTAGGATTTTGAATACTTAGGCGAGTACTTGGACTGCAGCTAAGCCCCCGAGTGGGAGACTGGCTCACCACTCGGTAGGATTTTGAATACTTAGGCGAAGCGGATTCACAGCTAAGCCCCCGAGTGAGAGACCTGCTCGCCACTGAAAGGATTTTACAAACTTAGGCGAACCGGATTCGCAACTAAGCCACCCATCGGGGAAATTTCAACAAAAAGTAATAACAATCACCGGGAAAATTATAACATTCTTGTCTTAGATAAACAAACTACAAAAGTACTTTTATTACATCTCAACCGAAAGTGAGTATTAAGTGTAAAAGGCGGAGCAGTTCCGCTGTTCAAGCTCGAGGCTCGTCGATCTGGCGATCAACGTTGTAGAGATGATACGCTCCGTTGTGGAGAACTCTTGTGACAATGAAGGGACCTTCCCAAGTGGGAGCGAGCTTGTGTGGTTTCTGTTGATCCACTCGGAGGACCAAATCTCCCTCTTGGAAGGCTCGACTCTTCACATTTACGGCATGGAATCGACGCAAGTCTTGCTAATAGATAGTCGAGCGGATCAGGGCCATTTATCTCTCCTCTTCCAAGAGGTCGATCGCATCTTGCCGGGCTTGTTCCGCTTCTTCTTGAGTATAGTTCGACTCGAGGCGCATTGTGAAGCGGTGTCACTCGGCGTAACTGCTTCAGCTCCATAGACCAGGACGAATGGAGTTCTCCCAGTCAATCGATTAGGAGTGGTCCTCAATCCCCAGAGAACTGATGGAAGTTCGTCGACCCAAGCTCCTGCTGCGTGCTTGAGATCACGCATCAGCCGTGGTTTCAGCCCTTTGAGAATGAGGCCGTTTGCACGTTACGCTTGTCCATTCGGCGAGGATGAGCCATCGAAGCATAGTCGACCAGCGTGCCTTGAGAGGCGCAGCAGGCTTTGAACTTGTCATTATCGAAGTTTGACCCATTGTCGGTGATGATGCTATCACGGAACTCCATATCTGAATATCAACTCTCGATGAAACCGATAGCGGTGCATGCATCGAGGTTCTTGATGGGCTTGGCTTCGATCCACTTGGTGAACTTGTCGATCGCTACTAGCAAATGAGGGAAGTCGCTTCGCCGATTCTCAATGGTCCAATCATGTCCAATCCCCAAACAGTGAAGGGCCAGACGAGTGGAATGGTCTTCAAGGCTGAGGCGGGCTTGTGCGACATGTTGGAATAGAACTGACATCCTTCACACTTTTCAACTATTTCTTTTGCCATTTCATTTGCTTTCGGCCAGTAAAATCCCGCTCGGTATGCTTTAGCCACAATGGTCCGAGAGGACGCATGATGGCCACAGGTCCCCGAGTGGATATCCTCAAGAATTATCTGACCTTCTTCTGGCGTGATACACTTCTGGCCGACTCCAGTCACGCTTTCTCTGAACAACTGTCCCTTGATCACTGTAAAGGCTTTGGATCGTCGGACGATCTGTCGAGCCTCTTCTTCATTCTCTGGGAGCTCTTTCCTTAGGATATATGCGATGTACGGCACCGTCCAGTCGGGAGTGATGACCACAACTTCCATAATTAGGTCGACCACGGCTGGGACCTCAACTTCAGTCGGATCATTGACACTCTTTTGCTGCGGGGCTTCTTCTGTGAAAGGATCCTCCTGCACTGATGGTGCATGAATGTGCTCCAAAAATACATTACTGGGAATGGCTTCCCTCTTGGACCCTATCTTCGCCAAATCATCCGCAGCTTGATTTTTTCACGGGGTATATGATGAAGCTCTAACCCTCGAATTTCTTCTCCATCTTTCTCACTGCATTACAATAACCTGTCATAGCTGGGCTTCGACATCCCACTCCTTCATCACTTGATTAACAACCAGATCCGAAGTCGCCGTAGACCATAAGGCGGCAGACGCCGAAAGTGAAATGGCCATGCGCAACCCATACAGAGTGCTTCATATTCTGCTTCGTTGTTGGAACAATCAAAGTGAATCTGGAGAACATATTTGAGCCTATCTCCTCGGGGGGAAACCAATACAACCCCTGCACCAGAACCGTTCAACATCTTGGAACCGTCGAAAAACATAGTCCAGTGTTTCGAGTGAACTTGAGTCGGAAGCTGCTGTTCAGTCCACTCAGCGAGGAAGTCTGCTATTGCTTGGGACTTGATGGCTTTCTTTGCCTCGAATTTGATATCAAGGGGAAGGAGTTCAATCGCCCATTTTGCCACTCGACCAGTTGCATCTCTGTTATGAAGAATTTCAGACAATGGGGCGTCGCTGACGACTGTAATGGAATGATCGGAGAAATAATGAGAAACCTTCTTTGTGGTCATATAGATCCCATAAACAAGCTTCTGATAGTGAGGGTATCTTTGCTTTGATGGGGTTAGCACTTCAGAAAGATAATAAACTGGGCGTTGAACTTTGAAGGCTTTTCCTTCTTCTTCCCGCTCGACCGTAAGTACGGTACTGACGACTTGTCCAGTGGCTGCAATGTAAAGCAGCAAAGGCTCTTTGCTGATTGGGGCAGCAAGCATCGGCTGGGTGGAGAGCAGAGCTTTGAGCTCTGCAAACGCTGCATCAGCTTCTAGAGTCCACTCGAACTTGTCTCGACTTCTTCATCGGTCGGTAAAGAGGCAATGCCTTTTCAGCGAGGCGAGAGATGAATCGACTTAAAGCGGCCAAGCATCCAAGAAAGTTTCGGACATCGTGCACACGCACAGGCACTTCATTCGAGTATGGTGCCAACCTTTTCGGGTTAGCATCGATTCCTTGCTCGTAACCGAGAAAACCGAGTAACTTTCCACCAGGAACTCCAAATGTACACTTTGATGGGTTAAGCTTGATATCATACCTCCTGAGATTGGCAAATGTTTCAGCAAGGTCAGTCAACAGGTCGGAACCCTTTCATGACTTGACCACTATATCATCCATGTACGCTTCCACATTTCGACTAATTTGTGTGAGCAAACACTTCTGAATCATCCTCATGAATGTGGCTCCGGCATTCTTGAGACCGAATGGCATGGTGACATAACAGAAGCACCCGAATGGAGTGATGAACTCTGTTTTAATCTCATCGGGTCCATACAGACGGATCTGATGGTACCCGGAATAGGCGTCTAAAAAAGACAACCTCTCACATTCCGTAGTTGAGTCGACTATTTGGTCAATGCGAGGAAGAGGGAAATGATCTTTCGGGCAGGCCTGATTGATATGCTTGAAATCGATGCACATGCGCAACGACTTGTCCTTCTTGGGGACCATGACGACATTGGCGAGCCACTCGGAGTGGTAGATCTCTCGGATGAACTCTGCCGCTAAGAGCCGAGCCACCTCCTCGCCAATGGCCTTTCTCTTCTGGACGGCGGACCGCCGAAGATATTCTTTAACCTATTTGAATTTTGGGTCGACTCGTAGGCGGTGCTCAGCCAGCTCCCTGGGAACACCTGGCATGTCAGTAGGCTTCCATGCAAAGATGTCCCAGTTCTCACGGAGGAACTGGATGAGCGCTTCTTCCTATTTCGAGTCGAGTGTTGTTGAGATGTTGGTCGGAGCAGCATTGGGATCAGTCCGGTGAATGTGAACCTGTTTCGTCTCACCAGTCGACTGAAATGTCGACTCAGAAGCGAGCTTCTTAGCTCGCAACAAATCACTCGGATCTGCAGTTTTCGATACTCTTGTAGCTCTACCACCGCCAACCGAGCATCGGCGATCTTAGAGCCTTCTGGAAGCACTCTTCCGCCTTCTTCCGATTGCCCGTAACAGTGATCACGCCCTTGGGACCGAGCACCTTCAGTTTAAGATACACGTAACATGGTCGGGCCATGAAACGCGTGCATAAGCTGTCCTTCCCGTAATAGCGTGATAAGCGCTCTGAAATCCACGACCTCAAAGGTCAACTTTTCTTTCGGAAATGCTTGAATCACCAAAAACTACATCAAGAGCAATTTGGCCGAGTGACTCAGCCTTCTTTCCGTGAATGACTCCGTGGAAGCTCATGTTATCGGTCTTGAGTCCGACATCGGAATGCCCATCCCTTTCAACGCCTCTGCGTACAATATGTTCAAGCCACTACCACCATCCATCGGGACTTTGGTCGGTCGAGTGCCCTCAACAACCGGGTCGACCACCAATGCTTGCCTCCTGTGGGTGGCAATGTCGTCGGGTGATCGACCGGTCGAATGTGATGGCGGTGCAGGACCATTTCAGATAATTGGGAGTCACCGGAGCGACCAAGTTCACTTCCCGATTGATAACCTTCAATCGACTTTTGCTTTCGACGTCAGCAAAAATCATCAGGGTGGAATTGACTTGGGGATATCCATCATCACTGTCATCTTTGTCCTCAACTTTGTCTGTTTCCTTATCCTTATCCTTGAGCAGTTTCCCTTGGAACTGCTGAATCAAGAGCCGACACTGTCGAGTGGTATGTTTTGGGTAAATGAGTTTACCCTCTTCATCTTTCTTTGTATGAATATGACATGGCAAATCCAACACGCCGCTTCCATCCTGGTCTTTCACCTTCTTGGGGTTCCAAGGACCCTTGGGTTTCCCTTGAACTTTCCCTGGGTCACAGCCAAGGCCTCTCCGGAGCGGGTTAGCTCGGCTTTGCGCTTCGCTTCCATCGAATTTCCTCCGCCGCCTCATTGGCGGCCGATTTGTATTTACCACTCCGAGCCGATCCTCTTCTTCACCATTTGCATACTTGGTGGCAATCTCCATCATCCGACTCGTGGTCATATCTCGGTTCGACCAAATTTCAAACTCAACTCTACATTCTTGACACCTTCTTTGAAGGCACAGACTGCTCGGTGATCGAGATACATTCTCGACTGTGTGGTGCAAAGTGATCCACCTCTGGATATAATCTCTCAAAGTTTCACTCGACTTTTGCACACGATCGCAACTCCGTCAATCCTGCCGGTCGCTTGCAAGTTCCTTCAAATGTCACGACAAACACTCGGGCAAGATCTTCCCAAGTGTAAATCTTGCTGGTGCTAATCGATTCAACCACGCCTGGCTGAACCCTCCAACATAAGAGGCAAATGTTTCATGGCTACCTCATCGTTGCCACCGCCGATCTGAACAGCCACTCGGTAATCTTCAAGCCAAGTGTCGCTTGGATTCACCGATGAACTTATCGACTCGATCGCCAACCTGAAGTTGGGAGGAATCACCGCAGCTCGATGGCTCTGCTGAAACACTCTGGTCCCGAGACATGAACTCTGCTCTTTGGAGGGAACATCTCTATCATGGCCGTCTCGGTGAGCTCTGTTCCTGTCGACCAAACCTTGAACGATAATATATCTCGCATCAAAGCCTGGTTCCCTGGGGTCGACTGGAACTCTTCGCCCAACACCGTGGTCGGGCGTCGTCGATCTCGCTGCCGAGGAGCGTATGATCCACCCCTTGGGGAGGAGTGGGCACTCGGCGACGATCGTTGCGATCGAATCGGTGCTCATACCGCTCGCGGCCCTTGTACTTGATCATCACGCCGCCCCACGTTCCTCACGCCACGGGGCGATCTCGGACTATGGGTGGTGGACTGAATTCACAAAGTGACGGATCGGCTGTGAATCCTGTTCCGCGATCGTGATACAACCGAGTATTGATCTTCCGCCGCCCGGAGCAGATCTCGATTTGCAAGAACCTCTACCCGCCTCCGATTGGGAAGGCTGAATTGACTCGCTATACGGCGGCGGCAAATGCTAAATTCTGAATCGGAGTTCGATATACCCTGAGTTGGCGGTTGAAAGAGCCGACGTCGATCGGATTCTGGAACCCTTGGTCGCGCCGTCGTCTCGTCGAGTACTCGCTGAAGGTTCTCGATCGAGTCGCGCTCGGCCAGGTTAATGGCTGCGCATCCTCCAAGGCACGAGCCTTGGGGGTTTCTCCAACGATAGGAGTGTGAAGTGCATCCATGTTCCGACGACGAAGCTCCTCCCTCTGGAGCGAAGTGAGGGGCTCGGGCAAGTACTCTTCGTGGGCTTGCTCCGGATCGCCTCCACCGTCACCTCCGTTGGTACGGGTGAATCCGGGGGGACTGCATGGTCCGTCGACCATCAGAACCTCTGCCGCCGGGTCACTGCTACGCATTCGAGACCTTGATCTCTGCGAACCCAGTCGAGCAGGCCGTAGAGAGATTCGTCGGGCTCGATCGCCGCGACTTGGGGTGTGGCCGACTGGCGGGCAATCGCATGCCTCACCCACCGTTGAAGCCTCGACCGACCGGAACGCTTGCGCCGGTGGGAGACTAGGAGTGAAGACGGCACAGGAGCCGACCCATACTGGGTCGACGGTTGCCGAAGGAGGACGCCGCGGACACACGCGCGAAAGAGCGTCGCCCAGCATGACGGGAGCGCGTCCACGCCGAGTGGAGCCTCCTGAAGCCAAGCGGAGTCATCGGCGCATTTAACGTGAGCGCACGAGACGAATCTCGTGGCCGTCAACCGTAACTCCACTTGAAACCATGATGTAGGAGATCAAAAGAATCCCAACTTCTCCAACAAATCGCTAGAACACCAGCCCCAAGGTGGGCGCCAACTGTCGTGGTTCTAAGTCTAACAGTAGAATGGGGGGTAGGTATGGAGAGGCAAGTTCCTAGCTATGGAATAGTTGTATACGCAAGGGATTTACGAGTTCAGGCCCTTCTCGGAGGAAGTAATAGCCCTACGTCTCGGAGCCTGGAGGTGGTCGACTGGATTATATGCGTATGTGTTACAAGGGTGCGAACCCTTCTACCTGTGGAGGGGGGTGGCTTATATAGAGTGCGCCAGGACCCCAGCCAGCCCACGAAAGCGTAGGGTTTAAGGTGCGTTAAGGCTAGGCGTTCGGTAACGCCTTACATAAAGTGTCATTAAGATCATAAAGACTATTTAACTACAGACCGTTTGGGCACCGAGTGGCTCTTGGACTCCTGGTGGTCGAGTGGGTCTTCATGGTCAAGTGTCTTTGAATCTGTCGAGTGGAAACTTACCAGGTCGACTGGAAGGCCGCTTCTCTTGCGAGTGTCCTTATGGAGGGTACCTTTGGGCAGGTCTATGACCCTACCCCAGGTACATGACTTCATCAGTCAGCACAAGGATCGTTTACCCAGGTTCGGGCCGTGATGATGCGTAAAACCCTAGTCCTGCTTTGGTGGGTGTATTTCAGAGAGTTCTTGAGCTCTCCAACTAGCTATGGTGAGTGCATGGTTCAAAAGAGGCGAATCCTTTCCCAGTATGCCATGTGCCTCCTTTTATAGGCGAAAGGGGCTGCCATAGTGGCATACAGGAGGTGGAAAGGCGTACAGTATTGCGAGCTTATCGCTCGCATTAAAGGACAAGTTGCATTTAATGCGCCGCTGAGGTGTCCCCTAGCTTTATTGGGGACGGGGGTGAGGCCCGTCCCGTCCATCGCCGCTCCTCCTCGCTTCGACACGCGCCCTGGCCAGCGATGTGTGCGACGCCATGTAGGCAGGCAGGCAGCTGAGGTGGCACGGTGGTAGGGCCTTCACGAAGATCTGCATGCCACCACGCAGGCGCCTGGTGAGTTGGCCTGGAAGCTGCATGTTGCCACGCAGGTGCCTGCCCAGCTGGTTTGGGCTGGCAGCTGCATGCGAACGACGGTGGATACTTGGCTGGTGCGGGCCTGGCAGTGGTCCTGCTGGCGTCTTCGGCGAGAGCCTTGCCGGGGGGCCCGACAAGGGTCTTGCCGTGGTGCGCTGTCGTCAACGGCAAGAATCTTGCCGGGGGGTCTCGTGGCTGTCCTCGGCAAGGATCTTGTCGAGGGTCGTTGTCTTCTGATCCTCATCTGATCTTGAATATGTCTTTACAAAGATCTTCATGCCACCACGGAGGTGCCTCCCGAGCCCTGGCCCCACGTGGATGATGGTGTTGGGGACGTGGGCTCAAGGGTGTCTCTCGTTGTTGGTGTTTGGGCGTGCTGCCCCGACAAGAGTCTTGCCGGGGCTGCTGAGGCAGTCCCGGCAAGGGTCTTGCCGGGGGAAACTGCTCCGCCCCTCTGCTTCTTTGCGTTCTTGGTCTTGGCGTTGCTCTGGCTGTCTTTGGCTTTGGTTTTGCCTTGGTTTACCTCCCCTGTTCTGCTTGGTGTGACCGCGGGCGCGGCTCCGACTGCCAGTGCATAGGTAAAGGGGTACAAAGGTGCGCCACTTCTTTTGTACACTGACAGGAGCCCCCAGGCCTGGGCCACACATAAGCGCGACGCGTTGTTGGGCCGGGCCCAAAATGGTGCGTGGGCAGGCGGGGCGGTTTTTTTTACCGCGGTAAAACTTTTAGCGCGATGCGCTTCCCACGACCCGCGCGTGGCGTGGCGCGGCATGGAGGGGTGCGTGTGACGTGGGCGGCATGCGTGGGGCGATTCCCGCATGCATGCATCACATCATGGTAAAGAGGTGGCTCGCGCCTTCCCCATAAAAAGAGGGAGGTGTGGAGGCGCGGCTCATTGACCGCGCGGGGCCGGGTCGCGGTCTTCAAGGCGTCCATACCCCATGATCACGGGCTGGGGAGAGGTCGCCTAACCTGTCCCCTCGATTCTGCACGTTCGCCACGCGTCCTCCATGCGCTTGGGGTGGCAAGCGGTGGAGGCGGAAACCGGGCCGTTGCTGGTTGGGGCAGCGGGTCGGTCCTGATTCCCTGCGCCTCTGGTGGCTGGATTGGCCGAGCCCCGACCCTGCCCCTTTATAAGGAGGGGGAAGGTGGGATGGCATCCCGCACTCTTCTGTCATCCATCTCCTCTTGCTTCTGCTTTTTCCTTTCACTCTCCATGGAGAAAGGGAATCCTGGTCCCGATGGCGGCGAGGGTCACCGCTCGACAGCGCGTCCCTCCCCCTACTGAGCCCGCAGTGGTGGAGCCGGCGGCGAGGGGAAGGGGGAGGGGCGAGGCCGTGGGCGAGGCCAGGGCAGAGGTCGTAGTGCTCGGGGAAGAGGAGGACGGGGCAACGCACCGGCTTCGCCCCGCCAATGATGCCTTTTTCGATGGAAGGCCATGTTGGAGACCAGCCCCGCGAATTCTTCAGTAGGCTGCGCCGGCCTCCGTGTCGCAGTCTTCGTCTTCCCGCCCCGTTTGCTCGGGAGATGGAGCGTGACCCGCCCCAATCCCTCAGATTGCACATGAGGGGCTGTGGGAATGGGGGCACGCGGGTCGACATCGACTTCCCGGCCCCTCAGGTCATGTACCTCCGTCGCGGGTGGAAGATGTTTGCTCGCATCCACAGCCTGACGGCGGGGCTCATCCTCTACTTCAAATTAATGGAGGACGGCCCGCTCTCTGTCAAGGTCTTCGGAGACTTCGGGACTCGCCTGAAGTGCTGCGTGGAGAGCTCCTCCGATGGAGATTCTGACGATGGAAACTCTTCCTCGAGCGAAAGCGATGAGGAGGACAGCGGGGCAGATGACGGGGATGAGTCCGACTAGGCGTCGGACGCCCCTTGCCTGGGTGGGTGCGGCAGCAGTAGTATCTGCACCTGGCCGCTCCTCCGGCAGAGTTTTGCCGGGGGTGGGGCCAGCTCCTTGAACTTCTCGGGGCCGTCTCCTTGGGCGGCTGGCGTCGGGAGGCTGCGGAAGAGGAAGAGGGCGGGTGGCAAGGCCGTCAACTCGGAGTACGCGGGCACCGACTCCTTCATCGTGTATTGCCGGGTCCTGCCGCCTCGTCTTCCAGCTCCTTTCCCCAAGACTGGTCATCACCGCCCACCAGTGGCGGCCACCGAGGTGTTCTCTTGGTGCTTTACGCTGCTCGTAGCTCGCCCTATGCGCCTTTTGCCCTTTCGCCTCCTTGACCTGCCTCCTGAGGAGAGGGACAAGAAAGGGATTACGGGCATCTCATCTCTTTTTTAACCTGTAAGCCTTCGGGCCTTGTTAAATTTAAAGCTTGTAATCCCCCTTGTTCATGTTTGTGTGGGATGTTTTTAATGAAAAAGGGATGTTTGCCGGGTTTTTCGTTCGTGGGTAGACCCCGCGACAAGGAGCGGATCCTTGTTACAATTTAAGATAAACGATTTTCGCCCGGCAACAGGCCTTGCCGTCCCCCACTTAGCTTGACCATTCTCGCGCCCCTGGCGGAGGCAGGGATGAAGCGGGCTTAGGCTCCTCGTTCTACTTCCTTGCCACCGCGACTACAACCAAATCCAGGCCCAGGAGATAATCCTTGGGTATAGAAAAGGGGAGCATGGTGGCCTAGAAATAAAATGAGGTATCACATATCCCAGCTCCATTCCGAAATGCATGATAGAGGATGAAAGACTTATCTGGATCAGCAGCCCCCGACAACCTTGTCTTGCGCGGTTGGATCCTTGTGCTTGCAGCCCCCGGCAACTCTGGTTTGCCGGGGTTGGGATGCCGGTCCATTTCCTTTCTTCCAAGTAGCTCAGCAGAAGTGCTCATGTGCCATACAAAACAAAGGAGGACATAAAAGAAACAGATAGACGCGCACTCGACCTCTAGGCTAGGGGTTAGTCGCCGCAAAGCACTATCAACCCTAACCAAGGAAGAGACTCGACCTAGCATGCATGCTATAACTTAGGGCGCGAGCGCTTCATTTATTTATGCTCGAGTCTGCGCTGGCTTTGTACAAAGGATACATGCCTTGCCGGCAAAGCTTGTACAAAGGTGGCTTGCCGGGAGGCCCGGCAAGCCGCATATATGGGTAAAACTTGCGAAGATGCTCTATGTTCCAGGAGTTGCTCACTGGGACAACATCTTTGGTCTCCAGGCAGACTGCGCCGGGCCTAGTGACTCGTATTACCCTATAAGGGCCTTCCCACTTTTGTGTCAAGTTGTTGGAATTCTTGGCTGACTGAGCGCGCCGAAGAACAAGGTCGCCTTCCTCAAAGCTTCGGGCATGAACCTTGCGGCTATGGTAGCGGCGCAAGGCTTGCTGGTAGCATGCTGCTCGCACAGCCGCCTGAAGACGATCTTCCTCAAGGAGCATTGCGTCATCTTGCCGCAACTGCTCTTGCTCAAGCTCATCATAAGCGAGCACTCGAGGTGACCCGTATATGAGTTTCGTGGGGAGAACTGCCTCCGCCCCATATACTAGGGCAAAGGGTGTCTGACCGGTGGCTCGATTTGGTGTCGTCCTGATCGACCAAAGAACCGCCGACAACTCATCAATCCAGCGCCTTCCACTCTTGTGCATCTTGTCAAAGGTCTTCGTCCTTAGGCCTCGCAACAATTCAGCATTTGCCCTCTCTGCATGGCCATTGCTCCCTGGGTGTGCCACGGAAGCAAAACAGACCTTGCTGCCGAGGTCTTGAATGTATTGCATGAAGGTGTGGCTTGTGAACTACGTGCCGTTGTCGGTGATGACTCTGTTTGGCACACCAAAACGGCAGACCAGTCCCTTGAGGAACTTGACAGCTGACTGAGCAGTCACCTTTCTCACTGCTTCCACCTTCGGCCACTTTCTGAACTTGTCAATTGCAACGTACAAGTACTCAAAGCCCCCGACAACGGAGGGGAAAGGGCCCAGTATATCGAGCCCCCAGACCAAGAATGGCCACGAGAGTGGGATTGTTTGAACGGCTTGAGCTGGTTGATTAAGCTTCTTTGAATGGAACTGGCACGCTTCACACTTGGTTACTAGTGCCGTCGCATCCTCGAGGGCGGTGGGCCAGAAGAAACCTTGCAGGAACGCCTTTCCGGCAAGGGCCCTCGACCCTATGTGGGAGCCACATATGCCTCCATGTATCTCTGCCAACAGCTCCAGTCCTTCCTCCCGGGGGATGCACTTCAATTTCACACCGTTTGGCCTTCTCCTGTACAGGACGTCGTCGATTTAACCGGCTGTATGCAAGGCGGACAGCGGGCTACTTTTTCTCGCTTCCTCCTGCTCCTCGTGAAGTTCCCTATTTGGAGGAATTAGGCGGTATCTTGTGCCCATGCCGAGCCCGGGCTCGGCAGCAGGACCAAAGGAATTTCTGAGCCATGGGCGCGGCTGTCTCCATGGCTGTGGCTTGACGCCCGGAGCCGGGCCAGTTCTTTTGGTAGGCTCGGCGTCCCACGACACCCTTGCCGGCATGAGGGGCCTCGGTAGGAAAGTGCTTGCCCGGACTTGACTTCCTCCGCTTGTTCTGCCCCGTTGACGGTTCAACGGATGGTTGAGTTAACCGGAGCAAAAAGGTACCTAGCTCCATAGGTAGCTTGAATGCAGCATGCTTCGACAGGTAATCGGCAATGTCGTTCTCCATTCAGGGGACGTGCTCTGCTTGGATACCGTCAAAGCGTTACTCCAGTTTCCTCACCTCATCTACGTAAGCCTCCATCAATGGGCTCTGGTAATCCTTGTTGACCTTCCTAACAACAAGCTGCGAGTCACCCCTAACGATGAGCTTCTTAACCCTGAGGTCTGCCGCGATCCGGAGACCGGCGAGCAATCCCTCATACTCAGCACTATTGTTGGTGGACATCTCCCTGGGAAAGTGCATCTGGATCATGTACTTGAGGTGCTCTCCGGTGGGTGCGACGAGCAGCACACCGGCTCCGGCGCCTTGCAGCGAGAAAGCCCCATCAAAGTACATGATCCAGTCGCGGTCTGCCTCCTTGCCAGGGAGAGTGGTCTCCTGGATTTCTTCGTTAGGCGTTGAGGTCCATTCTGCAATGAACTCCGCCAAGACTCTGCTCTGGATTGTCGAGGTACTTTCAAACTTCAAACTAAAACTTGATAACTCCAAGGCCCATTCCACAATCCTTCCGGTTGCATCTGGGTTATGCAGTATCCGTTGCAGTGGGAGGCGGGTGACGATAGTGATCTTGTGGGCTTGGAAGTAATGATGCAGCTTCCTCGAGGCCATAAGGAGGCCGAAGAGCAATTTCTGCACACCAGAGTACCTCGACCTAGCTCCTTGCAAGAGGGAGCTGACAAAGTAAACCGGGTGCTACATCATCTTCTTCTTCTGCACCACCTCACTCGACTGCACGAGCACTGCCTTGGTGGCATCAGACTCTGCCGGGGGCCTCGCCCAGACGGCACCAGGCCCTGCCGGGGGAATCTTTGGCTTGCCACCGCTAGTTTTGCCGCCGTCACTGCCTCCTCGTCGACCTCCCTCTGTGCCACCAGTGCGGCGCTGACCACTTCATTCGTCGCCGCCAGATACAGCAGCAACGACTCTTGTGGTTTAGGCGCAACCAATATTGGTGTGGAGGAAAGGTATTTCTTCAGATCCTGCAATGCTGCCTCGGCTTCTGGGGTCCAATCCATTAGGCCTGCCTTCTTCAAGATTTTGAAGAAAGGAAGGCGGCCGGGCGGACTTGGAGATGAATCGGCTCATGGCAGCGACACAGCCGGTGAGTCGACGCACATCCTTGATCCGCTTGGGCGCCTCAATCTGCTCAATAGCCTTGATTTTGTCTGGTTTTCTTTGATCTCGCGCTGCGACACAAAGAACCCGAGAAGCTTGCCGGACGGAACGCTGAAGACACACTTCTCAGGGTTCAGCTTGAGGTTGATCTTGCACAGGTTGGCAAATGTATCTTCCAGATCTTGCACAAGAGTTGCCCCATCTTTGGTTTTGACCACTATGTCATCCATGTATGCCTCCATATTTCTATGGAGCTGGGGTTCAAAACCGATTTGGAGTGCTCTTGCAAACAGCTAGCCAGCACTCTTCAACCCGAAAGGCATCCGTAAAAAGAAATACGTACCACATGGGGTGATGAATGATGTCTTCTCTTCATCTTCTCTTGTCATGAAGATTAGGTGGTAGCCCGAGTAGGCGTCGAGGAATGACAACAGATCACACCCGGCCGTGGAGTCGACAATCTGGTTGATCGCGGCAACGGGAAGGGGTCCTTGGGACAAGCTTTATTGATATCTGTGTAGTCAATACACAGCCTCCACTTCCCATTTGCCTTACGCACCACTACCGGATTGGCCAACCACGTCGGGTGAAGCAATCCTCTCACCAAACCTGCCGCTTCTAACTTCCTGATCTCCTCTATGATGAACTCCTGCCTCTGCAGAGCCCGCTTTCTGACCTTCTGCTTGACAGGCCGTACATGAGGACAGACAGCTAGGTGGTGCTCAATCACCTCCCTGGGAACACCGGGGATGTCAGATGCTTGCCACGCAAACACGTCGACATCCGCCCGCAGGAATGTGACGAGCGCGCCTCCTATTTGCTGTCGAGGGTGGAGTCTATGGTGAAGGCCCCTCCCGTGCCATCCTCCATGACGGGCACCTTCTTGGTCTGCGGCGGCTCAGCTCTGGATTTCTTGCTCTTGCCGGTAGAGCTCTCTGGCACGTCCTCGATGGTAGCACAACACTCCGAGGAGGTGCGCTTGCCGGAGTGGGTGCGAGAGGTCTTGCCGGGCTTCTTCTTCCCTCCCGGGCCTTCAGCGGCAGGAGCAGGTGCCTTGATGGCAGCTACTGCAATTGCTTCCCGGTAGAGTTGGTCGGCGCAAATCAGCGCATCCTTCTTGTCGGAGGGGACGGAGATGATGGTCAACGGCCTGGGCATCTTTAGCATGTTGTAGGCATAGTGTGATGCCACCGTGAACTTGGCTAGTGCCGGGCGGCCGAGGATCCCGTTGTAGGGCAAGGGGATCTCGGCCACGTTGAAGATGATCCTCTCTGTCCTGTAGTTCAACTCTCCTACAAACGTCACGGGAAGTGTGACCTTTCCCTTCGGCTGGCTCCTCCCCGGATTGACCCCTTGAAACGTGCCCGTTTCCTCGAGGTCTTCATCAGGAATTTTCAGCCTTTTGATCATGACAGGCGAGATCAAGTTCAGGCCGGACCCGCCGTTGACCAACATCTTGTTCACCATCGACGCACATGGCCTCCGGAGCCTTCTGGAACTCTTGCTCACCGGACTCGTCGTCCTCGTCGTGATCATCATCTTCTTGTTTCTTGTCACGGCCCCGGGCGGGCCTCTCTTGCTGGTTGTCCTTGCCGGGGCGGCTTCCTTGGCTGCCACGCTTCTTGCCGGATCCCTCGGCACCGTCCTGACCTTTCTCCTTGTCCCGCCTTTCATACTCGGCCTTTTGCTTTTCAGCAAGCAGCTCGACTTGTCGGCAGTTACGAGGTCGTGGCCCTTTGTGCGGTGGATCTTGCAAGATTGCTTGCGAGCCCCACGGCTTGTCGGCAGCTGCTAAGGCCCGGCAAGCGGCGCACCCGGCAATCTCCTTGCCGGGGCCGTCTGCCTTGACGTTCTTGGTAGTGCCGGTGTCGTCAGACCCCTCGACGGCAAGTACGGCCTTGCCCTTGCGTTTCCTGTTGCGACGCTGGCCCTTCTTTGTCGGGGTGGCGGCGTCTTCGTCGGTAGAGTCGGTTTCCGCATCGGCGTATTCACCGGGGTACTTCATTCCCTCTTCAGCTCGGGCGCATTTATCGGCCAGAACGTAGAGCTCAGCCACATCCTTAACCTTGGTCATTGCCAGCTCTTCGTGCATCTTGCGATTGCGCACGTTCAGGTGGAACGCGCTGATCACAACGGCGGGATTAATGTCAGGGATGTTGTACTACACCCGGCTGAACCTCTGGATGTACTTGCGCAGGGTTTCCCATTCCTTCTGGGGAATGATATGCAGGTCACTGGCCTGGCCATGAGCTTGGTGGCCTCCTGTGAAGGCGCCAACGAACTTATGGCACATATCTGACTAAGAAGAAATGGAATCCACCGGCAAGTGCATCAACCAAGACATAACATTGGGCTTCAGTGCCAGCGGGAAATAATTGGCAAGCACCTTGTCGTCGCGAGCTCCGGCCGCCTGCATCGCGATGGTGTAGATGCTGAGGAACTCGGACGGATGGGTCTTGCCAGTGTACTTCTCGCCGACGTCGGGCTTGAACGTGCGGTGGGACGACCACTGGAACTGCCGCAGCTCATGGGTAAAGGCCGGGCAGCCCACCTCGTAAGGTAGGCCGCCGGGCCCCCCCGGTGCTGGGTGGTCCATAGCGGGTCCTGCCTGCTTGTCCGACTTGTGGTGTGTATCACGCTGGTGCTCAATAGTGGTCCGAGCATCTTCGTGAGCTCGTTCTCGAAGAACTTGGCGCTGGTCGCGGTGGGTCTGCGGGTCGGATGACGCTATAGAGATGTTATCACAAGCGTCGTCACGACGGGCAGACGCCCGCGGCGGCTGGCGAGGAGGAGGAGAGTGCACCATGGCCGCAGCTCCCGGACCTCCAGCGCCAAAGATGTGGTGGCTCGGTGGAGCACCGCCCTGAGGGCCCCGCCGGTCGCGGATCATCTTTGTTGGCGACGGTGACGAGGCTCCGGATGGTGGCCCTCCACTTGTCGAGCTTCTCTGCAGCAGGAGGGAAGTCAAGGAGTAGCTGCGCGCGCGCCAAACCATGCGCTAGCGTGGGTGGCGGCGATAGCTGAGTGGACAGTGGCATGCTTCGACTTCTAAGCATGTTAGAAGGAGCTCCACCACGACCCAGCGGCTGCGCGCCATTTTCGCCAGCACTTCGGCGGGCCTGCTGAACTCCTTCATCCCGCGGATGACGCACATGGCTCTTCCCACGGCGGTGCCCAGGGTCGCCGGCGTGGCGACGCTATTCGTCGCGCACACCATGATAAGAGCGCATAGTGGTCGCCGACGTGGGTGTCTTGGAGGTCGCTGCGCCGCCCGAAGGTGGCACAACGACACCCCTGGAGGGCCCAGCGCCGCCTGCGTGGGGCCGAGCTCCATGTTTGGATCTGGCGACGTGCGGCCGGTCGTCGGGCGTCTGAGCAACGCCGCTTCGCCGAACTCGACTGCTGTGATCTTTGGTGCTCGCGGACCGCGGCCCGGGTCCTGTCCGCGACTGGGCCGCTGCTCGCCCGTAGTGGTACGGGCCGTTCGGCCCCCGACGAGCCGATCGCCATGGCCGTCTTCTTCTTGGGAGCCATAGCGATGAAGAAACGCTAGGCTAGCTACTAGACCAGATTCTCACAATTGCGCGTCCCCTACCTGGCGCGCCAAAGATGTTGGTGCGGAACGACACCTATGGGATCACAAGAATCCCTACTACGGTTGCCGAGGCGCAGGGTTGCGAGAAGAGCAGGATCGGTAGTCAACACAAGGATCGTTTACCCAGGTTCGGGATTGCAGTGCAGGGACGAGCGAAATCAACTGCATCCTAGTTGGGAATGCACTTTCTCCCAGTTCATCCATGGACCAAGGACTAGCTCGCACGGCTGCATGGAGATTTTTTGGACAGGTGCGCGGACAAGAGGCATTGTGGTCTGCTTATTTCTGCAAATAGCAGTGCTTAAATTTAGTGGAACTCCACAAGAAGTTCAGATGGTCAGTACACTACATGGTTCAATTCAGCATTCCAACTGAGAACACAATTATAGATGGTTATTATGGAATGAGAGAACGGATGGTGGCTACAAGAAAAACCAGACTGAACTCCAGGAAACCAAAGCCTCCCTAGGGAGGCCCTTTGCTCAGAGAAGCCTTACTTGATTTTTCCTGATTTGTAAACTTTCTCGCAACTTTGTCTTTTGCGGTGAACTAGTATATGTTTGTTATGTTCTACGAATCATTGAGATGTATAAAATTGCTTAACTTATGCTTTTAAAGTATTTTATGAAGCCGAGTTTAATGTGAATGTTCCACATGAATGCTGTACTAGCGTGTGAACGTTTGGAATTTACATTGTGGCCTCAGTTAACTGCATGAACCACTGTAACAAGATAGGTAGTTGCTTATGTGTTAGACAATAGATTAGTTATTGTTCACTGGTCGATAGCCGACTTTTCTAGTGTTGAAGCAAGCTGAGCCAATGTGTTGTGTTTTGCACAACTGCTTACAAGTGGGGTAGTACCAACAATGTTTACAAGCACTTAACCAGCCTTACATACCCTATGTATACGTCGGCGCATAGTTCTCGAACGAGTACTCTATTTCATCTCACGCACACTACTCGTATGATAAACCGTGACATCTTATGTCTTACCATGCCGTATTACATGAAAAAACTAGTGAGGATGCATCTGTTTCGGCAACAATTAGGATGGTTCTCACATCATTCACAGGCACACAAAAGTAGGAGTAGTTCCCACAGATGGATTCAAACAGAGTAGTAGCCCCAGAGGGCTCGATAATAGGCAAGGTTCGGATAATTAGACACAATCCAAACTACTATTAAACACTAGCTGGGGCAACTATTTCATGCCTCGATCTTGTTTGGGATGGACACAAGACGGACCTTGCCATGAACATCATCGAGGACGTCCATTAGCAGCTCAATCCTGTGAACCTTCCTGAAGATAACCTTGTGGCCTTGCCACTCATAAACTTGTCTGTGGAGGCATGCCACGTCATCTTCCCGCGTAACCTTGACAAGAAAAGTATGCCTCACAAACAAAGGAGTAGCTTTGAACTTCTTGTGCTTTAGCACACCCTGGACAACACACCTGAGAACGGTGAGGTTGGAATACATCTTGACGTTGGTATAAGTGCAAATGGCTTCCAGGATCCAACAGCCTAAGAACTCTATTTTCCAAGTGCGTATATTCAGGTCATCCGCCTCATAGAGAGTGACATGTACAACCACACAATCCTTGTCTGCATCAGGGCTCTAACTGAAACAGAAAAAATTCTGAATTACTTTCCAATATAAGAAACACAAGTTATTTAAACCACCACCCAGAGTCAAAAGTATGCATGACAGGGAAGGTAGCATGGCATCGAAGCTAATAAAATTTTTCATTATTTATCAGCACATACTTAGATGAAAAATCACATTCGAGATCAGCAAAGAAGAAAATCACCTTCGGAAGCTCAGCAGGGGGGGGCATCCTTGAAGGGGGGAAACTGCTCCTGCAGGGACACGGGGGATGTAACCTCAAGCGGGGCATTGACCATCTCAGTAGTGGCCGTGAGCGTATCTGGGCCGGCTCGGTGTCTGCCTCCATCTTTGTCGGTGCGGAACGACACCTATGGGATCACAAGAGTCCCTACTACGGTTGCCGGGGCACAGGGTTGCAAGAAGAGCAGGATCAGTAGTCAGCACAAGGATCATTTACCCAGGTTCGGGCCGCGAGGATGCGTAAAACCCTAGTCCTGCTATGGTGGGTGTATTTCAGAGAGTTCTTGAGCTCTCGAACTAGCTATGGTGAGTGTGTGGTTCAAAAGAGTCGAATCCTTTCCCAAAGATGCCATGGGCCTCCTTTTATAGGCGAAAGGGGCTGCCACAGTGGCATACATGAGGTGGAAAGGCGTACAGTATTGCGAGCTTATCGCTCGCATTATAGGAAAAGTTGCATTTAATGTGCTGCTGAGGTGTCCCCTAGCTTTATAGGGGACGGGTGTGAGGCCTGTCCCGTCCGTCGCCGCTCCTCCTCGCTTCAACACGCGCCCTGGCCAGTGATGCATGCGGCGCCATGTAGGCAGGCAGACAGCTGAGGTGGCGCGGTGGTAGGGCCTTCACGAAGATTTGCATGCCGCCACGTAGGCGCCTACTGAGTTGGCCTGGAAGCTGCATGTTGCCACGCAGGTGCCTGCCCAGCTGGTTTGGGCTGGCAGCTGCATGCGAACGGCGTTGGAGACTTGGCTGGTGCGGGCCTGGCAGTGGTCCTGCTGGCGTCTTCGGCGAGAGCCTTGCCGGGGGGCCCGACAAGGGTCTTGCCGTGGCGCGCTATCGTCCCCGGCAAGAATCTTACCGGGGGTCTCGTGGCTCTCCTCGGCAAGGATCTTGTCGAGGGTCGTTGTCTTCTGATCTTCATCTGATCTTGAATATGTCTTCACAAAGATCTGCATGCCACCACGGAGGTGCCTCCCGAGCCCTGGCCCCACGTGGCTGATGGTGTTGGGGACGTGGGCTCAAGGGTGGCTCGCCCTGTTGGTGTTTGGGCGTGCTGCCCCGGCAAGAGTCTTGCCGGGGCTGCTGAGGCAGTCCCCGGCAAGGGTCTTGCCGGGGGAAACTGCTCCGCCCCTCTGCTTCTTTGCGTTCTTGGTCTTGGCGTTGCTCTGGCTGTCTTGGGCTTCGGTTTTGCCTTGGTTTACCTCCCCTGTTCTGCTTGGTGTGACCGCGGGCGCGGCTCCGACTGCCCGTGTATACGTAAAGGGGTACAAAGGTGCGCCCCTTCTTTTGTACACCGACAATCTTCTTGGAGCTCTCTGTTTCGTGGGGATCATCCTCTCGCGTCTGCTCCAACATTGGCAGACCTTTGCCTGGTTCTCCTTGGTCCATCATGAAACTGACTAATACTAGGAGACCACTAAATGGAAAACACAATCGCAATGAAAATGAAACAAACAATTGAGTGAGGATTGGTTACTGCTTTGCAAAAGTTAATTTTTAAACAAAAATATACCAACATCACGGATCTTCTTACCTTCCCTTCATTGGGAGAGAAGAACAGTGTCGGATGCGAGTGTTGGCTTTCTTGAAGACGGTGAGGGAGAAGGGGATTCAGGGAAGAGTGAAATGATGGTTGTTTCATCCGTCAAACTTAGACTGCGGGGAGGTGGGGTTTTGTGATACGACGTCTCATTACTTGCCGCTATGCCCGGGTGACTCTCCAAGACATCTTGCCTTCTAATTTGGTGGATGGCATTTGGGCCCGCGCGCTGCATGGCCCGCATGTCGGTGTACAAAAGTAAAATGACGTTCAGTAGAGGGAGACGTTTCGATGACCTTGGAGGAGCCAGAAGCGGTAGTGTATCCACTGTACTAGTACTTATTGTTTTTCTCGGTAGCTGTTGAGTGTCTCCACTATACTAGTAGTAATTGTTTCTCTTGGCCCAAGACAAAACAGCCCATCCACCCTAGTAAATCATAAAATCAATACAAAAGCCCATATATTTACTTAATGAGAGGCGCTACCCAGCACACCGCCCCCCAAAAAACCTGGGTGCTCTTCTTCCTCCTCACTTCCACCCACCTCACGTTAGCTCGCTCCCCTCGTACCCCCAAATTCCTCACCTCACTCCTACAGAAAACCCCAGCTCTGCTTCTTCCTCACTACTACAGTAAAACCCCAGCTCCCCATCTTCTTACCTCGCACTACAACTAGGCTCTTCATTAATTACTCTGCTCAAATCCGTGAGCTCGGCGCGACGCCCTCGAGAAAAATGGCGTCGTCTGACCCTAGCGCCAAGAAGATGAGGCTCCCGCTAGCGGCGACGCCTGTTGTAGATCCCGCACCCAGCAGCGCAGGAAGAAGCGTCGAGCCCGCCCCCACCAGATCCCAGTAACCCATAGAATCTCAAGTGGACCGCATCAGTGATCTCTCGAATGCCATCCTTGGGGAGATCATCTCGCTTCTCCCCACCAAGGATTGCTGCCGCACCCAAGTCCACTCAATTCGGTGGAGCCCTCTATGGCGCGTCGTTCCCCTTAATCTCGACTGTCATCAGCTATCTCTCTTTAATGATTTTGAACTCCCCAGAGGTATCATCTCCTCCCACGAGGGCTCCGTTTAAAGCCTCCACATCCCATCATGTTATCTGAGCAAGCATACCATGCCCTGCATGGTGGATGCCGGGCTGAAATCCCCTGAATTCATAGAAGTACAACTGCTTGAGTTCTACTATTCCCTAGGAAATCACCTACCAGATAACGAACTCCATGTACTTGTTCCCCCAGCACCGATGTCCATCTCGCGGTTTTACTCCTGTCTCCACACCACCACCTTTGCGTTGTGCTACCTACCAGACAATTTGGTACTAAACCTTTGACTCCCATTTCTCAAAAAACTATCACTTGTGCGGGTTCGTATATCGGAGGCCTCATTGCACTACATCATCCACTCTAGTTGCCCTGCCCTGGAGTGCTTGGTGCTTGTTTTCACAGTTAGAATCGGTTGTCTCCAAATAAAGTCGCCTAACCTTGTAAGAATTGGAATTTCTTTTGACGAAAGGCAGCTCATCATCCAAGATGCCCCTTCACTTCAAAGGTTGATCCTTGATTCTAGTTATTCACCATCGCAAATAACCGTCATCTCTGTGCCTAAACTGGAGACCCTGGGTGTAATACATGATCTCTGTGCTCATTTCAAGATGGTGTTTGGCTCCACAGTTCTTCGTGCATCAGATATTATCATCTACACTTGTAACCATAAGCTACATTTTAAATTTCTGCGCATAAGTTATATATCATCTTGGAGAACACATTTTGTACTAATACTATGTACTATGTTATATATCAATGGTGCTTGATTATGTCAAGATCTTATATATCCAAATGAATAATTTTAATCTGAAGAAGATTATTGGCTTGCTGCAATGCTTTCCATGTCTGGAGAAGTTGTATATAAAGGTGATAATTTCACACAGATTGGAAGCCCGCATATAGTGTACTAGAACTAACCGTTCAGCTGTTGCTCTTTCAACACTCTTTTTTAGACCTTAACTGTTTTCAATATTCATGTCTATTTAGGCAACAGGACGGAGTAAGAGAATTATAATATATCGGTGGATTCGTAAGCACCGGGATTTTCTCACTTCTCATGACATATGACTGAAGACAATAACAGTGGAACGATATGTAGCCAACCATGCAAACACTAGATTTGTCACATTCTTCCTGCTGAATGCGAGGTTACTATTGTCCATCAGGCTTAAGTTTATCAGCAGCGTGGTTTTGATGGATGGGTATGTCGAAGAGCAAAAAAAGAAGTTTCAGGTGGACAAAAGAGCTTCTGAACGTGTCAGCCTTCTATTTACAACATCTTGTGGTCATAATCCAGTAAATTATACGACCCAGGATGTTCATTCTATGGACCTGACCGATCCATTTTACTGTGACTGACAAAAACAGTGCTGGAGTCAGATGTTGTTGCCCTTTTCAATCTGGGTTTTGTCTAAACCTGATGAACAATTAACCCTCGTGCTTTTGTACTGTTTGTAAGCTGGAGTTACATGTTGTTGCCCTTTTCAACTCGGCTGTGACTGTCATATTTTCTTTGAAACAAGGGAAATGGCTTGTCATTTGTTTTATTAAGACTGAAATATTGTAACAAAACCCAACCAAGGGAAATAGCATCACTCTCGCCGGCTGCTTGAACTCATTGTGCATTACAGAACCCAAGTGATTAGCCCCCACCAGCAATCACAAACTTATTTTGGACTAGCACACCAAATGGGCTGTAAATTTTCATAAGAAAGGCTGGATGACCATGATAGATTAGGATTCTGACATTTGGGACCCACGAGGAAAAAGCCTATCCAAGGTGGTGTCGACTTACTTGCTAGTCAACAAACGATTCTGCCTACCAGCCGTTGGATTGACATCCAACATCTGTCCTGTATCTTCTATCTCTTGTCTTCTTCCTCCAACCGCCCAAACCAAACCACCCCATCAGTCCCGCCTGCTCCCGCCTCCCATGGCTCGCTGCGCCTCCGCCGCCCTACCGTACCCTGCAATGTTGGCCAGTCCCTCCCTCTATTCCCCCACACATCCTGTTATTCTGCAGCGATGTCAGCCCTAACACGCACCCGCACCCGAACCAGTCAACCCTCGTACCCCCCTTCGCCTGCGACTGGACCAACGCATGTTCCATGGCTCCTGTTCGTTTCGTCTGAGGCCTCACCATCGTCCTCCGCCTTGGTTTGCTCGCCGTGCATGGTGCGCCGCCCTCTTGCATTGTCAACATCATCAACAACCGAGAGGAACAAGGAAATGACTGTACATGGAGAGGATGACAGTAGGGACCCACCAGGGTCATGGTAGTACGCAAGCAAGTGCCTCACTATTACAAGCCCAAAAAATGATTCCTCCTAATGGTTGGACATCTGGGGCCCACGCCATTGTCGACGTAGTCAATAAACGAGAGAATTACACAACGAGCGGCTGACACCAGGGACCCAACTGGTCGCATATTAGTTATTTACTTTTTTTAGGAACAAGCAGTTGTTATTTATACTAGTTTTAGAGACAGATCAGGGTAACAACGGGGCTGTGCGGGGGATGTGGCCCGTCTAGCCAGGGTTTTATTTATGTTTACCACATCATGAGCCCAGTTGTGTTTTTTTCTTGCTGAAAATGGCTAGCCCATTTCTATTTTTTTAAAGAAATACCCAACCAAGGCCTACTTGCTTTGTCAGCCCTACTGGGCTGCAAATCTTTCAAGATGAGGAGAGTTTCATTCGGCTTGCCCGGAAAATGGGCTATCAGTAATGAGAAATGGGTTGTACATTTTTAAAACACATCAAACCGGGAATTAGTTTCAATTTTTTTTCATTTCAAGATTTTAAATTCCATTGATTTTATGCGTGGACAATTAATTGGATTTTATATTTTTATAAATTTATTTTTCAAATTAGTTTGAATGTGACTTGAAATTCCGGGATTAAAAACAGTTGGGGCCGCACAAAAATATGCTAAATTTCGTATAATTTTTAATAGTGGCCACAATATGGGCTGTGATGCTAACAAAAAGAATATGAGCTCCAAAGAGATCCTTAAGAATTAGCAAATGGGCTATAAATTATTAGAAATAATGGCAGATGGGCTGTATGTTGTTCTCCACACATTTGAGGTTGACTTGTGCGCCTACTATAGGTTGACGCGTACACTTCCCTAAAAAAAGGTTGATGCACACGCAACACCGTGTCAACTTAGTCAACACACGAGAGCATTGACGGTTGGATATCCATCCAACAACCGTCATGCTTCTTCAATCTCTACTCTTCCTGCTACAGCCACTCAAACAAGCGCCGGCGGGACTGCCCGCTCCCTCCTCCCGCGGCCAGCTGTGCTGCCGCGCAGGCCTCAACGGCCCACCGTACTCTGATCGCTGGCCTAGCCATCCCTCTACTCACCCACACCTGCTGTTATTCCCCGGCGACGACAGATGAACCAGTAAACCCTCGTACTCCCTCCGCATGGGAAACAATTGCCGAGTCTTCCCTGGCTCCATGTCGTTCCCTTCCTAGGCCTCGCCGTCGTCCACCGCCCTGGTGCTCTCGGTGCGGCGTGGTCAATGTGGTCAACGAACGACATCCATCGGAAGTGGACTGTACGTGGAGAGGCTGACAGCTGGGTCCACGGCCGCACGCAAGGAAATGCCTCCTTATTACGTGCAAAATAATGATTCCTCCACCTGACAGCTGGGACCCACCAGAAGGGCCTCTGTATTTCGTGAAAAAAAATGTTTTGCCCGTTGACAGCTCGGACCCACCAGCTATATCTTCGCACGCAAGGAAGTCCCTCGTTATTACGCACACAAAAAATGAATACTACCCTTGCTAGCTAGGACCCACCATAGTGGAAGGCTAACTTGTGGGCCTACTAAGTTGACGCGTGAGGGAGTCCTAGATTAGGGGGTGTCCGGATAGCCGAACTATCACCGTTGGCCGGACTCCTAGACTATGAAGATACAAGATTGAAGACTTCGTCCCGTGTCCGGATGGGACTTTCCTTGGCGTGGAAGTCAAGCTTGGCGATACGGATATGTAGATCTCCTACCATTGTAACCGACTCTGGGTAACCCTAACCCTATCCGGTGTCTATATAAACTGGAGGGTTTTAGTCCATAGGACGAACAACAATCATACCATAGGCTAGCTTCTAGGGTTTAGCCTCCTTGATCTCGTGGTAGATCTACTCTTGTACTACCCATATCATCAATATTAATCAAGCAGGAGTAAGGTATTACCTCCATCGAGAGGGCCCAAACCTGGGTAAAAACATCGTGTCCCTGGTCTCCTGTTACCATCCGCCTAGACGCACAGTTCGGGACCCCCTACCCGAGATCCGCCGGTTTTGACACCGACATTGGTGCTTTCATTGAGAGTTCCTCTGTGTCGTCACCAATAGGCCCGATGGCTCCTTCGATCATCAACAACGACGCGGTCCAGGGTGAGACTTTTCTCCCGGACAGATCTTCAGATTCGCGGCTTTGCTGCGGGCCAATTAAGCTTGGCCATCTGGAGCAGATCGAAGCTACGCCCCTGGCCATCGTGTCAGATTTGGGAGTTTGAACTACGGCCGACATCCGCGTAGACTTGATCTTCGACGGATTCGAGCCACAGCCAAAATCGCCACCTTTGTCTCGATGGGCACGATCTAGCTCTGCCGCCGAACAGTGTCCGCTCCGACCCTTAGCTCGGAGCCGACTCCCCCGATCGAGGACGAGTGGTTGGACACCGCCTCGGGGGCTACGATCTCAACGGTGATTGAGCCGAACTCCATCCCTGTCCTTTACGAAGACCTTGACTCCAGGGTACCGGACTCCTCTCCGGACTCCGAACCCTCCGCGCCCCTGCCAATCGAATCCGATCGGGCGCCGGTCATGGAGTTCACTGCCGCGGACATCTTTCAGCACTCGCCCTTTGGCGACATCTTGAATTACTATAGTCTCTCTCTTTATCAGGAGAGCCCTGGCCGGACTACGGTCAGGAAGGTTGGGATGCGGACGACGAAGAAATTCAACGCCCACCCACCACCCACTTTGTAGCCACTGTTGATGATTTAACCGACATGCTCGACTTCGACTCCAAGACATTGACGGTATGGACGACGATGCCAGAGGCAGCCAAGACCCAGCGCCTCTGAGGGCACCGGAAGGCCACCTCGTCATATGACATATACATGGTGGACATCCCAAAAGATGGAAATGGCGATGGAACGCGGAGGATGACCCTCCAAGAAACAACCCAAGCGCCCGACGTCGTGGCGCCGTTCTAAATCCCGCCACAAGAAAAGCGGTGATTCCGCACGGGAGATAATAACACCTCGGACAAGGTCGAAGACGCCCCTCCAAAGCAGACTCAGCGCAGAGGAGGGAGAAGCAAGACCGCATTTACGATGGCGGCAGAAAGAGAGGTAGAGGACGATAATTATGCGCCCCCTCCGAAGACGAGGCAAGCCTCGGCGGCATTTACTTAATTGTCGTGCGGAGGATCCTGCCGAACAGGAGCGTTTCAAACGCAG
Organism: Aegilops bicornis; assembly: GCA_021605145.1. Lineage (NCBI taxonomy): Eukaryota > Viridiplantae > Streptophyta > Magnoliopsida > Poales > Poaceae > Aegilops > Aegilops bicornis. The sequence goes on along the minus strand of CM038672.1, from coordinate 259,973,951 downwards.
GCTTATGGCCACAACAAGCTGCCTCAAGAAAAAGCAGCAGCAGCTTAGAGTTGACCAAGACTTGCTAGCTGACAGATGGACTGAAGTCCTTGCAGCCGAAGAGTATGAACTCGAACGGCCCTCCAAGAGATACCCCAAACGCAGGCTGCTACCCCAATTAGAGGAAGCAGCATCCAAACCTACATCACCAGCGCATGATGCGGCCGACCGGCCACCCCGTGGTCGCGACAGAGAGGCCTCCATACCCTCCATTCAAGCCGTATCTCGGCGTCGCCGAAAAGTACCAAGGCACGGGGAAACGCGCCAGACCTGCAAGACATATTGGAGGACAAGGCAAGGCATACAAGATCGATCTACGGATCGCGTGGGCGCCCCACGACACGAGACGATAACCGTCATGCCGGATACAGCAACTCCGGCCGGGCCGAACACAGTAGACAAAGCTCATATGAGCTACGTCGTGATATAGCCCAATACAGAGGCACCGCACACCCACTATGCTTCACAGATGAAGTAATGGATCATCAAATCCCTGAGGGCTTCAAACCCGTAAACATCGAATCATACGATGGTACCACAGATCCTGTGGTCTGGATCAAGGACTATCTCCTCCATATCCACATGGCCCGTGGTGATGATCTACATGCCATCAAATACCTCCGACTCAAGCTTAAATGACCAGCTCGGCATTGGCTCAACAGCTTGCCAGCAGAATCAATTGGTTGTTGGGAGGACCTGGAAGCCGCATTCCTTGATAACTTCCAAGGCACATACGTGCAACCACGAGACGCCGATGACCTCAGCCACATAATCCAGCAGCCAGAAGAATCGACCAGACAATTCTGGACACGGTTCCTAACCAAGAAAAATCAAATCGTCGACTGTCCGGATGCAGAGGCCCTTGCAGCCTTCAAACATAACATCCGCGACGAGTGGCTAGCCCGACACCTAGGACAGGAAAATCCGAAATCCATGGCAGCCCTCACCACACTCATGACCCGCTTTTGCGCGGGAGAAGACAGCTGGCTAGCTCGTAGTAACAACTTGACCAAAAACCCTGGTAGTTCGGATACCAAGGACAGTAATGGCAGGTCGGCGTCATAACAAGAACAAGCGCCGTATTAATCGGCGACAATGATGAAGATACGACAGTCAATGCCGGATTCAAAGGCTCTAAACCCGGTCAGCGGAAGAAGCCATTCAAAAGAAATACCGTGGCCCGTCCAACTTGGACCGAATACTCGATTACATGCGGATACATGGCACCCCGAAAAACTAGCCAACCACACCAACATGGATTGTTGGGTGTTCAAAGCAAGCGAGCAAGTTAAGTGCCGAACTCAATGACAAGGGGCTGCATAGCGATGACGAGGAAGAGCCCGACCCGAACAATAGAGGACAGAAGGGCTTTCCCACACAAGTGCGGACGGTGAACATGATATACGCAACCCACATACCCAAAAGGGAGCGGAAGCGTGCACTAAGGGACGTATATGCGATGGAGCCAGTCGCCCCGAAGTTCAACCCATGGTCCTCCTGCCCGATCACATTCGATCGAAGGGACCACCCCACTAGCATCCGTCACGGCGGTTTTGCCGCATTGGTTCTTGACCCAATTATCGACGGATTTCACCTCACTAGAGTCCGGATGGACGGTGGTAGCAACTGAACCTGCTTTATCGTGGATACAAGGTCGCAAAATGGGCATAGACCTCAAGGATTAAACCTACAAAGACGACCTTTAAAGGCGTCATACCAGGTGTAGAGGCCAATTGTACATGCTCGCTACACTCGAAGTGGTCTTCGGATCCCCGGATAACTTCCGGGCGAAGAGTTAATCTTCGACATAGTCCCGTTCATGGCGGCTATCATGCACTGCTTGGACGAATCGCATTTGCAAAGTTCAATGCGGTGCCGCACTACGCATACCTCAAGCTCAAGATGCCAGGCCGTCGAGGAGTAATCACGGTCAATGGAAACACCGAACGCTCTCTCCGAACGGAGGAGCACACGGCGGCCCTCGCGGCGGAGGTGCAAAGCAGCCTCTCACAACAATTCTCGAGTCCGGCCACTAAACGTCCGGACACTGTCAAGCGCGCCCGGAGTAACCTACAACAAGACCGCCATGGGCATAAGGGGAGGGGCACGACCACGGCACGCCCAGAATGCGGCTCAACCGCACCAGGGGCTCCCGATTGTGTCATTCTTTTTCTTTTTTCTTTTTTCTTACTTTCAGGACTCTGTTCTCCAGAAGCCATGTCCGGCATTCGCGCCGAACTCACGATGCAACAGCCAGGGAAGCAGAAAACTGCGTCGAGTGTCCAGGTGGTCTCTACTACGAGCATTATACCTGTTTTACATACCATCCCGCAGCTTACCCCTGGAGGGGACATGTTAAATAGTCATATCCCTTGCTTATCGCACAATATGTATCGTTATGCTTTTTATATGCGGTTTCTTTTTAATAACCAATATATAGCTCTTGCCTATTATTGCATTCTTTCCCATTATATATGTTCATTTATGACATTGCGCAACTGCATAATTTGGTACGACCAATACACCAAGGGCTTAAGTACCCCAAAAGTATGGTGTGATAAGTCCGAACACTTTCACAAGTGCGGCACCCGAACTTATAGCATTATATGCATCGGCTTCGAATCATGTCTTGGATCAATAGTTGGGTTTGCCCGGCTCCCATGTTTTGGTACCTTATGTTCCGTTATATCGGCTAAGGTAGCACCGGGAGAACCACTGCGATTGTGCCCGGTTGAGCTTGGTTGAGCACCTCGGTGGAGAAAGCTAAAACTGACCCGTCATGATAGGGCGAGAGCGATCGCTGTTCGAGAGGTTTTTTCGGGTCCCTAAAGACTTATGCCGCTTAGAGCGAGGAGTCGGCATTGTCCGCCAAGGCGTGGATAGCGCCCCGAACTCGGTCTTCCGAATACTAGGGGCTTCGCCAAAATTTAAAATTATAGAATTCTATGGCTAAGTGAGAGTGTTCAAGCACTATAAGTCCGGTTGCCTTGTTCGCTATGCGTTGAGCGCCTCCTCGATGGACCCAAGAATGGGAACAAGAGCGCTCAAGTTTATCCCGAACACCCCAAAGACTTCGTGGCATGGGGGCTGAAGCCAACGACTTGCCATCTCTCAAATTTGATAAACGGCCGCCGTAAGGTAATATTTTAAATTAACAAGCGTTGCTTAGCGCATATGAACAAGTTTTCAGCGCATGTGATAACAAATGCGAGTCTATTCAAAATTACATCTTTGGAGCACTCATCCGCTATACGGCGGGCACCCTTCAGGACGCCCTCATAGTACATTTCGGGCTTGCGATGATCCTTGCCCTTCGGTGGCCCGTCCGTCACAAGCTTCTCCGCATCCAGCTTGCCCCAGTGCACTTTAGCAAGGGCAAGGGCCCAACGGGCACCTTCGATGCAGACGGAGCGCTTGATGACTTCAATCCATGGACAGGCGTCCACCAGCCGCTGCACTAACCCGAAGTAGCTCCCAGGCATGGCTTCCAATGGCCACAGCCGAACTATGAGGCCCTTCATGGCCTGTTCGGCGACCTTGTGGAGCTCGACTAGCTGCTTCAGCTGGTCGCTCAGGGGCACCGGACGTTCGGCCTCAGCATACTGAGACCAGAACACCTTCTCCGTCGAGCTCCCCTCCTTGGCGCGGTAGAACGCGGCAGCATCAGACACACTACGGGGCAGATCTATGAACGCTCCTGGAGAGCTCCGGATTCGGGTAAGTACTAGATAATTGAATTTTACATTCTTGCTCTGCATAAAGAATGCCTTACCCGCCGCGATCTTCTTTATTGCCTCAATCTCCTGGAGGGCTTTTTGGGCCTCGGCCTTAGCAGCTTTGGCACTCTCAAGAGCCGAGGCAAGCTCGGACTCTCGGGTCTTGAGTCACGCCCAAACCCTCGTGTTTTTCCACGAGAGCACGGAGCTCTTGCCGTACCTCCGCCCACCGCGCCTCCCCTTCTCTCGCTCGGTGCGCCCACGGCCGCTTTGTTTCGGCCCGCGGACACCGCCTCCTTCAGGGCCGCCACCTCGCTCGTGGCCCCTGCAATACCCATGTTATTCCTGTTATTTTTTGCAACCAAATCCTTTCTATAAGGTATTTCTTTAATAAGGTATTACTTACCTTCCTTGTCCTCGAGCTGCTTCTTGGCATGGCCGAGCTCGTTCTCGGACCGCTCGAGGCTCTGCTTCAATGCATTGACCTCCGCAGCCAAGGCGGGCAGAGGTCAAGCGTAGCCTGCATTCGTGATATTGACATACTTATGTTAGACTCCTGCGTATATCTATTTAGATCCTTAGTCCGGCTTTTCTTTCCAACACCGAATCTAAGCATCGAGAACTCTTGTCTATGCGGTAATATTTTTGCATATTCTAAACTTATGTCAAAGCCTGTTAGAAGGCTGGTACAGGCTTCAGTTAGCCCGCTCTTGGCGGACTGAACTTTCTGGATTACCACACTCATAACAGTGCGGTGCTCCTCCTCGATGGAGGCGCTGTTAAGCGCCTCCAGTAAGCTATCCGGTGCCTCCGGTTGGACGGAGGACACCGGCGTCTTACCCTTCCTACGAAGGGACCGCTTGCCGGACTTGAACCGGCAAGGTTCCGGGTATGGAGTCCGGACGAAGGTCGGGCTTAGAGCCCCTCGGGGTCTCGCCCCACGCTGGAGTCCGGAGGTTGCCTTATGGCGCCTGCTGTGCCACCTCCTCTTGACCAGGCCCCTCGGGGCCCCACCTCGGTGTCGTCCATGCAAAGCATGAGGTGAGGAGGCGGCCGGAAGTGAAGTACTCTCCACTTCCGACGAATTCGAGGACCGCTTCGGCCAGCGGCGAACTCGTCCTTGGGCGGGCTGCATGATTGTTCGGCATTAGAGAACACTATGCAATGAAAAAAAACCATGGGTATCCGGACACTTACGATCTCGCCAGGGGCTTAGCCCTTGTTGGCCACTCCTCCTCGTCATTGTCGGAGTTGGTGGAGAAGTACGAATGAAGGGTCCTGCCCTTCTTGGACCCTCCGGCCTCCCCAGTTGGGGCGGCCTTCCTTTTCTTCTCTCTCCCCGCTGGGGGGGAGGCTTCTTTTTCCTCCTCCTCTTCCTCAGAGGAGGATTCCGCCTCAGAACTGTCGGGCGGTGAGTCCGACAGCACCTGGCGGCGGGAGCTCTTTCGAGTTCCCGTGGCCTCCTTCTTGGCCTTCTTCTCCAGGACCACGTGAGGTACCGGAGCCAGCAGCTCACATCGGGCGTCCACTGGTCTTCAGCAAGGGGCCGGACGGTTAATCTGTCCGGACGTCTTCACCAGATCTGTCAAAGGTTAGGGAGTTTTAGATCCCGCATAGAGTCAAACTATGAAAAAAGAGTCCCATAAAGGGTAAAATAACTTACCTCGCTGGCTTGACGCTGCGAGCTGAATCTGCGATCTTCGTTAGCGGATGTGGGAGCCTCGGCGCCCTTGAACAACACCTTCCAGGCATCTTCGTACGTAGTGTCGAAGAGCCTTTTCAGAGTTGAGTGTTGTGCCGGATCGAACTCCCACAATTTGAAGGCCCGTTGTTGGCATGGGAGAATCCGGCGGATAAGCATCACCTGGATTACGTTGACAAGCCTGAGATTCTTGTCCACCACGTTTCAGACGCAGGTTTGGGATCCGGATAGCTCGTCCGAATTCCCCCACGTCAGGCCCGTCTCTTTCCATGATGTGAGCCGTGTGGGGGAGCCAGATCGGAATTTGGGGGCCGCCGCCCATTGAGAGTCGCGCGGCTCGGTGATGTAGAACCACCCCGATTGCCACCCCTTTATGGTCTCCACAAAGGATCCCTCGAGCCATAGGACTTTGGCCATCTTGCCAACCATGGCGCCTCCGCACTCCGCTTGGCGGCCGCCCACTACCTTCGGCTTGACATTGAAGACCTTCAGCCATAAGCTGAAGTGGGGCTGGATGTAGAGGAAGGCCTCGCACACGACGATAAACGCCGAGATGTTGAGGATGAAATTGGGCGGATCGTGGAAGTCCAGGCCGTAGTAGAACATGAGCCCCTGGACAAATGGGTGAAGTGGAAAACCTAGTCCATGGAGGAAGTGGGGAGAAACACCACCCTCTCATGGGGCACAGGGGTTGGAATGAGCTGCCCCTCGCCGGGTAGCCGGTGTGCGATGTTGCTGGACAAGTATCCGGCCTCCCGCAGCTTTTCGATGTGCCCCTCCATGACGGAGGAGGCCATCCACCTGCCTCCCGCTCCAGACATAGTTGGAGAAGGTTGAGGTGGGATGTACGGACTTGGGTGCTAGAGCTCGAGTGCGCGGAAATGGATGAGCAAAGGAGGAAGAAGGCGTAGGTGAAAAGGTGGATCCTTATCCCCTTATATGGACGGACGAAGCTATGCGTCCCCCGCCAGCATGGTAAAACTTGCTTATCTCCCAAGCGCCGTAATCAATGGCGCGGATGGGTTACCCACGTCCGTATTGATGAGAAACCCGGAATAAGGGGGCATGATCTCCGCTTTGATAAGATGTGCCAGGGAAACCGCCTCGCTAAACACGCTGAGGCAGGACAGTAAAAAATGTTTCGAATAAAAGCTTGGCCGTGGTGTGATGTCATGCTGCGGAATACGTCAGAAGATCTGTGCAAAAATTATTCTCTCTACGGTGGTATGTGGAACTTGTTTTGCAGAGCCGGACACTATCCTTGTGTTCAAAACCTTCTATGAAGTATTCGAAGGAGGAACCCGCCTTGCAATGCCGAAGACAATATGCGCGCCGGACTCGCCATAAATCACTTTGAAGCCTGGTTCGGGGGCTCTTGAGGAGTCTGGATTAGGGGGTGTCCGGATAGTCAACTATCACCGCTGGCGAACTCCTAGACTATGAAGATACAAGATTGAAGACTTCGTCCGTGTCCGGATGGGACTTTCCTTGGCGTGGAAGGAAAGCTTGGCGACACGGATATGAAGATCTCCTACCATTGTAACCGACTACGTGTAACCCTAACCCTATCCGGTGTCTATATAAACCGGAGGGTTTTAGTCCGTAGGACGAACAACAATCATACCATAGGCTAGCTTCTAGGGTTTAGCCTCCTTGATCTCGTGCTAGATCTACTCTTGTACTACCCACATCATCAATATTAATCAAGCGGGAGTAGGGTATTACCTCCATCAAGAGGGCCCGAACCTGGGTAAAAACATCGTGTCCCTGGTCTCCTGTTACCATCCGCCTAGACGCACAGTTCGGGACCCCCTACCTGAGATCCGCCGGTTTTGACACCGACAACGCGCATGGAGGGCTTTGTCAACTTAGTCAATATGAACGATTCTAGCTCTACTGACCGTATGATGTCCATCCAACGACCGTAGTGCTTCTTCAACCTCTGGTCTTCTTGCCCCAGCCGCCCAAACCAGCATTGGTTGTGCTGCCTTCTCCTGCCTCCCGTGGAAGGCTCTGCTGCCGCGCAAGCCTAACCGCCCACCCTACTCCAACCTCTGGCCAAGCCATCCCTCTACTCACCCACAACCCCTGTTATTCTGTGGCAACGGCAGCCTCACACCACAGTCGAACCAGTCAACCCTTGTACTCCTCTCCGCGAGGGAATCCACTGCCGTGTCTTCCCCGGCTCCGTGTCATCCCCTTCCTAGGCCTCGCCGTTGTCCACCGCCTTGGTGCTCTCGGCGCGGTGTGGTTAATGTGGTCAAGGAACGACTTCTATCGGAAGAGTATGTGGAGAGGCTGACAGTTGGGTCCACGGCCGCAGCAAGGAAGTGCCTCCTTATTACGTGCAAAATAATGATTCCTCCACCTGACAGCAGAGACCCACCGGACGAGCCGCCGTATTTCATGAAAAAAGTTTCCTCTCTAATAGCTGGGACCCACCAGCTACATCTTCACAGGCAAGGAAGTGCATCCATATTACGGGCAAAAAGATATGATTCTCCCCCTGACAGTTGGGACCCACCAGCTATATCTTCGCACGCAAGGAAGTGTGTCCATATTCTGGGCAAAAAATATGATTCTCCCCCTGATAGTTGGGACCCACCAACCGTACATAGGGTTGCATGTCTGGTCGCGAACGTGTACGTACATACTGGTCGATCGGTCTGTCTGCAGGCTGCAGCGATGAACCATGGCCGAGTAAGGAAGGGCGTGTCTCGTAGTAGAGGTGCAGACGTAGCATGTCACGCAATCCCGTCTATATCGTGTACACGTACATACAACCAGGGTGGAACAAACTAAATACGGCCACATACGTACATACGGGTGGGGTCTCGAACGCCTACTCGCGCATACGTACGGCCAGGGCTCGTGTACATGGAGAGGCAGCGGAGAGCAGCGATGACGTCTTATTCACCGGCAGCCAACCAGCTGAGTCGGAATGGAGAAATTGCGTCGTGTTCATCGGAAGGCAATGGAATGTGTCCTGTTCATCAGGAGCTAACCGACTTGGACGGAACAGCCAAAACGAGGCGTGGCGTACCGCAGAACGGAGGAAACGGCCTTCTGTTCGACTACCTACGGTCGAAATGGGATCCTGTTTACTGGGAGAGGTCTGGCGTACCGCAAAACGGAGGAAACATACTTCTCTTCGACCTCCTACGGTCGAATCGGGGTCCTATTGATCGGGAGGGGTGTGGTGTACCGCAAAACAGAGGAAACAGACTTCTCTTTGACCTCCTACAGTCGAACTAAGCTCGTGTTCATCAGGAGGGGTGTGGCGTACCGCAAAATGGGACTCCATGAGCTACTGTTCATCCACCGTCTACTGCCTCGCTCCAGCCTCCACGGGCTACTGTTCATCCACCCGTCGACGTCCTCCAGCCTCCACCCACAACAGTTCATCCACGACGTCTCCCTCCTGCCTCCACAAGCTACTATTCATCCATGGGCTCCTGTTCATCCAGCCTCCACCTGCTACTGTTCAACCAGCCCTCCACGGGTCCTATTCATCCAGCCTCCACTGGCTACTGTTCAACCGACGCTCCACGGGGTCCTGTTCATCCACCCCCAACCAGCTCAATCGGGGTCCTGTTCATCCAGCGGCAACAACCTCTCCTACCACGGGGTCCTGTTCATCCAACCCCCACCGGGAAACTATTCATCCAACCCCCAACAACGTTCACTGTTCATCAAGAGGCAACATGTTTGATCGGCTTCAGTTAGCAGCAGTAGCGAAGGAATCGCTCGGATTCAGTTAACAGCCAAGGGAACGATCGCTTGGGTTCAGTAATGTAGCTAGTGCAATCGCTCGGGTTCAGTAAGCAAACGCCACGCTCGGGTTCAGTTAGATCCCAACACCTCGCACACATGCGCAGTACGTAATGAGAGAAAGCGTGCAAACCTTCAGGCATCGCCGCCCCGACCACCCACCATAACCGGGAACTCCCCAAAATTTTCCTCGCCCTCGCTCTACCATGGTTTTTTCTATCATGGGCGGCCCAAAGAATATCATCCAGGTGCATCTCCGACCCGTCTAGGAGGAAAAGCCCATTTCCTTTCATGATTTTTTGTCATAGAAGTAGGAGCCCACCACATCTATGATGATACCTGGTTTTGTCACAATTATCGTCATAGAAGTGTCATAAGCATGACAGGAAAAAAATCGTTCGGCCCAAAATGTCACGGATGTGTCTTTTTTTGTAGTGATATCTGCGTTCCAAGGTTAGGGCAGTACGTCCAGAAGTGGTTGCTCGTGAATTGTGAGCCATTGTCAGTAATGATACGATTAGGAACACCGAAATGGCTCACGAGGCCCTTGATGAACTTGACGGCTGAGCCAGCGGGGATGGTGCGTATTGGCTCCACTTCCGCCCACTTGGTGAACTTGTCGATGGCGACATAGAGGTAGCGGTATCCACCGGCCACCTGAAGGAATGGGCCCAGGATATCCAATCCCCAGACCACGAACGGTCACCAGAGCAGGATGGTCTGGAGACCTTGCCCGGGCTGGTGAATCTACTTGGCGTGGAAATGGCAGGCCTCGCAGGATCACACCAGCTCGGTAGCATCGTTGAGCGCCGTCGGCTAGTAGAAGCCGCAACGGAACACCTTGCCCACGAGGGTGTGCGACGAGGAGTGGTTCCCATAGTCCCCGCCGTGGATATCAGCCAGCAACTCGCGCCCGTGTTCTTTGGATATGAACCACAACGCGACGTCGTTGGGGCGTCGCCGGTACAGCTCGTCGTCCTCTAAGCAATAGGCAGTAGCCTGGCGGACCACACGTTTCGCGTCCTCCTCCTTCTCTGGCAAGGTGTTGCAGAGCAGGTACGCCTTGAATTCCTCGATCTAGCAGCCAGCCTGAGGTTCCAGCGCCAGGAGTAAGCGAGCTCCTGAGGTCGGGCCACAATCTAGGGCTCCTAAGGTCGGGGCCGGCGGCAGCTCCTCCCTGAGCAACACCGAGCCTTGCCCGGGGGGCCGTTGACGGCTTGTGGAGCCTCTCCTCAAAGACTCCAGGCCTCTGGGGCTCACGGCGGGACGCCCTCTTGGCGATGTCGTGTGCTTCCTTGTTCGTGCCCCGCGGGACATGCTGCCACTCTAAGCCCAGGAAGCATATTTCGATTTTAGGTACCTCTTCCAGGTAAGACTCCACATGCTCATCCTTCGGCTTGTAATCTTTATTGCAGAAGTTTACGTGGAGTTGGGAGTCGCCCTTGATGGTGAGGCACTTGACTTGCAGGCCGACCGCGGCCCCGAGGCCAGCAATCAAGCCCTCGTACTCTGTGATGTTGTTGGAGACCTTCTTGCCGCGACGGAAGCAGAGTTGAACGGCATAGTAGAGATTTTCCTTGGTTGGTGAGATGAGCATGACTCTAGCCCCCGAGCCTTGTCATGCGAAGGCACCGCCGAAGTGCATGACCCATCCGTCGGGTGCCTCGTCCTAAGGCGCGAGGGATTGGCCCTCATCCAGCCCCCGATCAGGACCATCAGTCCACTCTGCCACTAAATCGGCCAGGGCCGCCCCCTTGATGACCCTGGTCGTGCTGAACTCAAGCTGGAAGGCTTGTAGCTCGATGTTCCATTCTACAACCCTTCCCACCGTGCTGGGGCTGTGCAACACCTTCTCCATGGGATACGCCGATACGACCTTGATGGGGTGGCCTTGGAAATAGTGACACAACTTTCTTGAGGCGACGAGGAGCGCGAGTATGAGCTTGTGATGCATAGGGTAGCGAGCGCGCGCATCGTGCAACACCGTGCTGACAAAGTATACTGGGTGCTCGATGAGGGGCGAGGAGTTGGGGACATCTTGCTCCGCGGGGTGCACGAGGGGCTCGTGAGGCCTGGAGGTCGATGAAACAACGAGATCCTCATGTGCGCCGCCTCGGGGTAGCGAGGGTCGTGCGGCTTCTTGTTTGCTGCCTTGCTTCGAGCCCGTTCTGGCGGGTCGCTCCCTCACCACCACGAATGGCGCACTGGCCTAGTGGGGAGTGGCCCCCAAATAAAGCACCAGGGGCTCACGCGGACGGGGCGCCACCATGACCGGCGGGCTCATGAGGTATCACTTGAGGTCTTCGAAGGTCGCCTCAGCTTCCGACGTCCACTCGAATGGGCCATTCTTCTTCATCAGCTTGAAGAAAGGGAGGGTGCGTTCGCCAAGCTTGGAGATGAAATTCCCTAAGGAAGTCACGCACCCTATGAGATTCTGCATCTCCTTGAGGGTCGGAGGCAGGTTCATCCATTCTATTGCCTTGACCTTCTCGGGATTGGCCTTGATCCCTCTGTGCGAGACTAGGAAGCCCAGTAGCTTGCTGAACCAGACCCCGAACACACACTTCTCTGGGTTGAGCTTCAGGTTTATGCTGTGCAAGTTAGAGAATGTTTCTTCCAGGTGTTTGATTAGGGTCCTTGCTTCCCGCGACTTGACTTGATGTCATCGACGTATGCCTCTACATCCCTCCCCAGCTGCGGCTCGAGCACGATGTGCATCAACGGCTGGAAAGTTGCGCCAGCGTTCCGCAACCTGAAGGGCATGCAAGTGTAGCAGTACATGCCGCCCGAGGAGATGAAAGTTGTCTTCTCGACGTCCTGTGTCGCCATCTTGATTCGATGATATCCTGAGAAAGAATCAAAGAAGCACATCAAATCGCACTCGGTAGTGGAATCCACGATCTGGTCAATACGCGGGATCGAGAATGGGTCCTGGGGGGAGGCCTTGTTGATGCTTCTGAAGTCGACACACATGCACTCCTTCCCGCCTTTCTTGGGGACGATCACATGATTTGCCAACCAGTCTAGGTGCCGTATTTCTGGATGACGCCAGCCTCTTGGAGCTTGCTAACCTCCTGGATGATGAATGCTTTCTTGTCTTGTGCTTGACGCCGCGCTTTTTGCTTCACCGGGCACGCACCAGGACACACCATCGGGTGGTGCTCAAATACCTCCCTCGGGACACCAACCAAGTCTGACGCTTTCCCATGCAAATAAGTCTTTGTTGGCCCTCAAGAAGTCAACCAGCGCCTCCTCTTGGTCCAGAGGAAGGCCCGCACCAATGGTGAAGGTGGGGCTCGAGCCCCCGATGTCGACAGGCACCTGCTTTGTCTCGGCCTGGTCCTGAGAGAACAACTGCTTTTTCTTCATGGGTGCGGCCTCCTGACCCTCCGCTGCGCTCGCGGTGGCAGGGCACGAACCAGCCACGACCCTGTAGGCAAACTCGATGACCTGGACCGCGTCTTTCGTATCCTCGACCACATTGATAACGCCACTGCTGCCCGACATCTTGACGACGTTATAGCCCAGATGGGTCGCCGCCATGAACTTGGCAAGGGCCGGATACCCCAGGATGGCGTTGTATGGGAGGCAGATGTGGGCGATCACTACTGCAGGATGCTGCTGAAGCGACACTACGATCAGAGACCCTTCGACGAAACTGTGTGCGATGCAATAATCGCAAATGGTGGTGTAAAAAACCGTCAAAAAAGGTGTAAAATGTTTGCGATGACGGATGTATCAAACACGATTCAGATTTTAGTTGCGTGTGCGATGCAGGGCATACGGTTCAATTCAATTAACTATTTGCGATGAGGAGAAACAAAAGAAACAGGCAGCCAAATGATGGTGTGTGCAATATACAACATATGGTTCACTCAGATGAACTGCTTGTGATAAGATTAGGCAACACAAAAGAAATAGTTAGCCAGATCAAGGTGTGTGCGATATACTGCATGCGGTTCACTCGAATGAACTGTTTGTGTTGAGACAAGAGAACAGAAACAGTTCAATATTGTCGGTGTTCTGGGAATGGGGGTACCCAGACTTGCATGCCTGCGGCCCACGGCGTGGCTCCGTCGACGGCCCGGTACGGCCCAGCTTCAGCAACAACAACCCAAGACCCTCGCGAGGCGGGCGACACGAAGACCTCCCTGGGGGCGCCCCCCAGGCTGGCTCCCGAGGAGCAGAGATATCTATGCAAGCTGCACCTCGCGAGGTTCATATGACGTGAGCCGTGACGACCAAGGCCAGGCGGGCGCTAGCGGGCGCAGTGTACCAGTTTCCTCTTTGGTGCTAAGGAGGCAAGCGCAGGCGCGGGGGTCCCGAGGAATCAAGCAAAAGTTTCCATTCCGGTGCAACAAGACCAAGACCGCCAGGACGACATGACGAAGGTCATCGTGGAGCCCACCGCGGTGTCACCACCAGATGCTTTTGCAGGCGAAGACTACTTTTGTCAGTATAACTCGTACTAGTTGTCTCCCTTTGAAATTGGCCGTTGTGGGATCCCTTCCCGCCTACATTTGGGAAGAGGACCAAGTCCACTATAAATAGGACTTAGCCACCACCATAGAGGGGAGGATGGATCATCGGATCCATTCCACCTTAACCAGCTCATCAAGCACAAGAACACCGCACCTCCTGAGGCTGTTCGGCCATTGTACTTGTTCATCTACAGCCCCTCGAGGCCAATCCACCATAAAAAGCTAGAGTAGGGTATTGCACCGCAAGGTGGCCCATACCAGGATAAACTGCTGTGTCTCTTGTCCATTGGGTTCGTCTAGCTAGGCCGTGGATTCGGTGAGCAGGCAGACTGGGGAGGACGAGTTCTTCGCACGCACCCTAGAGTTCGAACCTCTCAAGGGTCTGCGGAACCCTGAATCCGAAAAATATAACAAGATGTGTGTGATACGCGGCAAACAGGTCTGTAATCAGAAATGTGTGCGAAGACCGATAATACATGTTACAAAAATTGTATAACTGGAAACTATGTTCAAATACGAATCCAACGATATAATCTTTCGCGACATGCATTCGTATTTTATCAGTTAAATCCTACTTATAAACCAGGACGGGGGTATAGTAGGTAATTAAATCGCAAACATTTTTTTGTATTAACCGTATGTGTACTTGTCCTTTCGTCCTCCTTTCGCACGTCTTGTCACCCCGCTGTCGCAGACGGCTTACAGCGCAAGCTTGCGCAGCGCGTGGGAGCGTTCTTTTGGCCAAACGGTGGCTCGAAGTGGCGCCAATGAATCGTTGGTGAGCCCGTTCCCGCGCAACCTCGTAGGTTCCCGCGCAAGCTTCCCGCCCGACTCAGTGAAATCCCCCAAAATCCCAATGCTTACCGGCCTGCTACATAAACCCTCACGGTCGGCAAGTCCTGCGTCGCATTTCCCCCTCCCTCCCTATAGCTTATCTCGTCTGCTTCTCCCACAATTGCCAATGGCACCGGTTTGTCGTCATCGCTCAGCCACTCCGCCGTCATCATAGGATAGCTCCAGGTGGGAGGCTACACCATGGCGGTGACTCAGTCCCCGACATACTGTAGTGCGCATGGCGTCCCTGTTCGGTGTTGGCGGAACACCCACCACACGCTCTGCTGCCAGTGCCCGTCGACAGCTGTTGCAGGCCGCCGTTGCCGCCATACAACCCAGAGGCGAGGAATCAGGAGATCTACCAGCAGTTCAGCCACGTCGAGAGGGATTGTCTGGAGCGACAGTGGTCATTCGAGCTGGCGAGCGTTGCTGAACGTGCAGCAGTGGCAGGCACCGTATTGCATTTGTCCATCTCGTCGATACACTCCTCCTCCTCCTTCTCTGCCTCTTACTGAGTGCGCTCGGCAGAGGAGAGGCTGCCGGAAGTAGCACAAAGCCCCTCCATAGTAGTAGTATTAGGGGCTATTTTGTTCAGTTCATCTGACTATAGATGTGTGGTGGAACTGTACAATGTACTTAAAATTAGCTAGTATATATAGTTGAACTAGCTATTTCAGTACGTGGTTGGCCACAATTGGGGAAAAGTTTGGCTGGTTCAGCTGTCGAGTTGAACTGTTTGTATAAATTAAGAACGACTGCTTAATCTATGAATGAAATCTATGCTTAATTACTGAATTTTAGTTGCAAAAATTAGATAGTGCTAGTAATTTTTAGCTGCATATTTTGACAAATCGCTGTGTTACAAGGATTGACAAATGGCAACGTTACTAGATCAACAAATGTGAATCTTTCCAGTTTGACAAATGTCAACACGCCCAATATAACAAATGCAAATCTTACCAAATTGTTTGTACGTGGTTGCACATGGGTCATCCAAAACAACCGTTTGCATTGAAGGGATGCACAAATCTTGTGCTGCGAATCTTCCCTCGACTTCAGAGGGAAGACCATAACTCTCACTTTGCATACGGGTGTTCTATCTAAAATGTTTGCGATCAAGAGCTGCAGAAATCCTGCTCGGCACATTTTCTCTTGGCTTCCTGGGGAAGCTGTCGGTTTGCATACGGGTGTTCTAAGTAAAATGTTTGCGATCAAGAGCTGCAGAAATCCCGCTAGGCTCATTTTACCTTGGCTTCCTGGGGAAGTTTTAGTTTTGCATACGACTGTTCTAACTAAAATGTTTGCGATGAGTGTTTTATATTTGAAAACCGTAATAAACTGTGGCTTGGGCGCCATTAATGGAGAGGATGCGAGCAAGGCGGGCGGCCATGGAAGTCAAAGGGATCGCTTCCCGATGAGCCTGCGCGGTGTACAGCTCGCACGCTTCCTGGTGAGCCTCCGCATTGGAGTACAGCTTGCACAACTCCCGTTTAGTCAAGCACTCAAGCACCTATCCGCATGGCACCTCCTAGCCATTAAAAGATTGCGGTATGGCATCACGTGAATGGTTAACAGAATGCACACAATTTAAATTATACAAAATGTTTGAGATGTTATAGTGGCAGCTATTTGTTTCAAAATGCCTTTATTGGTTGTTATTCGAGTGTGCCTTCTCTCAAAATGGACACGAAAAATACCACAAGATGTCGGGTGCCATTCCATTATAGCATGCCAACTTTCATGAATTTCAGATGACTTTTGGATTTACTTGAATTTAAAAGCAAGTAACTCAACGTTTTGCCGGCAATCAATAGTGCCCTGGTGTTTGAAATTCATTCCCATTTCTTGCATGGGACCTAAGCATGCACCGAAGGACACATATTTGTTTTTTCAACCAATTTATATGCATTAGAGCATGTGCATGTAGTTCAAATTTGAATTATGCACATAAAATGCCTAGAAAACCCAGTTAATGTATAAAAATGACCAAACGAACCCCAAAAAATTCCAAAATTAAACACATCACGCTTGTTGTTCTATGCTGACACTAGAAAATTTCTGAGAGCAATAAGAGGCAATGGATATTGTTTCGTCCCCAAAGGTGGCACGTTCCCTACCGAAACCATCATGCTTGTTGTGAGAAGCTCTGGTTTGTGAGAAGCTTATACCTAAACTTGCCCCAAATGGGACAAACATTTTACCACGGCATGTTGATGCTGCTCCATGATAGCATGCCAAGTTTCATGAATTTTAGACGAGTTTTGGATTTACTAAAAATTTAAAAACCAAGTATCTCAATGTTTGCGGCCGAAAGTGGCAAGCGGTGGTGTTTGAAATTCATTCCCATTTCTTGCATGGGACCTAAGCATGCAACCAAGGACACAGATTTGATTTTTCAATCAGTTTATATGCACTGGAGCATGTGCATGTAGTTCAAATTTGAATTATGCACATAAAATGCCTGGAAAACCCAGTTAATGTATAAAAATGTCCAAACGAACCCCGAAAAATTCCAAAATTAAACACAACACTCTTGTTGTTCTATGTTGACACTAGAATTTTTTTGAAAGCAATTAGAGGCGGAGGATATCGTTTCATCCCCAAAGGTGGCACGTTCCCTACCGAAACCATCACGCTTGTTATGAGAAGCTCTGGTCTGGGAGAAGCTTATACCCAAACCTGCCCCAAATGGGACAAAATTGTTTTGTTTAATTAAGAGCGCTGGTGGAGATCGACGAGCACCAGCCATAGTAGTACTCTTTGTTTTGTTTAATTGAGAGCGCCGGTGTTTAATTTGTTTGAGTAATGTTTAGGTCAGCTAGCTCTGTTTAAGTGCTGAACTTGCTCGATTAAGAAGTGTGGGTGTGTTGTAGTCTCCTTTGTGTACCCAAATTATGCAATGGCATGGACGACCACCATAACCAGGGAAATTTGAACCAAAATTTTTGACATTCAAACTCATCACACACGGGTTAAGCTATCTGAATCATTTGTGATGTTCACATATAAATACGATTCTGAATAAGGGACCGTGTCTGATGACACTTTGCCCGCCAGTTTTTTCGTAGAAGCGATCCCAAATGTTCGGCTTCCGCGGAAATATCTACCTCCCTGCCGCCTCCCCCTTACCAAAAGCCACATTTCCCCTGTTTCCGCCTTCCTTTCCAAGTTGAAACCTTCACTCCTTGCTTGCAGCGCCGCCTCCTCACCGGCGACCCTCCTTCTCGCTGCTCGGCCTTGCCTGTCTAGGCAGGTAATCCACACCCGACCCTCATCCTCCTCCTCCTTCCACATCCCACATGCCCCGACCGTCGACGCGACACCTTCCACCCAAATCACCGACCCCTCCACCAAATAAGCGCCGGCCTAAGCCATGGTGCGCGCAGTATAGCTAGGAGCATTTGGTAGCGGAGAAGCAAATCGCGGCCACACGCGCGG
The DNA here is from genome assembly GCA_021605145.1 of Aegilops bicornis. Taxonomy (NCBI): domain Eukaryota; kingdom Viridiplantae; phylum Streptophyta; class Magnoliopsida; order Poales; family Poaceae; genus Aegilops; species Aegilops bicornis. The sequence continues at coordinate 259,955,970 of CM038672.1, read as the reverse complement.
ATGAGGTCGCGATGGCTGCCATTCGTGTCAACCCCCAAATCTTGGAGGAGCACCTCGCCGTCGAGGCCACAGTCGACGCCTCGTGTGCTGACGACGCGATGTGGTTGGCTGTTTGGTTCAATTCTGCAATGCGATGTTTAATTGTTGTGGGTGCATTCTGTTATTGTATACCATATGAGAAATAAATCGAATTTGGCTGTACTAAATACATGAGAAACAAATACAATTGCTATATTTCCGAGTTGTTAAGCATGTTTGGTTTCGTTAACTGTCCGATCTTCTATTAGGAGTATGTTATATTTTGCAATGTGATGCTCAGTTAACGTTTGGGTCATTTGTTGTGGTGTTTAGTTAACTGTGTTGTTTGGTTCATTTCTGCAATGCGATGTTCAATTGTTGTGGGTGCATTCTGTTATTGTATACCATGTGAGGAAAAATTGAATTTGGCTGTACTAAATACATGAGAAACAAATACAATTGCTATAGTTCCAAGTTGTTAAGCATGCTTGGTTTGGTTAATTGTCTGATATTCTATTAGGAGTATGTTATATTGTGCAATGTGGTGCTTAGTTAATGTTTGGTTCATTTGTTGTGGTGTTTAGTTAGCTGCTTGGTTCAATTCTGCAATGTGATGTCCAATTGTCGTGGGTAGAATTTTGTATTGTTGTGCATGTGAGGAATAAATCGAATTTGGCTGCACTTAATACATGCGAAACATGTACAAGTGCTATATTTCCTAGTTCTTAATCATGCTTGGTTTGGATAAATGGGTTTGCCATGTGGCTTGAATTAATCTGATGAATCTGCAATGTGCTTATTTTTCATCAGCATATTTTACTGATAGCATGCGAACCCTTACTTAAACTGATGACTAACTACCTTATATGTGTTGCAGGGAAACAATAGGAAGCACTGAGGTTTACAATCGAGGTTAGCACGTGCATGGTCCGTTGTCTAATAGAACATTATTGTGCAATTGCAGGAACCATTCTAACATTTAGGTTTTTAACAATTTGGTCTTGCACATGTAGGTCCTGCTGTCAGAGGTTTTGACCCACTGTTCGACCCTTTTGCATATGGGGAAATGAGTTGTCCATGAATATCAGTCAAGTCAAGAAACTCAGAAAGATTGTTAGGATAAAGAAATTAGCGACAAAAAACAACAAGATCTTTGTCTACACAATGAAGAAGACTTCAGTTCACTACAGGATGGTACTAACTATTATACATTGCCTTTCTTATTCCTTTGCCCCATTTCCAATATAGAGTAGATATTTATGCACATCCTTGTTTTCAGGCCTTTCCAAAGCAGTTCACTGATGATTACCTCTCAAACCAACTATATGGTCAGGAGGCGAGGAAGGTATTCATACAACACCCACAGTTCAATATTGAAGTGTTCCTGAAGAGGACGAAGGATGGATGGTCAATCATCCACTGCTGGCCTAATGTTACAAAGACCTTCAACATCAATGAAGGCTCAATATTCGCCTTCTGCTTCAGCAGTTTTCCAGATGAGATACATCTGTCTATGTACTGTCTATGATGCTAATCTCGAAAGGTTATAGATGTTGCATGTGAAACTTGGTGCTGGTGTAGTTGTGTAATGGGGTAGCTGAGTGCTAAAGCTATATGATGTTGTACTCTGATGTATTTCAATTATGAAAATGAAATATATTGTGGTCTCAATATGAAATGTCAATTAGATTAATAAATGGATTATTAATAATTGGATAATTAGCCTGCTAATGGGGTTGTTCTATTGCAAACTGTTATTGAGAAAACACCGTGTGTGATGCATTCAATAACGCACACAGTTTCTAGGAATAAACTATGTTAGATTAATGAACAATCACACACGACGTCCTCTTGAAAACTGTTTGCGTTAGGCCACCTGGCGCAAACGTTTACCACACGAAAACTGTGTGTGATGGACAGCCTTTGCCACACAGTTTCTTCTACGCACCATGTGTGATGCATTCAATAACGCAAACGATAAAATTGTTAATACCGTGTGCAATGGAAATGCTATCACAAACGATTTAACGGGTAAATTGTGTGGGATGTACTTGCAAACAGAAACATTTTCCTTGGAGCGACTATGTGGGATGTATATACGAGCGGAAGTGTTTAGCGGGGACTGACTGTGTGGGATGTAATTACGACCAGAAAATATTTCGCCTGTATAATTGTATTTTTTTAGCACTACTGTATGTATAACTGTCTTTGGTCGTCACCGGTTGCACACAACCTCATTTTTCTGAGTGTGTGTGCCAGGAGGGCATATCCCCGAGGGTGTCTGTGTCGTGAGGGAAGGACCCCCCTATCGCCCAAACTCACTAGGCGACGGTTCCAAATGCCATCACGGAAAGGGATTAAAGATCGTTTGTATAGCACCTCGATGTACTAGTGGATGTTGAAGTCGATGAGTACGGTGTGGTAGCTCTCGCGCACGCCGAAGGTGACGGGGAGGCGTATCTACCCCACGGGAGTGGCCGAGCTAAAGACCACCCCCGAGAAAGGCTAGGTGGGGAGGAGTTGGTCGTACGACACTTGTAGCAGGTCGAAGGATTCCACCGAGAGGACGTTCAGGCCGGTGCCTCCGTTGATGAGGGTCTTGGTCACCGCTGTCGGACTTCGGGTTCCGCAAACCCTTGAGAGGTTTGAACTCCGGGGTGCGTGTGAAGAAATCAACCTCCCCAGTCCGCCTACTCGCTAATATCACGGCCTAACTCGACGAACTGTATGGAAAGGGGACGCAGCAGTTTACCCAGGTTCGGGTCATCTTGCGGTGTAAAACCCTACTCCTACTTTGTGGTGGATTGGCCTCGTGGGGCTAATGAACTAGTACAGTACGAGAACAACCTCAGGAGGAGAGGTGTTCTTGTGCCCGAGTGAGCTGGTGGGGGTGAGGTTGGTCCGAATGATCCGTCCCCTCCTATGGTGGTGGCTAGATCCTATTTATCGTGGCCTTGGTCCTCTTCCAAAATGAAGGCGGGAAGGGATCCCACAACGGCCAAATTCGAAGGGAGACAACTAGTACATGCTATCCTGACAAAAGTAGTCTTCGCGTGCAAAAGCCTCTGGCCGTGACGCCATGGTGAGCTCGGTGATGACCTCCGTCCTACTGTCCTGGCGGTCTTGGTCTTGCTGCACGGGAATGGAAGCTTTGGCTGATTCCTCGGGACTCCGCGCCTGCGCTTGCCTCCTTAGAACCAAAGAGGAAACTGGTACACTGCGCCTGCTGGCGCCAGCCTGGCCTTGGTGGCTTGGTCGTCATGGCTCACGTCATCCGAACCTCGCGAGGTGAGGCTTGCATTGAGATCTCCGCTCCTCAGGAGCCAGCCTGAGGAGGCGGCTCCTTGTGGAGGTCTTGGTGTCGTCCGCCTCACGAGGGTCTTGAGTTGTTGTCGCTAATATTGGGCCGTACCAGGCCGTTGACGGAGCCACGCCGTGGGCCGTAGGCAGGCAAGTCTGGGTAACCCCATTCCTAGAATGCCAACAGTAGCCCCAGGGCCCAAGGCGCGCTCGGACTTGGCTTCGGGGCGAAGCCAAAGGGCAAGTGCGGAGCTCCGCAGGCCCTAACTGCCTACAGCCTCGGTCGACGCGTGGCGATTGATGGGACGTGGGTGTCTCCGCTTCCCCATGTGGCCTCGACAACCTTTCGACTTGACGAGACTCTGCTGCATGCAAAGAAAAACCATCATTGTGTGGGATCATGGAGGCCGGCGGTTGGCCTCCCTCCGGTTATAAATGAGGGGAGTGGTACAACCCACCTCGATCATCTCCATCTTCTCGCCGCTCGCTCCTTCTTCTTCCTCTTCTTCATCTCGCTGTCTTGCCGTAGCATTCATGGCGCCGATTAGGAGATTCTCTACGGCGAAGAAGGGAGGGAGGAGCAGAGGCCACTCCTGCCGAAGAAGAGGTTCGGCCGCCCTTACGACGCCGGCGAAAGGCAAGAGGTGACGCGGCCTTTGTACGAGCGGCCTCCGCCTGGCTGCCCACTCCCTCTGTACGCCCGCGCGCAGTGCTCTGGATAGGGCGGTAATGCCCAGTGCCGTGCGGGCCGAGGTCACGGGGGACAAACCGAGGCAGCACGGCCTGCAGGCCCGTGAACCCATGCCAAGGGGACCTCGCACGATTTCATGGTGTGGGCGGCAATGCCGCCACGTACGTGGATTTGGCTCCCCAGGTTCTTCACCGAGGAGATGGCGCTGAGGGGGGCACTTGAGCTGTGGTTGCAGCACCCGGCCTAGCCACGGGGGCAGAGGTCGAGGTCGCCCCCCGGGAGACATCTTCATGACCCAAGGATGGGGCGAGGTCGCCCGCGCTTGCCGTCCAGAGGGGCCCCTCACCATCCACTTTGAGTACGATGGTGCCTCTACATTGTTCTACAAGGTCTTCGACGAGGAGGTCCGATGTCTGGAGTGCTGCCTCAGGGGAAGCAATCCGTGTGGCGCGACCGGGGATGTTGAGCCCGCCTACGGCTTCGTCGGCAGCTCCTCCAGTAGCAGCGACAACTCCAGGGAATCCAGCGACTCTCTTGAGCACAGCGATTTCCCGGAGTCTAGCGACGACAGCTACGTGCCACCGAGCTCTCGCCATGCTCGTAGCGCGGCAGCGGCTTCCGCTCGGCGGCGTCGGTGATGCCCAGCAGCCGGGGTCCCTTGAAGTTTCCTTCTTTTGTTTCCCTGCACGGAATTGTGATGAACCCTGTGGTGGTATGTAAAAAACTGTAATGCTTTGGCTCCAATGTTTATTACTCCTAGTATGATGTTGCGGCCGCGCATCTTGCTTAGGCATGGTTCCCCCTTTTCGTTCTCACGGTAGCTTAGCGCTCTACGCCGGCAGGTCCTGGGCCTCAGCAAAGGCCACCGTCATTGGTATGCTGTGTCGCGATGCCATGGTCAAGGCCAGGAGGTGAGCGGCCCAAGGTCCGGTAAGAGCTCCTGAGGCGCGATGCTCACGAGGTCCCCTTTGGCGTGCAAGCAGCTTCCTGGAGGCCGAAAAGGGAAGCGGCATTGCCGGAGCGAGATTGTGAGAAACGAAATACCGGACGATGAGGTTCACTTTGATATGTATGGGTGACTTATCTTAGTAAGCCTGAAGTGATTCCTTTGCGCAGCGCTAGATTGCGCCTTGGTAGTGATGCTTCCAGGTAGGGCTCGTGCCGACCTTCCCTTCTCCCCGCTCATCTAGGTGCTCTATGTCCTCGGGTCCCGGCCCTCGAGCGAGGCTCAGCCGCCACTGGTATGCCAGGTCGTGATGCCGTGGTCAAGGCCAGGGGGTGAGGGTTGGAGAGCCAGTAGGAGCTCCTGAGGCGCGATGCTCAGGAGCCCCCCTTTAACGTGCAAGCGAATTGCGTGAAAAAGGGACGGCCGGCAGGGCCGCCCATAGCTAAACTCCAGAGATTCATGCGGTTTAGTCCGAGAGGAGAGTATAACTCATAATCGCAATTGTTGTCCTGTTGCTGATATCTTGACGTCACGGATGCCATCAGTGAACGCCGAGATGATGGCCTCGTCCAACACCTTGGGGATCTTCGGGCGAACGCTATTGAAGTGCTGGTTGTACTTCTGCAAGGTCTCTCTTGGCTACTGCTTGATGCGCCACATGTCACCCGCAGCCAGTGGGCGGTCGTGAGTGCCCTGGAAGTTGGCAACGAAATGCTCTCGCATTTCGTCCCAGGAGGAGATCGATCCCACAGGCAGGTTCAGGAGCCACGAGCGCGCACCATCCTTGAGGGCCATGGGAAACCAGTTCGCCATAACCTTCTCGTCGCAGTTGGCTGCCTCGATGCTCAGCTCGTAGAGCTACAGGAACTCGGTAGGGTCGGGGGTGCCGTCGTAGTGTGGAGGCAGGTCGGGCTTGAATTTCCCCGGCCAGACAATGCTGCACAGCTCCGGAGTGAAGGTGCGGCAACCCGCTATGGTCATGGGAGCCTGTCGTGGAGGTGGGGCCTGATCTTGGCGCTCGCGCGCCACCGCCGCAGGCGTTGCACGGTCTTGACGTGTCGGTGCTGCGAGTGCATGAGCATCTTCTTGCGGCCGCCGCACCACCTGACAGCTTTCCTCTTCACGCGCTGGCGCCCTACGCGGCGGGTCGCGCCGTGGGGCCTCGCGCCTTGGCCCGAGGGCGACGTCTTGACGGGGAGGTGGAGGAGGTGCCCGTGGGCTACATCACCCGCAACAGGCGGCGGGTGAGGCAGTGAGCGAGAGGGTACAAGAGATTCCCCGGCGGCGCTGACAAGCTCGGCGATGCGGTCCAGCCAGTCTTCGTAGAGGTCATCGACGGGGCGGTAGCGCAGCAGCTCGCGTGCCATGAGAATGCAGCCTGCGCGTTCGTCGGCCCGTGGCGAGCATGAGACGACGAACCAGCCGGAGTAAGCAATGGGGTGGCGGTGCCCCCATCCCGCCGCACAGAAGGTTGCAGTGACGAAGCTTGCTGCTCGTGCCCTGTGGGGCCGGTGGCAGCGTTCGCCGCTGGAGACGGGGGACGGCGAGGGCAGCCGTCACCCGCTGGGACTGTCCGAGCACAAGCTCGCAAGGGAATCGGATCCAGGTGCTTTGGGGCATCGCCGCTCACAGCACAAGCTCGCGAGAGGAGTCCGCAACATGGGTTCCAGGGGCAACGACGTGTATCGCCATCACGCAGCGGCCGCGGTCGCGCCGCAGGCGGCGCCGCTCGTCGCTCCTTCCTCCTGAGCCCCCGGCTTGGGCGTACAGGGGTTGTGGATACCCAGGAGGAGGCCGCTCGCACCAAAGCCTCGTCACCACCTGCATCGCCGCTGCGTCGCGGCGGCGAACCGACCTCTTCTTCGGCAGAAGCGGCCCCGGCTCGTCGCGGGGAGCCTTTCCTTTCTCCTCGGCAGAGAACCTTTGGATCGGTGCCATGGGAATTGCTACTAGCGGTGGAGCCAGGAGGAGGAAGCAAGCGGACTGGGAAGAGATGGGTGACGGGGGCTCTGCCCCTCCCAATTTATAGCGGGAGAAGGCCAACCGGCGCATCCCACGATCACATGTAATGATGGTTTTCCCTTGCATGTCGTAGGGACTTATGAAGTCGGGCAGTTGCTGAGGAAGCGTGGGGAAGCGGACACGCCCACGTCCAATCAACCGCCATGCATCGACCAAGGCCGCATGCTTTTGGGGCGCGCAGTGCTCCGCACTTGACATTTGGCTTCGCCTCGAAGCCAAGCCCGAGCGCGCCTTGGGCCCGGGGGCTACTGTCGGCATTCTGGGAACGGGGGTCCCCAGACTTGCCTGCCTGCAGCCCATGGTGTGCCTGTGCTGGCAGGCCTATACGGCCCATCTTCATCAACAAGGCATCCAAGACCCTCGCGAGGGGCCAAGCCTCGCGAGGCGGACGACACAAGACCTCCTCAGGAGCGGCCTCACCAGGTTGGCTCGCGAGGGACGGAGAGATCAAGGAAAGGCAAACCTCGCGAGGTTCTCGTGACGTGAGCCATGACGATCGAGACCAGGCGGGCGCCAACATGCGCAGTGTCCTTGTTTCCCCTTTGGTGCTAAGGAAGCAAGTGCAGGCGCAGAGTACTGAGGCGTCAAGCAAAGGTTTCCATATCAGTGCAACGAGACCAAGACCAGCAGGACGGCAAGATGGAAGTCACCATGGAGCCCAAGGCGGCATCACCACCAGAGCCTTTTGCAGGCGAAGACCGCTTTTGTCAGGATAAGCTATACTAGTTGTCCCCTTTCAAATTGGTCGTTGTTGGCTCACTTCCCGCTCAATATTTGGGAAGAGGACCACGACCTATATAAGTAGAACCAGCCACCACCGTAGGGGATAACTCATTCGGAGGCATCTCATCTGATCTTTGGCTGATCCTTAGCCACACACCAAGCACAAGAACACCTCAACCTCAAGGGGTTGTTCTTCTCCTTGTACTGTTCATCATTAGCCCAAGAGGCAATCCACCACCACCACACTGGAGTAGGGTATTACACCACAACGGTGGCCCGAACCAGTATAAATCTCGTGTCTCTTGTGTTGTGAGTTTGTTGACTTTGTCTTCGAGATCTTCGCAAGCTAGGGCGTGGATCGGTAGGGGGGAAATAACTTCGCGCGCACCCCAGAGTTTGAACCTTAAGGGTTTTGCCGGAACCCGTGATCCGACATTTGGCGCGCCAGGTAGGGGTGCGCCGAAGCTTCCCTTCCATCGCTCCGTGTCGCGTCGCTTCATCGTCTCCATGGCGGACGCACGCCGCGCCCGTGCCGAGCGCCGGGCTGCCCTCGCCACCCACGTTGCTCAGCCGGCCCCTGTCAGCGGGCCACCGCGTCGCTCTCCGTCACCTGCCGCCAACTCCGCCACCGGCCCGGTGGGGAACGAGCAGCAAGCATCCTCGTTGCACCCCTCGGTGTGACATGACGGCCACACCGCCACTCCATCGCCGACTCCCACTGGTTCGTCTTCTCAAGCTCGACGCGCTCCCATGGACGCACGGGCCACGCTCCTCCTGGCGCACGAGCTCCTGCGCTACCACCCGGTCGACGACCTCTACAAGGACTGGCTTGTCTGCATCGCCGAGCTCGTCAGCTCCGCAGGGGGCTCCTCTGCGCCGTTCGTCTCACTGCCTCGCCCTCCGCCAGCTACGGGTGACGTAGCTCACGGAGTGCCTCCACCACCTCTGCACCAAGACGGTGCCCTGGCGCCAAGGCGTGCAGCTCCGCGGCGTGACCCACCGTGTCCGGTGCCCGCGCGTGAAGAAAGAAGCTGTCAAGAAGTCCCTCGACCGCAAGATAATGCTCCGCCACTCCTCGTACCGCTGCGCCAGGATCGTTTGCTGCGGCAAGGCCCCGTGACGCTTGCCGTAGCAGCGCTTGGGCGTCAAGACCAAGATCCACCTCCAAGACGGCCCCCGGTGACCACAGCCGGCTGGCACGCCTTCACCCACGAGCTACGTAGCGTCGCCTGGGCGGGCAAGTTCAAGCCAGATCTGCCTCCTCGCTACGACGACACCCCCGACCCCGCGGAGTTCCTGCAGCTCTACGAGCTGAGCATCGAGGTGGCCAACGGCGACGAGAAAGTCATGGCGAACTGGTTCCCTATGGTGCTCAAAGACGACGCTCATTCGTGGCTCCTGAACCTGCCTCCGGGCTCGATCTCCTCCTGGGACGAGATGCGCGACCGCTTCGTCGCCAACTTCCAGGGCACTCGCGACCGCCCGCCGGTCGGGTGACCTGCGCCGCGTCAAGCAACAACCAGGAGAGACCCTCCAGAAGTACATCCAACGTTTCAACAACGTTCGTCTCAAGATCCCCAAGGTGACAGACAAGGCCATCATCTCCGCGTTCTCTGATGGCGTCCGTGACGTCAAGATGAAGGAGGAGCTCGCTATCCACGAGGAGCTGTGCACATCCCTGGAGCTGTTCAACCTGGCGACCAAGTGCGCAAGAGCTGAGGAAGGGCGCCTCTCCCTCCTTGAGCTCCCGGCTGCGGACCCGGAGGAGAAGAAAGCCAAGGCCAAGGACGTGAAGCGCAAGGGAGCAGCCGTGCTCGCGGCAGAGCCGGACACGAAGCGCGGCAGAGACCAGCCCGAGTCATCCATAACCTGCATACCCACAACACCAGCGACTGTCAAGAGCTCAGAGCCATTCGAGAAGGACGCTTCAGTCGACGCCCCAAGCGCAACGACCAGGGCTACGGTCGAGGAGGAGGGCGCAGTGGCGGATGCTGGGACGACCGTGGCCCGTGCTAGGAGTTGCGAGACCGGCCTCGTGAGGAAAGCTGGCAGGATCAGCCTCGTGAGGGCGCCTGGAGGGATCAGCCTCGTGAGGATCGTCCTCAAGACAATGCCGGTCTTCCTCCACTACCGCTGCCGCCAAGAAGGAATGACGACTCCATCAAGACGAGGGGGCTACGGGCTTCCAGGAGCCACGTGCTATCACCTGCATCTTGGGCGGAGCTTAAGCCCTAGCCTCGCAGCGTATCTTCAAACAATTTGCTCGCGAAGTGAATGTAGTCCTCCCCAAGCTTGAGGCTGCACGCTCGCTCAGGTGGTCCAAGTGCGCCATCACCTTCAGTTCGGTAGATCAACTTAAGTGCGTGGCTATCGCAGGCGCTCTCCTTATGCTTTGCTCCCCAGTCATCAGCAACGTGCAAATTACCAAGACCCTCATCGACGGTAGCGCAGGGCTCAACGCCATGTTCGTCGACATGTTCGACAACCTCCAAGTGCCATATGACCAGCTTCAGCCTACCAAGCCATTCTCAGGAGTGACTGACGGCTCCACAACCCAGATCGGGCAGTTCCGCCTTCTCGTCACCTTCGGAGAACACAAGAACTACCGCACCGAACTCATCAACTTCAACGTCGCGCACATCCGTCTGCCGTACAATGCCATCCTCAGGTATCTGACCCTGGCCAAGTTCATGGCGGTGACCCATCACGGCTACAATGTCCTCAAGATGCCGGGAAGCGGCGGAATCATCACGGTCCCATGCGAAGAAAGAGATGCGGTGTGCTCCCTTGACGGGGAGGTGGCGTCACAACTGGAACCTCGTCAGGATCAACGCCCGCGCCAGGGGCGCCTCCCTCCATAGCATAGGAAGGCGCGCCCGGCGCCGTCCTCGGGCAGGGCTCGGGGGCTCTCTTCTGGAAGGCCTTAGACCTTGCCAACATCACGAGGGAGGCGCTCGGGCACCACTTGGAGGTGTGCTTCACAACACGTTTCCCTCAGGAGAACACAGGGCGAGGAGCGCCCATCGCTCAGGAATTCATCACCAGGACCACTCAGGAACTCCAAGACGGGCCATGCGCGGCGGCCGCCGCTCACCAGGCGTAGCTCCCCATCTAGGCGAGGATGTCGGGCTGCGCGTCTACATCGATGTCCCAGGGCTCAACAGGGCCGCATCTCAGGAGCCCTTCTAGCCTTTGCGCGTGGGCCGCTACGAGGGTCCACCGCACAACTACGTTCGCATGCCTTTTGGCCTGCCGAGCGTGTCGTCCGCCTATCAGCGCAACTTGCGGCGTGTCCTGGCAGCTCAGGAGGACAGGCATCACGCTGTCCTGACGGAGATGGAGATGATCCTCAGGGAACCACCTGGACACCCAGAGCCTCCCGAGGCTCAGGGCCCCGGTGGCTCGTGAGGAGCAATTTTTTTGACTGTACACAGTAAGGCAATGCCCCACTGCAATCTTTATAAATATTTCAAAAGGTCTAATACAAAAGAAACAAAAGGCTTGAGCTAAGCCACAGAAGAAAAGAAGAAGAAAAAAGGAGAGAAAAGAAAAGAAGAAAGAAAACTAGAGCTAAGGAACTAGAAGAAGAAAAAACAACAAAAGAAGATTACAATAGATTGTCCAACCAGGTATGGAACTCAGGAGCATATTTCTTCTTGATTCTATACCTCATCCATTGTAACTCCTGAAAGAAGATTGCTCTCCAGCCATGAAATGATGGTTGGATTTGGTTGAAAATCATATTATTCCTTGAAATCCAGATAGCCCAAGCCCCAAGTATGATTATTTCCATGAAAAAAGGTAGTCTGAGTTTATCCTTCATATCTTCCAATGCTTCCCATATGGAGAGTGGGCTAGTTCTATTTGGGCAAATGTAACTCCAGCATCTGTCAGCAAAAGGGCATCCCAAAAAAGATGAAAGAGAGTTTCCTCCTGGCCACAATCCATGAGTGCACAGTTGTAAGTCTCCAAGTAAAATGTTTTCCTTCTCAAGAGATTTCTGGTGTTAACCCTGTCATGAAGTAACATCCAGAAGAAAAATTTTGTGTCTTGGCTGGTAAGAGCTATTCCAGATCCATTAGAACTGAGGAGGAACCGTCTTTATCCCAAGCAGAACTGTATAAGCCTTCTCAGCACTAAACTTCTCAGAACCCCAAATGTATGATCAGGTGTCATTACAATGTGCAAGATTGATGTTTCTTTGTTTCTCATAAATGTTCTCCAATTGTAAAAATTGCTCATAAGCTTGCACTAAGAGAGGAAGATGAAACAGGTCTTCAAGAAACTCAGTCTGCAGAGTCTGGAAGACAGTGATATGGGTGTTTTTAGCAAAGGAGAATAGGTGCAGGAAACTATGGTGTAGGCATGAAGAGTGCCATAAGTCAGTCCAGAGTAGGGCAGATTTCCCATAACCAAGATTACACCTTGCCTTTGAACTGATCAATGAGCTTTAGATTTGCTCTCCACCAAAAGGATCCAACTGTTTGTTGTCCTGGTAATTGTCCTTCTGCATACTAGGCTTCCCAGCTCATATAAACCCAAGGGATGTCTTGTCTATTGTAGAACTTGTCCAGATTTTTCAAAAGAAGTGCATGATTTTGAACTATAATATCTTTCACTCCTAGACCTCCTTGATTTTTTGGTCTACAGACCACAATCCATTTCACCATAGCAGGCCTGTGATCCTCTGGGTCAGGTCCTCTCCATAAGCAGTGCCTCAGGTATTTATTGATTTGTTTTCTAATTGTTTCTGGCAGATCAAGGCAGCACATTGCAAAAATTGGTAAAGAAGCCAGGATGGATTTGACAAGGAGGAGCCTGCTACCTCTTGAGCACTGCGTTGGTTTTCCCTTGAAGAGGAAAGGGTGATACAGCAAAGTAGCGTAAGTATTTCCCTCAGTTTTTGAGAACCAAGGTATCAATCCAGTAGGAGGCTACGCGCGAGTCCCTCTCACGTACACAAACAAATAAATCCTCGCAACCGATAAGGGGTTGTCAATCCCTACACGGTCACTCACGAGAGTGAGATATGATAGATATGATAAGATAATATTTTTGGTATTTTTATGATAAAGATACAAAGTAAAGTAAACAAAATAAAAACGGCGCCAGAAATAGCTTGTTGTCGGGAGATTAAATATGATGGAAAATAGACCTGGGGGCCATAGGTTTCACTAGTGGCTTCTCTCGAGAGCATAATTATTTTACGGTGGGTGAACAAATTACTGTTGAGCAATTGATGAGAATTGAGCATAGTTATGAGAATATCTAGGCATGATCATGTATATAGGCATCACGTCCGAGACAAGTAGACCGACTCTGCCTGCATCTACTACTATTACTCCACACATCGATCGCTATCCAAAGATGCATCTAGAGTATTAAGTTCATAAGAACAGAGTAACGCTTTAGGCAAGATGACAGGATGTAGAGGGATAAACTCATGCAATATGATATAAACCCCATCTCGTTATCCTTGATGGCAACAATACAAAACGTGCCTTGCTGCCCCTCATCACTTTGGGAAAGGACACCGCAAGATTGAACCCAAAGCTAAGCACTTCTCCCATTGCAAGAAAGATCAATCTAGTAGGCCAAACCAAACTGATAATTCGAAGAGACTTGCAAAGATAACCAATCATACATAAAAGAATTCACAAGATTCAAATACTTTTCATAGATAAACTTGATCATAAACCTACAATTCATCAGCCTCAACAAACACACCGCAGAAGAAGATTACATCGAATAGATCTCCACAAGAGAGGGGGAGAACATTGTATTGAGATCCAAAAAGAGCGAGGAAGCCATCTAGCTAATAACTATGGACCCGAAGGTCTGAGGTAAACTACTCACACTTCATTGGAGAGGCTATGGTGTTGATGTAGAAGCCCTCCGTGATCGATGCCCCTTCCATCGGAGCTCCGGAACAGGCCCCAAGATGGGATCTCACGGGTACAGAAGGTTGCGGCGGTGGAATTAGGTTTTTGGCTCCGTATGTGATCATTTTGGGGTACGTAGGTATATATAGGAGGAATGAGTACGTCGATGGAGCAACATGGGGCCCACGAGGGTGGAGGGCACGCCCAGGGGGGTAGGCGCGCCCCCTACCTTGTGGCTTCCTGGTAGCTTTCTTGACGTAGGGTCCAAGTCCTCTGGATCATGTTCGTTCTCAAATCACATTCCCGAAGGTTTCATTCCGTTTGGACTCCGTTTGATATTCTTTTTTACGCAAACTCAAATAGGCAAAACAAGCAATTCTGGGCTGGGCCTCCGGTTAATAGGTTAGTCCCAAAAATAATATAAAAGTGTGTAATAAAGCCCAGTAATGTCCAAAATAGAATATAATATAGCATGGAACAATAAAAAATTATAGATATGTTGGAGACGTATCAAGCATCCCCAAGCTTAATTCCTGCTCGTCCTCGAGTAGGTAAATGATAAAAACAGAATTTTTGATGTTGAATGCTACTTGGCATAATTTCAATGTAATTCTTCTTAATTGTGGTATGAATATTCAGATCCGAAAGATTCAAGATAAAAGTTCAATATTTACATAAAAATAATAATACTTCAAGCATACTAACTAAGCAATTATGTCCTCTCAAAATAACATGGCCAAAGAAAGTTCATCCCTACAAAATCATATAGTTTAGTCATGCTCCATTTTCGTCAAACAAGAATGCTCTCATCATGCACAAACCGATAACAAGCCAAGCAATTGTTTCATACTTTAGTAATCTCAAACTTTTTCAACCTTCACGCAATACATGAGTGTGAGCCATGGATATATCACTATGGGTGGAATAGAATATGATGATGGGGGTTATGTGGAGAAGACAAAAAAGGAGAAAGTCTCACATCAACGAGGCTAATCAATGAGCTATGGAGATGCCCATCGATTGCTGTTAATGCAAGGAGTATGGATTGCCATGCAACGGATGCACTGGAGCTATAAATATATGAAAGCTCAACAAAAGAAACTAAGTGGGTGTGCATCCAACTTGCTTGCTCACGAAGACCTAGGGCACTTGAGGAGGCCCATTGTTGGAATATACAAGCCAAGTTCTATAATGAAAAATTCCCACTAGTATATGAAAGTGACAAAACAAGAGACTCTCTATCATGAAGATTATGGTGCTACTTTGAAGCACAAGTATGGTAAAAGGATAGTAACATTGTCCCTTCTCTCTTTTTCTCTCATTTTTTGGGCCTTCTCTTGTTTTATGGCCTTTCTCTTTTTTTATTCCTCACTTGGGACAATGCTCTAGAAAATGATGATCATCACACTTATATTTATTTACAACTCAATGATTACAACTCGATACTAGAACAAAGTATGACTCTATATGAATGCCTCCGGCGGTGTACCCGGATATGCAATGAACTAAGAGTGACATGTATGAAAGAATTATGAACGGTGGCTTTGCCACAAATACTATGTCAAGTACATGATCATGCAAAGCAATATGACAATGATGAACGTGTCATGATAAACGGAATGGTGGAAAGTTGCATGTCAATATATCTCGGAATGGCTATGGAAATGCCATAATAGGTAGGTATGGTGGCTGTTTTGAGGAATATATAAGGAGGTTTATGTGTGAAAGAGCGTATCATATCACGGGGTTTGGATGCACTGGCAAATTTTGCACCAACTCTCAATGTGAGAAAGGTCAATGCACGGTACCGAAGAGGCTAGCAATGATGGAAAGGTGAGAGTGCGTATAATCCATGGACTCAACATTAGTCATAAAGAACCCACATACTTATTGCAAAAATCTACAAGTCATCAAAAACCATGCTCTACGTGCATGCTCCTATGGGGATAGATTGGTAGGAAAAGACCATCGCTCGTTCCCGACCGCCACTCATAAGGAAGACACTCAAAGAACGCCTCATGTTTCAAATTTGTTACATAACATTTATCATACGTGCATGCTACGGGACTTGCAAACTTCAACACAAGAATTTCTCAAATTCACAACTACTCAACCAGCACAACTTTAATATCACTACCTCCATGTCTCAAAACAATCATCAAGCATCAAACTTCTCTTAGTATTCAACACACTCATAAGAAATTTTTACTATTCTTGAATACCTAGCATATTAGGATTATTTAAGAAAATTACCATGCTATTTAAGACTCTCAAAATAATCTAAGTGAAGCATGAGAGATCAATAGTTTCTATAAAACAAATCCACCATCATGCTCTAAAAGATATAAGTGAAGTACTAGAGCAAAAATTATATAACTCAAAAGATATAAGTGAAGCACATAGAGTATGCTAATAATTTCCAAATCATGTGTGTCTCTCTCAAAAGGTGTGTACAGAAAGGATGATTGTGGTAAACTAAAAAAGCAAAGACTCAAATCATACAAGACGCTCCAAGCAAAACACATATCATGTGGTGAATAAAAATATAGCTCCAAGTAAAGTTACCGATGGAAGTAGATGAAAGATGGGATGCCTTCCGGGGTATCTGTCGGCGTTCTGGGAACGGGGGTCCCCAGACTTGCCTGCCTGCGGCGTGGCTCGAAGGAGGCCCAGCACGGCCCATCCTCATTAGCGCAAGCTCAAGACCCTCGCGAGGGGCCAAGCCTCGCAGGGCGGACGACAAGGAGCTTCCTCAGGCACGGCCTCGTCAGGCTGGCTCATGAGGAGGCGGAGAGTTCAAGGAAGGGTACCTCGCGAGGTGCCTGTGACGCAAGCCAAGACGACCAAGGGCGCCAGCCGGGCGCCAGCCGCGCAGCGTCCCCCTTTCCTCTTTGGTGCAAAGGGAACAAGCGCAGGCAAGAGCATCAAGCAAAGGCATCCGTTTCGGTGCAACAAGACCAAGACCAGCCCAACGGCAGGAAGGGAGTCATCGTGGAGCCCAAGCAGGTGTCATCACCAGAGCCTTTGGCAGGTGAGGACCAACTTTAGTCAGGATAAGTGTACCGATGTTCCCCTTCAAAATGGCCAATTGTTGGTGCCCCTCCCCCTCAATATTTGGGAAGAGGCCCAGGGCCTTCGCCTATAAATAGGAGTAGCCACACTCAGAGCTAGGGAATCTTGGAGAGACCAAGAGGCGTCTGGAAGGGGACGAGCAGGAGATCTAGATCCGGATCCTCATCAAGAGACCAGTAGCTAGAGCGACTGAACACCACCTAGCAGTTCATCACACCCGCCAAGAACAGACCCTCGCGAGGCTGTTCTTCCTTGTATTGTTCCTCATCAGCCCAAGAGGCAATCCACCACACCACACACTGGAGTAGGGTATTACACCACAATGGTGGCCTAAAACAGTATAAATCTCGTGTATCTTGTGCTGTTCCATTTAGTAGTTTAGGTCCCAGCGATTCGGCGAGGTGCGAGACGGTGGAGGGTTGGATCTCCGTGCGCACCCCAGTGTTCGAACCTCAAGGGTCTGCCGGAACCCGAAATCCGACATTTGGCGCGCCAGGTAGGGGCGCCGAATCTGCCTTCCATCGCCTCGTTCTTCCCCGACCACGGCAACCATGTTCGACGCTTCGTCGGGCTCGCGCCCGAGCTCGAGCCGCCCTTCGCCTCCCATGTCGCCGGGACGGCTTCCGACGGCGGGCGCCCTCGTCGTTCCTCACCGCTTCGCCCGTCAACACCGCCACCGGCGAAGGGGACGGCAACAAGCATCGTCCTGCGCTCCTCGGCGACCTCAAGGGAGGAGCCGCGCAGCTTCCTCGTCACCCGCCCCGTCGCGCCGGTTCCTCCGGTTGTCGCGGCCCTCCTGGGCGGCTCGCAGGCGCCGCCTTCCAGCCGCCATGTCAAGACATTCGCCCGCCGGGTTGGCGCCGCCTCCACGTGGCAGGGGGCTCCCTCAGGCCAGACGGAGCCGTCGGCCGGGCTGACCTTCGACTCTCGGGACCACCCCACCAACTCGGTCGGCTCGGGTGCGCTCCCCATGCTCTGCACACCCACCATCTGCCAGTTGTTGTCACCAGACCCTCATCGACGGCGCGGCGCCCGGCCTCAACGTACTCTCGATCGAGGCCTTCAACCTCCTCTGCATACCCAGGAGCGATCGCAGCCCAAACCGGCCTTTTTTCGGTGTAGGAGGAGGGTCATCCAGCTCCTTGGGGCAAATCCGGCTCCGGTGACCTTGGCACCTACGACAACTTCCAGCGCTGAACTGGTCGACTTCGACATCGCCCCCATCGGCCTCCCCTACAATGCCATCCTTGCTTATCCAGCATTGGCTAAATTCATGGCCGCAACCCACCCGGGGGACAACCTCATGAATATGCCTGGGAGTAGCGGCGTCCTCACCGTGCCCGGGGATACTGAGGGTGCCATGAGCGGCCAGCTCACCCTCAAGGCGGCGGCCTTGGCGCAACCCGCCCGATCTGAAGCCCCAAGCCCAAGGGGCTGCGCCCGACCAAGAAGAAGCAGTTGTTCACTCAAGACACGGCGGAGACCAAGCAGATACCTGTCGACGAGGACGGGTCCACAAACGCCACCTTCACCATAGGCGCCAACCTCGAGCCCGAACAGGAGGAAGCCCTTGTCAAGTTCCTGCGCGCAAACAAGAAAGTGTTCGCCTGGGAGCCCGATCAGCTGGCGGGGATCCCACGGGGCGTAATCGAGCACCACCTCAACGTGTGCCCCAACGCAAGGCCCCGTGGAAGCGTATATGAAGGCAGTCCACTGAAAAGCAGGCCTTCATCGTCCAAGAGACCCGCAAGCTAGAAGCCATGGGGGTTATTCGCGAGGTCCGGTACCCAGATTGGCTGGCCAACCCTGTGGTGGTGCCAAAGAAGGGAGGAAAGGAGCGCATGTGTGTCGACTTCACCAACCTCAACAAAGCATGCCCGCAGGATCCGTTCTCGCTCCCTCGCATCGACCAGATCGTCGATTCCACCGCCGAGTGTGACCTGTTATGCTTCTTGGACGCCTTTTACGGGTATCATCAGATCAAGATGGCGGTGGAAGATGTGGAAAAGACGGCCTTCTTAACCCCATGTGGAGTGTACTTCTATACATGCATGCCATTCGGGCTGCACAACGCGGGGGCAACCTTCCAGCGGCTCATGCACATCACCCTGGGCCCACAGCTCGGGAAGAATGTGGAGGCTTACGTTGACGACATCGTGGTGAAGTCTCGCGAGGCCAAGACCTTGATACAAGACCTGGAAGAAACCTTCGCGAGCCTCAACGCAGTGAGCCTGCGACTCAACCCGGAGAAGTGTGTGTTTGGAGTTCCATCAGGCAAGCTCCTGGGTTTCCTCATGTCCCACCGAGGCATCGAGGCCAACCCAGAAAAGGTCAAGGCAGTTGAGGACATGAGCCCACCAAAGACCCTCAGGGAAATGCAGAAGCTCACTGGGCCAGAACGGGCTGGGCTGTTTCATCTCCCGATTGGGGAGGCGGCGCTGCCTTTCTTCCAGTGATGAAGAAAAAGGGCCCTTCAAATGGGTGAAGAGGCCGACAAAGCGTTCCAAGACCTCAAGAGGTACCTGACCAGCCCTCCAGTGATGGTGGCCTGGCCTCAGGAGCCCTTGGTACTCTACCTCGCCGCCACTCCCTACTCCGCTAGCGCAGCCCTGGTGGCAGTTAGGGAGGGGCGTCAGGCCAAGACCACGGAGGCCACCCGAGCTAACGCAAGGCCGAATCAGAAGGAACTCGTAGAAGCCAGCACCGCAATGGGAGAAGATCAGCCGTCGCAGCAGAGCACACCAAGGGCGGGAGAATCCCCCCATCCAAGCACCCAGCTTCCGGAGGCGCCGTCGCCTCGGGAGGCACCACAGCTTCCGGAAGACGCCACCAGCACCGACGCCCCTAGCCTCGTCGAGCACCCGGTGTACTTTGTCAGCACCGTGTTACGGGATGCGAGCGCACAGTACCCCATGCCGCAGAAGCTCCTCCTCGCGCTGTTGGTGGCTTCGCGCAAGCTGCGACACTACTTCCAGGGTCATCCAATCAAGGTTGTCTCGGCGTACCCCCTGGAAAGGGTGCTCAGGAGCCCCAACTCGGCCGGAAGGGTCGCCGAGTGGAACATTGAGTTGCAAGCATTCCAGCTCGAGTTCAGCACAACCAGAGTCATTAAGGGGGCCGCGCTGGCAGATTTCGTGGCCGAATGGACAGAAGCACCGGGCCTCAGGGCCGGCGAGGATCGATCCCTCTCCCCAGGAAGCGAAGCGCCAGAAGGTTGGGTCATGTAATTCGACGGAGCGTTCTCCAGACAGTACGGGGCTGGGCGATGCTCATATCTCCCGCCAGACAAGCTCTACTATGTCGTGTGCAGCTCTGTTTCCAAAGATGGCGAGAAGGTCTCCAACAATATAGCAGAATACGAGGGGCGATAGCAGTGCAGAAGGCTGCCGCTGCCACAGGGGTGAAGCGCCTTACCATCAAGGGCGATTCGCAGCTCCTCGTCAATTTCTCCAACAAGGTGTACGAGCCAAGAGATGAACACATGGAGGCCTACCTTGCGGAGGTCCGCAGGATGGAGAAACAATTCTGGGGGTTGGAGCTGCAGCATGTGCCCCGCGGCACCAATCAAGAGGCCGACGACATCACTAAACGAGCCTCCAGGAGATTACCCCAGGAGCCGGGCGTCTTTGAGGAACGGCTCTTCAAGCCCTCAGCCCTGCCGCCGTTATCAAGCACAGCACAGCCTCGAGGAGCTCCTCGGCCACCTGCCTCGGGAGCCCCAAACTGTGGCCCGGCCTCGAGCACGCCTGCTCCTAACGATGGAACCTCAAGAGGGGTGCTGGATCACGGAGCTCAAGAGTTACTTAACGCATGGAACTTTGCCAGAGAAGGAGGAGGAGGCAGAGCGTGTGGCGCGGCAAGCCATGGCATACAACATCATGGATGGAGAGCTCTATCGGAAATGACCGAACGATGTATCCCTGCGCTGCATCACCAGGGAACAGGGGAAGGAACTGCTGGCAGATATACATGGTGGGGATTGTGGGCACCATTCGTCATCACGGGCCCTCGTCGGCAAGGCGTTCCACAGCGGTTTTCTATTGGCCCACTGCGCTCAATGACGCTGTTGAATTCGTGAAGGCTTGCGAGGCTTGCCAATTCCATGCCAAGTAGATCCACCAGCCGGCAGGAGGTTTGCAAACCATCCCCCTCACTTGGCCATTCGCGGTCTGGGGGCTGGACATCCTGGGCCTTTTCCTCGGGCGCAAGGGGACTATCGCTACCTCTACGTCGCCGTGGACAAATTCACCAAGTGGGCCGAAGTCGAGGCCGTCTGCACCATCCCCGCTGGTTCTGCGATCAAGTTCATCAAGGGCATCGTGAGCCGGTTCAGAGTGCCGAACCGCATCATCACCGACAACGGTTCGCAGTTCACCAGTAACCTTTTTAAAACGTACTGCGCTAACCTTGGGACGCAGATATGCTACGCCGGTGACGCACTTCGCAGCAACGGACATGCCGAAGCGGGCCAACGCGGAGGTCCCGAGAGGCCTCAAGACCGGGACGTTCAAGAAGAAACCGGAGGCTGCGGCGTAGGCTGGTATGACGAAGCTTCCGTCCGTGTTGTGGTCCATCTGCACAACCGCAATTAAGCCAACCGGGAGACCCCTTCTTCCTGGTCTCTGAGCCAAGCGGTCCTCCCTCATGAGGTCAGCGTCAATCCAGGGTCTGGCGTTCGATGAAACGCTGCAGGCGCCATGCGGGGACGGCCTCGTCTTTGGGGAGGAGCGGACGAGAAGCTGCGCTGCGGCGGCACGGTACCAGCAGGCACTCTGGCGATACCACTACCGCAACATCCGCCCCAGAACTCTCGAGGTAGGGGACCTCATGCTCCGACGGGTCCTCTCCAGGGAGGGACTGCAAAAGCTCTCTCCCATGTGGGAGGGCCCGTTCAAGGTTGTTCATGTTTCCAGGCCTGGCTCCGTGCGCTTGGAGACTCAAGAGGGAGTACCTGTACAGAACGCGTGGAACATCCAGCACCTCCGGAGGTTTTACCCCTAAAAGGCCCAGTGCCTGTGAAGAAGGCGAATGCCTGTGAAGCTCATTCTTTTTGGAAAAGGCCCAGTGCCTGTGAAGAAGGCGAATGCCTGTGAAGCTCATTCTTTTTGGAAAAGGCCCAGTGCCTGTGAAGAAGGCGAATGCCTGTGAAGCTCATTCTTTTTGGAAAAGGCCCAGTGCCTGTGAAGAAGGCGAATGCCTGTGAAGCTCATTCTTTTTGGAAAAGGCCCAGTGCCTGTAAACAAGGCGAACGCCTGTGAAGCTCATCTTTTTCGAGAAAGGCCCAGAGCCTGTGAAGAAGGCGAACGCATGTGAAGTTGTCGCGTTACGAAAGGGCCGGAGCCCGTGAAGAGGGCTAACGCCCGTGAAGCTCGCTTCCTGCAAGAAAGGCCCGAGAGCCTGTGAAGAAGGCCAACGCCTGTGAAGCTTCGCCGCCCGTGACACTCTCACGTAATAATGAGTTGGGGCTGTACACGCCCGGAGTCTCGTGGAGTGCGGCCTCGGGCCACAGGGCTCCCTCCCACGCCCAAAGGGCAGCACTTAGCTCCGCGCTGGTGAGAAGACGTCGAAGACTAGACTAGGTGCCGGACGCGGCTTTTTCATTTGCTTTCTGCAGTTGGCTAGTTATTCCTATTTGGAGTTTTTATCGAAACTATCGCCATCTTTTGGTCCGTGGTTCTTCAATCTTATTTGCTCTCCTGTCTCGTTTTCTCTTGCGTGGGGACTCGCGAGGCAGAAGCCTCGGGAGCCCTCGCGAGCGTTCCTACCCCTATCGCTCAAGTTTTCACGACCCTGGTCCACAGCTGGAGCACCCCTCCTGACCATGCCTCACGGGCAGCACAACGCGAACACGGGGCCTGGATCGGTCGCCCCCGCGGCCACGGCTGGAGTTCACTTGTGAATGGGCGTACAAATGTAAAGGAACAGATTGTGATAACAAAAGCAGTACAATAATTAACGGCGTTAACCTAAACGCGCCCCCACGGGGCCACACATTCTTGCCTTTTGGCGCAGGAGAAAAGAAAGGAAAAGGACAAAAGCAGAGTAAGCACGCCCCGTGCCGGCCCTCTTGGAAGGCTCGAGCCGTCTCCGGAGCTCAGGCGGATTCCCTCTCGCGCTTCACCGGAGCGCAGCGGCAAGCGGACCCGCTGCCACCCCCCCAAGCAGGCGCGGCGGCATGGGGGCTGTCCGCGGCCGCTGCTGGAAGAATCACCACCTGAAGAAGAGCTGGTGAAGCATGAGGAGTCACGGGCATCGCCACCGCCGCTGCTGCCTCTCCATCCACGCCGGGCTGAGTCCACGGCAGCGGTCGTCGTCGTGGCAGCACCCCATGCGGCGACTGTCTTCCCAACACCCTCACGTAGAGGGTGGCGTCGCCGTCGTGCATTTGAAGTGCAGGGAGCACCAGCGGCGAAGACCACGCATGAGCGAACGCCCCGCCACCAAGGGTCAGGAACAGATACCCTGTAGCAGAGACCTCTAGAGAAGCCCACGAAGCCCGGCTGCAGCAGCCATCCTCCTGGAGCCAGAGGCCACCCAGGGCGCCATCTGGGAGCTCACCCAGGAGGAAGCGCGGGAACTGAAGCCGGACGCCGGACGGCTCCTCCGCCCTCACCATGAACTCGGCAAGCGCTTCAAAGAAGCATGGAGGCGCGGCCTCGGGGACGCGCGGCGGGCACGCCCTCCGACCATGGCCAGCCGCTCGTCGCCACGCCGAGAGCCTCCCCACGACCGCGGGGACCGCCAGGAGGCCACGGGATGCTTGCGAGGGCGACCTCGACCACGCTTAGGCGGAGGAGAGGAAGACTCGACCTGACGGCCCTTCCCCTTCTCTGCGGCCGAGAATTTCCTTGGTGGAGCCATGGAGAAGAGGGAGAGACAAGAAAGGATAGACTGAAAGGGCGCGCGCTGTTCCGTACTTATAGCCGGCGAAGGACAACCGTCGGCCTCCACGATCACCGGTAATCATGACCAACTCTACATGCAGGGACTTGTTGAATCCAGGTGGTTAACGAGGCATCGTGGGGAAGCAGTGCGCACGCGTCCAATCAACCGCCACGCGTCGCCCAATGCCGCAGGCTGTTAGGGCCCGTGACGCCAGACTTGCCCTTTCGCCTCTCGCTCGGCCAAGTTCGGGCGCGTGGGCCCGGGGCTATGTCGGCGTTCGGGAACGGGGTCCCAGACTTGCCTGCCCACGGCCTGCGGCGTGGCTCGAAGGAGGCCCAAGACGCCCATCTTCATCAACAAGAAGCTCAAGACCCTCGCGAGGGGCCTCATGAGGGCGGACGACAAGGAGCTTCCTCAGGCACGGCCGCCCCAGGCTGGCTCATGAGGAGGCGGAGATTTCAAGGCAGGGTACCTCGCGAGGTGCCCGTGACGCAAGCCATGACGACCAAGGGCGCCAGTCGGGCGCCAACCCGGCAGTTGTCCTCCTTTCCTCTTTGGTGCAAAGGGAGCAAGCGCAGCGAGAGCATCAAGCAAAGGCATCCGCTTTGGTGCAACAAGACCAAGACCTGCCCAACGGCAGGAAGGGAGTCATCGTGGAGCCCAAGCGGGCGTCATCACCAGAGCCTTTGGCGGCGAGGACCAACTTTAGTCAGGATAAGTGTACCCGTTGTTCCCCTTCAAAATGGCCAATTGTTGGCGCCCTTCCTGCTCAATATTTGGGAAGAGGCCCAGGGCCTTCGCCTATAAATAGGAGTAGCCACACTCAGAGCTAGGGTATCTTGGAGAGACCAAGAGGCGTCTGGAAGGGGACGAGCAGGAGATCCAGATCCGGATCCTCATCAAGAGACCAGTAGCTAGAGCGACTGAACACCACCTAGCAGTTCATCACACCCGCCAAGAACAGACCCTCGCGAGGCTGTTCTTCCTTGTATTGTTCCTCATCAGCCCAAGAGGCAATCCACCACACCACACACTGGAGTAGGGTATTACACCACAATGGTGGCCTGAACCAGTATAAATCTCGTGTCTC
Source organism: Aegilops bicornis (assembly GCA_021605145.1). Lineage (NCBI taxonomy): Eukaryota > Viridiplantae > Streptophyta > Magnoliopsida > Poales > Poaceae > Aegilops > Aegilops bicornis. Next base: position 259,931,341 of record CM038672.1, on the reverse strand, counting down.
TTGTGCTGTTCCATTTAGTAGTTTAGGTCCCAGCGATTCGGCGAGGTGCGAGACGGTGGAGGGTTGGATCTCCGCGCGCACCCCAGTGTTCGAACCTCAAGGGTCTGCCGGAACCCGAAATCCGGCAGTATCCCCAAGCTTTGGATTTTAGGTGTCCTTAGATTATCTTGGGGGTGCCTTGGGCATCCCCAATCTTAGGCTCTTGCCACTCCTTGTTCCATAATCCATCAAATCTTTCACCCAAAACTTGAAAACTTCACAACACAAAACTCAGCAGAAAATCTCGTGAGCTCCGTTAACAAAAGAAAACAAAAGAACACTTCAAGGTACTGTAATTAACTCATTATTTATTTATATTGGTGTTAAACCTACTGTATTCCAACTTCTCTATGGTTTATAAACTATTTTACTAGCCGTAGATTCATCAAAATAAGCAAACAACACACGAAAAACAGAATCTGTCAAAAACAGAACAGTCTGTAGTAATCTGTAACTAACGCAAACTTATGGAACTCCAAAAACTCAGACAAAATAGGACGTCCTAGACAATTTGTTTATTGATCAGCAGCAATCTGAATCAATATTTTATCACGTTCTGGTGATTTTTAACAATTATTTTTGTGAACAGAAAGTTTCTGGAATTTTCTGCAAGATCAAATAACTATCATCCAAGAAGATCCTATAGGTTTAACTTGGCACAAACACTAATTAAAACATAAAACACATCTAACCAGAGCCTTGAACAAATATTTATTGAGTAAAAGCAAGGAAAAATATTGGGTTGTCTCCCAACAAGCGCTTTTCTTTAAAGCCTTTTAGCTAGGCATTGATAATTTTAATGATGCTCACATGAAAGACTAGAATTGAAGCACAAAGAGGGCATCATAAAACACGTGACAAACACATCTAAGTCTAACATACTTCCTATGCATAGGCATCTTATAGAAAAACAAATTATCATAGAAAGCAAAAACTAGCATATGCAAGGAAGCGGAAAGGAACAATAGCAATCTCAACATAACGAAAGGTAATTTAGTAACATGAAAATTTCTATAACCATATTTTCCTCTCTCATAATAATTACATGTAGGATCATAAGAAAATTCAACAATATAGCTATCACATAACATATTCTCAACACGATCCACATGCATGCGAAGTTGACACTCTTCCAAAATAGTGGGATTATCATTAACTAAAGTCATGATTTCTCCAAGCCCACTTTTATCAAAAAATTCATAAGATTGAATATTATCCAAATATGTGGGATCTAAAGGTGACACTCTTCCAAACCCACTTTCAATATTATTGCAAACACTATTATCAATCTTATATTGATCATGGGGCTTAAATAAATTTTCAAGATCATAAGAAGAATCTCCCCAATCATGATTATTGCAACAGGTAGTGGACATAGCAAAACTAGCATCCTTAAGCTTAGGGTTTTGCATATTATTAGAAGAATTTGCATCAATAGAATTTATAATAAAATCATTGCAATCATGCTTTTTATTCAAAGATCTATCATGAATCACTTCATAAAGCACTTCATCACAATTTTCAGATTCACGGATTTCAAGCAAAACCTTATAAAGATAATCTAGTGCATCCAAATCACTAGGAATTGGTTCATCATAATTGGATCTCTTAAAAAGATTGGCAAGCGGACGAGGATCCATATATATTAGCTTCTCTTTTTAGGAATGAATACTCAACTATTTCAACCAAACGAGCAAACGAGCCAAGTAAGACATCAAGGCAAACGAAAAGACGAACGGAAAAAGGGCGAATAGAATGGCAAGGGTGAAGTGGGGGAGAGGAAAACGAGAGGAAAATGGAAAATAATGTAATTCGAGGGAGATGAGTTTGTGATGGGTACTTGTTATGTTGACTTTTGCGTAGACTCCCCGGCAACGGCGCCAGAAATCCTTCTTGCTACCTCTTGAGCACTGCGTTGGTTTTCCCTTGAAGAGGAAAGGGTGATGCAGCAAAGTAGCGTAAGCATTTCCCTCAGTTTTGAGAACCAAGGTATCAATCTAGTAGGAGGCTACGCATGAGTCCCTCGCACCTACACAAACAAATAAATCCTCGCAACCAACGCGATAAGGGGTTGTCAATCCCTACACGGTCACTTACGAGAGTGAGATCTGATAGATATGATAAGATAATATTTTTGGTATTTTTATAATAAAGATACAAAGTAAAGTAAACAAAATAAAAACGGCGCCAAAAATAGCTTGTTGTCGGGAGATTAAATATGATGGAAAATAGACCCGGGGGCCATAGGTTTCACTAGTGGCTTCTCTCGAGAGCATAATTATTTTTCGGTGGGTGAAAAAATTACTGTTGAGCAATTGACAGAATTGAGCATAGTTATGAGAATATCTAGGCATGATCATGTATATAGGCATCACGTCCGAGACAAGTAGACCGACTCCTGCCTGCATCTACTACTATTACTCCACAGATTGAACGCTATCCAGCATGCATCTAGAGTATTAAGTTCATAAGAACAAAGTAACACTTTAGGCAAGATGACATGATGTAGAGGGATAAACTCATGCAATATGATATAAACCCCATCTTGTTATCCTCGATGGCAACAATACAATATGTGCCTTGCTGCCCCCATCACACCGGGAAAGGACACCGCATTTATTGAACCCAAAGCTAAGCACTACTCCTATTGCAAGAAAGATCAATCTAGTAGGCCAAACCAAATTGATAATTCGAAGAGACTTGCAAAGATAACCAATCATACATAAAAGAATTCAGAAGATTCAAATACTTTTCATAGATAAACTTGATCATAAACTTACAATTCATCGGTCTCAACAAACACACCGCAAAAGAAGATTACATCGAATAGATCTCCACAAGAGAGGGGGAGAACATTGTATTGAGATCCAAAAAGAGAGAGGAAGCCATCTAGCTAATAACTATGGACCCGAAGGTCCGAGGTAAACTACTAACACTTCATTGGAGAGGCTATGGTGTTGATGTAGAAGCCCTCCGTGATCAATGCCCCTCCGGCGGAGCTCCGGAACATGCCCCAAGATGGGATCTCACGGGTACAGAAGGTTGCAGCGGTGGAATTAGGTTTTTGGCTCCGTATCTGATCGTTTGGGGGTACGTAGGTATATATAGGATTAAGGAGTACGTCGGTGGAGCAACGTGGGGCCCACGAGGGTGGAGGGCGCGCCCAGGGGGGTAAGCGCGCCCCCTGCCTCGTGGCTTCCTGGTAGCTTTCTTGACGTAGGGTCCAAGTCCTCTGGATCATGTTCATTCCAAAAATCACGTTCCCGAAGGTTTCATTCCGTTTGCACTCCGTTTGATATTCTTTTTCTGCGAAACTCTGAAATAGGCAAAAAACAACAATTCTAGGTTGGGCCTCCGGTTAGTAGGTTAGTCCCAAAAATAATATAAAAGTGTATAATAAAGCCCAATAATGTCCAAAAAATAATATATTATAGCATGGAACAATCAAAAATTATAGATACGTTGGAGACGTATCAGAGCCTTCCTGCTTGAGTCATAAAAGTGGCCAAACCAAGCAACTTATTAGCAATTCTCTTAACCAGGGGCAGACACTGTTCCACAGTTGGTTTATACAAACCCAGAGGCAGCCCAAGGTATGTGAAAGGGAAGGTTTCTTTTTTGCAACTCAAAGTTCTGATCAGGATTTCCACTCTTTCCTCAAAGACATTGATGGGGATCAAGCTGGACTTGGAGTAATTAACCCTGAGGCTAGTGGCATCATCAAAAGTATTCAGGATGGCTTTGAGAAACACTAGTTGTCTAGCACCAACTTGAAGAAGGATGAGTGTGTCATTAGCATACTGCACTATTGGGAAGTCAGGGCAGGAGTTGAACTGCAAAGGTGAAGTAAGCAGCCCCTGATGCATTGCCTTGTTTAAAATAGATTGCAAGAGATCGGCAGCAATTACAAAAAGCAGAGGGGATAGTGAATCACCCTGTCTAACTCCTTTCTTGCAGTAGAACTTTTTCCCTCGCACTCCATTCAACAACACAGAAGAAGAAGCAGAGTTAAAAAGGAGGCCCATCCACATGATCCACCTCTCACCAAAGCCTTTAGCCCTTAGAATCTCAATAATTGCCTTATGTTCAATGCAATCAAAAGCTTTTGCAAAGTCTAGCTTCAATACCACCATCTCTTCTCTAGATTTGTGACACTGGTGTAGATACTCATAAGCCCAGCCAAGGCAGTCATGAATTGCTCTGTCTTTTAGAAACGCATACTGATTAATGTGCACAATTTTGAGAATAATATTTTGCAATCTATTAGCCAGTAGTTTGGTGATGATCTTCAGGCATGTGTTCAACAGTGATATAGGTCTGAAATCATTTGCATTAACTGGCGCTGTGATTTTTGGAATGAGTGTGATGTGAAGGTGTTGATACTTTCCAAATTGACATTTCCATCATAAAAGTCATGAATAAGTTTCCTGACTTCATCACCAATGATATCCCAGCAAGCCTTAATGAATTCATTGTTAAAACCATCAGGACCAGGGGATTTGTCAGAAGGTAGATTTTTGATGACCTCATTAATTTCCTCAGTAGTGAACTGCTTCTCCAGATCAGTGAAAATTTGTGGGTCAGAAACTGGACCATACAACGATTGCAAATCAAAATGCATGTGAGTGTCTTTAGTTGTCCCCAATCTCTTCCTGAATGATTCCCATAACAAAGTAGATTTGCTTTCATGATATGTGAATTCCACCTGGTCTTCATTCTGAAGCATAACAATGTGATTATGTCTGTGATTAATTGTTGCTTTGGTATGAAAGAATTTTGTGTTTTCATCCGCAAATCTGACCCCTTTAATTTTCCCTCTTTGCTTCCAATAAATCCTCTGGTTCTTGAGCAAAGTGAGGAGTTCCTCTTTCAACAGATTCCTACAATTCCATTCAAAATCACTAAGATTTCTGAATTCTTCAACCAGATCAAAAAACATATGACCTCATTCAGATTCTCAATTCTTTTCTTGAGACAGCTGAGAGTTTTGGCCCAATGCTTTAGAGCCCTTCTAAGATTTTTTAATTTAGCATTGATGCTCTGGGCGGAATTAGAATGCCCAACAGGAATATTCCAAGCATTGGCAACTACTTCCTTGAAGTCACTGTGTTGCAACCAATAGTTCTCAAATCTGAAAATTTTAGATTTAGGGATCAGGGTACCAATTCTCACAACACAGGGAATATGATCAGAGGTAGGTCTAGCAAGAGGCATGGCCAAGGTGTCTGGAAATGCAGTCATCCAGGCAGTAGAGGTGAAGATCCAATCCAGATTTTCCAAAAGAGGATTGTCCTGCATGTTGCTCCAGCTGTATTTTCTGCCTTTCAAAGGCAATTCCACAAGCCCTAGTTTACTGATGGCTTCATTGAACAATAGCATTTCATTAACATCACCTCCAGATTTGTTTCTGTCAGAAGGATCTCTGACAAAATTAAAATCTCCCATAATAATCCATTCAATGTCATTTGGCATGTGTATGTTCTTAAACCAGTCAATGAAGATAGCTTTCTCACTAGGAATACGTGGGCCATAGATGTTGGTGAGAATCCATGTTTTTAGAGACAGCTTGCAAGTGAACTGAATTGAAACTGAGTAACTGTTTTTGAAGATAGTCTCACCCTCAAACAAAGCTCCATTCCAAGCAATTAACAACCCACTAGAAGCTCCCTGAGATGGGAGATACTCAAATTTATTGAACCTAGGGGGGCATAAATTTCTCAAGTAGGTAAGATCAAAGTGCTCCCTTTTAGTCTCTTGCAGGCAGAGAAAAGAACTAGAGCTTTCCTCAATTTTTTGGTGTACAACCAGCCACTTATTATCAGAATTAATACCCCTAATGTTCCAGTTTAGGATATTCCAATATATGTTGTTATTCATATTGGAAACTAGCTTGAGGGATGCAAACTAATAAGCACGATAACTTATCACCATTCAATACACATGCATCCAGATAGGCATAAAAAGTGCATCTTTTCAAGGACCAACATTCAGCAAACTGCAGCCAGCATTCAGTTCTAAGAGCATAACCAGGCCATTTCATACAGAAGTTCTCAGTCATAGACCATCAATAATTATTAGAAAAGCCAAATCCATATAAAATAAACTTAGAGCAGGTCCTAAGGTTAACTAGACCCCTCCAAGCCTTACACTCCCTGTAGTGTTTAATCATTCTGCCATCACAGAGTCGCTGCCTCCTCATTCTTGTCCATGGGCACCATGTCCAAGCCTTCATGGGATTTCTTCTTCTGCTTTTTGCTTAGTTGCAGCTCCAGCTCATCCTCAACCACCTTGCAAAAGGATTTAGTCAGGTTTTTGACTATAGCTTTTGAGATAATAGGAGGAGTAGCATTGCAAGGTAAACATGAAGAGGTATGGCATGAACCCCTCTTAAATCCATCATTAGTTTTACTGATCCTATCACTTATCCTTACTTCTGATTCCACTAGAGGTGTCTTACCTCCTCTCCTCTTCCTAGCATTGTCATTCCCAAAAGGAAGAAGTAGGGCCTGCTCTTGGTTTAACTCCTGAGGAATCTCACTGCTTGACTGTCCAGCAACTTGAGTTTGACCGATTGGGGGCTCAGAAACCTGACATTGACCACAAATATGAAAAGTGAGTGAATCTTCAGACATACCAGGTGCAGTTAGTAATTCCCACATTGTTGATTTTAGCATATTAATAGTCCATTGAAATTTTTCTGGGGTCATAAGGAGGTGTATAAGGAAGTTGAACCAACTTACTGGTATCTGAACTGTGAATGTAGTCGAGTCCTCATCTGTTTTTGTTGCAAAGTGCTTCTTCCATAAGAGCAATCCTTCCTCAGAAAGCACTGTATCAGAGGAAGAGGAGCCACAAGTTGTAATTGTTTTAGGACCAGCATGGATGCACCCTCTGGAGAATTTTTAAAATGTACTTCAAGAAGCTCAGACCAAGTAAGTTTATTTGGATTTCCATTATTACCTGGATTCTCCTTGAGAGTTAATGAAGGTAAAGCTGCTGGCTGTTGTGCTGAAGACTAAATATGCAGGTGCTGAGGCCCATGATCAGAAACCACCATACTATCAGAAATATGAATATCCCTTTGCATCCCCACCAGCACATCAGAGTGAGCAGGTGGAACAAAAATAGGTTGCACTGCAACAGTTTGCTCAGGAGCTGCAACAATTTGGTCTTGAGCTGAAGCACTGCCAGATCCAAGCTCCATGGTGTGAGACACTGGGTTTTCCTCCTCCTCAACTTTAGCATATGCATTAATGAGGCATTGTAAACCAGATCCCAGAGATTGCAAACCTTGATTGAGCTCACTAACAGTGGCCCCAACATCTAGATGATTGAGATTAGTGGAATCACCCTCACAAACAGAGACAGTGGTTGTAGTGCTGAAACCATTCTGCATAGGCATGTCATCAAGCATATCTTGACCAATATCTTGGACTTGTTGCTGAACTTCTTGCTCCAGTTGCTGAATTGGTGGCTGCTGAAAGGCCCAATGCTCATCCTGCTCCCGTTCTTCTTCATTCATCTCGTTATCATCATTGTTCTGCAGGGCCTCATTGTTCTGGCCATGAAAAGGTTGCATAGGCAGAGGGTGTGGATCTTCACCTGGAGGAGGAATTGGATCCTCATCTGCAGGCCCCCCTCCAAGTAATTCCTGATGAATAATCTCCACTAAACTGGACCAACCATCTTCTTCAAAAGTTTCACCTTCAGACCACCTAATGCTGCGAGGGACATCCACTAGATCTGTCACTCTCACCTTGGCCAGGATTCTGCCCTTCTCCCTGGGGTCATTCTCCCAAGCAATCAGCTTGCCCCACTTACTAATGGCAGTAGCTAGGTCATCAGTAGTCTGATAATCAAGGGGGCACCTAAAATCATAATCTAGCAGAGCCTATTGAAATAAATTATGCGCCAGTTCCTGCCTTCGTTGTGTTTCACAAAGGTAATTCAAATATCCCCATAGACATGTGGACTATTGCTGACTAATCTGTGTCTGTCACGGACATGCTGAAACTGCACAAAAGCTTCTCCAATGGGGCATCTCTGAACTGATCTAACTCCCACATGCATGACTTCCTCGAGAAATTCCTCTAAAACTGCTCTAACATTGGGGAAGAGTACCTAGTTAGGGAATGGATGGATGGTGGCCACGACAAAGTCTTCATGGCGCGGGATACACCGCGGCACCACCGCGTGAGAAACTCCGAGCCGACCCTCCACTGGAATCACCTCGAATCCATTAGGCAGGAAAGGAACTGGGTCAAAAGGAATATTGGCCATGGCTGTCTTAGTGAAAGGCCGAAGGTGGTTTTGCTCGTCGGAGATGGCGAGGTGGGTGGAGCTTGAGGTTTGAACACTGGCTGAGACAGAGGAAGGTGAAGCAGAATGCAAGGAGACGGGCACTCGTTTCGGTTAGAAATTGGGAAAGAGCCCCGAGACCAGCTCCCCAAAAGAGGAAACTACCTTAATTGGTGGCGCAGGCCCATGGGCTCGAAAGCAGCCTGGTACCACCCTGTACGCCCAAGCACACTCCGGTGGCCCAACAAAAGTGTCGTATGTGATATGAGGTAGGAGCCTAGTGAGGCGAGGCTGGGAACAGAATTTGGCCATGTGGCCTAGCATGCCACATGCAAAACACGTCAAACGTGTCGGCTCAAAGCTACGTTGCTCCGCTTGCACCTCCTTAGCAGCGACAATTGAAGAGGCATTAGGGGGCACATTAAGGTATTCATTATTGGGTATATTCGACCGTGTTGAATGCTGGTCAAGCGTAGATGGCTCCGGAGCTGACAGCCATTGGAAAACCGATACCGGTCGCCGTGCCGGCGAGGTCATACAGCGGTTGCCGCTGGCGAGAACACGACCATTGCGGCCCACTAGTGACCATTCCTCCTATTCTTCCCGATAAAACTTGATCTCCTCTTGAACCCAACGAGGTCCACCATTGCCCCAAAGATTAAAAACCATTTCAAACTCTTTCTCAGTGATTCTACCCGCATTGTAAACTTAAAAACCCACGGATTTAAAAGCCACAAAGAATTGGAAGGATCTATCTTTCAAAAAGCGAACACGAAAGCCTTGTGGATAACCACCAAAGCATGCATGAAGAGCCACACTAACCGTATGGACATCGAGGCGGAAAGTGGCACGGCAGAAATATACCACCAGGATGAACTCCTTTTGTCTGAAGCCCAGGGAGAAAACCACTGGGTGCCCAGACTTTCTTCTCATCTCCGCTTGGAAAGCTTTGCCGCGCAAGAAGTTGAGCACGGGAGGGGCCATGACTGGCCAGAGATCTTCAGGGCGGTCGTGGCCAGAGTGGACAATGGCCGGAAGGGTGGCCGTCGGGGCAGGAGTGGCCACCTGTGCAAAATCTCCTGGGATTTACCTAGTCGCCAAGGAGGCTATGTAATCACAAGGAAACCTCGAGACTTGTCAGAAGTAATATGTTTTCGTTGTAATGAAGCAGGTCACTTTGCCAGGTGAGGAGCAATTCCTTCGCCGCGTACCTTCAGCTGCCCCGACACCCCTTCATCGACAGGACCAGGTGACATTTTCTAAGTTTGTTTAGCTGGGAGCGCCTCGGCTGCATCATTCCTGTGTCAGCGTGGGTTCGCCCCTCGTGGCATGTACCCCTTTTCTTATGTCTTCAGCCTTACCTTGTCAGCGCCTCGGGCTGCATCATCCCCAAGCCGCTCTGGCCGGACCCGGTGGCATGTATCTTCCCTGCATTTACCTAAGCCAGTATGCTTCCCATGCTTAATCTGCCTATGATTATCGCATGTTTGACCCTCACCCTCCACAGGGGGCTGCTTACACTGGCAAGGCACTTGTGCACGGGTCCGCCCCTACAATATCGGCAAATCTGAGTGGCCAAGCTCTAGCTCGCAGCACGCCCCGCGCACGTCACCTCACCAGGCCCTCATTGCCTTCGTCTCCTCGCGAGGCAACTGGCGGCAGACTGACAACCATAATGGCAAACTGTGTTTCTCCTTGTGCTGGCTTGCAGGAAACTCATGAGAATGACAGCAGGTGGCACCGCGAGCTCCCTCCTCTCCCATGCAATCCGCTTGCGCGTTAAAAGGGGGGCTCCTGAGCATCGCGACTCAGGAGCTCCTACTGGCTCTCCAGTCCTCATCCCTTGGCCTTGACCAAGGCAGGCGACCTGGCATACCAGCGGCGGCTGAGCTCGCTCGAGGGCCGGGACCTGAGGACGTAGAGCATAAAGGAGAGCGTGGAGAAGAGGGGAAGCTCGCATGGGCCTGGCCTAGCTACGCATTAACACGGCGCATCGCAAGGAATCTACCCGAAACCTCCAAGATAAGTCTCGCGCTCAGATTGGCTAATTGTTGGAGCCTAAGGGTCACGCTCGCCGCAACCCTATTGCGGCAACATCGCCTCCCTTTCTTACCTTACCATGGCTGCTTGAGCGCTAAAGGGGACCTCCTGAGCATCGCGCCTCACGGGCTCTTACTGGACCTCGGGCCGCTCACCTCCTGGCCTTGACCACGGCAGGCGAACTGGCATACCAGCGACGGCTGCAGGTTGCTTGGGGACCGGGACCTATCAGCGTAGAGCAACAAGCCGTCGCAAAGTTGGAAAGGGGAGACCGAGCCTAAACAGAGCAGGCATTCGCAAATTTTCATAACAAGGATAGTATCAACAAAATACATTACAGGCCCTTTACACACCCCCGCGGGGTACTTCTTGATTCCACGCATGGAACAAAATACGAGAACTTAGGGGAATCCTATCTACACCCTCCCGTGGCCGACACCATCATCAACAGTGGGCCGCGGGAGGCCGGCGCCAACCCTATCCAGATCAGCGACGACGGCGGCTGGACGCTGCAGCCCTGCTCCGGGCGTGGCGAGAGCTCGGGGGCACATAGCTGTCGTCGCTCGTCTCCGGAGTCTCGTAGAGCTCAGGAGAACCGCTGGACGCCCAAGAGTCACTTCTGCTAGAGGTGCCGCAGGCCGGGCGTGCATCGTCCTGGCGCACCCCTCCAGGGCAGCACTCCAGGCGGCGGCACTCCGCATCGAAGACCTTGAAGAACAGAGTGGAGGCGCCGTCATAGTCGAAGTGGATCGCGAGGGCGCCCTCAGCACGGCAAACCCGCGCAACCTCACCCCAGCCATGGGTCGTGAAGATCTTGCCAGAAGAGACCACTTCAACCTCTTCTCCGGTCACTGGGGCGTCGCAGTCAGCATGCTGCAACCAGAGCTCGAGGGGTCCCCTCAGCGGAATCACGTCGGAGAAGAACCGCGGGAAGCGGATCCAGGTGCTTTGGGGCATCGCCGCTCATAGCACAAGCTCGCGAGAGGAGTCCGCAACATGGTTTCCAGGGGCAACGACGCGTATCGCCATCACGCAGCGGCCGCGGTCGCGCCGCAGGCGGCGCCGCTCGTCGCTCCTTCCTCCTGAGCCCCCGGCTTGGGCGTACAGGGGTAGCGGATACCCAGGAGGAGGCCGCTCGCACCAAGGCCTCGTCACCACCTGCATCGCCGCTGCGTCGCGGCGGTGAACCGACCTCTTCTTCGGCAGAAGCGGCCCCGACTCATCGCGGGGGCATTTCCTTTCTCCTCGGCGGATAACCTTCGGATCGGTGCCATGGGAATTGCTACTAGCGGTGGAGCAAGGAGGAGGAAGCAAGCGGAATGGGAAGAGATGGGTGACGGGGGCTCTGCCCCTCCCCATTTATAGCGGGAGAAGGCCAACCGGCGCCTCCCACGATCATAGGTAATGATGGTTTTCCCTTGCATGTCGTAGGGACTTATGAAGTCGGGCAGTTGCTGAGGAAGCGTGGGGAAGCGGAGACGCCCACGTCCAATCAACCGCCATGCGTCGACCAAGGCTGCAGGCTTTTGGGGCCCGCAGTGCTCCGCACTTGACCTCTGGCTTCGCCTCGAAGCCAAGCCCGAGCGTGCCTTGGGCCCAGGGGCTACTGTCGGCGTTCTGGGAACGGGGGTCCCCGGACTTGCTCTCACAGCCCATGGTGTGCTCAGGCAGGCAGGCCTATACGGCCCATCTTCATCAACAAGGCATCCAAGACCCTCGCGAGGGGCCAAGCCTCGCGAGGCGGACGACACAAGACATCCTCAGGAGCGGCCTCACCAAGTTGGCTCGCGAGGGACGGAGAGATCAAGGCAAGGCAAACCTCGCGAGGTTCTCGTGACGTGAGCCATGACGATCGAGGCCAGGCGGGCGCCAACGTGCGCAGTGTCCTTGTTTCCCCTTTGGTGCTAAGGAAGCAAGTGCAGGCGCAGAGTACCGAGGCGTCAAGCAAAGGTTTCCATATCGGTGCAACGAGACCAAGACCAGCAGGACGGCAAGACGGAGGTCACCATGGAGCCCAAGGCGGCGTCACCACCAGAGCCTTTTGCAGGCAAAGACCGCTTTTGTCAGGATAAGCTATACTAGTTGTCCCCTTTCAAATTGGCAGTTGTTCGCTCCCTTCCCGCTCAATATTTGGGAAGAGGACCAGGGCCTATATAAGTAGAACCAGCCACCATCGTAGGGGATAACTCATTCGGAGGCATCTCATTTGATCTTTGGCGGATTCTTAGCCACACACCAAGCACAAGAACACCTGAACCTCAAGGGGTTGTTCTTCTCCTTCTACTATTCATCATCAGCCCAAGAGGCAATCCACCACCACCACACTGGAGTAGGGTATTACACCACAACGATGGCCTGAACCAGTATAAATCTCATGACTATTGTGTTGTGAGTTAGTTGAGTTCGTCTTCGAGATCTTAGCAAGCTAGGGCGTGGATCAGTAGGGGGGAAAGAACTTCACGCGCACCCTAGAGTTCGAACCTTAAGGGTTTTGCCATAACCCGTGATCCGACGAAGGGGGGAAAGAACCAGTAAAACCCTACTCCTGCTTTGTGGTGGATTGGCCTCAAGAAGCTGAGGACGAACTAGTACAGTATGAGAACAACCTCAGGAGGAGAGGTGTTCTTGTGGTCAAGTGAGCTGGTGGGGGTGAGGTTTTTCTCAAAGATCCATCCCCTCCGATGGTGGTGGCTAGGTCCTATTTATTGTGGCCTTGGTCCGCTTCCCAAATGAAGGCGAGAAGGGATCCCTCAACGACCAAATTCAAAGGGAGACAACTAGTACATGCTATCCTGACAAAAGTAGGCTTTGCCTGCAAAAGCCTTTGGTCGTGACGCCATGGTGGACTCGGTGATGACCTACGTCCTGCCGTCCTGGTGGTCTTGGTCTTGCTGCACAGGAATGGATACCTTTGGTTGATTCCTCGGGACTCCGCGCCCATGCTTGCCTCCTTAGCACCAAAGAGGAAACTGGTACACTTCGCCCGCTGGCGCCCGCCTGTCCTTGGTCGTCATGGCTCACGTCATCCGGACCTCACGAGGTGAGGCTTGCATTGAGATCTCTGGTCCACAGGAGCCAGCCTGAGGAGGCGGCTCCCTGTGGAGGTCTTGGTGTCATCCGCCTTGCGAGGCTTGGCCCCTCGCGAGGGTCTTGAGTTGTTGTCGCTGAAGCTGGGCCGTACTAGGCCGTTGACGGAGCCACGCCATGGGCCGCCGGCAGGCAAGTCTAGGCACCCCCGTTCCCAGAACACCGTGGGACACATAGCATGGGGAGGGCGCCTACTGCCGCCATGGTCTTGGGGTCGTCTCTGGAATCACAGGTGATGTCGGTTTCAGGCCCGGCGCAACCCCGCACAGCCTCGCACTGCGGCCGGAGATCACCTTGCTGACGGAGAAATTGCTTGATGTGGCGGCCAGAGGAAGGCGCCTGCAACCCGCCGATGATGCACGTGATGCATGTGGCGCCGGAGCCACAAAGCGTGTGATGAACCAGTCACAGAGTTGTCCTCAAGTGGAGATTGAGGCGCGTGGGAGGCCACAGAGCCAGCATCGAGGGGCCTTCATGAGAGCCAGGGGAACCAGTTTGCCACTATCTTGTCGTCGCCGCCCGCCACCTCGATGGCCTGCGCATATGACCGGAGGAACTCTTCGGGGTCCGCAGCATCGTCGTACCGTGGGGGCAGCGTCGGCCTAAACTTTGCGGGCCACCGCACCTGACGCATATCGGCGGTGAAAGGCAGACAACCTGCGACGCTCTCGTATGCCTCGAGAAGCCACTCCAGCAAGGTGGCACCCTCCATGGGAGCAGCGCGGCAAGGGCGAAGCGCGATCGGCGGTGGAGCGTACTTCGACACGCCCAGGTTAGGGCCACCTTGCGGTGTCAAAACCTGACTCCTGCTTTGGGGTAGATTGGCCTCATGAGGGGCTCAGGATGAAATAATACAATGGATGAATAGCTTCGCGAGGGCTATTGAGGTGAGGGTGGAAAGGGTTGGATCGGATCTGGGCCCGGGGGGAAGGGATCCCTTCTACGGTGGTGGCTAACCTATATATATAGTGGCCTTGGTCCTCTTCCCTTGAAACTTAGGCGAGAAGGGATCCCACAACAACAAAATTTAAAGGGGACGAGTAGTACAGCTAATCCTGACGAAAGGTGGTCTTCGTCTGCAAAGCTTCTGGTCGTGAAGCAGCTGTGGTCTCGGTGATGACATCCATCCTACCGAGCTTGTGGTCTTGGTCTTGTTGCACCCGAATGGAAATCTTTGGGACATTCCTCGCGAACCTACACCTGTCCTTGCCTCCTTAGCAACAAAGGGGAAACTGCCTCCTCTGTGCCCGCTGGCGCCCGCCTGGCCTTGGTTGTAATGGCTCACATCATCGCAGCCTCGTCAGGGTGGGTACCTTCATACAAATCTCCGCTCCTCGGGAGGCCGTTCCCTCTGGAGGTATTGGTGTCATCCGCCTCGCGAGGCTAGGGCCCTCGCGAGGGTCTTGTGTTGGCGGTCTTGCAGATGGGCCGTACCAGGCCGTCGAGGTGGCAACGCCGTGGGTCACAGGCAGGCAAGTCTGGGTACCCTGGTTCCCAGAACGCCGGCATCTGGATATAGAAATTTTAACTAGTCCAATTACCTTTCCTTTGTTGCTATCGCCAAAAGTGATATACTTTAAAGGTGAAGCAGTTAAGTTGGGGTCAACAAACAACGAGTTGTCTCCGGTCATATGACTAGTGCATCCACTATCCATTATCCATTCTGTACACCGAGATACATAGTCCTGCAGAAGAATTAGGCTTTCTTAACCACCCACATCTTTGTAGGTGGCTTCGAAAGAGTACAACGAGCAGGATATGATTTCTTTAGTAAACTTAATTGTTGCTCGATGAAGTGTGAGGATAATCGAAAGAATAAGCATTAAAATTCCTTCATAATGAATGAGCATAGTGTTTTAATGAGGTATGCATATACTCATTCTGTCGAACTTTTTCAAGGAAGTAACGAGCATTCTGAGCCTGCATGATTCATAACATGGTAATAGGTAATGCATCAATTGTTTTGTTGGGCACTCATATAGCTTTCTTTGGGGGGTCATTCCTATTGTTTGATCCAACATAGTGAGCAATAGGCTCACCATGTTGAGTTTTGAACAACTTATAGTTGTCCAGAGAATCATCATCAGGATATTCAGGGATGGGAGAGTCATATCGCGAAAGCAAAGCTGGATCGAGCATATTGCTCTTAGCAAGCACCCACATAGTGCGAGTATATTGGGGTTCCTGGTAGGAGCTGCTTTCATTTAGTTTCCTTTCGAAACCGATGCCTTCTTTCCTGGGATTTTTGTGAAAAATAGATTTCTTCAAAACATCGCAAAGAGTTTGATGCCCTTTGAGAGATTTGAACATTCCTATCTGAAGAAGATCCTTCAACCTAGCATTTTCATCAGAAACAGAACCATTTTCCTTGACCGAGGGGTTAGCATTTACAGATTATTCAACATTAGATTCAGCATTGGTTCGTTCAAGGCATTTTAAACAGGGTGGTACAAACACTTCAGGTTTCTCTTTAAGTTGTTGGGCAAGAAGAGAATTTTCCCTGATAAAGTTCTCATGAGCCTCTCTCAGCGCCTCGAGTTCATGTTTCCTTTTTGGGTAATCATAGGTCAATCTTTTGTGGTCAACTGAGAGAAAATCATGGCATTTTGACAGTTCTTCCATCCGTGACTTGAGGGTGGAATACTCTTCGGTCAATGCCAGATTTTTCTCCATCTCCTCAACCAAAAACCCTTCAGATTTCCTGAGGGTTTTCTCAATTTTCACAAGAGAGTTTTGTTGAATATTAGCAATTTTGAAGAATTTAGCATGGTCATCCTCATCAGAAGAATATTGATCACTGAAGTGAACCTTGCGATGTTTGGAGGAAACCTTTTCCTTCGAGTTCTTGGCCATGAAGAAGTAGGCAGGAGATTCATCGTCACTTGATGGATTCCCGAAGAAGTTTGTCGCAGGGGGTGAAGCATATGCTATGCCAGCCATGCTAGAGTTGGAATCCTCATCGGATTCATCAGCTTCTTCGGAGTCTGACGATTCTTCTTCATCAGAATTCATTTCCTTGTCGATGTACGCCTTGGTCTTGCGAGAGTTATTCTTGCGGTTGGGGGAGGACTTGAAAGGGTTCCTTGATGAAGATCTTGTCAATGATTTTGAAGTGGAGTTGTCCTTCTTCTTAAAGAACTTTTTTGTTTTCTTCTCATCATCGGAGTCATAGTTCTTGCTCTTGCTTTTGCCTCGATAGTTGCTAGAATCATATCTTCCACTGGCACGAATTTCAGCTTCCCAGAGATGGCAATCCGAAATGAAGTGTCCAGGCTTTTTGCACTTGAAGTAGGTGTATTTTCTAGTAGGTTTTGATGACGATTTTGAACCGCTAGATTTTCTTGAACCTTTCTTCTAGAACTGGCTCTTCCTATGAAGGCGCTGGAATCTTTTCATGATTATTGTGAGATATTTGCTGAGCCTTTTTGGGTCATTTGAATCTTCTTTGGCATTTCCATTGAAGGAGGAATTAATCATGAGAGCATGATTTTTGCGTTGACTTGAGCCAAAGAGATCTCTTTTATCTTATTCTTGTTCCTCGTGAGTGTTCAGTCTTCCCATGATATCAGTAGAATCGAGGGTTTTGAAATCAGCTCATTCTTGAATCATCAAGACGAGAGTGTCTAATGAACTATCGAGTGATTGGAGCAGTTTCTTCACAACTTCATGGTCAGTGATGTCTTTGGCGCCGATACCTTGAAGCTCATTTTCTATGTCACTCAGACAATCAAAAGTTTTCTCGCAGCTTTCATTTCCAATGCGCTTGAACCGACTGAACTTTGCTCGAAGAGTATCAATGTGAGCTTCTTTCTGAGTTGAAACACCTTCATTTATTTCTCGAGAATGTCCCACAATTCATTCACAGTTTCACACTGGCGATAGCGAAGAAATGGAGCATGAGAGAGACCACGAATTTCATCTTTGGCTTGAGCATCCATCTGAATGTGTGTCTTCTCTGGACAAGCGGTGCAGCCAATAGCCAAGAAACACGTTTACAACAGTCAGAATTTTGGAGCAACGGTAACATTACTTGAGGAACAAGTAATGCTATCTGCTCAGTCTGAGACAAATCTCTTGCAGCGAAGAAGATCATAGTCTCTTGCTGGTAAGTATTTGCTCGGAACACAAAGAGATTTCTCTCACAACTTTCATAGGATTTGGGTTTAGCATAAGAGAATCCAAGTTTTGAATGCTACACCCCTCTTAATAGTATAGTGGTCCTATGACTCAATAAAGGGAAGAAGAACAATGAAATAAATGTTATGTCTTCACTTCATCTTCAATCTCTTCGGATGCAGTCATTTTCTTCGGACAAACACCGAACCCATTGCTTCACTTCAGCAATTTTTGAGGGGTCACTCTTGTTATCATCATCTTCGGTGATAACCTTCGCTACAACGCAGGGAGATTATCTTCGTCATTTACGTTAAACTCCTTGTGATCTCAGGGACCTATTACTCTGTTTGCACTAGCAAACACATAAGTCCCATACAGTTTATGTCAACAAACTCCAAAACATAAGAGGCCTATCATTGCACCAACAATTACATCCCATGTCTAATACTCCGACAGGAGCCCCCAGGTCTCACTTGTACATGCTGCTGGAAACTGTTGGGTGAGACCGAAACAATGCACGGACGACGCCAACCTTGTTATGATGATGCTATTTGTTTTGAGATCTTCTTTGCTTCTTTATTAACCTGATATTTGGACTAGCCCTCGACGCTTGTCTGGCATAGTTTTCCTTATCTTTCTTGGAAACTACGTTCGGTATTAGTGCCAGAAACCGGGGCGCATGTGTACGTGGGTTGTGGCCAGGCTCGACGTGGGCAAGCCCATGACCCCACGTGGCTCAAAGTAACAGCTGCCTGCCATCACTCCATCCTTTGCTGCGGCCTCTCTTCCCCCTCCATGACGCGGATTAGGTGTGGGGTGTGGGATTGGCGCAGAAGGGCGGTCATGGTGTCAGTGTCTTGATTAGAGGATCCAGAGCATCGGATTGGCGAGCTTGGGCGGCGGGTAGAGTAATGCACACACTAGGGGTGTAGGGCGCAGGGTTGGCGAAGCAGCGCGGTTGCCCTGGAGTAATGGAGAGCCAGCCCCCGCACCCTCCCCTATAAAAAGGGGAAGGGACGTAGGAGGCAATGCTCATCCACTCTCTTCCCCTTCGCCTCTCCTTCTAGCTCCTATTGCCAAGGCGAGAGGAAGAGACCGCGCACGTGCTTCCACTGTGGTGGTGAGAGATTCCCGTCGGAACCATGCTTCAGCCTCGGTGGCGGTCGCGGAGGCTGGTTCGAGCACCCGGGCGGAGGCATAGGACGAGGGTGTGGCCGGCACGGTGGCCATGCTCGAGCCGGACTGGGGCGTCAACGGTTTCACCTCCCGTGGACCCGCCTCTAGTGGAAGGCCACACGGGAGGGATCATGCTTGAGTTCATCGTCGACCTGAGCGACCCGCAAAGGAGAAGGTTGCGGCTCCCTCGCCCTTTTTCACTAGGGTGAGGGAGGTGAACCAGCTGCTCGCGCTGCAGCTGCGCGTGAACGTGTGCATCAATGGCGTCTTCTGGGTGGATGCAGAGTTCCCCGCCAACGGCATCATGTACTTCGCCCGAGGGTCGAAGTCCTTCACGTGCACCCGCTACTTGGCGGAGGGGCACACCCTGCACTTCAACCTGGTGGAGGTCGATGCGCACTCCGTGAAGATTTCCGGGCCTCCAAGCGATCGCCAAGGGTGCTGCATAGAGATCTCGAGCGATGGCGAAAGCTCAGCCTCGAGAGACAGCGATGAGGAGGATAGCGGTGGTGAATGTGGCGATGGCGGGCATCCGGTCGTCAAGTCTGAAGATGATGACTCGGACTCCGGCTGAATGTTGGTGGCACCGTCATCAGCAGCTGAGCAGCGGCAGCACCACCATCTGCAGCTGGACCCCATCGGAGCGATTTGCCGGGAGTGCTTTGCCTAGTCGCCACTGAGGGAGTCCTAGATTATGGGGTCCTCGGGCGTCCGGGTTGTGTAGGATGGGCCGGACTGATGGGCCATCAAAATACAAGATAGAACGCCTTCCCCTGTGTCTGGTTGGGACTCTCCTTTGCGTGGATGACAAGCTTGATGTCCGGATGTGTAGTTTCCTTCCTCTGTAAACCGACTTTGTATAACCCTAGGCCCCTCCAGTGTCTATATAAACCAGAGGATTTAGTCCATAGAGGCTATCACAAATCATAGAGGCTAGACATCTAGGGTTTAGCCATCACTATCTCGAGGTAGATCGACTCTTGTAACCCCTGTACTCATCAAAGTCAATCAAGCAGGAAGTAGGGTATTACCTCCACCGGGAGGGCCCGAACCTGGGTAAACATCATGTCCCCTTTGTTTCATGTTACCCTCGATCCTCAAACGCATAGTTCGGGAGCCCCTACCCGAGATCGGCCGGTTTTGACACCGACTTTGGTGCTCTCATTGAGAGTTCCACTATGTCGTCGACGGCGGGATCGATGGCTCGCCTTGCCATTAAAGACAACATTACCTCTGGAGGGGCCCTAGCTCCGGGACAGGTCCTCCAGCTCGACTATTTCACCATAAGTGTCGGCGCGGCCGTTAAGCCAAAGGCAGCCCTCGAGATCGCTAAACATCGTCTTTGCATTGGCCTTGAACACCCTGAAAAGATGGATCCAGTAGATGTCTCGTCCTTAAATGAGCTACCAGATCGCATGGCCGCCCTGGGAGTTGCAACAGACTATGATCAGATTAGGCTTAAACCTGATCAGAGGGAAATCATGTCCCCGCCGATCACCCATCTGGTAGCGGTCGTGGAAGAACAAGCCGAGAATACTTCTCCCCTAAGTTAAGAATAAGCTATGTTCGGATTTCTGAGTCCTGCGAGCCGGATACCGGTCTTCGGGAAGAGACCTCATGTCCTCCGAACACAGAACCGGGCACTGAGCCCAAAGGCCACCAGGACACTCCGGATCCCGGGTTAGTGACCTCGCAAATTCTTCAAACTCCGGATATAATAGTGGATCGGGGCTCGGATTTTCACCCGCCCACCCACCACAAGCAATATCCCCAAGTAATTCAGGTCCTCCAGATGTATGCGACCTAATGTATATATGGCAACAACCTGAAGAAACGGTCCATCACTTTTGGGCCAGATTCCTCCTTGTTAAAAACAAGTTCATAGATTGCTGCGATGACAACGCGGTTTCAGTATTCTGTCGCAACTGTACGGACGACGGAATCCTTAAGGCCCTCAACCGCCGCCGCATACTGAAGTTTGTAGATCTGTCACACATCATACAGAAGTACTGCGCAATGGAAAGCGCCTGGAAGGCCCAGACAGCTTGGTAGGAACCTCCTTCCTTCAAGCACCCCACCGGACGGACCAAAAGGTTCCACCCTTACGGGGCA
Organism: Aegilops bicornis; assembly: GCA_021605145.1. Classification (NCBI taxonomy): domain Eukaryota; kingdom Viridiplantae; phylum Streptophyta; class Magnoliopsida; order Poales; family Poaceae; genus Aegilops; species Aegilops bicornis. The sequence goes on along the minus strand of CM038672.1, from coordinate 259,910,473 downwards.
CCTGATCGTCATCTCACTATCAAAAAAATCAAGCTCTTCATGAGACATAGAACTGTCCTTGACGACCTGCTCGACAAACCCTGTCAGATACATACGACGCTGAATACCGAACCAACACATAGCCTTCGGGCATGTTGGGTACTCCACAGGTAGCTAAGAGCAGCGAGGCCACCCTCACCAACATTACCCCAAAGAAGCACTCTTTGGAGGATTCTGATCTCAACGTTTTTATGATCTTCGAGACCGTTTCTTCCAACAACCGGTGCAAAAGGGCATTACGCGACCTTGCCGAAGTCAACCAGGTAGCCGCAATAAATCCTTGGAACAACATGGCGATAACTTTCACCGCCGTTGACAAGCCAAGGGCCAGATCAGTGAGAGCACCAGCTACCTTGGTCCTAAACCCAATAGTGGATGGCTTTCGGCTCACTAAAGTGCTCATGGACGGTGGCAACAGATTGAACCTCATCTACGAAGAGACGTGCCAAAAAATGCAGATGGACACAAGCCGCATTGAGCAAAGCGGCACCACTTTCCGAGGCATCATCCCTAGCCGAGAAGCACGAAGCTCGGGGAAGATCAAGCTTGACATCGTATTCGGGACGCCGGAGAACTACATGTCTGAAGTGTTGGTCTTCCACGTGGCACCATTCAACATCGGATATCACGACTTGTTAGGGCGAGACACATTCACACGCTTTGAAGCCATACCCCATTACGGGTACATGAAGCTCAAAATGCCAGGGCCCAACGGAGTTATCACTATCACTAGTGATCCGGATATAACACTCCATGCCGGAAACAAAACCGCATCCATGGCCCTCGAGGCGCTATCCGAGGCCCTCGCAGCCGAGGAACTAACCAGTCTGCACTCTACAGTGGACAAGGATGATATAATCCTCAACAAGAGGCCCAAATCCACTTCCTTCAAGCCAGCAGACAAAATAGTCAAATTCCAAGTAGACCCAATAGATCCTAATAAAACAGCAGCCATTGGAGCACAACAGGATCCAACAATCGCCGCCGCTCTAAGAGCGTTCCTGCGCAAGAATTAGTACATCTTTGCCTGGCATCCTTCTGATATGCCAGGGATCCCATGCATACTGGCCGAACACAACCTCAACATAATAAAGGGGTTCAAACCAGTCAAGCAAACGCTGCGGCGCTTTTCCAAACCCAAGCGACAAGCTATGGGGGAGGAGCTAGACAAACTACTCGAAGCCGGGTTCATCAGAGAGATCAAACGCCCGGACTGGCTAGCAAACCTGGTCATGGTGCCAAAAAAAGGACAAATCCTGGCGCCTTTGTATCGATTTCAAAGACCTCAACAAGGCATGCCCTAAGGACCCCTTCTCGCTTCCCCGCATTGACCAAACCATTGACGCAATTGTAGGACACGATTCACCGAGCTTCCTCGAGATACCATCAAATTAAGATGAAGGAATCCGATCAGGCCGCAACGGCATTCATTACTCCATATGGGCCTTTCTGCTTCAACACTATGCCTTTTAGACTAAAAAACGCCGGCGCCACTTACCAACACATGATTCAAACATGCCTGGGAAAACAAATTGGCAAGACGGTTGTCGGCGTTCTGGGAACGGGGGTCCCCAGACTCGCCTGCCTGCGGCCCACGGCATGGCTCTGCGAGTGGGCCCGTACGGCCCATCTTCACAAACAAGCACTCAAGACCCTCGTGAGGGGCCAAGCCTCGCGAGGAGGACGACGCAAGACCCCTTCGGGAGCGGCCTCACCAGGTTGGCTCGCGAGGGGCGTAGAGATCAAGGCAAGGCAAACCTTGCGAGGTTCTCGTGACGTGAGCCATGACGATCGAGACCAGGCGGGCATCTGGCGGGCGCCAGCGCGCACAATGTCCTTGTTTCCCCTTTGGTGCTAAGGAGGCAAGTGCAGGTGCGGAGTACCGAGGCGTCAAGCAAAGGTTTCCATATCAGTGCAACGAGACCAAGAACAGCAGGACGGCAAGACGGAGGTCACCATGGAGCCCAAGGCGGCGTCTCCACCAGATCCTTTTGCAGGCGAAGACTGCTTTTGTCAGGATAAGCTGTACTAGTTGCCCCCTTTCAAATTGGTTGTTGTTGGCTCCCTTCCCGCTCAATATTTGGGGAGAGGACCAGGGCCTATATAAATAGGACTAACCACCACCCTAGGAGATAACTCATTCGGAGGCATCTCATCCCAACTTGAGTGATCCCCACCCACTCAAGTCCACCAAGCACAAGAACACCTCGCCTCAGGAGGCTGTTCTTCCCCTTGTACTGTTCATCCTCATCCCAAGAGGCAATCCAGCACCACCACACTGGAGTAGGGTATTACACCACAACGGTGGCCCGAACCAGTATAAATCTTGTGTCCCTTGTGTTGCGAGTTCGTCGAGTTAGCCCTTGAGGTTTTAGCGAAGCTAGGACATGGATCGGTAGGGGGAGATCTTTGTGCGCACCCCAGTGTTTGAACCTTGAGGGTTTTGCCGGAACCCGTGATCCGACATTTGGTGCACCAGGTAGGGGTGGGCCGGAGCTCTTCTTCCACCAGATGATCCACTCGTTGATCTGTCGGCGCTCCGCGACCCCGATGTCCGGCGACTCAAGAGCCAATACTGACCGCTGGGCGGCTTGGCAGGCCCGGGCGGGGCCGCCTGCCCAAGAAGACCTCGACCCCGCGCCTCAGGCGAAACGCACACCACCAAACACCGCGGGGCGTGGGCGGTGCAATCACTCACCCTCTGCTCTTACTCCACGACAAGTGCGAGCAGCCGCAAGGGCCTCAAGCCACGCTGCACGCCCCATACACCCGACGGGAGCAGGCGAACATGAGGGCCGCACTCACAGTGGCTCGAGAGCTGCTGCGATGCCGGTTAATGGAGAGCGGTCGGGAAGTTTTGCCGGCGCGCGTCGCCGAGCTCTTGGACGCCGCGGCTTCAGGAGCGCCACCCTTCTATACTCCGCTCACACCACAAGCTGCAGTCAGGTCGCATGGCAGACCGCGCCGCGCCCGCGTGCCCACAGGTGCACCACTAGGCTTCATCAACACCGACGCAACCAATGGAGCTGTACGCCCGCTCGCGCTCGTGCCACCTCCGCTAGGCGCGGGCACGAGCGCCGCCACCTACGGTCCGGGTGGGATGCAACGCTACCATCCTTGAGGCGGCACGCTAGGACGGGCGACATGGAGCATGGGGCACTACGGCGAGGTCTTCGAGTTGCGGCCTCGGATGCCTACGTGCCCCACATGGTGGACCAGGAGTACATGCTGGAAGATGACCCTGGCTCGTTCCTCGAGCCGGGCTGGGGGGAGTAGGAGCTAGAAGCCGGCACCTTTCAGGAGCCATCCGGAAGCCTCACTGTCGGTGTCAAAACCGGCGGATCTCGGGTAGGGGGTCCCGAACTGTGCGTCTAGGCGGATGGTAACAGGAGACAAGGGACACGATGTTTTCACCTAGGTTCGGGCCCTCTCGATGGAGGTAAAACCCTACTCCTGCTTGATTAATATTGAGGATATGGGTAGTACAAGAGTAGATCTACCACGAGATCGTAGAGGCTAAACCCTAGAAGCTAGCCTATGGTATGATTGTTGTTCGTCCTACGGACTAAAACCCTCCGGTTTATATAGACACCGGAGAGGGTTAGGGTTACATAGAGTCGGTTACAAATGGGAGGAGATCTATATATCCGTATTGCCAAGCTTGCCTTCCATGCCAAGGAAAGTCCCATCCGGACACGGGCGAAGTCTTCAATCTTGTATCTTCATAGTCCAGGAGTCCGGCCAAAGGTTATAGCCCGGCCATCCGGACACCCCTAATCCAGACTCCCTCAAGAGTCTCCTGAACCAGGCTTCAATGACGCATTTAGTCCGCACGCATGATTGTCTTCGGCATTGCAAGGCGGGTTCCTCCTCCGAATACTTCATAGAATATTTTGAACACAAGGATAGTGTCCGGCTCTGCAAAATAAGTTCCACATACCACCGTAGAGAGAATAATATTTACACAAATCCAATCTGCGGACGTATTCCGCAGCGTGACATCACACCGCGGCCAAGCCTTTATCCAAATCGTTTTTACTGTCCTACCTCAACCCGTTTAGCGAGGCAGTTTCCTTGGCACGTCTTGTCAAAGCAGAGATCGTGTCCCCTTATTTCGGGATTCTCATCAATACGGGCGTGGGTAACCCAATCGTGCCCGTTGGTATATTTCCTCAATCCAAGGGGAGTCCCAAACGGTCCCGGGGAGGGCTCTTGGTATTCAACCTCTTTATAAAGAGACCAAGGCTCTACTCCTTTCTTTTAATCTCAATCGAATCCGCCTCTCGCCTCGAGTTCCAACACCCAAAGCTCCAAATTCAGGTGCTTCGGACCTTCGATGATGTCCGGCTCCGACCTTCAAGGCCGGTGGATGCCTTCCTCCGTTACGGAAGAAGACGTGCTAAAGCTGAGAGATTCCAGGTATCTAACCGGCGAAATCTCGCATAGGGTGCCTGCTCAAGGGCAGGTTATTCCCACTCCCAAGCCTGGTGAGAGCGTGGTGTTTGCATCTCACTTCCTTCGGGGCCTAGGCTTCCCGACGGACCCCTTCGTGAGGGGGCTCATGTTTTATGATGGGCTGGAATTTCACGACTTGACTCCGGAGTCCATCCTCCACATCTCATCGTTCATTGTCGTGTGCGAAGCCTTCCTCCGCATTACTCCTCACTTTGGATTGTGGCTTAAGACCTTCAAAGTAGAGCCGAAGATGACCGGGGGCAGCACGCGGAGTGCGGAGGCGCTGTTATAAGCAAGAATGCTGACGCTCCATGACCTGAGGGCTCTTTTCAAGAGGAGTTTAGCTTATGGCAACGAGAGTGGTTTTATATCGCAGCTCCCAGGGGCAGCAAGTGGGTGGCGTCACCTGCCTTTCGCTCGGGTCCCCCACCACAACTAGCGTCATGGGTCAATAAAGAGTTTAACTGGGGGCCGTCCAAGGACGTGCCCTTGTTGCAGGGCCGTATTCGAGATCTACTAGGGAGAGACATCAATCTGGTCGCGGTGACGCAGGTCATGTTGATTCGCCGCACCTTGCCCTGCAAACGTCGCCCCCTCCGCCTGTGGAAGTTTAATCCGGAGGGACCACGAGCTCTCCAACATTTTATGGGGGCGACGCCCATGGAGATGTAAAAATTGTTCTTCGGATCACAAGCAATGTGTCCGGACTCGACCGAGGACGCAAGTCTGAGCTGCAATCGCCCGGATACTCAAGTAAGTAGTCCTGTACCCAGACGCGCCATCAGTATATTTATCATAAAATTGCCCTTAAAAGAGATGTCCCTTAAACAGGAGTGGATAGCGAAAGCAAAGCTAATCAGGTGTTCGGCCCCCCTCCCTGAGACCACGCCGGATCCCGTGTTAACCAGGATGCTGGAGGTTGCGCCTTTGAAAGAAAGGCGAAGGAACAAGGAAGCTACCTCCTCCCGAAGGAGGTTGTCGAGATGGAGGAATCGAGAATCCCTCCATCCAGGGAAGAAGAGGACCGCCTCAAGACCCGGAGACCATGGTCTCAAAGCGGGGAAGAAAATATCGCCGAGGGTCCTGCGCCGGGAGATGCCTCGGCCGCACTGCTGTGCCCCCAAGGGATCAGCCCTCCAAATGAGCCGTAAGTAGAGAGGGGAGTTTTAAAATAAGAGACATCCCTGTTCTATTTCTGAGAAAGATAACCGAATTTTTACCTTGTAGTTCGGATCTCAGCCCTTCTCAGCAGAGCTCGTCTTCAAGGGATCTTTGACCGGAGATGATGGAGAGCAGAACGCCTCCCCCTGCCGTACCGCCGTGCAAGGCGGGCGACCCTGAGGTGACGTCACGGAGGGTTTCTCTGAATCCGGCAGGGCTGGAAGGCAGTCGTATGGCCCCCCAAAGCCCTTCGTGTCCGGCCTTCGAAAAAGGCCATCGGACGAGTCTGGCACCATCCGGTGCGCGGTCGGAGGAGCTGAAGGATCTGCTCGGGCGAGCATCTATCTCAGAAGAACACCGTGCGTTGATGGGTACGGTGATTGAAAGGATTTCATCCGCGGAGAGTGGGTTGTACGAAGCTGTCAGGAGTTTACTGACATGTTTTGAGGTACGCGACATAATGTACCCTGCATATAAAAGATGCGCCCTGTATAGATAGTAGCCCCTGAGACTCGGTGCGTTGTCAAAAATGACGGCGCGCCGAGGATCATAATCCCAGATATGATATGTCGCTTTTCCTATGAAGGTGGCGAAGTGTCCGGTGGCTAGCCGGACTGATGAATTTGCCGAGCTAAAGCGGCAACTTGACGTGGCAGATGCCAACATCACGCTTGTCAACAAGCGGCTTGACGAGTCACAACGTATGTAATTTCTCCGCAGACACCTGGTAAGGGGGTTTGATGCTCGTACCTTACAACTTGAATGCTTGATGCAGATGGTGCCACTGCCGTGGAGAACCTTCGGGCGGAGCTCGCCCGAGCCAAGGAGCAGGCCAAGAAAAGTGATGCGTCTGCCTTAAAGGCGGCTGAAGAGCTGAAGGCCGAACAGGCTGCTTACTGCCGAAGAAAGAAGGAAATGGCCGAGATGGCAGTGAAATTGAAGGATGCGGCCGACCGCTGAAAGCTTCTTGAAAAAGAAGATCGGGCGGAATAGAAGGACCTGAAGAAGGCCACTACCGAGGCCAAGGATGCTCGCTCTGCGATGAGAGCTATGAAGGAGGATTTACGTCAGGCCGGAGATATCACGGATGGAAAGCCCTTTATGCTGCAGATGAAGTTCGGGGATCCTAAATATGCTCCGTTGGACCGGCTGTGGAGTGCGGCGGACCCTTATCTGGACTTGGCGGCGAGTGCCGTGGACGCGGCCGAACACTTCCGCAATCAAAAGGATCACGAAGTGGAAAAGCTTTTTTGGTCGCAGTTCCACAATCCAGAGCGCCCACTTCCATTAACCGATCATTCGCCGTGCATGGAGCTGAATAGGTTATCCGGACTCGCCATGAAGTATGTCGTGAGTCATCTATGGCCGGAAAGGCCCGAGCCGAAGAGTTATTTTAGCTTGGTGCAACAGTTCCTTGGTGCGGTGCCGCATATTAATGCAATGAAGAGGTCAGCGTGCATAGAGGGTGCGCGGATGGCTCTTGCCCATATCAAGACATACTGGGCAGAGATGAAGGCCACCGCTGTTGCATCCCAAGATTCGGACGAGAGCCGAGTACCTGCCGAGCACTATTTTCAGGAAGTTCTACAGGGCGCTCGTTTAATAGAGACGCAGTGCTCAAGGATATTATGTTCGAATAACATGTATTATTGTAAAACAATGTTTCGAGGGAATATAAAAGCTTTTTATACTTGTGCCTTCAAGAATTAAAATACCTCCGTGTCGGCCGTTAATGTATATATGTATATAACTGAAAGATGGCAATAAATCGGCTTTCAAATTTCACGCATATAATGCGGGGTGTTCGCAGTATATGCGCATTTTCACACTTGATCCAACGTCTTGGTCCTATAAAGGAGGTGATAGCGCGATGAACTAGGCAACTGCACTATAATGCTTTATCACTTTCACTTAGCCATAGGAGTTTGACAGTGGGGCTACTATATAGCCCCTAGGGGCACCACGCTCACCCGAATTCGGGGCGCGTGTGTGCCTGGCCGGGAAGCGGCCCTTCGTTAATGCGGAGGAATCCTAAAGATTCCGGTGGGTCATCGAAAGTGGTTGACCGGTCTCACGCTATATCATGACAGTCCGTTTTGGCTTTCTCTCTTGAGGTGCTCGCCGGCCGAACCGGGCACAATCGCAGATAGTTCTCCGATTCCGCCTTTAGCCGATAGAGCGGAACGTAAGCCAAAGAAACACGTGAGCCGGAAAACCCAACATTTGACCAAAGACATGATTGAGCTGATGCATATAAGTCCAAACTCGCGATGCCAAACACTCCCTAAGGTATTCGGTCTTTATGAAAGCGGGCTGAACAACGCCTTGGTAATGAGCCCTCGTGTCCGTGCAGCATAAAATTCTCAAGCGTGGCCACATGCCAAGACGCCAGCCTCCTCCTCGGTTATATCACGAAACCGAGGGATGTGTATCAACAAGAGACAGTAAAAAAGGTTTACGCGGGGTCTTAATCTAAAAAGAATCCTTGGAACGGGTCCCTACTGCACGTCTGTGCCTATGTCTCTTTTGTGCCGTATCCTGGACGGGTGTAGCACGGTGTTCATCTGTAAAAGAGAGGAACTTAGTTGAAAAATATTGTGCGAAAATATACATTATATTAAATAAACAAAGTATAGTTCAAAAAATGAATAAAATTGAGCTTTATCGTCTCTTGTTGTACATGCGCGGAGCCCCTTGTACGGGGTATGCGGCTAGTAAGCCCTTGTATGTTTACACGGACTCGTCTAGCCATGTCCGGGTCTGAAACGACCTGTTTAGGTGCTTTGATCAGTGAAGCCGGTTTAGTGTGTGGCTGTCAAGGCAGCCACACAATCTTCCACGCTCGAGGAACACTCGAAATTTCCCTTTAATGAGATGATGCCTCGCGGACCGGGCATTTTAAGTATAAGAGATGCATAATGCGGTGTTGCGTTAAAGCGGGAGAAAGCTTCGCGTCCCAGGAGTGCTTGATAGCTACTTGTGAATGAGGCGATGTGGAAGGTTAGATTTTCGCGGCGGAAGTTGTCGGGGGAGCCGAACATAACTTCTAGCAGGAGAGAGCCCGTACAATGGTCATCTGGGCCTGGTGTTACCCCTTGAAAAGAAGTGTTGCTATGGCGAATTTTTGTTGGGTCTATCCCCATTTTGCGGATTGTGTCCTGATATAGCGGGATTAGATCACTGCCGCCGTCCATTAGGACTTGTGTAAATTGGAGTCCGTCAATTATCGGATCTAATATCAAGGCAGTCCAGCATGCGTTCCGGATACTTCTAGAGTAATCCTGATGGTCGAAGGTGATTGGTTTTACAACCAGTGGCAGGACTCCTCTGGGATAGGCCGTATGGCGCGTATCTCTATAGGCGCCACCCTGTTTTTCCCTTTTGTCACGTGAAGTGAGTTTACTGTTTTGACTTCTTGTGGGAAATTCTTTTGTTTTCCAGTGCTCTGCTTGTGGGGTTCGTCATCGCCCTCGCTTGGTGTGTCGAGCCCCTTGTGTTCGATGTTGAGTTTGTCGGATTGCTTGAAGACCCAACAATCTCTGTGGGTATGGTTTGCGTGCTTCCCGTGAGTACTGTGGATTTGACATATCTTGTCCAAGATTTTGTTTAGGTTAGATAGCTCGTCCCTTTTATCCTTGAGGGGCAGCTTTTTCTGATTCTGCCGAGAGCTTTTGAATCCGGCGTTGACTGTCGTGCTCTTCAGGCTGTTTCCCTTGGTCCAGCGCTGGTCCTTGCTGCGTCGTAGTTTCCCGTTTCCATCCCTAACTTCGGATGTACTTGGGTTGCTGGTAATGCATCTTGCCAACCAGCTATCCTCTCCTGCGCAAAAGCGGGTCATGAGGCTTGTTAATGCGGCCATTATTCTTGGCTTTTCTTGGCCGAGGTGTATGGCGAGCTATTCGCCCTCGAACGTCAGTGTTTGAAAGCTGCTAAGGCTTGGCGTCAGGACAAATGACTATCTGGTTCTTTTTAGTAAGAAATTTGTTCCAAAGTTTCCGGGCTGACTCTCCGGGTTATTGAGTTATATGACTTAAATCGTCTGCATCCGGAGGTTGGACATAGGTCCCTTGAAAATTTGCCCGAAAAGCATCCTCGAGCTCTTCCCAACTTCCAATGGTGTTTTCAGGAAGGCTTTAAGCCAATGCCGCTGGCCCTTTGAGCTTGAGGGGTAAGTATTTTATGGCGTGAGATCATCTCCTCTAGCCATGTGTATGTGGAGGATGTAATCCTCAATCCGCACTCGTGGTATGTTGTTCCGTCGTATGCCTCTATGTTTACGGGCTTGAATCCTCACCGAAATTCATGATCCAGCACCTCATCGGTGAAACATAGGGGGTGTGCGGCACCCCTATATTTGGGTGTACCGTGATGTTTGGATACTTGATGCATTGCATTGCTTACTAGAGCTTGCTTTCTTGGCCCGTAGATAGATCTAGCTGGGCCATCTTTTTGATGCGAATCCTTGTGCGGATCGCATGCCGGCTTGTGTGCGGTGCCGTTTGCCGGTCTATGTTGGCCATGGGGTTGTTCACCCGACCGGGTGGCTTCCTTATTTTTTGATTGCGGGGGCTCTAAGGCCTCCTCATCAAATTCCGGCAGTAATTTTCGCTTCGGGTAGCTCTTTGTGTGGCGACTGTCGCTGTGTTTGTCTGCGGTGTTGAGTACTTTGCTCCATCTAGTTCTGAGTGCATCTTCCGCTGTTTTGTGCTTCCGCTTCTGCTTTCTTAGGCTACGCGCAGTGGCGACGAGCCTTTTGTGGAGGCTCTTCTGCTCTGGTAGCTTGTCCGGCGTGAGGTCGTCCGGACTGTTATCTTCGCCGGTGACGGGTTATTTATCCAAGTTGCCCTGTTCAGACGGTTGCTCGATGGCATGTTCGTCGTCCGCCGGTTCGCCGCTCTATCTATGGCTGGGTGCAGATGGCTGCTTTGTCTCTGTCGAGGTGGTGTTTGGGCGCGCTTACGCCGCCGCTTTGGCCCCGAGGGAACGGTCCTTGTTGCGTCCCTTTGTTCCTCGTCGTCGTTTCTTTTAGGTGTGTCCACCATGTATACATCATGAGATGGGGTGGTTGTCCGGCCCTATAGGCGCTGGTTCCTGCTTGTCTCCTACATCGCCGTCCATACCGTCGATGTCTTCGAGTCAAGTCGAGCATGTCGGTTAAATCATCGGCGGTGGCTATGAAGTGGGTGGTGGGTGGGCTTTGAATTTCTTCGTCAGTCCGCATCCCAACCTTGCCGACCATAGTCCGCCAGGCTCCCCGATAAAGAGAGAGATTTTAATGAATTCAGAATGTCGCGAAGGGCGAAAGTCTTTGAAAGATGTCCGTGGCGATGAACTCCATGATCGGGCGCCCAATCGGATTCGACAAGGTGGGGCGCTGAAGTTTGAGTCCCGGAGAGGAGTCCCACTTTGGAATCACGGGCTTCGCAGAGACAAGGCTGGTGTTCGGCTCAATCGCCGTGAGATTGCAGCCCCCAGTGGCGTCCAGCCACCCGCCCTCGGTTGGCTGATGCAATCGGCTCCGAGCTAAGGGTCGGGAGAGGGCACGGTGTGGCCCCGAGGAGCCTTTGATCGCTCGCCAGAGCTAGATCATGCCCATCGTAACAGTGCGGCTCGGATCCGTCAAAGATCAAGTCTCCGCGGACGTCAGTCGTGTAGTTTAGACTTCCAAATCTGACCTGATGGCTAGGGGCGTAGCTTTCGATCTGCTCCAGATGGCCAAGCGAATTGGCCCGCAGTGCAAAGCCGCCCGAATCTGAAGATCTGTCCGGGAGAAAAGTCTCACCTGGACCGCATCATTGTTGATGATCGGAGGGGCCATCGGGCCTAAATATGACGCATACGCAGGAACTCTCAATGGAAGCACCAATGTCGGTGTCAAAACCGACGGATCTCGGGTAGGGGGTCCCGGACTATGCGTCTAAGCGGATGGTAACAGGAGACAAGGGACACGATGTTTTTACCTGTGTTCGGGCCCTCTCGATGGAGGTAAAACCCTACTCACCGCTTGATTAATATTGATGATATGGGTAGTACAAGAGTAGATCTACCACGAGATCAGAGAGGCTAAACCCTAGAAGCTAGCCTATGGTATGATTGTTGTTCGTCCTACGGACTAAAACCCTCCGGTTTATATAGAAACCGGAGAGGGTTAGGGTTACATAGAGTCGGTTACAAATGGGAGGAGATCTACATATCCGTATCGCCAAGCTTGCCTTCCACGCCAAGGAAAGTCCCATCCGGACACGGGACGAAGTCTTCAATCTTGTATCTTCATAGTCCAGGAGTCCGACCAAAGGTTATAGTCCGGCCATCCGGACACCCCCTAATCCAGGACTCCCTCACTCACCAACCGCGCCGGCGACAACGACTACAGGGTATCACTGATTCCTCAGGAGCAGGCTTACGCTAACCATGGTGCGCAGGAGGATCAGGTCGCAGCAGCAGACGGTGGTCCCAGCTAGTCGACCTCCCTCCCGCCAGGAGGGGTACGCTGGAGATTGCAGGAAGGAAGCCGGGACGAAGGCCCACCCCAGCGCCGCGCGGAGCAAGGCGTCCCCCGGAGGTAGGCACTCTGCCGGGGAGGTGCTCCAGAGCCTATCCCCGGCAGAGGACCCGTGGTCGCCGAGGGTGCCGCTGGCGTCCCCTTTGCCCCTTTGGTGTCGTCCTGGTTTCCGATCGTCCCCAATGGTGGCCGAGGGAGGCGCAGGGTGGGGCCCTTGACTGGCGATATGAAGTAAGGCTCATGCCTGTGAAGGTCTCCGCCCGTGACACTCTCATGTAATAACGAGTGGGGTTGTACACGCCCCAGAGACTCAGGAGTGCCACCCTCGGGCCTCGGGGGCTACCTCCCACGTCCTAGTGGAAGCACTTAGCTCCACGCTGGTGAGAAGGCCCGAAGACAAGAAGACTAGACTAGGTGCCGGATGCGGCCATTTGCTTTGGATCCGTTTTCTGTAGCCTTGCCTTCTGGATTTGGATTTAAGTTGAAATTGAAATTTCATTGATGCGCGCGGGGGTGCCTTTTCTCGTTCGAGCGATTTCTTTCTATCTGGTTCTTGCCTTATTTGAAGCTCGCGCTTGCTGCCTCCCCCTCGCGGGCCCCTCGCGAGCGGGGCTAGGTGCAACATACACATCGCGCATGTCGATACCACGATCGGCACCAGATTCTTGTGAGGCCCCCTCGGGCGAATCAGCAGGCCCTCCAGGGGTTCCTCGGGAGCTTGCGACCACACGATCTAGTTCGGGGCTGACCCTGGTTAAGGTAAGCTGCAATAGCAAACTTGCCACCAGACTCATGAAGGCGCACACTCAGCTTGACATAAAAGAATAAAGGCAGCAGTTTGTTTACCCGAGGGGCTCCCCCTCTAAAAATGCTCTTACAACCTCTAGGGCCACGCCCAAGCCTCTGCGTGCAGGACAAACAGCTGGGAAGCGCGGCGATCAGTCGGACATGTCGCTCGCCGCATCGCCTTCAGACGTGCCGCTGGCATCGCTGTCACCATTGCCTCCTCCGGCACCGTCAACATCATCATCGACCTCGTCGCCTTCGTCTGCTGTGACCACCACCGCGTCGTTGTCAGAAGAGAAGGCCCTGACCAGCGCATCCACCTTATCTTCCACCCATCGCGCCAGGTCTCCCCGGATGGCCTCCGGGACAGCAGCAATGGCGGCATCAAAGTCGAAGTCCTTGTAGGTGTTCCGAAGATGGTTGAAGACAAGGAATAATGCGCGCCCCAGCAGGCTGCGGCTCCTCTCTCTGACAAGCGGCCAGCTCTCAGGAAGCGGTTCTCGGTAGCGTCACCACATCGGCGAAGAAGCAGAGGTGGCTGGCGTAGTCGTTCACGTGGGGGTGAGGGCGTTCTCGTCACAGATGTGGCCCAGGGCAGTATTGACCCTGTTCTGAAGGTCCTGAAGCATGGGAGCATGCACGCACTCCAGCGTCGGCCGCTGGAGCACTTCCTCCCTGTTCTACCGCGCAACGGACTCGGCGTCAGCAACCCGCTTCTCAAGAGAGAGCAGCTCGGCATGGGAAGAGGCCAATTCCGCCTGCGCCGTGACCAGGGCGGCTGTCGTGGCCTCCTTGCGCCTCTCCACCTCAGCTAGCCTGGGCCTAAGGGCAGCGGCCCTACCCGCAGCCTCCGTCTCTGCAAGCTTCAACTTCAGGTCATGCCTGCCATCAAGACTCACGCGAACCTCAGCCACCAGGCGATCGACCTCCTCCTGGGCCTTGGCATCGCGAGCACCAACGACATCTTCCTCTTGGGCGACTTGATGCTCCCTCGTCTCCAGTCGATCAAGCTCGAGGCTAGGCTCCACGGCTTCCAGCGCCAACGCCTCCTCGCGCCTCCGGATATCTTCTTCTTCAGCGGGCGTCCCCCTCATCGACGCAAGGGTGGCTCTGCGCGCCTCCACTTTCTGCTCCAGGCTTGGAGCTCCCACGCGCGCTTCTCCGCGGCCTCGCGGCGGTGGTCAGCTTCTCGGGCCTCTTCCAGAGCTCGGGAGCAGGCTTCACGCGAGGTTGCGAGAGAAGCTTCAGCCTTCGCGTTATCAAACTGGCGCTGGAGACGCCTGAGGTTGATGGCCACCATATACTTATGCCGCTCCTCCGCCAACCGGAGACCCTCAGCCTCGAGGCACGCATCGACACCTACGAGTTCTTCACCGAGTCAGTTCATCGTGCCCATCCCCTCCTGGAAGAGCTCATGACGAACAATGCTCTGTCCTTGCTCAAACTCAAGCGCACGACCCATCTCGTCCTCCACCGCGGGGGCTGCTGGCAGGGCCTGAAGCGGTGCCCCCCTCCCAGTAGGGGGTTGGGGGCTGGCGCATGCCAGGAGGCCAGCCAGGCCTCGCAAGGGGCCCGGACGAATCGGGGCCCGCTGCTTGAGGAGGCGCCCGAGACCGTAGCCATCCAGCCGCCGTCCACGATCAGAGGAGGAGCCCTCGGCACGCTCGCTCAGCTCCGGGTAAGGCCATGGAGGAGGGACGACGGGGGCATAAGCCCAAGGCGCCATGGAGGCGAGCGCGCCCCTACAACTGACCCCGCACCCAAGGCGGCGTGCGGGCTAGAGGTGCTCAAGGTCAGCAGGGGAGACGAGGAGGGAGGAGACAGTTCCTAGGGAGACTCAGCAGCTGTGGCGGAGGGGACCCTGAAGAACCAACATCAGGGAGGAAAGCAGCACTCAAGAAGCCACAAAGATACGGTACTTACTCGTCAATGGCGATGTACTTCTCCGCTTCAACGGCCCGAAGATGCCACCGCTGCCGCTCGGGGACCCCTTCCTCTTCCGGAGCTCCTCGAAGTCCATGCAGAGCTGACCGAAGCGTTGGACATTGCAGCCAGCACGAGGTGCAGCAGGAGAAGTGCTTGAAGGGACAACCTCAGGGGCGCCAAGCCGAGAAGAGCCATCGGGCGCCACCTTTGCAGTGACATGCTGAAATCTCAGGAGCTTCGACCTCAGGAGTCACGCGCTGCGTCGCCCCCATAGCTGTCGCGCTAGGACAGGAATCACGGGCTCCCGAGGACGATGCCTTGGGAGCCCTAGGTGGCATCAGCACCCCGGTACTAGAGCCATCGGCCTCGGACGGTGCTCACCTCCATGCATCCACACTTGGAGTGAGCTCAGCGCCAGCAACGAAGAGGGGAACCACGTTGACGGGGTTCTCGTGGGGCCCCACCAGGCCGTCTGGGCGCAGCCCCCACTCATCAAAGGGAGGCATGTGCTCCATGAATTCCTCCTTGTTAGAGCAACGGTACAACAAACAACTCTTCCCAGGCATGTCGACCGGCAATGGATCACCTTCCAAGACCCCAAGCACCGTTTGCCGCGTTGTCAGGACCCCGATCCTAAGTCACACCGATCTAGCATGTAACACATCATATCACTTTGCGGCCTCACGGATGGTATTCCCACGGGTGCCACCTTACCTGGCCCGGGACCGTTTGCGCCTTTTAGCTCACGTATATGATTGTGTCGCTAGCATCCATATGACAGAGAACCCGAGCCGACATGACTAGTCGTGAACCCAAAGTGGCACTAACTTACAGGGACATGCATACATGACCCAGCAACGAATGTGTCGGTCATCAACGAGTGAATTCGGCTATAGCAACTGGGCTAGCAGGACTCCGAGAATCCGGGCTGTAGCAGGCTAACATGACTCCGAAAGACACCGCATGACATTTCCTTGAAGGGACAGACACAGGATCGAAGAAGGACACATGCCGGCCAGTCTAAGTGTTCGGAAGCAGATGGCAACCAGGCTAAGGACTCCGATGGCCCGGTGCATGTGAGACTACCATGGCTCAGTGGAAGCACTAGACTATATTTCCCCATAAGAGAGGCTACCAAGGATAGACAACTAGGTAGTCGGATCCCACACATACCAAGCATTTCAATCATACACACAATATGCTCGATATGTGTAAATACAACATGGCACCACCACAAAACTCCACGACTCAAAGTATTTATTCATAAGACTCCGAAGAGTCAAGTATTACAAACATGGGTCTCATGACCCAACATACAGAGCATACAAGCAACAAGCGGAAGCATAAACATGTCTGAGTACAAACAACTACAAAAGAAAAAGGCTGAGAAGCCTGACTATCTACAAGACCCTCCCAAGGGTACAAGATCGTAGCTGAGGTAACAAGCTAAACGTCGAAGTCCACGCGGTACTACTAGTGAGACTGAAGTCTCTCTGCAAAACATAAATTAAGCAAACGTGAGTACAGATGTACCCAACAAGACTTATATCAGAACTATCTACATATGCATCAGTATCAACAAAGGGGGTGGTGGAGTTTAACTGCAGCAAGCCAGCTTTGACTCGGTGGCTATCCTGAACTACGACTGCAAGTAACTCTTTTGAGGTGGCGCACACGAGTCCACATATTCACCATACTGTCACGCCACTATGGATCCGCTCCCGTATCCCTCACGAGAACGCCATCCATAGCACTCATGCTTATCTTGCGCATTTTAGAGTATCCACTTTCACTTGTCTATGAACTGCAGGCAACCCGTAAGTCCTTTACCGCAGACATGGCTATTGAATAGATGATGTTAACCCTACGAGGTGTACTTCTTCACACGCTCTCGCCACTTACCACCATGTACAAGTCGTGTATCTCGGAAACCATCAAGCGAAGCTTTGGCGAGGAGTCGGCCACGACACGACTAACCACGCAAGTCTCTAGTCCGGGTTTATCGCCTATTCGGTTCCATCCGCAAGGAGATCCGGCGGGAGTGTCTCTCACGGCCCCAAACAATGTGTGCAGGTTCCCAAGCCCACCTCGGCAGATGGATCTACGCTTGGTACACCGTGCCATGGTGCCTAATCTGTCCCAAGCCCACCATGCAAGTGCCACTTGGTAGACTACTAACACTAGCTACAAACACCAGAAACTAGTTGCAACTCCTGGACAGAGATCATGTTGATTAATAAGTTGAGAGGGGCACTTAAGCATTCCAATGTGTGGTAGTAACTATTGATGGATCACAAACACATAACTTAGTTCTTGAGGACAGCTGCAATGAGACAACCCACCATGTACTCCTACATGGCCTCTCACCGCTACCTTTACCAAATCGTGTTCACACACTTAGCTCTCAATAGTAGGACATGTTCACCACGTTCCAATTCAACCCCGATGAATCAGACCTGACCCAACTCTAAGCGATGGCAGTGCATGACAAACAAGCATGAATGAGTAGGCACATCAGGGCTCAAACAACTCCTACTCATGCTAGTGGGTTTCATCTATTTACTGTGGCAATGACAGGTCATGCAGAGGAAAGCGGTTCAACTATCGCATCATGTAACAGTTGAAACGTTGTTGTCCTAATGCAGTAAAAGAGAGCAGGAGCGAGAGAGTGGGATTGTATCGGAATGAACAAGGGGGTTTTGCTTGCGTGCCACTCCTGAAGAAGATATAGTTCTTCATCGGTGTCATGAAACTCAACATCGGAACACATCTATCAAGAGGGAACAACCACCGGCAACAAAGAAAGAACACAATCAATGCAATGCACATCCAAATGAATGACATGTCATATTAAGGTACTTAATTGACCGAGTGCAACAGTTAGTCATATTCATCGAAGTGGAATTCAAACATATAGCAAATTCCAACTCTAAAACTAATTACCATTTATTCCATAATCATAAATTGTCCTATTCAGTGAGGTTAGCTTGTTCAAACATGCATGAAAATGCCATATTCAGATTCTTTGGATTTTTCTGATAATTTTTCATATATGATTTATTTCATTTGGAGTTATAGATTATTTTTATAATTTTTACAAGTTTTAAACATTTTCTGGAATTTCCTGGTTTATTTTAAATCCAGAAAATGTATTACTGCGTTAGCACTACTTCACTGTGACATCAGCAGGTCAACGGGGCTGTCCAGGTTAAAGCTGACCAGTGGGTCCCACTAGTCAGTGTCAAAGTGCTGGCTTGTGTCACAGACAGGTGGGCCCGGTCGTAGGCCACGTCAGCAGGGTCAATGCTGACACGTGGGTCCACTGGAATTTAATTCTAACTAATCTCTTTAGTCGGTCAATTAAACAGGTGGGGCCCGGCTATCAGCTTCTGTAATGGTGATTAACTAAACTAAGCAGGGGGCTTAGGCCCTAACTAAGCCGGCCATGTCGGTGGTTAACGCCGACGCTAAACCAGGCATAGCGGCGCTCGCCGGCCGGCCGTTTCCAGCGACGGATGGCTGCGCGGATGGGTTCACTGGAACGGCCGCAGTGCGGCGGGTCGACGGGTGGTCGTGGGGCTGCCCGGGATGGGCTGCAGCGGTGAAGGCGGCGAGCTTTGCGGCGGCGGTGCGTTCTCGGGTCCGGCGGAAACAGCGGCTAGAGCGGGCAAACGACATGGGGAGAAGAGGGGAACGGGTCAGCGGCTCACCGTGATTCAGTGGAGAAGCACGACGTGGTCGGGGAGGAGCTGGAGCAAGCAAATTGACGGCGGCGGTCATCTGTGCCGAATCTTGAAGATGACGAAGATGCCGGCGACGAAGGGCTCCCGCAGTCGTGGCCGTTGGCTTGTCGACGTGTGGTGATGAGGCGGAGAGAGGGAAGGGGATCGGTGGGGTGGCGGTGGGCAGCCCGGTGATGGGGTCGCTTCCAGTGCGTCGCGAGGAGAGCGAAGGAGGGAGAAAGTGAGCGCGGAGAGGTGGGGAGGAACCGAGGGCGTGGGGCGTCACCAGCGCTCGGAGGACAGGAAAAGGAGCAGGAGGTGGAAGCGAGGTGGCTTAGCCTCCTCACAGGCGTCTGACACGCCGTCGTCCTCCTGGCAAAGGAAGGAGACGACTGGCGCCTGGGCTATCGTGGACTGGGCCAGTTGCTGCAGTAGATAAGGCCCAGGTAGGCTCTCCCTCTCTTCTGCTTTGTTTTAATTTTTGTTCTGTTTTCCTTTATTTATTCATTTTGCCACTGTTTTTAAATTTCAACAAGTGTGAAAACACTGAAAACATTCCTCTGAATATTTTTATATTGCGCGATGGGATTATCCAAAGGCACATAAATTATTTCAGAGGTATCTCAAATTATATTCCATATATTAAGAATATAAAACCAAATCCAAATACAATATTGATTCAAATTCAATGCCCAAAATAATTCCTTAAAATGTTCATTATTTTTGTTTTGGATCAAAGCCCTTGCCAAAAATACCGAATATCAATAAAGATCATTTTGGTTTCATTGAATGCAAATTTTAGTTGAACCTAGTTTGATTCAAGTGATGCTAGGGTTTGAACATCCCCATTTCGAATTTCCATGAAAGTTAAACATGATTCAAGCAAGATGCAAACACTAGCACTACAAAAAAAGACACATCCGTGACATTTTGGGCCGAACGAATTTTTTTCTGTCATACATATGACACTTCTATGACGATAATTGTGACAAAACCCGGTATCATCATAGATGTGGTGGGTCCTACTTCTATGACAAAAATTCATGACAGAAAATGGGTTTTTCGTCCTGGGCGGGCCGGAGACGCAGCTGCATGACATTCTTTGGGCCGTCCATGACGGAAAAAACCATGGTAGAAGCGAGGCGAGGAAAATTTCGGGAGTTGCGGTTACGGTGGGAGGTCGGGGCCGAAGCGATGCGCGTTTCTCGTACACGTCACGCGCATGTGTGCGAAGGCGTTAGCTCTAATCGAACCCGGCGAGGCGTTGGGCTCTAATCGAACCCGAGTGATTGCACCGCAGTTACGCGTTACTAAACCCGGCGATCGATCGATGGTCGTTAATCGAACCCGATCGGCGATTCGCCGCTCTTCTTTGCTAATCAAGCCGATCGATGCTGCCTCCGGGATGAGCGATGGCGTTGCGGGGGTTGGATAAACGATGGCGGTGGCGTTTGCCTCTGGATGAACGGGACCCGTGGTGTGGAGGGCTGGATGAGCGATGAGACGGTGGAGGGGTTCCCGTGGAGGGGTGGTTGAACAGGACCCCGTGGTGTGGAGGGCTGGATGAACAGTAGACGGTGGAGGGGTGCCCGTGGAGGGGTATTTGAACAGGAGCCGGTGGAGTAGCGCACGATGGAGCTGGATGAACAGGAGCCCGTGGAGGCAGGAGGAGGTCGACGGTAGCCCGTGGAGGCGGAGGAGGTCGACGGTGGAGATGAATAGTATCCCGTGGAGTCCCGTTTTGCGGTACACCACACCCCTCCCGATGAACAGACCCCGTTTGGCGTGTAGGAGGTCCGTTTCGGCCGTTTTGCGGTACGTCACACCCCTCCCGATCAACAGGACCCCCGTTTCGACCGAAGGAGGCCCGTTTCATCCATTTTGCGGTATGCCACACCCCTCCCGATCAACAGGACCCCCGTTTCGACCGAAGGAGGCCCGTTTCATCCATTTTGCGGTATGCCACACCCCTCCCGATCAACAGGACCCCCGTTTCGACCGTAGGAGGTCCATTTCCTCCGTTTTGCGGTATGCCACACCCCTCCCGATCAACATGACCCCGTTCCGAATGTAGGAGGTCCGTTTCCTCCTTGTGCGGTACGCCAGGCCTCGTTTCCATCGCCTGTTCCATCCAAGCTCTCCCGATGAACACGACCACGCATTCCGTTTCGACCCAGCCGGTTGGCTCCCCATGAACACGACGACGACGCTGTTTCTTCATTCCGACCCAGCCATGTACGTATGCGCGAGTAGGCGTTCGAGACCCCGCCCGTATGTACACATACGTGGCCGTATTTTCTTTCTTGCACCCTGGCCGCTGTACGTACGTGTACATGCTACGTGCGCGCCTCTACTATGACACGTGCACACCTCTACTACGACACGTGCGCGCCTCTACATCGACTAGTATGTACGTACACATTCACGACCAGGATGACAACGCTACGTACGCTTCGACCAGGTGGTCTTGCGACCGCCGCACTTCCTTGCCTGCGAAGATGTAGTTGGTGGGTCCCAGCAGTTAGAAGGGAATCGTTTTGTTTTTTGCGGACGCACTTCCTTGCGTATGCGAAGGTGTAGCCGGTGGGTCCCAGGTCGAGAAGCGAATCGTTTTTTTGCTCGGGACGCACTTCCTTGCGTGCGAAGATGAAGCCTAGTGGGTCCCAGCGATCGGGAAAGCGTTTTTTCCGTGAAATACGATGGCTCGTCCGGTGGGTCCCAAATTGTCGGTGGAGGAATCATTATTTTCCGCGTAATAACGAGGCACTTCCTTGCTGCGGCCGTGGACCCAGCTGTCAGCCTCTCCACGTACAGTCCACGTCCAATGGAAGTCGTTCCTTGACCACGTTGACCAGGCTGCGCCGAGAGCACCACGGCGGTGGACGATGGTGAGGCCTAGGAAGGGGACGACGCGGAGCCGGGAAAGATGCAGCAGTGGAAGCCCGCGCGGAGAGAGGAATCTGAGGGTTCACTGGTTGGTACGTGGTGTGAGGCTGCCGTCGCCACGAACTGGCCCCGGCAGCGGTGGGAATAGTTAGAGGCGGTGAGGCCTCAGCGGCAGCACTGACCCGGCAGGGAGGCAGGAGCATCATGCGGCACGACCGGCGCTGCTTTGGCCGGAGCAAGAAGACCAGAGGTTGAAGAAGCACTACGGCCATTGGATGGACATCGTGCAGTCCTTTGGAGCTAGAATCGTTCATATTGACTAAGTTGACAAAGCCCTCCGTCCCGTCAACTTAGTTGGCCCACAAGTCATCCTCCCACTTTGGTGGGTCCCAGCTAGCAGGGTGGGTATTCATTTTTTGTGCGTAATAAGGAGGCACTTCCTTGAGTGCAAAGATATAGTTGGTGGGTCCGACATGTAAGTGGGGGGAACGTTTTTTTCACGAAATATAGAGGCCCTTCCGGTGGGTCCCAGCTGTCAGGTGGAGGAATCATTATTTTGCGCGTACATTCCACGGCCGATGGATGTCGTTCGTTGACCATGTTGACCAGGCCGCGCCGAGAGCACCATTGCGGTGGACGACGGCGAGGCCTAGGAAGGGAACGCCGCAGAGCCGGGGAAGACTCGGTAATGGTTGCCCACGCGGTGGGGAGTACGAGGTTTCTTGGTCCTACCGCCGTCGCGGAAAATAACAGAGGTGTGGGTGAGTAGAGGAATGGCCTGCCCAAAGAATGAACTAGGGTGGGGCGGTGCGGCTGTCAAGAGCTCCACCGGCCACGGGAGGCGGGAAGCGGCAGTTCCACCGAGCTGGTTTAGGCGGCCGGAGCAAGAAGATCGAGATATTGAAGAAGCAACACGGCCGTTGGATTAACATCCAACGGTCACTGCTGCTAGAATCGTTTGTGGACTAAGTTGACAAAGCCAAAGTACACGTCAACCTAGTAGACCCACAAGTCAGCCTCCGAATCTGTCTTGCTACACAACTTGTTTATTTTTCCTAATTTTCGCAGAATTTTTCAAGTATCAGAAGTATGGTGAATGTTCAGATTGCTACAGACTGTTCTGTTTTAGACATATTCTGTTTTTGATGCATAGTTTGCTTGTTTTGATGAAACTATCAATTTATATCAGTGGATTAAGCCATGAAAAAGTTGTATTACAGTAGACACAATGCAAAAGCAAAATATGAATTGGTTTGTAACAGTACTTGGAGTGGTGATTTGCTTTATTATACTAACGGATCTTACTGAGTTTTCTGTTGAAGTTTTGTGTGGATGTAGTGTCTAATCGAGGATGTTTCGATGTGAGAAGAAGGAAGAGAGGCAAGAGCTCAAGCTTGGGGATTCCCGAGGCACCCCAAGTAAATATTTAAGGAGACTCAGGCGTCTAAGCTTGGGGATGCTGGGGAGGCATCCTGTCGTGGAATTAACACGTCAGATGTCCTCATGAAAGGACTTAGTCGTGGAGCCATCGCAACGGGTTAGCTTGAAGGGGTTAAACCGGACAAGGGACACGGGAGTTTATACTAGTTCGGCCCCTTCGATGAAGGTAAAAGCCTACGTCTAGTTGTGATGGGATTGATTGGGTTTCGATGACCAGGGAGTGAAATAAGCTTGCCTGAGTCTCGAGTTGTTGTTTGTTGTCCCTGAACTGCCGTCGGGTCGTCCCTTTATATACACAGGTTGACGCCTAGCCGGTCTACAGGGCCCCGAGGACGACTCATACAAAGTGTCCGGCTCGGTCTCTCCTTTCCTAACTTATATTACAAGTTTACATAGTCATGGCGGTTTACCGCTATGGGCCCTAATCCGCCTTTGGGCTGTGGGCTTCTAAGCTTTGTTAATAAAATGCCATCTTCTGGATCTTCATGGGCTTCAGCATAGTCGAGGGTGAACCGGGCCCTCCTGGCCGGTTTACACTTCGTAGCTATATCCTCAACATTAGGCCCCAGATTGATTTGAATTTGTTCATGTCAATCTTCAATACTTCAAAGATATCTTGTAGGCGTCCTCTTGTATTTTCGTAAACCGCCATATTGTCTTCTCCTGTAAATTTTGTAAACTGCCGTGACGTCATCTTTCGAACACAAAGCAACGGTCCATCATGACATCATCTCTGTATAAAAAGATTAAAAGATTCCCTTCACTTAATGGCTATCCGAAAATCGAGGCGACAGGCGCACCCACTCTGCCGCTTGAGGCTCCTTGATTCTCGCGTCGCCATTTATTCTTTCCTCTATAAATAAGGCCCGAGGGCCTTCTCTCTCTTCCCTTACATGCTTTCTTCTTCCTCGCGACGCCCAAGCTCTGAAGCTCTGCCGCCGTCCGCGACCCTTGAGAACTTCATCGACAAAGGCCACTGCATCAACCTAAACCAGATCAGAAACTCGTCACACCCCTCCACAGTAAATCTGCAGTGGTAAGTTTCCTCTTTCTTTCATCTTCAGATCTATACAGTTCTTCATTCTTCCTCTTCGTCCTTCCTTCTGCCGCGGTAGTTTTGATCCAATGGCAGTGTAGATCTCATGCGGTAGTTATTCCGCATCCATTTTTAATGCTTAGCAGATCTTCCTTTTCTTCTGTAGAATATACGACCTTCCTTGTTCTGCTTGACACCTTTAGAG
The DNA here is from genome assembly GCA_021605145.1 of Aegilops bicornis. NCBI lineage: Eukaryota > Viridiplantae > Streptophyta > Magnoliopsida > Poales > Poaceae > Aegilops > Aegilops bicornis. Next base: position 259,886,315 of record CM038672.1, on the reverse strand, counting down.
ATCATAGACAAAATTGCCTTACAGATGTGCGGTAGATCCAAATAAATTTGAGCATTGTGTGAAACCTGTTTCTGTCAATACTTAGTAGAAATTTTGAATCTTGGCCCTTCTGCCTATGGGCGGTTTAACTTTTGATAGCCAATCCGCCATATAACATTAGCCCTCTCTTAAACCGCCAACTGAACCTTGCATAGTAATTTTTCTCTGGTTTAACACTGAATTGTACACCTTAAACCGTAAATTGTAAAACCGGCACTTGTTTTTCCTTTCAGTTCCCCCCTTCTGGAATGGCGAAACAATTCTATGCTTGCAATTGGGTTCCGTCCCGGATCACGGAAACACAAATCAATGGTTATGTCACCACCGGTGTTTTAGCCTCAAAAAGGGTTCTCCACTGGCAAGTTCCGGAATCGGAATGTCCACTTGAACCTCAAGAAGGAGAGGTGATTGTTTTTATGCAACACTTAGACCGAGGATTTAGTCCGCCCGGATCAAAAAATTTCCGGGATGTCCTCGCAAGCTTCCAACTCCATCCGCAAGATATTGGTCCGAATTATGTGTCCAATATATGCAACTTCCAAGTATTCTGCGAAGTCTATCTTCAAGAAGAGCCAACCGTGGAGCTATTTAGGGACTTCTTTCATTTGAACCGCCGTACGGAATTCTCAGATGGTCCCAACACAGAGCTTGGCGGCGTTTCAATTCAGAAAAGAAAATAAGTTGACTTCCCTCATGCAAAACATCACATCCATCCCAAAGATTGGAATCAGACCTAGTTTTACTGCCGGAACACTGCCCCAGATGGATAAAATCCTTTGCCGGGTTATCGCCCTCACCGGCTTAGCAACGGCCACCCATTACCTTTACACTTGACCGCCGCAGAACGGAAGAATTTTGCACCTCAACTCACCAAGCTCCGGCTCACGATGGCCAACGGCTTAAGCGGCATTGATCTTGTCCATTGCTTTGGGTTTCTTGGGGCATTTACCTTTAAGCCGCCGCCCGGATTGATGCATGAATATCTTGGTGGTGTCAAAGACCCTCAACGATATCACGAAATAGTAATAACCGAGCTTGAAGTTACTGAATCGGTGAAGAAAATGCTTGATGAACCGATCTCTGCATGTAGCCAAACCGGGTTGGCTCCGTTTTGCGTCTCCAATAAACCGCCAGCGGTAAAGTTCATCTAAATACTTCACTGATCTGCTTCCATATTGACTGTGTACTAACCTTTCCTTGTCTTAATTTCAGGATAACAGCTCCTTTTCGAAACGGACTAAACCGGCCCGGGCTCCTCGTGCAAAGACCAAGGCCACCAAGAAAGCTGGCAAGAAGAAAACCACCGAGTCTTGATCCGCCCAAGAGGAAGAATCCAACGCTGAGGTAGAACTTGACTCACTTGGTTCCTTTTTCATCCATCTTATTGGGAATTACTATTCCCAGGATGATGCTGAGGCCAGCCGTGCAGAACATGTTGAGGTAATCCTTCTTTCTTCCGATTCAGATCTTGTACCGGTTCAAAGAATTAGCCGCCTGATCCGGAAAGTAAAACAATCTCACCCCTTGCTCATTTGGATCCAAAATTTTCTTTGGAGACACAGCAAGTTGAAGAACGTCGCACAACCCGGCATAGCGGTCAACAAATCACGTCGTCTGGTTTAGCTGATACGCCAACCCGGAAACGTCGTCCAGAGATGACTTGTTCTCCTGAAAAGCGTTATCCTTTGAAAGGTTTCTTCCGATGCCCTCTCAATCCGTCTAACCCGAATTACCAGGCTTCTTCCAACTCGTCTGGCGGTTCATAAACCACTCAGCTGCCTCCTCTCAAACTCGACGCTGGGTAAGTATATTACTCCTTAATTTGTCTTTTATTTGTTGGTTTACCATATTCTAACCTTTGATGTTGTAGTGCCAAGGCTCGATTAAGTAAGAAAGCCAAGACCAAAAACCCTATTGTTGATGTTGATCCATAGAAGACTCCAGAGCATCATGGCAAAGACCCTGAAGTTGCTATAGACAACTCTGCTGGGAAAGACCAAGATGCTGATGCTAACCCGCCAGAGGTTGAACCGAATGTAGAGGTTGATACCTCACATCCTCCTGCTCCTCCAAGTCCAACAGTGGAACAGCGGGGCTCAACTGCTGATCCAGCAAGCCCTGCTACCAAGGCGCCAAGCCCTGTTAAGAATGTCAATTCATCCAGTCTGGCCAAAGATGATGACGTTGTTGTTACTGGTACTGCATATACCGCCCCTGTCAATCCGGTTGCTCTATCAAAGCACATTGCCAAGGATGAATTTGCTGCTATGAGCATGGGGAAGGAGAAAACTGATTGGTCAGCTTATGTCGATGTTTCTGCTCAAGAGCTCCACTCCGACTTCTTGAACTGGCTTTACACAAGCCGTGATTATGAAGCCGGTTTAGTAAATCTGATGAAGGAGCACTATGAGGTAAACAGTTTTGCTCTTTGCTCTATACCTTCATTGCATTGTAGCCCCCAAGGTCCGGTTTGTCTTTAGAAAGTCAAACCGGGACTTTGCATATTCCATACTGTACTTTATGAGATTTCCTTGTGTATTTCTGATCAAACACACATTAGCCCCCAAGTGCCATGATTAAAACTTGTATTAATCCTTGGGACTTCAATAATCAACATAAAAATGATCCGCATTAGCCCCCAAGTGCCAAGTGTATAACTGGTTAGATGCTTGGGACTTTAACAAAGATATTAACATGCTCTCTTCTTGTTGCAGTGAGATAAGCCAACAAGTCTCACAAATTGCTGACCTTCAAGAAAATCTGAAATCCCAACAAGCGTAAAACCACCAAGGCCAAGGATGAGTTGAAAACCGCCTTAACCACCATGGAGCAGCTCAAGGAATGGTACAAGTCTAAGCAGGCCAAGGATACTGAAAAATTTGGATTCTTTGAGCGGGCGGAAGATGTCGAATCAGCTCTTAAACCGGTGACGGAAGAGCTTACGGATTAAAGCGCCAAGTCAATGCCATGACCTCGCAATATTTGGTAAGCACTTTGTTTACCAAGGCTTTATGAATATTCCGCTTTGAAATTTTCTACGGTTTAACATGAACTTCTTAAACCACTATAGGTAGACGCATTGCTCATCTGGTCTTGATATGCGGCGAAACTCAAAAGGCCACGTATCTGCTGATTGAACATTTGTATACCGGCGTCAACAGGTTATCTACGCCACTTCTTATGATAATGCAGCTCCGACAACCTTTGATCAAGGACATCTTTGGACCGGGTATCTATGACGCCTTGTATGAGATAGAAGAATTGAAGCGATCTGCTGCCCGGGCTGGCACTTTACTAGCACTGACTCGAGCCAAGGCATGGATAGCTGATCTTGATCCAGCTGATATAGCCAAGGGCTTCCCCAGTGCACAAGAAAACGGCAAAGTATTTGACAACGACGCCCTCAAACGGGTAACAAGGGAGATGCATCCTCTGGCGAGTCAGTTGGCGAGAAGAGGCTAACTCGACAGTTCACCGATCCTTCTCTGATGCAAACAACAAAGCGGGTTGAAGCTGTTATTCCTGAAGTGCGTAACCTTGTTCCACCAATCCGTAAGCACACTTACGCCCACGGCGTTGATCCGGCTGAGCTTATAAGTGAAGAGGCTGTCTTTCGTGCTTTAACCCGGATTGATCGGACCACCAATGACTTCTCGCCATTGGATGGGGAAGAGGAGGCTGAACCGACACCAGATGACCCATCTACTTCACATCAACCCGGCGATGAAGCTTAATCCGTCAAGTCGGTTGATACGTCAGAAACTGTCTGTTGTGAAATAATTCCATATTTTGTGCCTCTGAATGCCTTGTAATAGGGTAGCAAAAACTATTTTGATCTGCTGCCATCGTGCAGGAGGAGATACTTTATGTGATCCGCCATGTCAATGCCAATTTTGGTTAAGATATGCTGCCATCATAATATGCAACTCATGTGTGTGCATAAAAAGAAACAGGGTCCTGGCGGTTTACCGCCGGACGGGTCATAATGCCCAAGAGAAGGGCTGATTGATAATCAAACCGTAAAAATATGAAATGATTCATACCTGTGATATAATATCCCTGTTTATTTGGCTGGTTAACTTTGATTGTAATAAGGGTGAAAACCCAAATCTGAAATTCGTTGTATAACCCCATCATGTACTGATGTTGTATAGTAAGTCATACCGGGTGATGATGCTCACCGGATGATCAAAAGCTGGTGGTGGTAGTCAATGCCGGGCGGGTTAAAAAACTCCGGTTTAAGAATAAGGTCTGTCAACGTGTAGTTGCAAACCAAGCCGGTTTAATGAATACCAGGCTATTAAAATGACTGACCAGGCCAAGAAAATCGGTTTAACATAAAATTCAGCAAAACGCAAAGAAAACCGTGTAGTCGAGGCTTTTTGAGGGCTGCCAGGCCCAAATTCGAGACTTTTTGTGGGCTGCCAGTCTGAGTTGAACCATTTAACAAAGCCTTTTAAGATGGACCTCCAACTAACCAATCACCGTTTTACTTTGACAAGTTCAGGGTCTCAATGAGAGTAAGCATCAAGCGTTCGATTGGGCCGTGCGAGATGACCTGGATAGGAGTGTCTTACTTGATGAAGGCGAGTTAACCCGGGGTTTTAGGTAAATATACCGGGCTTCCAAGCCGTGGGTCGATACCAGCTACAAGGGTCCATTCAAACTCCTTGGTATTTGACACAAGAAGCCCCCAAAGTAGCGTGATGAGCTGTGCTCATTGGGTGCCTATGTTTGAGTTGTGCTTAGCATCCAGACTCTCTTTGGCCCCTTGGGTGTGAAGCTCCCAAGCTTTGTGGCTTGATAGCCGGTTTAACAGGTAGTACTCCGCGTTGTCAGCTGAAGCCCCCATGTAACTCAAAGGATATTTGAGCAAAAATAGCAGAGGCCCCGCTTAGAGCAAGGATGCTAATTTATTTATTGATCATAATATATAAATTATCAAAATATATACATAAGAGGAGCCTATGGCTAAAGTGTAATAAGGCCGGAGGAGAGCTATGTTCCATGGCCGCTGGGTCTCCTCCTCAGAGTTGCGTGAGTTGTCTCGAACGCCAATGAGGTAGTATGATCCGTTGTGCAGATTCTTGCTGACCACAAAGGGTCCTTCCCAAGGCGGGGATAACTTGTGCATGTCGGTGCGATCTGGATGAGCCGGAGCACCAAGTCACCTTCTTGAAAGGTTCTTGTCCTAACCCGGCGGCTGTGATAACGCCATAGATCTTGTTGATAAACCGCCGATCGAGCCAGAGCCATATCCCGTTTTTCATCTAACAGATCCAGTGCCTCTTGGCGAGCTTGCTCGTTGTCCGCTTCAACATAATTAGCAATCCGGGGCGAGTCATGACGTATATCACTTGGGAGAACCGCCTGCCCGTATACCATAAAGAAAGGCGTGTAACCTGTTGATCGATTGGGGGTGGTGTTGATACTCCACAACACAGAAGGTAATTCTTCCACCCAACAACCCGGCGTCCGCTGCAAGGGAATCATGAGTCGGGGTTTAAGACCCTTTAAAATTTCTTGATTAGCTCGCTCCGCTTGACCGTTGGACTGAGGGTGTGCCACAGATGCTAGGTCAAGCCGGATGTGCTCTCTCTAACAGAAATCCTCCATCTCACCTTTGGAAAGGTTGGTACCATTATCCATGATGATACTTTGTGGAAAGCCAAACGGAAGATAATCTTTTTGAGAAATTGAACCGTCGTAGCTGCATCACACTTGCTAGCAGGCTCCGCTTCAACCCACTTGGTGAATTTATCAACTGCCACCAATAGGTGGGTCTTCTTGTCCTGGGAACGTTTAAAGGGTCCCACCATATCAAGCTCCAAAGTAGCAAAAGGCCAAGTAATGGGAATCATCCGTAGTTCCTGAGCCGGAATATGAGCTCTGCGTGAATTTTTTTGGCAAGCATCAAATCGCTTTACCAGATCCTCCGCATCAGCATGAGCTGTCAACCAGTAAAACCCATGACGAAAAGCTTTTGCAACCAGGGACTTTGAACCGGCATGATGACCACAATCCCCTTCATGAATTTCCCGTAGGATCTCTTGGCCTTCTTCCGGAGAAACACAATGCTGAAATACGCCCGAAACGCTACAGCGGTGTAACTCGCCATTGTGAATAACCATTGACTTGGACCACCGAACTATCTGTCAAGCCAAGACTTTATCATTTGGTAGCTCGCCCCAGCTCATATACGCCAGATATGGAACCGTCCAATCTGGTATAACGTGTAAAGCGGCCACCAACTGAGCCTTCGGATCCAGGACAGCCAAATCTTCTTACAGAGGCACCTTAATGACGGGTTATTCAAGATATCTAAAAGGTGTTAGGAGGTACGGTTTACGCTGAGATCCAAGCCGGCTCAAAGCGTCTGCTGCTTCGTTTTGTGCCGATCGATATGCTCAACACGATACCCTTTGAAATGTCCATACAATATCCACCTCACGCTTTGTAAGCTGCCATGAGTGGATCCTTGGAATCCCAAGTACCGAAACTTCGAGCCACCGGATCGAGAATCTCGAAACAACGAACTCGACTTAAGTTCATCTCTTTGGCCACCACGGAGACCATGGAGTAAAGCTTCGTACTCATTGCATTGTTAGTACAAGGAAACATCAAGCGGAGGACATAGCAAACTTTATCCCTCGAGAGGAAGTAAGGACAACTCCAGCCCCGAGCCTTCCGACTGCTGGATCCATCAAAATGAATGGTCCAAAGACGTATTATCCGGTTTATCTTCCGGTGCTTGCAGCTCGGTCCAGTCATTGATAAAATCCACAAGAGCCTGGGACTTGATGGCTGTTTGAGGTACATACTTTAAACCGTATGGCCCAAGCTCGATTGCCCACTTTGAAACCCGACCAGTGGCTTCCCTGTTTTCAATTATATCGCCCAAAGGAGCAGAACTAACCACTGTGACTGGATGGCCTTGAAAATATTGCTTGAGTTTTCGACTGGCCATAAAAACCCCGTACACCAACTTCTGCCAATGTGGATAGCGTTGTTTTGACTCGATCAGGACTTCGCTGATGTAGTATACAGGTCGTTGAACCGGATATTCCTTCCCAGCTTCTTTATGGTCAACCACAATTGCCACACTGATCGCTCGGGCATTAGCAGCCACGTATAACAGCAAAGGCTCATGATCAACTGGGGCTGCAAGAACCGATGGTTCAACCAACTGCCGCTTTAGCTCCTCAAAGGCCGCATTGGTTGCGTCACTCCAGACGAAATCATCCGTCTTTTTCAACATCTGATACAAAGGAATTGCCTTCTCTCCCAAATGGCTGATAAACCGGCTAAGGGCTGCAATCCGACCTGCGAGACGTTGAACATCATTGATACACTTCGGTTTAGCAAAGCAAAGTAAAAACAAAGCAAGTATTAAAAGTGATGGAGATTGATATGATGAGAATAGACCCGGGGGCCATAGGTTTCACTAGTGGCTTCTCTCAAGAGCATATGTGTTCTACGGTGGGTGAACAAATTACTGTTGAGCAATTGAAAGAATTGAGCATAGTTATGAGGTTATCTAGGTATGATCATGTATATAGGCATCACGTCCGAGACAAGTAGACCGAAACTATTCTGCATCTACTACTATTACTCCACTCATCGACCGCTATCCAGCATGCACCTAGAGTATTAAGTGAAAAACAGAGTAACGCCTTAAGCAAGATGACATGATGTAGAGGGATAAATTCATGCAATATGATAAATATCCCATCTTGTTATCCTCGATGGCAACAATACAATACGTGCCTTGCAACCCTTTACATCCTTTGGTAAGGACACGCAAGATTGAACCCAAAGCCAAACACTTCCCCCATTGCAAGAACTACCAATCTAGTTGGCCAAACCAAACGGATAATTCGAAGAGACTTGAAAAGATAACTCAATCATACATAAAAGAATTCAGAGAAGATTCAAATATTATTAAATGAGATAAGCTGGATCATAAACCACAATTCATCGGTCTCAACAAACACACCGCATAAAAGAAGATTACATCGAATAGATCTCCACGAGAGAGGGGATAACATTGTATTGAGATCCAAAAGAGAGAAGAAGCCATCTAGCTACTAGCTATGGACCCGAAGGTCTGAAGTAAACTACTCACACTTCATCGGAGGGGCTATGGTGTTGATGTAGAAGCCCTCCATGGTGGATGCCCCCTCCGTGAGCTCGGAGCGAGCCCCAAGATGGTATCTGGTGTATACAGGAAGGTACGATTGTGGAATTAGGTTTTTGGCTCCTGTTCTGATCGTTTGGGGATACGTAGGTATATATAGGAGGAAGGAGTACGTCGGTGGAGCGTCAGCGGGCCCACGAGGTAGGGGGGCGCGCCCAGGGGGCGCCCTCCAACCTCGTAACCGCCTCTGGCGCTTCTTGGAGTAGGGTCCAAGTCTCCTGGATCACGTTCGGTTGGAAAATCAAGTTCCCGAAGGTTTCACTCCGTTTGGACTCCGTTTGATATTCTGTTTCTTCGAAATACTGAAAAAGGCAAAAAACAACAATTCTGGGCTGGGCCTCCGGTTAATAGGTTAGTCCCAAAAGTAATATAAAAGTAGAAAATAAAGCCCACTATAGTCCAAAACAGTAGATAAAGTAGCATGGAGCAATCAAAAATTATAGATACGTTGGAGACGTATCACGGTGCGGCCTCCTTAGCCCCCGGGCGGCTTAAGTCGGTGGGTGCCTTTGCCGCATTCAAGGCGAAGAGCTTGAGGGCCACGAATGCCTCCTTGGTGTCTCCAGCCACGGTGAGGACGCCGCTACTGCCCGGCATCTTCATGAGGTTGTAGGCCGGATGGGTCGCTTCCAGGAACTCAGCTAAGGCAGGGTACCCGAGGATGGTGTTGTACGGGAGGCCGATGCAGGCGATGTCGAAGTCGTTCAGCTCGGTGTGGTAGTTGTCCCGGGTACCGAAGGTGACCGGAAGGCATATTTGCCCCAGGGGGCTGGTGGACCTGCTGTCGATCCCAGAGAAAGGCTTGGTGGGGCGGAGCCGGCCGTACGACATGTGAAGCAAGCCGAAAGCTTCCACGAAGAGCATGTTGAGTCCCACTCCTCCGTCGATGAGTGTCTTGGTCATTTCGACGTGGAAGATGGTGGGCTTGCAGAGCATTGGGAGCGTGCCTGAGCCGGCAGTGGTAGCGGGATAATCCCCTAAGTTGAAGGTGAGGTTGTCCTTGGGTGCCGCCCATCTTGGAGGGGCTCCCTGCTGCACAGAGGCGGCGCCGATATGGCGAAAGAACTACTTGATGTGGCGGTCCAAGGGTGGCTCTTGCGAGCTGCTGAGGAGTGTTTAAACCGCGACAGACGCCGGTGCCGCGAAGCATGCGACAAAAAGGCAGCGCAGCTCTTCCCAAGAAGCCATCGAGCATCCAGGCAGGTTGAGCAGCTAGGCGCGCGGCGCGCCAGCGAGGGCCATGGGGAACCATTTGGCCATGACCTTGTCATCGCCTCCCGCCTCCAGGACGGCCTCCTCGTAAGCCAGCATGAAGGTCGACGGATCCGCCGCGCCGTCGAAGCGAGGTGGCTTCTCTGGCCTGAACTTGGGCGGCCACTGCACCCGTCGTAAGGCGGGAGTGAAGGCCCTGAGCCCCCTTGCGCCGTCATGGTCGCCCGTCGATCCGGTCGGAGGAGCAGCTGGCCATGGGGACCAAACGGAGCCAGCGGAGGAGCAAAACTTTGGCGCACCCCTACCTGGCGCGCGAAATGTCAGATTCTGTGTTCTGGCAAACCCTTGAGGTTCGAACACTGGGGTGCGCACGGAGATCTCTCTCTCCGCCTAGCTTGCTCTCTCAATGATCTCAAGGCCTAGCTCGACAAACCCAAAGAACAAGAGACACGAGGGTTTATACTGGTTCGGGCCACCGTTGTGGTGTAATACCCTACTCCAGTGTGGTGTGGTGGATTGCCTTGCGGGTTGAGGATGAACAGTACAAGGGATGAACAACCTCCTGTGGTGATGCGTTCTTGAGCTCGGTGAGCTGGTGTGTGCGGGAATGGTCTGAATGATCCGTCCCTCTGCTAGGGTGGTGGCTAGTCCTATTTATAGAGGCCCTAGTCTTGTTCCCAAATATTAGGCGGGAAGGGATCCCACAACGGTCGATTCGAAGGGGGGCAACTAGTACAAGTTATCCTGACAAAAGGTGGTATTTGCGTGCCAAAGGCTCTGATGGTGACGCTGTCGTGGGCTCCGCGGTGACCTCCGTCCTACCGTCTTGCTGGTCTTGGTCTAGTTGCACCGATATGGAAACCTTTGCTTGATGCCTTGGCACTCCTCGCCTGCGCTTGCCCCTTTAGCATCAAAGAGGCAACGCGTACTCTGCGCCTGCTAGCGCCCTCCTGGCCTTTGTCATCATGGCTCACGTCATACGAACCTCGTGAGGTGCCCCTTGCATAGATATCTCCGCTCCTCGGGAGGCAGCCTAGGGAGGCTGCCACTAAGGAGGTCTTGGCGTTGTCCATCTCGCGAGGCTAGGCCCCTCGCGAGGGACTTGAGTGTTTGTTGATGAAGATGGGCTGTACCAGGCCATTGGTGGAGCCACGCCCAGGGCCGCAGGTAGGCAAGTCTGGGTACCCCTATTCCCTCGATGCCGACACAGACCTCATGGCAACCCCGGTGGAGCACGGTGACCCATCGGTTAGGCGCTCACCGGTGTCATCGTCATCGGAGAGGACGCGGAGGAGATCGCACTGCCACGGGGGAGAGGTCTCCCCTACTCCCTCCAAGGCCGCCTCCGAGTCCTCCTCGCCCTCCTCCTCGGAGTGCTCGCTGAAGGACACCGTCACCGGGGAGCTAGAGGGCTAGGAAGGCTTCAGCGACACAAGCCCCCGCTCGTTGAAGGTGGGCATGGCGGCGGCAACCTTCTCTTCGTTGTCGTGGTGGTACAACGGGAGATAGGCTTCTGGGAGGCCGCCCGGGTCCTTCTCGAGCAAGGTGCGCATGGCCTTGCTCAGCTCCTCGTCGGACAGGTCGTTCGGGCGCAGCCAGAGGTCGTCCTCCGCGCCCTTGAAGCTCCACAGAGGGCGGGAGTGCGCTTGGAACGGGGCCAGGCGCTGCATAAGGAACTCCCTAACAAGCATGGCCCCTGTCAGCTTCTCCGCCTTTAGGTTAGCCGTCATCTTCTCCAGCAGCAGCTCCGCCCGGGGGTCGGTGAGCTTCTCGTGAGCCCACATGTCCAGCTTTGTCGGCAACGGGTCGGCAGCTCCAGCTGAGCGTGGGAGCGCTTGGAATCCATGAAGATCCACTTGTGCTGGAAGTCCTCCACCTTCTTCCTGGCCCTCGAGATCGCATTGCTGCCATGAGACGTGACGAAGAAGACGCACCCGGAGCATTGGCCGCTGCCCATAGGGAGGTAGAAGAAATGGCGGAATAGCACAACAGGGGGCGCCACCCCCACAATTGCCTCGCGGTAGAAGGCGAAGATCGACAGGAGGAGGATGGAGTTGGGATGAAGATGAAAGGCATGGATCTGGTACTAGTTGAGGATGCCGAAGAAGAAATTGGAAAAAGTGGGGACGAGCCCAGCCAAGACACTATGCAGGAAGAAGGGGTAGAAGGTTTCCCCCAGGGATTCCGGATCAGCGGAGCCTACCCGGAGTGCCATCTCCCGCCCCTCATTGGCGTCGCTTGCCATCAGCGGGAGTACGGTGGCAATATGATTCCCCTCAGTGATGGTGGATGCACTGAAGGCTGGCTCAAGCGAGGAGGACGAGCGCACGGCAGGAGCTGCTGACTTCGCCTTATCAGTGGCCATCGGTGGTGAGCTAAGGGAAAGGTTCAGCAGATCTGGAAGCGCTCTGAGCAGGGAGAGAATGGGATCTGGAGCAAAGATGAAAGGAAGGCAATGAATGCTCAGCGGCAGGCGCCAACCTTTTTGTCAGCCCGGGACGGTTGCCGATGCTGCGTTGGGAAGTGGAGACGCCCACGTCCCATCAAGCGCCACGCGTCGACTTAGGCCACCGGCGGTTGGGGCCTGCGGCGCTCCACCCTTGCCCTTTGTCTTATCTTTGAAGCCTAGTCCGAGTGCGCCTTGGGCCCGGGGGCTACTGTCGGCATTCTAGGAACCGGGGTACCCAGCCTTGCCTGCCTGCAGCCCAAGGCGTAGCTCGATCGACGGCCTGGTACGACACATCTTTAGCACCAGCAACACAAAACCCTCGCAAGGGGCCAAGCCTCGCGAGGCGGACAATGTCAAGACCTCCAGAAGGACCGGCCTCCCCAGGCTGGCTCTTGAGGAGCGGAGATTTCTATGCAAGCCCTCACCTCATTAGGTTCGGATGATGCAAGCCATGACGACGATGGCGAGGTGGGCGCCAGCGGGCGCAGTACCGCAGGTTTCCTCTTTGGTGCTAAGGAGGCAAGCGCAGGCGCGGAGTCCCGAGGAATCAACCAAAGGTTTCCATTTCCATGCTGCAAGACCAAGACCGCCAGGACGGAGGTCATCGTCGAGCCCACCACGGCGTCACGACCTGAAGCTTTGCAGGCGAAGACCACCTTTCGTCAGGATAAGATGTACTGGTTGTCTCCCTTCGAATTTGGCTGTTGTGGGATCCCTTCCCGCCTTCATTTTGGGGAGAGGACCAAGGCCACTATAAAGAGAGCCTAGCCACCACCGTAGAAGGGGATCCAGATCCAGTCGATCCACACCCTCACAAGCTCACACAAACACAAGAACACACCTCCTGAGGTTGTTCTTCTCCACTGTACTAGTTCATCCTCAGCCCACCTCAAGGCCAATGCACCATAAAGCAGGAGTAGGGTACTACACCGCAAGGTGGCCCGAACCTGGGTAAACTGTTTTGTCCCATTTCCTTCCAGTTCATCAAGCTAGGCCGAGGGATCGACGAGTTGGCAGACTGGGGAGGTTGAGTTCTTCGCAAGCACCCCAGAGTTCGAATCTATCCAGGGCCTGTGGAGCCCGGAATCCGACAATTTATATGATATCCAATGTGCTCAGATAAATAAAAAGAAATCAACTTACTTGTTTTGTCTCTGTCTCTGTAAGTTTTTTAGTACCCTACGTTGTTTGCAAACCCGCCGGGGAGGGGCCACCGGCAAGATAACTTGCCGGCCTTGAACGCAGCTTGCACAGATTCCATCGAGTGAACTCGAGGTAGAACTGGAGCGCAAGAACGAGGCACAGCAAGATTCCTTAGCGTGCAGGTTTTTCGTACGAGTATAGATGTGTGCAAGGGAAATTTATAACTTATCTTTCTTTGGTGTACTTCTTATCATATGAAATGACATGAACCACCAACCCAATATTCCACCTTCGTTCCTCCCAGGGAAGCCTGTATGCGAGGAATCCTTCTGCATTTCAGGAAAACAGGAAGGATAAGCATAGTAGCGTGGATACCCGTGGCGGTATGTTAGTCATTCTATTCAAGCAAAGTGATAACACACTACACATGCATTAGTACGTAAGAAAACATGCAAGATGGCTCGTTGAGCACATTGGCACTATTTAGATATGTGCAGGGGTTGTGGTTGGCTTTGTACAAAGGGTTACAAGTCGCGGGGACTATGCTTGTACAAAAGAGGTTGCCGGGGCAAGGCCCGACAACTGCGCCTTACGGGTAGAACTTGTGGAGATGCTCAATATTCCATGATTTTTGCACACGAATGCCATCTTTGATCTCCAGACGGATTGCGCCTAGTCTGGTGACCTGTACTACCTGGTAAGGGCCTTCCCACTTTGGCGTGAACTTGTTTGTTCCATTCGCGGATTGAACATGCCTAAGGACAAGGTCGCCTTCATCAAGGCTCTGGGCTTGAACCTTGCATCTATGATAGCGGCGCAAGACTTGCTGGTAGTGCGCAACACACACAATAGCCCGAAGATGATCTTCCTCGAGGAGCACTGTAGCGACCCGACCCGAATGGATCAAGTCTCTGTGCTTAAGTGTCATCCCTGGAACGGTATGCTGACACACACAATACTCGAGGATTTATAACAGAGGTAAATCACATGTATAAAGTAACGTAAATACTATTACCTCAATCCAAATAGCGGAAGTAACAAGGTTGTGGATTCCCATCAACACCAACGACAAAGTTGAGTGTAGAAATCGTAACCCTAACGTATCACTTACTCGTCAGAAGATCCACGCAACATAAGACGTTGCAGCCACAAAGGGTCAAGATCGTTGAATGTCTTTGTCAAATTTACACCATAGAGCAATGATGAATAATGGCTATCTCTACATGCATATTTGGCTGGTGGAGGCTCTAAGGTTACAATGTTTTTGCGAAAAGCCAATTTTTCCCTACTGCAAAGGAATAAATTTCATTTAACTATCATGGTGGTTGTTAAACATTGAGAATGGTTGACAGCATCCTCAATCCCAATTAAGCATCATCATTAAACCGAAAAAAATTATATTAAGTAACGTGATGAGATCATCATGATAATCCAAGAACTAGATACTCAAGATGTCCATAACCGGGGACACCGCTAATCATGATTAGTTTGTACACTCTGCAGAGGTTTGTGCACTTTTCCCCACAAGACTCAATCTCCTCCGTTAAGATTCGCACACTACATGGTGTTTGAGAAACGGATGACCGAGACATAGTCTTTCAGAAGCGCTAGCACCTTACGAATGGGTAGACCGTACCAACCTACATCCCCTACATCTGCTAGTCTACCACTGTAAGAGTTCGCACGACTTAGTCAACTATGCTAGAGCCCATAGTAGCTTGCGGCTGCACACAGAAGTTTCTAGCATGAATAATCTCATGATACCTTTGAGCCTGGATGGCGGTCCAAAAAGAAACAGGCAATCCTGGAATACCCAGGTACCTCAATCCACCCAGATGTGTGTTTAAGTTGCCACCTTAGATAAACCATTAATTAACAATCTCACAACCTGGTGGGATACACTCACCCAAACCACGTCTACTAGCATAGCATGGCATAATAAGCAAACGTAGGAGTAACTCCCAAGGGTTTGATAATGAAATAGGTAATAGGTACTACCTCATCTACTTCCCAAAACCCACAATTTAATTAGATCCTAATCATGCAATGTTTGAGGATTGATCTAATGCATAAAAACTGGGTATGAAAAGGGATATGATCAAAGTATGAACTTGCCTGTACTATTGATGATGATGATTCGCACTCAACTCCTGATAGTTCTATTCGTCTCACTCCGTTCAATCTATCGTAAGCAAGCAATAGTAACCACACATAAGCAATCACTCAAAAGATCGGAAAGAACGAAGAAGACGATTCGAAAAACTTCGAAACCAAGCAAATGACTCTTGCAATAGAAAACAATTTCTAACAGTACCAACATTAAGTTAATTTGGACTTATCAGAAAGTTTAGGTCAAGAGCTTCGATTTGCAAAAATAATCAACTAAAAGCAGACTCTGAAACTCAAATTCTGAGACGAAACAAGATTGAATACTAATCTGAACTAAACTCAATTTTTAAATTGTCAAAAACATGTTTCAGTTATTTATCTAGATAGAGGGGATCATAACGAAGAAGTGGGCGTTGGTTTCGTTGGATTTGGACAAACGAGTAAAAAGATGTGGTCGTTTGAAAATCAGGGGCTAATCTGTAAATAAAATATTTACAAACGGGTCCCTGGCCACAAAAACAAATCTAATATATGAATGTTCGCTGCTGAGGCTTATACAATGAAAACGTCCGCTGCCAATGCTAAAAGAACGAGCGTTCGTTAACTAAACGTACGGGTTTGAAAAATAAAACGAAACCTAGATCTAATCCGGACCGTCGATTGTAGATCGGACGGGGAGGGAAGAGGCGAGGCATACCGCGGCGACGGTGGCTTCCGGCGGCGAGGGGGCGGCGGCGGCTCGGACATCGATGGGGCGGCGGCTCCGGTGGGTCTCCGGCGTGGCCGTGGGGGTCGAGGAGGCGGCCTTGGCAGCCGATGGTGGCGGCGGCGCTCATTTTTGGCGACGAAACGGTGCTGCAACGGCGAGCGGAACTCACCGGCGGCGGCGGATTCCGGCGAGTGCAGCAGCGGCGGCTCGGCGAGATGCGAGAGGGCGGCGGCGCGAGTGGAGAGAGGGGGAGGGGATTTATAAGAGGAGGGGGCGACGATGGCGTGGAGAAGGGGGCAGATGAGGCCGGAGGCGGCACGGCATCCATGGCGGCGCGACGGCAGACTCGGGACGAGTCATGGTCGAGGGGAGCAGGAGGCGAGGCGGCCTTGTTGGGCTGGGCCATGGCACAGCACAGGGGCTGGGCCGGCCCAGTCGGCGGGACAAGTTTTTTTTCATACACAAACAAACAAACTAAGAACAAAAGAAAATAAAATATATTATATAGGCATATAATATATCAAAATTTTCAAAAAAAGATTTTCTACAACATGAACATTACTCTTCCTTACAATAAAATCCACAATAATTCTAATAATTCAAACAGTGCTACTGACCTATTTAAAACCCAATAAAATCATTTTAAAAATACCAAAATTAATTCAAATTTATTTCTCTCCATTTTTCCGATGTAGGGAATCATGTTACCCTATTTTCCATATATTTTATTTTTGGAGAAAAATAATTTGAATAAAACCCAAATAACTCCAAATTGAAAATAATTTCCAAAAGGACTTTAAATTTAATTCTTTGAAACTCCCAACTCATATTTCATATGTTTTGAAGAAGTCATTTTATCTTCGCTCGTGAAAATCATTGAGTTGCATAAAGTTTGAGAATTGGAAATATTCTCAAATGAAATTCAAATATTTTCAACACCTTGTCATTTAGTTAAATGGAAGAAATCATGTCATCTTCTCTCCGAGGGGTTTTGTGGTGAAAAGAATTTGAATTCACGGAGATCATAAAATGCAAAAATGAAAGTTTGGGAAAGTCCTTTTATTCCCTCTCATTTAACTTCCAAAAAGTTTCGAATTTCACTCAATCAATCACACAACAATCAAGCAACAATCAAATCTATCTATTTATTATAACATTCCAAAATTTAGAATTTTGGGATGTTACAAACCTACCACCCTTAAAATGAATCTCGTCCTCGAGATTCGGAGAAACTAGAAAGAAATAGGTTAGGTTTGGGGTCTTCTCAAAAATCCATCGATCGTCTCCGGGGTCTCGGGTGCTACCACCCTTAGAAGCATGGTTATGGTTCCATCAAAACTCATATACTCCATCCTTATTGTTGACAGTGTCGGTCTTCCCAGATCTCAGGAAATTCCATCTCTGGGCTCTTCCGGTAGCGGCATAACCTTTTCCTCAATTATTTTGTCCTTTTTCCTCTTGGTAAGGTTATTCCGAGATTGGGTCTACTTAGTTGACGGGTCTGGTGCCAATACTAAACAACTATCGATATCTCATGGTGGTCAACAATTTATGGTTTCTCCTGTAGAAAACGGGTCTGGGTTGAACCTCATCGTATAACCTACGGTTGGCAAAAGATGCCTTGTACAAGGGGGAAAATTCTTATACCATTCTAAGGTTTAAATAGGGTTTTGATCGTCGTCTCTCTACTATAGGTAAGTCACTCAGATTTTACCATCCCATATAGCAAGGCGAACAATAAGGGTAAGTCGGTATGGTGATCAATCCATCCCGCATTCAAATCATTACCTTGTACATGGTTTAGCGAATCTCGCATTCTAACACTCGGTCATCCTCACAAGCATTGCAGAATTTCTCTTGTCGACGAACCAAGTTCGGATAAATCCATTGATTCTGCAAGCCAAACAAACATCTATCAATCCTTAACAACTCTCAGGTTTTGTGTTACTCCTATAAGATCGTCTATCGATAAAATCGTATCTTCTTTCCAGGGTTTTTCCTTCAGCAAGAGTGTGCTTGCTTCTTGGCAGGTCCTGGGGCCTGTGGGCTATGGCCCAACTCATCACTTGTAGTCCTTGAACTTATCCTCGGGCTTCTGATCATTATTCCAACTTCCAACTTCCTAGTATTCTTAAATCCATCCAATTGTACTGTCTTCCTTCCTTCTATTGGCACCAAACTACGACATGATTACTCAGACTCATCATGGAATTTCCATTGATCCATATTTCCAACATCATACCTCCTTTATGTCCAATAGTAATTCATCTCTTCATCCTCGTGGGATGTCCCACATACTGAGATAAAAACTAATACTTATGAAGTCCATACTCCACTTCGTGGAACATCACTATCCTTTCCAGGGTCAAGCGTCCTTACAGGGGAATATTGGCCATCTCTGCATGGCACTTCTTCAAGCTGGAAGCGTGAAACACATCATGAACTCCTGACAGTCCTTCGGGTGACTCCAACTTGTTGGCCACTTCTCCCATACGCTCCAAAACTCGGTATGGTCCAACAAATATCGGGGCTAACTTTCCCTTAACTCCAAATTGTTTAACTCCTCGCAGAGGGGACACACGAAGACATGCTCTATCTCCAATTTCATAGACTACCTCCTTGCGTTTTTGAGTCTGCATAACTCTTCTGCCTAGACTGAGCTACCTTCATTCTATCTCGAATCCACTTAACATTCTCTTCTGACTCATTGCTCACATTTGGTCCAAACAACTGACGGTCTCCAACTTCATCCCACATCAATGGTGTCTGGCTCCTTCTCCCATACAAAGCTTAAAAAGGGGCCATCTTCGAACTGGCTGGGTAATTGTTGTTGTTGTATGAGAACTCCGCGTAAGGTAGATTATCATCACTACTAGATCCATAATCTAGCACACACGCTCTCAAATGTCCTCCAGAATCTGATTGACTCTCTCGATTTATCCATCTGTCTGCAGATGAAAGGCTGTACTGAACTCTAGCCTGGTACCCAAAGTCTGGTGCAGCTGATTCCAAAACTTTGAGGTAAACTGTGTTCCTCTACGATGGTACTCGGAACTCCATGCAGACATACGATCCTGGTCAAATGTATCTTGGCCAACTTCTCACTTGTATAGGTGGTTTTCACTGGGATAAAGTGAGCCACTTTGGTCAAGCGAATCATCTACTACCCAGATAGAATCATGTCCCGTTCGGGTTCTAGGAAATCCGGTAATGAAATCCATGCCAAGTTTATCCCACTTCCATTCGGGTATCGGCATAGGTTGTAGTAATCCTGCTGGCTTCTGATGCTCTGCTTTTACTCTCTCTGGCTTACATCACCTACGACTACATACTCCGCAATATCCTTCTTCATACTAGTTCACCAGAAACGCTCCTTCAAATTCAAATACATCTTGATGTTTCCAGGGCGAATCGAGCATGGTGAGTCATGAGCCTCCTGAAGTATTAACTCCCTGATCTTTGCATTATTGGGCACATTTACACGGTCCTCGAACCATAAGGTGTCATGCTCATCCTTACGAAAACCTTTGGCCTTTCCTTTGCTCATCCTCTCTTTTAACTCGGCAATCTCTTTGTCATCCTTCTGAGCTTCACGGATTTTTCCCAACAATGTAGACTGAACTTCCATTGATGCAACAAAACTTTGGGAACAATCTCCAACCGAAGTTCCCTGAGATCCTCGGCTAACTCCTTTGGTAATCCTCTGCTTATGAGGGTATTCGTCCTTATTTTCTTTATGGTTGTGTCCTATTTCTCCACAAAGCTTGCATGCACTTTCTCCATATCATTTCCATAAGGCTTCAACCACGGGACACAAGCCGAGATCTTTGGCAAAGTCAACTTAAATTCTTTCCAAGTGGTTACTCCTTGCCATCCATTGATGGTTTGGTACATCCTCCACCGGGTAGCAGCACCTCTTTCAAAGAATGGAAGAGCATGCTGGGCCATATCGTTTCTGACTATAGGGTTATTCTTCATGTGATCCTCCATGTTTTGAATCCATCGGTCCATCTCCAATTGACTCATCGGTCCAGAAAATATAAGCTCATCTCCATTCATCCTCTATTGGTTCCATGGGTTTGGGGGGGGGGGATAAGAGAGATAGAGAGGGATACACACAATACAAACAATGATTTTGAAAAGACATGTTTTATTGTGGCTGTCGAAAAAACATCAAACAATTGACAGCTCACAATCGTCGCATCTAACGCAAGTATATAATAGTGGTTTGGGCTTCTAAAGGTCAATAAATCTTCAAGGTCATCAAAATCTTCAAGTCGTGTTCATGTCTCCGATGGCTTCTTCCGATCGTTCTTGTCTTTCTCAAGTCCTTTTTGCCAGCTCATCTCTGTTGTCGCAAAGTCTCTCGTGGCTTCCTTCAATATTTCTGGAGTTACGTTCCAACTTCTGGATTTCATCAACCTCGATATGAACGATGATCCTACTATCCTTCGGTTCTGACAAATCTACGGTATCTCGAGGTTTAGCTCCTCACCTTGGCTATTTTAATCTTACGGGACTGGGTTCTTCACGAACTGCGTCCTTGTCAAATCTGACTTCCTGCAAGTCCATCTTAACTTCTGCTCAAGATCCTGGTGATACACCGGCTAAGGTTAAAACTTCATCTTTTACTGATTGGTGCTCCATCAGCCTTCTACCATCCAATCCTTCCATGCATATGCATGCTTAACCCAGCACGGTGACCATAGCATAAGCGGGCGATAACACCATGGATAGCCGTGTTTCTTCCCTTGTCATTGCCATGAGCTATCATTCCATAGATATCTCCTGCCTTAGGGTTTTCCTGACAAAACTTTGAGTTTCTAACTCTCCATGTTCCGGTCTTACTCCAATACACCTTGATCTCGGGTATTGATAACTTCCATAGTCTGTCAAATTCCATAAGTGTAACCTTTCTAGGTCATAAAAATCTGGGAATTCTTCAGAGCCTTCAAAATCACCTAGTCTTCGGAGTCTTCAACAGTTGTAGTTTCCATTTACATGGTAAAATGCTCTTCATTCCAAATGGTCTTAGTTGTCCGATATCTTATCTCCTTGGAGTGGTCTCATCGGTCAAATCTTCGAGTGGTCAAAAGGGAAAAGGGGTATGGTCTCACTAAAAGGGAATATTTGAATAAGCTCAGAAGAGAAGAGAGGTAAAAGATCTTTTTGAAAATGGAGTTGTAGAGAAAAATCTTTCCTATGGGCTTGTCAGTTTCTAGGGTCACGTCCTACAGTAAACATGTGCTCTGATACCATCTTGTAGCGACCCGACCCGAATGGATCAAGTCTCTGTGCTTAAGTGTCGTCCCTAGATCGGTATGCTGACACACACAGTACTCGAGGATTTATAACAGAGGTAAATCACATGTATAAAGTAACGTAAATACTATTACCTCAATCCAAATAGCGGAAGTAACAAGGTTGTGGATTCCCATCAACACCAATGGCAAAGTTGAGTGTAGAAATCGTAACCCTAACGTATCACTTACTCGTCGTAAGATCCAGCAACATGAGACATTGCAGCCACAAAGGGTCAATGCATTGAATGTACTAGCAAGTTCACACCATAGAGTAATGATGAATAATGGCTATCTCTACATGCATATTTGGCTGGTGGAGGCTCTAAGGTTACAATGTTTTTGCGAAAAGCCAAATTTTCCCTACTGCAAAGGAATAAATTTTATTTAACTATCATGGTGGTTGTTAAACATAGAGAATGGTTGACAGCATCCTCAATCCCAATTAAGCATCATCATTGAACCCAAACAAATTATATTAAGTAACGTGATGAGATCATCATGATAATCCAAGAACTAGATACTCAAGATGTCCATAACTGGGGACACGGCTAATCATGATTAGTTTGTACACTCTGCAGAGGTTTGTGCACTTTTCCCCACAAGACTCGATCTCCTCCGTTAAGATTCTCACGCTACATGGTGTTTGAGAAACGGATGACCGAGACATAGTCTTTCAGAAGCACTAGCACCTTACGAATGGGTAGACCATACCAACCTACATCCCCTACATCTGCTAGTCTACCACTGTAAGAGTTCGCATGACTTAGTCAACTATGCTAGAGCCCATAGTAGCTTGCGGTGCACTGCGGAAGTTTCTAGCATGAATAATCTCATGATCCCTTTGAGCCTGGGTGGCGTTCCAAAAAGAAACAGGCAATCCTGGAATACCCAGGTACCTCAATCCACCCAGATGTGTGTTTAAGTTGCCACCTTAGATAAACCATTAATTAAGAATCTCACAACTGTCATGGATACACTCACCCAAACCACGTCTACTAGCATAGCATGGCATAACAAGCAAACGTAGGAGTAACTCCCAAGGGTTTGATAATGAAACAGGTAATAGGTACTACCTCATCTACTTCCCAAAACCCACAATTTAATTAGATCCTAATCATGCAATGTTTGAGGATTGATCTAATGCATAAAAACTGGGTATGAAAAGGGATATGATCAAAGTGTGAACTTGCCTGTACTGTTGATGAAGGTGATTTGCACTCAACTCCTGATAGTTCTATTCATCTCACTCCGTTCAATCTATCGTAAGCAAGCAATAGTAACCACACCTAAGCAATCACTCAAAAGATCGGAAAGAACGAAGAAGACGATTCGGAAAACTTCGAAACCAAGCAAATGAATCTTGCAATAGAAAACAATTTCTAACAGTACCAAAATTAAGTGAATTTGGACTTATCAGAAAGTTTAGGTCAAGAGCTTCGATTTGCAAAAAGAATCAACTAAAAGCAGACTCTGAAACTCAAGTTACAGACGAAACAAGATTGAATACTAATCTGAACTAAACTCAATTTTTAAATTGTCAAAAACATGTTTAAGTTATTTATCTGGATAGATGGGATCATAACGAAGAAGTTGGCGTTGGTTTCATTGGATTTGGACAAACGAGTAAAAAGATGTGGTCGTTTGAAATTCAGGGGCTAATCTGTAATAAAATATTTGCAAACGGGTCCCTGGCCACAAAAACAAATATAATATATGAACGTTCGCTGCTCAGGCTTATACAATGAAAACGTCCGCTGCCAATGCTAAAAGAACGAGCGTTCTTTAACAAAATGTACCGGTTTGAAATAAAAAAACGAAACCTAGATCTAATCCGGACCGTCGATTGTAGATCGGACGGGGAGGGAAGAGGCGAGGCATACTGCGACGACGGTGGCTGCCGGCGGCGAGGTGGCGGCGGCGGCGGCTCGGACATCGATGGGGCGGCGGCTCCGGTGGGTCTCCTGCGTGGACGTGGGGTCGGGAGAGAAGGCGGCCTTGGCCAAACCCGATGGCGGCGGCGCTCGTATTTGGCGACGAAACGGTGCTGCAGCAGCGAGCGGATCTCACTGGCGGCGGCGGATTCCGGCGAGTGCGGCAGCAGCGGCTCGGCGAGATGCGGGAGGGCGGCGGCGCGAGTGGAAAGAGGGGGAGGAGGAGGTGACGGTGGCGTGGAGAAGGGGGCAGAGGAGGCCGGAGGCGGCACGGCGTCCATGGCGGCCTTGGCCAGAATCGGACGAGAGTCCCGGTCGGGACGGAGCGAGGCGGCCTTGTTGAGGCTGGGCCGTGGCACAGCAGGAGCTGGGCCGGCCAAGTCGGCGGGAGAAGTTTTTTTTAAACACACACAAACAAACTAAGAACAAACAAAAATAAAATATATTATATAGGCATATAATATATCAAAATTTTCAGAAAAAGATTTTCTACAACATGAACATTATTCTTCCTTACAATAAAATCCACAGTAATTCTAATAATTCAAACAGTGCTACTGACCTATTTAAAACCCAATAAAATCATTTTAAAGATACCAAAATTAATTCAAATTTATTTATCTCCATTTTTGTGATGTAGGGAATCATGTTACCCTATTTTCCATATATTTTATTTTTGGAGAAAAATAATTTGAATAAAACCCAAATAACTCCAAATTGAAATTAATTTCCAAAAGGACTTTAAATTTAATTCTTTGAAACTCCCAACTCATATTTCATATGTTTTGAAGAAGTCATTTTATCTTCGCTCGTGAAAATCATTGAGTTGCATAAAGTTTTAGAATTGGAAATATTCTCAAATGAAATTCAAATATTTTCAACACCCCTTGTCATTTAATTAAATGGAAGAAATCATGTCATCTTCTCTCCGAGGTTTTTGTGGTGAAAAGAATTTGAATTCACGGAGATCATAAAATGCAAAAATGAAAGTTTGGGAAAGTCCTTTTATTCCCTCTCATTTAACTTTCAAAAAGTTTCGAATTTCACTCAATCAATCACACAACAATCAAGCAACAATAAAATCTATCTATTTATTATAACATTCCAAAATTTAGAATTTTGGGATGTTACAAGCACGACATCGTAATGCCGGAGCTGCTGTGTGCTACTTCATCTTAGGCAAGTACTCGAGGTGACTCGTATATGTGTTCCACGGGGAGCACCGCTTCTGTACCATAGACTTGGGAGAAGGGTGTTTGGCCAGTAGCTCGATTCGGTGTCGTCCTAAGTGACCAAAGAACCACCAACAACTCATCAATCGAACACCTCCCGCACATGTACAGCTTTTCAAAAGTTATCGTCTTGAGTTCGTGCAATAGTTCAGCATTTGTCCTGTCTGCTTGGACGTTACTCCTTGGATGAGCAACAGAGGCAAAGTAAACCTTTCTTCCAAGGCTCTGGATGTATTGCATGAAGGTGTGGCTCATAAATTGTGTGCCATTGTCAGTGATGATTCTATTTGGAACTCCAAACCGACACACCAATCCTTTAAAGAACTCGACGACCGACTATGCAGTCACCTTCCTCATTGGCTCTACCTCAGGCCACTTTGTGAACATGTCGATGGCGACGTACAAGAACTCAAAGCGCCCGGTAGCACAGGGTAAGGGGCCCAAAATATCGAGCCCCGGGACAGAGAAAGGACAGGAGAGAGGGATTGTGTGAAGGGCTTGAGCTGGTTGATGTATTCTCTTTGAATGGAACAGGCATGCTTCACATCTTGTTACTAGCTCGATCGCATCCTGGAGGGCAGTGGGCTAGCATAAACCTTGCCGTAAGGCTTTCCCGGCAAGGGCTCTGGATCCTATATGGGAACCACACATGCCTCCATGTATCTCTGCCAACAACTTCGGCCCATCTTCCTGGCAAATGCACATCAATTTCACTCCGTTTGGTCTTTTTCTACATAGGTTGTCATCCGCAAACTGATACATACTTGACTGGCAGATTACTTTTTCACCATGCTCTTCTTCCTCAGGAAGTTCTTCTATTTAGAGGAACTGAACTATCTGTTGGGCCCATGCCGGAGCATGAGGCTCGAAAACAAGGACTAAAGGCATTTCTTCGATCGAAGGAGCGCTAACCTTGATGGCACAAATCAAAAACTCTGCTTGAGGCTTCTACTCACCGGCAAGCACGTCATCTTTCCTGGCAACATCCTTGCCTGCGGCTTCGGGGAGCTCTGCCAGAAGGTATTTTCTAGTACTTATCTCTCTTATTTTCTTGGCCCTCATCGATGGGGTGACTATTGGCTGATTTAAATGGAGCAAAAAGTTCGTGGTTCCACAGGAAGTTTTTGGGCTGCTCACTTGGACAGTTGATCAGCGATGTTGTTTTCCACACGAGGGTTGTGCTCTATTTGCAAACCGTCAGTGTGTTCTTCCAATTTTTCTCACTTCTTCCAGATATGCCTCCATCAACGGCTCTGGTAGTCCTTGTTCTCTTCATTTACTACAAGTTGAGAATCCCCTCGAACAATCAACTTCTTAATCCCCAACTCTACTGCAATTCTGAGGCAGCAAGCAGTCCCTCGTATTCCATAGTATTGTTGGTAGCTTCCTCCCGGGGAAAGTGCATCTGAACCATGTACTTGAGATGCTCTCCAGTGGTGGCAACAACCAGCACTCCGTAACCGGCGCCTTGGAACGAGAAAGCACCGTCAAAGTACATGACCCAATTCTTATGAGTTTCCTTGCCGTGGAGAGTTGCTTCAGGGATCTCGTCATCCTGTGTTGGTGTCCACTCCACTATGAACTCTGCTAGTGCTTTGCTCTCAATGGTTGATGTACTTTCAAACTTTAGTGCATAACTCCATAGCTCCAGTGCCCACTCCACTCTCCTACCGGTTGCCTCTAGATTCCTTAGAATGCGCTGCAACGGGAAGTGAGTGACTACCATGATCTCATGAGTGTGAAATTAGTGATGCAACTTCCTCGAGCAAATAAGTAGGCCAGAAATTAACTTCTGCACGCCTGAATACCTTGGTCTAGCCCCCTACAAGTGGGAGCTGACAAAGTATAGGGGTTGCTGCACCACCTTCTTCTTCGGCACCGTTGGTTGATCAGCTTTCTCTTCTTGCACCGTCTTTGCTCCACCAGCGCCAAGGTCTGCCGGGAAGGATTCTTCTCTGTCAAGGGGTGGCCTTGCCACCGTCGTCTCTCCATCACCAACTTCTGCCTACAAAACCAAGGCAGCACTACCCACTTGGTTTGTTGCCGCTAAGTATAGCAGCAATGGCTCCTATGGCCTTGGCATGACTAGGGTTTGCCCGGAGGACAATGTCGGTGTACACAAACAGGGGTATTTGTTTCCCTTGACCAGTGCGCAGACTTGCAAGACCTCTGGGCAAACTGCCCTTGCAGGGCATATCAAAGCCGCTCTTCGTAAGACCAAGAGAGCATTAAGGAGAACAAGCAAGCAGAAAGACCACCTTGGGAAGGCCTCCCTCGTCGGGCAGGAGAGCCTGGCCAGGTCGAGGCCGCGCCTAAGGACAATACCAGTCCACACCGGCAGGATTACCAATGTTGTCGGCGTTCTGGGAACGGGGGTCCCCAGACTTGCCTCCCTGTGGCCCACGGCGTGGCTATGCTAGCAGGCTTGTACGACCCATCTTCATCAACAAGGCATCCAAGACCCTCGCGAGGGGCCAAGCCTCGCGAGGCGGACGACACAAGACCTCCTAAGGAGCGGCCTCACCAGGTTGGCTCGTGAGGGGCAGAGAGATCAAGGCAAGGAAAACCTCGCGAGGTTCTCGTGACATGAGCCATGATGATCAAGATCGGTAGGCGCCGGTAGGCGCCCGGCCAGCTGGCGTCCTTGTTTCCTCTTTGGTGCTAAGGGGGCAAGCGCAGGCGTGGAGTACCGAGGCATCAAGCAAAGGTTTCCATATCAGTGCAAGAGACCAAGACCAGTAGGACGGCAAGACAGAGGTCACCATGGAGCCCAAGGCGGCGTCACCACCAAAGCCTTTTGCAGGCTGATAGAGGCAAAGGTGTCCCGTCTTTCGATGAGATGGTGGCTATCGTTTTGGAGGAAGTCGAATTGGACGATCCGACTACGAACGTGCGAGGACGTCGCGCCTTAGCAATCGCTAAACCAACTCCGAGAGGTTATTGACCACGCCGGAGCACGATCAACCTGACCACGAAGGTCTGCTTCCGCAGCAAACGAAGAACAAGCAAGAAACTAAGATTGCAATCTGGATATTGCGAATATAAGGGCAAAGCTTTATTGATCTAGGTGGGGTTACATGGCGCCTTTGTGCAGTCGTTGAACACAAAGCGAAATGCACGAAGTTGCAGCTATGGCGAACTTTTAATCTAAACAAAACCCAAAGTCTAAACGACGCCCTAAGGGCTGTATATATGGAGGAAGAGGAGGGAATTTTGTGGCCCTTGAGGGAGGGGTCAAAAACCAACCCTAAATCTTGTTTCCCCACACATACAGACTCTAAAAACAGCCTATACTTAAGTATTTCGAAATTTCATGGGCCTGGCCCAATAATAAGGTGACGCAGCACCTAGAATAGCCTATGGACGATATTATGAAGTGGCATCTTGTATATTTCTTCCAAGGATTCATGCACTCATTATGGTGGCCTCAATGTCCTGAAATCATCACTTGTAACTCCGTTCTTGTTCCCATCGCGCATGCCATCATCTCCATGCTTGGTCTTGCTCCAGTGTTCATCCCTCTTATCCATGATAGGCCCTTCATTTGTAAGCAAAACAAATGTATCCAATTTAAGCAGCGTCATATTCTCATGAACATTAGAATCATTACCAAGAAACGGAAGTACCTGATAATTTAATTGGCGTGCGCGAGCTCTAGTAATAGGTCCAGTATGTATAGCAGCAGGGGCTGTCGATGTAACAATGGTATTGATGTCCTCATCATCCTCCCCTTCTTGAAATGAAGTCGTCCTCGACGGAAGCTCATCTTCCTCACCCAAATAAGGCTTCAAATCTGCAATGTTAAAAGTGGGACTAACCCCAAAATCTGCAGGCAGCTCAAGTTTATATGCATTATCATTTATTTTCTCTAACACCTTAAAAGGACCATCAACACGTGGCATTAGCTTTGATTTGCGCCAAATTAGGAAATCTATCCTTACATAAATGTAACCAAACAAGATCTCCGGTGCAAACACAACATGTTTTCTACCCTTATCTCCAGCAAGTTTATATTTAGCATTCATACGCTCCATGTTTTCCTTAGTTAACTCATGCATTTTTAAAATCAATTTAGCACGTTCTTTAGCATCAAAATTAACCTTCTCCGAAGATGGAAGAGGCAACAAATCAATAGGTGCATGAGGTAGGAAACCATACACAATTTCAAAAGGGCACATCTTAGTAGTAGAATGCAATGAACGATTATAAGCAAATTCAATATGAGGCAAACATTCTTCCCACTTTTTCTTATTATTCTTCAAAACAGCCCTAAGCATAGTAGACAATGTTCTATTGACTACTTCAGTTTGTCCATCAGTTTGGGGGTGACAAGTAGTACAAAAAAGCAGTTTAGTCCCCAACTTAGCCCATAAACATCTCCAAAAGTGGCTAAGAAATTTATTATCACGATCTGAAATAATAGTATTTGGCACACCATGCAAGCGAATAATTTCACGAAAGAACAAATCAGCAACATTAATAGCATCATCGCTTTTATGACATGGTATAAAATGTGCCATTTTCGAGAATCTATCCACAACAACAAATATGCTATCCCTCCCCTTCTTTGTTCGAGGTAAACCTAAAACAAAGTCCATATATATATCCTCCCAAGGAACACTAGGTACAGGCAAAGGCATATATAAACCATGAGGATTGAGTCGTGACTTAGCCTTTTGACATGCAGTGCAGCAAGCAAAAAAACACTCAACATCCCGTCTCATCTTTGGCCAAAATAAATGTGTGGCAAGTACGTCCTCTGTCTTCTTCACACCAAAGTGTCCCATTAATCCTCCTCCATGCGCCTCCTGCAACAACAAAAGACGAACAGAGCTAGCTGGAATGCATAGCTTGTTAGCACGGAACACAAAGCCATCATTAATAACGAACTTGTGCCATGTTCTTCCTTCTTTACAAT
The DNA here is from genome assembly GCA_021605145.1 of Aegilops bicornis. NCBI lineage: Eukaryota > Viridiplantae > Streptophyta > Magnoliopsida > Poales > Poaceae > Aegilops > Aegilops bicornis. The sequence continues at coordinate 259,857,073 of CM038672.1, read as the reverse complement.
TCTGCATTACATCTTTAAAATCAGCATCATGCACATATTGATCTTTGATGGTCTCCAAACCAAATATTTTGAAGTCAAGTTGTGAAAGCATAGTATAGCGACGAGACAATGCATCAAGAATAACATTTTCTTTACCCTTCTTGTGTTTAATGACATAAGGGAAAGTCTCAATGAATTCAACCCATTTAGCATGTCTACGATTCAGTTTAGCTTGACTTCTAATATGTTTCAGAGATTCATGATCAGAATGTATAACAAATTCTTTGGGCCATAAATAATGTTGCGATGTTTCTAAAGTGCGAACTAGAGCATATAATTCTTTATCATAAGTAGAATAATTCGGACTAGGCCCACTCAATTTTTCAGAAAAGTATGCAACAGGTTTGCCATCTTGTAATAACACACCTCCTAATCCAATTCCACTAGCATCACTTTCAGGCTCAAAAGTCTTATTAAAATCAGGAAGTTAGAGTAAAGGAGCATGTGTCAACTTATCTTTCAATACAGTGAAGGCTTCTTCCTGTGTAGTACCCCAAACAAAAGGCACATCCTTCTTTGTAAGCTCATTGAAAGGTGCAGCAATGGTGCTGAAATCTCTCACCAAACGCCTATAGAATCCAGTGAGGCCAAGAAAACTCCTCACTTGTGTGACCGTTTTGGGCTGCGGCCAACTCTCAATAGCTTCAATCTTGGCTTTATCAACTTCAATTCCCTGTGGAGTAACAACATAGCCAAGAAAAGATACTCGGTCGGTGCGGAAGGTGCAATTCCCAAGGTTACCAAACAAACGTGCATCACGTAGATCAATAAAAACAGCACGCAAATGTTCCAAATGTTCCTCCAAAGATTTGCTATAAATCAGTATATCATCAAAATAGACTACCACAAATCGTCCAATGAAAGCATGTAAAACTTCGTTCATTAGTCTCATGAAAGTACTAGGTGCATTAGTTAACCCAAAAGGCATGACTAACCACTCATATAAACCAAACTTAGTTTTAAATATTGTTTTCCATTCATCTCCCAATTTCATACGAATTTGATGGTATCCACTACGCAAATCAACTTTGGAGAAAATTGTAGAGCCACTCAATTCATCAAGCATATCATCTAGCCTAGGAATAGGATGATGATAACGAATAGTAATATTATTAATGCCTCTACAATAAACACACATACGCGACGTACCATCCTTTTTAGGCACTAGTATAATAGGAACAGCACAAGGACTAAGAGATTCGCGTATATAACCTTTGTCGAGAAGCTCCTGTACTTGACGCATAATCTCCTTCGTCTCCTCTGGATCGGTACGGTATGGTGCACGGTTGGGTAGCGATGCATCGGGGACTAAGTCAATTTGATGCTCAATCCCTCGAATAGGTGGTAATCCCGGTGGCACGTCTTGTGGGAAGACGTCAGCGAACTCCTGCAACATGTTAGTGACAGCAGGGGGCAAAGAGGAAGGCACATCCTCGAATGAAAATAACGCCTCTTTGCACACAAAAGCATAGCAAACAGATTTGCTAAAATCTAGCTCATCAATATCAGATTTTGTGGCAAGTAAACAAGCACTTTTCAATTTAATTTCAGAAGCAACACTAGATGGTTTACTATTAGGTTTCATTTGTTGCTCAAATTCTTTTGCCACAATCTGATTTTCACTCTTATTTTTCTCCTGTTTTGCTTTATTAGCTCTACTAATATCATCTTTCAAAATGGATTCAGGAGTCATAGGAAGCAAAGTAATATGGCTATCCTTATGAACAAGAGTATACTGATTATTTCTACCATGGTGTACAGAATTTTTATCAAATTGCCATGGTCTACCAAGTAATAAGGAACATGCTTGCATGGGTACCACATTACAATCAACATAATCAACATAGGTAGAGATACTGAAATGCACACGAACAGTACGTGTTACCTTAACCTTGTCGATGTTGTTGAACCATTGGATGTAGTAAGGATGTGGATGTGGTCTTGTGGTGAGAGATAGCTTCTCCACCATCTCCATGCTAGCCAAGTTGTTGCAGCTCCCTCCATCTATGATGACGGGAACAGAACGTTCCTTCACAACTCCCTTTGTATGGAACAAATTATGCCTCTGAATTTACTCATGTGTGACCTGCACATTCAAAACACGTTGAGAAGCTAAACATTCATACATGTGAACATCTTCGGGAGCCATGTATTGCGTCTCATGATCAGAATCATCTCCACCGTGTTCTTCACGTGTAATAAGAGCCAAAGTCTCCTCGTCATAGTCACTAGCGGACTCATACCCGCCATCCTCAGTAGCAATCATCACACGCTGAGATTTGCATTCTCTCGCAAAATGTCCTCTTCCATTACAACGTCGACAAATAATATCACTTGTGTGCCCTGTTGATGCCATGAAAGAAGAAGAACTCTGTGCAGGCCCGGCAGGTGTGCTCTTGGCAGATAGTGGTGGTTGTGCCTGCTTTCTTGTATCATGGTTGGAGGTGGCACCTGATAGAGGTGATGGTGCAGTGGAAGTAGAAGATGCAAGTGGTGTCCATGATGAAGGTCGACCTGCAGAAAAGTTAGTCTGCGCCAATGCCTGTCGATCCTGCACTTCACGTTCAGCTTTACAAGCAAGATGGAATAAACGAGTGATATTATTATAATCCTTATACTCTAGAATGGTCTGAATATCTCTATTTAATCCACCCATAAAACGTGCAAGCATAGCTTCATTCTCCTCAACAATATCACATCTAATCATGCCAGTTTGTAATTCCGGATAATATTCTTCTACAAAAAAAATTCCTTGTCTTAAGCACTGCAATTTTTGAAGTAATTCACGTTGATAATATGGTGGAACCCAACGAGTACGCATAGCAGTTTTCAAAGCAGCCCAAGTAGCTGGAATAGGATATAATCGACAATGTTCAGACCACCAAACACATGCAAAACTAGTGAAAGCACAAACAGCAGCAGGAACGCGTCTCTCCTCGGGATATTGTAAACATGTAAAATGTTGTTCAGTTTCTAACTCCCAAGTAAGATATATATCAGGAACATATCTACCCTCAAATGATGGAATATTCAATTTCAGTTTAGGAAGATGGTCATGATCTCGTACCTCAAGTGGTGGTGCATCCCTACCGTTGAGATGATATGCATGAGGACGACCTGATGGTGGTGGTGCTGGTGGTTGCACGCAGTTCTGATTTTGATCAACCTCATCCTCGTAATGGTCCTCCACCTCGGCAGTAGCAGCAGGAGCTACAGAAGCATCAACACCAGTGCACAAAGAGCTCCGGAGTTTGACCATCCTCAAGAGGAACACGTTTCGCTCGTCCGAACTAATTCGGAAGGGGGCGTTATTGTTCTCGTTGTAGAGGTGCGATAGGTGCATCTGGCGGTGGTGGTGGAAAACGTGAAAGCAATTCAGCAAACTTGTTATCGAGCTTTGTTTCAAACGTCTTCTCCATGCCATCTATCTTCTCCATGGCCTCTTCAAATCTGTTTAGCACATCTTGCACCTGTCCACTCATCATTGCTCAAACTTATCATGAAGCTCTTTGTTCGTCAAGTTCTCCCAGTCAGTCTCGCCGTCTTGTGATCCTGGCATGGTTAGCAGCAAGAGAAACACACAAGAATATGATCCTACAGACTACTAACAAGTGATGGTGGTGGCGGGTGTCACAAATCCGTCAAGCAAATCTCAAATTCTTACCAGTTCTTACCCAGCAGCAGGCGGTGATCGGCAATCGATGTAGTCAAAACTCTCAAAGCTTGGATAGAGCGATTACCAGGGAGAGTCAAACGCACGATGTAGATGTATGTGGAGCTGGGAAGGTTTATAATATGGTAGCAAAAAAGGTCAGCAATAATCAATTCAGAGATGCAAAGTTGACTAAACGCTCAACGACGGTACTGTGCTGGTCCTAGGCTAGATCGTGCTGGAGACGCGAGCCTAGAACACTAACAAAATCACGACGCTGCACGGAAACAAGGGAAAAGCACACTCTGGAAAAAAAATCGCTATGTTCTTTTTTTTGCGCCCCTCTTTTTTTTTGCAAAAAATCACTATAATGGAGAGTGTCTCAAAACTCTTCCCAGGTCAAACTGACAGGATGGGTACGAAACTTTTTGACTTTTTTTTGGAAATCAGGGCAGCGACGACGAAAAAGTGCGACAAAAAAATCACTATGATGGCTAATGTCTCAAAAGACTCAGAAAAGCCTAAAAATAGGATAGGGAAAACTATTTTTGGTCGCCGAAATTTTGGCCTAAAAACTGCCCGGGGGTCTCCACACTGCGACGACGAAACAGATGGGTACGATTTTTTTTTCCGAGACCTACTCAAGTAAGGAAACACGAAACAGAAAATAGATGGATCTCGAAAACAAACCTAATATGAGAAGAACTCGGATTGGTGGTGAATATATGGTGGTAGGATATGGCAGCGGTGGTGGTATATGGTAGCGGTGGTAGTATATGGATACGGATCGGTGGTGGTATATGGATACGAATTGGTGGTGGTATATGGATACGGATTCAGAGTGGTGGCGGATAAGCAGTGGTGGTAGATGGCAAGGCGATGATGATGGTGCGGCAGCGGCGTGACAACTTATGACCAGAACTCGAAACTCTAAAAGACTAGACACTAAGACCAGCAACTTGACACGACGATGCAACCGCAAATTCAACAAAGCAAAACCCCTAAAAAGATTATGCCAAGGCTCAGTGTGGGGACCCCGACTCATAAGTCGTGATCACCGAATGCCCGTGTACAGTGATCCCAGAGATCAATGCTCACCGAACACACAGAAGCTAAATAACAAGAGGCTTACATCCATACATACCGTATTACACAAGTAGGACCATTATGGTCAAGTCTTGAGTATAACATTGCAGCGGAAATCTTAAATCAATAACTTGGACCCATGCCATCTGCCCTAACCCTACGGGCATTACATTTGGGAAAGCGTCCTAGCTCGCACGATCGTCACCAAAGAACTCTTCAAGATGCCCGCCTTTCGTGCCTGGCCAATAAAATAACCAGTGGCAAGCCAATGAGTACTTTGAATGTACTCGCAAGCAACCCAAGAGTGATAACAAAATAATTATGCAAAGCTCTTGCGGAAATCTAGTTTTTCTCATGCAAGTATGATCAACATTTACTAAGGACATGAATGCGTCTGCAACAAGTATCAGGAGGTTACACACATTAACATCAAAAAAGAGTTGTGAACAACTCATGCTCAAGCTCATCGTGACTTCCTCACGAATCACGTCAACAATATACTCAACCCGTGTTGTTTTCCAAAAACATATGGACATAGTCTAAGCAGCACCACCCAACTGTCCTTGACCGTGGACACGGCTATTCGAATAGTTTGACACTCTGCAGAGGTTGCACACTTTACCCGTAAGATCCGGAAGCTTTCGTGTCATCCACGACCCATGATACCTTAAGTACCCGGGGTAAGCACGCGACCACTACCTTTCCCTAGTCGTGACCAACATAGAGTCCACTCGATTGGTAACAGCCCCCGTGCCATATATTTTCACAATTTAATTTGGTGGAGCCACGCTCCCATATTCATCACATCTCACATGCACGCGGGTACCAATAGTGTGTCCGGTGCCCTGTGAAAACAGTCATGGCTGCCTATCCAAGCACGACCCCGTCCCGAGAGAGCGCACCAACAACTCTCCCCTCACTAGTAATGTCAGCATCCATGCTAGCACGAACTAGGTAATCAATAATGCCCCGTCCCATAAGGGGTAGTGTGGTTGTACATGTTTGGTTGGGACGGTAGACAATCTTAAATCTAATCCATCTCTGTAAACAACACTTTCATCAAGCCTCGGTACACTACCTCTCCACCAAGTAGTGACCTAATTCATCATCATCTCCCAGGGGCATTAGTGGCACCCACTGGGGCTGTTTGCAAGTATGTCAAACCACACTTGTTTCTTTCCATGCATAACTCTGACCCAGTTTGCTCAGCCAACAACTATAGCATATTTCTACAACCCACCAACACAACTCTAAACAAGGATAGAGTCATGAATAGTGCAAGTATCAATGGGGCATGCAACGGAGGCAAACCTAGCAAGGTTGCCATTCAAGATATCATGCACTCAACAATCACGGAAAGAAATTCTACTGTGATAAAAAGGTTCATCATGGTCAAAGGGCTGCTTGCCTGGTTCATCATAGTCTTGAAATCTTCTGGTCCTTCTCCAAGTATTTCATCTACTTCGTCAACTAACGTTGGAAACAATTATAGTAAGCAACATAACAAGGCAGAAAATAAAAGTGCTCTAAAAATATTAATTTGACTTTACTAGGACTTCTCTGGTTATATGAAAAATAACCAGAGTGGTTTCATTGGAATTGGATCAAGGATATTTTAACATTTTGATATGATGGAATCAAGGGGTTTATGGATTTGTAAGAAGTGTACACAAACATATTTTTGAAAAATGAGCAAAGGCACCCATTTAACAAACTATCTTTTTAGAAGCATCTAGGAGTTGGTTTCACTGGATTTGGAGCTCAAATAAATTTAATATGAATTTGCAAAGTTGGCTATACATGAAGAAATAGACCATTATTTAAGGTGATACAGAAAGTATTAGCAAAAATGTTCCAAAACTAAGTTTTGAACTTATAGACATCTAGGATTTTGAATCATGGAATTTGGATCAAAAATGAGTTCTCTATGATTTTCTATAGTTCATCACAGAAATGAAAAAATGGAATTTATTTAATTTGTGTGAAGAAAGGTTTCCTGGAAAAATGTGCATGTTGCACCACCAGGTAGAGCATGATTTATGGAGTCACTAGAAATTTGAATCATCAAATTTGGATATCATTTGAATTATTTGAGGATTTTACAAGTCATCTGGGAAAAGAAAATAAGAAAAAGGCTATACCCTTATTCTGCGCACTGGGCGAGAGATAGGCATTGGGCCGGCCCAGCGGCTCAGCTGCGCGGGTGGCAGGGCGACGTCGAAGGCGCCCCGGACGGAGTACGCCTTCGCTGCGCGGGAAGCGGGTTTACTCCCGGTCCGTCTCCACTTAAACGGGCGGGGCCCGCCCACCGGGTCGCTGACGAGCGGGGCCTGGTGCTCAGGTCGTCTCCTACCTCCCGCTCGAACAGAGCAGAGGCAGGGGAGGCAAGGCCGAGCGGGCGCCGGCGCTCTGTGGGGCAGCACGGGCCACCTCCGGCGGCTCCCGGCATACCGGCGGACTCAGCGCGCCGCGACGCACCCGTCCATGTGCTGCACGCCCACGGGGGAGCCCGGGAAGAGGAGGGCTTCGGGTGCGGCGGACCGGGGCTGACGGCGGGGTTCGGCAAGGCGAGGAAGGCACGAGGAGGAGGGGATGGAGCACGGGGGGAGTTGGCGGTGGTGATGAGAGGGTGCGGGTGTGTTCATGTGGACGAGAGAGGGGTCGAGGCCCATGAATTTAAGCGGCGGCCGGTGGCACTGCTCCGGCCATGGACGAGGTTGGAGGGCGCGAGGAGGGGAGTGGGTTGGTCCAGGGGGTGCACGGGAAGGAGAGAGAGCCAAAGGAGTAGAGGGAAGGCTCGGGGGTGGCCTTATGTAGCCGACCCATGGCTCACCGTGGACGTGGCGCACGGGTGGCCGTGGCAACGGCTCGGGCGACCAGGAGGGAGGGAGTGGGGTTGTCTACAGCGTTCATGGGGGTGGAGTAGGGCGCCAGGAAGAGAGAGAGGGGGCAGGGCAAGCTCTGGGTGGAGCCACGATCTCGCACGCGCATTGGCAGGCTCGTCCGGCTTTGGGCACGCGCGGCACGGGCAGGACAGAGAGGGGAAGGAGGGGGCCAGCGCGGTGGCATGCTGCAGACGTCGAGGCACCTTGACTGGCGCAAGGGGAGGCTCGAGGTGGTCGGGGGACGCGGCGTCAACGGTCTCCTGCTCGCCCGCCTCAGGCGCGTCTTTCACCGGGCATCCACGGCTCACAAGACTCACAAGGCCCACTTGTGTCTAGTGGCTTCAGGAAGAATAAACAAGGGGGGAGGAGGCCTTGGATGCTCTAGGACCTGGCAGGAGTGAGAGAGAGGTGAGAAAATGGGAGAAATGCAGCCGTCCAGAGAGGGAAAAAGAGCTTTTCACCCCCATAATCATAGCTCCTCGGGCAGGGAAAGATGCAGGGGTTAGAGGAGGACCAGATGATGCTATGGGATAAAGCTTAGCTCATGGAGATTAGTAGAAATGGCCAAAACATTCATTTTAAATTTCTGCCAAAAGGTGTTTGGTGGTGGTTTGGGCAAGCAAATGAAGTCCAAATGATATGAAGATTAACAGGATCAAGTTTCATATAGAAACGAGGTTGATCACCAAGTTGGAGCTCATTTGGAGGAAGTTGACAATGTAACTTTGGTAAACCCTAGAAATTAGCAGACATGGCTTTACCAAGATTTAGTCATGCAAATCAATTCTCCTTGATGCACCACTTGGTGTAGTGTCATCATTTGGTCATGTGATCATGCTCACAAAAGTTGGGGTCAAGGAGAGAAAGTTGGTAGTACAAAGTTGTTCAAATTTGATTCTGGACAGAGAGGGTTTTGGGGCATCTCGGTGGACCAAAATGACCTTAATTGAGATGAGGCTTTGCAAGGCAATCACAATATGCATTTGTGACTTGCTGGATTTTCCTTGGATTTTTATGAAAATATTTCCTGTAGAAATATTTCAAATCCTTGAAATGGGCAGGAGTGGTTTTGGGAGGTTTTGTCCAATATTTTGAACATGACCATGTGTTGAAACTCTTATATATGGAAAATATATGTCCACTGAGTTTCCCTTATTTTCCTAAAATATTTTTGAAACAATAAAATAATTTTTCCCTATTAAAGACCATTTCTGGCCTTAAGAAAAAGCTTTTAACTAAAATAGGAAAATAACTTTTAAAATTATATTTTTGTGGTTTTTGGTAGTCCTATACCTAATAGGTTTCAAATATACTCTTTGAAATATTTTTCATACCCCAAGTCAAGTACTTGCAGTGCAAACCTCAATTCAGGGGTTTTTTGGAGAACTAATTTTCAAAAATACTATTTGTCCAAATTATTTTTGTAAGAAATTATTTTTTATGTCCTATACACATGGCATGATCATTGGTTCAGGAGTTTGGAGCAAGGAGATGAAGTATAGGAGTTGGAGGATTTATTTGATTTTTAGAGCACTTGCAAACAAATGCATAAAAAATCCAATCAAGGCAAGGTCCAAAACACTCAAAAGTTTTTGTCAAACCACATTTTATCATGATTGTTAGCTTAAGTGTAGTGGCATGAAAATCAGGGTGTGACACTCAGATTGGTTCGGATATGATGAACTAACCCTAATTTTTTTGTGGCTTTTTAGTGGATTGTAGGTATGAAGAACAGACTCGATCTAAACTACGAAAAACTGTAAAATCTAACCGAGCAACCTGGAAATCTGATACACTTGATAGAGACAAAGGTGTCCCGTCATTCGATGAGATGGTGGCTATCGTTTTGGAGGAAGTCGAATTTGACGATCCAACTACGAACGTGCGAGGACGTCGCGCCTTAGCAATCACTAAACCAACTCCGAGAGGTTAATGACCACGCTGGAGCACGATCAACTTGACCACGAAGGTCTGTTTCCTACAGGCAAACAAAGAACAAGAAAGAAACTAAGATTGCAATCTAGATATTGCAAATATAAGAGGGAAGCTTTATTGATCAAGGTGGGGTTCTGTGACGCCTTTGTCTGGTTGTTGAACACAAACGAAGTACACGAAGTTGCAACTATGGTGAACTTTTAATCTAAACAAAACTCAAAGTCTAAACGACGCTCTAAGGGCTGTATATATGGAGGAAGGGGAGGGAATTTCGTGGCCCTTGAGGGAGGGGTCCGGAACTAACCCTAACTCTTGTTTCCCCACACAAACGGACTCTAAAAACAGCCTATACTTAAGTATTTCAAAATTACATGGGCCTGGCCCAATAATAAGGTGATGCAGCACCTAGAATAGCCTATGGACGAATATTATGATGCGGCATCTTGTATATTATTTTCCAAGGCTTGATGCACTCATTATGGTGGCCTCAAAGTCCTGAAATCATCACCTGTAACTCCGTTCTTGTTCCCCTCGCGCATGCCATCATCTTCATGCTTGGTCTTGCTCCAGTGTTCATCCCTCTTATCCATGACAGGCCCTTCATTTGTAAGCAAAACAAATGTATCCAATTTAGGCAGCATCATATTCTCATGAACATTAGAATCATTACCAAGAAACGAAAGTACCTGATAATTTAATTAGCGTGCGCGAGCTCTAGTAATAGGTCCAGTATGTATAGCAGCAGGGGCTGTGGGTGTACCAATGGCATTGATGTCCTCATCACAGGCGAAGACCGCTATTGTCAGGATAAGATGTACTAGTTGTACACTTTCAAATTGGCCGTTGTTGGCTCCCTTCCCGCTCAATATTTGGGGAGAGGACCAGGGCCTATATAAGTAGAACTAGCCACCACCGTAGGAACGGATCCGGAACTAACTCATTCAGAGGCATCTCACCTGATCCTTAGCCACACACCAAGCACAAGAACACCTCAACCTCAGGAGGCTGTTCTTCCCCTTGTACTGTTCATCATCAGCCCAAGAGGCAATCCACCACCACCACACTGGAGTAGGGTATTACACCACAAGGGTGGCCCGAACCAGTATAAATCTTGTGTCTCTTGTGTTGTGAGTTCGTTGAGTTCGTCCGCGAGATCTTAGCATGCGAGGGAGTGGATCGGTAGGAGGGAAAGAACTTCGCGCGCACCCCAGAGTTCGAACCTTAAGGGTTTTGCTGGAACCCGTGATCCGACATTTGGCGCGTCAGGTAGGGGTGCTCCGAAGCTTCCCTTCCGTCGCTTCGCGTCACGTCGCTTCGTCGTCTCCATGGCGGACGCACGCCGAGCCCGCGCCGAGCGCCGGGCTGCCCTCGCCACCCACGTTGCTCAGAAGGCCCCTGTTGGCGGGCCACCACGTCGCTCTCCGTCGCCTGCTGCCAACGCCGCCACCGGCCCGGTGGGGAACGAACAACAAGCATCCTCGCTGCACCCCTCAGTGCGGCTGGACGGCCACACCGCACTCCATCGCCGATTCCCGTTGGTTCATCGTCCCACGCTTGTCACGCTCCCATGGACGCACGGGCAGCGCTCCTCATGGCGCACGAGCTCTTGCGCTACCGCCCAGTCGACGACCTCTACGAGGACTGGCTCGACCGCATCGCCGAGCTTGTCCGCGCTGCAGGCTCCCTGCGCGATCCCTCTCACCTCGCCCTCCGCCAGCTATGGCGGCGTAGCTCACGGAGCGCCTCCACCACCTCTGCACCAAGACGGGCGCCACAGCGCCAAGCGTCTTGACTCAGCAGCGCGACCACAGCATCCGGCACCCGTGCGTGAAGAAAGAAGCTGTCAAGAAGTCCCTCGACCGCAAGAGAACGCTCCGCCACTCCTCCCACCGCCGCGCCGGGATCGTTTGCCGCGGCAAGGCCCCGCGCCCTCGCCGTAGCGGCGCGCGGGCAGCAGGACCAAGCTCCATCTCCAAGACGGGCCCAGGTGACCATAGCCGGCTGCCGCGCCTTCACCCCCGAGCTGCGTAGCGTCTCCTGGCCGGGCAAGTTCAAGCCAGATCTGCCTCCTCGCTATGACGGCACCCCCGACCCGGCGGAGTTCCTGCAGCTCTATGAGCTGAGCATCGAGGCATCCAACAGTGACGAGAAAGTCATGGCGAACTGGTTTCCCATGGCTCTCAAGGATGGCGCCCGCTCCTCGCTCCTGAACCTGCCTCCAGGCTCGATCTCCTCCTGGGACGAGATGCGCAACCGTTTCGTTGCCAACTTCCAGGGCACTCGCGACCGCCCGCCGGTAGCGGGTGACCTGTGCCGCATCATGCAACAACCAGGAGAGACCCTCCAGAAGTACATCCAGCGCTTCAACGACGTTTGTCTCAAGATCCCCAGGGTGACGGACGAGGCCATCATCTCCGCTTTCTCTGATGGCGTCCGCGATGTCAAGATGAAGGAGGAGCTCGCTATCCACGATGAGCTGTGCACATCCCTGGAGCTGTTCAACCTGGCAACCAAGTGCGCAAGAGCTGAGGAAGGGTGCCTCTCCCTCCTCGAGCTCCCAGCTGCGGACCCGGAGGAGAAGAAAGCCAAGGCCAAGGACGTGAAGCGCAAGGGAGCAAGCGTGCTCGCAGCGGAACCGGACACCAAGCGCGGCAGAGACCAGCCCGAGTCATCCAAGAGCAGCCGACCGTTATGCACCTTCCATAACCTGCATACCCACAACACCAGTGACTGTCAAGAGCTCAGAGCCATTCAAGAAGGACGCTTCGGTCGACGCCCCGAGCGCAATGACTGGGCTACGGACGAGGAGGAGGATGCGGTGGCGGACGCTGGGACGACTGTGGCCCGCGCCAAGAGTGGCGCGACCGGCCTCGTGAGGACCGCTGGCAGGATCAGCCTCACGAGGGCACCAGGAGAGATCAGCCTCGCGAGGATCGTCCTCAAGGCAACGCCGGTCTTCCCCCACTATCGCAGCCGCCAAGAAGGAATGACGACCACCATCAAGACGAGGGGGTTGGGGGCTTCCAGGAGCCACGTGCTATCCCTGCATCTTGGGCGGAGCTCAGGCCCCAGCCTCGCAGTGTATCTTAAAATAGTTTGCTCGTGATGTGAATGCAGTCCTCCCCAAGCTTGAGGCCACACGCCTGCTCAGGTGGTCCAAGTGCGCCATCACCTTTAGTTCGGTGGATCAACTCAAGTGTGCGGCTACCGCAGGCGCCCTCCCGATGCTTTGCTCCTCAGTCATCAGCAACGTGCAAGTTACGAAGACCTTCATCGATGGTGGCGCAGGGCTCAACGTCCTGTCCGTCGACACGTTCCACAACCTCCAAGTGTCGTATGATCAGCTTCAGCCCACCAAGCCTTTCTCAGGAGTGACCGACGGCTCCACTACCCCGATTGGGCAGGTCCGGCTTCCCGTCACCTTCGGAGAACGCAAGAACTACCGCACCGAGCTCATCGACTTCGACGTCACGCACATCCGCTTGCCGTACAATGCCATCCTCGGGTATCCAGCCCTGGCCAAGTTCATGCCGGTGACCCATCACGGCTACAATGTCCTCAAGATGCCGGGAATCAGCGGCATCATCACGGTCCCATGCGAAGAAAGAGATGCGGTGTGCTCCCTCGAGCGTGCCTTTCAAGCTGCAGCAATCGACGACCGCGAAAGCAAGGGTGAGTGCCCTCCTGAGGCCACCCCCAAGAAGAAGAAGCAGCTACGCCGTGCAGAACCTCAGGAGGGTGGTGTCGCAACTGGAACCTCGTCAGGATCAGCGCCCGCGCGAGGGGCACCTCCCTCCATCGCATAGGAAGGTGCGCCCGGTGCCCTCCTCGTGCAGGGCTCGGGGGCTCTCTTCTGGAGGGCCTCAGACCTTGCCAACATCATGAGGGAGGCGCTCGGGCGCCACTTGGAGGCGTGCTTCGCGACACGTTTTCCTCAGGAGAACACGGGGCGAGGAGCGCCCACCACTCAGGAATTCATCACCAGGACCACTCGGAAACTACAAGATGCAAGGGCCATGCGCGGCTGTCGCCGCTCACCAGGCGCAGCTCCCCGTCCAGGCGGGGATGCCGGGCTGCACGTCTGCATCGACATCCCAGGGTTCAATAGCGTCGCATCTCAGGAGCCCTTCTGGCCTTCGCGCGTGGGCCGCTGTGAGGGTCCACCGCACAGCTACGTTTGCATGCCTTTTGGCCTGCCGAGCGTATCGTCCGCCTATCAGCGCAACTTGTGGCGTGACCTGGCAGCTCATGAGGCCAGGCATCATGCCGTCTTGACGGAGATGGAGACGATCCTCAGGGAACCACCTGGACCCCCAGAGCCTCCCAAGGCTCAGGGCCCCGGTGGCTCGTGAGGAGCAGCGTACCTTCGGCCGCCCCAACTCTCCTTCGTCAACAGAACCAGGTGACATTTTCCAAGTTCGTTTAGCTGGGAGCGCCCCTCGGGTTGCATCATTCCTAGGCCGCGTGGGTCTGTCCATGTGGCATGCATCCTTTTTTATGACTTTAGCTTACCTTGTTGGGGGTGCCCTCGGGCTGCATCATCCCCAAGCCGCTCGGGCCTGACCCAGTGGCATGTATCTCCCTTGCATTTACTTAAGCCAGTTTGCTTTCCATGCTTAACCTATCTATGACTATTACCTACTCGGTCGTCACCCATCATGGGAGCCGCGCACCGGCCGTCTTTCTTCAGGATCCTTCGTGTGAGTAGGTTAGGCACGGCGTCTGTGCTCGGTCCCGTCCCTGCAGCGTTGATAAATCCAACGGCTGAGCTCTGTCTGGCGGGCCGACCCCGTTCACGTCACCTCCTAGGGCCGTTGGTGTTTGTCTTTCTCACGCGATAGCCTTAGGAGATTCCTTCGGCGCAGGTTGTCTGCCACCTCGCAGGACCATCACAACGAACAAGAACCAAGACCAGGTGCAACCCGCCTTGAGGTAGGGCCTCGTGAGTCCCGCGATGGCTCACGAGTGCCCAGATACATATCGTCTAGCCCTGTCGTGCAAGGCACGTGTCAGGGCGGGGCTGTACACGCCCCGGGGGCTCTCCGCAGTAGGGAGCCCCCCTCCCATGCCCAAGTGGAAGCACCATGCTCCGCACTGGCCGTCGACACTGCCGAGGAGCGGCTATGCCCGTGCACAAGTGGAAGCACTACGCTCCGCGCTGGTGATAAACAACTGAGGGTGGCCTCATGGCCGTACCAACCTCAGGGAGCCCAGACCTCGGTGTCTGGCCTCACCGCAACGCCTCCCCTCGGGAGAGTCACGCGAGGGGGCTAGGCACGGGGGCTGCGCTCGGGTCACGCCCAAGTGCACGCCACCCAAGCCAGGTCCCTCAGACCTGGTCGTCGCACGCCCCTCCTGAGCCGAACCTCGGTGAGGGCAGGTATGGAGATTGTTTGCACGTCAAGGGGGACTCCTGAGCATCGCGACTCAGGAGCCTAACTGGTCACGTAGCCCCTCACTCCTTCTTCCGTCCTGGTCTCCAGTCGGGCCAACGGCGGTTGAGGTATGCGCGGGGCCGGGCTCTGCCAACATAGAACATCAACCTATCCTTGCGTATTCTTCCTACAAGCCGTTTGCGCGTCAAGGAGGACTCCTGAGCATCGCGACTCAGGAGCCTAACTTCTCACGTAGCCCCTCACTCCTTGGTCCGTCCTGGTCTCTGGTCGGCCCAACGGTGGTTGAGGTATGCGCGGGACCGGGCTCTGCCGACGCAGAACACAAAGCAAATAGGAAGAAAATTGCAAAATATCAAAGCAAATATTACAAGTCATATCGTTCTTCCAAATACCAAGCACGAGTTTAAACGCCTCCACGAGGCATGATACATGTTGTAGGGATAAAACAGTGAAGCAGCCGCAAGCAAGTCACCCCTGGACACCGCCATCACCCGCAGAAGGTGCTCCTCCCTTGGTAGCGTCTCCTTCACCTGCACCGCCAGAGCCACATGATCGGTGGCATCGCGGGTCGAAGGCGCGAGGACGACGCCGCAGAACTACTTCAGCAGGCCCTCCACTTGGCCTTTCACGGCTGTGGCGGCAGCCGCGCAGTGTTCATCAGCTACAGGCTCCAGCAGCTCGTCAAGATGAGCACTGGGGTCGCGAAGGTTGTGGGGACCCCGACTCATAAGTCGTGATCACCGAATGCATGTGTAGAGTGATCCCAGAGATCAATGCTCACTGAACACACAGAAGCTGTATAACAAGCATCTTACATCCATACATACCGTCTTACATAAATTATGACCATTATGGTCAAGTCTGGAGTATAACTTCGCAGCGGAAATCTTCGTCGATAACTTGGAGTCATGCCATCTGCCTTAACCCTACGGGCATTCTGACTGGGAAGCGTCCTAGCTCGCATGTTCGTCACCAAAATATTCTTCATCATATCCTGTTCTTTCATGCCTGGCCAATAAAATAACCAGTGGCAAGCCAATGAGTACTTTGAATGTACTCGCAAGCAACCCAAGGGTGGTAACAGAATAATTATGCAAGGCACTATTGCTAATTTGGCATTTTTGCGGAAAGCTAGTTTTTCTCATGCAAGTATGATCAATGTTTATCAAGGACATGAATGCGTCTGCAACAAGTATCAGGAGGTTACAGACATTAACATTGAAAAGGAGTTGTGAACAACTCGTGCTCAAGCTTATCGTGACTTCCTCACGAGTCACATCAACATATTTACCAAACTATGTTGTTGTCAGAAACATATGGACGTAGCCCAAGAGCGGTTACCCAACTGTCCTTGACCGTGGACACGGCTATTCGAATAGTTTTACACTCTGGAGAGGTTGCATACTTTACCCACAAGATCCGGGGAACTTCCGTGTCATCCACGACCCGCGGTACCTAATGTACCCTGGGTAAGCACCTGATCACTATATTTCCCTAGACAACACTAACATAGAGTCCACTCGATTGGTAGTAACCCCCGTGCCCAACATTTCACATCTTTAAAATTGTGGAGCCTCTCTCCCATATTCATCACATATCACAAGCATGGGGTACCAACGGTGTGTCCGGTGCCCTGTGAAAACAGTCATGGCCGCCCTACCTAGCATGACCCCGTCCCGAGAGAGCGCAACAACGACTCTCCCGTCACTAGTAATGCGGGCTCCAAGCTAGTATCGGCCATGTAATCAATAATGCCCTTTCCCATATAAGGGTAGAGTGGTTGCGCATGTAAGGTTGGAATAACGGTCGCAACTTAAACCAATCCATTTTGAAAACAACACATACACTTGCCTCAGTACACCACTTCGTCATCAAGTGGTTACCCAACTCATTATCTCCCTTGGGCATAAGTGGCACCCGACAGGGATTTCGATAAGTCTTTTGAAAATACTTTGTCTCCATCACCATGCATATTCCCATCCTTTTTTGCGTAGCAACTACTTTAGCATCCTATCTACTCCCACCGGCATAACCCTCATAAGGAGGTTGGGTCATGCACCATGCAAGTATCAACGAGGAAGTAACGGTGGCAAACCACCTCAAGTGGTCACCACATTATCATGACTTCGATGCAAGCAATAAAAGTGCCATATGACATGCACAAAAAGGGTTTCTTAGACATGGTCAAAGGGTTGCTTACCTGGCTCAACAAAGTCCTCTGGGTCTTCAAAGTCTTCTGGTCCAACTCCTTCGTCAGCAAAGCAATCTAACGCAGCAAAATAATAACGATAAAATTAAGGCAATAATAAAACAGAAAAACCAAAGTGCTCAGAAAAATGTCAACTCATTTTTGTTAAATGCTAGGGTGAATACTAAGAAGGTGAAAATTCCTAGTTTTGGATTTGGAGTGGCAGAATAGGAGAAATGGATTTTCAGAGTGGTTTAAATATATTCAAATTTGAATTTGAATATGAACAGTACATAAAAGTTGTTTGGACATGAGTGAAAGTTATGTCATTAAATAGGTGGGATTTTTAGAAAAATATGGGAGTTAGAATTATTGCATTTGGATGAATATTTAATCATGTGGAATTTTTGGAAGTTTAACAGAAAAGAAAAAGGAAAAGGAGCACTGTGCAACTGGGCTAGAACAGCATCAGCGCAGCAGGCCCAGTCGTGAAGCATAAGCTACAACCTTTCCCTCTTGCACAAGAACACCTCCAGGTCCCTGACATGAAGCATCACAATACACCTGAAAGTCCCTGTGCACGTCAGGCAGGATTAGCACTGGGGCTGTAACCAAATGCTTCTTCAACTCTTGAAAGGTGGCTTCACACTCTTTAGTCCAAACAAACTTGGTGTCCTTCAACAACACTGTCATGGGCCTTGCAATATTGGAGAAATTTTCAATAAATCTCTGGTAATATCCCGCAAGTCCAAGGAAACTGCTAATCTCGCCGACTGTGGTGGGTGCATTCCATCCTGTGACTGACCCTACCATGGTAGGGTCCACCGCAATCCCTTCACCTGACACTACATGTCCAAGGAATCCGATTTCCTTGAGCCAAAACTCACACTTGCTGAACTTGGCATAAAGTTGATGTTCTCTGAGCTTCTCCAAAACCAAGCGCAGATGTTCAGCGTGTTCCTCCTCTTTCTTGGAGTAAACCAATATGTCATCAATGAATACCACAACCAACTTATCAAAGAACTCCATGAACACCTTGTTCATCATGCTCATAAAATAGGCAGGGGCATTAGTCAAACCAAAGGACATGACTGTATACTCATAAAGCCCATACCTTGTGGTAAAAGTTGTCTTGGGTATATCCTTCTCACAAATCTTCAATTGGTGATAACCCGATCGAAGATCGATCTTGGAGAAAACACTAGCTCCTTCTAGCTGGTCAAACAAGTCATTGACCATCGGCAGGGGATACTTGTTCTTGATGGTCACCTTGTTCAAAGAGCGGTAATCCACACACATCCTGAAGGTTCCATCCTTCTTCTCCACTAAGAGTACTAGGGCATCCCAAGGTGATGAACTCGAGAGAATATACCATTTCTCTTGACTTCCACAAATCATTAGCGGGCATCCGATACGGCCTCTTGGAGATAGGTCATGTACCTGGTAGCAACTCAATCAAAAACTCAATCTCCCGTTCTGGCGGCATACCTGGTAACTCGTCCGGAAATACATCGGGATAATACTTCACCACTGGTACTTCTTCCTGGACAACTCCCGCAAGAGAGTTCACCTAAGTCCTCTTAGTTTTAAGCCTGGATACATACTTGATCCTTTTCTTCTCTGGGGTGGTGAGAAAAATTGATCTACTAGCACAATCAATGTTTCCCTCATACTTGGACATCCAATCCATCCCTAGGATTACAACCAACCCTTGTGAACCTAGTCTGATCATATCCGTGGGAAAACATGTCCCCCTATGTCCAAAGGCAACTGAAAACATCCCTGACTAGCCATAGACTCGACTCCTGGGGAACTCACTAGAATGGGTGACTTAAGAGCTATGTTAGGCAAGTTATGTTTATCCACAAATTCCCTTGATATGAATGAATGCGATGCACCAGTGTCATAAAGAATGAGTGCTGGAAATTAATTAACCAAGAACTTACCAATCACAGCGTCAGGCTTCCCATAGATCTCTTCCACATTGACATGATTCACATCCCCCTTAGTGAAAGGATTGGGCTTCTTGCCTCCATAATTCCCATTGCCATTTCCATTTCCATTCTGCGCCTCAGGACACTCGTTGGAGTAGTGACCTGTCTTCTTGCACTTGAAGCAGGTGATGTGACTCAGATCCTTCTTCATTGATGTAGAAGAGATGAAATGTTGTTGATTGCCATTTCCTCCATTGACATTGCCATGCTTGTGACCATGGTGGTTGTGTCCATTTCCTCCATGCTGAATGTGGCCTCTATGGTTGTGATGATTCCCTCCAAACTTGCTAGTGCCTGATCCAGAACTTCCTGAGTACGAGCTATAGCAGGGTTTCTGTTGAACTCCAGAGTTATACTTCCCGTGACCGTACTTTCTCTTATGATTCTCCATCTGCTGGTGCTGGTCTTCAAGAATGGTAGCCTTATCAACCAGCTCCTGATAGTTCGCAAAGGTTGCCACAGTCAACTGAACTCCCAACTCATCGTTAAGTCCCTCCAGAAACTTCTCCTGCTTGGCTGCATCAGTGGTCACGTCCTCTGGGGCATAACGGGCCAACCTACTGAACTCATCAACATACTGGGATACCGTGCGTCCTCCCTGGCGCAAGCTGCGAAATTCCTTCTTCTTCAGACTCATGGCTCCAGCTGAGACATGAGAAGTGCGGAACGACTGCTGGAACTGAGTCCAAGTCACAATCTCCATGGGATATGTGGTGGTGTAGTTCTCCCACCAAGCAACTGCCGGTCCATCCAGCTGGTGGGAGGAAAACCTCACCTTCTCAGCATCATTGCATCCTACTGTGGCAAGCTCCCTTCCTATCTTACGGAGCCAGTCATCTGTGAAAGTGCGTTATATCGACTAGAGGGGGGTGAATAGGCGATTTTTATGAATTTTTCACTGAGGAATTTGTAGGTGAGGAAATTCCTTAGCGAAGAACTACAAGCAGCGGAATAAGTACTCAAAAGTAAACATAACAGAACACAATCATGGTCATCAAGATGATATGAAGACAAGCATAGAATACAGAAAGCGTAATCACAGGATAACACAGGATGAAGACAAACAGACTGAAGAAATTGAACTGAGGAAATTGAGAAAGTCTTCAGTCAAAGTCTTCAAACAGATATGAACAAGCACACAACAACTGTAATGAGGAAATGAAAGAGTTGAGGAAATAGAACCAGTAAGCTTGGTGAAGACAATGATTTGTTAGACCAATTCCAACTGTTGTCTCAGTTGTACATCTGGTTGGAGTGGCTAGGTATTTAAACCTGACGACACACAGTCCCGGACACACAGTCCTCATCGTATTCTCCTTGAGCTAAGTTCACACAAACCTCGCCCAACCACTCGTGGTAAGTCTTCAGGTGACTTCTGAACCTTCACAAACTCGGTCACTCGGCGATCCACAATTCCTCTTGGATGCTCTAGACCATGACGCCTAACCGTCTGGAAGAAGCACAGTCTTCAAAGGTAACAAGCGTCGGATCCATGCAGGATCAATCTCTTCAGTGATGCTCAATCACTTTGGGTTTCTAGGTGTTTGGGTTTGGGTTTTCCTCACTCGATGATTTTCGCTCAAAGTCCTCGGAGGATGGGATGCTCTCAAATGACAAGTGTTAGTTTCTCTCGGAGCAGCCAGCCAGCTAGTGGTTGTAGGGGGCGGCTATTTATAGCCTAGGGAGCAACCCGACATGATAAGACATAAATGCCCTTCAATGATATGACCGTTAGGTGGGTAGATATTTTGGGACAGCTGGCACAAGGCACAACAACAGTCGGAAATTTGAGTATCAAATTCCTCATGGCTATCATGTTCCTCACTCTGTAGGCAATCCGCACTGGCGAATTCCTAACTCCTCAGTCAGAACAAATTCCTCAGAGACCAGAAGAACTTCGTCTCTGTCACTAAAGAATATGATGAACTGTATGAGATTTCCAATGGCTTCACTCGAAGGGATTGGTAGGTGTAGGATTTTGAGTTGAGCGTCATATGGAAATTTTTCCTTAGTATGTCCTCGACCCCCTTTAATAGTGCAGTGTTCCTATGACTCAAGAAAGAGAAAAAGAAACTACAAAAACAAAAGCTTCACGCTTCATGTTCCTTGAATGAATACCTAGTCTTCAAGGTCACACCAATTTCTACACTTTCAAAGTCTTCAGAAAGTCTTCAGAAATCCGAAGTCTTTAGTTGAAGAACTTCATTTTTAGGGGTCGACTTTCTCTGTAAATATCAAACTCCTCATAGACTTATAGACATGTGTACACTCATAAACAAATTAGTCCCTTAACCTATAAGTCTTGAATACACCAAAATCACTAAGGGGCACTAGATGCACTTACAATCTCCCCCTTTTTGGTGATTGATGACAATATAGGTTAAGTTTTCAACGGGGATAAACATATGAGGTGTAAATACTGATATCGAGGAATTTGATTACAAGATATAGAAGAACTCCCCCTGAAGATGTGCATAGTGAGGAATTTGCTTTTGAAGCAATGCACACTTGAAGAGTAGAATCATGGAGATCTCCCCCTATATCTTGTAATGCATACACGCATTTGACATATAATATGAAGAATTTGAAATGCATGAGGAAATATGGTGACTGATGTAATTCAGCATGCATGCATAAACATTAATGAGGAATAAGCATGCAGAGAAACTACAGCAAAAGTATCAGGTCACCATAGAGTTTAAGTTTACAACTCGATCCAACAAAGTCATCAGAAGAACGAGAGTTGTAACTTCAAAAAAATGCACAAGTAGACCCGCTGGAAGACTAACTCAGATTTCTCCCCCTTTGTCATCGAATGACCAAAAGGATCGAAAGTGAGGACTAACGCCCCTGAAGAATCTCAAGTTGATGAAGGAGCGCCAGCGTTGTTGGGGTCGTTTGTTGATGTAGGGCCTGCCGCAGTGTCGTCCAAGTCTTCATGCTCGTTGATGTCGTGCGATGAAGAATAGGAGCTGGCCACCAAGGAAGGAACCTTGACCTTCTTGTATTTCTTCGGTGGAGGAGCAGACCAGTCAAAATCTTCCTTGAGACCCATTTTCTTCAGATCTTCTGCGCTATAAATGTGTGACGCCCGGATATTTAAGCTACAGTAAACCTATGCTAATAATGCCATGTCACCTCGATTACTGTTGCTAATCTCGCGTTAGTTCGAAACCGGTTCGAATTCAAATTCAAAATCAAGCAAACAATAAAAATTTCAAATATTAAAACTAAAATGTTAGGATTGTGACAAATAATGCATAGGTAATTATGGTGGAGAAAACCACACTTTAATAAAATGTTTAAATATTCTAATGTTAATAAAACAGTAATAAAACTATTATTTAAATACTTTTAAATAATAAATAATTACAAAACTATTTTATTTAGGTGCCAAAGTTATTGTGATAGAGGTATATTTAGTAATGCAAATTTGGGTGTTAATAACATATTTTGCAAACAAAAAGAAATTGGGAAATCAAATAAAATCAGTAAAAGAATAATACACAAAATTACAAAAAAAATAAAGAAAAGAAAGAAAGGCCCACAACCCCCTCCCCCTGGGCCAACCGGCCCAGCTGGCTAGTCCACCCGACCCAGGCTGCCCTCCTTATCCCCCACCCCGATCAAACCCTAGGGCAACCACCCCCCACATCCCCCATCGATCCAGATCTGGATCGGGATCATCCCCGTGGCACGAACCCCCACTCCTCTCGCACGACCCCCCACTCCTCCTGACTGAGACCCCCACCTGCGCTTTTTCTCCAAATACCACCGAGCCTCACAAGACGCACTTCTGCCGCCGCTGGATGGACGCCCCGCCACCTCGCCGCTGGATGGACGCCGCTGCATGGATGCCCCGCTGCGCTCCTCGTCGACCCCGCGCCCTTGCAACACGTCAAGAAGCTCTATGGTGCTCCCCTGCTTTGACTAAGCCGCTGGATCCGAGCCAGGAGGTCACCACGACGACGCGCGCGTCCACTTCCTCGCCTTCGGCCGCCCTCGTCCTCCCCGTCGATTAGCTCCGCCCCGACCCCCTCCGGCTTCAACGAGCGGCTCCACGTCACCGATGTGAGCACCGCTACATCTCCCCCTCCCCTGAACTCGCCTCCTCCGCCTCGGCTCCGCGCCATCCACGGGCCGCTCCTCGCACTCACGCCGCCCCCAAGACAGTGCTTGCGGCCCGCCACTCGTCGCCCGGCTCACCTCCCCAGCTACCCTGCCTCAACCGTGGCGTCCACCTCCGCCGGGCCTGCTCGTGCCCCCACATGCCGAGCCTTCCCTGCCAGCACTATGGTTGCCAAGGCCAGATTTCACGAGGACGTACGTACGGGCACAGCCTCACCAGAGGCCGATTTGGGCCACTGGCACATGGGCCCGACCCCCCTGTTAATTAAGGAGGCCTAATTAGTTTAGCCCAAACCCCCTAATTAAGCTAAGTAAATTTAGTCAAGAACCTGTTAATTAAAGTGAGTCCATGACAATTGGGACACACATACACTGTTCACTTTGGACTAGTCAAAATATTGACTGGGTCAACCCAGCCCCTGGCCCCACATGTAATACACATGCACACATTGCTGGGTACACTCCTGTGAACCCATAGCAATTTGTCTGTTTATTATTTCGAATTAAATTATATGCAGAACTTCCAAGAGTTGTTTAAATCTTTGAAAATCATATAAAATAATCAGAATTCGGATGAAAATACTTTGTACATGAAAGTTGTTTCAACGATTTAGACGAACCCGGATACGCAACCCGTTCGTCCGCCACACACCCCTAACATATCAAACTCGCAACTTTCGCCCCTCCGGCTCCTCTGCCCGAAAACACGGAACACCGGGGATACTTTCCCGGATGTTTCTTCACCGGTATCACCTCATACCGCGTTAGAACACGTCCAGCTCTGCTTGTTGTCCTGTTATGCACTTGCTTGCTAAGTATTCATTGTTTCTTCCCCCCTCTTCTTCCGCTAGACACCGAGACCGATGCCGCCGCTGCCCAGTACGACTATGTCACCGATGACCCCTCTCTCTTGCCAGAGCAATCAGGCAAGCCCCCCCCCTTTGATCACCAGATATCGCCTACTCTTTTCTATACTGCTTGCATTAGAGTAGTGTAGCATGTTATCGCTTTCGCCATTCTATACCGCTGCATAGCTCGTCCTTGCTACTATCATTGTTACCTTTACCGCTATCCTACCGCTTAGTATAGGATGCTAGTGTTCCATCGCTGGCCCTACACTCTTGTCCGTCTCGCCATGCTATATTATCGGGCTGTGATCACTTCGAGGTGATCACGGGCATATACTATATACTTTACATCATATTTTACCCGTGATATCGTTTCGGAGATGGGGCCGAAAGGACAGTGGCTCCATCCCGGTAGAGGTGGGCCCGGGTTCCCGACGGCCCCGATTGTTACTTTATGGCGGAGCGACAGGCAGGTTGAGACTACCGGGTGAGAGGTGGGCTGGCCTGGTCGGCGTCATGGATACTTAACACGCTTAACGAGATCGGGTATTTGATCCGAGTCCGCCATTTGGTCTATACGCACTAACCATCTACGCTGGAGTAGTTATGGGTATCCCGGCCGTGGTATCACCGGCACTTCGTGACGCCGGGCCGACGGAGCAGCGCTGCGCGATTGGACCGAATGCTCGCTAGGCTAGGTCCGCTTCCGCCGCCGCAACGCAGCGTGTGTGTGCTATGGGCGATGGGCCCGCACTGTGCGCTTAGGTTTAGACCGGCGTCGACCTCTCTGTTGTGCCTAGGTGGGGCTGCGACGTGTTGATCTTCCACGGCCGGGCATGACCCGTAAAAGTGTGTCCGCCAAATGGGATCAAGCGTGTTGGGTTATGTGGTGCACCCCGCAGGAAGTTAAACTATTCGAAGAGCCGTGATCTTCGGTAACAGGACGACTTGGAGTTGTACCTTGACCTTATGACAACTAGAACCGGATACTTAATAAAACACACCCTTCCAAGTGCCGATACAACCCGGTGGTTGCTCTCTCTCGTGGTTACGAGGAGGGATCGCCGGTAGGATTATGCTATGCAATGCTACTTGGAGGACTTCACCGCTCTCTTCTACATGTTGCAAGACGGAGGCTGCTGTGCGTAGTCTTCGACATGATTAGATACCCCTCTTATTCTCGCATTCTGCAGCTCACCCACCGATATGGCCCTTTACACATATATCCATGCATATGTAGTGTAGCTCCTTGCTTTGCAGTACTTTGGATGAGTACTCACGGTTGCCTTGTTCCCCTTTTCCCCTCTCTTTACCCGGTTGTCGCAACTGCATCGATGGAGCCCTGTGAGCGACGCCACCGTCGACGATTTACTACTACTAATCGGAGGCGCCTACTACTATGTATGCAGCCCCGACGATTTACCGTGAGTAGTTAGGAGGATCCTGTGCGGGAGGCCCGCGCCTCTTTCGATTTGTATCCCAGTTTGTGCTAGCCTTCTTAAGGCAAACTTGTTTAACTTATGTCTCAGATCAGATATTGTTGCTTCCACGACTCGTCTATGATCGAGCACTTGTATTCGAGCCCTCGAGGCCCCTGGCTTGTATTATGATGCTTGTATGACTTATTTCTGTTTTAGAGTTGTGTTGTGATATCTTCCCGTGAGTCCCTGATCTTGATCGTACACATTTGCGTGTATGATTAGTGTCTGATTAAATCAGGGGCGTCACAAAATGTGAGACAGAACAGCCCAGGTACGGTTGATGGTTTCGTGGAGGTAGTAATGGTTTTTCTTCACTGCATTGTGGGTAGCAGTCATGTTGTGAAGAATTGAACCAAACTGACGCTTGACCCATTTGTGATTGCTATCAACCTTCTGGTGAAGACTGAGGAGAAGCTCACGATCAGTCATCACCCTAGGAGCTATGCCTTGAGGATTTTGCTTGGGTGCGTTGGTGGCAGAGTCATGAGTGGCAGAGTCATCATTGGTGGAATAAGATGCAGCTTTGCGAAATTGACCATCCAATGGACGGATGCCTTCATCAACAACAGAAGAAGCCTTGCCCTTGTCATCAGCTGAGGAAAATGTCCGTTTGAGGACTTCAATCGGGGGCAAGTAGCTGAGGTGATTCTGAAAATCAGCCTTGTAGTTGAGTGAAGACCTTGTTCTGAGGAATCTCATAATCCACGGTGCATAAGGCTTCAGCTCAAACGGAGAAAGTGCAACATTTGCCAGAGTCCTCATGAAGAAATTGTGATAATTGACATGAATGCCATGAATGATGTTGAATACCAGATTCTTCATGATGCCAACAATTTCCTCATCAGAGGAGTCGTGGCCTTTGATTGGACTCATAGTCTTCGTCAGAATGCGATAGACTGTCCTTGGTACATACTGCAATTCCTTCACGAGGAATTTGGTCCTTGAGGCTTGACCAGGTTTTAGAGGCTCCATAAGAACTTGCATATAATGAGCAGTGAGCTCAGGCTCTTGGTACAGGCAACGGGCTCCTTCAGGTGGAGGACTGATGGGCAGGGCGTGAAGTAATTTGGAGGCCGGTGCTTTGTAGTTAGTGTTTTCGGTCATCCAGTCCAAAACGCAGGAGTTTACATCATCAACATCTCCTGTGATGTGCAGTGTTGCGTAGAATTGAAGAATGAGTTCTTCATTCCAATCAACTATGTCTGTGCAAAAGTTGAGGAGGCTCAGGTCATGAAGCACACCGATGATGTGTGTGAAGTATGGCAGTGATTCCATGTCCACATGAGGAATATGCTCGTGGTCGAAGACTTTGTCCTTGTTGAAAAGCACTGAGGAATAGAAGTTGGCCTGGCTGGCGGTCCAGAAGCGCTTCCTTCTAAGAAGATCAGAATCATAGTGATTGTAGTCTGTGAAGAACACGTGCTCGCCGAAGAAATCATCAGCCTTGAATTTTTGCTTCTTTGAGAATGGATCCTTTGGCTTGGGCTGAGGGGTGTCAGTCAATTGCATTATCACCTCATGAATCACAATCTCAGGTTGCATAGGCTGAGGAATTTCAGCTTCTTCTTCTTCTTCTGTGACAGCTTGGGTCTTCAATTCTTCATTTTCATTTTCATCAGCACTAGTGGCTGGAATTTCTTCATGGACAGACGATGTGGCATGTGGTTCATCAGAGGCCATTCATACTGTATTAACTAGGGACTGAGGAATTTGTTGCAACAGTGTGAACAGAGGGGAGTTGGGATGCTGACTATCCCAAAAATCATCATTCGTCAATGGAGTGGTACTCCCAATGTCCACGTCAGAATTTTGTGCATCCAATTCCTCAACGCCGGCCTCTTCAGCTTTGAACTGAGGCATGGGCGAGGAGAAAATTGGAGTTAAAGGGATTGTGTCTGCTTCAATTTCTTCATCCATCTGCTCCGAGGAAGCAGCAGAGGGAATGTCTTAATCAGATCCACTTGGGATCACATATTCTTCATCGAAAGGGATGGTTTCCTTTGATGGTATGCTGGAAACAGGAATAGCATCAATTGGATTTGCAAATGATCTTGTCAATTCCTTCATCTTCTTTCGTGCTGAAGAATCTGATGAAGTTGATGCCTTCCTTTTCTTCACTGTTGCACGCTTGGCACCCTTGGTCTTCTTCACATCTAATGCAGATGGAAGGATCAAAGTTGGGGTAGGCGCAGGAGGAGCAGAGGAATTTGGTTGAATTTCTTCAGGCACAACTGATGCAGTTGCCCTGACTTCTTCATTTTCTTCAGGCGCACCACTAGTGGATGCCCTGGATATTTCTTCAGCGGCTGGAATGTAGTCATCAGCCCTGGTGCTTTGAGTTTCTTCAGCAGCCTGATTTTCATCAGCGGTGCTGGCATTTTCTTCAGTGGGATCAGAAGATGCTTCAGCCTGAGGATTTTCTTGTTGTGTTGGGGGTGCAACATTGGAGGTGAATTTATCACTCAATTTCACAAAACTGACTTTGGATCCAAGCCAGTCAGCACGGTATACGTCAAATTCATCACTGAGTTTCTTGATTTCAGATTGAATTGTGACAAGTTCTTCGGTTGTCATAGAGACAATCTTTTTCTTCAGGGAGCGCTCCTTCCTGTATTGTGCTTTCTTGAGCTGCATGGCCTTCTCATATTTCCATTTTTCTTCTTGGATGAAGGCAGTCAGCACATGACTTTGGCCAGGAGTCAGCTTGAAATCAGGCATAGGAGTGTTGGGGTCCTTGTGCCAGAGAACAATGTAGTCGAGGAACAACTTTGGATCCAAAAGCAGAGGCACATTTATGCCCTTGGCTCTAGCGGCCTTGACCTGCCTGTCTCTGATGATTTTAGCAAGTTCTTCATCATCAGCCTTATCATCATCAGAGGGCACTTGGAAGGCATACTGCTTCTTGTGAGGACTTGGGCGAGAACCTTGTCCAGCAGTGGCCTTTGTCTTCAGCAGAGAGGGTCCCGTTGAAGAATTTGGTGAAGTTGAGGAACTAGCAGAAGCTCATGAGGCAATAGAAATGCCTGTCGTCCTTTGGCACGTGGCAAGATGCACAGGTGCTGAGGATTTGGTCGGAGCAGCTGAGGACTTTGGAGGAGCAGGAGCAGCTTGAGGAGATGGCTGTGAGGGCTTTGCTGAGGAACTTAGCCGTGAGGGCATAGAAGAAGAAGTACTTGGCTTGTGAGCAGGCTTCTTTGACATGGCCTTGTTAGGCTTGACAGCAGAGGCCTCAGCAGAGGCAGCAGCAGTAGCAGCAGAGTCCTCATTGAATTTCCTCACTTCATCTTTTGCCTATTTGGCCAACTTGGCCTGGCGCTTGGCCCATTCTTCAGGATAGCCCTCACCGCGCTTGAGGCTGGTGGGATCAGCTATTTGGCCAGGTGCCAATGGAGGTCTTGAGCATGGAGGGATAACAGCGAATTTCTTCATGTATTTTGGAGTAACATATCTGTACTCCCTCCACTCTCTTGCCCATCTCCTCTCAATCTTTTGAATGCGCACCTTGCGCTGATTTTTATCTTCCTCGGGGGGTGTGCAAGACCCAAAGATAGATGTCCTCGTGGATTTCAAAAGCAGTGTTAACCTCAGGCCTCTTTCCTCCTTTCTGTGGCTTCTTTCCATCAACCATTTTCTTCAGATGAGGAATTTGAACAATAGAATTCTCTCAAGAAGTATGCAACTTTTCTTCGAGGAACGCTGCAAATGAGTTAAGTTGATGAGAACCTAGCGATTCAAAGAATGGACATGAGTACCTGTGAACAGAGTATAGTTGCGAGGAATTTGGAGAGGTCATATGCGTTCTCAGAAGGTTTTGTAAAAAGAAAAAGTTTGAGGATTTTGACCAGATGAGTCTTGAAGAATTTCACTAAGCGTTCTTTGTCTTAGGTTCCAGAGTTGTACAGATCAGAAATCCACACAATTGAGGAATCGTGAAGAAAAATATAGCTTAGAGAAATGAATCAAGAACAGATAACATGTGAGGTGTTTAGTGTGTGAAGAATTTGAAGAATAAACACCTTTGAAGATTTTGTAGTAATCATTTGAATCAAAGAGGGCAGTAAAAGTAACTTCTAATTACCCTGGACGAAGAACACGACGAACTGGGAAGTGGAGATGTGAAGTTCATCTGTGCAGATCTTCCACACCCTAAGTTGGTTGAGGAAGACAGCTACGGCGGCGGCGGAGTTAAGAAATCCATGGCCGGCGCTAGTACGACAGCGATGAGGTCGAGGTAGTGAAGCTCTTCCTCACCAGCGACGATGGAAGTAGCGGCGGTGCTAAGATTTGAGAAGCTCGAGCTGGAGTGAGGCCGAGCGGAGTAAAAGAGAAGTGAGGAAGGGGAGGGGTATTTATAGCCACGGCGAAAAACTGTTCGCCCGAAGAATTTGGATGAACGTGCCCCTGACCCTTCTCATTCGCTTGACATGTGTCACCCACGTACTGAGAAGTGGAGATCGTGTGAGATCGTGGGTGAATAGATAAGTGTTTTGTGGAATTCAGAACGATTTGAGCGGCAAAACCGAAAATTTGGATAAGATAAGTTTTAATGTTGCGTTCGCAAATTCTTCAGCTGACAAGGACACAGTGAAGATTTTGAACGAGTTTCAAATAGAACGCACATGAAAAATTTGTGAAAAGATTGGGTTGAGTATAGCATAGAGGGGGAAGGGTCCGATCACATTCACTTAGCAGAAAAAATAACTTGAATAAATAGCAATAAGTGAATGCTGTAGAGCACATAAACTTATATATATACACACACACACACACACACACACACACACACACATAAACACTATTCTGATCACAGGATGAGAATAATATTCTGATCACAACCTGACATGCCCCGCTAGTAGCACTTTGAACTTCCCTGTGAACTAGGTTGAACTTCCGCCAACATTGCCCAAATGGGGCTTGCGATATACCTTTGGAAAGCTATGGACACCAGTATCATGACCCAGCTTAAATTTTTGGCAAAATGTAAGCGGTTTAAGAGCAGTTTTGAAAACCGTTTTTTCTTCACACAAAAAACGTGAATCATATTTTTGATCGAATTTCTGAACCGTTTATAGGAATGAGGCATATAATATAGCGTTGGAAAGCTGTTGCAAAACCGCTACTTCCACATGTTGAAAGTTTTCTCTAATTCTCTATGGTTAAAAGTAATTTGGAAAAACGTAAAATTTCACAAACCGAATAGCCGACTTTGTATTTTGGATGTCATTTCTAAACGGCTAATCCAATTGAGGCATGTGATATGGCATTGGTAAGCTTATGAAAATGCGCTACTCTTTCATTTTTAAAGTTTTTTCTAATTTGAACGGTTTAAAAGCAATTTGGAAACGGTACAAGTCCTATCGAGTTCGTATTTTCGAGCTAATTTTTTAACCGTGCGTCCGATTGCAGCAAATGATATGACGTTGGAAAGCTTGAACAAATGCGAAACTTTTGGGTATGTATTATTCCTCCCAATTCTTTACGGTTTTAAGTCAGTTTTGAAAATGGCGAAAATGTATTTTTGCTGTATTCTCTACAAACTTTATCGGAATGGCGCAAATAATATACCGTTGAAAAGCTACGAAAAATGCATAAGTTTTAGATATTGACAGTTTTGTCCGATTCCCAACCGTTTTCAAGTAATTTCACAAACGGCGAGATCATTCGTTCTGCCTTTATCGTGAAACAGATTCGCCAAAAATGCATCGCGTGAAGTACCTGGACTTCTCGGTATGAAACCTTGAACTTCACCCTGTTTTTCATGTGCTTTTTTTGCCCGTAGCTCTCCATGCACGCACCGGAACTCTCACCAGAATTGAGTAAGTGATATACCGATGGAAAGCTGCTGTAGACATGCAACTTTCCCGTGTTGATCATTTTTTCATACTCGCAACGGTTTTTAAAGTTTTTCATATGAAATTCATTCAGTGTAGTAGTTGAACTTCCAGTTGTTTTCACGTTGTACTTCCGTGACGTATTTCCTTTTGTAATTTTCTCATACATTCGTCAATGTCACACAAATGATATTTCTTTTGTACAAACCTCTCTCACAATAAATTTTTTAACTTTCTTCGACCGAGGACTTGAACTTACAAAAATGATTTCCTGTTGTTTTGAAGTAAATTAGAAAATGACGAGATCATGATTTCTGCCTTCATCGCGAATGGAAATACATTGCGTGAAATAGTTGAACTTCTTGTGCATGTCTGTTCGAACTTCACACTGTTTTTAACATGCTATTTTTTGACGTGCTGTTTTTCGCACTGCGTGGAGTAGTTGAACTTCTGGGGCATGTCTGTTTGAACTTCACTCTGTTTCACTTTATTTGCATTTTTCTTATATGAAATACACACCACGTAGTACGTGAACTTCCGGTTGTTATCACTTTTGAACTTCTCTCTAGTTTGCGAATTATTTTAAAACACAAAAAACAACATATTTTTTATGTATTTTGGACATCTAAATACACGGTGAACCTCTCTCAAAAGAATATTTTGAACTTTTCCTCGCCGAGCAATTGAACTTCTAGCAACCATTCTTTTCGTTTATGAGTTGTTTTTAAAAGTGAAAAAAATGGTGCTGTGTTTTTTATTTTTTTTCAACAGGTAAATCCTACATTTTAATAAAATCTGAACTTCTCTGTTATTTCAATTTGAACTTCATCTTTTCATATTTTGAGTAAAGAATTTTATTTGATTTTTATACGGAAAAAATCTTAGTTTTGTAATAAACATTATACAAATTCTTCGCTATTTCGAACTGAACTTCTTGGTTTATTCGTTAGCAATGGGAAAAAAATTAAGTTTTTGTGATAATGTAACACCCCAAAAATTTAACCAGGTTTTAATTATTTAAATTTTTGCCAAGAGTTTAAAATTTTTGCCTGCAAGAATATCTCTGTTGATTTCAAAACTTTTCCTTTAATATTAAGGAATTTATCCCAAGTGGATCCCTCCAAAACATATTGGACTTCTATGCCATCTCATTAAAACAATTTCCTAATCAAGAGGTTTATTTATTAAATTATTCCACCACGAGCTATATTCATTAAAATGACTTGTTTTTAGTTTTGGAGCTCTTTTTGTACTACAACCATTTGATTAATTTTACTAAAAATCCAACCAAAATTTGGAGATGTCATGTGATGTCTCTAAATCACTTTTGTGCAATAATATATTTCATTCATTGCATATTTTGAGTGCTACACATGTTTTTCTTCTCTGGTCCAAAGGCAATTTTACACTACAACCCTTTTAAATATTTGTTTCTAGCTTCCACCAAAATTATGGGATGTCAGTAGCAGCATATGATTCCATTATATGCAATAATCCAAGGATGTTCTTTGAAATTTTGAGTAAATCAACCTAATCTTCATTCTGGTCCATCAAGATGGTTTGTTCAACATCCCTATTATTGCTTGCTCTTTGGCCCTTGATTCCTTCTCCTACTTGTAGTCCTCCATGCTAAAACCCTAAGTCCAGGAGCATGCAACCATTGGCATATTTTTGGTTCATGAAATAATGCCACTCACATCCTGTCCAGATTTGAAGTTCTGCAAAACTTGCACTAGCAAGTTTGTGCTTTTCACCAACGAACCTCACCACCCTCTTGTGCACCCACAGAGACCCCACTTTGGAAGTTTTGGTCACTCCAAGAAATGCCTAAGTGCATCTGGCATTTTGTCAAACACCCTGTGGGCATGGACAGTTCTGGCATGATTGTAAGTTTGTGTTGTGAACTTTCCCATCTGTCCAAACCAAGTTGTCCAAGAGCTTCGCTAGTGGTCTCTAACCTGCACTGTGGATTTGCATTTGATCTCTAGCAGTTTTGGCCACCACGGCATTTCGTCGAAAGCGACGCTGCAGACGCCGGAGCGCGAGCAGAGCACGCGTTTTGAACGTGCCCGCGCCCGAGCAAGCGCGCCCCTGGATAAACCTCCCCGAGCTCATCCTGATCCTTTCCTCCTCGCCGCGTCGCGCCAAGAGCCCCGACCGCCCTTGGCTCGCTACAGTGGCGCCGCAGCAAGCTCCTTGGTGGCACGCTTGCGGCCGCATCCATGGACGGCGCCGCCCAAACCTCCTCCGCTCGCCAGCTGCCCCCTTAAGCATCTCCAGCTCGGCCGCAGCTTCGTCCTCTAGCGCGCGTCGCCGCCACGTCGCCATTGCTACAGAATGACGGTTCGCCGCCATCCTTATCGCCGGCCGCCTCGGAACCGACCTCCACCGCGTATATAAGGGCCCCGGAGACCAATCGAGTGCTCGGGCAACCTCTTCTGATCCCCCTAGAGCTACCACGGCCACCAGTCGAGGAGGGGAAGGCCT
This sequence comes from Aegilops bicornis, assembly GCA_021605145.1. Lineage (NCBI taxonomy): Eukaryota > Viridiplantae > Streptophyta > Magnoliopsida > Poales > Poaceae > Aegilops > Aegilops bicornis. The sequence continues at coordinate 259,823,123 of CM038672.1, read as the reverse complement.
TCTTCCCGAAGTCCGCCAGCCGGTCGATCGCCGCCTCGCTCCGGCCGATTCCGTCGCCACCGGTGCCCCTCCTCTCCATTCTCTCGCACCAAGAACTCCCTCCTCTCGTGAGTACAACCTCACTCAATTTCGGTCGGAGACCACCGTAGCCCCAAACCTACTACCCACCCGAACGCCGGCTCCGCCGCGAAGCTCGTCGCCGGCAACTCCGTCCACGTCGGCGACCATGGCGGGTACCCACAGACTCGTCTCAACCCCCTGAGCACACCCATATCCTCAGATCGCTAAGAGACGCCTGTCACGGCAAAACCTCGCCGGAGCTCCGCCTGCTCGTCAAAGGGGAACGGCGCAGCGTGGCTGGTCAAACCTGACCCGATGGGCGGCGGGCCCACCGTCGATGACTCCAAATACTGTCTGCGAGGATTAAGTGGAAGCGCACTTCCGTACGCTTTCGACGTGTACGTTTTTATTTGAAACGTTTTTCTTTTCTGTTTTATTTTATATAACAGATTTTGACCAAACTTTGACCTGCCGTATCTTTTTAAATATAACTCCAAATGAATTAATTCTTTTTCCTACCTCTCTCAAATATTGTCTAGTTTATTTTAAGATTTATTTGAAAAAAATTCAGAACAACTTTTTGTGCTGTTTTTATTTTTGTGTTAATTCATTTATATTTCTAAAATAGGATTTTTGAAGAGAGGAGAAGTATTTCAAGAGTTTGAAATGCACCCTGCCTTCTCATGACCTGAAGGCAAGCATTCTGAACCCCGGCATAATACTTTGTGTGTTCGTTGACACGCTTATAACACTACCTCATTTTTGGAGGACTTGTCATTTCATGTGAGATGATCATGTGCATGGATGCATATTTGTGACTTCCATGCTGTTGGGAATGATCACACTCGTGATGATAATCATCCTCATGTGCCTTGCATGCATGCCGGAAGAATTCCGGGAAAAACCTCTGCCTTGGGTAGGCATGAGTTTGTCACCAGTCTCTGTCGGGACGGTTATGTCTGGTATGGCATGGTAAGGTAATATGAGCGGTGACTCTGTTGGTTGAAATATATTCGTTATGCTAATCATGCAGGGAATACTTAAACCTCCTGAGTCGACCGTAGATCCAGTCTTGTTCCAAGAACCCCATACTTGTTTCAGATTACCACTCGTCTCTACAACAAGTAGAGTACGGTTCGATAAGTTGTCAACCTCTTTCTAGCACACACCGCATGTAGAGGCTGTGGTGGAAGATATCGGTTGTAGCCGGTAGGCGAGCCACCTGGTCCGGGGCATGGGTGTTTCCTTGTTGAGACCGAGAGGGAGGCCACCCCTTAGAGCGCCGCGATATAAATTTGATCCCATGCTACGCGAGGTTGTAGCCTCCCACTTAGAGTTTGCTTGACAGTGTCATGGGTGATTCCGCACACGTGTGAGATAAGTCGGTGTGTGCAAGTTGGGTGTGTTTTCAACAAAAAGATCAGAGACGGAATTAGTCCCGATGGACTAATGAAATCCGCTACTGTGGGTAAAGAGTACACCCTCTACAGAGATTAAACCTATTGAATAGCCGTGTCCATGGTTAAGGATTACACCGATGGGTCAAGTGTTGGTCTTAGTGTCGGTCTTCGGAGGCGAAACTGTTAAACCAGAACTGGAATTACTACTTGTGACTTGCGATAATTATGATTATTATTATTGTTGACTAACCCATGAATATTTTTGTTATCATCGAGCATCTCTGGGATGGTTCTACCTCTGGGATATTCACTATGATTATTTCTTTTGAAGCCCTTTTTGTGGTGTCGCTCAGACGCCCGACTGTGGCATTTCTTTTAAAGCCCTTTATGTGGTGTCGCTCAGACGCCCGACCGTGGCATTTCTTTTAAAGCCCTTTATGTGGTGTCGCTCAGACGCCCGACTGTGGCATTTCTTTTAAAGCCCTTTATGTGGTGTCGCTCAGACGCCCGACTATGGCATTTCTTTTAAAGCCCTTTATGTGGTGTCACTCAGACGCCCGACTATGGCATTTCTTTTAAAGCCCTTTATGTGGTGTCGCTTAGACGCCCGACTGTGGCATTTCTTTTAAAGCCCTTTATGTGGTGTCGCCAGACGCCTGACCGTGGCATTTCTTTTAAATCCCTTTATGTGGTGTCGCCAGACGCCCGACCGTGGCATTTCTTTTAAAGCCCTTTATGTGGTGTCGCCAGACGCCCGACCGTGGCATTTCTTTTAAAGCCCTTTATGTGGTGTCGCTCAGACGCCTTGACTATGGCATTTCTTTTAAAGCCCTTTATGTGGTGTCCCTCGGGCCTTGAGACTATGGCATTTCTTTTAAAGCCCTTTATGTGGTGTCGCTCAGACGCCCGACTGTGGCATTTCTTTTAAAGCCCTTTATGTGGTGTCGCTCAGACGCCCGACTATGGCATTTCTTTTAAATCCCTTTATGTGGTGTCGCTCAGACGCCCGACTGTGGCATTTCTTTTAAAGCCCTTTATGTGGTGTCGCTCAGACGCCCGACTGTGGCATGCTTGTTATTTATTTCATTATACCTTTTAATACTTCTTTGATATTGCATATTCATATATAACATGCTTACACGCATCAGAGTTATATTTATATTGTTGTGACTGACGTCATGAGTATAAAATATTTTTAGCACATCATTGCAATATTATCCCTGTGTTCATAATGTTTGCGAGTACATTCAAAGTACTCAACCGGCTTGTCCCCTGGCTATTGTCTTGGCCAGATTTCTTATGGAGAGGAGCGCGTAGTGATGACAGCCGGAACCTAAGCAACAAGTGATAGCAGCCTCGCGAAGATAGGAGTTAACACAGTCACATTTGTTCCGTGGGAAATGGAATCCCATATACACTGATGACTTTCAACCCTCTTCCGCAATCAACCACTAGAAACCATTTGTTGTACTCACAGTCCAGTTTGGTCTTGTACTACTTATTTTGTATTTGCTTGGAATTTATGTATCAAGTTGGTGCCTCATCATTCTTGATTATCCACAGGGGCCGATGAGCACAAAACCATTTTCTGGGAATTAGTACCCGGAGAATCGGTCGCCACAGATAAATATTGAACTGCTCCATTTTCTGAAATTGAACTTCTTGGTTTATTATTTATTATCGAGGAAAAATCTATTTTTTCATATACATTGAAATATTGTATTTTTTTAAAATTGAACTTCTCGGTTTTTTCAATTTGGACTTCTTCGTGTTATTCATTTGTAATGGGAAAAAAATGCTAATTTTGTAATAAACATCATACAACTTCTTGGTAATTTTCAAACTAAATTTCTTGGTTTTTTGGTTAGTAACGGGAAAAATTATGAGAAAAATTTGCATTTCTTATAGACATCGAACTTCACCATTTTTTAAATTTGAACTTCTTAGTTTTATTTGTTAGTAATGGGGAAAATCCTTTTTTGAACTTTCCCGAGCAGGTCACTTGAACTTCGAGCAACTAAATTTTTCATCAAGACAACCGTCATAAATTCGTCGCCGTTGGAGAGCAGTATTAAAAATGGTAAAAACAACATCGTTTTCCCTTGTTTTTAACATGTAATTGAAGGTTGAGTCTCGCACTAGAGATCTCGAACTTCACCGGGAGGAGCACGTGAACTTCCCCGGGAGGAGCACTAGACGTCTCGCTCTACGTTTTCAATCTTTTGAACCTCTTTGTGTATTTCTAGAAATGTGAAAAATTGGAGTTTTTTAGTAAATGTCGAAATTCTTCGTTATTTCAAACAGAACTTCTTGGTTTATTCTTTAGTAATGGGAAAAATTAAAGTTTTTGTAATAAATATTGAACTGCTCCGTTTTTTAAAATTAGAACTTCTAGGTTTTTTGACCTTCTCGATTATTTCAAATTGAACTTCTAGGGTTTTCAAATTTGAACTTCTACGTTCTTTACCTTCTAGATTATTTTTAATTTTCTAGTTTTTTAAATCCATTTTTATAAACTTTTTTGAACTGCTCTATTATTTTGAGTTGGCCTGCTCTATTATTTTTTAGAAATGAGAAAAAACCAAAATTTTAATAAGCATCGAGCTGCTCTGGTATTTTAATTTGACCTTCTTAGTTTTATCTTTCAGAAATAGGGAAAATCTATTTCTTTACATAGACATCGAACTAATGTGTTATTGAAATTTAAATTACATCCCGGTATTTTTCATCATATCCTAGGAAATCAGAAAATGTATGCTTCAATACACATTTATCATTTTTTTAATACCAATAGTTTTAGTATGCGTGAACATGTGCATATTTTTATATTCTGAACTTGCCATGTGATTTCCATGTGAACTACAAAAAGAAATTGGTTGGAATTTGTTTTTCTTATTTTATGTAAAATTAAAGACAACAAAATCACACCGCGCTCACTTTTGCGCTTGCTTGTAAATCCTGCATGCATTTGAGAACAAAACTGGGTTGCAAACATTTGTCATTTATTTGTCCAATTTTTTTAGCACCATCTGTCGCATCCATATGATGAACTCATGTTTTTATTATCATTTCAACTATACAAATATACGCACTAGAACTTCTTGAGATAACATGTTGACAGGTACACACACAAACAACACCAAAGTGCCGCAATTTCCACCCATCTACTGTAGCACAATAAAACATCATTTTCTTTGTTTTCTTCTATTCATGTAACTCCCTCCCGCAACTTCAGATAGAAAAAATGAACAATAGCCATGGATGAACCGGGCTGCTCTTAGTGCACATGATAATAAAAGTATCTCTTTTCTGTGAACCAAATTTTTTTATTCACCCGGTAGTAACATGTGTCCTTATCCTCTCGTACACCACACATTTCTTATCCACAGCACGAGGCTCTTTGTCCCTTTTACGTTCTTCTTCTTTTCTGCCTTTTGCCATCTTTTCTTGGCACACCCAAATCGGTAGCTAAGTTCAGAAAAAGAAAACTATAAACATGGGGAGAGGTGTCAAGGGAGCATGGCGCACAACTGTTTTGTAGATGAGCCAGGGAAGCCGCTGAGCGCCGTGGGCTGCAGCAGGACAGGCTCGACGGAAGGTCAGAGAGTGGAGCAACGGAAGATCGATGGTGGAGAGTGAATAGGGATTAGTTGTATAGGTCCCAGGTGACTAGAGCCATCTCCATCCTGCTGCCAGGTCCAAGTCGTTGCGGGAGGCCAAAGCTACGGTGACATGGAAGCCTCTGTGATGGGGCATGGAGCACCGGGAGTGACGATGCACAAATCATGCGGGCAACAGAACATACACCTGAACTGAAAATTGCACTCTCTTGCAACATCTCCCAGAACTAAAATCTCTTTTGGACTGTTGGGTTTCTTCTTCTGCTGGAGCAGCCGCTCGGGGACGGCCGGTGCAGGAGCTACCAGTGGTAGTGGGGCGACTAGCACAACATCGAGAGGTCATAGGCGGTGGGGTTGGGCTCTTGAGTGCACAGGAGACATTGAATCCATGAGCATGTGCATAGTAGCGCTGGCGAGCAGGTGTGGAACATGGCCTGATGCGCCATCTAGAGCTCGGAGAGGGCACAAGGGATCCACTGCCGACGGCCATGGCAACAACAACCTGGAGAAAATACAGGCATGAAGGTCACATCATAGGCCCAGGGAAGGTCGCCGCTTAGGCCTCGGGCAGGTCGCCGAGTGTGCTGCAGGAGACCCACGGCCACCACCTGGACGGACTTCTCGCGCGTGAGGCGTTGGACCGCTCACTCGAGATAGATTGCTGGGCCGCCGGCACGGGCATGGCTAGAGGCAAAACAGCGAGGAGGCACGGGTGGGGCGGAGTCGAGAGGCCGCGCACACAACAGTTGGCAGCCTTCCTCGTCCACGGCGAGCACCTGGATGACCCTGATCCAGATCCTCGTTGGGGAAGAACCAGGGAGGAGCGGTGCAGCAAGGGGATGGTGGAGCAGCGCCGGCCGACGGTGGTCGGGAGGCTTGACGGGGCAGCTGTGCACCGTGGGGTAGGACGACGACGCGCTGGGAGGAGAGGAGGCGGGGCGCCGCGGGGTGGGGCGGCAGCGCTGGGTGGCCGGGATGCGGCGCACCGTGGGCCGTGGCGGTGGTGGCCGCGCGATCCTGGAAGGGCATCTCCGGCGGCGCCGCGATTTGGGGAGATCGGCGGTGGGTTCGAGGAAGGATGGGGATCGGGGGGAAGGTGGTGGACCAGAGCTCGTGGGAGTAGGATTTTTCTTTTTCCTGCTCCAGGTTCGGGAGTTCGGGAACAACCGATCGCCACCTATATAGGCGCGTCGTGATCCAAATAACTATTCTGATCCTAGGATCAGAATAGTGCTACTCTCTTTCTTTCTCTCTCTATATAGACAATGAAGAAAAACGATGGAAAAGATGAAGATAATGCAAAGTTGAAGAAAATGAACAACTGAGGAATTTTAAAACTAAGGAAAAACTCAAATTAAAGATTTTCAACTTTGGTGGTGGCGTGACCCACCGTATAAGAATGATGATTTCGCATAATCGCGTACAATTGTCGTAGGGTTCTGAGAATCAAATTCTTCATTAATTTCTTCACACTTAAGAGTGTTATTCTTCATTAATTGAAGAAAAACGTTTCTTCATGTGTTGCACATCTAAGTCATCAATTTTACATAAGTGTTAGGATGAGTGTCCTTTTCAAAGAACATTAGAAGATTCTAAGATATTTAGCTCACACCGCAACTTGCTAAATCTTTTCTCATCCAAGGGCTTTGTGAAGATATCGGCTAGCTGTTCTTCAGTCTTCACATGCTCAATAGAAATGTCGCCCTTCAACACATGATCACGAAGAAAATGATGACGAATCGCTTTGTCTTCGAGTGCTGAACTGGGTTGTGAACAATCTTGATGGCACCCTCATTGTCACAGAAGAGAGGCACATTCTTCACGTTGACGCCGTAGTCCTTGTGAGTTTGCTTCATCCACAACAATTGAGCACAACAAGAACTAGCAGCAATGTACTTAGCTTCAGAAGAGATGGTGATACGCAGTTCTGTTTCTTCGAGGACCAACAGACCAAAGATCGTCCGAGGAAATGACATGTACCAGATGTTGACTTGCGGTCCACACAATCACCAACATAGTCAGAGTTTGAATATCCAATGGGATCAAAAGCCGAGCCCTTGGGGTACCATAATCCAAGTGTTGGTGTGTGAGCTAGATATCGAAGAATATGCTTCACAGCCTTATGGTGTGATTCCTTCGGTGTAGCTTGAAATCGGGCACACATGCAAACACTAAGCATAATATCCGCCTAGATGCACATAGGTACAATAAAGAACCAATCATGGAGCGGTATACCTTTTGATTGAAGTCAATACCATTTTCATCAGTGCATAGATGGCCATTTGTGGGCATAGGAATTTTGACGCCTTTGCAATGTTGCATGCCGAATTTCCTCAGTACATCCTTGAGGTATTTCTCCTGAGATATGAATATGCCATTGTGCTATTGACGGATTTGAAGACCTAAGAAGAATTTCAACTCTCCCATCATAGACATTTGATATTCTTCACTCATCATATAGGCAAATTCATCACTATAACGTTGGTCAAGATGACCAAAGATAATATCATCAACATATATTTGGCACACAAACAGTTCACCATCATAAGATTTAGTGAAAAGAGCAGGGTCGAGTGAACCGGGTTTGAAGCCTTTCTTCATGAGGAATTCCTTCAAAGTATCATACCACGCCCATGGGGCCTGCTTGAGGCCACAGAGGGCCTTATTGAGTCTGATGACTTTGTCAGGATGCTTTGGATCTTCAAAACCTGGGGGTTGAGCAACATATACTTCTTCCTCAAGCTTACCATTGAGGAATGCACTTTTCACATCCATTTGATATAATGTGATATCATGATGGTTAGCATAAGCAAGTAATATGCGAATAGCCTCAAATCTAGCAACAGGTGCAAAGGTTTCATCGAAATCAATTCCTTCAACCTGTTTGTAGCCTTGAGCTACAAGCCGAGCCTTATTCCTCACCACAAGGCCATTTTCATCTTGCTTGTTGCGGTAGATCCACTTTGTGCCAATGATATTGTGCTTGCGAGGATCAGGAGGTTTGACCAGGTCCCAGACGTTGTTGAGCTCGAATTGATGTAATTCTTCTTGCATAGCTTGAGTCCACTGAGGCTCCATAAATGCTTCATCTACCATAGTGGGCTCTGGTGCTTCAATGTCATCCATGATTTTCTCAATTTGCACTTCTTTTGCAACGCGAGGATGAGCTGGTTGTCGTCGAGGAATTTGATCAAAGATTTTCTTCAAAGACCATTTTCTTCAAGATTTTCTTCAGTGCATTAGCTCGACGTTCTTCATGTTCGAATGAATTCTTCAAAGAAATTCTTTGGTCGGAATGACATCCTCAAGAGCCTTGAACTTGATAGATTCCTCGGTGTTGGTTCATCTATCACGTAAGGTAGGTGCTTGCTTTATGAGCCATTAGTTTCATCAAACCGCACATCTACAGCTTCAACAACCTTTTGAAGAACGTTGTTGAAGACTCTGTAGGTGTGCGAGTCCTTTCCGTAACCAAGCATAAAACCTTCATGTGCTTTCGTGCAAATTTTGAGTTGTGATGAGGATCTCTAATCCAAGATTTAGCAATCAAGACTTTGAAATAACTCACATTGGGTTTCTTGTCGTTGAGGAGTTCATAGGCAGTCTTCTTGAAGAATTTGTGAAGATATACTCTGTTGATGATGTGGCACGCAATATCAATTGCATCAATCCAGAAACGACGAGGCGTTTTGTATTCATCAAGCATAGTGTGAGCCATCTCAGCAAGAGTCATGTTCTTGCGCTCCACGACGCCATTCTGCTAAGGAGTATAAGGAGCAGATAACTCATGAGTAATACCAAGTTCATCAAGATAGTCATCAAGACCAGAATTCTTGAACTCAGTTCCATAGTCACTTCTGATGTGCTTCATCTTCACACCAAAGTTGGTTGAAGCCCTTGAGGAAAATCGTTTGAAGACTTCCTGCACTTCATGTTTGTAAGTAACAATGTGTACCCATGTGTATCGATAGTAATCAACGACAATAACAAAGCCATATTCAGATGCATCATTTGAAACTGCAGAATAATGGTTAGGACCGAAGAGATCCATGTGAAGCAATTCAAATGGTCGAGTAGTAGTCATGATGTCTTACTGGATGCTTAGCCTTTGTCATCTTCCCGGCTTCACAGTTCGTGATAAGTGATCCTTGAGGAATTTGACATTCTCAATGCCAATGACATGCTTCTTCTTCGCATGGCGTGTACAATTCCTCATGCCTGCATGACCAAGTCGTCGATGCCATAGCCACTTCTCAAGCTTTTGCAAGTAGGCACACGGTGGTTGTGGTCCCAGAGAGAAATCAACAATATACAAGCCTCCTCTCCTAAAGCCTTCAAAGACTTTGGAATTGTTAGCTTCCATAACCACAACACAACGATACTTGCCAAAGACAACAACCATATCAAGATCACAAAGCATTGAGACAGACATGAGGTTGTATCCTAAGGACTCGACAAGCATGACTTTGTCCATGTGTCGATCCTTAGTGATCGCAACCTTACCTAGACCCAATACCTGACTTTTGACTTTGTCAGTGAAGATGGTATGCTTCAAATGAGATTGAGATAAGGGAGCATCCATCAATAGATTCTTGTCACCAGTCATGTGATTTGTACATCCACTATCGAGGACCCACTCAGTGGCTTTTGGTTGATCATCCTGCAGATCAATTAGTGCAACTTACGAACTCATATACTTCATCATTGAAGAATATAACATCAATTCATCCGGTCAATTTTCATCAAGTAATATAATAGATAAAGCAGTATGCGGACGTGAGAAATTAAAGTTCATTTCTTCATGATTAGCTCAAGGTTCTTTCAGTAATGCTTCAGGTCTCCAAAGAAATTCTTTAGACGTTCACGCACGCCCGAGACCTGACCTGCATAAGAGATTAGTTCTTTTTCTTCACCACCCACATCTGAAGGGGTGGCAAAGAGTTCATCACTCTGTGAGCTCCATATGAGAAAGGTGGCATAGAAGCCAGTCCATTTCGTTTCACAAAAGAGGAGTTTGGGTAAGCATATGAATAAGCAGAGAAATTCTTCGAGGACTTATGAACATAATGGTTAGGAGAATAATGCTCATATTCGTAGCCCTTAGCTCTTCCCTGCGAAACAGAGTTGTTAGCACGATGATAATCATATGAGGACTTTGATCCTTTTGAGGAATTTGATCCATGTGAGGAATTTGGTCCGTATGAGGACTTGGATCCATATGAAGAATTTGGTCCATATGAAGAGTTTGATATGGGGTTCCTATTCTTCACAGGTGGAGTCATGAGGACATTCACCTGAAGACTTTCAAGGCACTTTTTGGGCACCCAGATTTTCTTCATAGGGGAACCGTTCCTGCAGTTAGTACCAACATATCTAGCAAATACTTCACCATTCTGATTTTTGAACAGTTTATAGTTGGAGTAAATGACTCATCAGAAGAATGAGGAGATTCACATGTAAAGCCAGATAAATTGGATGGATCAACTGGAGGTCCCTTTGCAAAGAACCCATGAGGTTTTGGGGTACTGCTCAGGCTTCCAATATGTACCATCAGCATTGAATTTCCTCTCAAAGGCAATACCCTCTTTCCTAGGGTTCCTGTTGAGGATATGCTTTTTAAGAACATCACAAAGAGTTTGATGCCCTTTGAGGCTTTTGTACATGCCTGTTATGTACAATTCCTTCAGCCCTACATCATCAGTGATACTAGCAATGTCCTTAGATGAGGAATTAGTGATAGCAGAGACAGTTGAAGAATTTGTAGCATTAGAAGCATTTGAACATTCAGGTGAAGAATTAGCACATTCACGTTCAATGCATTTCAAACATGGAGGAAAAAATTGTTCCTGAGAAGCACTGATTTGTTGAGCAAGTAATGAATCGCTCTCCTTCTGAAGATCTTAATAACTTACTCTTAGCTTCTCAAGATCTTGCTTGCTTTGAAGAAATTCATAAGAAAGCTTCTCATGATCAGATAAGAGAGTGTTATGATGACCTTGAAGGGTGTCAAACTTAGGCTGAAGTCTCTGAAGACTCTCAGCCAAAGCTTTCGACTGATCCATTTCTTCACCCAACATATCATCACTCTTATTTAGCATGTATTGAAGTTTTTCCAAAGCTCTTTGTTGTTTAGTGGCAAGGGAAGCAAGTTTGACATAGCTGGGTCCAAATTCATCATCACTGGATTCAGATAGATAGCAGTCAGTTACCTTAGCATCTTCTGCCATAAGACATGATGCAGAAGATGATGATTCTGGTTCGAATGTCATTGCTTTAAGAGATTCCTTGAAGTCCTCAACCCAAGGATCATGACGGGTTCGAATACCTTCATAGACCTCAGAGAGACGATCCTAGATAAGCTTCGCATGATCGAGATGCATGATATTCCTGAACTGATTTCGAGATGACAGAGCGTATGACGCCCTTCGCCGTGAGGTTGAGAAGAGTGTACTTGCGAATGTCATCGACTTCGCCATCTTGCACAGATCGGTCGGACCAATCTCGATGATGGTCCATACCATTGCTCATCGCCATGAGGCGATTCTTCATCATGGCCTTCCACTTGGGATACTCGTGACCGTCAAAGATGGGGCATGACACAGTCTTCATTCCTGTGGTCGACATAACTAAAACTCCAGGCGGTTAAACCCAAATCACACAGAACAAGGGAGTACCTTGCTCAGATACCAATTGAAAGTGCGCTATATCGACTAGAGGGGGGGTGAATAGGCGATTTTTATGAATTTTTAACTGAGGAATTTGCAGGTGAGGAAATTCCTTAGCGAAGAACTACAAGCAGCGGAATAAGTACTTAATAGTAAACATAACAGAACACAAGCATGGTCATCATGATGAAATGAAGACAAGCACAAAGTACAGAAAGCGTAATCACAGGATAACACAGGATGAAGACAAATAGACTGAAGAAATTGAACTGAGGAAATTGAGAAAGTCTTCAGTCAAAGTCTTCAAACAGATATGAACAAGCACACAACAACTGTAATGAGGAAATGAAAGAGTTGAGGAAATAGAACCAGTAAGCTTGGTGAAGACAATGATTTGTTAGACCAGTTCCAACTGTTGTCTCAGTTGTACATCTGGTTGGAGCGGCTAGGTATTTAAACCTGAGGACACACAGTCCCGGACACACATTCCTCATCGTTTTCTCCTTGAGCTAAGTTCACACAAACCTCGCCCAACCACTCGTGGTAAGTCTTCAGGTGACTTCCGAACCTTCACAAACTCGGTCACTCGGCGATCCACAATTCCTCTTGGATGCTCTAGACCATGACGCCTAACCGTCTGGAAGAAGCACATTCTTCAAAGGTAACAAGCGTCGGATCCACGCAGGATCAATCTATTTAGTAATGCTCAATCACTTTGGGTTTGTAGGTGTTTGGGTTTGGGTTTTCCTCACTCGATGATTTTCGCTCAAAATCCTCGGAGGATGGGATGCTCTCAAATGACAAGTGTCAGTTTCTCTTGGAGCAGCCAACCAGCTAGTGGTTGTAGGGGGCGGCTATTTATAGCCTAGGGAGCAGTCCGACATGATAAGACATAAATGCCCTTCAATGATATGACCGTTATGTGGTATTTTGGGATAGCTGGCACAAGGCACAACAACGGTCGGAAATTTGAGTATCAAATTCCTCAGGGCTATCATGTTCTCACTGTGTAGGCAATCCGCACTGGCGAATTCCTAACTCCTCAGTCAGAACAAATTCCTCAGAGACCGGAAGAACTTCATCTCTGTCAGTGAAGAATATGATTGAACTGTATGAGATTTCCAATGGCTTCACTCTAAGGGATTAGTAGGTGTAGGATTTTGAGTTGAGCATCACATGGAAATTTTTCCTTAGTATTTCCTCGACCCCATTTAACAGTACGGTGCTTTCTATGACTTAAGAAAGAGAAAAAGAAATTATGAAAACAAAAGTCTTCACGCTTCATGTTCCTCGAATGAATACTTAGTCTTCAATGTCACACCAATTTCTTCACTTTCAAAGTCTGTAGAAAGTCTTCAGAAATCCAAAGCCTTCAGTTGAAGAACTTCATTTTTAGGGGTCGACTTTCTTTGTAAATATCAAACTCCTCATAGACTTATAGACCTGTGTACACTCATAAACACATTAGTCCCTTAACTTATAAGTCTTCAATACACCAAAATCACTAAGGGGCACTAGATGCACTTACAATCTGCGACTATCAGATCTGTGCTGCTGGAGAACACGAGTGGGTTCAGTTTGTTGTTGTTGTTGTTGTTGTTGTTGTTGTTGTTGTTGTTGTTGTTGTTGTTGTTGTTGTTGTTGTTGTTGTTGTTGTTGTTGTTGTTGTTGTTGTTGTTGTTGTTGTTGTTGTTGTTGTTGTTGTTGTTGTTGTTGTTGTTGTTGTTGTTGTTGTTGTTGTTGTTGTTGTTGTTGTTGTTGTTGTTGTTGTTGTTGTTGTTGTTGTTGTTGTTGTTGTTGTTGTTGTTGTTGTTGTTGTTGTTGTTGTTGTTGTTGTTGTTGTTGTTGTTGTTGTTGTTGTTGTTGTTGTTGTTGTTGTTGTTGTTGTTGTTGTTGTTGTTGTTGTTGTTGTTGTTGTTGTTGTTGTTGTTGTTGTTGTTGTTGTTGTTGTTGTTGTTGTTGTTGTTGTTGTTGTTGTTGTTGTTGTTGTTGTTGTTGTTGTTG